>CM054112.1:39703562-41171687 GCA_028673005.1 Tanypteryx hageni | reverse complement strand
AGAGAAAGAGGGAGGTGTAGCTTTGGTGGATGGTTGAAAGAAGAGGTTTGAAAAAGAGATCATGTGAGTACAAAGGGAGGGAGTGGGAGAATAGAATGAATGAGGCGAGGCTTTATAAGCTCTCTCTTCGCCCCTTTTTCGCAGGCGTGAATGGGATCGATGAGTAGATTGATAACGCGATTCGATGGAGTTGCTTTTCTTTTTATTTCCTCCCTCCGCACATCCTTTTTTCCGCTCCTCGCTCCATTTATTTATTTTTTCCGTCGATATCGAGCCGTCCGCAAATATTCCAACACTTGGAATGGATAGGCGTGGGTGTGAGATGGATGAGAGGTAGGGTCGGAATGGGAGGGATGAAGAGAAACGAGTTAAACTATCGCAAAAATGCATATACCGCTTAGAATTTTTCTATAAAAATCCAATCGATTCGTCGTAGAGTGACAATGTACTATTTTGTTAAGAAAAAGAAATAAAAGTACGTATATTTTTAAAAAATTATACTCCTTTTTATAAAGCGCACTGAAAAGTATAAAATAAATTTTTGGGCCCCAGGAAATATCATGATCTTAAGGAAATTTTTCGTTAGATATGATCACGAATCTCTTTAAAAATATGTATGGCAATATGTTGATTAAATTATTCACTATATTATAAATAGTCTGAAAAATTCTTGTTTGATCAACATACGCCATACATCTTTTTTAAAGAGATTCATGATCATATCTAATGAAAATTTCCTTAAGATCCAGATATTTTCTGGGACCCTAAATTTTTTTATGTATTTTTCAGTGCGCTTTATAAAAAAGAGTATAAATTTAAAAAGTTTTTTATATATTTTTATTTTATACTATTTAGTGAAATGATTTATAATTATGACGATGAGATCAAAATGTTATGTATGAATTTGCATCAAACATTACTATTCAACACAGAAATTTATATTATATATATATTGAACCATATTTCCCAAATCTGCTATCTTATTTTATAATTTGTATGAAGGGAATTACACGGAAAATCAAGCGTTTTTCTACGGCTGACAAACTTAATAATTCATGTGGAATTATTCCAGGATTCATATTATTCCAGTAATCTCTTGGTGGGCATTATTTTGGATTAATGTGGTAAAATTTTTTACACCGATTGCATAACAAAAGTTTTTCTGGCTCTCGAAGCTCAAGTGGCAAATCAACTCTGATATTGTTCATTAAAACCGATAATGGGAAGTATCTACACATGAATTGATAACACTGTTTCTTGCAACACACAAGAAATTGGATCGGCAAATTTATGAATGTCAGTCGTAAAACTACTATATTTGTCAGTAAGAATTTAATTGTTAAGATGTATAGATTGATTTAAATTTAACTTACGTATACGTTTACCTCGCCTTTGGCTTCGTTTGGCAAACGTCGTGACTGGTTTTCTCTCAGCTTAACTTTTCTAATCGTTCCAGACGCTTTTTTATTTTCATTTTCTCCGTTGTTTTGCATTCGTTCCAGTCTATTCTTTCTCAGTTTCGATGTTTCTTTTTCTATTCTTATAGTACTTTTTGCCTCGTTAATCTCACTAGCCTTTCTATCTCCGTTTCATGGATTGTTTTTTTTTATGTCTGGCATTTCTGTGAAGCCAATTTTAAAAAATCTGATCTTACAATCAAACTCAATATGGCGCTGTTTGTTTTCACAAGTATTGCATTTTCCTGCCGCTTGGTCTCACTAGGTGCGCAGTCGATCTGTTCTTAAATTTTAAAATATAATTAAAATACCAAAATGTGAAGATGGTTTAAATTCTCTTATATAAAATCCCAGATCATTCTGTCATTCCAGAACGCTCGAATATTACGCCGCTCTTAAGGAGCGGGAGATTCGAGAACTATTTACGACAAAATGTGTAGAGCCAGTTTGTATTTATTGGCGCATTTATGATAAGGTAGATACATTGTTATAACAACAAATATTGCGTGAAATTTGTATGATACAATAAATGGGAAGAAAATGAATTTGCGTAGTATTGTAATAACGAAATCGCTCCAAGCGACAGCAATTTGCATTCATTCTCAAGCGACGACAATTTCCCATCATTCCAGCTTTTGCCGTTACAACCAACAAAGCTCAAGGTCAAACTTACGAGCATGTTGGTATCTATTAAACAGAGCTCGTCTTTTCACATGGACAGCTGTACGTTGCATTGTCAAGATCAAAAAATCTGAACAACATCAAAGTCTTAATTAAGGAAAATCTGCACAAGGTCGACTGCTTGGCACTGATGAATGGTTTACAAAGAACGTTGTTTTGCAAGAAGTCATCCAAAATTAATGTATAAAAATTAGATTTAAGTTTGCTCACAAACAAAATTTAAAAAAATACAATCATCGCTGCTTTTCAGGACTACTGCAACAATTCCGTCCTAGTATTTTTTATAGAGAGATGTCCTAATATTTTTATCATGTACAACTTTTGATTAAAATTCATTAATATACATTTATATTTCGGATTTGAATGCATGAATATATCTCAGGTGAAGTTAATAAAAAATAGTATAAAAAGATTGGAGCGTTGACAGCCTTCACGCGCGGCTGACTCGGATTTGCCCCTGAATCTTATGCCGCTGGTGGTAAATATAACGGAAATATTAACCCATAAGGGCCCAAAACTTTTTTAATTAATTTTTTACGTAATATATTTTAAATTAATTATATAATAATGAAAGAAATAGAAAGAAAATATTCGAATGTCACATCATGTAAATGTTTACACGCAACTAAAGTTGCGGCTGGGCACTTATGGAGCTTTTTTGGTTTACCTGCAATTTAAAAGTTTCCCATGCTAAAATAATCTGAGATTTATAGTAAAATAAAATAATAAACATCTAATTTACACTTTACTTAACCTAATTATGTGCTACAAAGTTGCATAAAATAATTCAAATTATAATATAGATATAAAATTAATGTCCAGTTACAAGGTGTTACGTACCCACGTCATAGGAGTGGAGAAATCGGTGCTGAAAAACACTAGTTTTCATGGTAATTAATGGAACACACTGGGTGTAGAAACACTTCCCACTTTCTGCACATATATATTGTACGATTTCTGCAAAATATGCACAACTTGTACTTAGAAAGTCCTTTTTTACCATATGGTCCATTCTTTCTTTTCTAACGTCACTTGCGCCGGTGGAGGATGGTCGAGGGCCTCGATCTGCAGAAGGCTTTCAATAATGCTTAAGTATATATAGCACGCATTCTCTCCTAAATTGTAAATATGTAACTGCATGTTCCAATCGCCTATATAACAGCCATCCCTGAACACACAAAATGTCGACGGCCCAGCCGAAATATGGCCACCACCACTATTTCGTGCGTATATTTGTCCTATATGTTAAAACAAACTGATCGCTAAGATTACCGCCTCCCATATAATTATTATATTCGCTAATAGTTATTGGCATAGGGATGTTAACTACTGCAATTTTAACCCGTGAATACTGAGATACAATCTTTTAATTTCCCTCTGAGTAAGAAATTTGACATCATATTTACAACTGCGTTATCGTTCCAACGTGTTGCAACCAAATAGCCATTTGCTACTTTTTGTATTATGACACGCACCTTTTTAGTGATTTCGTCATTGCTGGAAAGCACTATTATCTTCGTGATGTCCGTCCGTCCGTACGAATATATCAGGGAATAATTGGCTTATCCGATTTCAACCAAATTTGGTGCATATAATATTCACATAAATGAATGACCAAAGCGGCATATTTGAACCGAATCTATTCAGCAAAAGCTGAAGCTGAAATTTTAGAGAACTAACGGCATGAATTTTAACCAAATATGATGTATATAATCTTTATATAAATAAATAACAAAATCATCATATTCAAACCGGGTTGACTAAACAGGGCTACCACAATATCAATGTTAGAATTTGTCTGTAACTATTAATTTCGAAGGTAATGGCTGAACGGATTTCAAAGAAATTTTGTTTGTAGGGAGAGTATAAAATGACAAAACGAAATGAACATGTATAAAACGGATCTAAGAAGCAGGGTTGCCACAATATTAGAAAAAATAATTTTCTGGTTTCAAAGCAATTATATTAGCATACGATTATACTACGGCGAATTTGACGAAAAGCACTTCTGTACCACGGGAAACCCGTGTACATCCCTACTTAGTCTAAATTGCTTTTGGTCTGTTAAATTTGTTAAATTCCATTCATTAAACCTAAATCTATTTTCTCTCAATGTGCCAGTACTTCCAATTCCCTTATTAGTCAATTCATTCAGAAGTTTTTCGGACGTGAATAAATTATCAAAAAATAATCTTGATCCTAGCGGTAAATTGCATTTTTCAATAAGACCCAAAACGACATCCCCTCCTTGATCAAAACATTTTTGTGGAAGTCTTGTGTGAGACCTAGCATACGGTTCTGCATGATGCAAATAAGCATTTGAATCTGCCAAACACCACTGCTTGAGAACAAACCTAATAGGTTTTCCCTTTATGAACTGCTTGCAGTCAAGCTTTCCGTAATATGGGATGATGGGCTCATCAACTGAGAAGTTCATGCCTGGAGAAGTACATTTAAAGTTTTTATTCGGTATTTCAAAGAGGGGCCTAACTGAGAACAATCTATCCTTCCTAGCAATTTTAGAATTATCTGCTAGATGAAGGTATCTCATTATCTCATCAAACCTATTCCTTCGCATGGAATTTATGTAATCACTATATTAAAATCACTCAGTATTCGGTGTGCGTGATACCCAGAAGGTAAAAGAATCCCAATTACTACATGAATTTTGTTACTTGTAATATTAAAATTATGGATCCCCCATCAAATTTTCATATAAATTTATTTGTTCAACTACAAGGTTTACAAGTTCTTCATTAAAATATATTGAAAAGGGCTCTAATGTTGACTGAATCGCAGAAAATTTGATGGGAAACTAGTCGGAGAAAATTCTGGTAGTGAAAACTTCACTTTTTTGAGACATTGTGCCACTTCCCTGAATCTCGTAGCTCGAAGAAAATATTTAGTCATTCATTTAGGTAAGACTACTGAATTTGTGCTTATTATTCTTAAGCTGAAAAAATATTTTTCTTTCTTCCAAATAAATATAAAACTTAATGGTAAAACTTGAAATACATAGATAACAACAACTTAATCACCATTAATGCAAACATATTCAACAATTTGAGTAAAATTATGAAAACAGACAAAGCAATCCAACCTTGTCCCGTAAGTGCCCAGACGTAACTTTAGTTGCATCCAATATTTGTCTTACTATTTCACTGTCTTAAAATATTGTTTACAACCTTAAATTTTTACATAGAACACTATTAATTCCTTCTTAATAATAATAAAAAAATTCAATTCCAACTTTCGATAATACTAGGCATGGAGATACACATGAACTGTATGAGGTCGGCGGACAAATCGGAACGCTGAGAGGTTAGGTCGAATAAAATGCTATCATCAAATCTGCAACTCATGCATGGCCTTTTCCTATGTTTTAAAGCTGCATATAATATCAATCTATTATATTACATAAAAATATCATTGTTAATACTTAAATAAAATATTTGACGATATTTTATATCGTGACTCAACTAAAGTTGCGGCTGGGCACTAATGGGTTAAAAAAACGGAAAAACAAATGAAGGCGATAACAAAAAATTGAAGTGAACTCGGTATACCGGATGCATCAGGACCAAACCTAATCCGGTTAATCGGATATTTCGGTTAATCGGATATCTCGGTTGCTCGGTATACATTCGCACTTACCATGATACGCGCAAATTTAAACAATCAGTAAATATGGAGGTGGCACAGAAAATGCTTTAAGGAAAGATTAATTTAATGTTATTGTACAATGCGAGTTTTCAGTTTGAGTAATACAGTACTACGTTTCAACATCCTCACTAATCATAAAACAAGTAAAATAATGCAGTAAATAGAAACTTCAGGCTGCAAATCTTAAATATTCAAGTTGATCAGAATTCCGTTTAATCTGGAGTTTACTTTAAAAAAGGAAAGTAGGATGATAATGATGGATTGGAATGAGGAAATTTTCCTTCGGTTTTGAGAAAAAAAGGAAGAAAGACGGATAGAATGGGGTTGAAAGGCTAGGATTTCAAGGAGACAGAGTAAACAGGCATCTGGCGGTCGGGATGGAAAAGATGAAAAAGATGGCGTCAAGAGTGATGTTGTTATGACTTCATCAAAGGCTCTTGCCTTATCCTTTTGGCCTGCCCTAAACCGCCGCACTCAACTCTTATCCTTTTGACGCCGCTTTATTTTATATTTTAAGGGAATCTTCGCCCGAAACCCACCAGCGATATTCGCGTCTAGGCGAAAATAATGGCAATAATTTTCATGAAAAATGCGGCATTTTTTTATCCTTTTGTCTCTAGCGACTTGGATGAGTAGGAGGTGATGATAAAAGGTGTCGTATTCAGATGAAACAATGTTCCGTGAATTTCGTACGCTCTCTTTTTCGGTGACGAATTTGCGGTTTAGTTTTTTTTTCTCGGGAGGTACTTTCCGGAACCTCGCCCTCTTAGCAATCATTTCGTGTGAAATTCGTTAATTTTATTTGCTTAAGAGAAAATTTCAGATTCTTTTAACGTGGGCGTGTGCACGCATCCAGCACTCTTGCTCGCTCACGCGTTCTTCATCATTTCCTATCCGATATTTTCTTTCGTTTTATGCTTCCGTTCTTCTCCCTCCCCCATCCCCCCTACCTCTCTCTCTCTCTCTCTCTCTCGACCAATTTTATGGTTCTCCATTCACACAGATCATAATGAAATGTTGTTATCTCATTCTGAGTGACAGGGAAATCCAAATTAAATTTGCCTGAATACGATTTTAGCATGAGATATTTTTCATCCGCCACCGTGAGTTGTGAAAATTTCCGAGACTAACATATTACAATAAGGGATTTCTATAGGTGAAGTGTGAGAGATATTGTTTGCTCTAGTGAAATAAATTTATCAAAGAAACAAAAAAATTGTGAAGTTATAGTTGCATAATGTGGCAGTCAAGTTATGCAATTGTAAATATAAATTAAACCAATCCGTAACTTAGTATCTGAAAATTTGAAACATTTTGTCTTATAAACCTATAACGGATCACGTTCGTAGCTTTTTTATTAATTGATTATGCAAAGGAAATGTACATAATTATCAACTTGGATGTTCAAAACCACAATACATAATAGTGGCGTGCAGGCCTGGACTGAGACTGAAAATCTGACCGGGCATTTTTAGCAGACCGACCCACTCTTCTAAAATCTTAGTCGCGAAATGTAGGATATATGCAAAGATAAATCTTTTTGAAGAAATATATTTTAAGATAGTACTATTAAATTATATAATTTAATTAATTAAAAGAAATTATAATCACAAAGAAAGAAATTTATTATAAATAAAATCAAATTAATGAAGAGAAATTATATGAAAATAATAAATAAAAATAAACAAAAAATATCAGATAACAAAATGAAATTATGCAATAAGATATCCTTTTAAGAATTTGCTGGTCTGTGCTACATTGTCAATCACTTCATCACTATCAAGATTCATCGGGATATCGTTTTCTGTTTCCATGAGCATGAAAGAATCGAAGTGGTCCTAAGACATTGTACTTCTTATTCGGGTATTAATTAAATTTAACGTGGAGAATCTTCTTTCACATGCAACTTGAGTGACAGATAGAGTCAGTAAATATTTATAAGCTAGACCAATTACCTGGTAAGCATCTGTCAACAGATTATACCGGCGTAAATGAATGTTAAGATGACGCCACAACGCGTGTGAAAAAGTTCCGAAAAAGTAAGCGCAGTTCTATTGCAACTTAAGCTGAACACTCCTTGAATGAATCAAGGTCCAACAATAAATCACTGAGAAGCACTAAATATAAATAGAATCAAACAACATTAAAATATATATCAACCTTCCATGCGACATTCCACCTCTACAACATGTTTCTAACTGAAGCGCTCACCGCTTTCGCGAGCGGTTCGTACTGAGACATTGGCTATTAACCGACGGCTAACTTCGGTAAACGTCGCCCCGCGGGCTAAGACGCAGGGATATTCTTCGAAAATAAAAGTCTTACAAGCGGCGGGCGGGGGCAATATACAAAGGTAAAGATAGACTATTTAGAAGTTTCCAAGAAGTAGTAGCACTGTTGTATACCGCTGTAGAAGAGTATTGAACGGTTACTACTATTGTGATTCTACTATTATAATTCTCTAAATACTTTAGTGCTTTTGGCTTTACGTTAGTGATGAGCAAACCGGCCCGGCCTACAAAGGCACCGGCCCACCGGGCGTTTGCTCGATATAACAGATGACCAGTCCGGGTCTGGTGGCGTGATCCTTTAATTAATTTCTATTAGATTGAAAAACTTCATGTTCGAGCTCACTTGCTGGTCAATTACTCATAGATAACTCCCAGAATTACTTTTTAAAATCTATCATTTAAACGACTCCTCAATCGAAGTAAGGTAATTAAGATATCCACATCTCAATCCTATAATTTTCTTGAATAACCTTTCCTTTATGTCATTAACACAAGCGAATTTAAGTTCTCATACTTAACCCATTTAAATTATACTGCGTCGCTAAAGTGATGTAACAGGTTATCCGCGCATTCATAGAGAGACATAGAGCAGCAACGAAATTGCGTGACTAGGCGACCCCATCGCGCACGGTGGATCTCCGCGTTCCTCGTTTCATTGAATTGCGGTCGCATAATTCAAGGCAATTTTACGCCGGCCCTTTCCCCACGCGTGTTTTGCTTGTTCTTGTGTGTGTGCGGGAGGGGGAGTGGCGTCACGTGACCCGATTCTCGCCTTTCTCCGCCTGCTGGCTTTTGTGCGAGGAGAAGGCAGCCGAAGATTTACCGCTGCAATAATTCACCCTTTAGCCCAAGTTCGACGCGTCGTGTGTGTGTTACGCGCAACGTTTTTCGCTTTGCCGACGGCGAACGGAGGAGCGATCGAGAGCTAAGACGATTGGAATCGTCCGTCGGTTCATCCTTTCATTTAATCGGTCTCCGATGGTGAACAGTGGTTACACACACCTTCTCGAGGGCTGGATAGAAATGAAATCCGACATCGGAAACGTCGCCATGATAGAAGCAGACATATATAGAAACTCAGGGCGATAGACTCCGTTCCGAAATATTCCTAGAAACTTCTCTCCTCTTCTCTAGTGGGATCGACGACTTTTTCGCGTCACTTTCCTCGATTGTTTTTTTTAAAGCTTGGGGAAACCTCTTACCTGTCTTCCACGGACTCCACGGGTAATACTTCACGCACACACAAACACGCACGCACGCAAATACGCGCATATTCAAACACGAGAGGAAGAGAGGAACGTCCTTTGTGTCCGCGCATGCTCCGGGGACTCGCAAAGTAGGAAAGAGTTGTGTACAGTCTTCTTATTTTCGCAAAAACCAAATTTGAGGGAGAGAGAAGTAAGAGTTCGAGTTGGAAAACTCAGGAGACTTAAAGATTCGAGTCTGTTTTCTTTCTGCGCGGAAATTATTACGAATACCGCTGCACAAGTGTTATTTGATCTTTGTGAGATTAAATGATAAGAGTTATTGTGCTAACGTAAGTAAACGACTATTACTGAAGAAAAATTTGCACTGTAAATATCATTAGATTTATTTAGTTATATTCGGTTCATTGTGTGTATTTTTGGCTAATCAACCCCTTCGATAATTATAGATATTCAGTTTACTTGAGAATAAAACTTCAAATATATGCACATATGAATCTCTTAAGTTAATTATATAGATATTGGACATTTTTCTGGAGGTACGCAACGGTTCGGGTACCGCCACATTTTTCAGAAAAATGAGTAAAAATCCTTTATTAAAACATAAAATAATGCCTTTCAGCGTCTTGGAAAAACATTTTCCTGAAAAATGCCAAAAATAATTAAAATATGTGTGTGTGCGCAAACCAAATAAATTTGTGTTAGATCTAAAAGCCAGTCCAAAAACCTTCGAGCCAGAACCGATATCAAAATGTTTGTGAATATCAATCTGTAGTATCTGACAGGACTAGAAACTTTTTTAAAATTTTATAGATAAACAATGTTCCAAAACTATATATGTAAAATCTTAGGAACTAAATCGCTTGGATAATCATCGTATTCGTATTGAATACACATTTTTTTCATAAATTCGTGCAAACGGTACCATCCTTCATTCACATTCCATTCTCTAAAGCAACCAAATATCATCCAGACTATGGAAAATTATGCTCACCATTTTGAGATTCTTCACTCTTGTCGCTTGCTGCGCACAAAAAATTTGTTCTCACTCGATATTTGGCAAAAAACAGACAAATTCAGGAAAATCGGCCTTTCAACGAAAATTACACTTCGACGAGCCAAATTTTTTTTAGTGTCCGTATCGAGGTTCTTTATCGACGGAGGGAGAGAGAAACTTCGTGTGACAAAGCGTAGAATGTTTTTGAAGATAAGAAACGCCTTGACCACCTCCTCCAGAAGTTTCGCACTTTTCCCTAGAAGGGAAAACAAAAAAGTTTGGCGCCGTAACTCAAGAATATCGATCCGGTGCCGAGCTGAAGAGCAGAAGAAGGAACAGGATTCATTATTAATCAGTTTGGGAGGAATAATTTACGGCCATTACCTCAAACATCAGCGTTGATTTACGTCTCTCCAAAATTCTCTGGCACATACTGGCAAACACCTTAAGTGGTTCAGCGGAAGGGAACTTACGAATTTCTACGGCGCAAAATGTGTCCTATTCCTCGCAGCTGTTTTTATATATTTCGAAGCAAAATCGCAATTCGAATGTTTTATTTCCAACAAACCCGGCTATGCTTAAAGGTATAATTTATGGATGAATTTAAAATTCTTTAAGAGACGAAAGAGTTAAAAGAAATATAGAATCATCTTAAATCCCCTTCAAGCAATAATTAAGATTTTTTATATATTTTGAAAAACCTGGATAAATTTGTCAATAAATGGACAAAAACTAGAAAATGGTGAAAATTAAAGGAACAATATATTTTAAAATATGTAATTTGTTTTAATTGAAAACATCATTACTTAAATTATAATAAAATAAAATATAAAAGTCAAAAGTGGTTTCAGTTGAAAGTACCATGACAGAAAGTTTGGAGAAAATTTTGTTCTCGTTTAAGACCTACTTAAATATCTTAGTGATACAATTAAAAGCAGGTTTTGGAAACGAAACAAAAGAAAGAAAACATTAGGGGATTAAAGTTTATCGTTTTCATTAATATATCTTACACTACTCTCTCTAGTTAAAGACTAACAACTAACATTTATTTAGAAGAAAAGGGAAAACTTCAGAGTTCATAGATATGGGATTTCATTCGAAGAGGAGATATATACCTTCAACCAACATTTGGAGTTTTAGATTTAGATTTTAAAAAAGACCTGCCCAACACGGTAGATGCTCTATTGCTTTAAAAAGTTACATATAAATAGTTAACACATTTTACTTCTTGTATTTTGTAAAAAACGAGATACAAAAATAAAAGGAAAGACTAGAAAAATCCAAATGGAAATCATCCACGAGACAGGAACCCGGCAAACGAGCAGTATTTCTTGATTCTTAGATTCAGCACAAATATATTTAAAAGATTTCGCAAAAATAACCACCCGATTTAACGACAAGTGAAGTAGAGCGCGGAATGAGAGAACAGTTGAAGGAAGAAGAGGGTGCAAATCCAGACGGACACCAATGTAAGGCGCAGTGACGCGATGTTAGAGAAGGGAGAGAAAACGAGTAAGAGGGCGCTGGATACATAAACAACCATAAATATGGAGGACGAGATGCGAAGCGTCGCCATTTTACATTTTTAGGGACAAGGCTAGGTTGAAGAGAGAGTGAGAGTGAGAGAGAGAGAGAGAGAGATGAGGAGGCAGGGCGTTATGGCTTCTTTCTTCACAACCAATGGATGTCCCCTGAGATCCTTCCACGAGACATAAATTTCGAATTCCGCACCGTATATCACACCCCTCGCTGCCAACTTCTACCTCTCACCTCTCTCCTGCTCTCCCTCTTTTTCTCCTTCCGTCCTCTCTTTCTACTCCCTCCATTTTCCCATCTTAGTACCTCTTTATGCTAGAGAGAGGTGCCAGCGAGGGAGACTAGATGTTTACATTTGTATACATATATATTTATATGCATGTATAAATGTGCGTACATTGATACAGGGTGGCCCAAAAATAAGGAAACACGTTTAAACACTAACACTAACATTGGAAAGCAAAAGAAGCTGATAAAACCCATGGAAAAATATAACTTCATGAAGAATTATATTTATAAAGTTTTTCACCAATGCGACTCAATATGTATGTACCGATCTATGACGATTCATAGTAATTAAGAAAACGTACCTGAATAAATTCAGTTTAAATTCCGATCATTAATATTGAAGTATAAGGACAATCAGGGTCCGTTTTTTCACCATGGCAAATTCTATAGCATTTAAGCCATTTCCCTACTTTTGACCCAACTTTTATATATATATATATATATATATATATATAAACCTGGTTCTACATATACTCCTATTTCCGTTGTCCTCTTCATATCTTGATAACTTTCCTTCCCTTTCAAATCGTCTATCAGCCGAAATCTTTCCCCGTTTCCATCTAGTTTTCCTTCTAACACGTCTTTAATCATACTCTCTCTCCTCAGGTAATGTCCAACCCAGTTTGCCTTCCTCTTTCTAATAGCCTGTATAATCTTTCGCTTCTCTCCTACTCTTCGTAGTACATCATCGTTTTTCATCCTATCCGTCCATTTTATCATTGCCGTCCTAACTTCTCCATTTGTTGTATTTCATATATATATATATATTTATTTATATTGTGTGCAGGAAAAGAGGTTGGTAGAAGGGAGAGAGAGGGAAATAGCGGGTAGGGGGAGAGAGCGTGAGAGAGTTTGGGAATATCGCTGAGGAATGGGAGATGCGCGCAGAGAATGCGAAAGTAAGATGGAGCGAAGAGATAGAAATACATGGACTCCTTTCTCTCTCTCTCTCTCTCTCTCTCCCTCTCCCTTCCTTACCCACCATTTCTCGGAAGTGGTCGCTTGGAAATCCCTGGAATGCGTTCAAATAAGCTCGCACTTTTGCTTATTTTATGGTCGCAATCACTCTGATCTACTCTGCGGCGCTTAAGTACACAAAGGTTTTCTTTTTGATAGACTAGAGAGAAGCTCACGGCGAGACATTTTCGGGAGTGTTTTGTTTTTCGAGGATTGTTATTTTTATTTCCCTTGCAGTGGGCGATAAGTTTGGGGAGTAAATTTATTGTAATTTCAAAGCGTTTCCACACTAATGGGGAAAGATATGCCGCAGTATTTCTTATAACTTTTGCATTAACTTTCTCCTATAATTATATATACTATGGATGTACGTATGAATGTTTTCATCCTTATTATGAGTTAACATTGTGCTAATACGCTAGTGTATATGCGACTAGCTACGTTTCCATAAACAAATATAATAAAATAATATCTATACTATATTATACAAGGTGAAACCACGGTTTGTTCACGTAGTTGCAAGTTATTGTTCCCTAGAGTAGCAAACAATAATAATTATATATATATATATATATATATATATATATATATATATATATATATATATACACACAGTATTAGGAGCTACTTTTGTTAGATACTGTAGTTAGTTTCCTACAGTATAGAATTTTCATTGCAGCTTATTTTTTATATTTTTGGGACAATTTGGAGAGTGGTAAGGAGGGAGAAAAAGCTCAGAGTGGAATGAGAGAGAGATAAAGGAGCTGTGGACATCTACTATATAATTAAGAAGAATGTATTTGTCTGTCTGATCCTTTATGCATGCCCAAAGCTCCGTCCGAGTAGTCCAAAATTGGATACTGTTTCGTTCGTCTTTTTGAGGTGCAGGTCAACGGAGTATCCCTTATCCTCAAAAGTGTACGAGTTCGAGTCCAGGTGCAAATTTCTTCCGTATGCGTATTTTTTTGTTAAAACTATCCGGAAAGACTGGACTGGGATTTCTTGAAAATTTTATCCCCGAAACTGTCTTAATTATATGTTCTCGCGGATTTTTTTGTGGAGGATGTTGCCATCTATGCGATTAAGTGTTTTAATCGGTACCTTACAAGTCATATAAGAGCTGCGAAGAAGAAAATTTGGTTTATTAATTGTTTCCCAACAAGAGTCTTTGTAGCATTCAAACTGTCTTGCAGATCAGTGAGGTATTCGAAATCAAGTCACCGATTTGTCTGTCTCGTAACTGTGGAGGGAGTGGCATGTTTTTAATTTTTGAAAGTTCCCTTTTTCTGCGTCGCGATTATGATTTTTTTGATAAATATGTTTTGTCTAACACAGAATAAGAAAATATTAAATATTTATTCCGCATCATTAAAATTGTCATCAGGATATCTAAAATTGCCACTGAATTGAGAAAATACCACGAAATTCTTTTTCTAAACGAAATTTATTCTATGGATTATTTGCGGATGTTGCGATCCTTTAGGAATAGCTCGATGAGGATTAAAATATAATATTTATTAATGTATTTCGTAAAAGATGTCGGCTGAAAAATTAAGACGCGCGTCAATTTTTCATACACCAGCATACCATCATTTCTAAACGCTCATAAAAATTGGTAAAGAACATTTGATGATAGAAATAAACGATGTATTTGGATTCTCACGAGTTCGAATCGCTATCGGCAACATCGACTCTTTACTGCCCAAATGCGTCGTAATCGACCGAGACGTTAGGAAAGCCATTAATGGGAGGAGGCGGAGTAGTCTAGGTGGCGGATGGGGGATGGGGACAGACAGACCGTTATGGACGGAGAAAACTGACAAGACGGGAGACATCGCGAATATTTTACAAACCTTTTTTTGCACGGAGACGGAGGCGCTAATGGCAGCAATGCGGGATGCATTTTTTATTCCTCCGGAGTTTTTTTTGCGTCTTCTCTTTTAAAAAACGATTCTAAAAGTAGATTAGGCATAAAATATTTGTCCGTCGTCTCCAAATGTCGTTCGGCCTTTTTCTTCTCTCCCAAAACTTTGGTCAAATTTTGTCATCAATCCTGAAAAAGCCTCCCTATCTGACGTTCTGTCTAGGCGCTTTCTACTTCTTCACTCTATTCAGTCATTATTTCTTTTACTTCTTTTCATCGTGTTTTCCGTGTAATCCGATTGTTTTTTTCGGATTCGAATTTGATTCGATAATTCGCATGGAAAATTTCAGTTGTGTTCTATATTGTTCCATAATTAATATTTTACTTGTTGTTCCATCCTTACACCTAAAGACGCTCTTAACAAATCCAGCATTTCAATGTTCACAGATAAGCTCTCGGAGGTATCTCTTACTGCGCAGCAGTGTTAATCGATTTGCAGAACTAACGCGAAATATTCGACGGACACTTTCATAGAATTCTGCAGTTAAGCATTTGAGTTTTATCCGCTTAGCTGTGTAAGAAAATTTTCATTTCCCTGTGATTATATTAATAGATTAAAGATTGCGCTTGCATTTCATAGTTATATACAATTATGTATTAAATATTACTGCGCTACGTTACGTTAATTATATAATTATATATTTGGTTAGTTATATAAGCACAATTTTTTGTGATAATATTTGTCACACATGCACACACACACACACACACACACACACACACATATATATATATATATATATATATACACACACACGTAGGTAACTACGTTTATATGTATTTTATTCTGTGTATTTAACAATTGTGATCCTCTCAATCTTTAACTAATGCTATCAATAGATTTCCAAAGTTCTTCACACTCCCTTCTTAAGCGGGTGTGCTAGTAGTAGTGACATTTTCCCTAGGGTATAGTAACTTAATAGTACTAGTTTTACCCCACAAACATAATGCTTCTCTTTTCATTTCAAATTATGCTAACTTTGCATAAGTACGTATTTCGAATTTTGTTTAGTTTTTGCATTATGCATTAGATAGAAGAAGAGACTGATCTATCAATCGCGTCATAATATCCATCTACGAAAAATATTCAAATTTTCCTGAGTCATTCTCTCCCCATTTCTTCTCATCCCATTCCAGTTATCCGCGTCTATTTCTTGGATATGTAAGTGCAGGCGAGAAACATGTCTCAAAGGATATCCAATTACCTCTAGCGTCCGGATCAATCAGTCCCGCGTCAAAACGCTTCCACCGCAACGACGGAAGCGGAAAAATATGGCACCAAGGACGACCGTCTTGTCTCCCCGTTTGCCTATATCGCTCTTCCGTTTCTGATGCGTCCGATAATTTCCGTCACACTTACGAGATTCACTCTGTCGAGATTAACTTAACTAGCAGTTATCCCATCCGATTGAATTTAGGATCGTGTTTGCTTCCCTTCCTTCGTTTTTTTCTACCTAGTTAGTACACTTGCTCTCGTCAGATGGCGATGTCTTCTTCCGTTATCTCTTCCTGTTACGCCAAAATACGTGACCTGGTAAAAATTTGATGACCTGCTACATCTTCTCATTCTTGAGGCTGGCAATTACGTGGATGTAGTCCATCTTGATGATCGGTGGCATATTCGCTTACATCACTTTCACAATTTCCGATAATTGTGGCTAGATATTATTCGATTTCCTGTTGGCAGCAGCAGTGCCACCGAAGAGGTGTCGTATCGTTTTTCTATTTCTAGTACTTTGCGTATTACGGGAGATTAATGTAAAACGAGACAGTTGCGTCTCAATGCATCGGGTGAAATGGAAGACTAGTTCTGAATCCACGATATAGGCGACGGCGTTACCACCACAGGGCACTGTATAATTTAAACCGGTGGATTAGTTAAAATAATAACCTTGATCTAGAATTTTATTATAACACTAGCGTAATTGCCCGTCAAATACGACGGGTATGTAGAGATTATGTATTAAAATTAAGGCCCTTCCCATTCTTCCTCCCTCTCTCTCTGCCTCCCTCCTACTCTCTTCCCTCCCTCTCCCCCATTCTCTCTTCCTCCCTCTCCTATTCTCTTTCCCTCGTATTCTCTCTCTCCCTCGTATTTTCCCTCTTTCTTCTTCTCTTTCTCCATCCCTCTCTCCCTCTTATTCTTCCCCTCCTCTTTTCTTCCCATCCTCCATCTTCCTCCCACCCATTCTCTTCCCTTTCTTCTAAAATTTAATTAGTTTTATTCGGAGGTAGTGCAATATATCCCCCCTCAAAATAGCGCCACAAACTGATAGCAATTTCTTTAATTACCATGTCAACGTTATATAAAAAATTCTGATTAGCTCATTATATCAATTTCTGCAAAATTTCAATTTTCTATCTACATCATTGATCGAGTTATTCGCGTTTTAATAGCTTGTCACTCAGACCAACGGGCTGAAAACTTAGTCTTTTATTATTATTTTTGTGATTCTTTTAAACCTCTCTTTCTCTCCCTATTTCCAAAACCGTCCTCAAGTACTCCATTCTTCTAACTAACTCCCGTAACCTATCGCACAATCCTTCACGCTCGGTTTGTTTATTTAAACGTCCAGCAAATACCTCCAATTTTCATACCGTTTCTATTTCACTAATATTGAATTTAGCTCATCATAACGATTTTAATCTAATTTTAAATAGTATTTCAGGTATTTAGGTATACCTTCTCGTAAATAACGCAACGAATGTTGTTTACATTGATTGCTATAAAAAGATTTTCCCCCTCCTTTCATCTTTCTCTCCTTCTTGTATTAAAATCCTTCAAAGCACGCTTAAACTCATAATGATTGAAATAACAATAGGATTTCGAGGTTTAACAATGTAATTGGTAGGCATGGCAACATCCCGTTAAAATGGCACGATTTCTCCAAAATATGCGAATTATACGTTTAAAATGAGGAATTTCGAATTGTAAACGAAAAACGACGAACAGAATAAGAAACTTGTAATCTTTTAGTTAAAATGGTTTAAATCTAAAGCTCGTGAGTCAATATTTTCTAATTTAAATGTCAAAAAGAAGCTAAGCCTGCACGTCAAAAAGACGATTTTTACCTATCATCCTATGGAGAATGCAAATCATCCCCTGGAGTCGAACTCTGGAAGTTTTTCGTAAATTTTTCCTAGTCACAGTACTTTTATATCTGATTAAATTATCTGTGCCAAATTTCAAGTTTATATCTACATATTTGATTGAGGTATTCGCGTTTAAAAGCTTGACATGGACCAACCAACGCCGCCTGCAGACATCCTCGGCGAGCCGGCGATGCATCCCCGTTTCGCAGACAAAGATATCAAGCGTTTTATATTAGGTGATATGTAGCATTTGTCAATAAATTAATTGATGTTCATGAATCTTAAATTACTACTTTTAATTTTTCGTCTTCGCCTTCGAAAAGCTCCTTTATTCGTTAAAACAAAGAGCGTTTGACAAAATTATGATAAATTCAAATGTTTCATTTGTAATATGGTTTCATACAAAGTTAAGTTCAAATTCAAAAATTTGTTGAGTGGACCTTCATGTAAATGTTTAGTATCATCAATTCATCAATCTTGTTTTTTTAAAAAATCAAGCAATTTATTTATTTGGTATAATTCCTGTAATTTTTAAAGATATTTACGAAAAGCCGAATATCAAAACAAAAAAATAATATTGCCAACGATGATTTCCCTTTCGCTTCATAAATAAAAGAGCTCACGTGGCAATAGTGTGGGAGTTATTCGATATTTTGCTGGGAAAACCTGCCGAAATAATACGATCACCATGGTCACCAATAGCGTAATTTACCATACACGTGACGCAACATAAGTTTTACATTAGTGGGCGTAGCCATTAAAAGAAAAAGGGATTTTAAAGTGGGCAATTTGGGCGAAATCAATGGATGTAATATTCATGAAGTATGCATAAAGCGACGCGCTGCGTTCTCGACCCCATTACGGGGCGATGATTGCGAGAAATGAACGGATACGGATCGTAAGCACTGATAATAGCCCAATCCCGCGATTAAATTTTCATTCAAACTGGTGAAATTCTCTTCCAATGCTACGTCACGGAAGCATATTAAAATATGATTCCGCACATTGCAATATGTTTTCTTCCATAGGACATAACGCGTTTGTTTTCAAAGATTCTTATGGTGGACGAATAATTATGTGTACAATCTATAACTATCCGTTTTCTAATAAATTTTCATCGATTTTAGAGCTAGAGATATTACCTTCGTATTAAAAAAGCTGAAACAAGGGAATAAAGATATTCAATCTGATCTACTCAAAGGAGAAAATCACGGAAATTATTATTTCTTGTACGGCAGAGAACGGATGAAAAAAATAACAAGGCCTCCATTAATTGGCCATTTGTGGAGATTTTTGTGAAACATATTAGGACAAGCCACGTTGGTAGTGTTCTTCTTTTTGGCAAAAACTCATCGGACTACGTTTACGGTAAATATCACCATGTAATTCCGCCGAAGATTATTTTTTCGGCATTTGCGGCTATGATGTTGCTTTATAATTTTCTGTCTCACATTAACTTCACGGCAACTTTCAATGTAAAAGTTTTCTTATTTTATTTTTCACTGATAAATCTTTGTCGACAGCCACAACATTTGGAGAAACAGTATTGCGGCAAGAGATAATGTAAACTTAACATTATAAATTCAAAGTATTATTTGCAGTCATTTCCTTTCATCGGAGAGAAAAATTAGGTGAATAGAGGATTGACGTGCATACCTAGCTATAATTCTTTTAATTGAGCTGGAATCATACTGATGCATCGCGTGAAAAATTTAGGCTACACGGTCCGAGAAGTTCTCCATTTTCCTTTCTTGCTCGATTCCTCCTCTTTTCCCGCAGGCCCCCTTCCTCCTTCGCCTAATTCCCCCTCCCCCAACCCTCAGTTCTCCGACCACCCCAATCTTTCAAGGATCCCTCCTCTCTTCCGACGGGAGATTTATATTATTTTTACAGCGCCACCTG
This sequence comes from Tanypteryx hageni, assembly GCA_028673005.1. NCBI lineage: Eukaryota > Metazoa > Arthropoda > Insecta > Odonata > Petaluridae > Tanypteryx > Tanypteryx hageni. Next base: position 41,151,693 of record CM054112.1, on the reverse strand, counting down.
CTACCTTTCCCCCTCACGCGACGACCATCCCGATGCTCCAATGACTCCGCCAGGAGACGCCGCTGTCCCTCTCGTTGCTCTTCACCCTTCTCCACCCCATCCTCCTTCCCAGGCCCTTTTCTCCTTCTGAAACCCTCTCGCTACTTCGTATCCCATCCCGTGACCACCTAACCCTCTCCCTCCTCCCTCCGAGCCCGCCCATAAGCCCCTCACACTCACTCATCTTTGCCCCACACCTCCTCCTTCCTTCTTCGACCTCTCCCTTCTGTGTCTTACAAATTCCCCTCCTCCCTAACTTTGTCCCTCAGCCTACGTCCTTCACCGCGTGCCACTCTCGCCAACACTGTTGCCTCTTTCTGCCTTTCCCACATCTCTCTCTAACACTCTCTTCCTTGCCTAAATCTATTCGTCCTTCACCCTAGTTCTCACTCCCCCTTAACCTCACTTCCCTTCCTTTCTCTCCCTCCTCTCACTCTCTAGCTCCCATCTATCTCTTCCTTCCCTCTTTATTTCATGAGTATTGGTATGCATATCATTGGAAATAGCTGCTTCTTGCACACACACAGGATATATATATATATATATATATATATATAATAGTATAATAAATAATAGTAGATTTAATTTAGTGCCTCTTAAGAGAATCAGTGGATTTTATTAAAATGCAATTAATTTAAAACTACGGCGTAAATTTATAACGATGTCAAAATTCAAAAAAGGAAATATTAAAGAAAAATCTGCCATAAGTTAACATGCGGAAAAGGAATTTTAATATGTTGACCTATATATAATAAATACGAAGCTGAAATTTTGCACGATAATAGGATTTTTTCCACAGTCAATTATAAAAATCGAAAATTTCAAAATTGGTAATTTTTAGGGGTTGTTTTTATCCCATTTGTACATTAAAGTTAATTAATTTTTATCACAGAAATTACAAGTCGTAGCTACGAGTTTTTGCAAACATTTTGTAGCAAATTCTATATATAAAAATAAGCAAAAATCTTAAAAATATTCAACAAGCGGCCGCTAAAAATTCGCAATTATTTAAACAAATTTTCAAGAATTATTTATTTCCGAATGAACTACAGAGCTGAAATTTTCTTAAAGGTCATCATGCTGCTGTCCGAAGACAGGTTTTGTTTAAAATAAAGAAAACTTAATGTTTGAAACTTTGGTAGCAACCTCTAAATTTCATCTAAAATTTACCAAATTTTGGGAATATTATTTTTTCAATATTGGAACAAGATAGGCTGGTGCCCCTATTCAAAATAAAACGTTTGTTTTTTCCCCCATTATAAGGACCACCCTAATATATATATATATATATATATATATATATATTATATAAAACCTAAGGTACTTCTAGATATTCCACAGAGCTGAAATTTGGAGAGAACCTTGGTGTTGGTCCAAAACCATCAGGAAAAATCGAAAATTCCAAAATTTTACAACCCAAAACGTTAATTTTCAAGTCCCATTAGAAAACCTTTTAAATCCGTACAAGCCTTTTTATAATTGCATTTTTAAATTAATTTTAATAAGGGACTGCAATCCCGGGATCTAAAAATCCCCAATCTTGGGATCCCGTCCAAAATTTCAATCCCGAAATCCCGGGATTAGGTAGACGCAAATCCCAAGATTTCGGGATTGACATTTTTGCTTTTGCTAACAGGTGGCGCTAACGATTAAATTGTATTTGATGTATAATAAACTATATAGTTCGTTTGAATTCACTGAGTAATACTGCTTTCTATCTGAGTTTATAATGTCATCATTCTTGGAAAATGAGAAACACGAAAAAAAAATGAAAAATATCCTTTGGGGTGTGGCAAACCTAAAGAAGAATGAATATTATCAAGAAGAAATGGAATCCGCAGAATCGGAAGGACATGAATCAAGTGAAGAGGCCTTTTACTCGAGTGATGAAACAGACGACGATGATTCGTTTGAAGGCGGAGTTGCTTACAAACTATCAGGAGCAAACATTAAGTTATTGATTCAAAAAATAAGGAAAACTGTTATTCTCTTCAGAAAATCACCCGCAAAAAACAAGATTCCTACAGAAATATGTAATTGAAGAATATGTTGAGGAAAAACCATTTGTTATGCATGTAAAAACTCGCTGGAAAACTTTAGTTGAAATGGTCGAACGTTTTATATTGCTTAAAACCTGCATAATGAAGGTCTTGATTGATCTGAATTCCGATATATCATCCAGTGAGAGTGAACTTCTATTTTTGCAACACTGCAGCCAGTGGAATATTGCCGAAGAGATGCAAATCTTTTGACGTGTGAGGCAGCGTTGGAATTCATGATGAAGAAACTGAATGATGTGAATACCGAGTTAGGACATAATATGAGAAATGCCTTGCAGAATCAAATAATGAAGAGACGAACTAAGTTATCAGGGGTATTGAGGTATCTTCAGTACGGGTCACAGGCTCATGATAATGATTTGAGGAATATTTTTTCTGTGCCATCACTAGCGAACATAAAAATGTTTGTTACAGAAAACTTGAGTACATTTTATTTTAATATTAGTAAAACATTTGAAGCACTTTAAATAAGTAAATATGAGACTACGGCGAAATTGATGTTAAATAGAATTAACTCCTTAACCGTAAAATTCTACGGTTAAGGAGTTAATTCTATTTAACATTTGAAACACTGGACAAGGAAGAAGAGCATGAATCATCAGCATCAAGAAGCCGATCTATAAATGATGACTAACATATTGAGCGAACGGAAGCATCTGAATGTTTTGAGACTGGCACATCATATTCAGAGAAGTTAAAGAAAGAACTCGATTCGGTCATTACCCAATGTTTAGTTCCTCCCAAGAAATATTCCTCCTGCTGTAATTTAAATGACCTAGCAATATCAATACCACGAGAGCTAAAGGATTTCCGTGAAAGTGAACGTTAAGGAGAAAAGCTGCAGTTTCTTTACGAGCAGTTGCTAGCTATTCCTCCTATTAGTGTAGAATCAGAAAGGGCTTTTTCATCAGCAGGGATGCTGTATAATAAATACCGATCAAGAATGAGTGACGCGACATTAGATGCACTTTGATTTTTAAGGCCATATTTCCGAAATTTGTGAATAGCTTTTAAGTGAAGAGAACCTTAATCTAAAAGTACCGTTTATTTTCATAAATGCAACCAATTTAATTTCTTTTAAGATACTGCAACAATTACTACTATATGTGTTTTATTTTAGTTTTACCAGCTGATAAAAAGTTATTTTCATTGACGTTAGTTAAATTTTGTGTAAACTTGATATTACTTCCATAACTGCATATGATGATGTGTATGATATAAAATTGTTTACAAATATTGATTTTTTTTTATTTCCCACCACTTTTCCTCGATCTCGGGATCGAAAAAATCTCCCTCCCTCCCCTGTCTCCCTCCCCTCTCTCTCCATCCCCTCTCTCTCCCTCCCCTCTCTCTCCCTCCCCTCTCTCTCTCCCTCCCCTCTCTCTCCCTCCCCTCTCTCTCCCTCCCCTCTCTCTCCCTCCCCTCTCTCTCCCTCCCCTCTCTCTCCCTCCCCTCTCTCTCCCTCCCCTCTCTCCATCACCCTTTCTCCTGCACAGTTCAGAAAGATCCGCGACATATATCCACAGCTGCCTCCGTCTCGGAAAGTGATTTCGCGGATCGACGGTCCCTCCCATTCCAAACGTGTCTGGAAACTGTTTTTAGTGTTTTTTCGCCCGTCAATCTCGCAATCCCTGGTGTGAAAAAAAGCAAAGAGAGAAATATGGCGGGATGGATTGGGGCAACCTGTTTTCTTTCTCTATGTGAGGCAATCGCCTACGTTATGATCGTTCGTTGGTCTGGCCGATTGATGGAGTTGCTGTCTTAGTGGAGACGTCGAAGTCGCCGGTTACGAAACGCAAAAGAAAGGCATTTGAACACGATTGAATATCGGGGTTCATATTGTGCAAACAAATACCACAGGCATAAAATGTTCGATTAACTTTTTTAATTCCAAAATTTTACGTACCACATCCTATTCATAAAAATGGGCGTTTGTTGCTTTATTAATTGTGAGCGCACACCTTAAATTACTGTGAACTTATTTTTATATTCTGATAGGGGTGCCGATGGTGTAGTGATTAGGACGCTTGCTGCTCCTCGCCTGATACTTGAAAATGTTCATCGGGTACGAATCCTGCGCAAGTAGAATTTTTTCAAGGTCGCCCGGCCCCCTGTTTGTGTGGTTTGAGGAGACCGCGCAAATTCAGCTGTTCCGTCCTTCGGAAGGGACGTTAAGCTGTTGACCCCCCTGGTGTTCTTCGTAAGAGCAGGCAAATGCCGGCACCGGGTTTCCCTTTTCCCTTCCCCGGCTATTCATTGCACTACCTCTGAGATACCCACTGTGCGTAGGACAGAGGCGAATCGGTTGGGCATTCAAATTCTATTCTGATCATCTAGATTTTTATTCTGATATTGTCGTTTTTTAATATAATCATTAATTAAAAAATCGTATATGTGCTTCTCTTAGGTATTTTCTTTAGCAAAATCAAAGTTATGAGATTTCAGTTTCGCATTTCGGCTACACTCCAGCCGCTTTAGTGTTGAATCTAGAATTTACTTTTGGCGATTCACCACTGAAGACGGCGGCACTGTAGCGGAAATGCGTGTCCGGTTTTTCGTTACCTTACTTTAGGAGATACATAAGTTCTAGATTGTGAATTTAATAAACCTAGTAGAACTACTAAGTTAAATTTTTTAAACAATATTATAGTTTTAATTCAGGTGTATTAGGTGCTAAGCAAGAGTAATTTATCACCACCTAGTATCTTTGTCCATCCCTTTGATCAGTTCCAGCAAGACTCAATCACAGACGTAATGGCTGGCTTTGCTGAGAAATTCGCGAGCATAAACTATCTCCCACCTCATATCTTTCCCTCTTTTTATCCTTTATGTATCCTTTATGGCCTAAACAACTGTTTGTATGTTCTTACTAATCAGCCTCTTGGCTAGTATTTTACACACCAGACACACACAGAAGTGAGAAGGGAAACTCTTTACAAAGAGCACCAAGGGGACCAACTGGGACGATCCCAGGTGTTTTTCCTAAACATTAAGGACAAATATCAACGTTTAATTTAATGCATTTTATGAATTTTTATCAAAAAAAAGTTTCAAAAATTGGATTATTCTAGATTTCACTAAAGCTTTATATATAAAAATAAGAATTCATGTAGGATTTTTTGTTGCTCTTTAAACTTTGATTAATGTGTTGTTTTTGGCTTTGCCCACCAACTCGAAACAGTTAAGTTTTCGGAATAAATCAGAAGTAAATTTTACTAGTTAAATCGCGCCTCTTATTCACGAAATCGTGACCATTCAGTTACAAAATTAATATGACGTTAATTAATATAATGAAAATTTTAAAGAAAAAAATCTTCCTATTATTTCATATTTTTTCACTTTTCGTGGAATCATAAATTCGGCTATACCACTAATATTGGCAAAATTATCACCAAAATATAAAAAAGCGAACTTGAGAAAATGTTTAGTGATTCCCTCACCTCACTTAAAAAATTTACAGCATATGCTTAAAGAATTTAGTATAAGAAAGGTTTTATTCACGAATTTTTGAGCACTTGTTACAGAATTTTTTTTAAAATAAGCATATGCTATTTTTCAAGCAAAAGCAATTGATATTTTTATCCAACTCAAATGAGGCCTTAGATTAAAAAATTCTAGAAATCTTAAGGAAAACTTTTGCTTAATTTTTATTCACTCGGCTCATTTTTCCAATTTTGAAAAGTCCCTAAATCTTTGATCTGCATTCTTCGATTTTAACTCTTGCAAAAATCCCCTTTCCTCATCCCTTAACAAGCGAAAGTGACCATCTACACTTGAAATTCCACCCAGCGTGCCACATTTCTCTTGTTCTGTCCTGCTCAATGGTGGCATCCTTTCTATCTGCTCACTTTTCTTTCTTCCCTGCCATAATTCCCGAGTTATTTTGTCAGATTCGAACAGAACGCATTGTACAGCCTTACCTTTTTAACAATACCGACATGAATGTGTTTTATAAACACAGTAGTCCCTTCAGGGGCGTAACCTTCATATGTGCTCACGAGTACAAAGGGATCTACATGTCCTATGTTTTCAGACTTTCGTCAGGTGGTGCGTATGCACAATTAACGCCTTACACCAGAATTTGTGTCGTTCTAATTATATATATATATATTGTTTTTCGGGGATGTTTAAGGTGAGAGGAGGGTTTCTGGCACTAGACACATGTACCCGGACCCACAACATCTAGGATACGCCATTGAGACTCCTGCAATACGCATCGGTTCCTATCTTATAAAAGGCTGCGTTGGAAAATACCGCGTTGTGTAAATTTATGTCCCATGAAAAAAATGTCGCTCTTTGCTTAGGCCAGAGGTTGGCAGACTTTTTCACAAGAAAAGCCACTTTTTCAAATTATGTACAACACAACATAAGAAGAGCCACAGTCATTGGTGATCATCTCGGTAAAACAAATGTTTCTTCTAATAATACGTCCATATTTTTTATTTTTTCTGAAGTTTCTGTTAAAATGATTTACGAAGCAAATTTCAATCGGGGAGATGCAGAGTTGCTCTCGGGAGCCGCACTCAAGTCCTTGAAGAGCCGCAGTCTAAAAACTTTCTCCCGTCATATATGTACTCAAAATGCGTTGCGTGGCCAATTTAGGACCGTGTATAATTAAATTTTACGCATATTTGGTAATTAAGCGTCACCTATATTTTACCGTCTATAATTAAATCTTTATCGGATAAAACCGTTTTGGAGAAGGGTTTACTGTATATTTTTGTGTAAACATCCACTTAACGACCACTAATCTCATAGCAATAATGTTGTTATTTGGGTTGCATAGAGTTAAGGATAGGTGATTTTTTAGAAATTTAAAAATTTTTAATTAAAATTTAATTTGAAATAGCAATTTATATTTAAAAAACCAGTCATGTCTATTTATCATCGTATTTAGTGCTTAATTTCTCCTTTTTAGGTCTTTTCTGGTCACTGCTTAAAAGGAAAAAGAACTAGAGTTTTTAAGGCTTATGCTTCAATAAGTATTTTAAGCATCCTAGTTATACGCATATGCGTCACAAGTTAATCATAAAGAGTTTCATCTCGGTTTCATTTTATCAAAGATATTAGAGAAGTATGTCTTATTATCGTTTCATCAACTTAGTAACTTTCCCGTAATATATTTCAGCACAGCTTAGACCACTTAATTATATAAAACTACCATTCTAAATTGTATTAAATTGTCCTAGTGATTAGTTCAATGCATGCAACGCAATTTAGTTATAAACAAAACTATGCATCCGTATTATCTATCCTTAATTTTTATTCTAACTATTGCATTTACAATTGTCATAGAAATTATGTTGATTAATTTTAACTTTATGCTATTATATCCACTGACGACGCCACTATTTTGTGGAACTCTATAATAGGAGAAACGTTTAGCCATACATATAATAAAATAATGATCATTAGTTTTTTACTTTTCCAAATATAATTTTACGCAGAAAATGTACAGGGTGAATAATTAGCGATCATGTTGTGTCCCGTACTTAATATCATTAATTTTAAAAACTTTTAATTACAACATTATACCACCTTGCACTATTTTTATCTTTTATTAACACTGTCTTTTGTCTATTCCATCCATTTCATTCTCCAATCCTTTTCCCTGAGAATCATTGCTCTAATTTCTCTAGCAGAACATTATACGTGCATTACGTCCTTTCCTGCAACTTGCATTGTGTTCTTCTTTTCCAATTTCATCTCGCTCTTCCTGATTTTATTACCCTTTTCCGCTCTTCCGATTCGTTCCCCAGTTTAGCTGCAGTTTAAGTCGGCTCTTCTGTCGTTACGTTCTTCTTTTCTAATTGCTTTGAATTTATCCCATGCGAAATTTTATTCTTGTCCCTCATGCTCATTTCGTTTACCGGCTCAGTGGCCACCCAACTTTCTCTCTCCGTCTCATGCCGTTTTCCATTTCCCGAATTTGTATTCCGTCCCATTTCTTCCATTCTTTTCTTGATCGCGTGTTCCGTTCCTCCGTCTAAAAAAATAAAAATACTCCGCTCCCGAATTTCGAATTCGAATTTCGCTTCTCCTCCATCTCCTTTTTATCTTTCCCTATCCCGATTCCATTTCTCTCTTCTTCTGTTTTCCTCACTTATCCTCGCTCAGTTGGTTGTTCTCTCTCGCTTTATTGGTCCATTGTGTTCTTGTTCTTTCAATCTCTCTATCCCTCCCATAGTAACGTGGAGTCGCTCTCACTCTCTCTAAATCGTCTTCCTGAAGAAAGAAGTCTTTTTATAGCGTTTTATGCGTTTATGCTTTCACTTTGTCTGTTCGTCTGTGCACTCAATTAAATTGAAATAGCAAGTAAAAGGTAAGAGATTTAATACTGAAATTTGCAGAGTGCATGTGATCTACGATACTCTTCATTGCGTTTTCAAAAAAATTCTTTAGAGGAATTGGTGGGCGGCAGGGGATGTCTTGAAAATATTCGAATTAAGATTCTGAGCAAATGATTATAGATAAAAAGTTAAATTTCTTTAACTAATTATTGAATAAAGTACTTTTTGTCACACAGGTAGTTGGTACTTGCATTCTGCAATCATGTAAGCTCACCTTGAAAAACATATTAATGTTTCAGAGAGGTATTATATCATTGGAAATATTTTTTTAATCCAAAATAGTTCACCTCTACACCGATTTTCGTTCTTTCCTTATGGAGAAATATTGGGATAAAACAATCCCTAAAATTTGCAATTATTAGACTATTATACTTTTTCCATTGTTGGTTCCTAATGCCACACATTTCCGCCAAATAAAGTTATAGCACATCTAGAAGTGAAATAATATTTTTCCACTTCTTTAAATTAAAAAAATTAATGGCCGCAATAACAACTTCATGGAGATTTTAAAATATTTATTTGCGCATGTACACTAACCTCCAAATAACTTAAAATTATCAGTTCCCTAGCTTTTCCCGTAGAACCTACACATTTACCTATTAGTTTAAACATTAAGAATTTTTAACAGTCAGACAAATTAAAATATCAAAATTTATTTTACAAATTCTACCTTTGAAAAAAATTTCAGCTTCGTAGCACATTCGAAAATACATTAACCTTGCAAATTTGTTTAAACAATGGCGAATTTTTAGCGGACGCCGAGTTGAACTTTTTAAAGATTTTCGTTTTTTCTAGTTGGTTTTGCACACAATCCTTTCAAGATATTTGTTTTTTCTAATTGGTTTTGCACATAATCCTACAGAAGTAAAACATTTCGAGTCTCCAGCTCATCTGGAAGTGCCTAATTATTAGTATCCTCCTACTCTGTAAGAAGTCTATATATAATAGACAAGTAGTTGGTGCTTGCATTTCGCAAGCATTTCATCTCACCCAGATAAACATTAATTTTTCAGAGAGATGTAACATTATTAGAAATTTTAATTCAAAAGATTTCACCTCTGCACCCAATTTCGATCTTTCCTTATGGAAAAATATTTGATTAAAACAATGCCTTAAATTTGTAATTTTAAGAATATTATACTTTATCCAATGTAAGGTATTAATTTCTCACATATATGTCAAAACTTTTAGTTGTGGCACACTCAGAAGTGAAATAATATTTATTTAATTTTTTACAATTTGAAAATTTTTAACGGCCGCAATAACACTTTGTTGGAGATTTTCAAATGTTTGTTGCTTTTAATGCAGTTAACTCTACATAACTTTAAAATTTAAGCTTCCTATCTTTCCCCGTAGTACCTAAACATTTATCTACTTTTTAAAATTTAAAAATTTTTAACTGACAAACAAATTAAAATGTATCAAAATTTCTATAATCCTTATTCCGTTTTTTTTTACAAATTCTACCTTTTAAAAAAATTTCAGCTCCGTAGCACATTCGGATATACTTATACCTTGCAAATTTCTTGAAACAATAGCGAATTCTTAGCGGACGCAGTGTTGAACTTTTTCAAGATTTTCGTTTTTTCTAGTAGTTTTTGCACGAAATCCTACCTGTGATAAAAAATTTTGATTCTCCAGCTCTTATATCCTCATCCTCTGTAAGGAACGTCTATATATAATGACAACATATATATATATATATATATATATATATATATATATATATATATATATATATATATATATATATATATATATATATATATAGGAGGTATATATAGGAGGATACTAATGTTTAGACACTTCCAGAAAAGCGGCAGATTCGAATTTTTTGTCTATAGGTTTATGTGCAAGACGGACTAGAAAAAACAAAAATCTTGTGAAAGTTCTAAATGCGGCTGCTAAAAATTCGAAATAGTTTAAAAAATTTTCAAGGTTTATGTATTTCCTGATGGGCTACGGAGATGAAATTTTTTTATGTAGAATTTGTAAAAGAACGAAATAGGAATTATACAAATTTTGATATCTTGATTTGTTTGGCAGTTAAAAATTCTTAAAATTTAAACAAATAGGTAAATGTTTAGATATTACGGGGCGAGATAAGGAGCTGATATTTTTAAGTTATTTAGAGATTACTCTATGCAAACGAATACACATTTCAATGCATCCATGAAATTGTTATTGCTGCCGTTAAAAGTTAATTCATTTTGAACGATTAGATAAATGTTATCTCACTTCTAATTATTTTACAAATTTAAAATTTGGCAGAAATTTGTGGCATTGATAACCCAATATGGGAAAAGTTTAATATTCCTAAAATTCCAAAAATTAGTAATTGTTTAACTCCATTATTTTTCCATAAGGAAAAAACGAAAATCGGTCCAGAGGAGAAATCCTATGAATTAAAAAAATATTTCCTATAGTGAAAAATCTCTCTGAAAAATTAATATTTTTTCAATGTGAGTTGAAATGCTTGCAGTATATATATATATATATATATATATATATATATATATATATATATATATATATATATATAACTTTCAACTCCGTTGCACATTCGGAAATACATAAACCTTGAAAATTTGTTTAAACAATTGCGAATTATTAGTGGTCAAATTTTTTAACTTTTTCAAAATTTCCATTTTTTTCTATGTATAATTTGCTACAAAATGATTTGAAAAATTCGAATCTACATCATATAGTTTCCAAGACAAAAATTATTAAACTTTAAAGTACAAATGGGGTTAAAACAACCCCTAAAAATTAACAATTTTGAAATTTTCTATTTTTATAGTTGGTTATGAGAAACATTCTATAAACCTGCAAAACTTCAGCTTCCCTAACTTATTAGATTGGTCTACACACTGGGATAACTTTTTCCCATGCTAACTTATGGGAGATATTCCGGGGTATCTGGAGTCGAACCCAGGACACTGTAAGCAAAAGTAACAATAATTCCTAATAGACATTGCAGCCATCTAGCAACACTGAAAATTTCATTTTTCTAGCTTACAGGCAAGTGTCCAAAATTAATTTACTAAAATGGCGAAATGCTTTTCAAATGGAAAAAAACGGAATTTTGGGAATTTGGGAGTCGAACTCATGTCATTTAGGTAAAGAGATTCATTTTATCTGTAATTTTTTTCATCATATCTATAAAAACTGAAATTTTCAGCTCTCTAGCTTTTGTAGTTTTGGCTGAACATTAGTGTCCTTATATATATATATATATATATATATATATATATATATATATGTGTGTGTGTGTGTGTGTGTGTTTGTGTGTGTGTGTGTGTGTCCGTGTGTGTGTCCGTGTGTGTGTCCGTGTGTGTGTCCGTGTGTGTGTGTCCGTGTGTGTGTGTGTGTTATATCCTCCTCTGTAAGGGACGTCTATATATGATGATAATTGTTTTACTAAATTTATAAAGAATTTTGTTTGCAATTCTAAATGAAGCTCGATAAATAAAACGCGCTTTTTCATATTGCTCCAGCATATTAAGATCCCATTTTTAAAAATTTGGAATGGATTACTTTTCTCTCTGCTTAAATTTTAATATACCTAAAAAAGACAAAGTTGCAGCTTCATAGAACAATTATTGCCTTCCGAGCAAAGATAAAACGCTGAAAAATTGATTTATGTGAGAAAATATCCCCCATTTTTCCCTAGCAAATTATTACATCCTCTGTTACATGTTTATTCTTATTCCTCACAATTTCAATGACAAAAAATCTAATGTGGCCACCACATGACTCTCTCTATAACTGTAATGTTTATAAAATTTCAAAATAAGTTAAATGATAATAAATATTAATAGGAGCTACGAGAAAAATTCGATGACCTTACAAAGAACAGATATCAACTCAAATCATAGCCTTCTGATATAGTATATTGCCAGCAAGCCTCAACAATTAAGAAAATAAAAAGAAGCGTTACTAAGATGTAACTAGGCTGTAGGATTCGATTTAAATCGAAAAACGTCGATAAACGTTGATTTTTTTAATTTTCAAAATCGACGAAAATGAATAATCCTCGATAAGTATCGATTTTCCAACAATATGGAAAATTATAAGTTTAAAAATCTATTGTATTCTGAATTATAATATTAAAGTCGTTTCTGATATTTTTTCGCAATATTATTTCTTACCTACGATTTTGTTCCTTTTCTGGGCTTGCATTGACAGTCTGACTGAAAGAAGGGTATTTCCATGCACTAAAATATACGTCTTTTTGAAAAGCTCACGCTTTGCAATGCAAGATGGCGGATCGCAATGTTTTGATGTTGTACCACGCCTGTAAAAATTTCATTTATAATGGTAGCAGTATATCCTGTGATGGTAGTTCTGCCATGTTATTTCATAGAAATTGTACCGGTTTGTTGGAAAACGACTTTACAGTCATTAAAAACAATAATTCCGTGTTTTGGAAATGCGAATCAAGCCTCGCCGTTTGTACCGTTTTTTCGGAGAATAAAAGTATTCACTCAGATAATTCCGTGCAAGTTATCCTCAAACCTTGAGAGGATTTACAAGTAAGACACACGGATAGAACGTTTATCAGAGAAACCACTTATAAACGAAGCTTATATTAATAAGTGTGAAGATCGCCAAGATGGAGAGACAGTCTTACTGATGAGAAGATAGTTACCCGTGACCGCCAGGACCAAAACGAACAACTCAAGAGAAGTTCCAGCTTACGTTCTTTTAGTGAAGAGGCCACTTCACAAAATGAGGAAGATGGATTCACCCGGGTAGTGTCCATATAAAGAAGAGGAAACGGTCTATGGCTCGATTGAAAGTACGAATCCTGAAAGTAAATTCACGGGAGTTCCTCGCCAAGCGTGGATATTTGTGGGTAGGATTCACAACCAGACGAATGCAAGTGATATTATTCTATACCTGGAGAGTAAATTCCCGGGAAATATTTTCACCTGTGAAAAAATTTCAACAAATAGTGCCAGTTCCCTTAAGGTTGGGGTAATTTCAAGCTTTGTGATGAATTATTTAAAAGTTCCAACTGGCCATATGGTGTTCTGGTAAAGCGCTTTTACTTTCGGAAACAGCCTCGAGTGAATATAAACCTTGTTGAGAATAATTGTCACTTTACACCTATAACAAATAACTTCAGCATAGAGCAATGTGATGAGAAAACTAGTGATTGTGATGTTCTAAGAATCATTTCGAGTGATAAAGGAGTAACCCGGGGTCAGTGCTGTATAACAAAACCGAAAAAACTGTGACTAGGATCCCTGAAAATTCAGGGTTCAAACAAGCAGCATTCATGACTAGAGGCTAGTCATTCTGGTATAAATATAACAACTTTGGTATTGTTTTATGTAAACATCCATTGCCTTATAAACAAAGGCTTTATGAACTTATGCAGATATTGTATTACTGCCCGAGCATTGGTTAAATGCTGATGAGACTTCTGTCTTTTGTGTAAATGGTTTCAACCTCATCTCATCTTTCTGTCGAAAACTGACTAAATGTGGGGGGGGGGGGTATCCGTATATTGTAGACCTAATGTTGTATCAAAGTGTTTGAAATTTAGTGGAAGCATTGAAAGAGTATTTGAATGTTCCATGGTTGTTCTAAATGTAAATAACTTAAAATTTGTTGTAATGTCTATTGATCGCCCTCCTGATGGCCAGCGACGGCCCGAGGAGTTTTGGCGCCCCGGGCGAGATAGCACTCCAGCGCCCTCCTCCGTTAATGTTTGTTGAGATATTTACAAAGTACATGTTAATTTATTCATCGCTACGTAAAAATTATTGTTAATTAAAAATTCAAAGGAATGCCATCAAGATTCTAGCCTGTTTCTCGATATAAATTGGTATCTAATATTTAATCACTTGCAAGTAATGCATAGCTCGACTAAACAGGGCTAACACAATATCAAAGTTAGAATTTTTCTGTAACTATAAATTTCGAAGGTATTGGCTGAACCGATTTAAAAAAATATCGTTTGTAGGGCGAGTAAAGAATGACAATACGAAATGAGCATGTCTAAAGCGGATCTAAAAAGCAGGGCTACCGTCATATAAGGAAAAATAATTTTCTGATTTCAAAGTAAATACATACGATTATACTAGGGAGAATTTGACAAAAAGCACTTCTGTACCACGGGGAATCCCTGTACACCCCTACTTATTTACTCTGACTATCAATAGCAGAAATTCTTATTAATGCCGTTAAAACAAATTCAATTCATAAAATAAAGAGATAAATTGATACTGTTATCGTCACAAATATATCATTCAACTAAATAGCACAATCTTAAATGTTATGTAATATCCCCAAACATAAGATGAGAAAAGAATAATTTAAGTGTCTCTTTGGCCTACCTTTCGTGGCACGCGAAAAATTTCCGACGAGGCGGCATAAGTTTCTGGCGCTCAAATGTAAAATTTGATATCTCGGAAACCAATAAAGATATTGAGTTCATCCCCCTTTAAAAAATAACTTTAATCTTTTTTCACCATTTTATTCCCAAATAATAGCCACCTATTCTTACAGCACGTAAGTTAACAAGAGAGTGAAAATTTAGTGCATTGATGCAGAATGTAGGAACCTCGTTCGGTTTTATTTAATTTTTAAAAATGAGTTGCTTTACATGTTCCATTATGTGTGACTTATGGAGCACTTGCCAAAGCTTCAGAAAATTTTTCGTGTGATTTCAAGGAATAGACTGCGAGATTTGGCCGTTCAAATATGAATACGGCGGAATAAATTCGAAGTTTCGATGAAAACGGAACTATTGTTTAACCATGCAAAAATGGCGATTTTTTTGTTTAAAAAAATATTTCGTTTATTTCCTTACTCATGTTGTTAATTTACCACCCTTTGTTAGGTGTTTAAATGAGTAATTATGCCAAAAACGACGAAAATCTGGATTTTGCACAAATTGGCAACGCCGAGAATTAGCAGTATGCATAGAGATATAACATGGGATAGCGATTCTTCCATAAGAACACGTAGTGCGCAGACAACGTGAAACGCACAATAGTAAGTGTAGAATGGAAATAGCGTTCTTAACATAATATCATCCTTTTATCTTTAATATGATATTCTTTATTTGTTTTATAAAGAGAAGTACATTATATAAACTGTTATTTTTAGAGGAATGAACTTTCTGTATCATATCACGGAATGATTAATTAAAAATACATTTGACATAGTGTTTCACAAGCACAGACATTTACCCATATGTCACTTCGTCCATTCTTTTCTTATGCCCTTACAGCAGGAGTGGGCAAACTGCGGCCTGCGAGGGCATTTTATGTGGCCCGCGATGCCATTATGAAAGCGAACCGTAATATAAAATAGAGATAATTTCATATTTGTAGTTTAAATTAATGCCGGAAAACCTTTTCCAGTGATGTTATGGGGATAACATATTATTTATTATCGATTTTCACTAACAGGATCCCTCGCATTACTTCACTTTACTTACGATGTGAACCCTAACGTGGCCCGCCGAAGCATTTTCATCTGTTTATGCAGCCCGCCTAAGAAGCTGCAACTGTTAATGTGGCCCGCCACGTAAAAAGTTTGCCCACCCCTGCCTTACAGGATGAAGTTAGAAATGAAAGAAAACCAATTGTTGTTATGTTTTATTTAATGGCTATAAGGACATGACATTTCAATGAAAATAATAGAGAGATCATTTGATTTTGCTCCAGATTCGTATGCTAATTTTCGAGGATTCTGATTGTTTTTATTTATTCATTGATTTTCAATTAATTCATTAGCCAAAATATACATAATGCGTTGTAAATAAACTTTATATTACTATTCTACATTTATACGTTAATTTGCGTAATACTTATTTATTTATAAATATGTTACATGGGTTACATTTTTTGTATCGGGGGCCGTATTGCCGGTAGCGAATTCTTCGGCGGGCCGCATTTAAAGTTGCCAATGCTTCGGCGGATTAGAGTTTATATGGGTAGTTATCTAGAGATTCTGTGGTAGCAAATAAGTGAAAATCAAGTCTAACATAAGTAAAGATTTTAGGGTTAAAATTTCAAAGTTAAAGATTTTACGTTTAATTTCATCTAAAAATATGAATTTGCTTGTTGAATTTCACCAATCGCTATTTAATTATAGATTCTCGGGCCGCATACAATGCACTCGGGGACAGCTTACGGCCGTAGGTTTCCCACCTCTATTCTCGTATATAATACTGCACCAAGATTTTCTGGATACGAATTTTATGCCCATTTAAAGCTATTTAACATAGAATTCAATCGTTCAAAACTTTAACTTCAATATTTTCTATGTCATCGTTTATAATTTATATAATATAACTATATACAGCGCAGAAAAATCGGTATAAACCTCTGTTGGGGAGATCTTTCTTTAAAAAATCCACGGAAACGATCACTCATATAACTGACCAAACTCTTGCGACCTATTTTCTCGGTTTTCCCTTCGCCTGTTTCTTCCATTCTCACCTCGAGAAAAATCCTTTGTGCTCTGTCAATCCTGCCATCCCGCTTCTCTAAACAAGTCCGTCCATCAGATAGAGGTTAATTCAGTCGCTAATCGATTGCATATCATCGAGGAGTCTCCTCCGGTCGCCACCTACTCCTTCCTATCTTCGTCCTTGCCCTATTATTTAGAAGGTGTGGGTGTTTAAACTTTCTGGAGGCGGAGTCAATTTCTATGGTAGGCGCAAAGTTATGGTTAAGTTAAAACCATAGCTTGTTCACAAGTAATACTTACATACTCTTACGAGTACACAAAATCCACTTGTAAATAGCACTTTCGATGTGCTTTCTACATCAAAATAACGGCAAATCATTGCTTTATTAAGTAATCTTCGGCTGGGTAACATATTCTCAAATAATGAATGTTTTATCTTCATTGCAGATTTTCAACAATATTGCAGTAGTTCAAACCTGTTGACGGATGGAGTTTAGTCATCAGTAGGGATTAATCTTCTTTCGCTTTTTCAACTTCTTTACACATCCGGATCTTCAGCTGCTGAAAAACATGTGTACTAAATTATGTTATGGTTGGCTATCTTCATATTTATCATATCTCTAATTAAAGCTGCAAATTCCGTCGTTGGAACGTTTCCATTGATTTATTTTGCCTTCCCATTTTTAAATATTCATATGCCATTTAAAACTTGTTAATTCAAATTTTTCATTGGTAAGACTGAAAAAATGCTGGGCGCCAAATCATCATCGCGTCTACAATATTCTTCCATATTATTTAACTCTTACTAGATATCCTTTTGGCCCATGTTTCTTTATGAGCAAGATTTCAAACAACTGCGTACCTCTCATATTGCAGGGTAATTTACGTTTCCAAATTTTTTTTATATTTGTGATGGCCTATACGATTTTCTGGAAGTTTTGTTATATTAAAAATATTTGAGGGCATATTTTATTGTTTACATTTATTATTACATTTATTTATTACGGTTTCAGAGACTTTGAGTTAGAAGTTTTTTATTTTGTAATTTTTTGTCCTTACCTTTTTTTTCTTCCCCTGTTCTCTTTTTTTGCTGTCTACTTTTTACCCTTCTCCCACACATAAACCTCCTTTTCTAAACCTCTGCCTTTTTCATCTTCGTGACATGGTTCTCTTCTATCCCTTCCTTTGCTTATCTCTAATCTAAAATTATTTGATCACTCATATTTTTTATCCGCCTCTAATATCAACCCTCCTACTTCATTTTCTTTCAACGCCTCCTTTCACCATACAAATTATCTTTTTCGTCCGTTTCCATACTTTCATCGGCTTTATTTTTATTCGTATAAACAACTTCATTTGATGCTAATTCTATGGGTTTCCGTTAGCAGTTGACCCGAACGGTTCGATTCTCCTGATCCCCTTAATACATCTCTTCCTTTACTCTTTCTTCTCGATTTCTCTCTGTATATCTCCAGCATTATTCGAATTATTTGGACGGGGTCGGCGGATCAGAGAGAGAGAAATGGAGAGGGAGGGAAAGAGAGGAAGATAGGGCAGCTCGTTAGAAAGTCGAAACTGGAAATGAAAAGGGGGTCGAAAACATGCATGCAGGGGCGCAAAATTCCTTTAGCCTAGCATAGAAATGAAACGGAGACGGTTTTGAAGCAATAACCATTTAAAACTTTGATTATGTCTCTATGGCGTCAGATATTCCTGTTTTGTTTGATGGCTAAAGTTTGAAAACCCTGCTCAGCTATCAAATTTAATGGTCAAGAAAAACCTGGCCAGTGTCTTTAAAGATTTCTGTGTCTTATTATTGGAATGTTTTTAATGAGTATGTCTTTTTATATTTGTTATTAGAACACAGCAACAAATACCTATGTGTAGGATGGGATCGGATATGGCGTGATAGTATCCACTGCTAAATGTTTCGCTAAGCCGGGTTATAAACGTATATCACATGTGAGTACGAGCAGGTCATAACGTAAAATGTACGTCCATTTAACTCGGTTGTTTGGCATCAAATTTCCGTCTTAAACTTTTACGTGAGGAAAAAGAGCATAATAACGCATGAAGATCTTCTCATACGATGGCAAATAACTTACGTTGCATTGAGAATGGCATTCATTGTTGGAAGATTTTTACTGAAATATCCCACCTGAATTAAAATATTTTTGCTAAAGCAAACCAATAAAACTCAAAGATATTAATGCGTTCATAAAAAAGCATGAATATGTAGTTTATCAGAAATTCCGCCGTTATAATAAAAGGCTACGTTGGTTGGTTGGTCTATGTCTTAAAACGCTAATAACTCAATTAAATATACAGATATAATCTAAAATTTAGCAGAGATAATCTATTACGATATGAAAATGCTGTGACGAAGAATAATTTACGAAAAAGGTCCGGTGTTCGACTCCAGGAGATGATTTGCATTCCCCATAAGATAACACGTAAAAGTCGATTTTTTGACCTGCAGGCTTTTCTTCTTTTTGAGATTAAAATTTGAAAGAACTAACCTACCATCTTCGGATTTAAACTATTTTTTTTAAATTATATGGTTTTTATTATGTTCATGTTTTCCTGCCTACAATTCGAAATTACTCATGTTAAACGTTTAATTCGCATATTTTGGGGAAATCTTGCCTACCAATTGCATTGTTAAACCAGGAAATTCTATTGTTATCTCAACTCTTATAAGTTTAAGCGCGCAATGAAGGCTTTTAATATGAGAAGGAGAGAAAGAGTGAAGAGAGAGATACGATTTTCTGCAAACAACATTCGTTTCGCTATTTGCAAGAAGGAATAACTAAAGACCTGAAATATTATTAAAAAATATTAAAAATCGTAATAATAAGCTAAATTCAATATTATTGAAATAAAACGGTATGATAATCTGAGGAACGTGCTAGATGTTTTAATAAACAATCCGAGTTTTAAAAAAAATATAGAGTGAATGATAAGGCGATAGGTTACGGGAGTGAGGTAGAATAATAGAGAACTGGAGGACGGTTTGGGAAATAGGGAGAGAAAGAGAGGTTAAAAAGAATCACAAAAATAATAACAAAAGGCTATGATGTCCGCCCGTTGGTCTGATTGTCGTGCTATTAAAACGCGAATAACTCGATCAATGATGTAGATAGAAATTTGTAATTTGGGAGAAATTTATATGAGCTAATCAGAATTTGTTTATTTAGGGTTGACATGGTAATTTAAGTAATTCCGTTTGTGGCTCTATTGTACTTCCTCCAAATAAAAGCAATACATTTTTATCTATTGAAATAATATTTTATGTGTACTGAAAATTAAAATATATGTAATTCACATTATATTATGTTCCAGAGAGTTAAAATAATTTTGGCACCTTAATTAAAATACATAATCTGCACATATCCGTCATATTTGACGGGCAATTTCGCTAGTCTCCTTAAATAATGAGCTAAGAAATCTGGTCACGCTCTACTAATATGAACTATTTATGACTAAATGTGATGCCCTTTTTAACAAGCTCTGAGTAGGTAGAAGATTGAAATTTGGTAGGAATGTGTTATTCTAATTTTAAAAGCCATTTATGAAAAAATCCCTAAAAAACCGCTTTTGACTCTAGTTGATAATTTCCCATAAGATATGACGTAAAAATCGATTTTTCGACTAACAGACTTACTCTTTTACAAATTAAAATTAGAAAAAAATGACCTAAAACCTTCGAATCTGGACTGTTTTAAAGAAATAAAAATAAAGTTTTATATTCTTATCGTCATATTTCGCCTAATGTTCGAATAGCTCAAGTTATACGTTTAAATCATATTTTATTGGAAAAAAGTTAAAGTTTATATCGATATGCTGCTTTGCCGACCGTGTCATTGTTAAACCTTGAGATTTTATTTTAGTCTCAATCCTTATACAATAGTAGTAGTAAGTGCTTGCATTCTGCAAGCATTTTATCTCACCTTGAAAAAACATTAAGTTTTCAGAGAGATATTAATCATTAGAAATAATCTTTAGTTCAGAAGATTTCACCTCTGCACTGAATTTTGTTCTTTGCTTATGGAACAATAATGGAGTAAAACAATCCCAAAATTTGCAATTTTAAGAATATAATACTTTTCCACAGTGGAGTATTAAAGCCACACATTTCTGCCAAATTTTAAAGTTGTACCACATCTAGAAGTGAAATAATATTTATCTAATTGTTTAAATTTTAAAAACTTTTAACTGCCGCAATTAAATGTATATTTGTGCATATTTACCAAGCTCTAAATAACTTTAAAATTTCTGCTCCCTAGCTTGCCCCGTGGTACCTAAACATTTATCAATATGCTTAAACTTTAAGAATTTTTTACAGCCAAACAAATTAAAATATCAAAATTTTTATAATCCTTGTTTCGTTTTTTACAAATTCTACCTTTAAAAAAATTCAGCTCTGTAGCAGATTCGGAAATACATAAATCTTGAAAATTTGTTTCACCAATAGCAAATTTTTAGCGGCCACATTGTTGAACTTTTTCAAGATATTCGTTTTTTATAGCCGGTTTTGCACATAATTCTACCGACGTAAGAAATGTCGAATTTTTTTATGGTTGAATTTGTGAAAAACGAAATAGGTATTATAAAAATTTTGATATTTAAATTTGTTTGGCTGTAAACAATTCTTCAGGTTTAAACAAATAGATCAATGTTTAGGTACTACGGGTCAAGCTAGGAAGCTGAAATGTTAAAGATATTTAGAGCTTAGTGATTATAAACATTCAAACATTTGAAAATCTCTATAAAGTTGTTATTGCGGCCGTTAAAATTTTAAAAATTTAAACAATTAAATAAATGTTATTTCACTTCTAGATGTGCTAAAACTACAAAATTTGACAGAAATATGTGGCATTAGTACCTCACAATGGAAAAAGTAAAATATTCGAAAATTACAAATTTTAGGGATTGTTTTAATCCAATATTGTTCCCTAAGGAAAGAAAGAAAATCGGAGCAGATGTGCAATATATGAATTAAAAAAATATTTCTAATAATGAAATATCTCTGAAATATTAATGTTCTTTTAAGGAGATATGAAATGCTTGCAGAATGATATAGAATAGATATAGAAGGCATGACTGCCAAATTACAAGAAATAAAAAAGATTTTTCACACAATAATTGTGTTGAAATGTCTTCATCAATTTGAACCAAATTATAATATTTATAATATACACATATATAGAAAACCATAATAGCATATTTAAAATGAATCAGCCAAACAGGGGTGCCACAATTACAAATATAATTCTTTCATGAATTATGGAATTGGATGGAATTCATAGAACGGATTTCAATTAAATTTTGTATGTAAGATTTATACAACATACCATAATGAAATAAATATGTTTAAAGCTGAGCTAAGTAGCAGGGCTACCACAGTAAAAAGTAAAATACTATTTCTTTTAAACGTAATTTTAGAGAACTAACGGCATGAATTTTAACCAAATATGATGTATATAATCTTTATATAAATAAATAACAAAATCATCATATTCAAACCGGGTTGACTAAACAGGGCTACCACAATATCAATGTTAGAATTTGTCTGTAACTATTAATTTCGAAGGTAATGGCTGAACGGATTTCAAAGAAATTTTGTTTGTAGGGAGAGTATAAAATGACAAAACGAAATGAACATGTATAAAACGGATCTAAGAAGCAGGGTTGCCACAATATTAGAAAAAATAATTTTCTGGTTTCAAAGCAATTATATTAGCATACGATTATACTACGGCGAATTTGACGAAAAGCACTTCTGTACCACGGGAAACCCGTGTACATCCCTACTTAGTCTAAATTGCTTTTGGTCTGTTAAATTTGTTAAATTCCATTCATTAAACCTAAATCTATTTTCTCTCAATGTGCCAGTACCTCCAATTCCCTTATTAGTCAATTCATTCAGTAGTTATTCGGACGTGAATAAATTATCAAAAAATAATCTTGATCCTAGCGGTAAATTGCATTTTTCAATAAGACCCAAAACGACATCCCCTCCTTGATCAAAACATTTTTGTGGAAGTCTTGTGTGAGACCTAGCATACGGTTCTGCATGATGCAAATAAGCATTTGAATCTGCCAAACACCACAGCTTGAGAACAAACCTAATAGGTTTTCCCTTTATGAACTTCTTGCAGTCATGCTTTCCGTAATATGGGATGATGGGCTCATCAACTGAGAAGTTCATGCCTGGAGAAGTACTTTTAAAGTTTTTATTCGGTATTTCTAAGAGGGGCCTAACTGAGAACAATCTAGCCTTCCTAGCAATTTTAGAATTATCTGCTAGATGAAGGTATCTCATTATCTCATCAAACCTATTCCTTCGCATGGAATTTATAGTAATTACGATATTAAAATCACTCAGTATTCGGTGTGCGTGATACCCAGAAGGTAAAAGAATCCCAATTACTACATGAATTTTGTTATTTGTTATATTAAAATTATGGATCCCCCATCAAATTTTCATATAAATTAATTTGTTCAACTACAAGGTTTACAAGTTCTTCATTTAAATATATTGAAAAGGGCTCTAATGTTGACTGAATCGCAGAAGATTTGATGGGGAACTAGTCGGAGAAAATTCTGGTAGTGAAAACTTCATTTTTTGAGACATTGTGCCACTTCCCTGAATCTCGTAGCTCGAATAAAATAATTAGTCATTCATTTAGGTAAGACTACTGAATTTGTGCTTATTATTCTTAACCAATGCATTATATGGAAAAATGTATCAAACAAAGGTTGTAGAAAATAAAATTTCCTACAACTTTTTTCCAATACATTTTTACATTTATCAAATATTAAAGCAAATATTTCAAAATAACGGATAAGTAACAAGAGTAAACACCCACTTCCGGTCGACCGATATTTATCAAAACTAATCAGATCTTCTAACTTTTATAAAAATGTTAATATAAAATTTTGCGTTGACCTAATTAATAGTTTTTGAGTTAGAGCGCCCGCAAAAATTATATTATATATAATATATATTATATATATATTATAATATATTATCTCTGTTATATCAGGGCAAACACATCCAAGATCTCAGTTTTTTATCTCAATTTGAATATGCAGTAATCTCAAGTCCTGTATTAATCGTCAGAGATTAGTTTGCTGTACTTTTCTCATATAAAAATACCAGCACCTTTTAATACTTACCGATGTGCGGGTAGTTGAACGAACATGGTGAGTTTAATAGTTCTACCGAGTTTCAGTTGAAAGAGTTTACCAGATGGATGTTAATTTGCGAATTATTTCATCCATTCTCTCAGCTTTTGGATACGTATAAGTGTCATTCAATCGATTTTGGGTTTCAATAATTAATGAATAACTTTAAGAATTAATCGTGATTTTCTGCTCCTAACATTTAATCTAGTTAATCATAAATGTGGACCTGAATCAGGAGCGTAACCTCGCCCTAGCATTCCCCGCGGGGGACGAACCGAAATAGGGTAAAAAGGCACGGAATCGTAGCAAAAATATTAGCGAAAAAGACTATGTAGATAGCTCAACTTCACACGGCGAGGCCCTCCATTACATTTGCACCAGAGAATTCAATGACCTCCAAATACTCACAATATCGGCAAATGAAGTGGCGAATGAAGCAAAACCTGATTATAGAAAAATAATTTAGTCTATTTTCGAACAGATAGCAAATTTTCCCGATATATTTTTTAAAAATTGCTATCAAATGATTTGTAATTCTTTCCTAAGCATACGATGTTCACGTTCAACCAGAAACTACAGAAATAAATTTGCTCATGTAAATATGCATGTATTTAAATTCAAAGCAATTAAATCAAACCAGCTTCATTTGTTCATAAAAATGGAAACCTTTTCATTCAATTTATACTTCAATTAAATATTTGCCTTTATAAGAGATTTTTATTAAACGGCGCAAAACTTTTTCATTTATTTATTATTCGAATTTATATCGTATATTAATAAAATCTGTAAGCATTTTGAATATATTTATGAAATCGGTACGCCGTGAAAACTTTTTGTTGCCCATTTAAAGCGGGATCACAACGGCGGTTGCCAAACAACCGGAATTTCGTTTTGAGTATTCGAAATGAAAAGCTTTTGTGGCATACGCCGCTATCAAATACATTTTTTAATAAAAACAAAGTTCTTTAATGCGCGTAACACGGCGGAATTAAAATTCCATCGAAACGCCAGTCCTCCACCGAGAGCAGCCGACAAAATTTTTAATCAAATGTCATCGCCATGATTAACGGAAGATGACGCCTGGTTTACATTCCCACCATCGATGGAGCCACTAAGCTCCGGAATCCTTTAAGAGCTTGGATTTGCGGTCGTTCTTTGTTTTCATCGATAGATAGCGATCCTCCATCTCGCTACAGTTTTGCATTCCCTCCTCGCCCCCCTCTCTCGCTCTCTTTCTCTCTCTCACTTTCTCTCACACACACACTTTCTCTCACTTTCTCTCTCTCACTTTCTCTCTCTCACTCTCTCTCTCACTTTCTCTCTCTCTATCTCCCTCTCTATCTCTTTCTCTCTCCCCCCATCCCGTAGTAAGCTTTATTCTTTTCTTTTCTCGTCGCGGTGGTCGATGCGTCTTTGTCATGAATGGGTTATTGAGGGTTTTAATCCATTTTTTACGCATGTTGCGGGAAACATCCTTTTCCCAGCGTCATGGACGTAAATTGAAAAAATGAATATTTGCCCGCTCCTTCTTTCTCTAACACGATTTTATTATTCACACCAGTATTGTTTTTAGCTCTTATTAAAAAAAATATTTTTAAATATTCAAAGAAATCGAAATAACTATATATGTGCTGTTGTCTTTTGCTGTGTCTTCTTTCTGCTGAGATAGTTTTAAAAAATATACTACACAATTTATTGTATTTAATGAATATTCTGTCCAGGTCAATTAGGCGGAGAACATAATAATAATAAAAATCTCGAAATCCTGACCCATTTTGACTGGGAAAAAATTGAAAACGATAAATTTGTGAGTGGATTTCTCATTTACGAAACACAGTGAGCGGTTAATGAGATTTATGTATACAAATATTAGCCGTGTTAACGAGTTAATTAATTAATTTCTCCGTTAAAATTTTATTCTTCCAATTCACTGAACAAAACAACTTTTATCAGTTTAATCCGTATCATAATCCTCGCAAAAATTTAAGCGAAAATTACTCATAGGCCAATTATGGCGGATATTGTGGTGCACTCCATTTTGCTTGTTGCTGGGGTTTACCCGGAATGAAACTTACGTCCACGTTGCTAATCTCTTCGCCAATCGAAAGATTAATGCGTTTTCCCCCGAAAAAAAACGTAGCGATAGCTTTTATTTTCCCATCATTCTCTCCTCCTTCCCTCTATTCCAGGCCGCCTTCCAATCGGCATTACGACTCCCTATCTCCGTTCGCCCTCATCCCCTCCCCACTCTCTCTCTCTCTCAACCCTCGTCTCCTGGTCCCTCCCACGAACCCTCCCATTTCCCGAATTCTATCATGTAATCCACATCGGACGGGCAGATGCCAGTGATGCCACACCCACGCCGGTTCTCCGCCTGTGGCGCCACCTGTGAGGGAATTTGGCCGCACCGCTGGCTCATACCGTACACCTTTAATTCCCCCCTCTCCCTCTCATTCTGTCCTCTGTTTAATCTCGCGGTGATTGGTTAAACGAGACGCGGGGGAAATGTGGGAGAGGAGGAGGGGAGTGTGGTTTGGGACGGACAGAAAAATCATTTCTCGCAATCAATTTGGAAAATCAAGGAGAGCGTCCAGCCGAAAAACGAGCGAATGTTCGCACTCGCTCTATTGAGAGAAAACGAAAATTCTGTCGCTGTGACATCATTATCCGACGATGGAGATGACTCGGAGTTAGATATCGCTCTTCGGAAAAGGAGGAAAATGATCAAATGTTAGATAAAAACCGTAATTCTATAGCAGTTATTTGCGTGTTATTATTTGATGTACACTATCAAAATTAAATAATGGAGACGCTGGGCGAGCTGTTTGTTTGTTAGTTTCGTGTTTTATATAATTGCAAAAAATTAATTTCCACGACTAATTGGAAATTATTTTATATTATAGTACCTATATGGAAAAGTCATATTACGTCCACCGAGCCATTTATCTGCTGTTTAGTTTTCTGGAAATGTATGTTACGTTCGTTGTAGCACGCGCTTTCGCAAAATAAAAATTCACGGATTGTTTTAATAATTCGATGGTATGCATTAATTTATTATAATGGGATTAAAAATTCTGTTATTTGTAACTGGAATATCTTTTATTTAAATTATATATATTATGATGGAAATTGAAAATTCGGTTACCCGTTCATTCATGATTAGAAGTTAGATTTTAAGATCCAGCGATGGCATTACCGAATACCTTAACATTACACTTTGATAGGAGGAAAGACACCATTTTCACTACTACATTTTCTCCAAAAGCCTATCATGCGGAAAATAAAAAACAACACTATTTGGCACAAGGGATGCCACATCAGGTTTCGCAGAAAAGGAGAACCCATCGTTTTAAAAATGACGAGTCAGCTGCATTACTCATCCCAGGTACAACTTTGCCTCCGATAAATTTCTCTCGACGAGGTTTGACGTATGGGGAGGAATGTCTTGACTGAAAGAGTGAAAGTGAGAGAGAGAGTTGAATAAACAAACAGAAAGTCCCACTGACTGCCGAGGAAGTTAACGAAACTGGAAAAAATTCGCTGGGAAAAAGGCGCTAAAGATGAAAATATAGGTAGCGGATGAGATGTAATGTAAAGAAAGAGCCTTTTGATAGATTGGAAATGAGATGTGAGTTGATGGGGCTGATTTATAAAAAATATTTATTATTACGGTGCTAAAATATCCGCAATCTATAAAATTTCATTATTCGGTGAATTCAAAATTTTCTCAATAACGGCCATAGAAGACAGGATGATAAAGATATATATTAGGTTGTTTACATGCGATTCCCTCTTAGTTAATTACTTTTTTACAAAACCTCCGATGAAGAAAGGATTAACTGGTTATTTTGAAATTAATTTTCCCTCCGAGTTGATAAATTGAGCACATTAACTTAGGAGAAATGTAGTTTTATGGTATTTCGTATTAAATAATTTAGCAATTTAAATATCAATAATCGCACCTCTGTAAAACCTCGTTGCTAACAATATCGCCACTGCGCAAAGTTAATTTAACAATTTTGCCTAACATTCTTGGTATAACGCGATTAAAATTCGAAGGCAAGCAAAGGACGATTGCTTTTCTATTAGGGAACGAGCTCGAAAAAAATAACTTATCAAAGCGTTCTTTGGCTCTTCCCAGCCTTAGGAAGGAAACCCGTGTCTGTGTGTGCCTTTGAAAGATAAAGCAAAGTATAGTTTGCGAAGAGACTCACGAAAAAAGAGTCGGAGTCTCTGAGATATTGGGTTAGTCTATTGGAATTGGTGTTGGTGGGAGAAAATGGTACCATGAGACTGAAGTAAGAGAGAATGGGTAAGGAAGAAGTAGGGAGGGAGTAAGAGGGAGGGAGAGAGAGATGGAAGGATAAGGAAGGAAAGGAGAGAGTAGAGGTTGTGAAAGAGAGCGAGAAGGATGGATCGAGGGTGGATGGGGTTAGAATGAGGTTTGGTGGAGGAGAAAGATGGCAGGGAGCGGAGGAGGTGAGAGGGTTAGGGGAGGAGGGGATGTTGGGGAAGAATGGAGGGAGGAAGGGAGAGGGAGGGAAGTAGGGAGCGATGAGAGTAATATCGGAAAGGGATAAGGGTATGGCCTTCCATTTCCCCCATCCGAGCCAGAAAGAGAAAGAGTGTGCATATTTACGACACCTGTAAAAGGAAGGGAGAGATTTGGAGGGAGCGGGAAGAGGGGGTGGAAGGATAGGGGTGGGAGTGAAGTGGGGTTGATTCAGGAAGGCTGCGTGTCACTGACAGACGAAAGCACGCACGTTGAGGCGGCCAGAGAGCCGAACCACCCTATCCCATATCTCCGACGCTCTCGTTCATGTTACATCCCTATTTCGTGGAAAATGTTCCTCCAGATCTCTATTGCGTAACCACAGGTCTCGTATTTACTCATAGCTTCCTAGGACAATATCTGTCTCTATAACTTATTTATTTTCAGCTAGCTCAGAAACAGCACTTTAGGGCTATTTGCATTCAGCATATTCACGGTAATAAAAACGAGTACATACATTCACATCTGCATTTATCCTACAATTCGTCAATATGTTGGGTGACAGGTAGTTTAATTCACCAAATTGCCCCTAACAATTTTCTCTCGCTCTTATTGTGCTCTCTTATTATGGTTTCTGATGTCCCTAAGGAAAAATGGCCCTCGACATTGTTTTACAATTGGTCTCGTGTATTTCATCGTCGTGATCGTGTTTACCAATTTACATGGGTGTTTAAATTGTAACCGACCAAGTCTTCGGTAGGATTCGAACCCGCAAACTTATCACGGTAACTCTCTTTCTACCAAGGAAGGTATAATTGTATGATTTCTAGGCAATTATACCCCTTAACCATTTTTACCTCTTTCTTCTGAGTATCATGTTCTCCGTCGATTCTAGTATTTCCGCTGAAAATATAGTTTTTATGTTTCCTGTCACATATGTGTTGTAGCAAAGCGATTTGGGTTCTCTTAGTTTCTAGAATTTGTTTGAATCCCTTAACATTATGATTTTACCCTTCTAAGATCGTATTTATTCTTTAAGAATATATATATATATATTTGTGTGTGTGTGTTTGTGTTTGTGTGTGTGTATTTATCTCTCACACGCATTCTTCCTCCTTCTTTCCCTCTCGATTTTCCATTATTTCCTGCCTTATGCATTACCTTCCTGTAGCCCATTATCTCTCTACTCACACGCCTGCCTCTCCCTTTTCCTCTCTCTCCCTCTTTTTCGTCTCCTCCTTCACCCTCCTCCTCCTCCCGCCCCCACATGCCATCCTCACGCATGAAAACTTCCTCCGTCCTCCCCTGAAACAACTCCATCTACCCACGCCGCGTGCAAGCGCTGAGCCCGATTCGGAATTCCATATCGGCTTCGCGTCGCTCCTCAACGCGCTTCCCCTTCCTTCTCCCTCTCCCATCCTCTCCATTCGCAACCCCACGATCTCTACAAAACTCGCCACTCTTTCTCTCCCAAGTCGCTATAACTCTGCCTTTTTCTCACTCTTTCTTTCTCTCTGTCTCTTATCTTTTTCTGTCTTCTTTTTCTATCTCTCTCCGTTGGGAATTTCTTCGCCTTGACTCTCTTATTTCGTGTTGAAACAGGTCGTCATATGTGTCACCCCTTTTCGATGTACCAAAAACAGAATGACAATTTTTTTCCTATCGAGGGTACTTTGATGAATTGATTAATGAATTCTTGTGTAAACGCACCTCACACGAATTTTCTTTCTTCGTGAAATAGTTTTTAGATTTTTCTATCAATAAATTCGTATAATTCCATGTAATCATTTAACAATTTTTTGGCGAAGAGATATTTTCCATTGTCGGTTCATTTTAGGGTAATATAGTTTATGTTGAATGTTATTTTCTCTTTAAAATAGTTGTCAGTGTTAAATTACCTCAAAAAATTGTTGAATTATAAATTATTTCAATAAACAAGAAATATTCCTCGAGGATTGTGAATCCTTGCAGTTAAATAAAAGAATATATTTATTTTGAATACAATATCATTAATAGCATCTTATCCTAATGTTTTTTTTACAGATTTGCCCTGACAATTTTAACAGGTTAAATGTTATATCATAATTTTCTCAGTGTTTGCATTGACGAGTAAGATAATGCGGCTATAAATACCTGTTAAATATTCGTATTGGGTTTTAAGTATGAAGTGAATAATAAAAATAAGTCGTGCGTCACTGAAAAATAAATCTGGGAAGAAATGCGTGACAGTGCTTTTGTTCCTGATTTTAAGAAAAAGGACTAACTAAAAGAGAAGGATAAATTCTGCAGATATACTTACCTGTTTGATTGCGATGCTTTTGGCCGCGTGAATGAACTGTATTTTAACGCAGTAATTCCCCTCTCTCAAAAGAGAGAGAGAAAGAGGAATAAATATTCGTTTTTAATTATCCAGATTAAGCAAATTTTATGCGCGCAATCAAACTGGGATGTGTTTCAG
Source organism: Tanypteryx hageni (assembly GCA_028673005.1). Lineage (NCBI taxonomy): Eukaryota > Metazoa > Arthropoda > Insecta > Odonata > Petaluridae > Tanypteryx > Tanypteryx hageni. The sequence continues at coordinate 41,120,670 of CM054112.1, read as the reverse complement.
AATAAATCTAAATTTGTTGAATCCGAATCATATTTTTCAACGCTTATGGTTTTTCTGTTGCCAACGTAAAACAGTGAAAATATTCATTTGCGGTTCGGGCATGGCTACACATTTATATATTCCAGTTAATAGCGCGTGGTGATGAATTTAACAAGATTCGTGTGAAATCGCGGCAGCCTAAAATAATGTCGCTAATTCAGTCGGAAATAATACCCCTTCAAGAAAATAACTTTATGGAACTTTGGTCATATCTGATTTGCGCTTTCAAGTTTCGACCAAAGTCGATTTATTTGGCGTATTCCATCCACTCAGCGATGCGGATGTTGCGCCAATTAAGAGGTTTATCCTTCGGGCGACCATAAATTATCAATTTCACGACTCTTTAAGACTGCCGCGCGAACGTTAAGTCGCATCGGTTAAACGCCGGTAGTGGTATTCATTACGTGTGTCTAATTATTAGATACGTCGACCGTGCCTTGCGCGAGGGGGAAATCACTCCCATACTCTTGCAGCCTTTCTTTTGCTCATTCCTCTTTCTCCGCTTCCTTCACCCCCACTTTATACCCCTCCTTCCTCTCTCTCCCAACCTTACTCCATATCTTCTCTGCACTCAACAACGTCTCTCTCACATGATCCCATACGTCGCTACACATTTCCATCTCGAAAGAACGCATTCCTTTCCCTCCTCCTTTCCATTTTCCTCCCCTTTCCTCCCTACCCGTTCCCCTCCCATCCCATTCCTACCCCTGCAACTTTCACCCTCGCTAACCCAAGCCCCCGCTCCTTTATACTCTTTCTCTCACTTCTTCGTCCACCCTTTCACTCCGCCCAACACCCATCTTTAAGCCCTCCGCTACCTCCAACTCCCACCCGTACACTCTAATTAATGATTCCAGAACCTCTCCCTCTCTCTCTCTCTCTGCCTTCTCTAACGGACCTGTTTCACCCTCTCTCTCTCTCTCTGTCTCACTTGCCTTCTGCCTCTCTCTCTCTCTCTCACACACACACACGTACACACGCTCTTTCTTCGTACCTTTCATTTTCTCTCTCTCTCCCTCTTTCTCGATTTCTCTTTCTGTCTCTTATGCCTCTCTCAACTTCTCTCAATCTATCTTTTCCTGTCTCTCCTTAATCATTCTGTCCTCTTTTACCCCTGCTTGAAAAGTAAAGATAGATAAACTATATCCAAGGTTTGCTAAAATATTAAAAGATTTAGCGTGTTAACATGGGTTTGTAAAACAGCAACATCATTATATTATATCAGGGTAGTGCAATGAATTGTTAAAAATTTTATTGAAGTTTGAACACAGTTTGTTCGTCTGTGTTTCCCAACCATGAGGCAATTTTAACATCATTCTCCCATTTTTCACTGCCGTCACTGAGAATTTTTTTCTCAGCAGTGGATACTGTTTTCGAGCATCATCTCAATCTATTGTCCACGAAAAGCACCGTTGCACTCCATATTTAGCAACCAAAAAGATCTCAGCCATGTAACTAAGCGACAGAGAGAGTACAAAACGCCATGAAGGGACCACTTGCGAAGCAAAATGCCCATGCACACTTAACCGCATAATTCTCTTAAATATATTTACTCCTCTACCCTTGCCTTTCCTTACCTTGGTTTAAACTTCTATCTCTCTTCCCCATCTTCTAGTTTCTCTTTCTCTTCGACATTTTCTCTTTAAGTTTCATCCACTTAATCTTTTCTCCTCTTCCATGTGCCATGTAAATCTCCTTTCATCCCTTCACATATATATGTATATCGTTCCTTCTCCCTTTTTCCATAATTCCTTCTCTTTCTATTCCGTGCTGCTCACATCCTCTTCACTCACTCTCTCTCTCTTTATCCTTCCTTCGCCTCCGCCCACGCCTTTCGCCCACCTGGGTTGACCCCTGTCACATAGTTCATGGACCAAATGAGGGATTTCCTTGAAATTGAGGAAGGGAGCAATCCCACATGATTTGCGTGCGGCTCGCAAACGGATGTGTAATGGCGCTCTTTGAAGCGTTCCCCGTGCTTTTTCGTATCGACATTGAGTGCCCTTTGGGAGTGCGTCGTCGCTTATTCTCTCTCTCTCTCTCTCTCTCTCTCTCTCTCTCTCTCTCTCTCTCTCTGTGCTTTGCCGTGATTAAATTCCTAGTTTGCAAAAGATGCTGAGGAAGTGGGCAGAAGGATGTGGAATGGGGAGATAGACGAAGCAAGAATTTATTGTTACGCGAGTGGGATTGCGGACGCGAAGCACGAAAAGGGACGAATGCGTTCAATAGAGATAATAAACCGAAGTTGCATTTGTGACTCAAACAGGGCTTTGTAGGGAACGTTGGAGTTTTATTCATTCTCCCGCAGCTTTGTGCCAGTTTTTCTCTGAACGCCACCTTCGAATACATGTTTGGTCTATTAATTTCTATTAGAAGTTGATGACGGGGAATACTATCGTGCATTTAATGGCTAGCTCTTTAAGCTACGATCCCTCTCTTCACAGGCCCTTACCGAGATATTTTGACGCCCTGGATAAAAATACATTTCAGCGCCCACTTTAGATAATTGTTATAGAGGAATTCGAAATGTACATAATCAATTTATTGTTACATTAAAATAATGAGGAAAATTAAAATATCTAGTGATAGGATTAAATATTTGCCATGTGGAACAATATAAATTGCTAGCCAAAATATATTTGTAATAACCTACAAAATATGGTCGGGAAAGCAGTCTCAAGATTGAGGCGGCCAGGAAAGTCAGCCAGCACTTACCTTTGCCAATTTTCATATCTTTCTAGCAATAGGTAAATAATTTATATATCTTGTTTTGAGCTAATATGCATGCAAAGTGACAAAAAGGAATGAATGCAATGGATCTGATTAGAAAAATTTCGAAACTTGCAGCGTGAATTGGTGCAGATCGGAAATAGTACTTCAGTGGGCACCGATCTTCGAGTAACCTTCTCAGCTTCATTCTTTTGGGTCTTAACTCCCAAACCAAGCAAGCTACTCCGAATGAACGTGTACCTTCCATACCAGACGTCACCGATACTGCTCACTGAACTTCTTTGGCCTTCTAATGTATTAATTTATGTTCCCGACTGATTCACCTCTAGCCTACGCGCAACGGGTATCTAAGAGGTAATGCAATGAATAGCTGGATAGCAAGGGGGAAGAGAAACTCGATGCCGACATTGGCCTACTCTTAACGAAGAACGCCAAGGGGGCCAACGGCTTAACGTCCCTTCCGAAGAACGGAACAGCTGAATTTGCGCGGTCTCCTTAAACCACACAAACAGGGGGCCGGGCGGCCTCGGAAAAAATCCTACTTGCGCAGGATTCGTGCCCGCTGCCTTTTCAAGCAGCAGCCAGCGTCCTAACCACTACACCACCGGCACCCCATCCGAACTTCTTGCCAGTGGGAAGAAAACACATATCCCTTCTCCCCTTTCGCACCTGGTAAAGAATATAGTATTTCGAGTAGAATTTTCCTACATTTTATAGGAAGTTGCGATAACTCTAATAGGAACCATTTAAATAAGGATAGCAACTAATTATCTGCCTGTTAGGATATCTATCAGAGGTTTATGCATCAGCGCTGAAGTTTTTTCCACGAGCCTTTGTGACTTATGTTCTTATGTTCCGCGAATCATTACTGGATAGCGAGCTGTACTTCGAAATATACCGGAATGGGATACAGATATTTTAAAAAATATTTCAATAAATTAAGGCTAAAAACGAAAAATACAAACAAGTTTTAGAAATGGTTAAGCTAAACTTACCATTCTCAATAGAAGGTAAATATAAAAGTTTTTAATAAAGTGTATATTATTAGATTTTGTTAGCAATTGTGGAGAAAATATTCTCTTATATCTTTAACAAATACTATTTACGCTTCATTGAGGTTAAATTAAAAACGTCTTACATTAAAAATTTACTTTTATTCTCTTCTTTCCTTTTCCACAAACTCTTGTAGTCGTATTTTTTTATTCCAACGATGAATATTCTTTGCTTATTTTTAGGCCATTTTCATGAAGTTTACTTTTTTAGCAAGCGGATTATCGTGTCTTATTTTTTTAAGTGGCCATTACCCGGAATCGTTAACCCGTGAGTAATGGCAATGATGAAGGTGTCCGACGGCTAGATCTCACGCCATTCATTCGATAACCTTCCAGACACCCCGTCACCGTCCTTTTTAACGGCTCCGTATGCACGCATTACAAAGAGTTTCCCCTTCAGTTGGGGCGGTTCCGCCTCTCATTATCTAAGGGAAGATTGGCGCCAGGCAACCGACCCCGCTCTCTCTAATTACGTAAGTCAACCGTATCACGACGACCTTCCAGCGCAACCAGCGGCAGCTCCATCGAGCTTCAAACGCTCAAGAGTGATTTGCTTCTACACATACGCTCCATTTTGTACAGTCTCCTTACGTGCACTTAGACCAGATTCATAAAAGATAAATTAAATAGGCGGCATCAGTTGCCATAAAAAGGTTTGGAAAACCATACGCTCGTTTTGTCTATAGTGCAGGCGTCTTCAATGGAAATTGTTCGATATTGGATTCTCTAAAATAATCTTCTATCGATGAATTACTACTGATGACGGCTGCCTTGCATGAGCATCTAGTTTACTCACCTGCTTACGGATATTTAAGCCATCCAATTTATCATTTGGATTTCACTCATAAAAGCGATATCAATAGGTCTTGGTTGTATTATTCATTTAATAATATATATATATATATATATATATATATATATATATACACACACACGCCCACGAGCTTCTTGATAGTAAGGATCAGATGTGTGTGTATTATAGATCTTTCGCGATGTTCAGTATCACGGGCATCCATTGCATTTAGCCAGGGGTCTCCAAACATTTTTTACAAGTGAGCCACTCGGTTAATAAATTTTATGCTCGCGGGAGAGTATAAACATGAAAATTTTTTTGAAAATATTGGCGCACAAGATACAAATGTAGGCTATTCTCGTATTAATTAAAAGGTGGTTTAGTGAATTATGTAAATTACGATTTTTCCGGGAAAATTTTCGATGTCCAATCTAACTTTAATTTTTTCTTCACCGAATATGAATCCAAATCAGACATAAATGGAGCACAACTTTGGTGGATCTCTTCCACGCTTTGAGACCAGAAAGATCCCCAATCATAGGGTGACCAGATGTTGATGGCCACAATCGGGAAAAAATAAATTTTAAAGCCAAAATTCCGGAAAAAAACGGGACAGTGTGAATCTCACAATTGTCAGGTAATCTGTAATCTAAAAACGAAAAATAAACGTTATAAAAGTGAAAGAAAGTTATAATACTACGTAAAAATTATTAAATTAATATATTTGAGAAATAAGTAAGCATTATTGTAGTATAAAATAAATCAGGAGCCAATGTTATTAATCATATTTTATTGAACTTATTGCTGCCCTAATAAGATTTTGATCATTTTTGATCAGCTTATAAAAATCTTTACACGTTAAATTTGCATAACACAATGAAATTAATTGTTCTTATATCTAGACGATTTCTTTCATTCGACCATTGAACTTTCTGAAAATATTCTCTCGACATTTCCATTATGTGCCGGAATGGCAAACAAGAAGCTACGTAATTTTTCCATTTCTGAGGTCTGCTCTTGAAATACAAACTTCGAAAAAAACAATGACCATCGACCGTAACAAGATCGCTTTAGCCCACCATCATTCCTCTCATTCAGCTCTTCTGTAATAAATATTTTTAGTAAATAAAACTGACTAAGTAATAAGTTTTCGTCAATTTGAAACCCCTTACCAATAATGTTTACATGCATTTTGTACTTCCTCCCAAATTGGTACATCTTTTAAAAGCATCCATTTCATAAATTTGAACTTATGGAAGGGTTCAACACATTTTTATAGATATTCACAAGTCGTTTTATACATATCAAATATTTCATCTTTGAATCCTTTAATTTCTTCACCCTGAATATTGTGATCAATCAAAATTTTGCATGCACTTAAGGGAACAAATTTTTCTTCAATGCGTAATTTTAGCATTTCGATCGTCTCATGCACGTAACTCATGACTTATATTATGCAATTATCGTAACATTCTATTTTTAGTATTTGCTTATTAAATATGCCAAGCAAACCATGCATAACATGGAAGTACGGTTCATTTACTGGCAAATCAAAAAATTTACAATAAATTTAGGCAGCTTTTTTTCTGCTTCAAACATTTTTAATGCACAACCGACCGGCTGGTATAAACTTAACCAGCGAGATTTGGAATGAACCAACAACTTGTTATATGTTACATCTACTAAAGAACAAAATTCTCTCAATCGCTCGGAGCGTACTGCGTGGTTGGCAAAGTATGAGCACAAGTTCACCACGACCACTTCCACATCACAAGACAATCTTTCGGCTCCCAACTGAATTTCGTTATGCAAAATATGTGCTGAGCATCCCACGTCTAGAAAATTAGGATTGATTTTTTCTCGTAATTTATAAAAGACTGTTTTTGCATTTTCTCAACAGTCCCCCAAAGTTTGTATTAGCGTTATCTGCACCATAAGCAACGCATTTTTTGTATCTACACCGTCCTCACAGAATGTGTTAACAATAAAATCGACAATTCTGTCGAAAGCTTCGTTAGTTAAGGATTCAATTTTTAGTATCTTAATCTGAATTCCTTTTTGCTTACAAAAATATTGAACAACTAAAGGAAAAACTTTTTAAGTTTTGTGATTGCTAGCATCTGTGCCTATTCCAAAACACTGTGACTTTTTTAGTTCTATCAGTAATTCATTTATACAAAATAACCCCAAAACATTTTAAATTAGAGCGGTAGTTTTTGTCCGTCCGGAAGAATATTTACTGGCTATTTCAGAATCACTAAAAATTTCTTTAAAGAGATAATTGTTACAGCCAGCTGAACGAAAGGAATGTTGATGTTTAATAATGTGGTAAGCTATTGCTAATTCACTTGCTACAACAAGATCATCCTCAATTACATTTTTCACATGAATGTACTTCGTAATTCTTTGTGACATTCCACCATTGCCAGAGCAGGTTGCATTGACTTTATGTTTTTTTTTAATTAATGTGGTCTTTTACGTCAGATTTCCCACCGTGGCTAATATTTATATAACTCGTGCATAATCTACACTCCACTTCGTAATGGCTTCTTCCTTTCTTGATAAAATCCCACTCTTTCGAATATTCTTCATTAAATGTCCACTTTCTCTTTGGCATTTCTGTTGAGGGTTCTAAAACCTATAAAAATTATGAACATTTTGTATAAAAAATCTTGAAAATTCGAGCGCTTATTTACAAAACACAAATGTTTTCGTGCTTTACATTAATACGACTTTGATTAAGTTAATTCAAACTTCATGTTAAAAAATATAATTTTCAATTTTGTTTGTTATGTGACAGATTAAAGTAAACATTACCTTTAACACACAAAACATTATTGTATAAATGATACTATTGACTAGAATCCTTACATCATTTAACAAAACATAACACTTGCTAATAGCTAAAATAAGGTATAAACAAAATTGGGGTATTGCTACGCTCTCGCACCCATAATAATAATTCCTGGTGTATGTAGCACGAAATAAGAAGTACGAAAATTTAAAAGTTATTAGTAGGTATTCAATTTCTTTGCCAATCTTTCGGTGAATCTTGCAGTACAGTAGATATAAATTACTTTAAGAGTTAATAATAATCGTCTTCCCTTTGAAATAAAAATTCATCTGCAGATATTGAATGAAATGAGGATCTCTGCACCCGTTATAGCCGGAAAAGAAACTTTCCTTCTATATCTTCTTTTCTTGACCACGATGATAGCTGGACGAAGGACCCCAATGCAATGAAGATGTCACTCTTAAACGACAATGTAGAAAGTGAAGAACCGTTGCTGAAAAGGCAAGGGTGCTTTAAAATCCTGCTTTTGAATTTTTCTCAAGAAAAGGTAAACAAAGACGAACAATGTTTTTCTAGGAAGGACGGGTATCTCGGGAGGTATTTCATCGGAAACACTAATTAAGAAGTTCAATGAAATGATAAAATATCCCATTCTCGAGCTAGCCTAATGGAGGTTGTGGCTATTGTATTGGAGGTCGTAAAACTAAAAATAAATCTGGACTCCAAATTATCTAGTAACAAGTACGGTACATGAATTTCCGCCTTTTAGTCCACGAGAGGGTGACCCGCGGAATAGTCAGGACTCAAAATCTGAACCAGTGCGACCACTTTTAAATAGAAAAATGGGAGAGGAACATGTGACACAGCTGTCATCTTTATTTTCTCAGAATCTGCTCTTGGTGAACGAAAGTCTTTTTCCAGGACAAGAAATGAGAATGCCTTTTATGAAGTAGTAACTGGTGGATATAGTATGAGATTTTAAATGAATTCATGCAAATAAAGAAATTTGTTCGATAAATCATTACGTTTAAAATTTAAAAAACCGGGACATTTAGGTGTCCCGAAAAAAAAAATTCGAGACACAGGGACGTCTGGTCACTCGACCCAATCATCGTGTCCTCGGTATGACTGGAGGAGAGGGCTAATAAGACCGCTGAGGAAGAGAGAAAAGAAATGGGATGGGAAACAAGGGACGAAATAACACACAGTAAAAGCGTATACTACATAACGAAGTTATGATTTTTTTCGTTTTCGTTACGTTTTTCGTGTCAGATATTTTGATAATTTTGTTAATGTTTTTTGTTACGTTATTCAAAAATCATTCCGTTACGTTACGCATAACCTTTTCCAACCTCACTTGATTGTTACATCTAGTAAAAAAATGTCAAAGACTTACTACAGACTCGAGAGCCACATTATATGGGATCGCGGGCCACATGTGGCCCGTGAGCCATAGTTTGGAGAGCATTAATCTGTTCGATACGATGTAATGGCGATAATTTTTGGCCATGATGTGGAGGGTATTATCGATCTAATATTCTCTTTCGATATTTATATGTTCAGTTGGCTGCCCAAGAATACGATAGTGAAATGCTGCGATGAAATAAATATTTATGACTTTAGCGAATAATTTTCCTTTGTTGAGTGTTTACATTCATTATTCCAGTTATTAAATCAAACATTGGCAGTTCAGTGGAAACCTATATTGTCATGACATTTGTTGCATAAAATAAAATAGTGGACAACACAGATTTGTTTAATTTCCACTGTTTAAGGCTGATGCGAAACCAGTCGCTTTTCATTAAGCTGTGGAAATTTTATAAAGTTGCAGTGTTCCTAATTTTATTATGTAGCAGTTCCAGCAGTGAGTTACATATGTAAAACATTTTTCTAGTCCAGCTTATTTTAATTAACCTATTTCGAAGTTGTCAGTTAATTCTGGTCTGTTTTATACGCCCGTCGGAAAAGTTTTTCTCAATATGTTTATTGTCTATTACAGAGCTATATCTTGTAGTTTTTATTACTGTCTACAGGTATGAAATACAACTTATTAACTCCAAATGTGTGTGTATAGTTTTGGCTAATCAACCTCTTGGATTGTTATAGTATTAACACCGAAAACTGATCATTTTAGCTTTGCATGATGTTTTTATAAATACTTAAAATCTACTTCACAATTAATTCTTTAATTTGGTTGCCTGATCATTTTGGTTAGAATTACTTAATGGCAACAATATTTGCCTAAAACAAAGAACAAAATAATGTATTCATAAATCTTAATTAAAACATGAATCGTTGAAATAATTACTTGATAGCATTTCCTTTAAAAAATCTTTCGCCAATGTTTTTTGCATTCTTATTTAGGGTCTCTAGGCGTCAAAACCGATATCTTAAATGAAACGTTGGATTGTAATTTATCCGAGTCATAAAACGCAAAAAATGTCACATGCATAATACCAAAGTAAATATTGATATTTACGCTAAAATATTAATTAACCCAGATCCGGTGGTTATCACAAATCTATGCTTAATGTTTACCTCCGTACCCCCCTTTATTTTCCAGGAATATTGAACAAGTAAAAAAGCAAATATAATTATGATAATAAAAAATTAAAGAGAATATCCACATCCGGGTCACTGAGCGCTCGACCAACCGTCGCCGTTACAAATTTATGCGCTCACATGCCGATTTGAATCCAATAAAAGTTAAGTCGGTGGCCACATATTGGATAGCAACGCCATCAAATCGGGATTTAGCCCCATATACGAAACGACGCGTGATGGAATAATAAATGAACTGGTCGAAAAAGGAATCTTTTTGCATGACATTTTTAAGCGACGTGCGTGTGTACGTGGAGAATGATCAGAATAAATCGAAACTCATTAAAAGTTTTAATATTCATTTTATTTATATAATACTCATTAAGAGGAGAAGAAAACGTTAAGGAAACACATTGGAATATTCGATGAATCGAAGACTTGCTCCGCACCTTTTCCTTCTGAAATCTCTGATGAAATTGGTTCTGACTAATATAATTGAAGTTGTTTTAAAATATTTTAAATAATAAACACATTTTGTTGTACTGAGTACACCATCCACTTTATTTAGAGATTATCTATTATTAAGATAATCCAATATTCTATTTACACAGCCTTGCCACAATACAAGAAATGTTACCCTCAAAAGAAACGAGTATGGAAAGAGCTGCTGAAGCAGACAGTAAATGGCGTTTTTTAAATTTTAATACCGAACGTTGAAATTTATGTATAGTAGTATGAATAGTCTGAAGTAATATTATAATTAGTACCTCCACAAGAAAATGCGCACGATGGGACATAATACTAAATCGATTGGCAAAAGAACAAAATATCTATCTGATTTCGTTTAGGAGTTAGCGCATCAGACAGACAGACGTACAAACCGAAAGTAGACGCGCTTTTTCAAACCCCAAAATGAAATACTATTAGATTTACGAATAAAAATCTAGCTTAATCTTATTCTGGGCATACTGTATATAAAAATATATACACACAAACACAGTACACACATCATATAACAAAGATGTAAGCTTGTGTGAAAGCTTGGCTGTCAGATAAGAAACTGAGTTATAAGTACTTAAAATTCCACCAAAGAAATGTACATTTCATGTCTCTTATCTGTACATGATTTCTCTTTCAAAGTAGTCTCTCTGGAATACCTAACTTGAGCTTTAAGGGAAAGCTGTTCTTCCCATCAGTGTTATAATGTGGTAATTTTACGAATATCTAATACTGTATAAAACAGACAACTTGTTGTTGTTGTTGTTGCCCATGCAACGATATTGTCGCCATGGGAACCGGCGAATTGCAAAATGTCTGCGGACACAGAAATGAAATACTTCCTCTAAGATAGTTAAGTAACCAGTGACCTTCCCAGAAACTTACGGGTGATATTACTTGAATGCAAAAAGAAAAAAATGCTCGTTTCATGAAAATTTGAATAGAAACTAAGCCTATTGACCAGTCGCTGCAAAAAATAAAGGCAATCCATTTAAATATTTAAAAACAAAACAACAGAAAGTCGTCGTGATGGAACGAACGGAAATAGCCTCGCCCAGAAGGATCATCTGCGATTCGGGTCGACCACGCAGATCGACGTTTTATAACGATCCATCGGAAAACCCAGGAAAATCGAGAGACAGGTTGAGAGCGCCACTTAGCTTTAATAACCCGATTAACCCGTGATTAGAATCGACACCCTATTAAAGGTCACGTGGGTTCGCGCGCCCCCTTTGGCGTCTCCTTTGAAAGAGATAAGGTGACCGAAGAGGTTAAACGGGAGGTCAAGAAGAGGAGGAGGAGGTAAGGGAGAGAGTGAGAGGGAGGGTGAGAGAGAGGGGGGGGGAATATATCCTTGCTCATCTGATGGATTAAGGCGGTCTGCTGCCTGGATAACGGGATTGCGAGGGACCTTTCACGCATCGGAAAAGGAATTGAGTTAGGTCACGACACTGGAGGGCTAAAGAGAGCTACTTCTTGCGACGTAGAGGCAGATGCGTCCTTCTGTGCGAGAGGGCAAGGGATCGATCGGGGAGAGGAATTCAGGGTGACGCGTCGTAGTGTCGTGTGAAGGATGAAAAAAGAAGCGACGAAAAATCGGGCATCCTATCAATGTTGCTAAGATTTTCATGGATTCCTTTTTGTAAATGAGCCAGAGTTAAATAAAGTAATAATTCAATTACCTATTATTTATTTTTGCTATAGTACGACTCTCTGCTGTAATATTGCTATTGGTTTGGAAAAATTGAAACCAGGACCGTGAAATTACTTACCGAAATTACACTTATTTTTTCTATAGTAATAGGTAATTTCAATATGGAGACAATACAACTGAGTTACGTTTATTTCCAATGCACTCGTCTTAATTTACTCTGCGAAATAAAACCAACAAGTAAGATACCCGTGCTAAAGCATGAGGTGGAAGCACGTTTTTAAAAGAAATGTCCCTTTTGGAAGGGGACAGCCTGCACAGTAACAATATAGATCCTTACTAGACCTCATCCGTGAAAACTTCACTCTTCTAGCTTCAGTGGTTTGCATACAATATCTTCTCAAAGTTGACGTTAATACCCTACTGTAAAGTCACCTAGAAAAATATCTATGAACTACCGGGAAAATCCAATCATAAATTAATGCAAGTCATCTAATTCAAAAAGAATTTATCAAATATCTCTTCAAACAAAAAAGGTCCACGGACAGACAGCGTGATCATATTAGCAATTTTTTCTTCTAAACGAACGTCACATAATTGATCGACAATATTTCGACGGAATTACATTTTAAAGACGCGGAGGATTCTAAAAACTATGATAACCGTCACACTTTTGCGCAATTGCTTTTTTTTAATGAAAACGTCCGCTCGAAACGGCGGCAGCATACATTCCCCGCTTTGAACCGTCTGCCGGAGTTTATACGACAATTACGCCGTGTTTGCCGCCGTAATGGCCTTAAAGGACGCTTAAAATAAAACGGGAATACCTCCTCCGAACCAATTAATCATCGCCGGCAAACACTTCATCATTCGAACCTCAAATGATCTTTAGGTAAATCGAATGGATACGTGTCACTCTTTTCGCTCTCAGCGGGTAATTTGTCAAAGAGGTGACAAAGGAATCGAGGTAGGCGCACGGGTACGTTGGAGCTGTCTGTTGAAACGTTATTGGCAGTGGAAACGTAAATGGCAGCTTTCCTATGTTAAATGAATTTTACGCGAATTTTTACTTTCTCGCTCAGGAAAGTATTGCGGTCCCGAAAAATTCTAATCCAAGATTTATAACGAATGTACGCACATTTTGGATACCTCTGAGTCAGAAAAATTGGTTTAATCTGTAATCTGTGTGGAGCGTGGAGGAACCAAACTTTGAGAGGTGTTTGGATATTAGGTATCCAGGATCAACGTTTTTACTTTTTTATCTATCAACGATAAATTATCAGAGATTAATTATATGCCTATACAAAGACCTTTTTATTTAAAACTGGCGTATTTCCCCGGGCTTAGAGTTTAGACTTTTTCATGCACATATCACTCATAATATTTTATTCCAAACTCAAGGTAAGTGACCAATATTACCCTTTAATTGGTATTAACCTCCCTCCTCCCAAGAAATCAAAGTTATGGCTCAGAGGTGCATATCCTCAAAGTCTCTTTCTTGGTTCAACATTGATATTGGTGTAGGATTTATCAAAATCGGTAGATTGGTTGCTGAGATATCTTCAAACCAAGTGCTTTTCGTCAAATTCGCCGTAGTATAATCGTATACTAATGTGTTTGCTTTGAAATAAGAAAATTAATTTTCCTTATATTGTGGTATCTCTGATTTTTAGATCCGTTCTAAACAGGTGCATATCGTCTTGCCATTCTATGCCCGCCCTACAAACGGAATTTCTTATTGAAATCGGTTCAGCCAATACCTTCGAAATTCATAGTTACAGAAAACTTCTAGCCTTGATATTGTGGTAAATCTGTTTAGTCGACCCGGTTATTTATATGAAGATTATATACACCATAATGGGTTAAAATACATTCGGACAGCTTTCTAGAAATAAGTGTAAATAAAATATTATTTTACTTTAAATTGTGATAGCTCTGCTCTTAAGCTCCGCTTTAAAATTCTTGATTTCATTATGGTATTTTCTAAAAATCTTATATATAAAATTTAGTTAACATCCGTTAAGCCAATTCTTTCCAAATCCATAGTTACTGAAAGAGTTTAATTTGTAATTGTGGCACCCGTTTGGCTGATTCGGTTTAAATAAACTAATATTGTTATATATATATATATATATATATACAGAGTGATATGGAACTACCTCCGAAAACTTTGGGAGCTTGTTAAGCGGTTCAAAATAAAGAGAAAAGTTCATATGATTATATATCGATAAACGCACCGTTTACGAGATACAGCTCCATTTAGTCCATGCCGCTGAGTGGGAGTTGGGGTCATAGAAGAAATAAGAGGAGCAGCATTTTTGTGCGTAACTTTATTAATGTTCTCAACAATCCTATGAAGTACTTAAAAATCACAATAGATGTTCAAAAAGACCTCCTTCCGAACAACAGCGGCTGCTATTCGTATGATGCTGGTCTCAGGATCGTCCTCGATTCTTTTCAGAACTCGTTCCTCCATTTCGGGGGAACGATTACTAGCTCACCCCTTGTCAATATTTTTCGGAGGTAGTGTACCCGTCTCTTGCAACCGGCGATCCACCGAAAAAACGTTTTGTCAGTAGGCGTACGGCGGTTTGGTAACATTTCACGATATCGGCGAACTGCGGCTGATACATTTCCTTCCATTTCACCATACACTAAGTGCATGTCTGCATACTCTTCAAAAGAATAATCCATAACGAAGACCCTTCTCTTAAAGAGTTCACGAAAGTACGAGGACTAAAGTAATGAGACTAAAAATTCCTATGCACGATGTGGCAACACTGCCCCCTCCTACCCCTTACCATTGTTTAAACAATGACAGCAGTTGCGTCGTCTATCAAATTTTGACACAACATTTGGACATGCGAAAAGTTTGTGCGAAAATGGTGCCCAAAAATCTGACAGACGAGCAAAAGGAAAATACGCGGAACTTACCATGGTTTACGCTGAATACGTCAACACAAGAGAGGAGCTTTGGCAGAGGATTCAAAATGCTTGTCAAACCGTTGCAGCACAACCTGTCCTCTTTGAGCGTATCAGGAAGTCCTTATGACGAAGGACTAAAGCGTGCCTACGTTCGGAAGGAGGTCTTTCTGAACATTTATTATGATTTTTAAGTACTTCATAGGGTTTTTGAGAACATTAATAAAGTTACGCACAACGATGCTGCTCCTCTTATTCCTTCTATGACCCCAACTCCCACTCAGCGGCATGGACTAAATGTATCTCTTAAACTGTGCGTTTAACGATGTATAATCATATGAACTTTTCTCTTTATTTTGAACCGCTTAACAAGCTCCCGAAGTTTTCGGAGGTATTTGCATATCACCCTGTATATGTGTGCGTGTATTATAAGTATTAAATTTAGTTAAAATTGATGCGGACAGTTCAACACAAACACTTGTAAAAAGAATTTTTTTATTACTTTTATTGTGGCAGCCCTGCTTTATATATCAATCCTAAAAATCTTGATTTTGTTTTTTTATGTTGTACAACTCCTTCACACAAAATTTCGTTGAAATCGGTTCAATTAATTCCTGCCAAATTCATAATTACCGAAAAGTTGAACTGTGCAATTGTGACATCCCTACAATACATAGCTCTCCCTCTTTTTCTCCGTCTCCTTCTTTATCTCTTTCCTCCCGTCCTTTTCTAATTCTATGGTTTCCCTCCCTTTATTGGGTCGAAATATGTCATTTTGGTCATAAATTTATGTGAAAATTCTATGTTAAAAATTGGGTTGAATTCGGTTAGGCCAATTCCTTCCAAAAGCATAATTACCGAAAAGATTTATTTTGCAATTGTTGCACCCCTGCTCCGTCGATCCGGTCCAAATATGTCATTTGGTAATGAATTTATGTGAAAATTTTGGATTGTAGCTACTTAATGCTAGCTGCAGCGTCTTGAGCACCCCTGGCATAAACGGTTTAACATACTCTTATACAATATAATATTTACATAGCTTATCAAACGGGTTATATCTTGATGAAGCAGCGGTTACGTGCAGCAATAGAAGGTAGTTAATTCTTGTAAGTTTTCGCAAAATGTCGATTTGCTCAAAATAAATCAAGGATTTTGATTGAGATTCATCCAGGTATAGGAGGTAAACGTAATAAACAATATTTCTTAAACCATATGTCTCAATAAATACCTACATAACGACCAGTGGAATTATAACATGGAATTTTATGCTATAACTAGTGTATTTCCCGTCATATGACGGATAAATAATTATATTCCCTCCCTCCCTCTCGCCGTCCCTCTCTCCATCCCTCTGTCTCCCAACCTCTATCTCCCTCCCTCTGTCTCCATCCCTCTGTATCCCTCTCTCCGCCTCTCTTTTCTCCCACCTCCCCCCTCTCTCATTCCCTCCTGTCACAATCCATAGATCTCCCTCTTTTTCTCCGTCTCCTTCTTTATCTCTTTCCTCCCGTCCTTTTCCAATTCTATGGTTTCCCTCCCTTTATGCGGGTTCACTTTATGCGAATTCGCTATTATGCGACAAACTTATTGCTACCGGAATTTCTTTTTATGCGTCTTTGATTCGCTCTTATGCGGTTACGCGGCCAATGTAATACAAATGAAAGAAAGTTCTGCATTACGCCACAAGGTGACCATTCAGTCTCTCATTGTCTCTTATACTGCGCGTATTAGAACTACAGTAAAAGATATGGGAGTGGAGAGGATATTGTAGAGTGGGGATGAGACGGAGATTGCGTGTGATACTGTTTGAGTCCACTTGAGAAGTCTTGTATCCTTGCCCGCGGAACTTGCGTTGGGCCAACCCAACCCTCCAGCACTTTAAACCTCCACTATTATGTAACCCACAACAGCTACCGCTTGTGCTCGTCTGCTTCCTTTTATTGGCGAGTATAATTTACAGTGTTATTTGTTTTAAGTTTGTATTTAGCGCATAAGAAGTTGTTATGGAGCTTAAGAAGAGCGTCTTGGAGGGGAGTTAGGATTGCTTGTGGAACGTATCCCTATCTTTTACATGTAAATACGGGTTCTGTTTATGCGAATTCGCTTTATGCGTCACTTTCCTGGAACGCAACCCCCGTATAAAGAGAGTTGCCTCCCTTACTCTCTATGTTCCTTCTATTCTATATCCCTTCCTTCCTATCTCCCTCCCCACATCGCCTCTCTTACTCTAAATCTATATAGTCGTCTAGATAAGCAAAAGAATCCAAACTGAATCCCAGTCCCATTAGGATGACGTATTTTCGCGAAAAATCCTATGATAATATAAGGCAATCAATGCAAACGTATATATTACATGTATGTGGGTTGAGACAACAATTGATTCTCGAAGTTTAACAATGACGTGGTCGGAAAGGCAACATCCCGTTCAAAAGCCGATGTTTTTCCAAAATATTTTATTTAAATGTTTAATATGAGAGATTTCTAACTAGTATGTAAAAGATTAATATTATAAGAAACTTCATTAATTTTCCTAAAACATAGTTAAAATTCAAATATCGTACGTCAATTTTTTCTAATTTTAATTTCCGAAAGAATAAAAGCCTGCACTTTAAACAGTAGATTTTTACATGTTATCTTACGGGAAACGGAAATCGCTCCCCCTAGAGTCAAATCCGGGTCTTTTTTCGTTTTTTTTTCAGTTAATTATTATATCTGAATCAAACATTCCTGCGAAATTTTAACCTTCCACCTTATCGGAATGTTTGTTAAAAAAGCGTTAAAAAGTGCCATTGATGACGCCAGAGTTATACACAAACTCCACCATCTAGGCTTTTATTATAATAACAAGGCAGATTCCCGTTGAAATTCAACGGGAAAGTTTTTAAAATGAAATTTCGTGAATAGATGCCACGCGAAGCTATTATCCAAGTCAACGATACCCATTTACAGGAAACCGTCAACAATGCGAATCACTAAGAATGCGTCAAATTCTCTCTTTAAAAAGTGATCTGTTGATCGATTCAGCGCGTATTAAAGAATCGATGACGGAAAAACAAACTTTCGCTCTATTTGGCGTTCGTAGTTTCAAGTCTTGAATTCCTACCATGATTCTAAGTAGTTTTAATATGCGAACGATTAATCTTCTCGTAAATAACGTAACGAATATTATTTACATTCGTTGCTATGAAAATCATTTCCCTCTCCTTCCTTCTCTTTCTCTCTATCACTCTCTCGTACTAAAAGCATTCAAAGCATGCTTTCATCCATAAGGATTAAAATAATAATAGGATTTCGAGGTTTAATAATGTAATGGGTTGGCAAGGCAACATCCCGTTTAAATGGCAAGATTTCTCCAAAATATGTGACTTAAACGTTTAACATGAGAAATTTCGAACTGTAGGCAGAAAAAGATGAACAGAATAACAAACTACGTAAATAATTTTTATTTAAAATGGTCTAGATGCGAAGGTCGTAGGTTAATTCTTTCTAATTTAGATCTCAAAAAGAATAAAAGCCTGCACGTAGAAAAGTCGATTTTTATGTGTTATTTTATGGGAAAAGGAAATTTCTTCCTTGGAGTGGAACCCAGGACATTTTTCGAGATTTTTTTCGTCAACACATTAAAATATGCGAATTTAGTATATCTGCCAAATTAAAAAAAAATATATATCCATTTATATTGAGTTATTCGCATTTTTATAGCGTGACAGAGGAAGCCACAAAGGGACAAAAGTAGCCTTTCATAGATTTTAGATGCAACCAGCAATAATATTGTATGGACTAAAAGCTTACGCATATGAAAAATGTACCGTTTCTATAATTTAATATTTTAACCTGATGTTTTTACTTTCTCCATATACAAAGTATAGAGGAAGTATCGTTTTCGCGAAAAAATCTAATTCAAGATTTCAACGGAAATACATGTTTTAAGGTCCCATGAACACGTTTTGACTATTTTTTCGATAATGTCTGTGTGTGTCTGTGACCGGAAATCTATTATTCAGATCTCTGCGAAATTGTTTTATTGACATTTCTGTTAAAGGAAAAAGATTTGATTAGTCTTTGGTAACAATCGGCCAACCGGAAGTGAGTGTTTATACGTCACCTATCCGTTTCTTTGAAATATTTGCTTTAATAGCTGATAAATGTAAAAGTCTGATGTGGCCACCACATGACTTTCTTCATACTTGTAATATTTCTAAAAATTCCAAATAGGTTACGTGATAATAAATATTTTAAGGAAATGCGAGAAAAACATAAATACTACAAAGAACAGAAATAAACTCAAACCATAGCCTTCTAACATTAAATACAGTTTCGAAATTCCAACAATTAATAAAATAAAATTAGCGTCACTAAGACGTAACTGAACGTAAATTGTTTACAATAGTCGCCAGTAGGTGATGTGGTGGTGGCAGTTATAGAGTGTTTTTAAAATATCTTTTACTGCATTATATGGAAAAGTGTTTCGAAGAAACGTAGAAAATTAAATTTCCTACAACTTTTATTCCAGTACTTTTTTACTTTCTCCATACGTTGGGAATAATTTTGAAACGAGAAAAAAGTCTCCACTAGCCGGGCGGATATTCTACCAATAAACTATCGTAGCAGATCATTTTTCTCGTTTCTGAACGCGGATGTTTTCTTGGTTGGGACGGAACTAGCCAAGCTAGTATCAAACTGCCCCAACGGATGTCCTCGAAGAGATACATCGAAGAAAACTCCTCCCTCTCCAAGAAAACATCCGCGTTCAGAAATGCGAAAATTGATCTGCTACGATAGTTCAGTGGTAGAATATCCTCCCGGCAAGTAGAAGACAAGGGTTCGATTCCCGGTCATAGCAGACTTTTTTCTCGTTCCAAAATTATTCCTAACTTTACAGCATAGGATCTTCGGATCACTTTATTCCATCAATTTCTTCATACGTAGTATAGGGAAAATTATTTTTTTCATGAAAAAATTAGATTTCGCGATTTCAACGGAAATACACGCTTTGAGGTTCCCTGAACACGTGTTGACCATTTTCTCGATGATATCTGTGTGTGTGTGTATGTGACAGTTTTTTTGTGGGTGCTCTAACTCAAAAACTATTAATAAGGCCAACGCGAAATTTTATAAGTAACATTTGCATAAAAGTCACAAGGACTGATTAGTTTTTGGTGAAAATCGGTCACCCGGAAGTGGGGGTTTACTCCTGTCATACACACACATTTTGAAGTATTTGATTTAATATTTTATACGAGTTGTCGGTGCTTGCATACTGCAAACGTTCAAAACATCACCGTACACGAAGATCATCATCATCATAGGTAGTCTGTCCATAGACAGGTCCGTGATTATTCATGGTTAAACCTGGCTCTTCATATACTCCTATTTTTCGCTGTCCTTTTCATATCTTGAGAACTCTTTCCCTTTCAAATCGTCTATCAACTGAAACCTTTTCCTACCTCTTTCCGTTTTTACTTTCTCCATATACGTAGTATAGGTGAAAGTATTATTTTCATGAAAAAATCGACTTCGAGATTTCAATAGAAATATACGTTTTGAGGTTCCCTGAACACGACCATTTTCTCGATGATGTCTGTGTGTGCGTATGTGTGTGAGAGTGTGTGATAGATTTTTGTGGGTACTCTAACTCAAAAACTATTTATCAGGTCAACACGAAATTTTATATTTAAAATTTTTATAAATGTCACAAGAACTGATTAGTTTTTGGTAAACATCGGTCTACCGAAAGTGGGCGTTTGCAAATGTCACTTATCCGTTATTTTAAAATATTTGCTTTAATATTTGATAAATGTAAACATTTGCTGGAATAATGGTTGTAGAAAATGCAATTTTCTACATTCTTTGTTTGAAACATTTTTAAGAGGTATCTTATATTTTTAGCTGCCACCACCACGCCACCTACCGACGACTATTGTTAACAATTGACGCTTAGATACATCTTATTGCTAGTAACGCTCCAATTTCTTTTCTTAATTGTTGGGGCTTTGTGGCTATATCCAATATCAGAAGGCTATGGTTCGAGTTTATTTCTGTCCTTTGTAAATAAAATTTTCTCGCAGTTTCTTAAAATATTTATTATTATGTACCCTATTTGGAATTTTAAAAAATATTACAGATATGGAGAAAGTCATGTGGTGGCCACATCAGATTTTTTATATCTAGCTTTCCTTCTAACACGTGAATAACACCAAGATATTAACACTTAATAAACCAACGTGACAGAATTTTAACTAAACAGAGGCCATATATATAATATAATAGTTTACATTTTCTGCGCAGGTAAGGCATCTATCCGAAATTTCTGAATTCTCTGTCAATCGGCTTCCTGTCCATGTTTCCCAATTTCAAGTTTCATGGCTCAGATCGCCCTTTTTAGGCAATAACTATAATCATCAGTAAGACAATATCCTATATGTTACACTAAAAGTTATGGAAAAATTAGGATATTTTGTGAGTTAGGCGTCATTATCCGTGCCTTTTAGTACGTATCCGGATAAAAAAAATTAAATTGTTACGTCATCACATGTATACGTTGTTGGCTGAAATCAAATGGATTATAATGCAGTTTAATTATAAGCATTAAATCAATGGTCTTGAAGTATGGAAAATCAATTCCCATTGAAATGCATTGGAGTCGTTGCAATGGTAGTTAATATTTTTCATTGTTGAAGACTGAAAAAATTCTATATTTTAAGATTAAAATTAAATTTTTACGCAAATTTAGCATGGATTTGAATTCTGTCTTCAAGATAAATAAACTTTATTCTTTCTTCCATAGAATGGTGCATAACACAACTTTGTATCTTAATTTTATATAATTTAAAAAAGCATTTTTATATAGCCCTGCAGCGTTTTCAATGCTTTTCTTATGGGGTTTAAAAATTAGACATTGGGGTCAAAAACACCGCTTAAATATAACATTTTATGGAATTTCGGATTCTTCCAGGGGTTGTACCCAATGACCTATCATCATCATGATAGGTAGTCTGTCCGTAGACAGGTCCGTGATTATTCTTGGTACCTGGTTCTCCATATACTCCTATTTTTCATCTGTCCTCTTCATATCTTGGTAACTCTCTTTCCCTTTCAAATCGTCTATCAGCTGAAACCTTTTCCTACCTCTTTCCCTTTTCCCATCTAGTTTTCCTTCTAACACGTCTTTAATCATACTCTCTCTCCTCAGGTAATGTCCAACCCAGTTAGCCTTCCTCTTTCTGATAGTCTGTATAATCATTCGCTTCTCTCCTATTCTTCGTAGCACTTCATCGTTTTTCATCCTATCTGTCCATTTTATCTTCAGCATTCTCCTCCAATGACCTATATTCATGCCATTTTCAGCTCTGTAGCTCATCTAGAAGTACCTTAGGTTTTATATGATTATATATGTATATATATATATATATATACATATATATATATATATATATATATATATATATATATATATATATATATATATATATATATATATATCGGTGCTTGTATTGATGCCCTATAACCACCACACCAAATTTCATTCCTCCTTCTTGATGAGAATTACCGTAAATTAATTGCCAAATATTCCGCAATGCGGAAAAAATTAAATGTTGGAGTTCCTGGAGTCGAACCGAGGAATCTTACAGGAGTGGTCTCTTATTATCTGAAGGCCTACTTATGACATCTACAAACCATGAAAATTTCTCCACAATATTCCTCTTAGTATTGTCTGCGCACCAAATATATTTTCCCTCTTCTTTTAAATGTCACGGTCTGAGAGTGACGTCATGACACTAAGCTACCTTTCATATTGTGGCACTAACCTCCCGTTCAGTTTTATTAACAAGTAAAATAAATTCCCGAAGAAAAGCTGTGTCTCGTAGTCATGACAGAAATATTGGGCCATTGTAATAAATTGTATAAAATCCCGTTTTTATGCAGTAAAAATCGATTAATTGGATTAATTTGGCACGGATTCGTGTTCTACTTTCAGGAAAAATAATCTTCGTTCTTTTTCCCGTCTTCTAATTCATATATATATATACTAAATATTCCACAGAGCTGAGTCCGGAGCTTGAACCTTAATTAAAAGTAATTTAAAAATGCAATTATAAAAAGGCTTGTACGGATTTAAATGGTTTTCTAATGAGAGTTGAAGATGAACGTTTTGGTGTGTAAAATACCCCGTTGTAAGGGGAAATTTTGGAATTTTCGGTTTTTCCGGATGGGTTTGGACCAACACCAAGGTTCCCTCCAAATTTTTGGTCTGTGAAATATCTATATAAGTCTGAAATTTTCTCGCAGTTTCTTAAAATATTTATTATTATGTAACCTATTTGGAATTTTTAGAAATATTACAGATATGGAGAAATTCATGTGGTGGCCACATCAGATTTTTATTTACTTAATTGTTGGAACTTCTGGGCTATATCCAATATCAGAAGGCTACAGTTTGTTTATTTATGTTCTTTATAAACTTTTAAAATTTTTCTCGCAGTTCCTTAAAATATTTATTCTCATTTAATCTATTTGGAATTTTTTGGGAAATATTACAGGTATGGAGAAAGTCATGTGGTGGCCACATCAGATTTTTTTGCCTCATAGTTTTTCTCTCTATTGTTGACTCCATTTAGCTTATGCTGACATAGGTAATAATTTAGGCGTTCGTGCGCCATTCCGTTAACATGTGTTGGATTGGATGTGGGTTGGATTGGACCGGGTTTAGATTGGATTGAATTGGATTTTTTGGGTTCTTCTGAGTTGAGCTTCTTGCATTATTTCCTCACCAAATGTACGCCGGGCATTCGAGAAGCGCGGTTTTTCTTCGTTCCTGCTACTACGCATAGTGAACTAATAGGTCTATTTGAAGTTATACTTAGGGGTTTGGTATCTTTATGGCCACCGAAACAAAAGGCTAAACACGAAATGGAAATCGCCTCGAATCATTGTTATTCTTATTCTCCATACAATCATCACCAATCCGCTTGATGATAACTAAAAGGAAAATTTTTAACCGCTGCTCGGAGAATAACACACGAGCCCCATTCTATTTTACTGCATCCAAGCGATGCATATATGCGCCGTCACAAAAATTTTCGTATATTCAACGAAGGTCCCATCTCGGTATCGTGTACGCTGCAAATTCCAGGTCATGACCTTTACCGCCTCCTCGCGCCCTCGAAAAAAAATGCCGTTCCCAGCCGTTTCTAGGATCGGGTCAAAGAAGCTAATTCGATTAGATCGATCAACATAAATTCGAGCGCTTAGCGCAGCGTCCGTCACGCGCGCGTTAAAACATTCCCTTTGTTCGCCTCGTTCTGTTTTTGTTTTTGGCGTTTCGTTCCATTAAAAGTCCGTGGCCTGCGTCCTCGTTCGACGCGCACCTTTGTCAGTTTTGTGGTACTTTGAAGTTCGGAAATGCTACGCGTCGTTTTATGCCGTGCGCGTATACAGGACGTCGTTCCCATCGATGCGTCCTCGCGTTGATTTGCGAAAGGAGCGCGGCATTGCGACGTGAATCGGAACCGATTTCTTACAGAAAAATCGGTGTAATATTAATTTCACAAACTTTCTCATATAGTTGTGTACTGCGCATGCATCTGGTCTCACTATATTCTTTCATGTCCGGAAGGAATTCGTACTGCTACAAAAACAACAAAATCGCGGAAAATGTTACGTAAATGATAATATTATATTATTTATCTCATACTTAATGTGATAATCAAACGTGGTAAATAGTTATACTATGCATAAATATCAAATATTGTGTAGATTGGCGGAGACACATAGGCGCTGAAATATTATTGTTGGACGAATATTGTTTGGATAACCGGGGAGAATTATTGGGCGTAAAAATCGATATATTATAATGTCGCGGTACGCTATAATATAGTAACTTTTTGAGAAATATTGCTAATGCAGCATTGTTAATGACATTGACCTCTAAAACTGAGTGGATTTTAATCAAAATTGATAGAGCCATTTTTTTAAGATTTTAAGATTAAACAGACCTTCATTGTTGCGCTTTATCGTTCATCTCTTCATAGTTTTCATTCTAGATTGTCTCACAGACCGACTTACGGACAGACAAACTGTCGAAAACCACTTTCTTGGACTCCGAGACAACTAAAACGTGTATTTCCGTCCAAATCTCGAAGTCGAATTTTTTCGCGATT
This sequence comes from Tanypteryx hageni, assembly GCA_028673005.1. NCBI lineage: Eukaryota > Metazoa > Arthropoda > Insecta > Odonata > Petaluridae > Tanypteryx > Tanypteryx hageni. Next base: position 41,095,490 of record CM054112.1, on the reverse strand, counting down.
ACAATAATTTCTCTATATAGTATATGAGAAAGTAACAAGAGAAAAAAGATTCACACATCATGCGTGCTTGCATGCGAGGACGAGGCGTTCTTTATGATTTATGCTATCACGTTGAAAAGGATAAATATTAATGGCTTACTTAGTATATCCTAATGTCTAACATAAGAACTGAAAAATGATTTACCAGTAGTGATGCCAAAGATATATCGAATTTTTTATTCACCGATTTATTTTCTAATCAGTTGTAATTAATAAAACTATCGACATTTATTTAATACATACCTCACTCGAATAGTAGTAATATAATATTTATGTTCACGTACATTCCTTCCTCGTAGATCACCCACTTCTTTTCACTTACAAACGCTATGTATACGTAAAGAAAATACACGTATTTACGTTTATTTCTTCTTCGTAGATAATCCATTTCCCTTCATTTACCAAATGTAGCCTGTGCACGAAAGAAAATTATGTGTAAATAGGTATTTACAGTAGGTATTGTTTACTTCAGTTGCCACGAAAATTGTTTTCATTGACAACAATTAAAAATCTGATGTGGCCACCACATGACTTTCTCCATATTTCTTAAAATTCCAAATAGGTTATATAATAATAAATATTTTAAGAAACTGCGAGTAAATTTTAGACTTTATAAAGAACAGAAATAAACTCAAACCATAGCATTCTGATATTGGATATAGCCACAAAGCTCCAACAATAAAAAATAAAAAGGAGCGTTACTAAGATGTAACTAAGCGTCCATTGTTAACAATGGTAGGTGGCGTGGTGGTGGCAGCTAAAAATATAAGATATCTCTTAAACAATGCATTGTATGGAAAAATATTTTAAACAATGGTTGTAGAAAATTTAACTTTAACTTTTATTCCTATATAGTTTTATATTTATCAAATATGAAGGTAAATACTTCATAATAACGGATAAGTGACAAGAGTAAACACCCACTTCCGGTTGACCGATTTTTACCAAAAAGTAATCTGTTCTTGTGACTTTCATAAAAATGTCAAATATAAAATTTCGCGTTGACCTGATTAATATTTTTTTAGTTCAAGCACCCAGAAAAAATCTATCACAAACACACACACAGATATTATCGAGAAAATGGTCAAAACGTGTTCAGGGGATATCAAAACGTGTATTTCCGTTGAAATCTCGAAGTCGATTTTTTTCATGAAAATAATACTTGACCCTAAACTACCTATGGAGAAAGGAAAAATGCCAATTATTCAAGTCTCTTATGATGCCAAATTATAATTGGTATAACAACATTGTCGCTCCCTTTAGCTTTCAGAGTATTCCCACAGCAAATACCATCTTCCGGTTGACCGATTTTTACCAAAAACTAATCAATTCTTGCGAATTTTATAAAAATGTTAAATATAAAATTTCGGGGTGACCTGATTATTATTTTGTGAGTTAGAGCACCCACAAAAAAGCTATCACATACATGCACACACTCACAAACACAGACATCATCGAGAAAATGGTCAAAACGTGTTCAGAGGACATCAAAACGTGTATTTCCTTTAAAATCTCGAAGTCAATGTTTTTCATGAAAACAATACTTTCCCCTATACTACGTATATGAAGAAAGTAAAAAAACACTGGAAATTTTTTCTAGGTCCAAAGTGAATTACCACTATTTCGTTTGGTTTTCTTGGAATTGGATACTTTTTTGACAAAAATTTACTAAACAAAACATTCTAAGTTCGACAAAGTATGTTTAAAAAATTGTAATAAGTAATATTTTACGAGATAAATAGATAAGTTAATTTTTTGTCACCAGTAAAGTGGCACTTCCGATTAGGCTACGTGAACCATTTCTATCATTTATGTCCTAAATACCAAATTTCATGGACTTTCTCCTAACGGTTTAGCATATGAAACATGCGGACGGACGAACACGACCTGACCATATTGCGTTTTTTGTTTACTTTTTGTAAAGAACACCCAATAAAAAGGATATTTGTTTGCTACGCGACAAATAGCTCGCAAGATTTGACTACATAATACACCAAAAGTAACTAATAAAATATCAATTCTAAATGACAGTTTTAATGTGACGCAATGATGCAACATTATAATACGTCAGAGGAACTAGAAAATTTAAGTCGATAGTTTTCATTTAACCAATCGCTTTATCCCTTCAACGGTGCTCTGTGCGTCGTAACTCAAGCGCCTCATGATGTGGAGTGACACGCTAGGCACACGAACTGATATGTGAATCGATTCTGTGCATCCTAATTAATCTCTTATCATTTTTAGAAATATCGGAAGGTTTTATGCTTATAATGTATCGCATAAGTAACGGATTCTTGAAATTATATAGTAATTTAGGCCAAAATTAAAATCTTCTGGAGGAAACTTTTCCCGCGACGGGGTTTGGATGGGAATGGAAATTCCGCCACGCTGAAGAGTTTAAAACTTTGTTTGTATTAGCGGCTTCTGTGTCCGTCTGTATCTCCATATTAATTTGACGCTTTCTGGAATAATGTCTTCTGAGAAACCTTTCTGTGATGAAGGGTTCCCGGAAAAAATGCTTGCGTCGGCGTGTTAGAATTCCTACGAGAGCTTTTGAATTCGAATTTGTATTAAAATTGATCATGTTACCATAAAACTATAACAAAGCATCCTGCAGTAGCTGCGGAAAAAGAGTAAATGTTTCAGGAATATTTAACACAAAGTAATCCTTCATATAAGTTCATTCTGCTCGTTTAAAATCTATCCAGATCTGCAGAGAAGCATGGAATGATGTTTTCTTTTTAAAAGATAGAAAATAACGCAGCAATCATTAGGGCCGACGAAAGTATGGTGAACTCTATGAAGTTATCCTGTAGGTTGCTTACGTTTCTCTTTAATGCGTTCAGGCCCCAGGAAAAAATCAAAGGTTTTTAATTATTAATGTTAAATGACGAATTTGGTTGCCAGTTCACGTATTCGATTATTGTAGAAAAGAATTCACGTCGATCGGTTACGGGAAATTGAATCTTATTTAATCCGATCGTGTGCAAATTAAGTATTCCGCCGCAGTTTGATTCGCTTTGTAATTAGATCGATGAAGGATGTGTAGATGCCAAGAGGCGTTTCCATGCGTGCCATTAAAACAATATAATTTCCAAAGAATATAAAACATGAATCAAATGAACAACTGTGGTTTCTAACATCCAATACAGAATATATTCAACTTTGGTATCAAGTTTTACTTGTCATTTTTCTGGCTACAGAATATATATATCGGTGTGGAAACAAACATGATTTGCTAATTCAAAAGAAAATTATTCAGTTCCTCCTTATGGTTGAAATCTAATTCACTGTCTCTCCCTTACCCATAAAAAAGTTGGAGAAACCAATGCCCTTTGCTATGAAATCCAATCTCGATGGCTCAACACCGATTGCGGCTGCTTCGTAGCAGAAACGAGCACCCGGCTTCATCGACCTTTTTTGTGGCTGTCGAAGCGACATGGCTTCAAAAAATGATTTGCCGAAGATGATTACTTAATTTGTATTTGAAATCTTCCGCAACGAACTCCAACACGATCATTTACTCTGTACTAGTCGAAGGATATCGTCGCGGTACCGGATTCAGAAACTCATCTAAAATAAAGTAGCAGAACTCGAACGGGATGAGATTTTTTTATTCGCTACTTCCTTAATGGGCGCATCTCGCGTTTTCTTTTTTTTTCTTTCCTCCCTTGCGTGACGCGAGAAAATTACCGAGGAAATATTCCAATGCTTCGGAGTTCATCCCTTCAGTTTTTATATTATATATATTCTCTATTCTCCTCTCATCTTCTTGGTGATTAACCCGCCCCTCACTTCATCACTCTAAGAGAGAGAGAGAGAGAGGGGAACTCAACGCAACCGTGGCACGTAACCAAGGGGATGGGGGAGATTGAGAAGGAGGAAATCTTCTCCATCTCCCTCCTATATCCAATCCCTCTCAGACCTCCAAGGGAATGAGGAGGAAGTCCTTTTCCATCCAGTCCACGGGGGTTCTACAAGGGTGAAGTCGCTGAGACTTTCTCTTCCTTTAAAACGGGCTGTTTCCAAGGGGACGGGCGTGTACAATGAGCTCACTCACCTGTAGAAAACGAAAAGATTTTTCTTTCTCTCTCTTAACGAGACGGATTTAAATATAATTAATGGAATATAAATATTTTTCTCTTGGAATATCAAGGGAGCCATCTGCCTTCAAATTCACTCCGTGATCTCTGTGCGAGCGATCGTGTTCGGAAGAAAACTTGAAGACCGAAATGATCGCAAAAAATAAAATAAAATCACTCGGAGACTTTTTCCGCGTATTTTTTTGCCACCTCTGCGATGTATATCGAATTTTAGCGGGCCTAATTCGTTTTGCGCCGATGCCTAATTTCGTCGTGCTCTCGCGAGCCTCTCTCTTTGTGCCCTCGCCTCCCGGGGCATTCATATCGGCGAAGAGAGAGGTCGCTTTCGTAGTCTCCCTTGACGATGGGGAGCGGACGAAATTAATTAAGCTCTTCGAACCGTTGAGTTGAATATTAATGTACGATCGCATTTCGCGTGGCCCCATAAAGAAAATCCCTTCTTACCCCCCTTTCATTTCGTTTCCTCCTCCACTTCTCGTGTAGTTTGTCAATTATTCTTGTTGTTGCTTATCTACGCTATTCTGCTTGGAACTGAGAGGTCTCGATGTGTTTCGGGTTCAATCGGAGAAATGAATTGTCCTTCTCGTCGGTCTGTTCCTTACATGAACTTAAGTGCGAAGGTGAACATTATTCCCAGGGCTGGCTGAACGTATTTTCATTCCTACGGAAAATTAGTAATCGTAGGAGTTGATTCCCCGATCTTCGAATCTAATGATAAGTAGGGATGTGCGCTTCAATTCGATTTTTCTAACTAAACGGTTTTTGTCGATCAGATAATCGATGTCGTGAATCGATTCTTCACGATCGATTCAATTTCTATCAGAATCGATTTCTTCCTGAGATCGTAATTTTACTCGGGAAAATTTGGTTCGTCTTTTTTATATAATAATGGCATAATAATGTCTCCTAAAAATCTAATTTTGATGATGAGTGTTGGTGTCTGAATGACAGGATAGTTGTGGACGATCTAAGTAACTCAAAATTTTCTATTTGGCATTTTCATTAAAGGGTCAAAGGTTCATTAATTTTTGCTTAAAATTGGTCAAACAGAAGTGGGTTTTTACTCCTGTCACTTATCCGTTTCTTTTAAATACCAGCATCACACCACCTAGAGGCGATATCAGATTTTTTCGAAGATATCGGCGTTATCTTTCTCAATAACGTGTCGTACAACTTGAAAATTAGGAGATAAAATTAATTATTAATTTGGTGGACTCTTTTAATCGTACAAAACATTTGGATATCAGCAAAATATCTTTTTGCGGTATCTTTCTTTGCATTTTATGCACTGCCATTTCATTTATTAATGCGACTCCGATAAAATTTTTCGCATCGTTTCTCCTAATTATGTATATATTTAAAAAAAATAGCATAATCTAGCTAATTTGAGCGATTAGATGTAGAACGAGGTAAACAAGTTTTTCTTTAAATCAATTTTTAAAGATCTTATTTGAATTCGGTCGCTCCGAGCTATTCGTGTATATCACGAATATTTCCTTGATGCTATTCTGGATAACAAAGAACCTCAGAGGTTCTTTGTGTTAAAATTATACTCTTTTATAGCTTTAGACTGCCGGATTATTTCCTGAAAGTTGCTGTCACAGTTTTGCATCGTAAAATCTCATCTCTGCGGTGTTACACTTCTTCCTAGAACACGCCTTTACTAAACATTATTACTTCCCTCAGAAGTTATCATCCTTGGATAAATAGTGAAACTTCCATAAGTCGAACTTCAAGGGAAAGAAAAAATATATTCGAGCTATAGAAAATTTTACTTATGTAAATGCGTTTTTTTCTCATTTGTATTTTTCCCGGTGCAATTAATTCCCTAAAAGTCTAGTTGTGGAAGTTTCTCTGTAGCTCTCTATTCCATTGTTTTTCAATCTTTTTGCTTTGGCGACACTTTTTAAATGATCCAGCTCCCGCGACACACCATGAAATAAAAATCTGATATGGCCACCACATGACTTTCTCCATAGCTGTAATATTACTAAAGATTTTAAATACGTTGCATAATAATAAATATTTTAAGAAACTACGAGAAAGTTTTACTTTACAAAGAACAGAAATAAACTCAAACCATAGCCTTCTGATATTGGATATAGCCACAAAGCCCCAACAATTAAGAAAAGAAATTGGAGCGTTACTAGCAATAAGATGTATCTAAGCGTCAATTGTTAACAATAGTCGTCGGTAGGTGGCGTGGTGGTGGCAGCTAAAAATATAAGATACCTCTTAAAAATGTTTCAAACAAAGATTGTAGAAAATTACATTTTCTACACCCACTTCAGGTTGACCGATTTTTACCAAAAACTAATCAGTTCTTGTGACTTACATAAAAACGTTAAATCTAAAATTTCGCATTGACCTGATTAATAGTCTTTGAGTTAGAGCACCCAAAAAAACGCTGTCACATACACACACAGGCATCATCGAAAAAATTGTCAAAACCAGTTCAGGGGACCTCAAAACAGGTATTTCCTTTGAAATTTCGAAATCGATTTTTTCATGAAAACAATACTTTCCTTTATACTACGTATGGAGAAAGTAAAAAGTCAATTTTCTTCATTAAAACAAGAAAAATACTAAAAATTCCTTATTTAACAATAAAACTGCTGCCACTGCTGCTCCGAAACAATGAAAGCCCATGAATAGCCAAAAATAACTTCTCCGTATCTTCTGTATTTTAATTTTTTCTAATTTTCGCAACAAAGCTTGGCTTTTTTTCTAAATTTTCGCGACACACCTGGACCCCGTCCGCGGCACACCGGTTGAAAACCACTTCTCTACTATTTCCTTGAAAACAAGCTGAACACGCTTCTCAGAAAAACAATTCTTTTAATTCATGCTCTCGACCCCTCATTTTAAGTTTCGTCGCGAAGTGATACTGCATCGAAGAAACATGGCTTATGCAACAACTACACAGGGAGTAAAATTATGAAGTAATTTCTTGAATGAGTAATGAGGCTTTCAATGGCCTAAATATTTTTGAACAAAGGCGCTGTCGAGGCGTGTTTTCATTTAAGGGTGGCATGGGGAGCGATCAAAGGCGGAAACGGAAATGTTGGGTTCGAGACTTTGTCCTGATAAGGGCGTCGCTTGAAGGACCATAAAATTGGTCACGCCCATATGACTACGAGCGGGGCTGTTTGCTCGCGTTCGCTTCGCGGACTGCTTTTCTTCGGTGTAATCAATGAAACATAACACTTTGTCGTAACGAAAACATTGCGCCGCAAGATCTTTCGAAACTTAAGACATTATCAAATAAATGAACATTTTTTTAGCGGTTCACACGGGAATACATGTATTTACTTGTCTGATGCATAAACGTAATATATTATTTTTTTATATGGAGTTTTATATGCCATGCATGATTTGACCTGTGCTTGCATATTTATTAAGGTTTGGTAGAATTCTTTTCCCTTATAAATTATGTTGCATTGACTTGGTTTGGCGTAAAAAGAAAAATATTTTTAAATATACTACTGGAAACCCTGGAGATTCACTGTGGGAATACTCTGAAAGCTAAAGGGAGCGACAATGTTGTTATACCAATTATAATTTCGCATCATTAGAGACTTGAAAAATTGGCGTTTTTCCTTTCTCCATATAGATAGATAGATAGATAATCGTCTTTATTCGGGCGAAATTTAGACCAGAAGGTCCATTCTTACATTTAACCCTTCGTCAATATAATAAACACAAGAAAATGAATAAAATAAGGTATAACAAAATACATTATATAAACATTATGTACCTAAATCATACTAATTAAAAAGATAAAATTGAATACAGATTTGTGTTTGTGGGGAAAATCTAGGTAAAAACAGACATGTCCTCCCTAGCAAAACCCACGCAGGAAAACACCCACTAAGAAGGGGGGTGTGAAAAACCTGCGAAAACCCTAGATAGTGTACATATGGTAATACAAAACTACAACATTAAATAGGAAGGAGTATGTACAGTGGGAGAGTTCGTATATACAGCGTAATTATATACCGTCATAGAAAAGTACACGTAAAGGTAATAGCGTAATGTAAACAAGAAATATACAAGTATGCAGAATGAGATGAAATATACATGAAATATATACAATGAATGAATATAAAGAATGTTGTTGGGGCATGCATATTATAAGAAAGCAGGAAAAGATATAAAATACATAAATAATATAATACAATATAAAATAATATAAAACAATAGCAAAAAAAATACAAACAATAGAAGAAAGAATATATATATACACATACATATACATATATATACATACATATATATATATATACATATATATATATATATATATATACACATACATTCACACACACATACATACATATGTATACATATAAACAATACACAAAATATATAAAAACAATACAAAATTATATTAAGAAATAGAAAATAATATAAGACAATACAAAAAAAACATGAGTAAGGATAATTTATGGGGAGTGTAAAGAGATAATTAAGGATTACTTTGTTGTTTAAGAAAGTGAGTGACACAGGTGCGTTTGAATGAGTTTAAAGAGGGAGATGTTTTAAAATTCTCATCTAAGTTATTCCAGAGTCGGCAACCGGAGACTTGAAAGGATTTATTGTAGATATTCGTCCTGTGATGAGGAATAAGGAGGTTATTCTTGCCTCTAGTATCCCGCTTGTGTACTGTGTTGATTTCATTGAAGAGGGAAGAGAGTTAGTCAGGTTTGTTATAAGTAAGGATTTTGTACATTTGCATCAGGGTATGTAAGTTCCTTCGAGCGTCAAGTTTGAGCCATGAAAGATTATTGTAATGTTCGCTAATGTGGTCGCTCTTTTTAAGGTCACCGATGAATCTCATGCAGGAGTTTTGTGTGCGTTGAAGTTTTAATGCCAATTCACAGGAGAGATCATTATAAACAACATCACAATAGTCAAAGTGAGGAAATAGGAGTGTGGTCACTAAGAGTTTACGTAAGGAATTAGGTAATAAGTTTTTGAGTTTTTTGAGAGAGTGCAAGGAGGAGTTGATGGTACTACAGATTTTATTGGTATTAGGAGCCCAAGATAGAGTTTCATCTACGTACATATACGTAGTATAGAGGAAAGTATTATTTTCATGAAAAAAATCGACTTCGAGATTTCAACGGAAATACCCGTTTTGATGTCCCCTGAACACGTTTTCACCATTTTATCGATAATGTGTGTTTGTGATAGCTTTTTTGTGAGTGCTCGAACTCAAAAAATATTAATCAGGTCAACGCGAAATTTTATATTTGACATTTTTATGAAAGTCACAAGAACGGATTACTTTTTGGTAAAAATCGGTCACATCCGTTATTTTGAAATATTTGATGTTCTGGAATAAAAGTTGTAGGAAATTTAATTTTCTACAACCTTTGCTCGAAAAATTTTACCATGTAATGCATTGCTTAAGAGATATCTTACATTTTTAGTTGCCACCACCACGCCACCTACCGACAACTATTGTTAACAATTGACGCTTAGTAACGTCTTAGTAACGCTCCTTTTTATTTTTTTTATTGTTGGAGTTTTGTGGCTATATCCAATATCAGAATGCTACGGTTTGAGTTTATTTCTTTGTAAAGTCTAAAATTTTCTCGCAGTTTCTTAAAATATTTATTATTACGTAACCTATTTGGATTTTTTAGAAGTGTTACAGATATGCAGAAAGTCATTTGGTGGCCGCATCAGATTTGATGTATTGTGAACATATTTTCTCAATAATTCTGTACGGATTCGAACTCTCTCTTTAAAAAAATAATTTCGTTCTTTTTGCCGTTCATGTCCCTAATTTCTATCTTAATTCTAACTAATTTTAAAATGTAAATAAAAATGTGCTAAACTCATCCTTCTGTTAGCGAACTCCGTTTGCAAGTATTGAGTTGCGGAAGGAAGGATTTCGGAAAACAATGGCGATTTGGAAATTTCCCGCCCCAAGGCAAAATTATTTTTTTGCCCCCCCTTTGGCCCTTTTTCTAAAATAATCACTCGTGTACATAGTTTGTCTGTCCGCCCGTTCGTTTGGGGATCATAATAGTTAAGTTCATCAAAAGTCTGCGTAATAATATTTTTTTTATTCCTGCTCTGAAATCCTGTTTTTATTTCCGGCCCGAAATCTCGCCGCCCCTAGGCCATTGCCTATTTTGGCCTTATTTTAAGTCCGTTACTGACGAATTGAGTAAGCGTATTATTATAATCGACAAGCGTAATCTCCCATCAAATATGACGGGTATTCGTGGATTAAGTATTAAATTTAAGGAGCTTCCCATTCTTCCTCCTTTTCTTTCTTCCTCTCTCTCATCCTCCCTCCCTCTCTCTCTCTCTTTCTCTGGAAGAATAGACTTCCTAGTCTCAAAATCACCCTAACAAAGAACATTATCTATCTCTCCCTCCTTCTCTGTCTCCCACCCTCTCTCTTATTTTACCTCTCCCTTCCTTACTCTCTCTCCCTCCCTCTCTCCCCTGGAAAAACATACTTCCTAGTCTTAATCTCGCCCTAATAAATAACATTATCTATATATCTCCATCTCCTTTTCTCTGTCTCCCTCCCTCTCCCTCCTTCTCTGTCTCTCTTCCTTTTTCTCCACTTCCTCGCCCCCCTGTCTCTTTTCTTTCTTTAATCTTCTCTCTCACGTATTAAAACATTCAAATCGCGCTTTCTTTACGCATGTAGTATAAGAGTTGAGATGAAAATACTATCTTGAGATTTAACAATAACACGGTCGGCAAGGCAACATATCGTTAAAAAGCTTAAATTTTCCCAACAAATATGATTTAAACGTATTACTTGAGCGATTTCGAATAGTAGGCAAAATGTGACGATAATAATAAGAAACTTTATTTGTTCTTCTTTAAAACGGTCCAGGCCCAAAGATCGTAGATCAATTATTTCTAATTTTAATTTGCAAAAGAGTAGGTAAAAGCCTGTAAGTCGAAAAATTGTTTTTTTCGTGTTATCTTATGGGAAATAGAAATTATCTACACGCGTTGAACCCGGGTTTTTCTTGATATTATTTTGTAAATGGCTTTTAATATAAGAATCAAACATTCCTACCAAATTTCAATTTTCTATCTACTCGGAAAGTTTGTTAAAATAGCATTACAGTCAGTTGTAAATAGTTCTCGATTCTCCCACACTTTTATAAATCCTTTTTAAGTGTGGCTCCACAGTTGAGCGTGAGGGACAAACGTAGCGTATTATATAAAAAGGTACTTGCCTCAGATATCTCAAATAGGTTGCTAGAGCGACAAAAATTTTTGCTTCAAAGATCTTGTAATTATGTTGTTAAAAGCACAATTTTGAACAGATTCGGTTGGTATTTGAAATTTGACCATATAAAAATAAAGCGTCATTCTATTCTCCGAGCCTAGGTTTAAGTTTTGATATCGTATCTTAATTTTAAACTGCAGAAAAAATATGCTACACTTATTCCCGTGCTATTTAAATGGACGAAATTTAATTAGAGAAAATATTTTAATTATTAAATTGGGATGGCTGGAATTAACGGCCTACTTACAACACAATGCAGATAATCCCGAATAAACGGCGAAAGTTTTTTTGTAATAGAATTATTAGTTCCGTAGAAATTCGTTAATTATCTTTGCTGGGGGGATATTCGGTCAGATACTTGATTTTTAAATATAGGTAATGATGATAGAAAACTTATCATACTATAATATCATTAATAAAAATTGCTATTTCTTGTGATTTTAACGTTTTTAACTTCTAATGAAAATGTCCCGACATTCAAAATTTTGAGGTATTTTTAAATCGTATTGTATCACTTTGAGAGCAAATAATAATTATTAACGTAAAATTGTATTGGATAAAACTTAATAAAAGTGTGATCGCGATAGTAAAAATCTTATGGACAAATGTTTCTAAAAAAAGAAGAAAGACGCTATATATGGTGTCCTGTGTTTTACGTATCTTCCAGATAACACTCAGCAGAATCGTAAATCTTTTGTAATTAAAGAAAACAGAGTCACCAAGCCCGTATTCAAAATCCTGTTTCTCCTTGAGTAGACAAAGCCCTATGTCGTTTGTCTGCGCTGTTTGGATAAGGTAATTATCGATAAAAAACTATTTTGCTTGAAAGTTTGAGTTGGTACCTTGACATTACAATCTTTTTCTGTTGACTTCTGATTCACCCATGCTGATAACTCCACGATTGGAGCATCCAATACGAGTTTCATAAAAATCAGTTCAATTAGGTTCGTCAAAAACGGCTTATAACTGAAGAAAATACGTGCGGAATTGATGCGGAAATGCATTTTAGTTGTACTTTTCATTTCTATCTTTGCAATAGTGGTCGGTTTGTACGCTAAAGGAAGGGGCGGAAGCACGTTTTCTTAAAACTTTTCAATTATAGTTTGCCTCCCCCTTTATGGAAGGTGCACCCCGTACCGTTAGAATGTAGATCCGTAATAGATCTTCCCATCCAAACTCCAGTAGTTGGGCTACACTGCCATATCAAAGTTTTGAATTTTCCAAATTTGAAGCCACCTTAAGGAAAAATCTATGAACAGCCGGGAAAATCCAATCTGTGAAAAATCTTTGATCAATGCGAGCTATCTAATTCAAAAATAATTTTTCAAATATCTCTTATAACGATAATATATAGTCCACAGACGAACAGACAGAGTGATCGCATTAGCACGTTTTTTTCTTTTAAGAAAACACTAAAATTCAGTGTACATTTTATAACAAGTTTAGAAATATTTACTCATTATTCACTGTACAATATATAACCATCTCACAAACATGTATGAATATTGAAACCGTCCTCCTAAATGCCTTTAGATTCAATTTAAAGCTTCTTATCCAAAGCTATTGGGAATTGTGGACCTATCCTCGCAGATTTTTTCTGTAATATTCTTCTGAGCGTAGTGCAGTACCTGAATAGTGGAGATATAGTAGCGTTTATCAATCGACGTCCTAGTGCGCTTCCCATTCCTCGTCGAGAATCTCTTGCATTCCTTTTAGGGGGAAGCAAAATCGATTCGTGCATCCAATTCGGATGTGCTTTTGGATGGGAAATAACTGGTAACCGCGACCTGCCAACACCAGTTCGCTGCCTCGAAGCCTCATTGTCATCTCATCCTCTCTCTATTCCGTAGGAAAACGCTCTCCAAACGACGTGAGAAACGCAGTACATCTACATTTCAACCCTCCTGCTCCTAAATTGTATATCCTCTCATTTCTCATCCTCCCTTTCTCTGTCTTTCTTTCTTCCTCTTTCTCACTTCGCTAATGAAATGTAAACTCCTCGGCTCGATCTTCGTTTCCAGGGGCGATGTTTCGTTTACGCGTGCAAACAGTTCGGTTGCTATGGTTCCACCTCTCTTCTCTCGCTTCCCCTCTCCCCCTTCTAACAAATACAACCTTTATTCTGCTCATTTTTTTACGCACTCTCCTCGTAACTTCCTCTTCTCCAACAATTTCTTTTGAGATGTCTTCATTCCCACGTGTCAACTTCCTCCTTACTTCTTTTTTCCGCTCTCCTCCTCCCCTTAGTCCTCTATCCCCCCTCTATCGTTTCCCACTCCCTCCCTTCCCCCTTTTCCTCTTCCTTCCCCCAATCTCCCTCCCCTTCCCCCTCTCTCCTTCCCCTTCCCCCTCTCTCCCTCCCCTTCCCCCTCTCTCCCTCCCCTTCCCCTCTCTCCCTCCCCTTCCCCTCTCTCTCCCTCCCCTTCCCCCTCTCTCCATCCCCTTCCCCCTCTCTCCCTCTCCTTCCCCTTCTCTCCTGCACCCTCTCTCCCTCCCCTTCCTCTCTCTCCCTCCCATCCCCCTCTTTTCCTTCCTTCTCAGGGATCTAACTAGCCTCCCGTTGCTGGTTGGGGGAGCGGCATGATTGTCAATAATATTCAGGGCGGATTTACGCCTCCTGGGGTCCCTGGCGCTAAACATTTTGGGGACCCTGGCGCCGGGGCCGGATTAAGTGGTACGCAAAACACGCATGTGCGTGTGGCCCGAAGGATAAGGGGACCCACAGAGGACTGACTCTTTTAGGCATCCGATTAAAGTTTCTGATTTCAAAGAGCCGCCAAGAAGTGCGATACTTGCAATCGCGAATTGCGGGACCACCGCGTGTGTGTCGGAAGCAGTGGCGGATTACCGCGCAGGCGCAAGAGGCGCTCGCCTGGGACCTCGACACTAAAACAGTCAAAACTAGATTTTTTTGTTTATTTATGTATTTAGAGCCGAAGGAAAGAGAAATAGGGCAAGAACGAAGTTATTTGATGATTCTATATGCATGGAGAGTGATGAAAAGTTTTCTCAAAGCAAATGAAAGATGATTTTGAACAAAATCATATAATACTGCACAATTCTATTTTAATGACAACATTAGAATATAATATTCAGCACGGGTGCAGAGAAATTATAAATTGGGGCCAGGGCTTCCTACTCACCCTCCCTAGTTACGTCCCTCTCCCTTCCATCCCTCTCTCTCGCGACTCCCTCTTTTCCCCCCTCCATTCCCGCCCTCTAACCCGATTCTGCGCCGTCTTCGCTTTCTTACACCTCCCCTCTCCTCCCCTCACACTCCCTGCCTTCTTCCCCTATCGCCACCAACCTCCCTCTTTCTAAGGCCAAGGTCAAGGATCTTACGCGATCGCTACTGGCACTCGTCCCGCCCAACCAATAACTCCCCTTCACGCTTTTGTGTTCTCACGCGGAGGATGACGTACTGTGCTATGTATGGGTGCAAGGGAACCGTCGTCTTACCCGCTACTCTTTCCCTTTCCCCTCGCGATCGCCTTCCCCTTCAATAAGGGTGGAAAGGAAGATATTGGGGGAGGGAGGTAAGGTCGCGTCGCTACTGTCGCGGAAATAAATATTTCTCGCTCTCTTTCTTTATCGCTTCGCTGGGCGCGATGTTCTGTTACTCTGGCTGTACGACAATTTCACACAATCCTCGATGTTCATCGTGTATATATATGGATGTTTGATGATATGAAAGGGTTCTGGTTCCTTTTGATTAAAAATCTATCATTTCCTTAATAAATGCCTGTAGAGCAGTCAGAGCATATCTTTCGAAATGGAGCGTTTTAGAGCTATTTTTTAAAAAAGAAAACTCACTCATGTAATCAATTTGAGCGTCTGTCCATCCAACTGTGCGGGAAATATCTCTGGAATCCTGCAACCAGGAAAAGCCAAGTTTAATATAAGTGCTAGACGTGATAAAAATTTGGTGGATCTAGAAGATTGGTGGGGAAACTTTTGCCATTAGAATTAACACGTGTGGTTGCCTAGGCGGGCCACATTAAAACATGTAAATGCCTTGGCGGGCCGCATTAGAGTTCACACTAGAAATTACCTGGGGAATGCGAAGGGTTCTATAAGTGGAAATCGATAATTACTGACATATTTGCATCAAAACTTCACAAGAAACGGTTCCGGACCTAATTTTAATAAAATATATGAAACTGTCGATTACACATTTCACGGCTCGCTTTCATGGTGGCATCGCGGGCCGTAATTTCCCCACCTCTGATCTACAATTAGCTGCTGGGGAGTAATCGAAAAAAATCGCTAGAAGTACGTCCAGCCACAAATGTAGGCAACCAACAATGCATCGCATCTGCACTTCTTTACTCAGCAGGAAAGATAGCAGTCGGTGAAAATAGCGCCTTACGTAGTTCGCTCCGCAATTCTTCCCTCACTTGTTTCCTTTCAGAATGCTCTAATGGACGCGATCGTTTCTCTCTCTCTCTCTCCTTGTAAAATTCTTTTGATGGTCGTTCTGCTCTTTCAAAACCCCATTTTGTACGCTCACGTAATGACCTCCATAGAAAACTTCCGACAAGGGCTTCGCATAAAAAACAGCGTTTTTGAAGCAGTAAGGCAATTATTTACGATTTTAAATGGTTGCTGATTTTATAATGCCCGAGAATGAGTTTAAATGACAATAATATCTACCGGCACGAAGCATTTTTTAACGGTCCGCTGTCGCCTGAAATTTTTTTCTTATTTCATTTATGGCAGGAAGGGCATTTTATGGAACACGAGGAGGTAAATCACTATCAAAATAGTAAAAAGTCTATAAAAATAATTCGGTCATAAAAGAGTTTCACGATTTTTTACTCCGTAGTTGACAGGGAAAAATGCTATAACTTTTATCTCATGACGTCCATTAACTTTCGTCGTTTTGATTTTTAGTCAAATAGCTTAATTTGTTAAAGGTTTTAGACACAATGTATGATTGAAGAGCTGTTTTTTGGACTCTGTGCGCAATTTTTTAGTCGAACTTGTTGGAATAATATATTGCTGCCATATGAAATGTGCCATGGTGAAAATGTTGATATATTCAATAGATCGCTTTTATACAATTACTACTATTACGCTATTTCAGCTATCTATACGTCAAAAAGCACACTACTTTTATGGTTATTTGTTGTAAACAGCATAATTATCGAAAATAATAAATCTCCGATGTCGGATCCTGGAGAGAAAATGAAACCTGCCACAACTCACTATTTTTTAAATGCTTTACTTATATTTTCCTGGGAAAGTTTCATTTTTTGACGGATTATGTAGCGAAAGGAAAAAGAACTGCTTCTACGTAAAGGAATGTTGAAATCTCTATCCGCTTACTACTATAGTAAGGATTGCTGCATCGAAGTGCACATAAGGTTTTGAACAAATACTCCCTCCGGGTAACGTGATGAGTATTCAAAGGAAGAATTTCTCTGCGACTTCGGATTTCAATTCGGGAACACAATTTTTGACCTTTTTCGTGCTGTTTGGTTTGTTCATATTATGGTTTAGTAACTTTTCATGACAAAAGTTTTTTTTTGCGTTTTGTCGTTGAAAGTGGCGGATTCTCATTCTTTACTTGCGTTTTGCTTTTCTTTGAATTTTGTGCATCATAAATAATATTAATATTGTCTGTGATTTGTGTTGTTTTTGTATCAAGAAAATAATTCCATATAAGTTGTTCTTGCCATGTATATGTTAGTTTTTGCATCTAAACCTTTCGTTCTTCATCGAAATAAATACTTTTCTACATTATTTCGCGCATTAGTGAGATAAAAATACGAAGTCAAGGAGTGGAATAGATCAATAACTTGAGGTAGAAAAATGTTAACGATAAACGAAAACTATATCTGTAAGTTCAAGAATAAACACTTCAGTATGAATGATTGAAATAGCAAGTGTTTAATTTGGTATCCCTAAAAGCTATAACAAGGCCAGGAAAAATAATTCTCTGCAGAACACATGGAACAAATTTCTTAGAATAATCCTCGAGGATAACCCAAGCAACTATCCCCCCTCCAACAAACCTCCCTTCACTTTCAAAATTCGCGTACCCGGACACGCACCCTTAACATACACATGCCCGCAAAGCAATGCTGGAAAACGTTACGCGTAACGTAACGAATTAACGGAATTATTTTGGATTAACGTAACGAAAAACGTTAACGAAATTTTTCAAATAGCTGTAACGGAAAACGCAACGAAAACGAAAAAACAAATTTCGTTATTTCGTTAACAGACGGTAAAGGGCTATGTTCCAGTGGCATTCGTCCCAGGCGGCGTGTCTTTAGCAAGAGAAAGTGGTCTAAAATCCCCTTCCCCGGTTTTGCTTGCCCCCCGCTGGGCCAGTTTTGCCGCCTTGTCGCGAAAGAAACGTTATCCTGACCACTATCGATTGTCCTTTGGGTTTTCCTTCCATTTGTGAAAGGAATGGTTCCCTGGTGTTAATCCTTCTCAAGGAAGAACGAGATAAGGATCGTGGAGGATGAGGAAGGAAGATTCAATAAATGTGCCGCTTGTAGTTAAGGACCTCTGCCATTCCCTATCCTCCGCCACAGTGCCCCGTACTTTGAAAACATTCTTTTAGATATTACACCGGAATGGGTTTTTCCTCTTTTAAAGGTAAATGCCCTTCAAGTTCCAATCCCATCATTCCCTCCAATCTCGAATTTTATCCACTGTTCGTCAGTCTAACTTAACAAAGTATTTGAAAAAGGTCGAAGTGAATCTACAATTCGAATGTGTTATCATCGTTCGTTAGAGGTCAATACTGCTTCATAACTATTATTATTATGAGACGTTTATAGTAACAGTGGATAGTTATTGTTCCCTGTAAATGAAGACTAATTAACAATTTCAGTTTATTTCAAATTAACGAAGACGATCACAGGGAGATTTTTTGACAGCCGTAAGAGAAACGAAGTGCATTCAGTGTTGAAGAAGTAAGTCCTATTTTCCTACATATTTCAAGTTTATATTTTGTTTAGTATTAATTAAGGTGAAGTAATTTAGTGTGGCGGCTTTCTTCGTCATTATATTAAAAATGCCGTTTTATATACCATTGGGTACTGGGTTCGATTCTGAAGCAATTTCTACCATAATGAATTAGGATAAACTCAGCAGCGTAATGGAATGTTGTTTTACTTTCTTATCCCCCATTTTCAAACTAGTGCCCATAAATTTTAACAAATTTGTATATTTAATCCTATGAAACCTCATACAATGTCTAAACTTTCACGCTTCTGCTCGTTTTCCATTTCTCTTTAACCCACACGTCTTGCTCCTGCAGTCTTACTCCTCCCTCAATTTACATCACACTTGTCTGCTTCCCTCCCCATGCTCTCCCTTCCCCCATCTCTTCCTTCCCCTATCCATTTCCTCTATCTTTCTTCCCATTCCTCCATCTCCTGTTTTTTTATTTCAAACCTTTTCATATTTCTTGTTCTTGCTGTAAATAAGGACAATTTTGGTCATTATAGTTTTCAAAGCTAGCATCAAAATAATGCTCTGAAAAAGCATTGAATCGTGTATTTTATCGTACTACCCAGAATGGAGAATAGGCTTATTGCTTCGTCGTTTAGTCTTTCTGTCTCCCTGTTAACTTTCGATTGAGCGATTTTCATGGTGTTTGCTAGATATCTTTGACCTGTCGAGGGTTTTTTTTATTTTTAAAGGCGCGAGTTCGACTCCAGAAATTTCCCTCTCATTCGGTTTACATAAAAAATGCGAAATCCACCATAGAGTGCCTTTTTCTTTAAGTGTTAAAAGAAGGGAATCGTAATATTGGCGCGGGATTTGTGCTATTTTCTGCGAAAAGAAATAAAGATTTCAATTTTATGATAGAATTTTGCTTATCGAACGTATTTATTTAAATTCCACGTAAGAACCATGTATTTCTATTTAAATGCAAAATAAAATGTATTAAAAACTAATATATAAAGTATATTACACGTGACGTTGAAATTGGCGTTCGCGATATAATATTAAACGTCTTTTAGTTATAGTGGGAGCGAGAGACACAGTTCCGTTGCTTAAAAGCGGTGAGTGATCAAGAGGTCACGAGCGCGCTTGTGAAAGCGAAGAGAGATGCGTTGGGATTCGCGATTTACGGTGAGGTTGCGGCGGTACGCGCCATATCCTTGATCCTCATTTTATTACATTTTATGTATTTTCCGATCCTAAAATGTTTATTCATAACTATCGAGCATAAGTCTCATCAAAATGATAAACCCTCTAATCAACTGAAATTAAAGAATTTTTTAAATTGGTTATTCATTTTTACTTTCTCCATATACGTAGTACAAGGGAAAGTGTTGTATTCATGAAAAAAAAATCGACTTCGAGATTTCAATAGAAATATACGTTTTGACGTTCCCTGAACACGACCATTTTCTCGATGATGTCTGTGTGTGCGTATGTGTGTGTGTGTGTGTGTGTGATAGATTTTTGTGGGTGCTCTAACTCAAAAACTATTTATCAGGTCAACACGAAATTTTATATTTAACATTTTTATAAATGTCACAAGAACTGATTAGTTTTTGGTAAACATCGGTCTACCGAAAGTGGGCGTTTGCAAATGTCACTTATCCGTTATTTTGAAATATTTGCTTTACTATTTCATAAATGTAAAAATGTACTGGAATAAAAGTTGTAGGAAATTCAATTTTCTACAACCTTCGTTTGAAATATTTTTCCATATAATGCATTGTTTATGAGATATCGTATATTTTTAGCTGCCACCGCCACGCCACCTAACGACGGCTATTGTTAACAATTGACACTTAGCTACCTCTTAGTAACGCTCCTTTTTCTTATCTTAATTGTTGGAGCTTTGTGGCTATATCCAATATCAGAAGGCTATGGTTTGAGTTTATTTCTGTTCTTTGTAAAGTTAATTTTTTTCGCAGTTTCTTAAAATATTTATTATTATGTAAGCTATTTGGAATTTTTTAAAATATTACAGATATGGAGAAAGTCATGTGGTGGCCACATCAGATTTTATTTTATGTGTTAAGATTATTAACTTGAATATAAAATTTTGAATATGAAAATTCGAATTGTCATACATGATCATCAAAAAAGAAAAATGTGCCGAATACTTTGAAATCTTAAAAACATTCCTGATCTGCAGCATATATTTAGAAGTGCCTATAAATTATTATTCTAAATGAGAAAGACGTATTTAAGGTGGATATGTAACCTATAAACAAAAACAAAAATAAAAGAGTATCATCTACACTGTTTTTTGCCGAATTATTTCGTTATAAACGTAACGGAAAACGTAATGTAGAAATTTGTGAAACGAAAAACGAAATTGCTTTTTTGCCTGTAACGAAAAACGTAACGAATCGTTTTTTTTCGTTTGCCAGCACTGCCGCCAACCTAACCCCTATACCGAATGATCTTTTTTTATGGATATACTTTCGATGAAACACTACTGAAGGCGGCTGCCGAACAGACGAAATGAGCATCCAGTTTTTTCATAACATTTTTATGGCTATTGGAGATTGTTAAGTATTTATTTTTCATCTTTTAATACTTAAGCGCTTATTCTTGAATTTATTTTCGGCCATAAGACGGGCTCGGAAATTCTCTTCTGAATTATACGAGTACCTGTGATAATAAATGTAATGGGAGGGAAATTATGAGTAGAAAATGCGTAAGCCTTCTTTGTGGGTTGTAAAATTGGACGTTTACCCTTCCATTTAAGTCACACGAGTTCGTTGGCTTTAATGACATTCATACAACAAACGAGCAATCTGGAATACGCCGGTTATTCTCAACTCAAACCAATGAAGGACACGCTTCAACCTCTGAATTATATTTAGTCATAATTCTAGCGCGCTATTTTGATGAGAGATTTTTTGTCGGCTTTCCTTAGCGACCTCCTCATGGCGAGGTTTTGAGAATCAATCTAGAGAAACAAGATGGAAAAGTATACTCCATAAATGGAATAATCAGAGATTTCAAAGGCGTTCTTAATAGGAAAATCAAAAGATACTTGAATTTTTATACTCGAAATTAAAGTCGTGGTCTCGCGGACTTTTTTGAGGCAAATGTTGTCCTCTATCCGAATAATATATAGCTTACAGATTTTATAAGAGCTAGGAAAAGAAAACTATGGTGTTTAATTGTTGCTCGCAGAAAGAACCTCCTTAGCGATTGATGTTAACAAAATATGCAATGTTTTGCTCAGAATTTTCTCGAATTTTTATCTCCGTAACTATAACTCGTAAGTATGTGGTTTTGCAAACTTTCTTGTAGTAAATTAAGTGCTCTATCCGAATGATTTTTTTAATCTATACCTCACAGATCATATAAGAGAAAAGTTTGATATTTCATAGCTGCTTGACGGATGCCATTTAACGAGATACGGGTATAAGTTTATTAAAGTAATTATGTCAAGTGGAATTTCTAATTGACGGATGAAGTTAAAATCACAATACGATGATAAATTTTAATAAGGATTACTCTTACTTAATTTAATTAAAATCCGTCCAGCGGTTTAGGAGATGAAAGTTAACGACGGACGGACGGACAGACGAGATGTGCCCATAAGGGGTTCCGCTATTACCGCGTCGCTGGTATAGAACGCCTAAAAAGGGCGTTTTTGTTTCTGTAGATTGTATATCTAAATTTTTCGTTTAGTTAACTGGATCCCAAAAAGAGAGAAAAATCATCCCCGTGAGGCTTTTAAAAACATTTTTGTATTAAAAATTTGCTTCTTTGGATTTCAGAAATTCTTGATAGAAATTCCATCAGAAGTTTTAAGTTGATTTTATTTCGTCATCCTATGAGGCCTTTATGTTTTACTCTTTTGTGGCACTTGAACGAATGCATACCTTCACTCATAGTGGAATGTCTAATTGTGAAGCTTATCTTTGTATGGCATGAAAACAATGTTAAATTAAGATAGCAAATGGGGAAAGTGTGACATACAAGCATAATATTATCTGTAACAAAAAGAGTGTCCACTAGATCAGTGTTTCTCAACCTTTTTCCATGAAGTACCCTTTCGGGGTACTTCAGCTAAAAGAAGTACCCTGAGACAAGTTTACAGGCACAAGTGGCACAAGCGAAAATCCGCGTTCGACAGGGATACAATAACCCTTAACCGCGCAAAGGGAAATAATTTTACAAATGGTATTTTTGGGCCCACATTCAATGTAAAAACATATTATCACCGGATTTTATTGCCATTCATTAGAGAAAAAATAAAATGACATGATAAACAATGTGACAAAAAAGCGTAATTTATAATTAAAGGACATAATCTGAAATGTTTCCTGGGACACTTATGGGGATCTATGGGCCTCGGCGTTATAAAAAGAGCCCATGGTCTAGTACTTGGCTTTTTTCGCTTATTACGTAAAATTTCTCGGTAACATTCAAGTAGTGCGTCACAGCCCCGCTTCAGTTAAATTTAAATGAAAATTGAATAAAAATGGATGGGCAAGAGATTTTTGTGGATATAAAAGTTGGTAACAAATAATAAATCACTGCGAAATTGAAAACAAAAATTTAGTTTCTTATAAATTCCAGATGTAGTTACGTACCCCCAGACATGCTCTCGCGTACTCCTAAGGGTACGCGTACCCCAGGTTGAGAAACACTGAACTAGATTATGTTAAGATATTATATGCTAATTTTGAAAAGAATGTCTGGTTACAGTCTACGTAATGTAGATAATGTGATAATCTATTTTTTTAAATGAACAAAATTGACAAACACTATACCACGATTTTGTTCTTTTTTACTTTTTTAATCCTGGGTTTTTTGTATAGTATACGTCAATTTTGTTCATTTTAAAGATGGAATACCACCAATTTAAGGCTAATACAGTGAAATTGTTGATACTCAATTCATATTTTCTACGGAAATAATAACGAAACACCTAATTACTGGGTCACTTTTTCTGACCATTTTTTAATAGTGCTGAATAAAATACGTTTTTGGAACTTCTCTTCTTACACCTCTGCAGAGCGAAAATATCATAAAGAAGAGCTAGCGTTCCATGAAAAGTCTTATAAAAATGACAGGATATTAACATTTGAAATTCCACTTTGTAATTCGAGGTCAAAAAAATATTGCTGGAAATTCAAAGTTCGTGTCACGTTTCTCGCCGTGTTTATTAACAATTAAAATCGATTAACGCTATCGTCGGTCGGAGACGTGCGCTGGCATTCATTGAAGACCTTGTAAAGCAACCAATGTCATTGCATTGTCTGCTTTCAGTTTACGCTATATTTTGTTTGCTATCATAACTGCCTTTTTGTGAATATTAAAAAAATTCTGATACAATATTTCCGAATTCGGTTAAATTTTTCAAATGGCGAATTTTATTTATATGCAATCAGAAACTGCTATAGAAATCCTTTTATATTTATATTAGGACAACTTGAGAGTAATTCAAAATCCATCAAATATTGGGATCACAAGGAATGAGATACAAACTGATGCAAGTGGAATTGTAAAATATAGCATAAAGGAGAAGAAAGTAAACATATAAACGGGAACAAATCATTTTATATAAATCCGCCCAGTACGCCATTTAGTGCCGTAGCGAGTGAGAGGTGAGCGGAAGGTGGATCATCAGGCGAATTGTGTCTATATTTGTTTATAGATACTTAGAAAATACTGTAGTTGAATTGCAGTTTTTGCGTACCTGTAAAAAAGTGCATTTGTGAATAATACATTTTATTTGATGCACAGTGAAAATTATTATTTTCATCATCGCAAAATTTCGAGTGGGTTATTTTTTTGGGTCTTGTCCAAGGATGCCAAAATTCCTCCGCCGCGTCACCGACTGCATACGATGAGGGTTACGTATTCCATATTTATTAAAGTTCATCAAGTCTGGAATTATATCATTTGCCTGGCTGAGAAAGGGAAATCCTCGCAACCAACGTAGCGCGCTTTTTAAGCACCTCTTCCTCTCTCTCTCTCTCTCTGTCTCTCTCTCTCTCTTCTCTCTCTCTCTCTCTCTCTCTCTCTCTCTCTCTCTCTCTCTCTCTTTTCCTCTCTCTCGGATGGGATAATTCGGTCGAACAATGTAAAGAGGTAGTGGGAGGAATACCAGAATAGAAACTGAGAGAGAAAGAGAAGGCTGTCAAAGGCGCAAGATTGTGCGTCTCTTCGTGTGTTTGCAAGTTGCATTGGTTGAGTTCCAGAGAACACTCCGGCGAGGCACGCTGCCCCTCGGCCAACAATGGCGTCATCGGTCAGGCGAAGAGAGAGAATGAGTGGGAGGGAAGAGGAGAATGAATGGTGAGGGGAAGCGGAGGGAATTAGGAGTGGGAATGAGTTGGACTGCGAGAAGAAAGGTCGGGTGAAAGGTAGAGATGGAAAGATTAATAACGAGTAGCCGAAGGAGATAGAAGCTTAGAACAGGAGGAGAGAGAAAGGGAGAGGGGGCTAGAGGAAGAATGCCTCGGAGCGGAGAACACGGCGTCATGATGAGGGCTGCAAGAAAATGGATTATGGGAGAAAGGTTTTAGTGAATGGGATTATACGAGAAAGTGGCGGCGGAACAGAGGTAGTAGTGATTCCGAAGGTAAAATTGAGGCGATCGAAATCTGCGCTTGACTTAAAGCTCAGCCTAGTTCTAGTGAGAGAGAGATAAATTAATTTCGGATCGCGGTGGCGAAGCGTCAGAGAAATGAAAAACGGACTGCATAGAGATATTTTGTGTCTTAGGGGCAAGAAAGTCATTCCGACGTCGAATGATAGAATTTTAAAAATATGAATGGCTTATTATTACTCGCCTCTGAAGTTTTAATATATTTTTTTATATATCATGCTTTCGTTAAGATATTAAGTACAATTTTTGCAGTATTTCATTATAATTCTGAGGACGACGAGCATTTCTCTACAATTCGTTTTGTGCTCAAAGCGAAAAAAAAATGGAGTTGTTTATTTAGCAATTTGCTGATTTTGAGGATTATTTACTGGTAAATTTTATGAATTGATTTGTGTACAGATTGACGCATAGCTTTATAATTTCTTACTTCGTAAGTTGCCTTAATGCAGTCACTCAGTTCACGTATCGACATTTTGACACCTCGATTTCTCTGACCTTGATACAAGCACTATTTTTGTTGACTAAGTAGTTTAAAATGTTAACCGGTACACCAAAATTTGTTCATAGAATATTCTCATAAGCTAATACAAATGATTTTCTTGTGAGACCGGTTTCAGTGGCGTGACCGCTATGCCTCCTGATCCGTCACCACGTGGAGAGGGGGTTGGGAGAGGGGGTGGGAGAGGAGGAGGAGACGAAGAGTTAGGAGACCCGGGTCAATTTTATTATTATTTTAATTTACTTCGTTTCCATTACCGATGTTATTTTCTGATTTCAGTGTTTCGCCAGCTATTGAATGACACCGTTAAAGACTGCTGTGCAACATTAATGCAGGAGTCGTTTAAAATGACGACGTACGAATTTTTCCCGGGAGGAGGAACGGAGTTTGTTATTACGTCACTGGCTGATACTCCAACTATTGATGATAGAAGTTTGTACTGATATTTCCCAATTATTCATACACTATTCGCGAATAATTTACTTTTCGTAAGGAAAAAATACCGTTAATGACTTATCTGCAATAGCCATTGAAAAAGGTTATGCAAATCTGATAAGCATTCCGCAAAGGTGCCACAGTCCGGTGGACTATCAGATTTCAACGTGTAGAATGGATCTGAAATCGGGAACATCAGGTATTTTGGAATTTCCGAGAGGATCTTTATCACGGCTTTCCAATGACGCTTGGCGCCGCAATAATGGACATAATAATGACGAAAAGTGCGACATCTCGCTGGAGTGTTCCCACGTGACGTGATTCGGCGCGATAAACAGCTTTAATTATGTTATTTATAGCCCGGTTGGTTTTTATGCCAATCCGAATTCAGAGCCGAGGATTAACGAACTTAGAAAAAGTGCAATTCAGATGGTGTTGACAGATGGACTAAATTGTTATAAAAGCAAAATATAGTTTATTTACGCAAAATGTGATGAGTGTATAGCTTATTTCGTGACTATTAATTTGTTGTCCAATTCGCACGACACGTAGATGTATCTGTTTGATGAAATTGACACATTTAAGCCTCCCTCATATAATATGTATAAAAATTAATATTAAAACAAAAAATAAAGTGTACATTATGAATTCAAAGTTATTCGTTTATGTCCTCACAGATGAAAGATAGAATAAATAGTAAAGATCTAAATCAGGGATGTGCAAACCTACGTCCCGTGGGCCGCATCCGGCCCGCGAGAGCATTTTATGCGGCCTGCGAAACTTTGGTGATGATGTGATCAACGATATTTAATACAGATAATTTTGTTTCAAAACATCCCTGATCAAAATTAAGTCAGCAGTGTGACGTTTGAGATTTGTAGGGTAAAAAGTGGAGTAATCATGCTTGGCTATCACAGGAAAAAATCTGATGTGCCCACAACATGACTTTCCCCATACTTGTAATATTTCTAAAAATTCTAAATAGGTTACATGATAATAAATGTTTTAAGCAACTGCGAGAAATATTTAGACTACAAAGAACAGAAATAAAATCAAACCATAACCTTCTGATCTTGGATATAACCCCGAAACTCCAACAATTAATTAGGTGGTGTGGTGGTGGTAGATAAAAAATTAGTTTTTAAAATATCTCTTAAACAATGCAATATATTGGAAAATGTTTTGAACAAATGTTTTAGAAAATTAAATTTTTTACAACTTTTATTCCATTTTTTACATTAATTAAATATTAAGATAAGTATTTTAGAAAAACGGATAAGTGACAAGAGTAAACACCCACTTCCGTTCAACTAATTTTAGCTAAAATCTAATTAGTTCTTGACTTTCTAATAAAAATGTTAAATATGAAATTTTATGCTGATCAGATTATTAGTTTTTGGGTTAGAGCGCCAAAAAATTCCGGTCACTGACACCCACAGACATCATCGAGAAGATAATCATTAAGTATACAGGGGACCTTAAAACATGTATTTCCGTTGATATATCGAATTCGATTTTTTTCGTTTTATAAAATATATGTGTGAAATATGTAATGATATGCGCAAGGATATTATTACGCTAACCTTTCGCGCCCCTGTCATCGCTTTATTTCAAATTATGCTCGGTAGTCGCTGGCTGATTTAAGTCCGTTCATCTAGCCATCATTGATTCCCCATTTTCCGGCATTTTCTTGATGGATTTGTAGATATTAGATAGGAAATTCAAGGAAAAATGATTTTGGTAGTTTGGTATGATATTAAAATAACAGAATATGTGCGGCGTTTTTCGACATCTCATAAATCAGGTCCCTGGACCTGGCTGTAACCATATACATATGTACTATGATAAAATGGGACGTGGAATTTTGAGGGTAAAAAACCGAAACCTGACTTGTTCTGTGTAAGAAAAACTGGTAAGGCAAGCGTTTTTCAACATTAATTTTTTAATTTATATATTATTAACTGTAAAATAAGTAAGCATGGATAACATGGAATATTATTCCGTTACACAAATGGCAGAAAATTTTTCTATTTTACAAATTACAAATTCGACCAACAAGTCGGAATGGTGGAAAAAATCCGGGACCGTCTGGGTAATCCGGGACCTAATAGTCACCCTACTCAAGACCGAAATTTATACGAGATAATAACATAAAGACAACAGTTAAACCCCGATTATTCGTGTACGGATTAACTGGGGGCATATTTACGGGATGAAGGGGCGTTCAGAAGTGTCTGAACTTTCTCCGATTACGTATATTGAGCTTCCTCGTTTCATAAAATTGTTCCAGCCCTAAGTTTCTCTTTTAATTATCATAAACTCATGAAAAGAACTGTGATCAAGTCTCAATTATTTTGTTACTTGTTTTTTTCCTGCATACACGAAACTCAATATTATATATATATATATATATATATATATATATATATATATATATATATATATATATTAACTAAAGGAAAAGAAAAGGTAGTGATGAGGGTGGCAACAAGGTGTTGAGGGAAGCCCAGCGGACACTTACCAAGTTGAGGACCAAGCTGGTAGGCTGCTGGGGGCGTCGAAGAGACACGTAAAACACACGAACACTAAAACACACGAACACAAAAACACACGCAAGCTTATCGGGCCTATGCCCTTCTTCAGCGAAAGAGTAACGTAAAGTGACAATATATATATATTGTCTTTTTGTGTTCGTGTGTTTCACGTGTCTCTTCGACGCCCCCAGCAGCCTACCAGCTTGGTCCTCAACTTGGTATATATATCCAGATGCATGCCCCTTTTTGAGATGATTACGACAGCTGACGATCTATTTTGCGTAATTAATAAATTATAAAATATTGAACCGATATTTAAAATATTTTCCCCTTTTAAATATCATCCGTCGTATGTTCCATGTTCTTCGTTTGCCTAACCACATCCTTCTTAACACGGACAATCGAGGCTTTACTGTAATTATATAGTACAATGTAATAATGACACGAGTTGGCTATTTCTGGCTGGGTCTACGCTTCAACTCTTACTCTCTGTTAGCTATCTCCATTTTAACTCTCGTATTTTACCTTCAATTAGTCTATAGCGCCATTTCATTCTTTTTGGAACGTTTTGTTTAAAAAATACCCCCCCTAAAATTTCTCTTCCTCTAAAATTTCTTTTTATTGGTCTTTATTTAATCACGTGTGCAAAAACGTTTTCTAGAAATATTCATTATCACCTTTTTATTTATACACGCTGTCCAAATTATTCTTTCATATTCCACGTTCTATCTTAATATAATTCAGTTTTAAGGTAAAAATTTTCTCGATTGATTTCTGAATCAGCAAATCGACAGCAACTGAGGTCATTTTTCTGTCCAACTAATCAAGGATTGCGCAAGCTTTAAAATGCAAAATCTGTCAAATTGGCGTTTAATCGCGTTCTTTTTCACTTTCATTACTTCATAAGAAAGTATTTCAATTAAAATCCATGTTGAACATTTATTCTTTATTGACTTTTCTACGACCAGCTCTCGTTCGAAAAAAACGGCAAGTAAAAAAAAGAAGAATAGTAGAATTGTTTGAAAAAGCGAAAACTCCCATTTTTTCCAATTTAAAGAATCATCTGACTGCTACTCGCCAGCTGTTCGAAAAGTCAGCGGGCACGAATCCTGGGCAAGGAGGATTTTTTTCCGAGGTCGCCCGGTGCCCTGTTTGTGCTGTTTGTGGAGACCGCGCAAATTTAGCGTTCCGTCCTTCGGAAGGGACTTTTAGCAGTTGGCTCCTTGGTGCTTTTTGTAAAGAGTAGGCTAATGCCGGCTCCGGGTTTCCCCCCCCCCCTTCTGTGTGCACATATGTCCAGTTGATGACAGTGCAAAATGACCATAGCCGTCGAAGCGCTTAAAAAATCAATTACTACTACTACTACTTAAAGAAGCATCAAGGCGACATTCTTTTCTTTTCGAATCTCCCGCCGAACAGTGCGAGTGTTCTTTCGTCTTTCTTTTTTATTTCTCGCCGGAGTCGTCGAATCGCGCTATAATCTGCAAAAAGACCCTGCTTCGTCACTTTAATGCGATTGGTTCCACTCTGGCGAGTCGTCCTTAAAATTCGCCGCAGGAGATCGCGGCGGCAATGTGAGGCCGTGACCTACGCCCACTTGGGCGTGCACGCGATATGGTTTTATTTTTTTAGGGACATAGATAGTCGCCAGCTCTCCATGCTTACGTCTATACGCATGCACTATAGATGGGTTCCCTCGTAAGTCACCGGAATAAATAGATTTAGCGAGCGGTTCACGCTGTTCCTCGTCCTTGTATGAAGTCTCAAGTCGAGCGATGCGTAACACATGTGAACGGAAATGCATTTTCTCGAAAATTTCACGTTCTCGCTTGGAAGGTAACGCACACTCGGGCACGTATTGCGATGGAGCGCTGATTTAAGCATTAAGAGCGCGTCTCCGCGCACAAGCTGTGTATGTCTTATGAGAGAAGTTCAAGTGGTGTCATTAGGGCAACACTCAATACGTTATAAATTGAACTTTCATATTTAGAATATGTTTCTCTTCTTCTTTAAGAGAAACTCGGAAGAAGAAAAAACAGAGACTCCTAGTCTCCGCTTTTATCGCCGTCTTCGTTCTTTTTTCAAATCGGCCAATGCTCAAACGATATGCACCTTTATAATTTCGAAACAAAAATTAACGTGTCTGAGGTAAGATATTGGGTGAATTTTGCATTTAAGAAAGATCGGAGCCCTAATCTACGATAACGCTTGGACGAGCTCGGTAATCACTGCCACTGCAAACGATTGCCAGAACCGGTAGGTATTTCTGTCCCTTTTTCCCTGTTTATATCACGCGCCCTTAAAGAAAATTTTCATCTTAATATAGGTGGAATACGGTGGCGCTACTTAAAAATCCAATATAAGAGGTTTTCAAATACTGATTTAAACGGATGTGTTCGCATTGCCTACGTTAGTATGCGGCCTGCGAAGATGAGATTAAAAATAGATCGTTTAAATTTAACACGCAAATTTATCTTGTTTTGGAAAATTATGATAGTAAAATCATAAATTTTGAAAATTTAACCCTAAATTCCTTATTTACACTCGGTTTTCTCGTATGTGATACGTTCAAATCTCGGGGTAACTTTGGATTTCAACTCTAATGCGGCCCGCCGAATCATTGATAACCACCAGTGTGGCCCGTCATATAGAAATGTTCACCCACTCCTGGTCTACGGTAATGAGTAAGAGAGACATTTATATGATATGGATCGTAGAGGTTTCGATTAACACTCTTCTATATAGCATCCTCCAATATTTAGTCGTTTTTCAATGTGCATAATCATATTTTTACTTCAATAGTAATAGTTGCAGTAGCATAATGGTGTAACGACTGACTTGAATATATTCGCATTATAGTTTGTGCGTTTCGACCAATTTTTAAAGGTCTGTGTGACGTTTTTGAGATCAGTTATCTCTCTTAATCACTGGTTCAGCGCTATAAATATACCGGTCCTGCCGATGGGTTGGAAAGTTATATGATTAGGAAAAAGGATAAGTATATATATTTCTCAAGATCAATGTTTTCGAATCGATGCCTGACCTGGTGTCGCGATAATAGCTACGAAGTTCAGCGAGAAATTCCTAGATGAGAATCCAATCCAATATATTTCATGTATGATAAAATCTTACCTAATCTGCAAAACACAGATTAGAATATTTATTCGGAGACAGTAAAACATTTGCCACAAAAAAGTCAGCGAGACCACCTAATTACAACTTTGGTATCGGAGATATAAATTCAAGAAACATGCCATTATGTATTTTTCTATATTGGTTGACAAGAATATACTTTGGTGAGTGCAATAAAAAAGCATTTTCTTCTCCCTGGGTCTTATATTGCATAAACTGTGAGATAGCAATTAAATAGAGATCAATTAAAAAATGAAAATTCAAGAATTTTTCATGACTGCTTCATATGCAAATATCGTGAACAAAGGAAAAACTGCACCTAGACTCGAGCCCTGATACTGCGGAGAATAAGTAATTCCTCATTGCTCTTCATAACGGAAGGAATAACAAAAGAGTACGAAATTTTGGCGTGTTTGGTGGCCATCGTGTAGCTATATCATGTAAGATAGCTTCAAAAGGATCATTCCCAATGTCTTTTTGAAGCCACATGAATTCTGCTAAATATGTATCCATCTTGACACGATCTGTACCGTTCTGCCTTTTATCTCTTTCTTTTGCTGACTTCCAAAAGTCGTTCAGTTCACTGTGTATGCGATTCAGTAGCAGGATCAACGAAATTATGGGAATGATTTACTGTCTGATGAGAAAAGTCCAAATCTTGAATATTACGATAGGATCGCCATTCGTCCGGTATAATAGTAGATCCTAGCCAGATCTGCTGTGCAATGATAGGCATACACTTTTCTGCTTTACTATCTTTAAATCGGACGAGAAAAGATTTCCTCGTCTTACTGCAGATTCCTCCGTATGCCCATACCTGCTGCAGCACACGTCATTTATTATTCTTCCTGCAACTGCCAGGTTTGGGCCACCAATCATGTTATTGTCTTGTTCCAACTTTCACATGCACACTTCTCTCATGTAATTTTTCCAGTCAGCTGTAGTGTTTTTATTCGTGCCCAATTCACGTTCGCACTACTTTTCAGAAGAAAGTTCGTACGCCCAATATTAAATGAAGAGAATAACGTCTTCGAAAGGGATCCTTGAGTCAGCCATCCTAAGTATCCCTTCGAATGCCTATTTCTTGCCGACACCCACGTATGCAGCGTCTTATAATCTTCGGAGATATATAGGATCATTTGGTGATTATTTCTGCATCGGCGTTGTTTTTGTATGATGCCACGATTTTGCAAAACTGAAATGCAACTTTCCTCACTATTTAATTCACGTGCTAACTTTCTATAATTCATTGTGCTGTATCGCTGATTACCGCAATTTGTATGGTAGCGGTAGAAAGATAAATATGAATAATGACTAATGCTAAATGAATTGTCTAAATTTGCGGTGGGGTGACAACAGATAGTTTGCGGTGGGGTGATAACAAGGTTGTACCTATCATTTATAGTTTCTCATTGGTAGAGCCATGAAAAATGGGCAGTTTTAAAGCTTCAAGTGTATTTTTGCGATATTTCGGCATGGATTCTAATTCACCCGTCAATCAAAATAAATTTTATACTTTCAGGCGTACGATCGTTTAAGTCCCGAGTTTGGGGCTCGATTGTAATTAATGTTAAAATGCAAATTAAAAATATGCTGAATTCGTTCTCATGTTATTTAAATGGAATAATTGAAAGAGAAATACTTTTAAAAATTTAGTTAGTCAATCAAGTCTGTTTTTTTTAATCTTACCACACCATTTTTCTCTTTATTGCGGTAAAAATGACACCTCCTACTTGTTTCTACGTTCTGTAGTTGTTGAGTTATAGAATTACACACACATGCAAGCAATCAAGAAACTGGCTTTTATATACGAGTTGTCGGTAGCGCGTCCAAGTTTTCTTATTTTAAGTTTCGTGGCTCGGATTGCCCTGTACGAGCAATAACAATAATCATCATTAACACAATAGCCTATATTTTACACTAAAATTTATGGAAATAATAAGGATATTTTTTGTCAGTATTACGGCGTCATTGTCCTTGCCTTCTAGTACGTATCTGAATTTTTAGTAATAGCGAAATACGTATGACATCATTATATTTTTCGTTATTATTAATAGAAGCTTGTAGCATTTGTGCTTCCACAATTTCGAATTTCTATTATTTCGTTCATTTCGTTCAATAATCGAAAAGAGTTGAAAATTTCTTGAAAAAATATGGAACATTAAAACGTTTTTTACGTTTTGCTAAAATTTCGTGTTTTTGGTTTAACACATCATAATTAGTTTATCTTTTAGTTCAATGGCATTATAATATAGTTAACTGATACTCATTAAAATCATTAAATCAGTGCTATTATAATATATACATCATCAATCCCCATAATTTAAAAGAGTAATGTGTTTTTATTTAATACGATATATCGTATTTTTAAACGAGGACGTCATATGTACCTATACGTCGTTAGTTGAAATCGACGTATTATAATGGAGTCAATTCTCTTTGAAAAAGCATTGAATCGATGCCATTATAATGCGGATTACCAATTCCTCTTTAAAAACATTGTACTCGTTGCCATGGTTGTTCATATTTTTCATTGTTTAAAATGTCCATTTTATTGATTAAAAGCAGATTTCAGTTCAAATTTGCCACCGATTTCAATTTAATCTTTAAAATAACCAACCTTATTCCTTTTGCCATAGAACGTTTTTTGTCCTGAGTTTTTTTCTTGATTTAAACAATTAAAAAATTCAATTTTATAATGCTCGGCACAGATTTTCATGCTTTTCTTATGCGGTATTGAAATTGAAGTGGGATAAAAAATAACTCTTAAAAATTAAAATTTTAGGAATTTTTTATTTTTCCTGTTGGCTGTACTCAATTACCTACCATTTTGCCAAATTTAAGGTTTGTAACCCTTTTAAAAGTACCTAAACATTTATATTCTCCTATATCCTCTGTAAGAAGCAGTTATTTACAATAGATATTAGTATTTCTCGAATAATATTGTCATTAAATTATTGTGGTTAACTAAACGTTTTTTTCCATTTTAGAGCAACCTTTTAGGTCTAAATCTAAAAAATATGGGTTTATACTATTTCTAAAGCATCTGAAAACTACGCTCTCTCTCTCTCTCTTTGTCTCTTAAGAAATTTTAATAGGCCTTTTCCGCCGGGAAATGGGAATTTTTCGACGAGTTTTTGAGGGAATGGAAAGTTTTCTTTTTCGTAAGTATATTTGATGTCAATAGTAGCATAAAATACGGCATCTATTATTCAAAGGCCACAAAAAATGCACGTGGAAAACAGATTCCTCGGTGTCGCTACTGCCGGAGTCTTTTTCCCAGACCTCTTCTTTCAAGAACTGGGAAGGACCACCCGATTGAATCGAAGTTATATCGATTGGTTATGCTTGCACACGGCCACCTCGCCGATTTTAAATCTCTTGTGATAGCCGGGAGTTTTAACACGTCTTAAAGCAAAACGTTTCAGTGATAACAAGTTACAAACTCGAGTTCAAGTTTGGCGTCCTTAGTATATTTACAGGAAACCTGCGATCAAACTCAACTCGATAACTTCAGACGGTTTTGGACAGTTGGTATTGTCTCACGTTGGATATATAAGAAGCGTGTTTTTCAACTAGTCATTTTTGTCGCCCCAAAAAAACTGATGTTATTGAGAAAAATTTCCTTTATCTATTAGATTTCAATTGGAAAAGTTGATGACTTTTCCTTGCCTGCTGTGATTTTTGTCACAATCATTTCAAATTATAGTTACTATATAGATTGAGTCTACAAGCTTGTTGTGCGTTTGTGCAATCATACAGGCACGCACTATTCATAGTGTCATGATTTTAAAATCCTTAATTACTACTTCGTTTTTGGATATGAAACGAGGAGAAATTGACTCATAAAGTTATTTTGTATTGCATTTTTTAAATAAAATTAATGAAGCTAGGTACAAAAATAAATCATTTCGATTCAATACGTGTTCAGGAAGTAGTAACATTAGGTTTATTTGCCAAAATTCTGCTACATGATTTCTCTCCCTTTAGGTTGATTTATCTTTCAATGTATCTATTTAATTATTATATCTTTACGCACCAAAATAATCAAAAACGAAAACTCGAGCTAGTATATTATTCATTCGCGCTACAAATTTACAGTAGCTACATTTGTAGCATATGATGAATTCTCTATCATCAATCTCTCTCTATCATCTTATTTCACTTCCTCGACCGAGAAACAACTAAGAAGTTTTTTAATTTACCTATGCGGAGGTATATACGCTAAATACTTTAATCTCTCAATGAATTATAAATGCGAATAGTTGAACCTATACCTTTAAATTACATCGACTAAGTCCTCACGTTCATTGAGAAGAAGAGCTGCACTTTGATTCGTAGCAATAATGTAAAGAATACGTATTATTTAGCACAAAAATATACATCCCATTATCCCGGCTTTGGGAATTTCAGTCTTTTCGCCTGCATATCTATCTCGATGAATCGGCGACAACTCAGAACGTATTTATGAAATCTCTAGGTCGGCGACGCGACTAATCTAAACGGTTTGACGCCAACCAAAGCTGTCGAGACACTTACCGATGAATAGATCTACTAAGTCCTAAAGTAAGGTGAAACATCTTCAAAGCGTTCGATGTGTACTGACACGCTCGTTTGGTATTCTCCTCTGTGATCAGGACTTTTCCACTGCTGGTGCCTGATGGCTTTCGGTGTTAGCGGTTTTTCCGTTTCCTGTCTATGTCCCGTTACGGCGGGTTTAACACTTTCGACACGTACCTTCCGCGGGTAAACTGACAAACTTTTAAAAATCTACTCACCGCTGATGAGGGAAGCCGCCGCCATCAGGAGCAAGGGAAGACGCCGCGCGCTCCTCATGTTGACCGCCAAGCACACCGCTAACTCCGGCCGTGAACCAGCCTCACGACGAAATGCTGGGTGTTGGGGTGGAGGAATCAACTCCAACAACTGGGTGTAACCACGGAGACGGTGCACGACCCCAGCGACCTCCTCCACACGAAGAAGAAGAGGACGAAAGTCCTATGAAACTCCTTTTTCGCGCGACTCCGGAGGGATGTCGAAAAAGAGGAGACGAGACGGGGAAAAATCGCTCACGGCGGAGAAGAAACACCGGAGGGGAAGGACTGCGCAGAAGACGACGTCCGAACGATCTCAAAGAGGCGACCGCGATCCGAGTCTCGTCGCGTTCTCGTTCATTCAGGAGAGGAAGAGCGATTCAGCGTCCATCAACTGCTCGAGGGTCGCTCTCCTTATCTTCTTTCCCCCTTCCCCTCTCACTCTGTCACATTCTCTCTCTCCCACCCTTCTCCTCCCTTTTATTCGGCGTGGGATGCCGTTGCTTTAAATAGATTACGCGCCTCGGTCCTCCAGTCGGGAGCGGGAGGCGTCTACGATCGGTTTCGTCCGCGTCTTCCGGTGGACCGTAAAAAAAGGAACCGTCCGTAATACCGCGGAAGGGATTTTTTTATCGGGGACCGAAAATTTTTAAAAGACGCACTCCGCGTGTGTAGAGTCCTGCTTCGGGAAGAGGTACGGTTTTTGCGTGTTTTTTATACGTGCGTGCGTGTGTGTGTGTGCGTGCGTGCGTATGAAAGAGTGGAGTTGAGAGTCGGGTGTGTTGTGCTGTGGGGAGCTGTGAGGAACGACTCGGACAGGTGGGAGCGGAGCAGGTGGAGGAAGAGTGTGGTTCGGTCGTTGGGTGAGGAGAGGGCGTAAGGGGAGGGGAGGAGAGGGAGAGGGGGACGAAACAGAGGGAGAGTTGCCGTCCCTCCCTCCATCCCTAAAAGTGGCGGGGAAGGGGTCGCGCGCTGGCGCAGGAATTGGAGGAAGTCGGAGGTTTTTCTGAGGAGGAGAGGCGGGAAAAAAATACAGAAGAGATGGAGGATTGAAGTTTCTCAGTTTTTTGTCAGACACCGTTGTTATTATAGAGAAACCGTTTTTATAAAAGAAAACCGTACGTGCCCATAAGAACTTTTAGAATCATCCAAAAATTCTAAGACAAACAGTAAGTCGATATTATGTACGATGGGTGACATTTATATTCGATAATAACTTTAGCTCACTCGTATTTATTTGATTTGAGTAATGTAATGTATTGTTTAAGGAAATTTTTTATTTATATTTATATTTATTTTCTTCCGCTCGGATTTCTTTTATTTAAAACCTCAAATAAGCGAAACGCCGAGTGAAATGACAAAATGATATAACTTTTAGAATCGTGAATTTCTGTTATTATTCGTTTCGAATAAACAAAAAATTGAATGTCTCGGGATATGGTGATGTTATAGCAAACGCAAATAGTTCTGCTGGTAAGCTTCTGTCGCCGAAGTTCATATTACGGCGTTGGCGAATCCTTCCTTAGTTGTTGTCTTTAAGTTATGTTTATATTTAAAAAACTACGTTTCTCCGAAGGTTAAGAGAACCATAGGCACATTTCGGCCACAAATCCGCTGTCATCGACGGCGATTCACCAATAGTAGATTCTACAGTCAATTTTACTACCAGCGAATTCACACGAATGGCGGCTGCTTGGTTGCCTAAATTCACATCTGGTCTTGAACCTTATCACTGTTGTTGCGGAAATAGTTTTTCAAAGTGATTTTAAACAATAGGGTGAGATTTTAAACAAAGTTATGGCAATGAAGTGGATGGACAAGAAATATGTTTGCATATTGTCTACTTTCCATGACAAGATTTCTTTTGTAAAGAAGGTGGATAAAAGTCAAAACCTGTCGTTAGCATTCCCTATAGCTCGATACCTAACTCTTTCTTGAAGCTGTTGGTTGTTTCCCTTGGGCGTTATTCAATCTACGGTCTCAAACACACTATCTCCCTCCCCCTCTCTCTCTCTCTTACACACTCTCTTTGTATTATTTTCTCATTTTATTCCATTTTTACAACTAAACTTATTAATAAAATTATATATGCATAATGTATACCCAATAATTGTTTTATATTTTTTTTCTCTCGGTATTTTATTGCATAAAATAGTATTATCTTGTTCCAGGCATATTATTTATGGCACGAGAAGGGACTAAACAGATTAAGCCTCGTCTCAATAAAGACACAAATCCATCAATCTCTTACTTTCACTCGCTGTATGATCGAAATGCCACGCAAAGCGATGAGTTTGAATGCCATTTTTGAACTCTCCCAGTGCTTTTGTTCCTGACTAAACGTTTCGAACGTTATTAAATACAGGTAGAGAGAGATATATATAGTATAAAGGTCAGTGAAAGTCCGAATCCCCTTTGTCATTTAATCCATGTTGTCTCGCTTCTGTGGTGAATTTATTTTGGGGCCCTAAAATTGCGACAAAAGGAGCCGGTTGGTGCTGTTTCAATCGTTGGAAATTTAATCAATATGCAAGAAATACAAAGGAAGGGATAAGTGGATGCATCGGAACGATGCGTTGGAATCAATTGCCGTCATGCACGTATATCTTTGCAATATACGATCGTACAAAAATTTCGACGGATGAAATGTTTTTGGGATTTTTTATGCTATCTATGAGTGAAATTTGCAAACTTATCGAATAAAAAAGACTTAACTAATGCCTCCCATGTTCCAAAAATCATCCCTTAAATCTTTCCAATCGTGATATCACAAATAAATATATAGAACGGAGACCGAATTGGTAACATTTTGATAAAGAGCTATATTAAACCCGACATCTTTGATCTGTTAGACAACACCCCCTTTTATTACTTTTCAACGAAAAGTTTGATCGTTTAGAGCAGTGGAAGCCAAACTTTTAGGCTCGAGGACCACATAACCTATTGCTGCACTCATTTTGGGCCACATTGTCCACTTCCGCCCTCTTCTCGATCCACACCCAGTCGGAAATATAGTTGAAGAATAATTAAAGAAATTAAAGGGTATGGTATTGGTCAATATTACCTGATTTGCTTAAAATGTGTTTATATATCATGGAATAAGAGGGATAAAGACAAAATATATAGTTTATATAACTCTCTGTTCTCATTTTATACCACATTGTGTCCTTTAATTGTTAAACTCATGGCAGGACGGATGTGTCCCGTGAGACGTAGTTTAGAGTATAGTGTACTTAGTACAACATTTGCGTAATTTCCATTTTATACGAATGAAATCCGCATCAATTAAATATAGGAATTCATTTGCAACAGTTGGATTAATTAACAAAACTTTGTGCTTTTTTAACAACTATATCATTTATAACAAAGAGGAAAAATACATTTAAACCGTTAATATTCTTATTTATGTTTTACGTGGTGTAAAATACATTATCGAATTATAGAAATTTAGAAAGATTGCAGAAAAATGCATGATGTTTTTAAAATATGTTTTTCCTCGTGATGCATAAAATTTATAATATAATATTTTTTAAAGATTGTATTGTATTATTTCATATTGTTTTATTATAATCTATATATATTAATAGCGTAAAAAATGAGATTTTTAAAGCGAAGGTAACAGCCACCATAACTTGTGATGCATAAAATTAAACGTCTTGACCTGCAGATTTGCAGGAAAATTATAAAATCGATATCGGTCATATCGTTGGCGAGATATTGAGTTTTTTTTGACCGGCTAAGCTCTGCTCGACGTAGTTGTAATGGTTTATGTTAAGGTGGCGCTCCTAGAGCTGAGCTTCTTGGTTATGTGACAGAAGGCTTATTAGCAAGACAGCATTTAATCTAAATAAGCAGTCGATTTATCGACGGGCAACTACTAGTATACTTTATATGTGGTGCTGCAAAATACTTGGATTCAAATTATTTTATATTTTTAATCGACTGTTTAAATATGCTATGTCTTTCACGCTATGGAGCATAAATGGATTTCGTTAATGATAACTACTGGTGAATTATATCCTAATGTGTTAGTAGCTTGGGAAAAGTCGCATATAAACCGTCTTAAAAGCTAGAATTAATTAATAGGGTAAAATTAATATTACTCGATAATGACATTGGATAGCAGAAAATTTAAGTCCAATCGCTTAAATGAATGACCTGCTCAGTATGATATTTAATTCGAAAAAAATCTCGGCAACTTTCAATGAGCATATATAATACCTTTTCTTGCCGAGTGATGCGCTCTTGCCATACCATAGCCAAGAGCGACGGCGGTCTCCATCAAAACTACATACATAACG
Source organism: Tanypteryx hageni (assembly GCA_028673005.1). NCBI lineage: Eukaryota > Metazoa > Arthropoda > Insecta > Odonata > Petaluridae > Tanypteryx > Tanypteryx hageni. The sequence goes on along the minus strand of CM054112.1, from coordinate 41,054,790 downwards.
GAAAGCGCGAAATTTAAAGAAGTGATTTTACGATTCACATGATGGATTCGTTCATATAATTAGCTAACAAAAAATTGTTTTTGAACACTTCGATTTTTACTACTTAATTGATAATTTAGATATTTTAGGCTGTAAACGGCATTTGCTAATCGAGGGTTTCAATTAACTTTCGCTACGATTGAATAATCCAATCGTAAAAAATGAAAAACATATATAATGGTATAATATGCTATTAAGAAAAATCCATTAACATATATTTTTCTTCCGAAATTGAAAAATGCTCAGATTTCAAGATAAAATATCGGAACGAATATGACATATAATCGATGTCTTCATTATTTTTCTGAGCGTAAACCTCTTCTGTATTTAAGTTACGGAATTATTGTTTCATTTTGTCTTTTACTTTTTTAATGTAGGAATATTCGTTTTTTGGGATAGTAGATAAAAGTAAACACTTCTATTTGCACCAATATCGTACAAAATGTTCGATAAAACTCCAATATCCATAGAATGGTTGTAGTGAATTCTCCTTCTTTCATTAGCAGAGATTAACCCACTTTCTCATTTATAAAAAGAAAGAAACGCCGTGCGCACGTGTTCATTATTCTCGTGTACTTATATAACCAGTGATAAGCTATTTATCAATGGGAACGACTGATGTGTTGCCAAAAAACCCACCAGTATTCTTCAACTTTGTTATCCCTTTAACGCTACAGTGGTTGCGCGGGGTGTAATTCACACCCCACCCCTATAAAGTTTTCAGGTGTTGTTTTATTATCAACTAGATGAAATAGCCAGTTTAAAACGGGCTTTGCAATAAAACAAACGGCTGAGATATTGATTGTCTTATGGGAGATTGAAATCACCATCTGGTGTCGAACCCAGGACCTTTTTTTGAAAATTGTTTTCATTCGCTATTGGTATGTGATCGTAGCAATCCTACCAAAAATTTGGTTGCGTGGATTAAGACACTTTCCATTCTTCGTCATTATCTCTCTTCCTCTCTCCAATCCTCCTCCCTCCCATTCTCCTTCCCTCCCCCTCTCTCTTTCTCTGGAAAAATATATTTCCTAGTCTTAATCTCGCCCTAATAAAGAACATTATCTTTCTATCTCTCCCTTACTTTTTCTCTATATCCGTCCCTCCTCTGTCAACCTCCTCTCTCACTGCCTCTCTCTCTTTTCCCCTGTATCTCTCCTTCTTTCTTCCTCTCTCTCCCCTCTCACCTATTAAAACACTGACACAAAACTCTTAGGTACTTCTAGAAGGGCTAGAAGGTCGAGTGGCACAACCGAAAATCACAAAAAGTTCGTATTTAAGTGGTCTTTTAAACCTCAATGTTCCATTTCAATGCTTCATAAGAAAAGCATGGGATTCAGTGCAAGACTTTCCAAAAATGCATTTTTAAATTACTTTAAATTGCGATACGAATTCGCGAAAAGAATAGTTATCTATGTGAAAAACGAAGTTCTTTATTAAATTAATTCAAATACGTACCGAATTAGCGTAACTATCTGCTTTTAATCGGGAAAAGTGTGAATTTTTCCTCTTTTCAACAATGAAAATCTTTAAATACTGTGGCAACGACCTCAGTGCTTTTAAAGGGATCTGATATTATACGTTACGATTGCAGTGATTTAATGATTTCAATGGAAATTAATACCGTCATAACGAATTACAGTTGAACATCCATAACTCGAAACTCAAGGAAAAGTAATAATTATTCGAGTAATGGAAATTTCAAGTTATGTAAATATATTTCTAAATATTTGTATATATACAGTGGAACAGGGTATTTCCGAGTTCTATTTACACTTTCGGTGAAGCGCTCAGTTGGAGGGGGGTGACGTAGGATGGTGAAGAGGGTCTCATTGTGTCCGCCTGACCTTGCCATTTAGTTGCCACCATGGAACGGTGGAGTGAGGAGCAACGTGCGTTTGCCGTAAAGGCGTATTTTAAAAGTGGTGATTCTGCTACAGTCGCGCAAAGAAGATTCCGGACGCACTTCAATGTTGGTCGTCACGGTTGTGTTCCTTCAAGGCCCACAATATTGAAATGGGTGAACACCTTCAGAAAAACTGGTCCAGCAATTAAGAAACCGCCAGGACTACCACGGGCCGTTCGCACCCCAGAAAATGTGGAACGTGTTCGCCAAGCAGTGGAGGCAAGAACACGGCGATCGTTGCGTAAGCAAGCAGCTGCGCTCAATATGTCGCTCTCGTCCGTTCGCAGAATTTTAAACATGGACCTAAGCTTCCACCCCTACAAAATTATGGTCACTCAACAATTGCTGCCGCGTGCTTATGCTGCCAGACGAGAGTTTGCCGAATGAATACTTGAAGTGTTAGCGAAAGATGTGATTATCCTAACCAGCGATGAAGCTCACTTCCACTTGTCTGCTTTTGTTAACAAGCAAAACTTTAGATACTGGTCGTCGGAAAATCCACGCCAAATTCATGAGCGACCATTACATAGTGAGCGGGTGACTGCATGGTTTGCCGTCGGTAACTTCGGAGTTATTGGCCCTTATTTTTTCGAGGACGCTTATGGTGTAGCGGTCACTGATAACTCTGACCGTTATCTTGAAATGGTTCACATTTTTCTTGTACCCGAGCTACGAAGACGACGCATCAATATTCGTCGCATGTGGTTTCAACAAGATGGGACAACTGCTCATACTTCAAGAGCAACAATGCCTGAATTACGTCGCTTGTTTCCGGAACACCTCATTTCATTGCGGGGAGACATTTCCTGGCCACCTCGTTCACCTGACCTATTCCCATGTGATTACTTTCTCTGGGGATACTTGAAGGCGAAAGTTTACATAAACAAACCGCGAACATTGCCAGAACTGAAGGAGGCTATACAACGAGAAGTGTTGGCTATCCCACGACACATGGTTCAGCAGGTGATGTTGAACTTCGAGGAGAGGCTTCAAGAGTGCCTGCGCCGAAATGGTCTTCACTTGGAGGACACAATTTTCAAAACATAATGAGCTTACTTTCAGATTCTGGTTTTAACATTTCAAAATGGCATATTTTCATGTACAAATTTCATTAATAAAATTTCTTTAAAAAAGTTTTGTTCTATTTTTTTCTCTACGTTCAAAGTGTAAATAGAACTCGGAAACACCCTGTATAATGGCATCATACCTATATCTCGATATTTTTTATCCAAATGTGCGCTAAAGGCATAATCTTAACAAAAAATATCCTAATTTTTCCATAAATTTAATGTATAGGGTATTGTCTTAATGATGATTATTCTTATTGCTCATGCAGTGCGATCTGAGTGACGAAACTTGAAATACGGAAACTTGGACACGAGCCGATTGCCAGAGAATTTTGAAATTACGGATAGTTGCCTTAATTTCACGGAAAATTATAAATATACTGCTATTACCCATGGAATTACATATAAGCTCCACGTGACTGAAGTGGTTGCCCTGGAGATCGCGTTGTGTTATTTACTAGTTTAGATCTTGGGGTATAGTGATTTTTTTAAGCGCTTGTAGTACGCAAGCACCGACTACTCGTACAGTATAAGGGTTGAGACGACAATACAATCTTGAGGTTTAACAATGACACGGTCGGCAAGGTAACATATCGTTCAATAGTTTAAAATTTTACAATAAATATGATTTAAAAGTAAAAATTGAGCGATTTTGTATCGTAAGCAAAATATGACGATAAGAATAAAGAACTTTATTTTTCTTTTAAACGGTCCAGGTCCGAAGATCGTAGGTCAATTATTTCTAATTTTAATTTGCAAAAGAGTGAACGCCTTTACGTCGAAAAATCTATTTTGACGTGATATCTTATGGGACATTGAAATCACCCTCTGGAGTGGAACCGTTGACCTTTTTGGAAAATTTTTATTTCATTCGCTACTGGTACGTGATCAATCCAATCCTACCAAATTTGGTTAAACTGGCGGAATAAGCAACTGAGATATTGAGCGTTTTAAGGGAGCCATACACACAACGATCTGTCGACAAACTTGTCGAGTCTACGGCCAAATCGTCACTATAAAATTGAACGAACTGAATATGGAGATGCAAGGGAAAAATCAACACATTGCAAAAATGATAAGTGCAGTAGATGCATTCAAATGTAAATTGGCATTGTGGAAGTCTCACCTAGAAAGAAATTCATTATCAAATTTCCCGAATTTAAAATATATTATTGAGAGTCTGACTGATGAAAATTTTACCACTGAACCATTTTCACAACCCATTGAAACTCTCCCGAAGGAATTTAATTTTAGGTTTCGTCAGTTTTCTGAAATAGAACCCATAATAACATTCTTTGCCAATCCGTTCAATTTTATGGACAATGATATATCTGTTAATATTGGAACTTACTTTAATATCGTTAACACCAAGGACTTAGAAATGGAAATAATAAATATGCAGAATGATATTATTTTAAGGTCACATAAAAATGATGAAAACATTTGGAATTTAGTTGACGAAAACCTCTATCCATTATTAAGAAAATGTGCCCTAAAAATATATTCTTACTGTGCTTCAACATACACTTGCGAGTCCATTTTTTCAAGCATGAAACACTTGAAATCCAAGTACCGATCGAAACTCACCGATTACAATTTAGACGACTGCCTAAGATCAGGTATCTCGAGTTATGTGCCAAATTATAGCAAGTTGGCTGAAGATATGCTGTCCCAAGTTTTATTTTTCATGTTTTATAATAAATTCTTTAATATTTTTCTCTTATATATACAAAAATATCATTTTAATAAATATTGGTACACATCTACTATTGTTACTTTACTTCACGCCTCCAAAAATTAAAGTTGCGCCCTCATAGATAAAGAGGTTGCCGACCACTGATACAGAGAGATATCAACTGATCTTGCTTATGCGCCCTTCACGTCCTCAGTAATATAAATTGCGCCCTCGTAAGTGAAAAGGTTGCATACCCCTGTCCTAGACAAAGGAGTACCTAGTAGAATAACTAAGCGAAAGCACGTGGGACGTGATGACCGCTAAAAACACAGGAATTTATCGCATCTTGTTTCTGTGTATCTATGCGCCCACAGAATTATATTTTACCTATATTCACATGCGACATCGAAGTAAAAGCAATTAAAGCAATTATTATGATTACATTGATTAATTAATCAAATTAATTTGAAGCTATCATTACAATAAAAATTTTCTTTTCAGTTACTATTTATATATAGTTCAAGAGTGAGAGGCATCATTCTTGCTACGGGGCCCAATCAGCCGTAGCTACGCCATTGCGTAGTTTCCTGGTAGAAAGTTGACCCGTAATCAGGTCTTGAAATAAGACAATCTTGACGAAGCTCGTCTTATTGGCAGATCATCTTATAAGACGACTATGAAACAGAACGACGTCTTGAGACTGATCTTAAGACGGTCTTGGTCAAGTCCGGTCTTGAGAACGGACTATGAATACCGCCCCCAGTCTCCTTGAAAAGCAGAGCTGGCTTAACGGCGGTGCCAACGGTGTGAAAGCATTGGGCCCGCACTTACAGAGGCCCCACGATATCTAAAAATATTTCTTGTGCTTATAAAGAACATGCATTTAAAAAATCATATAAATATCAAACACTGTCATAGTGAGGAAGGTTGCTTTTTTATTAAAACTTACAATTAAAACATTATCACGCATAGGAAGCCTAGCGCGCACACTTTGCACCGGGCCCCGCGATTTTCCTAGAACAGGAACAAAAACTCGGAGATTGTTCAAAAATGACATTCAGCTCATTGCTTCACGTGGTATTTTGATCATGGAGTGAGAAAAAGAGCGAGATTGATTGATTGGTGTCTATTGAGACGAGATTGAATCTGTTGAGTCCCTTCTTATGCCCTAAATAACACGTCTGAAACATGATAATACAATGTTATAGGTATAATAAAATACCGAAAAGAAAAATATATAATAATTAATAACTATAACTATATATATATATATATATATATATTACGTTTGGTATCTAATTAATAAACTTAAGTTGTAGAAAATTGAACAAAATAAAAAATACTGAGAGAGAGACAGTGCGCATGCGTGTGTGCGTGTTTGTTTGAGAGAGAGGGGAGGTTGAAAAACGCCCAATGTCTTCAAAGAAAGAATTATCGAGCTCACCTCATGATTTAAAAGCAATTTGAAAAACTATTTCCGCAACAGCCATGAAAAGGTTGGAAAGACTAAACGCGCATTTCAGCCACTAAGCATTCGATTCGCCGATGACAAAAGAGATGGTAGAATCTACTATCGGTGTATCACCACCTATGACAGCGGATTTGTAGCCGAAATTCACCTATGGTTTTTCTAACCTTCAGAGAAATATTATATTTTATAAAAACAGCTTCACACTAACTATAAATGAATTCTACGACGCGGTAATATAGAACCTCGGTAGCGGAAGCCTGCGCGTTAATCAGCAGAACTCATGTTTGCTATAAAATTACCATGTCCCGAGATAGGTATTCAATTTGTTTTTTCAAACCGAGTAATAACATAAATACGCGAAACTAAAAGCAATATAATGTAATTATTTTACTCATAATTACGCTTCCTTGTGGATTTAAATAAAGAAAATCCAAATGGAACAAAATAGAGTCAATTTAAATGAAAATTTTCTTTAAACAATACATATTTCATTAATCACATTAAACAGTTACGAATGATCGAAGGATGTCATAGAATAAATATAACATCCTTCGTACATAATATTGATAAACTGGTTATATTTTACATTTTGGATGGGTTCTAAAAGTTCTCACGGGAAAAACATTTGATCAATCGCGTTTTCGGCGACCCGCTTAACCAAATTGAAATTTATGATCTCCGCCGATGATTTCTCGGGCTTGGCCCAGAGCCGTACTTATGCATTTTGAGGCCCGAGGCGCAAAAGTATTTTGAGGCCCGAGGCGCAAAAGTATTTTGAGGCCCCCCTCATCTTTTTATTTCTAAGGTACGATATTAAAAGTTTTCTCTATTACCAAAGTAATTTTTGTGATAATTTATTTAAAAATACACGCATTCTAAATATAAATAATTATAAAATTAACAAATAAAAATCTGCCAAATTAAAGAAAACTCTGTTATTCTTATCATTATGAAAATATTATATAAAATCCACACTACGTATGAGTTTAATACAATAATAGTTTTATGACTTCTGAAAATATAAAAAAAATACCTACATTAGGTAATACCTTTGAGTTCCTAACAAAAACAATCACATCATTAAATAGGAACATTTTGTACAAAAACATATGAGCAGAATTGCCACTAAAATTAATAAAAGAAATATAGATAAATATAAATTATATGATTAAATAATTTAAATACATAACAATAGGATACTGACTTCTGAAAATATAAACAAGTTAGGAAAGTGCACAGTGTATCACAAATATGCGTGTTTCGTGCTTTGGTGTATTTGAAACTATACGATATAATTTGACCGTTATAAACATATAACGTGATTTTAATGACTAAATACTGAAAAACGATGTATCAGAAATGATTCCAGGAAGTATTCAATTTTTATTTAGTGATTTACTTTCTAATAATTTTTAATCAACCGAACAATCGAAAATTACTTAAAACATACCTCACCGCTATACCAAGTTAACACAATTTTTCCTGGCTTTTGATTTAGCAAAGGTATCAATGATGTCGTCATAATTTATCGAGTTGGTTGCCTCTCACTCGATAAATAGTAATGACCAATCGGACAATTTATTTTGCATTAAATTATTTAGTTTTTAACTCTTTTTAATACTGAAAACGACCGTTCGCCACATGCATTAATTACAGGCATTGTAAGAAATATTTAAAGTATTGTTTCAACATATGGGAACGTTGATTTTAATCCATCACTATAATATTGTACATATTCGTTATACATGTAACATTTTCCTCTTTGGTATATTTTAAGAATTTCACTACTTCTGCTTTAAATTGTTTGACATCAATGTCATTTTTATAAACATCCACTAATGTTTCAATGCACGAATTAAAATCGTTTTCCGTCATGGCAGTATTAAAAAAACACTAAACATATCTTTCGTTATATATTTCAGTTCGTTGATTTGATTCTGCAATAAGCGTATCGCAAATAGCATTAGCGGTGTTTATTATAAACAATTCCTTGCCACTTAAAGTTACATCATTGTCTTATACTTCACCATACATAATTTTTCGTTTCTTTATTCGGCTTCGTCCATCTTTGTATTGAGTCTCGTCAGGTAATTGCTTAGCTTCCTTTTCAATGGCTTCAAAATTGTTTCTAGGTTTTAAAATAGATTATTTGAACGATTTCAAAAGATTCACGCTTTTTAGCAAGTTTAATTTTGGGCCCTGAAGTGATTTGCTACTAGCATTTAGTCTTTCCAACATTTTGTCTCAAATTGTTGTTAATAAAGCTGTTTCATATTCATCAAAATGTTTAGCTAATTTTGAAGACTCTAATCGGCTAATTGGTTTCTTGTGTACAGATGTTGATATCTTGATCAGAGCTTCTTTAATTTGTTTATATTCAATGTTCAATGCTGACACAGCATCCGCACTGGCATCGCGTATCACTTATCCGTTTTTACGTAACCGAATTGGTTGGTAGACATTTGTTTATTATGTCTCATCTTCGCGTTGATGCAGAAAAAAGTGTACAAATTTTGAACGAAATTTAAATGATGTAGTGCAGCAGAACAAGATTCTGCTGCATAGTTTCCAACTAAATTTAATGTATGACTAGCGCACGGTATATAAAATGCTCTCTCTCTCTTCAATGACATGGTAAGTAGTTTTACCACAAATATAGGCCGTCCCTCGTGATAACACCCACGTTCCCGGGCGGTCAGAAAGTGCTCAATTACAATGGGGGTTGTTAATTATATTTACATCATTTTAATACCTTGCGGTTTTTGTGATTTTCTTATAAGTTTAAATTACTATAACTGCTAATTATTATAAATACAATACAATAAACATGAAAAAATAGGAAATATGTACATTGGTAAGGTAGTTAAGTCAAAAAGATACCAACTAGCTATTGTTATTTTTTATTTTTATTTCGCATTTTTCCTTTTTTTACCTCATTTTTATTATTCATTTATTTATTTTTGGCTATATATATATATATATATATATATATATATATATATATATATATATATAATTATTTAAGACTAAACTAAATAAAATAAGTAATTAAATATCTTATAAAATAAACTAATTATAAAGTATGCAATTGCTAATATATATATATATATATACATATATATACACATACATAACATACATACACACACATATATATATATATAATAAAATAATAAAAATAAAAGAGAGTAGAGAGCAGAGATCTATATCGGGAGCGTCACAAAACAACCCTTTTCAGGAAATGTTTACAATGAGTATTGTATATATGATGGTGGTGAGGCTTAGTTTGCGTATATGCAGGTTTTAGAAGGTAGGGGAAAAATTTTGTAATGGTTTGGCGGCGATCATCTTCATATAGGTTTTTAATGGATTTAGAACCTTTTCAGGGGCATTAAAAAATAAAACAAAAATAAATAAATAAATAAATAAAGTTGGGGTTATGCACAGATAGGAGTAAGTTAAGGGATAAGAGGTATTTGGGGGTTAATAGTGGTACCAGGAATTTAAAGCTGAAGGATATCTTTCGTCATCCGGTATTTGTGGCGTTTGGCGGTGTGATAGGTCCATATGGTTTGGAGGAAAGGGTTATTGGTAAGTTTGAGCCGGCGGTTGAATTTGTGCGCTTGCAGTTTAGTAAAGTCTAAAAGTGGTGGGATATTGTGTGCAAGTTGTAGTTCTCTGATGGGTACTAGTTTGGATTGCTGGGCAATAAAGCGGAGGGTGGATGATTGAAAACTTTCTATTTTGGCTCTGTTTTTCTTTGCAGTGTTTAAATAAATTTCACTGCCGTAAGTAAGATGTGGGCGGATTAGAAGGAGGTAGAGGCGCATTTTATCGGTAAGGCTTATTTTGCTGTGAGGTCCTAGTAATGAGGAGAGGATTGATTTAGCTAATTTTGCTTTTTGAAGGGCGTGTTGGGAGTGGACTATAAACAGCAATTTTGAGTCAAGGATTATGCCGAGAAAATTGTGTTTCGGAACTGTTGGGATCTTTTGGCCTGCAATCTCTGGGTTTGAAGTAAGGGAGTATCGCTTAAAGCGGGTGAAATGCATGTGGGCACTTTTCTCGGGGTTAATTTTTAGTCTCCATGTTTGAGTCCAGTTGTAGATTTGTCGTAAGTGGGTCGTTATTCTTTTTGTCGCCAGGTTCGGGAAAAGGGATTGGCTAATTATCGCCGTGTCGTCTGCATAAACAAAAAGGTCGGTATTTACGTGTTTGGGGAGGTCGTTAATATACAGGTTGAAAAGAATTGGGCTCAATATTGCCCCTTGAGGTACTCATGTAAGAGCTGGGCGGCAGGTGGAGAGAGAGCAGTTAATGCTGGTTTGAAAAGTGCGATTTGATAGAAAATTTTTGATTAGTTTTTTAAGGTTGATGGGAAAGTCAAGTCTGGATAGTTTGAGTAAGAGGCCTTGGTGCCAAACAGTGTCAAAGGCTCTGCTGATGTCTAAAAAGACCGCTTCTGTTGATTTTTTTCCCGTAATTAAAGCCTCGAGCAATGGTATCCGTGAGCCTTAATATTTGATGAATTGTCGATGTGTATTGTCTGAAGCCCATTTGTTCAGGGATTAAACTTTTGTTTTCATTAATGAAAAGTGTTAGGCGTTTTAAAATAATGCGTTCTAAAATTTTGGAGAGGGATGGTAAAAGGGAGATGGGGCGATAGCTGGAAGGTGAGGAGAGATCTTTGCTTGGTTTGATGAAGAGTAAAATTTTACCGTTTTTCCATAAGGGAGAGAAGTAGCTAATTTGAAGGCAGTTGTTAAAAAGATCGGTTAGGATGTTAATAAAAGGCTTAGAGGCAGTCAGAGTTTTTAGCATGAGGTTGGTAATGTTGTGGTACTGTGTTGTCTTATTCTAGCTTGTAAACCCGAATATTTCCCTGCCATATTGGAAGCATTGTCATAGCTTTGCCCTATACATTTTTGAATGTCTATGGATAAATCGGATAATTTGTTTGAAATGATATTTTCAAGGTATTCTGCATTATGATGTTCTATGGGAAGAAAACCTAAGAACCTTTCTTTAATCTCTCCATTATTTGCAACATATCTGATCATTAATACTGACTGATCGATGTGACTTATGTCGGGAGTAGAGTCGATAATCATAGAAAAGTATGTAGCATCTTTTATTTCATATATTAATGTTTCCTTTGTCTTATTTCCCATTAAATCTATAAATTCATCGCAGGTTTTCTGAGAAAGATAGTTTGTTTTACCAGGTCCACAATTTGTGTATCTATATGGCGTTTTAAAAATGTGAAATTGACTAAGATATTCTAAACTTAAAAAATTTCCCAAACGTTCGGATTATATATTATTAGGGTTACCATATTCTAATGTCCCAAAACCGGGACATATCTAGTTTTGAAGAGACTAAAACCGGGACAAAATCGGGACGTTGTTTATAAAAGCTAACTTGTACTAATGGTGTAAAGTTATTTTATTCTTTTATTGTAATTACAAAATAAAGCTATTACTTGCTTTTGTGGCGGTGGGTTTTAGTACCAAACTCTGGAGTACCGAGTTCGAATCTCGTTACCAGTGAAGTACCTGAACCCTTCTTGGCCCGCCAAGTAATTCCTCGGGGGCCCCGGGAAAACTTGAATATTAACGGATGATATCTGTCATCCGGTGCCATGGTTCTGAATGTTTAAAGTCATTGGGCAGTGATAGTTGCACGGTTCCGCCACTTAAAATACCATGATTTCTTTAGTTCATTTAAATATATAACACTTGAAGTGAAGCAACAGAGTTATATTTTGACGGTTTCTTTAAAAATGCTAATTATATACAATAACATTTTAGTATAAAATATAAGTAGATCAAATTGTCATTTTAATGGGGTGGAAACTACATGCTTTCCGATGCACGATATTTCGGAGAAGTAGGATCTTTCAATGGAATCTTTTCCTATTGGCTAGCTTTGGGCTCCTCTTTGGTCCTGGGCTCCCGCTAGGCGGGGCCGTCTGCTACGCCCCTGCTTGTTACTTAAGTCGATCGTTAAAGTTATAAAGGGCTGTAAACTGGCTGCTTTTTCGAATATAAATAAAGATTTTAGTTGTTATTTATAAAGGAATTTCTGAAATTTAACTTTTAAAGAATATGTGGTAAATAAACTAATGGAAACGTTGAAACCAGTGTTTAAAGAATAACAGAAATTAATAGCAAAAAATATCCATTTTGGGGGTCTCACTTGAAAAAATAACAAAACATATATGTACTTGAAGTTATGTTGTATATTTATTTATTAAAACAAATAAAAGCTAAGAAATGTCAATTACATAATTACAGAATACTGAATAAAAAGAACAAAAAACAGAATAGAGAATAACTCTTTGGAAAACCATTCATATTTTTCACTAAAATGAACCTTTACTAGAAAATCATTGTTGTTTTTTATTTTTTCATAAAACTCACTACAACTTAAATCAAGATTGAATTTACAAAAAATTAGTCCTTTTACTGTTGATTCGGTCATTCGACCTCTTTCCTGACACCATATATTGTTTTGCATTGAGAATAATCTTTCGACAGGGCCAGAAGTGCCTGGTAGACAGAAGACATACTCCATAAGACGGCTGAGGTTGGGCAAAGAAATGTTCTTGTTCTTGAAATGAGTAATGAATTGAACCCATTTTTCTTCATTACTTGCATTCTTTATATTCCAAATATCATAGTTTGAAGACCAAAATGTTTTAGCAAGCACTACTTCATCAAACAATTTATCTACGTTTATTGCTGCATTTTCAAGCGTTTCATTAATTTTTGTAGTTGATGCTTCCATTTCGGCCCATGTAATATCACTGTTATTCATCCAGACAAAGTGTTCTCCTGCACCAAAACTATTTTCCCACAACTCAATGTAAGCCAGACATCGAGTTTAGAATTTTGTAAATTCATCCGTAATTAAACGAGAATCGAAGTCTACACTATCCTCTGCCGTCTTTAATAGTTTTTTTGCTCCTTGTGGTATAAAATTATTAACCCGTCTTTCTTCAAGGTTTGTTTTCAATATTTTAAGTTCTATAACAATGTCAGTTGCACTTGCTTTTCTTTTTTGCATAGCCAAGATTGTTTTGTTAAACAAATCTAGCTGTCCATGAACAAACCACAGATATATTTCTCCACATTTACTTTCAAAGAACTTTTTTATCATCACTGGGCAATGTTCCTGAGAATAAAAATACAGCTTTAGCCCGTCGTAAATCTGGAGGATTCTTTCAATAGCGGGCAGTAGTGAGAGAAATCTGGTATTAATAAATCTTTTTCAACTGATTCAGTGCTTTTAAAGAATGGAAGAAGGAATGAAGTACTACCAGCTGCAACCAAACTAGCTTTATGTTTGGCACATTGAAGATGTCCTTTTATGTCAGAACGTCCCCCATGAGAAACTGAGAATTCTGAGAAACTCTGTGTACACTTAACCCTATCAGATTGCCCACAAACTTTTTTCAAAAACGGATATTCTTTTTGTAATTCATCGTTAAATTTACAGCTTCTTTTCGGCATTAGATTAACTGAAATAAAAGGGAAAAATATTTAATAAAAACTCACACAAATATACTACAAGGACAGAATAAATTGGAAAATTCAATTATAGTAGACCACTTATTTAAACAATAATGACATTAAAATTCATTTATTATAGAAACGCGCTAGAGAGAATAAATGAAAGTAAAAGCATTATGAAAGCTATAAGAAAGAGGAAAGCGAATTGGAAGGGTAAAATTTAAGAAAGGATTGTTTGCAGAAAAGAATAATAGAAGAAAAGATTGAGGGAAAAAGAGGAAGAGGAAGATATAATATGATGACAGACCTAATGATGGGAAGGAATTATGAAGAGTTGAGGGAGATGGCACAAGACCGGGCAACATGGAGAGAGCAGTTTAAATGAAACCTGTCCGAGGACAGATTCACCAAAGAAGAAGAAGAAGAAACGTATACAAATTAATCTATAATATAATAAAAATACTATGAAAATTGTAAATAAATGTGTTAATGATTAAAATCATACAAAGATTAAGATGAGTGATTATTAATAAGAAAGAAAAGTGAAATAGTGATAGATCTAAAATACATCTAAATTACATATCATCATCATCATGCTTCTGTCCGAAGACAGGTTTTAACTGAATCGCTGCCTCCATTTCTCTCTCTCCCTAGAAGCCTCTTTTATACCTCTATAAGTATTATATCCCTGCTTTATATTATCTAATATTCCTATTCTTTTTCTCCCTCTTCCTCTTCTTCCACTAATTTTTCCTTCTAAGATCGTCCTTTGTAAACACTGTCTTCTCAATATGTGCCCTATCCAATTTGCTTTTCTTTTCCTGATTGTTTTTATTAGCGTCCTTTCTTCTCCCACCATTTCTAATACTTCTTCGTTTCTCTTCCTCTCTGTCCATTTCACTTTCATCATTCTTCTCCATACCCACATCTCAAAACTTTCTAAATATTTTTCCTCCTTTCTCCTTACCGTCCACGTCTCTGCACCATAAAGAGCTATGCTCCATATGTAGCATTTTGCTAATTTCTTCCTTGTTTCTAAATTTATTTTCTTGCTTGTGAGAAGCTCCTTCTTCTCGTTAAATGCTGCTTTTGCCATTGCAATCCTACTTCTGATGTCCTGTGTACTACTTCCATCCTGTGCTAAAATACTGCCGAGATATTTGAAACTACTTACTTGTTCCAATTTTTGGCCATTTACCATTATATTTAATTCTTTATGTTCCTTTGAAACCACCATGACTTTCGTTTTTTCAGCATTGATCTTCATTCCATATTGTTGGCCAACCTCCACTAGTCTGTCTGTCATCCTCTGAAGCTCTTTCTCGCCTTCTGCTATTAAGCCCTGATCATCTGCGTATTTAATGGTGGTAATACTTTCACCTCCTATCTTAAATCCTTTCTCTTCCATCAACGCTTCTTCTGTTATTGTTTCTGCATAAATATTAAATATTGCTGGTGAAATAGGACAACCCTGCCTCACTCCCCTCCCTATTGAAGTACTTTCTGTTTCTTCTCCTTCAACCCTGACTCTAATCTTTTGATCAAAGTAAAGGTTTTTAAGCAGTCTTTTATCTTTCCAATCTATTCCTATTTTGTTTAAAATACCCAGCATTTTATCCCATTTCACTCGGTCAAAAGCTTTCTCCCAATCTACAAAACAAAAATACATACCTTTATTGACTTCTAGCGCTCTTTCTATCATCATCCTCATACATCCTATAGCATCTCTAGTCCCCCTTCCTCTTCTAAAACCAAACTGATTATCTTGCAGCTCCTTTTCTATTTTACATTCAATTCTTTTGGTTATTATTCTGGTTAGAACTTTAGCTGTATGAGAAATTAAACTAATAGTTCTGTAATCCTTACAACATTTTGCATTGTTCTTTTTCTCCAGTGGTACCATCACAACATCTAAAAAATCTTCAGGCCATATGCCAGTATCATATACTTGGTTAAAAAATTTTGTGAGTTGCTTAACTGCTTTAGACCCCAAAACCTTGAGAACGTCCACGGGTATATCATCACTCCCAACAGCCTTCCTTCTTTTCATGTCATCAATTGCTCTTTTAACTTCAGACTCGAGAATACTTGGTCCTAGCTGATCTTCTTCCACATCCTCTTCTTCATTTAATTCAATATTTCTTGGCTTTCCTTCTTTGTCATACAGAACCTCAATGTATTCTTTCCAGACATTCTTTACATTGTCTGGCTCCGATACTATTTTACCACTTTTGTTCATGATTCCTTTACGTCCTATCTTTCTTGCTTTTTTCTTGAATAGTTCCCTTGCTTTGCTATACATGAGGTCTGTTCTACAAATTCTTTCACATTCGACAATCTCCTCGCATTTTTCATTTATCCACTGTTCTCTTGCTTTATCTGTTTCCCTTCTTAAAGCATTATTTAACTCCTTGTACTTTCTTTGGCCTTCTTCAGTGTTTATGTTCTTCCACTTTCTCCGCTCTTCCATTTTTTGCAGCATGGCTGCTGTGATCCAGGGTTTTTTGTTTCTTTCACCCGTTATCTTTCCTACCTTCTTTTCCATTACATCTTTAATGTTGCTATGGATGTATCTCCACTCCTCATCTACATTCTTCCTATTTTCTTCAGCTCTCTCCCCCAACCTTTCCTCCAGCTCACTCATGATAGCCTCCTTGTTTTTAAGGAGTTCCTCTAAGTTCCATTTCTTGTTAACTCTTATTTTTCTCCTAACGCTCTTCAGTCTACGTTGTATATTTGCCACCAAAAGGTTGTGGTCAGAATCGATATCTGCCCCTGGTAGTGTTTTCACATTTTTAATGCTATTTCTAAATCTTTCATTGACTAGTATGTAATCTATCTGGTATCGTCTCTGGTCTCCTGGGCTTCTCCATGTGTAAAGTCTTCGCTGGTGATGCTTAAACCATGTATTAGTTACAATTAATCTATTTCTATGGCAGAATTCCACAAGTTTATCCCCTCTTTCATTTCTCTTCCCTAGTCCATATTTTCCCACTATGTTATCTTCCTGTCCCTCTCCGACTACACTGTTCCAATCTCCCATTACTATGGTGGTGATCCTTCATTTTCCCTCATCCTCCAATATCTCCATAATCTGTTCATAGATTTCATCCACTTCGTCGTCGCCAGCATTAGTTGTTGGCATATACACTTGAATTATAAGCATATCCACTGGCTCCATCTGGAGTTTTACGGCAATTAATCTGTCATTAACTGTCACTACCTTACTAATTCTTTCAGCTATCTCTTTTCTCATTATAATCCCCACTCCCCTTTCCTTTTTCTCCCCTCCCGAGTAAATAATCTTAAATTCGTCTGAATTTATCTCGCCTTCTCCTTCCCACCGAACTTCACTAAGACCTACTATACCTACATTATTCCTTCTCATTTCCCTTTTTAAGTTCTCTAGTTTACCCCCTGAATTCATAGTCCTAACATTCCATGTGCCTATTTTTAATTTCTCACTACTTGCTTTCTTATTAATCTTACATTTCCTCTGTGCATCCCCTAGGGTAGTCCCCACCCGGAGATCCGATTGGGGGACTATTTTACCTCCGGAATATTTTACCCCAGAAAGATCCATAGAGGTATTTTCAGCTTTTCAGCCTATCATGGGAAATATAATGAGGTAGTTTCCCCTTGCTTTCCTCATCGCAGTTTCACAGAGTGATTACCCATCTGTAGCTGTTCAGATCCACATGATCACCACCTACAGAGGTACTGTGCAAGCTGCTGCCCTTGCACAGGGGGATGTAAAACCCCCAAGACTGCTTCTTAGTCTGACTCTTCCCCTCAGACCTTTCCGGCTTGGATGGTCCTACCGGGAGAATTATCTCCCGCCAGCATAGCTCTTTGGTTCGTAAGAGTACACAAACCCTCCCACCTCTGTAAGGTTATGCAGTCCTTAGGGAGGGAAATTACATAAGTAAACAAAAAATTAAAAGCATCTTAAAACGTCATATAAATGCCAAAAATGCTGAAAAAATGCATTTACTTAAATTCCATAAAAGTGAATGTGTATAAACTTAGAAGTTAAAGTTGAAAATTCATAATCAAAAAATTACAAGACGAATTATAAGATAAAGTTCGCGACTCTAACAATTCACGAATCAGTTTAGAAGATATTAGGCTGTTAATTTATTACTGGCTTGAGGGATATCTAAAAACTGCTAGGCGTGAATTGGATGGAGATCAATAAATAGTTGTTGAATGCTAGAATTTCTACAGAGAAGTTTGTATGTAGATTTTATTAATTTAAACAAGTGATCTCCCATAGTAGAATTTAGCCAAGTAAAGAACAAATACTATAACCGCACCTACCTCTCAAATTCACAGCCACACGGAGCGTGCACTGTACTGACAATGAGATGGGAAGAGTTTCTCGCTTAGTTCGGCTTCTAACACAGGGATTCAGCCAAGTGACAAACACTCAATAGTCAGTCAAGAGTCTTCGAGGATGCGTGGTGGAGGAAAAACTGTCGAACCACTATAAGAGTTGCTCGATGCATTTCTCGCTTCGGTCGACCCAATTGATAACATTTGATCCAATGTTTTCGATATACACATTTCTCGCTGCGTATTTCTCCTTTTAGTGAACAGCGGGCCTAACCGAGACATTCCGGGATATTCCGGGACATTTCAGTGTCAGCCGGGACAAATTTGCTAACCGGACGGGACACCGGGACAGACCCTTCAAACCGGGACTGTTCCGGCCAAACCGGGACGTATGGTAAGCTTATATATTATCATCACTACCTCTAAGCGAGGAACGAACGCATGAGTGTTAACACAAGATCTGCCCAGCATTTACCGGTGCCGCTTTGCCGGCACAACTCTCATCTCAAATGCGCCAGACTGGCGCCTCCAGTCAAAAGAATTAATCATGCAACTGTACACTCGACCGTGAGCGGTGTCCGGGCGAAATAAACGCACAGTGTCACTTACTTTGTAGCAGAATAAAAGCGCCGCGCTTGCAGTGTTGTGCACATTCTAACCAGTGTGTCCTCAGCCTATAGATAACAAAAAATTTCGAAATTTTGAAAAAATAAAAATCGAGGCCCTAGAATCGCCACCTCTCCGGGTTTTGACACCGTGTCTCCGAGCTCCGGGTTTAGTTATTATTTCTCCGGGTTTGTGAGTTTTATTACATATTTTAAAATTATTCAAATTTTTGATATTAGAAACTATGCTTGGCACTTTTTAAAAATATGAATCAGTTAAATTTTCATATATTATCAAATCCTGTGAGACTGAGCCAACCCAGGGAATCCCCTGAGTAAAACTGTCAGTATGAATTAGCTACGACCATGTTTATGGTTTTTATTTAACTGATAGCGTCCGAGTCAAGAATAGAGGCTAGTGTTAGAACTCTTAAATTCAATGAATTTTGTGATTGTCATTATTGTGAAGAAGTGTAAGAATATGTGAGTACTATAAAATGTAACACTATATGCACTATTGTAGTTTTATGGGTAAATGATCAATACATTTCTTTACTTGGCTAAATTGAACAAAGGTTTCGTTAAAATAACATCTAAATAGTTGCTCAATTACTTTTTACTATCAAATTCTCATAACAGTATTAAATTTACATATTTTGTAATACATTTTTAATTATTAATTAAATAATTAATTTTGAAGAAAAGAGTTCTTTTTATTTTATTTATTTATTATAATTTTGGGTTATTTTTAGAAAAAAATTTATTCGGATAAAGATGAAGCGCAGCCAGAAAATTCAGGTTTAGCATCAGAAGTTCTGAATAAAAAAAGGAAAACACCATAATTACGAGTGTACATTTCAAGATGATTGGAGTAAAAGAAGCGAGTATTGCAAGTGGCTTAAAAAGGTCGACAAAGTTACTGCAATATGTACCATTAGCAACGTTAGATTTACTGTAAAACATGACGGTGAAAAGGCGGTTAAGAAGCATCTCAATAGTAAAAAAACATTAAGCAATGTCAAAAATTCTCACTAAGAATCACTTATTAACTACATTCATTCCTATAAAAAATACGTCGGAAGAACTGAAGATTGCTATTATAGAAATAACACAAGTTTATCATGGTGTAAATCACCACCATAGCTATGTTAGCATTGATTGTGGCATGCAGATTAATTCAAAATTATATTCCGATTCCATTACCGGGAAAAAAGTTCATTGCGAAAGAACTAAAGCCGAAGCAATTATAGAACATGTCCTTGCACCCAAATCTATAGAACTAACACTTAATGAACTGGGAACAAGCACTAATACCGCAATTCCTTTTTCTCTAGCATGTGATGCTTCGAACAAAGGAAATCGTGAACTGTTTCCAGTTGCTGTCAATTATTTTGATATTAATAAAGGTGTTCAGAGCAAAATTATAGATTTTTACGAGGATAGCGATGAATCATCTGCAGCAATTATCAAACATTTGACTGCTTGTCTTAAGAAACATGGACTTGATATCGCAAATGTAAGTTCGTACACAGCAGACAACGCGTCAGTGAACTACAGAAAACATAACTCGGTTTTCCAAAAACTATCTACTATGAATTCGTCAATTATGAAAAGTAGCTTAATTGCCACATTATTCACAATGCTGCCAGAAATGCCTGTAAAGCATTGTCATTTGATGTTGAAAATTTCATTTTAAAAATATTTGCGGAATTTTCTAACAGTGCAAAAAAATCAGAAATACTGAAACAATGTTTCGAATTCTTAGAAATGGAATATGAGGACATACTACGACATGTTGTAACAAGGTGGTTATCGTTGTACAGAGCTCTTGGGCGGATTTTAAGTTCTTGGCCGGCAGTAAAAATGTACTTTATGCAGCAAAGAGAGGAAGAAACCAAGAAGACAATTTGGGCATTTGTATAAGATCAACAGGATGAATTACAAGATGATATCAAGCCACAATTATCTTTACCTGAGTGCTATCTGTATTTTGTACAGCATTTCATGTACATTATGACACAAAGTGTTCTGCTACTAGAAAGTAACACAATCATGAGTTCAGATATACATGAAATAATGTGTACCTTGAAAGACAAGCTTCAAAACAGACTAACTGATCAATTCTTTGGAAGTAAAGTGAACTCAAGTTTAAGTTATCTTAATGTCTATGAAAAACAAAAATTTGTTAAAGAAGCAACACAAGTCTACTCTAGAGCTATTAACTACCTTAAGAAGTGGTATAATTTTGTAAACAATCCTTTTCAACATTTTTCCGTTATTAATTTAAAAAATTAAAAACTTGAATACCAAGACTTTTTAAATGCCGTAAATTCTGCCAAAGTTCAACTGGATGAGGATAAATTGTATGATGAGATATATTTGCTTAATTACATACTTCCGCAAGTACAAGCACTTGATTTGTCGATTGACAAAAAATGAGTGAAAATATTATCAGATCGGGATGCATTTACAGAATTAACAAAGCTTGTGGCAAAAATTCACTCAATTCCTGTAAGTAATGCCTTTGTGGAGAGAATTTTTTCCATAATGGGCAATGCATGGAGCGATAGGAGAAACAGAATGCGAGTGGAGTTGGTGAAGGCAGAACTACTTACCAAACTCAATTTTGATATGAATTGCCAAGAATTTTACGACTTTGTTTATATGATTAATATTACTGTCAAGTAAAGTAAAAAAGATATTTTGATATTATGTACTGTGATTTGATGTGTATAGTTTAACATTTTTTGTAACATACAAAATAAAAATAACTATAATATAATTATATATTTTATTTTTAGCCTGCCCTCATAATATCTCCGAGTCAGAAGAACACGGGAAATTAAAAAGTACATAATGTATTTTGAAATTCCCCATGTCCGAAAATATAACATTTTAGTTCAAATTTAAAAATATCACGTTTTTGACTTAAAAATATCAGACATTGTTTAAAATCTCCGGGTTTGGGTCCAAAATCTCAGTGCAAGGTGGTAACTCTACGAGACCCCCAGCTAGCGCTTCATGCGCTTGTTCACAAGTACGGCACTGCTTGGCCAATTGTGTTACTGGCGGGCCAAAAATGAACCCCTTATCGTTTCTTCCGTGACCTTTGTTCATTGTGAAATACGTTGGGATAGATAAATAGACGCTCTCAAAGGCGAGACCAAAGGCTCAAGGAAATCGCAGTGGCTCGAGGCTCGACCGTCCTGCGAACGCCAGCGGAAGGTAAACCTATCCGCCTCATTCAGAACCGTGAGTAGTGTTAGTCCTCGGCGCTTTCCCATACGTTTTGTAATTAATTATTTTATAATCGCGTTCGATGAAATCTTATTCGACGATGAGTTTAATTATTACCGTGTATCTCGGTGAATTTCAATTTTCGCGTAAATATACCTAATTTCAGTTTCAGAAGGCTTATTTTTGTCGCTGTTGTAGAAACTGTTTAATGAGGTCTGTATGTGGTGAAGGCAACCCCTTAACAGGGCGGACGTGATACTTTGGGCGGTCCCTATAAATGTATGATTTTGGCCCCTTCTTTTTCTACAAGGCGTTATAACCATGACCTGGGCTAGAGAGGCAGCGGTGACATGCGGCACTTTATCTAGGACCGGCACTCTCTATTCAGTATGAATTTCTTGAAATGTTTAGTATTTCTGTAAGGCGGAATTTTCTCGGAATGCCTCAGGTAATGAACTTTTGCCGTATGATCCTTGTTCCAGCTTTTAATATTGTGTCTTGAAGTTACTGAAAGAGCTCTGAAAAATATTAAATTAACTACCTAGTGAGATTGCCCGTCAAAATAATTACGGGATTTTTATCGCGTATGTCTTTGAAGTAGTATTTCTTGGGTAAACCTGACATTAACGGAAAACAGAGACAATAAATCAACACGAAATATGGAGCTAATAGAACACTATTGGTCTTACGAATCTTATTTTACGAATAAAACGACTAACATGACAAATACTTGCTAGCTAGACGCTGAATACTCGAAGGAGTAACATTATTTATTCGATGAAAGGCCAAGAAAAACTAAAGACAAGAAAATGTTAACCCTCTTTAAAATGTCTCAGGGTGTCCGAATCCGAATCTTACCCTGCCTCTCAAAACGTGCTAAACTCGACGCTTCCAGTTTTCCTCTTGACCAGGCTCAGCCCCCGGGAAATGTAAAAATTAGCGTCAAAAAATTAATACCTTTCTTACAGTATAGAATTTAGTTTGTGGCCATCAAATACTGATTTTCGCATTTGTATCTGACCCCTAAATGCAGACCATTTACCTGAATCTATAAGCATAAGTATACCGTTCCAGTTATCATCTACGATGAGTTATAGTACAAGCAAAATTTGGGGCTCCCTCTTTTGAGGGCCCCTATGGGAAGCATAACCCATCACGCCGACCCTGCCCGTAACCAGGGCCACCAAGAGGGCAGGGGCAAAATCCCTGGGGTTCAGACCTCTGGAGGGCCTAAGATTAGGAAATGGGATAACCTGGGGCAGCTAAATTTTCGGAAGAAATGGGAAATAATTTTATTTTTGAAAAAGAGCCTAAATCAGACCGCTTCCCAAGATCTGCCCAGGAACCCGATTCCATTTTTTAACTTGAACAAAAAAGGAGGCCCGGAAAAGTTGCTTTCTCCGAGGCCCGTCCTGGCTCTCAGAGGCCCTGCTCGTAAGTAGGGTGCGGAGAAGTGGCATTCATTGGCTACAGGAGCAGATCGCAAGTGGACCGCACGTCTCCCGTCACCGATATGTTAGTTTAAAAATATTTTTGTTTCATATTCAAATAATGCGCTTATTAAAGTTACGATGAAATTGTAATTTCATTAAAACAGAAAAAAATATATTCTGCAAAAATCTATAACGAAATGGAACTTAATTCACTGTTACCAAATTATTAATTAAATCGATTGTTTTGGATAATCTAAGCGTATCGAGGATCTTAATAAAAACTAGAAATGACATTAAGCGACCGATTCATACCAATTTCGCTTCCATATAACTAAATATTTCCGAGGCCACCACGATAGAAAAATTACAGCAGTTCTCATAACGGAGCAATATGTGGAATCCAATGTCATAAATAAATGAATAAAATGAGGATGTGTAAAATTTTAACTTATTGATCCGAGGCACAAGACCTGACGACGTTTGTAACTTTGCATTTGACGGCTAAGCATTCCCTCGCGCAGTAGTATAATGGTCTCTGGGAGCCTGCTGCGGTATGCCGAAGGAAAAATAAGTCAGGCGTGTTGGGTAGTCGTATAGAATTCGTGGGTAAACTTCTAGCCGTGTCGTAGAAATAACTATAGAGGTCGTACAGTCGGAGCAGCACGAAGGAAAGCAGCGTCTGTTGAATTCGAATGACCTTTAATTGGTAGTTTTTGTGGCCTGAGGTGTTAAGGTAAGTACGATAAAATATTTTCATCGAATAAATGTCGAGGTTTCCTTCATTGTCACGCTGTATTATTACTAAAAATGAAAAATGTAAGATTGCTACCAGATTGATCAAACGTGATAGAAAAGGACGAAAGTTCGAGTGAAATTGAAGTTTTGTTATGATAAAAATTTAAAGGGTGTTGTTTAAAACGTTAGGTCAATTTACTGTGCTGAGAAACGTGTAGAATAATGCGCTAGCATAATAATATTATAGTTTCGTTTTAGAATAGAAATTTTGTGATTGTAATTTCTCATTTATAGTTATTTTTCTCTTGAAATATTTACTTGAACCAACAATATTCTTGAAATCAAATGTTTACGGTGCATATTTATCATTTATTTTTTTCCAATCCCAATTTTCAATGCTCTTCAATTAAATTATTTCAATATTTTACTCTTGATTTTAAATTGATCAATAAAAATAATTCATACAACTATATATCTTAAATTATTTTATTTCACAGGGTGAAATATTCCATCATGATGAAGGAGTTGCTCATACTTTTTGCTCTGGCATGTGGATCAGCAGTGGTCACTTCATCAAGAATTCTCTTTTTAGTTCCTTATGGATCACCGAGCCATGTCATATTCTACCGTGCAATCATCTCACGCTTAGCCGAAAGCAACCACTTCATTAGAATTGTGACAAGTAGGGAAGTGATGGGAAAAGAGTACAAACATTCTGTTCATGAGTCTGTGATAAAGAGTGAGGCAAAAGTTATTTTGCCCAACTTTTTGGAAATGAGGAAAGAGGGGACTGCACACAGGCTGGTTTTCCAGTTGGGCTCAATAGCATTCCCATCATGTGAAAATTTTCTTAAATCTCAGGAGATGAAGGATGTTCTGAAGGATGCTAAAGAAAAACCATTTGATCTGCTTTTAACAGGATCTTTGGTTTATGAATGTGTGATACCATATGCTCATATTCTTTCTATACCTAGAGTTATGCTTTCTTCGGCGAGCATACTTCCATGGCTTGATTATGCTCTAGGAAATCCACAGCAATGGGCATATGTGCCGAACTTGTATCTGGGATACAGTGACCATATGAGCTTTTGGCAGCGTTTTTATAATTCATTCTTTTCATTAGCTGCCATGTTACAGAGAGAGTGGTTTTATTTACCAAATTTAGATTCACTTGTGCATGAGCATTTAGGCCCAAACATCCCAAGATTGTCCAAGTTGGATCGGCAAGTCAGTTTGGTTTTGGCAAATTGTGATCCAAGTATGGATTATCCAAGGCCAAATCAACCAAATGTGATACAACTTGGAGGAATTCATATTAACTCATCCCAAACATTACCAAAGGTTGGTCTGTATCTATCATTTAAGGATTATTGGTCATAAATAAGGAAATATTCACTTTTATTACCTTTTTTAAGCACCTAGAAGTCAAAATTATTTTATTAGGAGTATGACTTTTTTCTGATTTTAATTGCTTACTTCAAAGTACAAGGTGAGTCTTATCACTTAGGCCTATGCTCTTTATCACACAAGCAGCTTTAATGGCTTCTTCATTAAGCTATAAAGCATAAGAATACATTCAAAGAATGATCTCAGCATAAATAACAATTTTTGTGGTCTTTGTGGCTGCTATTTTAGGAGCAACATTTAAATTCCATTCAATCCCTAAAATATGCATAATAGTTGTTAAGGTGACAGAAGGACATCAGAACAGATATGATGCGTTTTGTTACTTTGTTTGGAGAGAAAAATTTAAATCAACAATTGTGAGCGAAATGTAATGAGTCAAAACTTGCTATAACATATGGCCATTTTATTTTCCATTCCATAATTAAGGCATAACACATTTTGCTGTTCAACAGATGTTATATTTATTGTTTATCGAACAAATATTTGTTCCAAGATATAACTGTTGCTATAGTTTATTATTTTTGCTATTTTAATGTGAAACTTCCGATACTTTTCTAGGATTTGAAAACATTCATGGATGAGTCCGAGACTGCAGGGGTTGTGATTTTTTCAATGGGATCAGTGGTAAAGGAATCGCAGTTCTCTAAAGAAACTCTACTCCACTTGGCAGAGGCATTTAAGAGCATACCACAGCGGGTCATTTGGAAATGGGGCATGATTCGTCCTCCAGTTGATCCCATGCCTCAAAATATCCGCCTGATTAAATGGCTACCTCAGCAGGCCATTCTAGGTGAGTATAATATCAACACCTGAGAGTAATTAAAAGTAAATAATCACTTGAATAAATTTTAAAATAAAAAAATTAAAGGCTAAATATTACAACAGAGGTGCAGGAACTTCTTCTTATAATCTCATTAAACATATTTTCTTTATAACTAATATTTGAAACAAATTATTCTTCTTCACTACAAGAATTGGGACAAAGACCTGTTACAACTGCAAAAGTTTCTGTCCATCTGATTCTTGATCTGCCTTCATCCCATCTTTCACAGAGCTGATAGTGTTTAGTTATCCTATGCATATGCATTCATTTATGATGATTTATCCACTCTTGCTTATTTTTCTCCATTATTTCATGTATTGTAAATATATTCAATATCTTACTTGTGTCATCATTCCTAATTGTGTCCCACTCTTGTACATCCTTGCACTGATCTGAAGAATTTGATTTCTGTTTCTTGAATTGTACTAGATCTCCCTTGTTAAATAACTAGGTTTTACTACCATATAGAAGCACTGGGGCTGCCATACCTTTGTAAAATTCAATCTTGAGTTTCCTTCTTGGCTTTTCCTCTTAGCATATGCCTTATGGTTCCACAGAAAGCTTGTAATTTGTTCAATATCTGTTATATTATTATCTAAGTCATATGTAGCATCATATACTAGGAACTTGAAATGTGATACTACTTGCTCTAGAATCTGATCATCTATTACTATTTTTGAGCAGACCGGATATTTACCTTAGAACGCCATTACCTTGTTTTATTGATTGAGATTTTAGATCTCTTAATCAATATGGCTCGTAGATTGTTTTTATAAAATCAGGCAATCATATTAAGAAAGAATACTTGATGCATACTTGAAATATCCAGCAGTACTAAAATACGATTGTTGCAGCCCATCCCAATGCAAAAGTATTCATCACTCATGGAGGCCTTGGAAGTAGTTTGGAGGCAGTATATTATGGCATTCCAATTATTGGAATTCCAATATTTGGTGACCAGGACTATAATGTGGTGCGTGCTGTACGCGATGGGTCTGGAATTTTTCTGGAATATGGCAACATTACAAAAGACTCTCTCATAGAAGCTATAAACAAAATTATTCAAGATAACAGGTGAGTGGCTTTTTGGTAAAACTTTCTGTATATGCAACCTGAGGTACAAATATTCTGAGACTGTAAAATCTATAGTGTTTAATCTAACAATATAACATCCAAAGACTACCAAAACATACCTAAATAAAAAACCAGAACATGAATCATTATTTATTGAAGAATTGAGGAAAGCCTGTAATAAGTTAAACTTTAAAACATTATTATTTGACATTTTATCTATTTTGATATTTGTTTTTGTATTTATAAAATTAAGAATTCTATCATCATTAGCAAAATTTTATTTTAGACAAAAAATATTATTTGAATAAAAAAGTGCTGAAAATGAAATTATGGGCTACAAACTTTTGATTAATATTTCTATTTAAATGATATACAGGGTGTTTCAATATTAAGTGTAAAATTTTCAGGGACATATTCCAGAGGACAAAACAAGACAATATTTCTGAAAACGCTTTATTTCGGAGTTATGATTCAATGAAACCTTAAAGAAGTCATACAAGTTAGTACAAAATGTAATGAAATTATTCTTTCAAACAGGCATACAAACATAACAATTGTTCATAATTACAATAAATGCTCAAACAGATGCGTGGGGAATCCCTACAGTGGCACCAATTCGTTGTGTACTTGTTCATCGATCTTCTTGTACCATTTCAAGAATTTCTTCCTCAATGTTCTCTCCATATGCTTGAGGCTGCCCTTGCCCTGTGGCACGGCGAAATTAACTATGTTCCTTCAAACACCTATCTATGGCTGCAAATGTCTGATGGTTTGGCAATCTTCTGTTAGGGAAACATTCGTGGTACAATTGCCTTGCATCAAGTGAATTTCCTCCAGCAAAACCATACAAGAGGCATATCTGCATACTCAGTATTGGAAAACTCCATTGCAATCACTCTACTGTAACAGTACGAGTTCCAGTGAAGAATGAATGAGTCAGGAAGCGACTGGTACACAGCAGAAGGAAGAGTTCTACTGAGAGAGGGGAGGGAAGGGAGAATGCAAGGGTACACGTAGAGGCATGTTCGAAGCTCACTAATGAGACAAGCCGAGGCCTGCCTTCAAGTTCACAGACACCACTTTGAACATTTGTTGTTTGTTGTAATTATCAACAGTTGTTATGTTTGTATGCCTGTTTGAAAAAATTATTTCATTTCATTTTGTACTACTTGTATGACTTTAAAGTTTCATTGAATCATATCTTCGAAATAAAGAGTTTTCAGAAATATTGTCATAGGGCATTTTAGTACCGTTTTGTTCTCTAGAATATGTCCCTGAATTTTTTACACTTAATTTAGAAACACCCTGTGTATATATTTGATCATTGGATCCAATTTGTAGTCAAAATGATACCTTCTCTATATGAAATACAACAAATTAATAATAAGCTTGTAATAGTAAAGCAATGCTGTTATTTTGTGTTATTAATGATGTTATTTGTGTGTACCATTGTTTCAAATGTTCAGTTTCTTAATATTTGGTAATTTTCAACTTTTGAAAATTATGTTTAAGTCACCTTTATTTATTATAAATATCGAGCTTGATAGAGAAAAAATGAAGAATACATCAGTTTGTATGGACATAAAATCATATTGGAATGTATTAATTTTATGCCTGAAAATTGGCATGTACACTGTGGTTTTAGTTTTAAAGATGGCTTATGCTATACCTTGTTTATCACTGAAATCTTTCCACCAGATAAGCACCTAACTAGAATTTTTTAACATGAATGCATATCTTACATAAAATACCATTTTATTTTTATCAATACAATTGTTTTCCATAAACATTCTAATTTCAATTCGGCTTCTCAGAAAAATTAAATAAAATGCCGCAGATCCTGTTCAAGATTTAATATTTTTATTTATAACCAGCCTAGTGTGATTCTCTTTGAAATGATCATTGAATGCATGAACCTAGGCAACTTCTGACTATAAAGGAATAATTGCTGTGTTCCATGTATAGGGAAACTCGAGAAAGATTTACACATTTAACAAAAGAGATATGAATTCACAAATGAATTTATTCGTTAATCATGCTCTTTTTACAGATATAAAGATGCAATGCTGAAACGATCAAATATACTGAAGGATAAATTTGTAGATCCACTGGCTCAAAGTGTTTATTATATTGAATATGTAATACGACACAATGGTACTTCTCACCTGCATCCAGCTTCTCTTGAATTGTCATGGTATCAGTTGTACCTGATTGATGTATTTCTGGTAGCATTTATCTTTCTTTTTCTAGCTTCCATAGCAGCTGTAAAACTGCTGATTGCTTTATTCCACATAACAAAGAAAAATGCTTTAAATAAAAATTATGTATTAAAAGACGAGTAAGGTGGTCAAATATTATTAAGCCTTTCTCTCGGAAAAATGTAAAAACAATGAAATTACCTAATGTGATATAAAATAACTGATAAGAGAGGTCGTGAAAATGTGATAATCTCATTATGGTTCTTGTCTTATTTAAAAGATGTCATTTTATTATTCACTTTGTACTGAGTGTTATATTTATATATTTGCTAAAATACACAAAGTACTTTATTAATTATGCAATTCATGAGTGAGGGGAGCTACAATTAACTTACTAATTGCTGAAATAAATTTTCCATTGAATACTTTGTGTCTAACAGTTATGGGACTGCCTTTTATTAATTATAATAATGTATTTATAACATTTGCCTAACTTTGCATTTGAATTTCTCTAGTACCATCTATTGATCACACACAATTACATGGTTAACATAAAAAAAACTATAAATTTTAATCCATGTGCACAAATTATCCCCATAAATGTGTTGTTATATTGATAATGTTATGGTTTAATGTTGGTTTTTTAAATAAATGTTACTTGAAATTTACTCAAATATTCTCTTAATGACTTCAAGGCATCAGTATGTTAATTTTATAGCCAAGTTCATCCTATAGTAATCTTTGTAGCAAGAGATGGTGCATAATAAGAGACCATATGTATTTGGAAAATGAAGTAAAGGATCATATCAATAAATTTGAGGAAGCCAAAAACAAAATATATCAGTATAGAAACTATAGTGGTCCTACAGTTAGATAGATATCAAATTTGCATGAAGATATGTTTCTGAATTCTATGAATGTTTTGAGAACTAGAATAAAACAAATGCTCCAGTACAGATTGAATATATTAAAAATGAGAGGCTGAAGAGGCACTGATCATACACAAACTATTAAACATCACATGTGAACAATTGAAAAAAATTAACATCCTTTTATTCACAAGGACAATGAGAGAGCATTAGTTTTAAGCTACTGAGCTTAAAAAGAGAAGTGAAATTTTCTTTGATTCCATGATACTATTAATTTCTCTCATTTCAAGTGACAAGCACTGGTTAATCCATTTGTTGTTTCTTACTTAAGTCATGGATGATAATAAGCAGCTCTTTCCTGTGAATGAAAGCTATAATCAACTATTTCAATCAAAGGATTTTGATTCTGTGGATCATGCTATCCTCTTAAACAAACTAAATGCCTATGGTATCTCAGGTGTTGCCAATCAATGGCTCAAATCCTTCCTCACTGACAGGAAACAAGCTGTTACTATATACTCAACAGCTTATGGTAGGAAATTCACTTCCAACAAGCAAACTGTGACAAGAGGCGTTCCTCAACGATTCACCCTTGGCCCTTTGCTGTTTCTTCTATATATTAATGATTTGCCTTCCTATTTAAGTGAGGGAAACCTTTTTATGTTTGCTGATGACACCAGCCATTTACTTCTGAACCCTAGCCATCCTGCTAGTCTTCAGGATGGTGTTTCAAAGATGGAAAGATGGTGTGAAGTCAATAATGTTCTTCTAAACTGTGTGAAATATACCTTTATCCAGTTTCATTCATGTCAGAGAAAAATACTGGAGACCCCACTGCTAAAAATTTCTGGTAAATCAGTGAGTGACTCCTCTGTTGTTAAATTCCTTGGTATACATATACATGGATCTCTAAAGTGGGAGGCCCACATAGAAATGATTTCTAAAAAAGTCAGTACAGGCTGCTTCCTCTTAAGAAGGTTGATGCAAGTTACTAATCAATCTACTGCTCAGTCAGTCTATTATGCCTACATATACACGCATTTAAAATATGGAATCATTGTTTGGGGTCACTCTTGCCATTCTTTGTCTATTCAGACTGCAAAAATGGGCAGTTAGAAATTTATCTAAAGCCAAAAAACGGGATAGCTGAAGGGAATTATTTATCCAACTGAATCTGCTAACTCTACCCTGCATTTACATCTTGTACTCTATTTTATTTATTATAGAAAATTCTAGTCTATTTGGCTTAAAATGTAATAATGATGTACACAAGTACAACACAAGGTAAAAGCAAGATTTTTGTATCTTTTCTCACAACCTCCACTTGTATAGTAAGAGCACAATATATGCAGGAACTGTATTTTTTAACAAATGTTGTCAATTCAGGAAAACTTTAAGAGATTACCTCATTAAAAAATGCTTTTATTCTATTGATGAATTCATGTCTATATGGTCAATGCTGAATAAAATGGACTATGTATTTTTCACGCTTTCCAGTTGTGTTGTACTTTACTTTGTATTTATGACTTGTCCTATATTTGTTATAGCAAATCACCTGGATGAAATAAAATTATTATTATTATTGAAGCAAGATCACTTGATCACTTTATTTGTTTGCATATGTCATTCTATATCAACATTCAACAGTAGCAGATTAATTCTCTCATTTCTGATTGCAGGTGTTTTTCTTATTTGGGTCCGGGCTAGCTAAGCTAGTATCAACCAGCCCCAACACGTCCCCAGTGACGGATTTGTAAATTTTCCGCCCCTAGGCCAAATTGTTTTTCTCCCCTTTTTGGAATTTTTTTTATAAAATAATCACTCGTGTATATAGTTTATCTGTCCACCTCCATCTGCAGATCATAATAGTTAAATTCATCAAAACTCTGCGTAATAATAATTTTTTTATTCCCGCCCTGAAATCCTGTTTTTATTGTCGCCCTGAAATCTCGCCACCCCTAGGCCATTGCCTATTTTGGCCTTATTTCAAATCCACTACTGCATGTCCCCCAAGATATTTTAGTGGTAGAATATTCGCTCAGCAAGTGGAAGACCCGGGTTAAATTCCCGGTCATAGCAGATTTTTTTCTCATTTCAAAGTAATTCCCAACTTTACAGCTAAAATGCCTGTCTGCTTAGGATCATTTCATTACATCATTTTCTAGCTTGGCAATCTCACCATTTGAGGAGGAGGGGTTTTATTCGACGTATCACTTGGGGGACGTCATTCTAGTTTGGCTTGCCCAGACCAACTAAGAAAAAACACCTGCATTCAGAAATGGGAAAATTAATCTGCTATGATAGTTCAGTGGTAAAATATCCACTTGGCAGGTGGAAAACCCAGGTTCGATTCCCTGTCATAGCAGAATTTAGGATGAAGTCATTTCTCAATAAGATCTTTTTGTGATT
This sequence comes from Tanypteryx hageni, assembly GCA_028673005.1. Taxonomy (NCBI): domain Eukaryota; kingdom Metazoa; phylum Arthropoda; class Insecta; order Odonata; family Petaluridae; genus Tanypteryx; species Tanypteryx hageni. The sequence continues at coordinate 41,021,993 of CM054112.1, read as the reverse complement.
GATGGTTCACAGGAAAATTAAAAGGAAGAGAACCTAAGACATGAGATTTACCAAGAGTGAGGAATAACAGGTCAATCTTATGGTGGACAGGGAAAAGAGGAACAAATAGATTATGAGAAAGGCTTTGGGTGGCACATATTGGGTTGAGTGAGCCAAAGGCCTACTGAAAGGTAAGAAACCTATGATGATGAATTCTGAGGGATATGATTGACTGAATGGCCTCTAATTGTAGAATTTAAAGTTTCTAGCTAGATCCAAATTACAAAAATGGTGGCATAAAGTAGTGCTCCAAAACCTCTTTTAAATCATGTCCAACTTTCAGGTATATTGTCATGGCACATCAAAATAAATTTCACAAGAACGTTGTGTGGAATATTTTTATTACTACTAATAAACAACAGTAAGAGAAAACAATCACCTATCTGCAAACAGATTAAACAAATTTTAGCTAAAATTATTCATTTGGAACCATTTCAATATTTGTTGGTTCACTAAATAATACAAAGTTAGGAATTTATTTTGATCTATTATGAATATTATATAGTTCAAACATTAAATGATAATTTAATATTAGTGAGATGCTTGCCTCTGTCTTGAAGAACAGAGTTGTTTCGTGTTTGGCTCTATGATGAAAAGAGTTACTCGAAGTTCCTGATCCAGATACTTTAGGCATGATCTACCATTTACCATTCTTAAAAAGAATCAAAGCTGAAACACTCAATTCATATAGGTATGCCTTTGCAAATGCTAAGAACACATCAATGGCATGATCAGAAAGGGTTGGATATTCATTCATCAAATGCAGCCAAAATTCATCCAGTCTCTTATTGAACTTTAGTTTGAAGGTATGGTCGCTCCTGAGTTTGTAAATCTCTCTTGTATCTTTAGGGAATACTCCTAATTGATATTTCTGCAGATGAAGTCAAACAATGACAAAAATAGTCATACAGCTCTGTGTTAGTTGAAGTAGTGTTTAAACTTATCATTAAGAATTTCCATATGTTATGGTTAGCAGCTTCTTTTCAGGATGTATTCTGCTTACACCTTTGAACATCTACAATGATCCACGTTTTGTCTTTTTTACAGTTTGGTTTGATTTGAACCCATGTATCTTATACATACATGTAAGCTTTCTTGCCAAATCCTTGTAGTTTTCCATTTACCATATTTACTCAAATTCAAGACGACCTCAAATCTAAGATGACCTCCACATTTTAGCAGACTGTCAAAACAGAAAACAGATTTTATGACCTAATTTCTCATTGACAGTATTTGGTGTATATTTCGAACACACGTTTTTAGTATAGGTAAACTAGTTCATTCATTAATTGAAATGGTTACAATTTTTTTCTGAAAAAAAAATATAAATGTATTTTTAAAATTTACTTATTACTTGAATTTCGGATCGTAGGTTGCAATGAAAAATACAATTATTTTACCTTGTTTCATTTGTTAAAAAAACCGATAAAAAGCATAATCATATTTCCTAAGGTTCTATGACAACTCGTCGCACATCAATTCGTTGTGGTTAGTTCATCGGGCCTTAATACATCGCACGACAAACTCATCGTGCATCAGTTCATCTCCCGGCAAATTCGCCTTCCAATTTGTCTCGCGACGAATTTATCTCGCAATGAAACTGTCATGCGATGAATTTGTCGGGCGATGTATTGATGCACGACGAGTTTATCAAGTGACGATTTGATGCACCACGAATTAATGCACGATCAATTGGCCGCGATGTATTGGCAGTTTACTATTTCATACTCGAATTTAAGATGACCCCCGATTTTTGCAAGATGACATTTGGATAAAACCTCGTCTTGGATTCGGGTAAATATGGTCATTCTTTGAGAAATACAAAGACATCAGACATATATGAAAAATTTCAAGCCAAGATTTGTCTTGTAACAACCTAACATATTTTGATTCTTTGTGCACTATAAGACAGTGGTTACCAAACATTTTTGAGCTGCGGCACACTTTCAAAGACAAAGATGATTTTGCGGCACCCCAGCCTTGTAACAAGCCTTATATATTTTTAGATATGGGTATTACAACCTTTGGATGCATCCATTAGTTGATGCTACCACATAAATCAATTTATTAAAAGAAAAATTAGTGCCATAATTGCTCACCAACACATGCAAATCGTTGATTTATTCACTAAACAAAGTTTCTCATGGTACCCCTGAAAATCTATAGCGGCACACAGTTTGGGGACCACTGCTATAAAAAATGATTGTACTTCATTCCTCAACTCAAGAATTCTTAACAAGACCTATCCTCACAAATGCTAGTGTATCTCAGTGCGAAGAACTAGGGATTGATGATTGGCCCCTATCTCCACACTAAGCACTGAAGAAAGGTGAGATCATCTCCCTCCTTTTCCCGAGAAATTAGCTTTCGGAGTCTGTTATTCAAGAACTCTTTTGAGTGATATCTATCCTGGTATTTACTGCTGATTTCAGTTATTCTAAGGAATAAAATCTTATTCCTCTGAGTGGTTACTTCAATTATGGGAACAGATAGAAGTAACTGGGTGCTAGGTTGGGAGAATAGGGTGGAAGAGGAAGCAATTCCCAGTGAAGATCGGCTATGATATCCATAGAAAGCATGGCAGTGTTATGCCCAGCATTGTCCTGCTGCAACAAAAGTCATAGCTGAAGCTTTCCTTGCCGTTTTTTAATCTGAGCTTGCTTCATAGGACCTTTTAAAAGCCCTGAATATTATGCTGCATTAACAGTGTCTCCTTTAGAAAGGTATTTGATATGAATAATCCCTTCAGTCCCAGAAAACAGTGATCATAACCTTACCAACAGGAGGAGTCCAGCTTGCTTTGAGTGGAGGTCCATCAGTAAGCCGTCACCATTCCATCGATTGAGTTTTGGTCTCAGGATTGAAGTAAGGCAGCCAAGATTCATCTGTGATTATTATTTGTTGCCAAAAGTCTTCACCGTGATTGTTTGCTAGCTTCAGCAGCTCAGGGCATGTCTCTATATGGTTGATCTTTTGGTCAGTCTCCAAAAGCCTAGGTACCCATCTGGCAGAAACTTGGCTCATGCCCAAGTGGTTGTGTAGGATCTCGTGAACAAAGTCAAGACCAATGCCGATGGTTCCAGAGATCTCTCAAACGGCCACTCATCAGTCTTCCATCTCCAATTATTCAACTGCCCCGATATTTTCCTCATTAACAGCAGTTGAAGGCTTGCCAGTCCAAGGATCATTTGCAAGACTCTGCCGGCCACACTTGAAACATCCTATCCAAAATAAACTGCGCTTTTTGACTCAACAGCAACCCCAAAAACATCCTGCAAATGCCTCACTATTTCTGCTGCCTTCACTCCTTCCTTCCACAAAAATAAAATAATGCAACACTGAGATTTCTCTGCATCATTATGGGTTAAAGGTGCTCAACAATACAGTCTTTAGAAGACAACCAAAGAATCGCAACTAAATTAATTTGTCCAACTTTAGATATTACACATTTATCTACATTGTAATTAAGTTTTGTCTTAATTGTTTGAAGCATTCTTGTTTCTCAACAATATTCCTAGAACCTTTCGAACATCCCTCGTATATACAACCCTTGGCAAAGCTTTTGTTATCTGATGGTGCTGTAATAGACAAAGTCGGTCAATTAAATTCTTATTTTGGAAATTATAGTAACTTTTATTTTTATTATGGAATCTTTCTACAATGTCAAGCCTTCCCAAATACAGTTTGTTAAGAAGTCTTGAAAAAAGTGATTTTAATTCATCCAGTAGGCTGTTTGCCATGACAACTTCACAGTGGAAGAAAGTGGACGATTTAAACACTTTTGAGTTGTTTTTTTTTATATTCGACAAACCATTTGGCTTCCTCTTATTGTAGCCAATCAATATGCACAAACAATACTGCAGTTTTGCCATTGAATCTCATTGCTTTGTAAATATTAACCTGTAATGTGAAATATTTCATTGTCTGTTGCATGTTAAGGAATTTCTTTGCAGAAAAGCTTGATCATTAATGCAGCCCTCACCAACAAAGCACACAATGACAATGAGTTATCTGCTGATCCTTAAGTCTGTTGACTCACAACACTTGGAGGGATAATTTCCCAGATACTCGCAATTTCTCTCCCAAATTTGCTTTTGTCACGTGACACATTATCAATGTCTCCCAATAGAGTCACCTGCAAACGTTCTCAAGTTAACTCCATCACTGCCTCTACTCCTATCTTGGAAACTGGTAAAATAAGTGATTGCATAATGGTGTCCTTTTTTTGCTTTGGCAATTATTTGGAAACAATGTAGCTGGCCACTTGTGGTCTGAAACTTTTACACAGTTCCATGAAGGTGCTTTGCTTAAAGTTATGCTACTGTAATCGTTTGGAATAACCGATGTTCTTACCGAGATAAGATTGGTATATAGTCACAGCAGAGAAAACTCGACTACTGATAAGTTTATCTCCCATCATGTTTTAGTTTGACATATATTTATTAGAATCATTAAGCTAAAAAATATATTTCCAACTATAATGAGAATTATCACGTAATTTTACCAACATAAATGAAGTATAACATGGAATCATATTTTTCTTCAATGAATGCATCTGTAATGGCATCAATATATTGTGAACGATGACTAAAATGTGTTATAAAATTCCAAAAGAGAGACTACCGCAACAAAAGAACTAAAGGATAACAATGGCGGCAGACTCATTCAGAACAAAATAAAATCAAAACAGCTGAAATCTTTAATTTTATTTTAAAATTCTATTTACATGATGCTTGAATAACTCAAGACAAATATACAGCTGGCAGTCTTCTGGAGCAAAATACAAAGCTAAGAAATGCATTATTTGTAATGTCCATTGAGACATAAACCTGCTGCAACAGAAGCGTTTTATTAGTGAAGGCCACGAATAAAACTGCACTTGAGCTGTTATTTCTACATGCAGAATTTTGATGTAGCCACAAATAGCAACTGCATGTCCTTAGGCGCTTCCAAATGTCACGAAATTTGTATTTATTGCATAGAAAATATCAGAATTATTTTGGATATAATTTCTACTCATGGATATTTTGACATTTACAACGAAGAATATCTTTTAACATTTATAATCTGTTGGTTTCACTTAAACCACCTTAATTGGAACAAAAACCAACAAACTCTATTTGGTCGAGGTATAGCAAGAGTATAAAATCTTTCACCTTAAGATTCTCTTCCAGCATTTTGATGCCTGGTTCATACCAATTTGGAATTATATACATACAGGTTTGAACAACTTTTAAATGATCAAGACATCACCAAAAAGTATACAAAATAACACAAACAGAAAACGACTCCTTTAGAGATTAACTAAGTGGGTGGATATGTTACCAAAGCCCATGATCCATTAAATGTCGATAAAATACTGTTACCTTGCAATATTTTGACGAATTAAAATGGGTATTACAACAATTTTACATGTTCCCATTTATTCACATCAACTTTCCCTTCATTACAATTAATTCTTCCTCTTCATTTTCAATATGGATCATCTCATACCACTCTGCGCTAGAGTACTCGATTTTATTAATCAAGTTCTCTTTTTAATTTAATGAAAATATTAATTAATACTTTCAATCAAATTCTAACTACTCATTCGTAGGCATAGGAATTTTGTACTTCTCAATCACAATAGCTTGAGCTTTGGCTGCATCCTTCAAAGAGAATAGATGAGACATTTCCAGCTCAGTCTTAACAAGCTGGATAGCCTTATCAAAAAGTTCCACTCCATCCAAGAAGTTCCCCCTTTAGGAAAAGCAAAATCAATTATACCATTTTGCTAAAAAGACATTTTTCAGGGTAAATAAATTTCACTTACCTCTGAACTTCAATAGTACCAAGAGTTTCATATGCAAATTCACATTTATCGTCCATCTCAAGTGCCTTCTTGATATACAGAATAGCTTTGTCTACATTGCCATTCCAATTCAACTGGAGGAGTCCTGAAATGTTTGGTATAAATTTCAATCATTATTTATAAATATCTAATGTATAGTCTTAAAATAAAATGCTTCAATCATTAATTAAACTATAATCCAAATTATAAACTAATCATTTACCACTCCATTGCTTATTCTATAAAACTAATTAGAGAATACGTCATCACCTCAGTCCAAATAATGTCCTTACATTTTCTATCATCTCTGCCTTGCTCACGATAATAGTATAATTGATCACTATCTTCATACATTTTAAATCATTTAATGTGTTGTTTCATTGTAATTTTAGCAAAAGTCCATTTAAATCTGCATTTCTAGGTCATTAAAACCAAGGAACTTGTATTAAGGCCAACTACGATTGGGAAGGATCAGCCTTGACTCATTTACAGACTAAAGCTGTCTACATAAAACAGATATAGTAAAACTTCACTATTACAAGTACCGTGTATAACAAGAATCTCGCTATAACGAGTGGTTTTGCCTGCACCATCAGTTCGATAATGTTAATAATAGGAATATTCTTCGATTATGATGAGTGCCTTTTTATTTGTATTCCACCATAACGAGCACGATTTTCCTTCGCCTGTCATGCGGGTTGCATCATTTAAGCTCCCCTCGCAGTGTATTTCACCAAAATCTGCCTTCCAATTGACCTTGGCTGACCATGCTGCCACCTAACCGTCAGTGTGGTAACTTCTCGAGCTCTAAGAAATAAGTAAAGCATTCCAACATGTGTCTAACAGTGTGAACACGTGTCCAGGGTGTTTTTGATTTGTTGTTGTGGCAGTTTTGTTGAATTTTGAAGAAACTGTGAACCCATGGAGAAGAAACAGAAAGCTTGGGACCTGGCTAGGAAGTTTGAAATCATTAAGGCATGAGGTGAACAACGTTTGTAAAAGTGAAATTGGCAGGCATGAGGTGAACAACGTTTGTAAAGTGAAATTGGCAGGCATGAGGTGAACAACGTTTGTAAAAGTGAAATTGGCAGGCATTATGGTTTAACCTCTTTGACACTATTTACCACACTGAAGAACAAAGAGAAAATAAAATCAGCTGCCATAAAGAAAACCACGACAGGAGGGAATAAAAAATTACATGGTGCCAATAATTCAGAGTTCGAGTCGGTGCTTTTTGAGTGGTTTTCTCAGCAGCGTGCAATAAATATTCCTATCAGCAAAAGCGGAGGAATTGGCCCTAAGCTTGAACAATGAAGATTTTAAATGCTCGGAGGGATGGCTAAGTCGATTTAAAACAAGAAGAGGGATTTCTCTGCATAAGATCAGTGGTGAATCGGCCTGTGTAAATCAAAACTCAGTGAATGAATAGTATCTGATCCTCGCCTCAATTCTCAAGAGATATGAGCCCAAGGATGTTTACAATGCAGATGAGTCAGCACTTTAACTTGCTTCCGGACAAGACTCTTGCCATTAAGGATGATCCATGCAAGGGAGGAAAGCACAGCAAGGAGCAGTTGACTCTCCTCGTGTACCAACATGGACGGTAGTGACAAGATGAAGCCATTAGTCATCGGCAAGTCCACCCGCCCACTAGTGTTCCGTGGTGTAAGTTATAATCCATGCACTTACGAGGCGAATAGTAAAGCGTGGATGACTTCTCAGCTTTTCACGTAAAGACTTAGAGCGTTTGATGCAAGATTTGGCTCCAGAAATTAAAAAGTTGTATTGTTCATGGACCACTGCTCCACACATCCTGTTATTACATTAAGAAACATTGAAATAGTGTTCTTACCGCCAAATTGTACTAGCATCTTACAGCCTTTAGACCAAGGTGTTTTTCATTTAATTAAACAATTTTCGGACAATGCTCGTTAATGCTTTGATGAGAAAATTAACCGCTGGTAAAAAGAAGCTTAAATGGAATGTGTTCAATGCTATCCATGCTATCGCAGTTTCGTGGGAAAAAATAACACCAGAAGTCATTGGTGCATGTTTCAGACATGCAGGATTTAAAGGTAATTCCTCTGTTAATGAAGATAAGGAGAAACAAGGGGAACTGCCTGAACGTGAAAGTTATAGGGCATTGTTGCCAGTAATATGAACGTCGAGTGTACTTACACCGATTATGTAGCAACAGACGAGAAAGTCATGGTTTGTGGCATAATGTCATACAGTGAGTTAATTGAGCTTGAAAAAGATGAGTGGTGGATTGTGCAATGAAGAGGAAGAACCGTGCAAAATTCCTTCACAAGCTGCCCTGATGCAAGCTTTGGAGGTAATTGACAGTTTTTATTGGGCTAAAAATGCACCATTGCATGATCGGATGTCCTACCAAGAAGTAGAGGGTTTTGTTATGAAACATTGTGCAACAAATCTAAAACAAACTATGCTAGATTCTTTTTTACTTTCTCCATATACATAGTATAGGGGAGAGTATTGTATTTATGAAAAAAATCGACTTCGAGATTTCAACGGAAATACGTTTTCAGGTCCCCTGAACACGTTTTGATCATTTTCTCGATGATGTGTGTGTGTATGTGATAGCTTTTTTGTTGGTGCTCCAACTAAAAAACTATTAATCAGGCCAACACGAAATTTTATATTTAACATTTTTATAAGTCAGAAGAACTGATTAGTTTTTGGTAAAAATTGGTCAACCGGAAGTGGGTGTTTACTCTTGTCACATCCATTATTTTGAAATATTTGCTTAATATTTGATAAATGTAAAAATGTTTTAGAATAAAAGTTGTAGGAAATTTAATTTTCTGCAACCTTTGTATGAAACATTTTTCCATATAATGCATTGTTTAAGAGATATATTTTTAGCTGCCACCACCACATCACCTACCGACGACTGTTGTTAACAATTGATGCTTAGTTATGTATTAGTAATGCTCCTTTTTCTTTTCTTAATTATTGGAGCTTTGTGGCTATATCCAATAACAGAAGGCTAGGGTTTGAGTTTATTTCTGGTCTTTGTCAAGTCTAAAATTTTCTCGGTTTCTTAATATATTTATTGTTATGTAACCTATTTAGAATTTTTAGAAATATTACAGGTATGGAGAAAGTCATGTGGTGGCCACATCAGATTTTTATCATAAAATATTGCATCTGAAGATGCTGTTGTAGTCTCAAATTAATTAGTTAATTTATTGTGTGTTGAGGGCAGCTTTTCTAAATTTTAACTGTTGATGTGATTATTTTAATAAATCGATGCACTGTACGATGCAATTAGTTTGGTCTGCCATTAACTTGTTATGAAATTAATTGTAAAACAACCTTTGATCCTAAATTGAATATAATTAATGGTATACTGTCCATATTTATTGTGTGTATTCCCAAATTAACTAGTTCTTTTATTGTCTGCATTGAATGAATCTTTTCTAAATGTGATTATTTTAATAAATCAATGCATTGTTGCACCTACGATATCATTAGTTTGGTCTGTCATTAACTTATTACGAAATTTTTAATTGTAAAACTTAACCATTGATCTTTAATTTTATATTATTAATGGTATACTGTCCATATTTCTTGGGTTTAGCAATTTTATCTTTGTTTTAACAAGGAAAAGCATTCGATTTCATTCGTCGTTAATTTTTATATTTGAATTTGTTAATGTCTTGACCAATAACTAAAATACGTAATACATCATGTACCGTTTTATTTTTTGAACAAAATATGGTTTTGTTTTGTCTAATTTACTGTATTTTTACTTGCTCCATATACGTAGTCTAGAGGAAAGGATCGTATTCATGAAAAAAATCGACTTCGAGATTTCAACGGAAATACACATTTTGAGGTCCCCTGAACACGTTTTGACCATTTTCTCGATGATGTCTGTGTGTGTGTGAGATTGTATGTGATAGCTTTTTGTGGGTGCTCTAACTCAAAAACTATTAATCAGGTCAACATGAAATTTTATATTTAATATTGTCATAAAAGTCATATGAACTGATTAGTTTTTGGTAAAAATTGGTCAACCGGAAGTGGGTGTTTACTCTTGTTAGTTAATAATTTAAATTTTCCATATTTAATCAATTCAAGTATCATTCTTGATCACGAGAAACCGTTTTATGTAATAACTACTGAATAGAAAAATGTAAAAGCTAAAATTATGCTAAGTGGGTTGACTTAGGTTTTAACAAGTTACCGTTATAACGAGCACTTTCCCAGCCATTTTCAGCTCTCGTTATAGTGGGTTTTTACTGTATTTTACTTTCAGAAAAATCGTAAATTGGGTTATGCATTGAAATCACATAGAGAAAAGTTTCTGATATTACCTTAAGAACGATACTTAACAAAAAATAATATAACAAACATGAGTTGCATCACTTTACATCAATGGGTTAATATATGAGAAATTAAGAAACATAACACTAAAAAAGTGTGTAAGTTACATTTACTCTATTACCTCTATGCACATGAAGTGTGGCATTGTCTGGGTCAACTTCAATAGCTTTTTTGTAGTAATTGTCAGATTTTTCATATTCCTGTTGTTCATTCAGCACCTTTGTAAAGAATCAATGTAGTAGCTTACAAATTCTACATAACAAAAGATCTTTGAGCTTAAATAAGGATTAAGATTACCTGTGCATACAATGTGTAGCATTCAGCACATTTAGGAAATTTTTTGATGGCTTCCTCAAATGATTCCATTGCTTTTTTGGCTTTTTCCATATTACGCTCTGTGAAAGCATATCTATAATCAGCATAACACTTTTGCACATAGGCAATGGGGAAATCTGGACTGAGATCAACAGCTTTCTTGAAATCATCTAGAGCTTCATCAACTTTATCCATTAACAAGAACACCTAGAACAAATTTTTGGTCTGTATTAGCTTAGTCATATAATCCTGTGAAACAAACAGATGAAAAGGGCCTGGTCAAGGTTAATAAAATTTTCACAGGCGAAGTCCACTCCAATGCTTAGGAAAACTTCGCCATAAAATTATCAGATGGATGCAGCCAATAAACCAAAAAGTACTAACAATGACAACAGAGAAATTTCTTAGGCTGGGTGTTTTCTTTGATGATTTAAATTCTATGAAACCACTAAAATTGTCTTTCGGTCATTATCTCTGTAATGCTGTCTCAGCCATTTTTAATCCAATCGACCTCAAATTTTGCACATAGATTCTCATTATGGTCCTCACAAGACAAATTTTGGGTCCACTCACAGTAGAAGGTCCTATTCCAGGACTCTCATTTATGGAGTTGGGCACTATAGGCGCCAGGGGTAAAGCCCCTAGTGAATAATAAGTGATCTACAGCTCAAATAAATGCTCAATTTTGCATCTGCAGCTAAATATATAGTATATCAATAGAATGATAAAAACGTTCAAGTTATCTTCATGCAAAGAAAGTCAACAGTAAAAACTTCCTAACCTGTCCACGATGGTGATACACATCAGAGATATTAGGACCAAGCTCGGCAGCTTTGTTGAAATCTTCAATTGTTTTCATTGGATCATCCATTTGCATGTGCAGAGAAGCTCTTTTAATAAGAGAATTCACTCTAAGCTAAAAATAAAGATAAATTAAGTTTTAAAATCAAACAATAGGAAATTTTCAATTTATTACAGGAGCCAAAAGGAATGCGTTCTCTCAGTATTTAAGGTCATATACAATGTGAACAGTAATTATCAGTGAAACTGATATACGATTGGGATTCCAACCACAAAATATTAAATGAATAATGCAACACAAGCATGAATTTACAGTATGACTGTTGCATACAGGCACTCAATCCAAATAATCTCATAAGCTTCATATGAGAATAAAAATAATGTGGTACTTTAAACACAAATTAAGTTTGAACAGAGATTTCCAATATTTCTCAGCCCAAGCAACATTTAAAATATTCGATTATACATTGAAAAACAGTATGGTTTTCTAAACATAAAATCATTACACGACTTCACAACACAGAACTAAATAGCCATTTTAAAATCTCTCCAAGATTCATTGGAAATTACCTTCACATCTGCTTCTTCATTTTCAATAACATTCTCAAGATCTTGCAGCACGAGATCGTGTTCCCCTCTCAACAGATAAAATGTAGCTCTTAATAAAAGGGCCTCCATTTTATATTTAGAATCCTTAGAGTTTATTTCATTTGTGCAAGCTGGAATTATTTCCTCATAATTTTCACTGTTCAAAGCTTCTTTAGCCAAGAGAAACCCGCTACATGAAGGAAAAAATTATACTGCACTTTTAACAGGACTAAAATTTACCACACAAGTATCCTTTTATCTGAAAATGTCAAGATATTTCTTCCCATATAAATTATTGTAAATTTTAAAATAGATATGAAAAATATATATTAGATGTTTAGTTTTATTTGATTGTTACCAGCTATATTTTAACATATGGTGTATATACAAAAACAGCTGCTGCTATAAGTTCACTGATTGCAAACTTGATTTTAACATGAAAAAATATCCCAATATAACTTTAAAAGAAAATTATAGAAGGGAAGTTAGTTACTTTTCAATTGATCAATTAAAATGTTAGGATTGATTGGAAATTTAACTATAGACAGGGACTGGTCAATTGGCTATTGGACACATTAGCTTTGCTCTATTTACTTGACCTACCTCAGTTTATATATGCTCAAGTAAATGGCTAAACATGTTATGTAATACTGCCTACATAACTTCTTAAAATGATTTCTTAAAACACAGCAAACTCACCTTTTCGGTTCCGATTCTCCATTTACAACAGGTTCTACTGGATTTTGTTTATCAGACTTATCAGAAATTGGATCATTATTGAATGATGAGAAATATGTTTTAACGAAATGCCTTGATGGTATGACTGGTCCTCTTTTGGCCATTGCATCTTTGGCGTGGATTTGTCCTGTAGTAAGAATATAAAAATTAAAAGATATTCTTCGAGAAGGTACATTGATGTTGCACATAGTCATAACTCACCCAATTCTCTTAACACTCGGTCAGCCATTGCAATGGAGGCCTGGTTTTGAAAATGGTCAAGCAAGCATGCTGCTGTTACATCTTCCAAACAGCTTTTCAAATCCTTAGTAGATTCATATGCCTTTGCTCGCCTATGTAGTGCTTTTACATAGGTGGGGTTCAACTCTAGGGCTTTGGTACAATCATTTTTGGCCGCTTCATAGTCTTTCTGCAAAAGAAAAGTAGTTTTTTTTACTACACCATAACCAAATACCGTGCCTATTGTCATCACTGCTTTGCAAAATATGCAGTCACGAGAATATAAACTGCATAACCTCAAGCTTACCAGCTGCTCATATGCTGCTGCTCGATTTTGATAAAATGTTGACAGATCGTACATTTTGTCTTTTGGACAAGCCTCAATTGCTGCATTGTAGCACTTGATTGCATCCGAATACTTGCCATCTTTAAAGTATTTGTTTCCTTCTTTTTTGAAATCTTGAGACTTCTCAAAAGAACTCTGGGAAAAATATTAATCACACGGCTTAATAACTGGGTACAATACTTAATTATGACAACAAACCACATAAAATAAACATGTAAAATGTCAAACGAATACCTTTTCAACTTTTGCGGCTTCCCCGGGCAGACTTCTGGAATTTACGTCGCCGGTACCTCGTGTTGATCCATTGTTAGTAGTCTGTACTGATTGAGAACTATTTTTCTTTTTACTGGTTGACTGACACTTTTGTCTATCTGACGATGGTCCAGAGCTTTTTAAGTACCAGTAGCCCAAACCAATTGCAACTGGAGCTCCAACGACTAACGCAATTTGCCATTTAGACCATGAATGCCCGTCCACCCCAGATCTGTTGGAAGCTGCCATGACGGCTATCAACCTTATCAACCCATACCAATACTGAAGATTCTCAATCGTGCCGCGGGGCTGCGCTTCGTTCTCTCGCCATCTGCCCATCTGCCATCTGTGAGAAAAAGCAGTTAGTAAGTCAAAATGGCAAGATGGCAGTAGAAGAGGATGAAAATTCATGGTAAAATGTGCTATTCGGTGTAATTAGCCCTCAAATTGATGTTTGCGAATTGTAGTACGTATTTTGATGAGCTTATATTTTTATTGTGAACATTTGCGTTCACGGAATCATTTTAGTATTTATCAGCTCGCTGTATTGCTGACATGACAACTTTAATAACATAAGTTATATAATTATATTGTTATTAATTTTTATTAGTTTGCCTTTATTGAAATTTTCATCCAAATTTAACAGTTAATGTTATAAATGAATTTTGGTTCTAATGAAAGAGCGGCCTTCCGTCACCATAGTGGATCGACAATCGACGTATTATTTTTGTTTTGATGAATGCTCAAATATAAGTGTATGTTAACATAAAGGTTTGGTAATTACTATGCCGCGTTAACTTGTGGTTTCATGGGGTGATTTCGAATTTTTGTAATCCATATTTTTATTATTTGCTTTCTTACTCAATTGTGGATGACAACACATCACAATCTTTATCAACACGTTATGTTTACACAGTGCTACTGAAACCGTTGAGTGCAAATTGCCACTCCTATTTATACATTGGTAAGATGGAATATTGTAGCAGTCGTGAGGATCATCTTTATCTTATATTGTTCAAAAATGTCTTCCTGTAGGACTTCCGAGCTTGAGACTGCTCTCCTTAGGGATTGCTCTGCAGCAGATATCTATAGCATATGGAAAGGAAAGAAAATTCCAGACTCTTTAAGAGCTGATGTGTGGCAAATTTGTTTTGATGTTCAAGACAAAGGAAATCAACTAATACTTTTCAATGACATATATGACTTACCAGAACAAAATGTTTTACGAGATGATTGCCAGAAGTTTGTTGGTAAGCTAATAACCATTTTCCTTCATATTATGCAGCATGTTTTCAAGTTAATCATTCGTTTATTGCTATACTGCAGATAAACTTGGAAATGACGATGAAGACAAAGTATCTGTGATATCTGATCTTGAGTCAATATTAACATTCTACTGCAAGTCAACCAAATTAAAATATGAAAGGCATAATGGATGGATAGAAGTACTTCTTCCTCTCATTGCCTTAAAACTTCATAAAACAGAAACATACAATTTGTTCGAAGCCATAATGAGTCGTTTTATACCTAGGTATCGTATTAAAATATTTTTGTGGCATGAAGTCTGCTTGAAATATCAATCGACCTCATGAAAATTTCTTAATAATAGGTGCTGTACAAAAAATGGAAGCCCATTCCATTTGTTCCGTCTTCTCCTGCTGTATCATGATCCGCAACTCTGCTCATTTTTAGATACAAAAAAAATTAGTCCAGATCTCTATTGCATGACTTGGGTAATTATGGCTTGCATTTTTTCACCTATGTGCAAGAAAAATGCATTCATTAATTTGGATTTTTTCAGTTTCAGTCACTTTTTGCTGCAACATGCAATTTAAATGCAATTTTTGCAATGTGGGATTTGTACTTCCAAAAATCAGATCCATTTTTTGTTTTTTTCTTGGCGCTTGTTATGATGGTAAATGCCAGGTAAGCTATTCCATGGAACTTTTGAATTGATGAGCTATTGATTGCTTCATTCACCTTGCATTTAAATGTGAACCATTAACTTTGCAGGGAACAAATATTGGATATGAAAAATGAAAACAAGCAAAGCATTATTGATGCATTAGTTTCTATGCCATGTGCCCTAGTTGCTGATGATGTCACAGACTTCTGTTCTATAGCTCAATACCATGCGTTAAAGACACCAAGTTCCTTTAGGAAGGTTTGTGATGTTTTGTAAATCATCTGGCATAACGCTTTTTTAAAAAATAGGCCACAGTAGTCGGTAGATAAAATTTGATTGGGTTTATATCTACTTGGTTGGAATTGAATGCCAAAGAGAAGAGTTTGAAATTCTATATTGTATTCTTGTATTTTTTCAATCTCTTTAATTACATTTGTCTGTGATTTGGTTTAAATACAATAAACCAATTTGGCGTTAAGACAATATTACTTTATTAACCCAAGGGCATGATAAATGCATGTTTAGGGCATGTCAAAGAATGTTTGTGGTTGATTATTGTTAATTATAGTTATATTCATTGAGCAGACATGCAATAAGAGCCCTGTACTTTTTAACAACAATGTTGGAAATAATTTAACTTAGAATTTTCTTTAGGATATTACTGATTTGATGATTATTTTCATTTAACAGACACACATGCAATAAGAGCTCTATTTTTTAACACAAATTGAAAATAATTTAACTTTTCATATTTTCTTTAGGATCTTGCTGATTCAATGTTTGGTCCAAATGCCCTTGGAGAGAATGTGACTGAAGCAATAAGTTTATCTCAAGCATTGTGTCTCCCTGTGTCTGCTGAAGAACTGATTGCAAATGCTGAATCATCGCATGATTCTGATGCTCTGGAAGGTGTCAGATTCTTCCTTGTTGATTGTAGACCGGCGGAGCAGTATAATGCTGGTCATTTACCAACTGCATTTCACCTGGATTGTAATCTGGTGAGGAATAACTGTTATTATGCTACTCATATCTCATAAGATTCACTCTTTATTTTATATTTATTCCTGTTTAATCTTGATGATACAAATATTTACCACAACAAAAGTTTTTTTAGAATGAAAATGTTCAGCTGTTGTTGCAGTTGGTCAGATATAAAAAGATACTTAAATGAAGCAAAGTTTAGTCATCTTTCACAAGATGGTAACCTTAACATCTCCCAAATTAAGTGATATTTTCTTTCAGTGCAATTGCATGACGTTTTACTGATTGGGAAAATTAGCAATAGTTAGATTTCTTAAAATTTTTTCCATGTGTAGAATTCCAAAAATAAAATGTTTTAATGAAGATCACAAAAATGGCATAATAGGACAAACTTTTCTTTATGTATTTTTAATACTGCTTTAATATTTAATTTTGCCTTTAAGCAGTATTGATCATGATTCAGAGCCAAACAACTGAAAAAACATATTTCTTATTATTTTTTTACTTAGTTTATAAAGTTTAAAATACATTCTTTGTGTTCATCAACATATTTCCTGAAAACCTGTGATTGTTATTAGGGTATAGTGCTTTTCATTTGAGTTGGTGAGTCATATTTCGGCCGTACTCGGGACCGTTCGTATGTCTCCGCTGCTACGAGGTGGGGTAGTGCTTCCTAGCAGAAAGCTCATGCTAGATGTTGCCAACTCTTCACCGGAACACAACATTTGGCAGACATTTAAAGGGAATTCACAAATGTGGTAACACAGCACACTCGGACACGATGTTACCACTAGGGAGACTCGATGGAGAATGAACTTTCGAATGCTTAAGTTCCCCCTCCTTCTTTCGTATTGGTTCACTCAGTGTCTCGCCCCTGTCTACTTTATCTTATATCTCCCCCTCACTCGCCATCTCATCTGAAAAGCACTATAATAGAATGCTGTATGTGGTACAAATTATAATCCTATAAAATGAATATGTCATGTATAGCTTTAAGGAGTTATCAATAGAATTTTCGGTACTTTTCCGAGTAAAATGTTCCTTCATGTTCTAATTTCCCTTCCCTGGCCCAGGCGAGTTCCAGTGGAGTACTGCTCCATGTAATTCCCTCATGTTCAAATTTAGTTTAGTTAGTATTACCAACCCAAGCGAAAAAAGGAACATCGTGCAGTGAAATGAAAAAGTAGAAAAACGAGTGGGGGTCAAACGGAAAAGTACTGAATTTTCTGGCAAATTTTATTTTTTGCTAGCTTGAACTAAAGTGGCTTACTGCTTTAATTCTTATTCTTTTTCTCTGTATCCTGTTGGTTATGAGTAATTTTTCCAAGTGAGATAAGATAAGGCTTATAAACTTGGGAAGACTTTAAATACTTATCTCTTGTTTTTTTGTTTTGAGATGCTTTACTTCTGAAATGGTTATCAGTAATTTAGGTTATTTTATAATAGGTATTTGGCTTTTGTTATCATTTTTAGAAGACATTAACACAAAAATTTCAATCTGTAATGGAACTTGGAATGATAATTTGGCATATTATATATATATATATATATATATATATATATATATATATATATATATATATATATATATATAAGAAAAAACTTATCTATTTCTAGTTGTGAATTTGCATAGAAAATTTTAACTTCATGCCTATTTAAAGTAGATTGCTATCATGGGTAATAAAATGTAAGGAAAGAGATGAGGTGTTGATTTAAGGAAGATGTGATAGATAAGTAAAGAACCATGTAACATTTTATTATTTTCCTTAAATTTCTGCTTAAAAATAACTTTTTTGCTTTGAATTTTAACAAGTTCCACATGCTGTGAATGTTTTTCATAGCTTTCAAATCTATATGAAATATGTAATCCAGATCTATGTTGGCTGTCACTTGTTTGTGTGTTGAGATGGATTCAAATCAGCACCACTTTGTTTTTTCAGAAAGTACCTGAATGTGTGTGATTCCTTCATTAATTTGTTTTGAGTGGGCTTCTCTGATTTTTTCTTCTTTCATTGTGCAAGCATATGCATGTGAACGCTCTTCCTTCAAGGTTTGTGTGCCGAATTAAAGATCCTTCCTTTGGAAGCTGATGCTGTTTGTATGTTTGCATGAGCTTTGCTGACTTTATGTGTTTATTAAATGAATATTAAAATGTATTTTTCTGTTAATCTGAGTTTTTTTTTTAAATTTTAGATGCTTCAGGAACCAGCTGCATTTTCAACAGCTGTGCAGGGTTTGTTGTCGGCCCAAAGACAGTCATTAGCTGCTAGATCTGCTGCAGGAGGAGAACATCTTTGTTTCTTGGGGTCAGGAAGGGAAGAAGAAGATCAATACACTCACATGGTCGTAGCCAGTTTTCTTCAAAAACATACTCATTATGTAGCCATGGTCACAGGTGGCTACCAAGGTAAGTTGTTCTTCTTTTCCATTTTCTTTTTAATTGTTGCGTAGTTTAACTTTTGGAGCCTATTTAAATTGCCCCTTTATGTATGTATTTTTTTAATTATGGATATACTGTTTTTAACTGTTAAATATTTTCTCCAAAAACTTGAATTTACTCTTTCATTGTTATGGGAATGAGGATCAAAACATTTATTGTATATACAGTATTTATTCACATATAAGCTGCCCTTGTTTTTCAATACTGAAAATAGAAAAAATGTACCGTATTTACCAGAAAGGAAGACGATCTTGAATTTAAGACGACCCCTAAAAAAATTTGGTTCACTTACAAAAAAACTTTTACATATATGTGTAACAAGCTAACGTTAAGAGGATGAATAAAAAAAAGTAAATTTACTACTAACATCTCCCTCTCGTTTCCTTCCCTAATTCTTGCTGTCCTGTTCATTCATCACAACTTATTCAAATTCGAACAAGCCGTCTTCCATACCGTCCAGAGAAGTGGTATACTGGGCTTCTTAATTTTCCCTGTAGGAGTTAATGCATGTCCTTTGCCAAAAGCCATTCTGAATAAAATTACTTTATGTAATCCTTAAAGGGCTTCATCACTACAACATCTAGCACTTGAATTTGTGTCATACCTCCTGGTATAACTACAAGGTCAGTATTCATACCATGAAGGGTATTTTGAACTTCTTCTGTAAGGTGGCCTTTGAATGCATCTCTGCCTTAAAAGTGCCCCAGGTCATCTATTCCACACTATGGTTAGCCAGTCCTTCGTTAAATCAGCTGACTTTTAGGCACTGTTTTGCGTTTTAAAATAACATATGGCGGCAATTTTGTTCTGTCTGCTAATACAGCTAGCATTACAGTAATGTGCAGTTTTTCATTCCCGAAAGATTTTATGACGACATTTTTGCACCTTTTTCATTGACTGTGTAATTGGATGGCATGTTGAAGTTAACGGTGGTCTCATTTGCATTATCCATTTGGCTCAGAAGGTAATTGTGACTTTTTCGCAACCGAATTACATGTCTCTGGAAAGTTATTGGTTTGTCCGTGAAGTCGGAAGGTAGATGATAGTGAAGTTCTTCGTCGCAGGTTAAAACCATTATGACGCATCATATGTACACACCATCCATTACTAGCCTTAAATTCTTGGTGTGGAATGTTTTGAGATCGTGCTAATTCTTGGGCTTTCATTTTAATGATATCCTGTATCACCGGTTCACCGTCCATTCTTTGAATACACACCAAGTTTGCAATTTCCTCTTCTAATGCATGAAATCAGCCTCGTTTTGGTCCACTAAATCAGTGGTGCCCAAACTACGGCCCGCGGGCCAAATGCGGCCCGCAAAGGGTTTTTGTGCGGCCCGCGAAGCTATGGCGGAAAAGCAATTCGAAAAATTAGACACATTCATACATTTTTTGAAAATTTTTGTAATAAAACTTCAAATATTGAAATGTTAGCCATGAAAACCTGATTTAGACTTGATTTTCAGTTAGTATATGGCTCCTCAAGATACAGAAAACTTCCGATTAAAACTCGAATCCGGCCCGCAGAAGAATTGTCAACTTACAATGCGGCCCGCCAAGGGATTCGCAGCCACTGATGTGGCCCACCATTAGAAAAGTTTGGGCACCACTGCACTAAATGATCTCCATGTTGAGTTAGCACCTCCAAGTTTCTCTTTTGCTTGCTTCAACCTTCGCACATTTGCTTCAGTTACATTGTATTTCCTCCCTGCCGCACAATTATTTGTTTCTTCAGCATAGTGCATCACCATTAACTTAAAATTTCTGTCTTAACTTCTTCTAATTCCTTTCGATACATTCCCTCTTACCGCAGTTCCTTTTTTCTCTACGCGATCTGCCATTTGTATGGGGTATCTTATTTAAAAGTTATAAATAATAACTTGTCACTATTTCACTTTAAAACTCAGCAAAGCGTGTACTACTCAAGTGCTCTCGTAAATTTTCTACACTCTAAAGGAGGGGTGTATTCTCACCTTAAATCCTCATACTCCATTCTAAGACGATACCTAGTATTTTTGATGGCATTTTTATGAAAAAACCTCGTCTTCCTTTTGGGTAAATACGGTACTTGAATATTATTATTATTTCAATATACAATGCAAGTGGGCGCCTGGCCCGGTGGCAAGGTTACAAAATTAACATATATAAAAAAAAAACATTTAAAACATATAAAAACATATTCAGAAGATTCAGTTTACAATTTTTCACATACCACATACAATATTCTATCCATATATTTTTCCTGTTAGGAGCTTAGAGTTCGAACTCCTTCATTAATTAATTCATCTTACAATATTATTTAACAATAAATTAACTAAAAGTAATGAAAATCGTTCCCAGTGATATTTTTTACTCTTGATTTAAAGGTTTTAACATTTTTAGGGAAGGGTACACAAATGGAAACATCACGTATCACTCAAAAGCTCGTCTTTAGAATTACCCATAATTATTATGCATTTTGAATGCTATTTAACTTTGCTTTAAAGAGACCTACGTGGGAAGGGAATGGCTTTAAGACCTCTGCAGGTAATGCGTTCCAATGCTCAATCCCTCTATTAAGAAACGAGAATTTTCCCCAGTTTGTTTTTTGTGGAGGAGGCTCCATCTTGTGCTCATGATCCCAGCATCCATGATAAGAAGGTTTTTTAATCCTATCACAAATATCTGCTCAAGCTGGCTTTTCCGTATATGCATTAAAAAGTCCCCCTAGCCTTGCTATGCTTCTTCTATGTTCTAGCGATTCCCACTCTAGTTTTTTTAACATTTCTGTTATGCTCTCGGTTCTTCTAAAATCTCCTAAGACATAGCGCGCTGCAGTTCTCTGCACCATCTCAAGCTGCTTTATCTGACCCACTGAGTGAGGATCCCACACTATTGCAGCATATTCCAGAATAGGCCTAACTAACGATTTATAAGCCATTTCCTTTGTGGCGGGACTACTCTTTCCTAAGACCCTAATTATAAAATGCAGTGCTCCGTAAGCTTTGGCTACAACTCTGTCTATCTGCGGTCCCCACTGAAGGTCCTTCGTGAAAGTTACCCCTAGATACTTACACTCATCGTCCTCCGTTAGGACGCTACCCTCTAAAACGTACTCCCAGTTAAATGCACTTCTTCCTATACAGAAACGTATTAGTTTTGTTTTTTCTGCATTTATTTTCATTTTATTTACTTCTGCCCAACGTACAAGTTCATCTAAGTTATTTTGTAATGATCCACAATCCTCAGTATTCTCGATTAATCTGTAAATTAAACAGTCATCCGCAAATAACCTAACGTTACACCCCAAAGACTCAGGTCGTTTATGAATATCAAAAACAACAACGCTCCGAGGACACTTCCCTTAGGAACGCCCGAAGTGATATTCGCATCATTCGAAAGTTCACTGCCTACTTGAACCTTTTGCTTACGTTTTGATAAAAATTCCCCTATCCATCTAACCACTCTTTTGTCCATTCCCATTCCAGATATTTTATCCATAAGTAACCTATGGTTTACTCTGTCAAAGGCCTTGGAAAAATCTATGAGAATTGCATCTATCTGTTTCCCCTTATCTAGCGTCTCTGCAATATCCTGTACTTGTGTGGTCGTCTGGCTGTCACACGAGTATTCTCTACGAAAACCGTGCTGTGCTTTACTTAGCCAGTTCTTCGCCTTCCAAAATTCTCTAATATAGTGAGACAGTAAGTGCTCCATTTGCTTGCAAACTACACTTGTCAGGCTTATCAGGCGATAATTATTCAAATTGGAACGAGAACCTCCTTTATAAATAGGGACTACAATTGCGCTCTTCCACTCTTTCGGTATTTCCCTGTTATTCAACGATACTGTGAATAATACTCGCAGATACGGTACGATAGCTTCGCCCCCCAGTTTCAGAACTTCTCCCAAAATTCCGTCTGGACCACAAGATTTATGCTTCTTAATGCTGAGTATGCTCTTTAAGATGTCGCTGTCTCTTATTTTTATATATTCAAACTCGTTGCTGGCTATCGAGAGCATGTTGTTGTCACTCTCGTCATTGCTAAACTGATTCGTAAACCAAACGTTAAAGGCTTCAGCTTTTGCTATGTCATCTTTGAGTACTATGTCATTTAAATCCAAATTTACATTGTCTAACTCATCACGGCCTTTACATCTTCTTCGTATATATTTATGAAGATTTCCCCAACCGTTATTTATTATAGAGTTTTCTAAAAACTTATCTTTCGCTTTTTTCTTTTCTTTCAATAGGTCTCTACAGGTAGCCTTATACTTTTCTAAAAGAGGTGTTGCTCTATGTCTCTTATGATAAAGTCTCCGTGCTGTTTTCTTTAGTTTCTTAATAGAAACATTATAATATTCCGGGTCTGGATTACTGCCTAATGACTTCTTAGGAACGAATTTTTCAATAGCCTCCGATAGAATATTTTTAAAGTTAACCCATATTTGCTCTACACTGTCTCCCTTACTCACCCATTCTGGAAATTCTCTACGTAGATATTCTCTGAAAGCCGTTACATTCGCCTTGTGGTATAATCTAACACATATACCCGGCTCACATTTTTATGTATTTCCCATTGAATGTCCGTAATTACACCCTTATGGTCACTAATGCCCTCGAATACTTCCGTTCTTGTTACCAAATCGCTGGGTCTAACTAAGAAAACGTCTAAAATACTCTCTCCTCTCGTGGGCCCCTCCACTACCTGCGTGAGGCCTCCTTGACCGATAAGACTGTTAACGCATCTCTGACTCTCACCACCTACCGGCATACGTCCCTTCCAGTCTACCTGGGGAATGTTGAGGTCACCTGCTATAACTAATGGCCTGCTTACTACTCTGCTACTTGCTATCTCGACTAGCCGCTCCATGAGCCCCATGTCTTCACCTGGTGGCCTATACGCTGCTACGATTTCGAACTGTTTTCCTTTTCTATCCTTTATATTTACTCCGAGTAACTCATACTCTGTATCTATTATTTTTAGGCTACTTTCAATGTCGTCCTTCACGCAGATACATATTCCTCCTCCTTTGGTACCTCTGTCTCTTCTGTAAATATGAAACCCATTCGGAAATATTTCATTGTCACTTATTTCCTCCCTTAGCCACGTCTCTGTACATATAGTAACATCAGGTTCATGTATTTCCATTAGCGAGCCGAATTCAAATATTTTATTGACTATGCTCCTGCAGTTTACCTGCATAAGCCTAAAAGTCCCATCCCTTCCCCGCGCTCTCCCGCCAGCTGCGTTTATTCTCCTTTCATTTTCACCTCTAACACACCCAACTAGTTTCCCGACAAACAAGATTTTATTACATCATTAAGCACACTATAAACTTCCTCATGATTTTAAAAGATACAAAAATTTATCGAACTCATTAATATAAATAAAAGCAGAAACGTATTTTGGTTGGGCTAAATACATTCTGTAAAAATACAGTAAAACCCCTTATTTACACTTTTCTAGGGACCTGGGAAAACATAAATTGCGGGAAAGGGTAAATTGCAGGAAAAGGAAAAATAGCTAAACTGATTATACTTTTAAACTCGCTTATTTGTTACAGTTAGACTAACAATAAAATCAGTGTTAAAAGAGATAAGTTTATAAAGAGTAAATCTATTTATTCATTTACTTAACCAGCACTTTTTTTAATAATAGTAATATAACATATATGCCGACTTAAAATGCTAGTATAGTATGCTTGGGTTTCCATTACAGTCTCCATATTACATTTATCTGGAAAATTGTGCATAGACATGCATAGGTATATTAACTTCAGGAACATCATACCTTTTGGAAGCTTGAATAGTGTTAGTTTTTTCCACCACTTGAGCTATGACTATTTTAAAATTCATGTTATAACTTCATCGGATTCCTCTGTTAATGTGGGATTTGGAAGAACCTTTTTTTCTCAAAATGATCAACATCCTTTTTGTCACCCATTTTAAAAATAACGGATGGGTAAAAACTCACTAGTGTAGGTACAAAGAATATGCCAACTCACTGATATCTTCAATTCACTGACTAATGAGGAGTTCAGCCGCCAACTGAACTCGATCTATTTTCGCCTCAGATGCTTTTCAAGTACATTGTAATATGTACACCTGATGTGTTTACAATGTAACAAGTAAGTATCACTTAACAGACGTGCGGAATGTACGATGATTTTTCGAAACACCATTTTACGATCTTTTAAAATTATAATTACTCGAATATAACATGGGGGCTACTTTTAAAATTTCATTTTTTGGAAAAAAACCACCTTATATTCAGGACCATACAGTACCGTATTTTCCGCCAGATACCGCGCGCGTTATCTATACAAAAAATATAAAAATCGAGCAAATGTGACTATGCGCGTTATACGCAGGAAAAAAAATTGTATTTCAAAGCGAACGTTATTTCGTTGTAATTGTTATGCTTTTCTTATAGTAATGGAAATTTACAACAATTCGTCACATTTTAAAAACACTTGCAGACGTTCTTTTCATCAAATGGCAATTTAAATTATTTCCTAGCGAAAATAATTATTCAATTAAAAAAATACACGTTTTACCACGTAATTAAAGCATTTCCATATTATACAATTTCAATTAGTAATACCTATAAATATATCAGTCTATAAAGCAACATATGAAACAATATCACTAAATGTGCTAACGTAATTCAACATACTCGCTAGTTTATTTTACGCTTGTTATTATTTACAATACAACCAACCGAAACAACCCAACTCCGTGTCCGATCATTTCATTTACGCATTTTCTCTTTTACAGAAAATACTCACAGTTGAGTTGATTGTATTGTAAATAATAACAAGCATAAAATAAACGATTAGAACGACTAGAAGGGTCATGGGGATAACACACAAGCACCATTAAATCAAACTAACATCTGGAATCAAAGACATTTTAAAAGATTTATTGGATATTAAATTACTCAAAACCATGAAATTCTTCTTCAGAATCGACAAAAAAGGAATCAATACAAGATAATACTTCATTGGGTACAAATTGTTCATTTTCCAAAATACAATCGTTATCTTCTACAACTTCTTGGTCTTCAGACATCAAGGAATCGCCTAGTGATTTCAGGAAACCGTTTCTGACACATGTTGTTGTAACTGCACCCCAGCTATCAATGATCCAACTGCACATGTCACTGTACGATGGCCTTTTCATTTTCCCAGTCTTGGTGTATTCTTGAACACCACTCATCATCTAATCCTCCCATTTCGCCCGCAACTTGGTTTTAAACGATCTATTTACTGTCAGATCAAGAGGCTGAACTAGTTTCGTCAATCCTCCTGGAATAATGGCTAGTTTAGAAAATTTACTGATGGTTTCTTTTACTTCTGGCATTGTATGTGCACGACATGAGTCCATTATCAACAATGATTTAGGATTAAAAAATGCTCCTTTTCGTTTACTCCAAACTTTTTCCACCCAAAATTTCATCACCTCATGGTTGACCCACCCTTTATCATTAGCGGTAACTATAATATCCTTAGGAAATGAAACTTTAGGGATAGTTTTTCTTTTAAATATCACCATAGGTGGAAGTTTTGACCCATCTGCCGTCACACAAAACATTACCGTAAAGTTAGATTTTTCATGTCCAGTTGTTGCAACCAACACATCTTTGGCTCCCTTAAGATTGACAGTCCTAGAAATAGGGAGATCAAAACTAACCGAAACCTCGTCCATGTTTCCGAAATGTTGACGATCTACTCCACAAAGGTTTTCGTTGACGAACAATCTAAATTTCGCCACTTTTGCTTCCCAGTCCAAGGGTAATTTTTGTCCGACACTGGTGGAACAACGCATACTTAATCCATTTCTCCTGATGAATCTAAAAACCCATGATGGATAAGCCTTAAACTCTGTAATGTTTTCGCTTCGTGCTATTTTCTTTGCTTCGAGTAACACACGAACAGTTGAAATTCTAATACCATTCGATCGCTCTTTAATAACCCAATCGTATAGTTTTTTTCCAATCCTGGCCAGAAGCACTTTCCGAAACGCATTGAACGTTTTCTTTCATGCAAGCAATTGAGAATTGCTTCACTTTTTCTCCATTCTCAGACGCTGGATTCTCCTACAATAAAAATTCTTCCGGCTTCACGATTTCCTTTTTCTTGGGCTACTTTCACTACTTCTAATTTAAATTTTGCAGTATAAGATTTTCGTCTTAATTTATTTTCGTTTTCCATGGGCTTTATTATAAAACTTTTAGTAATTAGTATAACTGAGCACGTGTTCACACCGTTCACCAAAACCAGAACAAATGAACGACTAATCACGTGATGAATTTGAAGTTGGATTAAAAAATTGAAAGAAGAAATTGCGCTGATTCAGTTTTCTATCAGAAACAGAAAAATTTCGTCTGCGCGTTATGTATACAATTTTCAATTCGATAAAATTATTAAGATGCACGTTATCTGCTGGTGCACGGTATCTGGCGGAAAATACGGTAATTTAAATTACTACAATTTAAAAATTAACTTAAATTTAATTACAAACTGTGAGAGCCAAGAGGCAGGATTTGAGTGGAAAGGGTAAAAATATGATAGTGCCAAACTTTAATGTATTTTCAATAGCATTCATACTTGGTTCAAAGAGTAAATTGCATAAATAGTATTTCCGTATCTAGGAGCGCTGTTTATGCCGTGATTTACATATGAGGTTTTGAAGTTTTCACCCAAAAGAGTTCATATGTATTTCCACCTCTAAGTATGCTGTTCCTGAGTAGCATTGTAGCATCTGCTAAAGGGAGTGCTGTTTTGAAAAGAAAGAGTTCATATTTCTGCCTCTAGGGGGGCTGCTCCTACTCTGCTGCCGTCTTCGAAATCTTCATCCAAAAGAGATCTGATTTTTTTGCTAAGCTAAGCCGAAAAATGTTAAAAATTGTTGGGAATTGCATGCGAAATTCTTTTAAAAAATCGTATATTCTATCGTAAAATGGCACGAATAATGGGAAAACTTAAAATGAAATAGTGTAAATACAGGGTTTTACTTACATTGGAATCATAGGAAAATGGATGGGACCCAAATAAAATGTTGTAAGTAGCGGAAAAACGTACATTCTGATAACGTAAATACAGGGTTTTAATGTATATACATAATATTCTTATACTGTCCGTCCATTCGTTGGTCCGTCTGCTGGAACGCTTTGTACAAATCTCCGTAAGTGAACACAAAAAGATCCCCTTTTTTCACTTGCAGGCTAATTTTTGCTAAATTAAATTAGAAGTAATTGACCTACTATCTTCAGATAGGAACCATCTTAAAGAAAAATAAACATAGATTCTTATTCTTATCGTCGATTTTTGCCTTCGATTTGAATTTGCTCAAGTTATATGTTTAAATCATATTTATTGGAAAAATTTAATCTTTTTAAGTATATGTTGCCCTGACGACCAAGTCATTGTTAAACCTCGAGATTCTATTGTCGTCCTTATACTATATGCATAAGGAAAGCATGCTTTGATTGCTTTAGTACGAGAGAGAAGGCGCTCGAATTTTTTATACACTGCTCCCCAGATATAATGCGGGTTTACGGGATAGGGATCCGACCCACCTTATAAGATAACCGCACTATAACCGACGGCTACAATTATTCTTGAATTCAGTGATTATCTAATGGACTAAAAATTCTTCTAATTTTACACTATTGAGCATGATAAACGTAGCAGTGCATTTGGTATTTTTTAACAACCAAAAGGAAACGGATGCGAAATGGTGTGAATAGCTAATAAGAAGCTTTACTTGACAATTTGTTGTTTACGTCATATATTTACGTCAAGAAAGACTGCAAACACCAGCAGGTTACAGGGAAAGTGACTGATGAAACAAATAAAGTTTAATACTTCTCCAATTTATCCAAGAAGGATCGTAGTCTTCCTTCTTCATTAATCCATCCCCGTATTGTTCCCTCTGGAATACCCAACTCCCGTTTTATTTGTGCATTCGAGACACTGCTTTTCACTTGTTCTGTTACGCTCATTTTCTCCTTAATGGTATACAACCTTCTTTTGTTAATGTTTGCCATTGCCCATTAAATAAATTAAATGTTATTAAGAAATATAGCTACCTTCTGTAAAACTCACTAAAATGTAAACATTCACAGAATCATGAAAACAGCCACAAAAAACACAACCGGAACAGATAAGTTCTCACACTACGGATCGACTTTTTCCGTTTGCTCTGATAACCTTTACTCAAGCAATCGCTCTGACAACCCTTACTCAAGCAAGCGACTCTCGATACTAACTGCAGTGACTAAAACCACTACACATCTTGCGAAATGTGCTGCTACTCTCTCTCACATTGAGAAAAGCCCAATCCATTTCTTTTGTAGCATTGGCAAGATAAGAAAATCGTGTCACTGTGTAGTGGTTAGTGACCTTTAAGGAGATTAGCAAACCCTGCCTATCATTGAAAGGGCAAGGTAGGAGAGGAGACCATCGCATGACTAGAAAACTCAAAAAAGCCTGAATTGCTTTACCCAGTAAACATCCTTTTTGCTTTCACCGAGGGTATAGTGCCTTGGGATTTCCGAGAAACCCTGCTTGCTGTATTGCTCCTTAAGACTGGTTTATTTGGGTGGGAAAGCCTCCTGCAGTGCGAGGTTTGCAGCAGCAATGTCCATATTTTTCTCAGAATCTCATTCAAAGGGACGGGAAACAAGAAAGACCTGCGGTATATCCAAATCCGTGGTATAACAGATGGCATTATAACCAGGGAGCAGTGTAATTAAAACCGTGTTTTCATTAATTTCTTTTCAGTTAACATCACATTGACATTTTTGGTAATTAACTACTTTTATAGTTATTTTCATAGTTTTTTGCAGTGTATCTTACAATTTACGGGATTTATAAATTCGTGTCACATATATGAATCATGCAAAAAGCCATTCCTTGACATGCAGACCTTTTTCGTTTACATTTTAAAATATCTCAAGGATGAGATGACAGTGTTTCTATCTAAAAATCACTTCTCAATGCGGTGAGGAACCTTTTCTTGGTGTTTGAAATGCAATGTAGGAACTATGTATCTTTTCAAAGGAGAGCACAATTTTTCTCCTCTTTTTCCTGATGAAGCCATAAGTTATGTACACACTGGACATCATTGTTCCATCTCAGCAGCTTTCAACACCATTCAGTAAGCGCCCAACATCCATTCAACTCACTCGCAACATCCTTTCAACTCAGAACATCGCCGGCAACATTGGTTGGCAAAACTTTAAAGGAACCGCCTTCTTGAAATGTTGCTCATTCAAAATGAGAAACAAGGCAAATTCTGCTCCTCCATACCATACCCCACCACCACGCAATGTTCACAGCGCATGCGTCTACTATCTATATTGCATCATCCAAACTCAAGTGTTACGTCAACTCATTTTGCCAGTCTTTCCTATTCCCCGTACACGGTAGATACACATTCTTCATTCAAGGTAAATATTTTATTTTATTATAGGTTTATATTTAATTTAATTATTAATGCAAAAGCTATTTTACCTCACCAAGAATGCACAAGCATCTGCACATTTATTCCAACCATCTCCAATGTTTTACATGTCACAAATTCCTGCTGCCCCCAATTCAACGAATGTCGCCTTCTTCTCCATATGAACATTGTTATACCTCAGCGTATTCTCCTATAACTTCTCCAGTTTCTGTCCAACCACAAAATGACTCTGAATCCTATCCGACCCAGCAATTATCACTATTCTTCCTCGCGCCTCTTTCATCAGACCCCTCAGTGTCATGATCACAAAATTAGAAGGCTGCTAACATTTAAACTTAACGTATATTCGGAACAAGAAGTAAGCTATATCTTATGTCAAGCAAAATAAATATTAATATCTGTCAATCTATATCTGATGTCAAGCAAAAACATTGTACATAATTAAAAAATGTTATTTTTATTCTACTTAATTATTCTTTGTATTATTGGTGCTTGTGATACCTTGACGCATTCCTTGAGAACCCATATAATAGCCTCGCAGACCCTTTGTACCATCACTGAAATTGCCTGTTTTGATATTTTAAATAAGTAGTTGAGGCTAGCAAAGGAAACCCGTTGCTAAAAAAATGCAGTGTAACTGCTAGCCAGATGGATGGTGGTATTGCAGCACGACAGTTCATGTTCAGCTTCTGAATTAACGATGCAACCAAGAGTTCAAAATTGGATGCTGAAATTCTTAAAAAGTTATAAAACGCACCACTGTCCTTCATTTGCAGTTCGGTCATCAGAAATTATTTTTTCCACCAATGACGTATTTTCTTTTGTTTCTCAATATTTACATAAGCAGCACAGCACATGACAGCAATTTCCTGACTCGTTGAGGGCATGACAAATACTGGTGTGCGATAAGAAATCGTCTGCTGTGTGGACATGCAACAAGTTGAACAACATCTGTTCAACGCCCGGCCAACATCTTATGTTGCTAAAGGTGTTGAAAGTTGCTGAGTTGAAACAATATTGTCCACTGTGTACCTACCTTTATGGTATATATCATGCGACACTCACACTGAGAGAAAAGAGAAAATAGGGTGAGAGCGTTACAACTCCCCGACTCCGACCTCTCCATGGCTCAAGATGTTGGAAGCTCTTCTTCCACCTCCTCAAGGTCACAGTGCTCAATTTTACTTAGGTCAGGGGGAATGCAAATGATGCATCGTCAGTTTTGCCTTCCTCTTGGGAGGGAACTTATTGAAGAAGAGGCGTCAGTTATTCCCTCGAAAACTTCCCAAAAGAGAAGCCCAAGTGCAAGCGGAGCTCCATTGGATCAGTTAGAGGAGAAAGAAAATAAACACCATAAAGGAAAATCGTCTTTGATGCCGTGTGCTCAGAGAAGGGAAAATACACACAATCAGTGGGAAAATGAAAACTATGTGATGTCAATATGTATTTTCTATTTTGAAGAATACTACACAAGCAGGATTTTTAAGTGTAATGCAGAATGAAATTGGTATTGTAATGCATGAATAAATGAACTATAAAAATGATCACTAATATTTTTTATTGAATTTATTGTTGTTATATTATAGAACTGTGCCATATTTGCATTCTTTTGTTTTATTTTACTATAAAAGACATAATCCCGTTATTTCCCAAATGATTTATTAAATAATGCTTTTTATTTGAACATTTTATTACGAATAGTTAAAGAAATACAAGATATTTTCTGATCGAATGCAAGAAAACTTTAAATGGCCAAAATCAAATCTGGTAGCGAGAGTCTACTAAGGGACATTTAAATCCGGCGTTTAATTAATATGAATTATTTTAAGCATTCAAAGAAGCGCTGTATCACACGTCTTTATTCCAGGTTTACGGAATACTTCATGTATACTCCTTTATCACAGATTTCTACATCTTCCTTGTAAGTTTATCAGAAAAAATATATTCAAATAAGGATAAACAAAGATGCTAGAAGCGCGCAAAGACAACAGAAAGAGGTTTTGTATTTGCCCACTCAACAAAAAATGCCAAAAATATAGGTTTTACCTTAGTAATTTTAGCACAATCTTCAATATGATTCTCACTATCACTGTCTGAACTGACACTTTCTTCCGAATCAATTTCAAGTAAGATTTCTGTCTCATTTTTATCACCAGGATTGCTTGCCTTTTCCACTGATTGACTCCATGATAACTTTGACTCATTTAACCTCTTAGGAATTAAACATAAAGTAATCACAGAAAAAAATAAACAATAGCTGCCTCCATACAGCGTAAATGCTTCCCTCAGAATAGCTTCTTCTGAGTGGCAAGAGAAAATTTTTTGCGATCCAAGCACTTCCTATGTGCTCTGATCATGATTTCGGTCAAGATGGCCTGTTTGTGCAGTGATGTCAGATAAGTGTTTCTCTCTCTCAATCTCATTATACGAGGTACATTCAAGCTGGTATTTAAATGGTTTGCACTACGGCCATAAGATTTCGTGAGGCACTGACATCGACTTTGGTGCGCACTCATGCCAAGTAGGAACCGGCTCAACTGCTTCACTCTTGTGTCACAGCAATTTGATTGTGGACGTGTCTTAGCATGTTGGCAGAATGTCCCAGTTTGAACAGTGTGCTAACATCAAGTTAATGTTTAAACTTGGGAAAAGTGCTAAAGAGACGCAAGCATTACAAAAAGTTTATGGTGATGATGCTTTGAAGAAAACAGCAGTTGCGAGTGGTTTAATCGGTTTAAAAATGGACAGGAAAGACTGGAAGATGAACCTCGCAGTGGATGTCTTTTGACATCACGAAACGATGAAATGTCACGAAAGTGAAGAAACTTGTGCGGAATGATAGGCGAATGACTGTTGTTGAGATTGCTAATGAAGTTGGACTGTGTAGGCTCAGTACACATAATCCTGAGCCAAGATCTTTAGGGATGCGTCGTGTGTGTGCAAAGTTTGTTCCACGCTTTCTCTCGGATAATCAAATGGACTGCAGGGAAACCATCGCAGGTGATTTGTTCAGAAAATCAATGCACTATTCGAGCTTCCTACGTAAAGTGGTCATAGGGGATGAGATTTGAGTGTTTGCCTATGACTCCGAGAGCAAGGTGGAATCATCCGAATGGCTCACAAAAATTTCCCCACGACCCAAGAAGTCTCACAAAACAAAATCCAACGTCAAAGTCATGCTGCCTGTTTTTTTCGACAAAGAGGGCATAGTGCACCACGAATTTGTGCCTAGGGGGAGAAGCATTACTGCTGCTTACTACATTGAGGTTTTGACACATTTGTGTGAGAATGTGAGGTGAGAACGGCCTCAAAAATGGAAGGATGGCTGGTTCCTGCACCATGACAATGCGCCCAGTCACATGGTGATTGCAGTTCAGCAGTTCTTGGCTGAGAAAAAAATCACACTCATGCTGCAGCCTCCCTACTCCTCTGACCTTGCGCCGTGTGTCTTCTGACTGTTCCCTAAACTGAAAATGGGGCTTTGGGGTTGTTTTGCTACAGTGGGTGACATCAAAGAAAATGCCGAAGCGGGCCTACATGCGATAAAAAAGACAATTTTAAAGAATGTTTCAAAGCTTGGAAAGACCGATGGAGCAAGCATGTATGTGCAAAAGGAATGTACTTTGAAGGTGGTTAGGTTTGTAACACCAACTGTTCACTCAATAAAGTTTTATAATTAAATTCCGGGAACTTTTTGAATATACCTTGTATTGCCCTCAAGA
The DNA here is from genome assembly GCA_028673005.1 of Tanypteryx hageni. Classification (NCBI taxonomy): domain Eukaryota; kingdom Metazoa; phylum Arthropoda; class Insecta; order Odonata; family Petaluridae; genus Tanypteryx; species Tanypteryx hageni. Next base: position 40,988,012 of record CM054112.1, on the reverse strand, counting down.
GATGCTGAACCAAGCACTAGCCCAGACCAGAAGACCCTTTCTCCCTTTCCCATGTAGCTTTCATCTCTTGACACATAAGAAAAAATATTCATCTCAAGAATGAGATATGTCACAGAGCAGATAAACACGTGTAATACACAATTAAAAACATACGTAATACACAATTAAAAATGCACAAACGTAATACACACTTACAAACAAATCACAGAAAAAATAAAAACCACAAGAAGCACCGTTCAGGGCAAAGACTTCTTTCAGTCTGTCTGTAGAGATTGGAGGAACTCCGGCGTAAAAATGCTCAGGATCAGTCTACATATATTTCCACCTAGGCTTTTAGCTTTCTTGCCCATCCTTTTCTATAATGACTTATGCTGGTACTTATCCTTTGGAGATAAGTGAGGCTGTTGGAAGACCCACAACTGTCTTGCTCTAAAAGAAGTTCATGGATAGAGAATGCATGGTCAAGAGATTCTTCTGAGGGTAAACAAAAGTGACGTGAAATCCTCTTAAATCTCATCCACACTTCCAAATCACTTATAGATGGTCCTTCCGGGTCGAAATGAAGTTCGTCTCATGGTAGGTTTGAGAGATTTGGAAGGCTAAAAATTCAAAATTTCATGCAGCAGCAAGAAGAATTAACTGAAATAATAAGGCAATATCTTTGCAAATAAGAAATTAAGTATTCAAAATTTAACAAAAATAAATACCAAACCTTATTCTATTAAAATATATAAACAAAAACAGATACTAATATTTGATCAGGCAAAAGCAAAATTAAGCCAAAGGTACAGGGTCGGTGCAGAGCATGCATGACGATGGCATGTGACGTTTATAGGGTCGGTGTCCTGCATGTATGACGACATTAAGGTGTTAAAATAACAACTGCGTTATTCCGAAAACGTATAAATCGAGAGGTTGCTGTAATAATAATAATTTATTGAACAGAAACAGGATAACCCCAATTATATGCATTACAATAAAAATATAATTGGATATATAAATATATAGAAATAGAGGAAATACAAATACACTGATAACACAAGAGTACACACAAATACATAGCTATATACTGGAAGGTTAAGTAAAAGTCCACAATCGTCAGATTCTGCTATTTAATATATTTACTAATTGTTTCCTAAATACAGGAAGTGAGTCATTATATACCACATTTACCCGAATCTAAGACGACCTTTTAGCAGACTGTCAAAACAGAAAAAAGATTTTATGACCTAATTTCTCACTGAATGTATTTGGTGTACATTTCGAACACACATATTCAGTTTAGGTGTACTAGTTCGTTCATTAATTTAAATGATTTGTTTCAAATTTTTGTTAATAAAAGATTTTTTAAAGTGCATTTTAAAAATTAAGACTATTAATGAATTCCGCATCTTCAGTTTGCAATGAAAAAATTCAGTAGATACAATTATTGAAGACATTGATTAAATGGATAATCATACTTCCTATGGTTCTATGACAACTCGTGGTGCGTAAATTCGCTGCGGTCAGTTCGTTGTGCATCAATTTGTCGCTTAAAACATTGTCGCACATCAATACATCGCATGACAAACTCATCGTGCATCAATTTATCTCTTGGCAAATTCATCGCAATACACCATGACTGGTGAGCGACAGGGGAAGACACTTTTCCACAAAATAATTTTTTTTATATTTCGATAATACCAGAATTACGCTAGACAGATTGGATGGTATATTGCAAGGAGTGTCACCCAACCAAAAGTATATCCCCCTGTCATACACCAGTCATGGTGTCTCGCCTTCCAATTTATCTCACGAACGAAGTGAAGCATTATTAGGAATCAGAGAATGCCAGGTTAAAATCTGTAAGCTTATTACGAGCAATAGACCTAGTGTTCTGATAGAAAATGCTTAATTTGTAAGAACCAGGGTTTAGCTCGATTTCACCACAGATGCACAAACTCAAAAGAATAATAAAAAACACTTGTGCAGGAACACAGCATAGCGTAACATGATGAAATGACTGACTCTAATGCTATTTTTAACAAACTTTCAGAGTAGTTAGAAGATTTAAATTTGGTAGGAACGTTTGATCCTTATAGTAAAAACCATTTACAAAAAAAATACCCAAAAAGATCTGGATTCGTCACCACTAGATAATTTCTGTTTCCCATAAGATAGCACGTAAAAATTGATTTTTCAACTCACAGGCTTTTACTCTTTAGCAAATTAAAATTAGAAACAATTGACCTACTGTCTTTGGACCTGAACCGTTTTAAAGAAGAATAAATAACGGTTCTTATTCTTATCATCACATTTTGCCTACATTTCGAAATCGCTCAAGTAATATGTTTAAATCATATTTGTTGGAAAAATTTAAGCTTTTTAATGATATATTGCCTTGCCGACTGTGTCATTGTTAAAACCTCGAGATTTTATTGTCATCTGAATCCTTATGCTAGGTATACATAGTGTGTAAGGAAAGCATGCTTTGAATGCTTTATTAGGAGAGAGAGAGGAAGAAAAAAGGAGTGAGACAGGAGGAGTATGAGAGAGAAGAGAGAGAGGGAGGGAGACAGAGAAGGAGGGAGAGATACGAGGTGCTACCCAAAAGTTCCGGGAATTTGAATAGCGCACGCGAACTGCTTGTAGTACGACCACTCGACGCTAGGTAGTGCTGGCAATATCCTTTATGAATAAGTGTGCATTGTGGCGGCTAGCTGAGTGCACATCTTTGCAAGTTCTGTGCATTGGTTCGATTCTCGGTACCACGGGATTTCCCACAGGACTTCGTACTTGCCGTGGCAATGTTTTTCATGGCGGTACATTAGGAACATACGAGACGGAAACATTGTGGAGTGGTATGTCGAATGAAACAAAAGGTGTGCTAATTTAAATTTCAAGCATAATCACTAGTTGAATACAGTGATTGCTCTGAGAATGGAGAAACTAAAAAAAGACTTTTCCGGGCAATTTTGGATTGTCACATTTATGTTCCAAATCTTCAGACTGCCTACTATTCCAATCTATTAGTGTTTTGCACTTTTAGATTGATAAAAAATGGTGATGTTTATAGAATATTTATGTAAATAGAAAAAACTACATCGGTTGGAAGTGAAGCGGCGAGAGCGGGAGACTGTGGATGACATGTGCATGGAAATTTCAAAGTCGTAATTGTACATTTTCTTCTAATTCAAATTAACAGTTTTACCGCATTAGATAAACATTTTATTCTTGTTTAACTGTGTTCCTAATGTACTGCATTTGACATAAGATATGGCCATTCAGGTGCACTTTGCTTCGTCATATGATGAACTTTTGGATTTAATGGACTTTCAGCATTAACGGACACCGTATCCCCCCATTTAGTCTGTTAAATCGAGGATACACTACTGTATTTCTCAGGAAAAAAGTATTTTGGTCCGCCAAGGCATTTAGGAAGGGTCACATCTTGTATCATTTTCAACCGTGATTAAGTCTGGCAACATTTACAAAAAATATTATGCCATAATAACAGTTAAATATAATATTTTAGATCAGCTTAATTCATAAAATAAATAGGGATGATCTAAAACATAAATAATTGCTTTGGGACTTGTAAATGTGCCCTGTATGAACTCGGCAGTCGTATTAATGAAAGCTGTCAGAGTGTGCCGCACATGTCACACATATAGATACACTTTACTGATTGTACTTACCTAAACTTAAGTGCAAGATGATATTTTAATTAAATGGGAAAAATAATAAATGGAATGCATATGTAATAACGATATATATGCTCAACTAGTCCTTTTTCTTCTGCAACTTTTTTGCCTCGTAAATAAAGATTGTCATTGATACAGTAATACCAAACTTCCTCTATTTTGCTATCCATCATTTCCTCCTCTAGTTGTGGCCATTTAGGACCAAGCTTACGAAGACTGTTTCTCTTATCCCATCAGTTTAAGTTTTTCCTCATTTTCTCAATTCATGGATCATTTTTTTCTGTGGGACGTGGACCAAAATTCGATTTTTGCCCAAATGGGGGCTAAAATGGGTCTTGATCAAAATGGATCACATAACACTTTTTCTTGCACTTGACGAAACGAATCGATTGGTGTGTTTGCAGTTAGTTTAGCTCATGTAGTAGTAGTAATTGATTTTTAAGTGTGTCGACTGCTATGGTCATTTTGCGCTGTCATCAACTGGACACACACAGGAGGGAGGAGGGAAACCCATTGCCGGCATTAGCCTGCTCTTAATGGAGAGCACCAAGGGGGCCAACTGCTTAACGTCCCTTCCAAAGGGATGTAGTCATCTTAAAATGGAAATATGCCAAAACCAGGAAAAATGGTGAAAATAGTCATATGGTTTATGTACTTCCCCTTGGGGAAACCCAAATGATGTTCGAATGAAACCAAATTTTGCAGGCCACCTGTGGGCACGAAAACGCACAATGGGCCCGATAACATCAAAAAAAAATAAAAACCACCATTTTCAACCCATCCTAATGCATGTGCGTAGTCGCTTGGGAAACTGCCATGCCAATTTTTTTTTATTCTGCTCAGTTGTTTCCACTGCCTGCTTACTGCTTTCATGTAGGACACAGCCTTAGAGATTGGCTATGCATTTTTATATAATTTTGCAATTAAATTTGTTATATAAATAGAGATAGACCATAAAAAATAGTTTCGCGACCTTTCATTATGAATTTCTCAAATTATTGTGACTTATTTATAATACAGGTATTCTTTGTGTCTCCCGATACTCCTGTTATAACCAGGTTGTATTGTATAGGCTTAATTATAATTTTTTTATTTATAATTAACTATAATTTAACACAAAAAAACATTTTTTACTTTTACTATTCATTTACAGTAATTTCCTAGCTTTTGTAATTCAATTGCAAAATTTGTTGCCAACCTCTTTAAATGCTGAACCAGAGGTTGTATTTGACAGGATTTCGGGGGCTTAGGATGAGAACACTCCAGAAGAATTAGGTCACAGCAGACCAAGGCAGGAATGCTGAAGATTTAGGGGAGAGGAGACCTCAGTCAAGTAACAAAAAGATACTTATCTAGATCTAGCGATAGGCTGTCGGACCTGCTTTCTTGATATATATTATATTTGGCACTGCTACTCTCATGATCAACCTGAAGCTGCATAATAGTTCTGGAGATAATCTGGAAGATCTATTCTGAGTGTTAGGAACTTATAAATAAAATTATGAAAAAAGGATAAACTTTTTGAAGGTTAAGAAAAAGTAAAATTCATTCATATCTTTTATTTATGGCTCAAAAATGTGTCTCACCAAAACATTGGTATTAGTGAAGTTTCATCAAAATCGGTCAATTCATTGCCAAGATATATTAAAATAACCGAAATTTGGACAGGCCCTTACATTATGAGCATTCGACCCTGTGGACCGATTTTGCCCATTCCAGCTCAAAAATGTATCTCATCAAAACATTGATATTGGTGGTGAATTCACCAAAATCAGTCAATTGGTTGCTTAGATACCTTCAAAAAACAAAAATTTGGACCGACCATTCCATTGGGGCCTCTCGATCCTGTGGGCCAATTATTTTTGACACTACAACTTGCATGATCAACCTTAAGCTGCTGCCAAAAATTAAAGCCCCTACCATTATTTTCTGATGAATTACGAGCGCCATAGACAGACATCTTCTTTTATTATTATAGACTAGCGTAATTACCCGTCAAATATGATGTAAATATTCCAAATATATTTGATTTTGATATGAAAAATCAGTAAGATATGTTAAATGATAATAATAAATAAATAGTAATATTCCCTCCCTCCCTCTCACTGTTCCTCTCTCCCTCTCTCTCATTCCTTATCTCTCTCTCTCTCTCCCTCCCTCTCTGCCCCTCCCCCCTCTCTCATTCCCTCCTGTCCCAATCCATAGCTCTCCCTCTTTTTCCCCGTCTCCTTCTTAATCTCTTTCCTCCTGTCCTATTCTAATTCTATACCTCCCTTACTCTCTATGTACTTTCCATTCTATATCCCTTCCTTCCAATCTCCCTCCACACATCCCCTTCTCTTTTACTCTACATCTATATAGTCATTTATATAAGCAAAAGAATCCAAACTAAATCCCAGTCCCATTAGGATTATATATTTTCATGAAAAATCCTACGATAATTTAAGGCAATCTATGCACTCGTATATATTACACATGCGGGTTGTGACAACAATCCAAAAAGTCAGGGATGATTAACATAAATTCTGTTAATTTCATGGAAAATATATTTTTAAGATTAAGTAAAATTTAATTCAAATCAGTATTAATTACAGTGTTGCAATATGTTCGATCAAAAGAACTTACTTTAAACAGGAATTTTGGAGATTATAATAAACTTCTAAATCAAGTTTTCCCATTTCTTTCGCTCCTAGACTTATCATTTTCTGCTCGCCTGCAATAGAATTACCCATGCTGCAATAATAATCTGTTTGTTGGCCTCCATGTTCATAAATGAATATTTTCCTACTTTTAATTTCTAACTGGGTTTAACAGCATCTCCCCTCAACACAACTCCTACCAACTGAGTCTGAGCTCATTATTATAATTTTTTTGCTTTTTAGGATTTATATCTCAATGATCTTTATTTATTTGCAGCTATACATGATTATCTTGGAGATGAAGTTGGCTGCAGTCTGCAGGAACACAACCCTCAGTCCTGTTTGGTTTGTATGCCTGACCATGTTCAGGAAGAATCGGAAACTATTCGTCCTAATTCCATTTCACAAGATCTCTTCGGAAAGATAAGGTAGATCAACAGTTTCATTTCCCTCTTTTTTACATTCTGTATTATGAAGTGGGGTTGAAAAATACAAGAAACCAGTTTCCCTTAGAACCAAGGAAATTTTAACATGTTTTCTACTATTTTCTCCTCTTTTATTACAAATTCTTTTTTTCTACATTTTAGACCTATTGTTTCACATTTGTATTATATTGAGTGACTCTTAGTGTAACATGACTATAGATTTAAATTCTTGTACTTGATTGGTATCATCCTGACGTTCCGCAAACCTTTACGTAACCCGAGTTTTACGTAAGTCGGAATTCTCCTAACTACTCACACAGTTCAGTACAATAAATAAGTCATTGGGAAAAAATCATTCTAACCATAGAAATTAAGGAAATTATTTAGACTCTGTGCTATCTCTCACTCGGAAAGTTACAGCTTCACAAGCAGTGAACAGTGGCAATATTCCCAATAAGCAGAGATAGTTGGAACAGCAGACGTTAGATGGCGCGCTGAACGGTGGTAGTGGTAAGGTTGCAGAAGTGCAGACCCAGGGTCTAAATAATATCTGATGTTAAACAAAAAAGCCACTTACGTTAATCCTAGTGTTATTTCAGCTCACTGAAGGCAGCATTTCCATGGGAGATGTATGGCAACATTATTGTATTGTGATTGTACAATAGTTAGAGATGTGTTAGTAGGTAGGCATTTGTTTGGCTCTTAGCTGTTCCCGCAACACAACATTCTTAAAACATTTCGGACTAGTGAGCTACGAACTGTGATAATTATTGTTATTCACTCATTTTCTCTTCATTAATATGTAAATACAGGTAATTAATAGGTATTTTTTCAATTAGAAGTACAGGTATACATTTGAATGCTTTCTCTTTACTTTCTTGAAGACAGAAATCATATGGAAATGAACTAAAGAAAACACACTATATTTTAGGGGAACTGAAGGTCGCGCTACCAGAACTAAAAAATTTCAACTCGCACATTACATGACACACAAGATGAAATCAAGATTTTGAGGCAAAAAATAACGGATCGTAAATTATGGGGGATCGCAAAGTACCCGAGTATATATGGTACGCACTTTACATTCCTAGCATAACGTAATATGTATGCACTTTCGCACTTGGATTTTTTTGTTTGTGGCTTATGGAAATGTTTACGTAAAGTCGAGTTCACGTAAGTCGGGAAGTGGCAGTAGTTCAGACATGACGTTCAATATTTTATTATCATTGTTAATTCTCTTAAAATTGAAAACAGCTTTAGTGCTTGATTGTTCTCAGTCCATTGGTTCATTTTCAACATAATTCTTTATCGGTCCTTAAGTCTTCTGTTGCATTGTTTGTGTTATGTAACTTTATTTTGATCTTAATGTTGTTTTTTGAACATTTAATTTTGTTTATGAATTCCCCATACTTAATCTTTGAATTAGATGTTTGAATCGTTGATTCAATTCAATTTTTCAAGCTAAGACATATTGATCAAGTTCTTTTGGATGGTTAATACATAAAGATCTGATAATTTTCTTATTATGACCTTTAAAATTGCTTCGAATCATATGTAATTAATTTCTAATCGAATTTTATTTTTATCATTGAACAAAGATTATGTAGTGGGAGTGTTACACTCAGTTTTCCTACTTTTTAGTGCTGCTATGAAAAGTAAGTCTGCTGAAGTGAAAGAAAAGCTGCTCGACTACATAGTAAATCCTAATGGAGGTCAATCAGTTGAAAGACATGTGAGCAGCAACGATAAAGTTGGAAAACGATATCGTAATATGGCTCCAGTATTCAGTATAGATGATGACCATGAAGGAGGTAAAGTAGAAAGCCTTTTGTGTTTAGCGTTTTAGCTTTTAAGTTGGGAGACAATGTATATGATAATTATGACATAAAGCCAAAGATTTTTAGTTTCATCTTTTCGACTTGTCTTTAGCAGTGCTGCACACAGTAATAGTCTTGATGTTACTTTTGGCACATGTGCCTAATCATGAAATGATGAAAATTAAAGGAATATGAAATGATCTTAAATTGGTGGTAGGTTTATGTTAGAAAATATTTTGATTAACTGCTTTTATTTTCTGTCCCACAAGACTGGTCTTTCTCATATAGGTCATTTGGTAATTAAAATAACAATTATATCTCCTCAAATCCAAATAATGGCAGAGCTTTTGTCACAAAAAAAAATAAATTTTAATGAAAATAGAAGTTGATTTATCCTTACCAAGTACTCTTATATGCTCTGAATGGCATTCCTTTTTTCAAAATTTCAGGAAGGAAACTCAGCCTATGGAAATTAAAGAAATGACATTTTTGGTCATGAGGAGAGATGTTTTCATGGCACCAAGTTGTATTTTGTCATTGGCCAATGATGGTTTTATGGGACAGAGAAAGAAGCGAATTAATTTTTCCTGGAGATACAAAAAGGGATTCGAACTTTTCCGACCCTTGGAACAGTTTTATACTGCCAGTTTTATGTGATATTTTAGACTATGTTTATATGTATTTCCTGATGTTTAAGAGCACAACCAATGCTGTTCTAATTTTTTAAAGTTTCTCAATTATACAGCACTGTAATTTTTCGGATGTTGCATTTGTACTATATTTTGAACTTGGCTTTGAATTCTGCCAGTGGTATGTTGAAACTTTTGGAAATTTTTTATTAGAACATATACACACAATGTAGGTGTAATTGGCAGCTTTATGACTGGGTGGCTTTCATAGTCATGAATAGAAAGAGAAACAATGAGTTACACATTTAGTATTTATAGGAATCCTATGTTGGTGTAAAGATGCTGTTGTGATGTAGAAAAGGTTGTTTAAAATTATGAGGAAGATTTATTCCTTTCTTGCAATTAATAAAACTACGGAAGTAGTTTTCCTTTGTAATTTCTGATATTCCTTATACATATTAAGAATGATAAAATTCTGCAATCAATTTACAAATTTCCTGTTAGACTGCCAAATTGTGATTTTGTATAGAATGTTTGAATAGATGTTCCTAAACATTTCATACTCTTTTGAAAGTTGTTGTTGGTTGCTATGGCAGCTTGTTAGGAATCTCTGGTGTTTGATAGCTAGGTATGCTTTTATGCTCAGTTTTTACTTCATTATGTGGATAGAATGCTCAATACAAAACTTCATAAAATGAGTAAAACTTCGATGCCATTCACAAGCGGGTAGGGTATTTTTGCTTTATTAGTGGTGATCTAGTCTCAAAAGATATATAATATATATTTCCGTATGTTCTTTTTTGATTAGGGAGTAAGTATTTTAGTCATTCTTATCTCCTAAAAATTTGGTTTTCACAAGAGATGAGTCAAACTATGTGTACCATCAGTTTACAAAAGCCCTTTTAGGTACTTTCATGATATTTTATATGGGAAATGTAATTTTTAAGCAATACTTGTGACCCAAGAAACTTTTTACCAATAGAGGTGCTGCTTGGGTTGGTGCAATTTGGTGTAGTCCTTATATATTGTTATGACTATATACATGTATTTATTGTTATGAAGTAAATATTTTGCAATATACCTTTTAATAATATGTATATATTTCTGTAAGTATGGTAGATGGTTGTTTCATGGTTGACGTGTTAGTATATTTAAACTTTTGTTGAGCTCAACTGAGATATTTAAGCAAAGTTTTAATAAGTGAAAGTAAGAAGTATTTGAATAACTTAATGGCTTAGATGTGTTAAGTTTAACTTGTTTTGTTTTATTTGTGTATATAATTCTTAAGCAATCCTGTTTTCAACCTTCTGACAGTTGTAAGGTTTGTTTCGTTGTATGCTGTATCTTGCCAGTTTTGTGTATTATATTAAATGCTTGAAGAATTTTTTAAAAATTATGTGTTCCTATTTCAAACAAACATTGATTTACTAAGATATTTCATTTACCGTATTTACCTGAATCCAGGACGACCCTGAGTCTAACAATAAGCAGACTGTCAAAACAGAAAATATATTTTGACCTAATTTCTCAATGACTATATGGTGTATATTTCGAACACATGTATTCAGCGTAGGTATACTAGTTTGTTCGTTAATTGAAATAATTTGTTACAAAGTTTTGTTTGAAAAGAATTTTTTAAATGTATTCTTTAAATTAAGACTATTAATTGAATCCCGGATTGTAAATTTGCAATAAAAAATTTCAGTAGATACAGTTATTTTGTCGTTTCATATGTTTCAAAAACATCAATTAAACACTTAACCTTAGTTCCTACTTACAAAGTTTTGTTTGAAAAAAGAATTTTTAAAATTAAGACTTTATTAATTGAATCCTGGATCATAAGTTTGCAATGAAAAATTTCAGTAGAGACAGTTATTTTATCTTATTTCATTTGTTTAAAAAACAACGATTAAACACGTAACCTTAGTTCCTACTTACAACTCATCACGGCCAGTTCGTCGCCCGTCAATTCGTCATATGAAAAATTCGGTTCACAGACATTTCGTCCAAAGACATTTTGTCCAAGGACATTTCATCTGACATTTTGTCCAAAGACATTTCGTCCACAAACAATTTGCCCAATGGATATTTCATTCAATGGATATTTCATCCAAAGACATTTTGTCCAATAGATATTTTGTTCAAAGACATTTTGTCCAATGTTTATTTCGTCCAACGACATTTCATCCAATTAATATTATATAGACATTTCGTACAGAGAATTAGGGATGGGGGAATGGGGTGGGACAAGGAAACTTCATTTGATGTAGGCAATATGGATGTCTGTTGACTCTGAATTAAACAGATTTTATAAAATCATAAATTAAAATGGAAAGCACTGCAGGGAAGGGAGGGAGATGGGGAGGGGGTACAAGGAAACATCATCTGACATAGGCGATATGGGTATCCTTCGAATTGGAATTAAACATAGATTTTATAAAACCGTAAAACGGAAAGCAATGGCAGGGATGGGGGTGTGTACAAGGAAACTTCATGTGATATTGGCATATGGCTGTCTATTGATTCGGAATTAGACAGATTTTATAAAAGCGTAAATTAAAACGGAAAGCACTGCAGGAAAGGGGTTTCACATAGGGGGTACAAGAAAGCTTCTTCTGATATAGATGATATTGATTTCGAATTTAACATAGATTTTATATAACCATAAATTAAAATGGAATGTACTGTCTGGTGAGTTGTTAGACATTAAACAAATTAACATAAAACATTGAATGTATAAAAAGTAACAAAAACAGACTTGGTTCAGTTGTTATTAATCTTACTTTCCTGGCTATCATTGACATAGAGTAATACATGATAAAGAAATATGAGCTGCAAGACAAAAAGAAAATGACAAAATAATATTTACAAAAGAAGCAAAAGCAAACTATATACATCTGTTAATAAATCCATCTTCCCAACAATTATTGAAATACAGTAATACATAATAAATAAATGTGAGTTGCGAGGTATAAAACAAATTAACAGAAAACATTGAATTTATTAAAAGAAAATTCAGTCGTTTATAATCCCAACTTCATGGCCATCACTGCCTTCATTAAAAAAAAATTTATTTTGATGGAAATTGATCGTAAATATAAATCAACTTCATTGTTACTTTAATAATTGTTATAATTTTCAACTGTTTTTAATTTGTGATTTATTATATAATTCTTGTTTATTGGGTATCTGACATTGGAATGGCCGCCCACGAGTTGCATAATTACGATTTCATTGTCTCTTTGATCTTTTTAAATGTACCCAAGGAACTTCCAAATGGAGGAATGGTGAGACAATCAACTTTTGAAAACGGGAATGCCAGCCTTTGATGGCATTCGTTGTTCTTTGTACTCTGTTAATAACTTGCTCGTAGACATTCCATAAAGCAGGTGCAAATCTTGGTGGGATTGCCCTTCTTCTCCCTCTGGCTGGTCGGCCTCTGGTATATGGTGTCTCGATGTATGTCACTACGTCTTCAACAGACGGATGTATTGTTGTCAGCAGGTTTTCAAAAATGGTTTCAATATCCACAATTAGCACAAAAGGTAGTGACATGAGTTTCCGCACATCATTTCTGATGTTGTCCACGCGGTTGATATACATAGGCTTAAGGCCTAGGTTAACAACATTTCTTCAAACATTTTGTCAAAAATGAAACAAGCAGCCTTTTACCATGCTATCTGGAAACTCTGACTTGACAGCATTGATTGCACTCAGTTCAAAATCCAAAAAATATTGAGGAAGATTTGAGAATAAAAAAAGTAAGGAAACCAGGTTAATTTTTACGGTAGTGCTTAATGGTATGCAATACTTCTTGTCTTCCCATCTTTTGCCCAAATAAATTAATTTTTCCTGCATCCTTTATCGATAATTTTGGCGACTGTATTTTATCAAATAATCATAATAAACAATCGATATAATCACTTTTAAAATATAGTTATTTCACTCAAATTAAATTCCAGTCGAGGAAACTGCATGCTATTATGTGGTCATGAATCTCAAAAACATTAAAAACTTTGGCAGGAATTCTAAGGGATGCAACTGGTAGAAACACGTTTGAAGATATACCTATTCAAATTTACCTTAACCATATGTTATCTTATGTAAAGGCTGATTTTGTGGGTCTAATTTGTCACGTGAATGTTTTAAAGTCTAACCTACGAAACAAAATTAGTTCTCTGAATTTGAAATCGATTTTGGTGATAAAATGTGTGATGGTATGACATGGAAAGTGTTATTATAATCTAATAAGTATAATTGGCTTAATTGTTGCATACATATGTTCAGCTGAAAGGAAAGCAAAATGTACATATAGGTGATCAAGGGAGGAAGAGTTAATGATTATAAATGTTGGTCTAAATTAAATAATTGTTATAGAAGTTTTCTTATTTTACCTTCGGAGATATCTTTCACTTAATTCATTTTCAATGTTAATGAAAAATATATTTCGCTCCCTATTAAGTATAGAGAATATGCAGAATGCATAAAAAGTTTTTAGAGAACGAAAGCACTTAAAATTGCACATTAAAACTGTCTTTCACTTACCTTTTGAAATAATTATCCAGATATATAGTTATTTTGGTGATTGCCCTTCTTTGAATTACCTAGTGTTTCTTTCTTCCCTACTTTAGTTTATATTAGGTATATATTATTTCTTTTAGTTAATATTAGGTATTGTTTATAATGGTCAATTAGATGGTTAATCCAACAATATGCTCATTCCCATGTTATTTAAACGGGATAAATTAAAAGGGAAAAACATTTAAAAAAAATAAAAAATGCGGTTCTAATCACTTTAAAAACCCTCCCATTTTGCTTAACTTTTTAATGCGGTTAAAATGGCACCTTTGTCTTTCTTCTACATTCTGTAGTTGTTGCGTTATATATGCACAAACAAGCAAAAAAATTCTTCAAAATATTTATGGTAGAGATATAGTACCTAGGCTTTGAAATAAATAAGGTGATGAACCAAAATTAATGTTGACATCGTTTTCTTGGTTTCTTTTAAAAAGGACAAAATTAGGGAAATGCAATTTGTTTGCGTTATGATGTGATAAACAAAAAAGTATTTTTAATGAAAGGAATCTGAGGAATACAGTGTAATAGTGAGATTTTATAGTATAGCCTTTTATTCTGTTTAAAATTTTCAACTTTGAATTTTGGTTTGAGATTGGCAGTACTGTAAATCGTAGGAGTTAGTCTAATTTTACGTATAATTTAAAATGTCAAAATTATGATTATAAAAATTAATTTCCCCAGCAATTTTTGGACTTCATGAAGGAAGATGGTTAGATAAACAACAGGGCACCTTTCCCTTCGTAAATAGAGAGAAGGACCCAAAGGAAGAAGGTCGGGAGTGGTTAGGGTTAGCGCCTGAGGTGCTAGGTGGAGGCGTCCTCGAAAGTTATACCGTGATATTTATAAGTACTGAAATCGGCCACCCCCTTGGAACCGGCGGTCCTTGGCAGCTGCCAGGCTGGCCCAGTGGGGGACAAGCAAGACTGGGGAAAGGGATTTTAGGCCACTTTCCCTTGCCCAAGACATGCTGCCTGGGACGAATGCCACTAGAACATAACCCTTGACCATCTGTTAATGACATAAAATTTATTTTTTCATTTTTGTCACATTTTCCGTTACAGCTATTTAAAAAATTTATTAACATTTTTCATTATGTTAATCCAAAATAATTCCATTATTTTGTTATATTATGCATAATGCTTTCCAGTACTGCCAATGGGCACAGGTAAAGAACTGATGAACTCGAATTCTCGCATAACTCGAATACCTCAATACTGCAGACATTGATTTCTGCCGTTATTCAATGAATTTATAAATTTTTCCCAAATTGATTGTCATTTTCAAGAGTAAAGTCTGCCAATAAAAGACATCATATAAATGCAAATGTAAACTGATGACAAATGACCACACGCCAATGTTCCTTAAGAGATTAACCACATGCAAGACACCCATATCGCCTATATCAGATGATGTTTTCTTGTACCCCGTTCCACCCCTCCCCTGCAGTGCTTTCTGTTTCAATATAGGCTTTTATAAAATCTGTTTAATTCTGAGTCGAAAAATACCCATATCGCTTATATCAGATGAAGTTTCCTTGTACCTCCCCTCCCACTCCTCCCCTTTCCCTGTAGTGCTTTCTGTTTTAATTTACGCTTTTATAAAATCTGTTTAATTCCAAGTCGATAGACACCAATATCGCCTATATCAGATGAAGGTTCTTTGTACCTCTGTATCCCCCACTTTCCTGTAATTTTTTCTGTTTCAATTTACACTTTTTTTTTAATCCATCTTTAATTCTGAGTTGATAGACACCTATATCAGATGAAGGTTGTTTGTACCCCATCCCCCCTTCCCTGCAGTGCTTTCCATTTCAATTTACATTTTTATAAAACCTGTTTAAATCTTATCGATAGACTCCCATATCGCCTATATCAGTAGAAGTTTCCTTTGCCCCCCTGTTCCCCCATCCCTATTTCTGTGTACGAAATGTCTATATAATATTAATTGGACAAAATAAACATAGGACGAAATGTCTTTGGACAAAATATCTATTGGACAAAATATCTTTGGACGAAATATCTATTGGATGAAATATCCATTGAACAAATTGTCTTTGGATGAAATATCTTTCAATGAAATATCTATTGGATGAAATGTCCTTTGATGAAATGTTCTTGGATGAAATGTCTTTGGATGAAATCTGTAGATGAAATCTCCTGGAATGGAAAAATTCTTCATGTCAATGCATCACATGACAAACTCATCGTGCGTCAATTCATCTCTCGACATATTTGTCGTGAGACAAATTGGAAAACTAGTTACTATGACTGGTGAACGGCATAATAAAATTTTCCTTATATTTTGATAATACTAGAATGAATCGCAATCCTCAGCGAATTACGCATACGCAAGTCACATTCGATAGTGAATGACAATGGGTGACTCCCAACTCAGAGGTGTATCCTCCTGCCATACACCAGTCATGATGTCTTGCCTTCCAATTTGTCTCGCAATGAAATAGTCACATGAAGAATTTGTCTAGCGTTGTATTGATGGACGATGAGTTGTCTGATGTATTGACAGGTGATGAGTTTGTCATGTGACGAATTGTTGCCCCATGAATTGAAGTTTGAGGAATTGATACGTGATCAATTGACCATGATGTATTGATGGCATACGACTTCATTCAAGATGACCTCCAGATTTTCAAAAGCTGATATTTGGAAAAACCTCGTCTTGGACTCAGGTAAATACGGTATTTGTGATGTTTCAAAATATTTTTAAACATGGAGCATTTATTTCTACATACCTTATCTCCAAAAGATCTATAAATGAAAAATAATTCTTTTTATGAGGCATTTTCACTTCCAGTTTAATCAAATTAAAGTCCACCATAACTTGAAATAACCACTTAAATATTTTTTGTCAAAAGCATGCTTAAGCTTGCATTTAAAAAAGAAAGTTAAAATTTGGCACAGGTATTAATTACAGAATGTATATTTTGGGATTATAATAAAAAAGTCGCGTATTGAAAGCCATTTTCAATCTTCTCTGAAAAATGGATCTAATTCTTATTAAAATATTCTGACTTCACTCTGGAAAATTTACTCATGATACAGATAAAATTAAACTGCTTATCTTCCACAAAAATATTACTTTAATCCTGAATCTACTTATTTATTATTTTAAGATTCTTCAATGAATTCAAGAATAATTTGATTACAGACATCGATAAAAATTACATAAATCATGGAGTGAAACAGCAGATTTAGAGAATTTTTGGTGATGGAATTTGCTGCTAGTAATTTTATTTATGATGTTAATACTGGAGAAGAAGATCATGTTTCATTTTTATTGTCTGTAAGGAGCCCTTGTTTAATTTCACTGTCATTACAATTATCAGGACCATCAACTAGGTTGATTTTCATCCATGATTTTAAAAATGCAGCAAAACTTTTAACACTAATGGTTGCAATGAATCTGTTAGGTACAAAGCATAATAGAAATGCTTCTAATGACTGATAAGATTAAACTAAAGCCCACCTTTCTGTACTATTGTATGGAGTAAGGGGAGATAGAAAGTTAACAGGACCCCCAAGGTCGCAAACCTCTACTTCTAAAGACCATGCAAGTCAGCGCTCCATCCTTTGAAAGGGAGGTTGAGCAGTTGGCCCCCTTGGTGCTCTTCGTAAAGAGTAGGCTAATGCTGGCACCGTTTCCTTCCTCCCTTTTGTGTGTTTGGTGTGGAAGGAGTAATGGCTATAATAATCCAAGAGGTTGATTAGCAAGAAATTCCATACAAACAAGCCTCTACTTTTAAGTAAATAAAATGTTTATGACATCAACTATCCAGTAGGTACATGCAGCCAATGGAGAGTTTAGAGTCATGAAGAATACATTCATTATCTGTTATCATATCATCTGAAGATGTCTTTTTATGTTTTCATTTGGCCTTGGAGATTTTCCATAACCACAGTTGATATTTCTTTTTGAGAGTTCTCTGCCAAACCAGTTACGATTTTTGCCTTCACTTCTTAAACCAGGTGATTTTCATTTTCTCTTGAGTGTCGAATAAAAGAAATGTAGATTTAATCAAGGATAGGAAATTCAGTACATTTTTTAAATAACATAAATTTTTTGTTAGCAATCTGAAAAATAATGTATATTTGATGTGAAAGAATTGCCATTACACGAGATTTGCCCATTCATCTGTTGATGGTAGGCCATGCATGAAACGCCTACACAATATTGCGCGCCTGGTATGAGAAGGCATTTTTTTTGGTAGACGCAATATGCCGTGCATTTTATTTCCTCAATTTTTAACCAAGTTATTTTTCAAAAATGCGTTGAATAATATAATAAGCAAGATGTGTATCAGGTATTTTTTTAATTCTTTGCCAGCTGTCAGTAGTAAACCTAAATCATGTAAATGTAAATAGACGTGTCAGACATTTCATTCTCTTAGAAAATGTGATGTAAGAGAAAGAAACAACTGAACTGCATATATTTATTTTGTAATTATCTTGTAATTTGTGACATGCTCAAATCATATTTTTCGGTAACTGCACTTTTTTGGTTTCCTTTTATGTTATGCATTCCTTAAATAATATACTTTTATTACTCTATATAAAAGCAAAGAACATAATCTTGCGATGGAAATGTGTCACTAAATAGCTGTTGGAGTTGTTTGTTTGTGCTTTCTGAAAGCTGTAAGTGATATATTTTATCTGCAGAAATGTGAGAAACGCTTCTATGTAACCGAGTTGTATTGCATCTAGTGACAGGTTTATTTTTAGTATTATGTGATGTGTGAGGGATTTATTTTGAGCATGAATGGTTTACGTTTATTTACATAAAATTTGCTCTTTTTCTAGGTAAAAAATGGCCGAGTTAGCGTGATTCTGCAAAATTTGTGAAAATTACTCATTTTAAATTAAATAACTTGAGAATGTGCAACGGCTCAAAATTGAATCTCTCTTTGAGATGAAGGAGCTAGACTCCAAAATAAGTTTTCGAGTTTTTCATGATTATGTATGGAACAATTTTTGAAACGAGAAAAAAGTCTGCTATGACCGGGAATTGAACCCGGGTCTTCCACTTGCCGGGCGGATATTCTACCTCTGAACTATCGTAGCAGAACATTTTCTCTCGTTTCTGAACACGGATGTTTCCCTTGGTGGGACGGGAACTAACCAAGTTAGTATCAAACTGCCCCAACAGATGTCCTCGAAGAGAATATCGAAAGAAACTCCTACCTCTCAAATGGTGAGATTGCCAAACATGAAATTGATGGAATGATATGATCCGAAGATCCTATGCAGACAGGCATAAGCTGTGAAAAATGGAACAATTTTTGAAACGAGAAAAAAGTCTGCTATGACCGGGAATTGAACCCGGGTCTTCCACTTGCCGGGCGGATATTCTACCTCTGAACTATCGTAGCAGAACATTTTCTCTCGTTTCTGAACACGGATGTTTCCCTTGGTGGGACGGGAACTAACCAAGTTAGTATCAAACTGCCCCAACAGATGTCCTCGAAGAGAATATCGAAAGAAACTCCTACCTCTCAAATGGTGAGATTGCCAAACATGAAATTGATGGAATGATATGATCCGAAGATCCTATGCAGACAGGCATAAGCTGTGAAAGGGAAACATCCGTGTTCAGAAACGAGAGAAAATGTTCTGCTACGATAGTTCAGAGGTAGAATATCCGCCCGGCAAGTGGAAGACCCGGGTTCAATTCCCGGTCATAGCAGACTTTTTTCTCGTTTCAAAAATTGTTCCATCTTTCACAGCTTATGCCTGTCTGCATAGGATCTTCGGATCATATCATTCCATCAATTTCATGTTTGGCAATCTCACCATTTGAGAGGTAGGAGTTTCTTTCGATATTCTCTTCGAGGACATCTGTTGGGGCAGTTTGATACTAACTTGGTTAGTTCCCGTCCCACCAAGGGAAACATCCGTGTTCAGAAACGAGAGAAAATGTTCTGCTACGATAGTTCAGAGGTAGAATATCCGCCCGGCAAGTGGAAGACCCGGGTTCAATTCCCGGTCATAGCAGACTTTTTTCTCGTTTCAAAAATTGTTCCATCTTTCACAGCTTATGCCTGTCTGCATAGGATCTTCGGATCATATCATTCCATCAATTTCATGTTTGGCAATCTCACCATTTGAGAGGTAGGAGTTTCTTTCGATATTCTCTTCGAGGACATCTGTTGGGGCAGTTTGATACTAACTTGGTTAGTTCCCGTCCCACCAAGGGAAACATCCGTGTTCAGAAACGAGAGAAAATGTTCTGCTACGATAGTTCAGAGGTAGAATATCCGCCCGGCAAGTGGAAGACCCGGGTTCAATTCCCGGTCATAGCAGACTTTTTTCTCGTTTCAAAAATTGTTCCATCTTTCACAGCTTATGCCTGTCTGCATAGGATCTTCGGATCATATCATTCCATCAATTTCATGATTATGTATGTTAAAAAAGTACTAAAAATCATTTTTAAAAGTCACTTCTTAAATATTTGCATTTTGCAGTAATTGTATTATCAAACTCAGCTTCAGGTAGATTATTCATCCAATGTTGCCGTCAAATATCAACATTGAAATTTTGGAAGTGCGGACATTACACGAATTCCAGTTTTTCCAGATTTTTAGCTCTAAAAACAGGGGTGCGGGTATTACACAAGTAAATACGGTATAGGTTTTGAAGGTAGATTTGGAGATTGACATATTGTCATGATATAATTTTCAGTTTCTTGTGTATGAAGTATATAGGGAAAATGTTGTGATCCTGAAAAAATTCAACATATATACTTTGAAAAATATACGAGGGTAGTCAAAAAGTAAAGAGACTTCAAAAAAGCACATTTCTTTTAAATATACAGAAACGAAACTAATATTACTTTTCAATGCAATCCCCCTCGACTTCATTGCACTGCTTTCAGGATTTCACAAGTTTTTTAATTCTGTTAGAAAAAAGTTTTTTGGTTGCGTCTTTAACAAATTTTGCACCGTGCCAATTCATAGCCCAAAAAAGTGTAAGCATAATCTTATTGCCTGATGGTTGACTTTTGAATTTCTTAACCATGGGTGAAGATGGGTGTTTACAGGCCATACTCTGAGCTTTACTCTCCGGTTCGTAATGACGTACCCAAGTTTCATCTGTGGTTACAATTCGCTCTAAAAGTTCATCTCCCTGGTGACGATAACTTGTCAAATGGATATGTGAGACTTCCAAACGTTGAGCCTTATGCTGTGCAGACAATTGTCTAAACCTTGCACACACTTCGAAAATTTAGTGTGTCATGCAAGATGGAATATTCTGAACCATGACTGATGTTTAAAGCCTCTGCAATGTCGTCCACTCTGATTCATCTGTTTTTTCGTACCTCTCTTTCAATGACTTAAATATTGTTCTCAGTCCTTGATGGCCTTCCTGATCTCTCCTCATTGCATACAGAAGTTCTTCCCTTTTTGAAGTGATCTATCCACTCGTAAATTTTTCTGCACGATAAACAATTATCACCACATTGAGTCTGCATTTGACAAATAATTTCTACAGGTTTAACACCTTCCGCAAACAAGAATCGAATCACTCCCCGCATTTCTTCTTTTGTGCAAATTGACAATGGAGCTTCCTTATTTAATGGTTAACTACGACGCACAGAATAATAACTTCCATACGTAGTGCTACGACACAATAACTGACACTACACTAAACCAGCAGTATGAGCACAAGCAGTGTTACCACCCAACCGAGTGAGAAATTTTAAACAAATCCCTTTACTTTTTGACTTACCCTCGTATATTTTGTGTCCCTCTGAGACTGAAAATGTGATATTTATTATTCCATCTGACTGTTATCTGTGCACGGTCTTGGAGCTAAATGGTCTAACAGAATCTGAAGAAATCTCATATTCACATAGGGCAGGGGTTTTCAAACTGTTCTGTGGAACCTCAAGATTCCATGAAGCCTTGGCTTGATGAAAGATTGAAACTGATAACCATTTGCTCAACATCTTCGAAGCACTCTTGGTTAGGTTTTCAGTAAGGAAAAATTTAAATAAAATGATTCTGTGGCTTCAAAAATGCTGAAAATCCCTGATTAGAGTATCTGTCAATGGATACTAAGGCCGTGGGTTCGAATCCCACCTAGGACATGGATGTTTGTCTTTGTTGTTTGTTGAGTTATAGATTTCACTGTAAATTGGCCCTTTGTGTGCTGTATGTGAAATGTTCATGAATAAATAAAATAAATAGATATAGGGTATCACCCAGAATAAAAACCTTTTTGAAATGTGACACATTGTGCAATATTGTAGGTTAGTTTATTCTTGTTATTTTTTACAAAATATTGATTTGTCCAAAAATGGCTTCTAGAGTTTTGATTTAAACTCATCTATCTGTTGATCTTGATTTCATAAACATTTGCCATTTGCCTTAACCCTCTTCCAGCCAAATTTAAATGTCCCTATATTCCCAATAGCAAACACTATTATTTCGCATATTTTATGCTCCTCCAACATTACATATCTAATAATTTATCAGTAACTATTTAACATATCTAATTAAATTTTTTAAGAGATACAAGCAATATATTATTATGTAAATTTGGCAATTTATCTACCTTATCAAGTTGTTAGTTTTCCACTTCAACTCCTCTTTCTCAGTGAAACTCTAGAAAACATCCAACTTTGCAAAGAGGTAAGTCGCAGATTCTGCACTCCCATGTCATTTGAATTCTTTTTCCAGAAGGGATATCCCTTTTTAGAACATTTTCTTTTAAAAAAATGCTTATGTGATGTCTGTACATCTGTCCGTCCATCTGTGGACAATCAAATTTTTTGTTTTAAGAGAAATTTTGAAAATTCTTTTTTAATTAGATAGCTCTTATAAATCTATCAAGTTTCAACCGATAGAACTTTTATGATGGTTTGTAGAGTTTCCACGAGATGGCTTCAAATTCAGATATTCCAAATTTTGAAATAGTGTTGTAGTCAAACTACTGGGAAAATCAGGAAAATTCTTTTTGAATTAGATAGGTCGTCAATCTATGAATTTTCCATGTAATTCATATATTTTCTGCTAGATGGCTTCAATTTAAAAAAATTCAAAATTTTGAAGTGGTATTTATTCAAACTAATGAAGCTAGAGGAGTGAAGTTTTCATGGATGGAAGATCTACATTCCAACGGTGTGGGCTCTTCTCTTCTCATAGGAGGAGGCAAACCAGAACCCTGAAAAATTCTAAGAAAACATGCTTCCACCTCCTTCTTTAGCAAGGGCATCTTACTTGTTTGTTATTGCAGTTACTATCACACACTTTTTTCCTGCCTTCATGTTTTACTATTATATGTAGGTGTTACAATTCTTTTATGACCTGAATGCTTTCATGAGGAGAAATTTCCTATCATCTGCCTGTATAACACTTACCTGAAATCTTTTTGGATGTTCCCATGCTTCAATTTTGATTGTAAATTAGATTCATTGTATAAAATAAAACTATTTACAGTGGTAGTGTTCAGTACAAAACTAAACATTTTCACCACTTTTTTTCTACCTTATGAATAGTAGCACCTCCTAACATGCATTTAGCTTATGAAAGTTCACTAGAAGCTGTTGACAACTCATGGCCTGATCCAGTTTCTTTTCAACCAACTAACTCAACTTGGGATTTATCTTCGTCCTCTGGATCTTTGTCTTCTGAAAATCTAACACAGGTTGTTACTATCTCTTCATAAGATCTGTAGTCTAAAACTTCTTCATTTACACTCAAACAGCTACTTAAATTGTCATCAAAAGAAGATGCAGAATTGCTCAAATAGTTGTCTTTATTCAAATCTTTGATAGTGTTCCTGCTTAGACCAGCAATGGTCACCACCTGAGAGGCATTGGTAAGAGAGATTGCCCTAAAATGTAATTACGATGCTGAGGAATATGTGGTTAGGATGAATCGACTTCACAAAGAATATAAAAAAACCTTCTCACAAACAAGTGCCTCATCATTCTTGTAGATGACACTGCTTGGGTTATTAGATTACGGGTGCTTTCGGTTGATCAGTATGGAAGCATCCATTCCGCTCCAGGCGTTGGGGGATAAAAAGACTTTTTTATACATTTCTTATATAAATCAAGTGATATCACCACAATAATATGTAATTAATTGAATTGGATTGATCTACGCTTTTTTCAGTTATAAGATTTCTTCAACAAAATAATAATATATTCAATCTGCAGATGCTACAAATTTTGAAAGCCCTGAGGAAGATGAGAGGCAAGAAGTAGTGTCTATTCAAGCATGGCTGAAGAAACCGGAAATCATTCAGTCATTCAGATGCCAGGAAGTTAAAGTAAATGGAAGTATGTATGAAAGGTATGTGTTGAATTTTTAGTGGCAATTGTTTTGATTTTGTTTTAATTGTAGTTTTCTGTCATTATTCAGGACACACTAGTGAATAAATATATTTAAAACTAAATAAAAATGACAAAAAGGGGGGGTCATATTTAATTGGTTCTAATCTTCAACTACAGTTTAAGTTTGAAAATTTTCCATGACAGTAATCCGCAAATATTTTCCTTGAACATTCTTTACTATTGCCTGAGCATTAAAACTTTTGGAATTAATTTAGTTCATAACTAAGCATATGAACTATTTGCATTATGATTCCAGGAGATTTTGTCAAGAATAAGTGTAAGGCCTAATACAATTCCTGGAGACTTAGCTGTGGACATGGGCATCTGCAGAAACTCATTTACTTACATTTACTAATTTATTTTTGTATACAGGATGTTTCAAAACACTACTGTATAAATTCGCCCACATGTGGAAAACGTCGTTCCAAGAAAAAAAGTTCCTATAAACATGTGTCCAAATCTCCATGGTTATGGAGCTATGGCAACCGAAAGATTTTTTTCGGCAATCCACACAGGATCCTAGACACCATGCATTAGCGTCTTCCCCTTTCGATGAGGGGAGATGAAACTTTGGACCAAGTTGCATTAGATTTGTACCCATGCTTGGCTGTAGTTACATCAGCCATATTTTGTGCTGTCTCCTTGGTAATGCCACTAATCTAACGTAAATGCCCCCATGAAAATTGATTTTTTGGCAGTATCTTGTTTATTTATCGAGATATGCAAAAACAAGTGGATAGTAAAAGTGTTCTACACAGCATGACCTTTCTCAAATGGGCTCAACCAACTTTCTAAGTGGATTGGTTCAAGAGAAATTGCATTTGGAATTATGCACGCCAAGTATGAAATCACTTCTCATGCGATTTAATAACATTGTTTAACCCTTTGTGGTCCAGATATTTTTTCTGTTTGGGTACCAGGTGGTCCAAGTTAATGTTGATAGTTTTGCTGAATTTGGAAACATTTTATTTTATCTAAAAAATGTAATACATGACACTGAAAAATTTACTTTATTTTGCTCCTGTGTTTAAATGCAAGCTCTGAAACGTATATTTACAATTTATAATTCACCATGGTGTGGTATCTTCTGAAACAGTCTCCAACATGGAGTCCGGGTTTCCTTTCACATGTTTCACAAATGTAGCAGGCTTCTTTCCTCCCAACTGCCACTTTCCGGTTTGAGCACACCAAACAGTCCTTATGCTTTCCCTCTGGGTGTGAAATGATGCTATGCAGCTTCCCATCCAAGCGTTGGTCCCTGTCAGAAGTAGAAGGTCGCCCTCTTCTGGATGCAGAACCACTCCGGAAATCTCCAATCAGTTCTATTAGAAGCCTTTGCCGAAATTGTTTGTGTGTTAGAGATTTGCTCTTTCTATTTTTACTGCATTCCTTGAATAAAATGTATGCATTTTCAGTCATTATTCCATTTTAAGGAACATTTTTCAGATGCCGCACTTTGGCATTTCTTATTATCAAGGCCATGTTAAATTTAAATTTGATTCCATGTTAAATTCAATCATATTTGTAGTCTCTATGTTATTTATGTATCATTTTTGAACTTGTTATGAAATACTATTCTTAATCAATGTTATTAAATCGCATGAGAAGTGATTTCTTACTTGGCACGCATAATTCCAAACACAATTTCTCTTGAACTAATCCACTTAGAAAGTTGGTTGAGCCCTTTTGAGAAAGGTCATGCTGTGTAGAACACTTTTACTAACCACTTTTTTTGCATATCTAGATAAATAAACAAGATACTGTCAAAAAATCAATTTTCATGGGGGCATTTACGTTAGATTAGTGGCATTACCAAGGAGACAGCACAAAATATGGCTGATGTAACTACAGCCAAGCATGGGTACAAATCTAATGCAACTTGATCCAAAGTTTCATCTCCTCTCATCGAAAGGGGAAGACGCTAATGCATGGTTTCTAGGATACTGCATGGAGTGCCGAAAAAAATCTTTTGGTTGCCATAGCTCCATAACCATGGAGATTTGGACACATGTTTATAGGAACTTTTTTTCTTGGAATGACGTTTCCCACATGTGGGTGAATTTATGCAGTAGTGTTTTGAAACACCCTGTATTTGAGTTAGCAAAATGATGAACAAATCATTTTTTGCAAAGACAACTTTTGATATAAATTATTTGTACCATTGGATGAGTTGAATCAAGACTAATATATATAATGCATAAACTATAGATTTGGTGCAAGGATTATAATGGGATTTTCTTTATGTTGTTAGTGAACCTATTTGCAATATAATCTCAGTTTATCAGAAAAGATAGGGATAGGGGTAATTGGTAGGGAAACAGTGCATATAATATCGAAAAGTGAACTGTATGACCATATTCAACTAAATTAAGGAATAAAATATTTCATCTTCAAAAACTAATGATTTTAAAAAATTTTCAAATCAATAGAATTTATAATATATATTTTTAATCTACAGAATATTTTGGAATTTTTTAAATTTTGGAATGTAATTTTTAAATTTTTGGAATTTTTAAAATCTTATAAACTAAAAATTTTGAAATTTTTGGAATTTAATAACTTTTGCAAGTTTGATATTTTTTGGAATTTTTCATGTTTATAAATGTTTGTAATTTTTATAAATTTCGAAAAATGTAATTATGCCAATAATTTTTAAAATTCCAAACTTTTCAAAAATTACAAATTTTTTTAAATAGTTGTCGTGAAATAAAATTTATTTGCCAGTGTTTTCAAATCCAATCTGATGCATGGTGTATGCCACCAATAGAAGAACGAGTACCCCCAAATACATTTGCTTCTTTAAGTTGTAGGAGTCTCAAAATATTCCTTATCCCCAACCACTCCCTTCAAACCGCTCTGCAATGAAAAATATTGTAAACAAAAAACTAGCACTAATAAAAGAAAACTACAAAGCACAAGGTGCGGTATTTTTCGGCATCTTCATCACATGGTATTCTGAAGTACAGCAATACCTCGCTTTACGCAACAGATAAGTTCCTGAAAATTTTGCACTAAATGAAATTCATGCAAATTGGGGTTTTTATGACAAAGTGGATAGGTCCTATGAACATGAAAACAAAAGTGTAATATTATTAAAAATATGCCGTTAGCCTGAATTTCAGCTTCCTGTCAGCTTCCATCTATCGAAGCCAGAGGCAAACCATTTGCATTTTTTCAGTGACTAATCTTCATCTGTAATTTTCAAATGGTATAGAAAACTAAAAACTTCCTTATATTCTGGCGAAAATGTAATTATTTCTTGTATGAATGAAGTCTTAAATAAGTCGGTGAGGATGTTTTATTTGGAAAGTCGCCTTTTTTAAAAAGAATAATGCCAAAATAATTGTCATTTGAGAGATAAAAATGGTGTGCCGTCCTCGGGATTTCTTTTATAGTATCAAATCCTGACCCCAAGTGGGGATCCACAGATGATCTTACTAACTTTTACAAGCCTGTAAAAACAAGATTGGAAAGTTGTACTCCACGTCGGAGTACACAGTTTCCAAATGCTTCTTGGAGATTTCACGTTCTCAATATTTTTGCTCAGATGAGTATTTAATGAGAAGATAGCCAGGTAGGTTGTAAAATACTCGTATATGTAGGTCTTCATGTAAAGTAGTTGTAATTATTGTCCGATTTTAACCAAAATTGGAATCGGTCAATTAATTTTAACAAAACTCCCCAATACAAATTTCATCACAATACATCAAGCGGTTCCCGAGTCGAAACAAAGGAACATTGCCATCTATTTGTAGGTCATGTAAAGTGGTCGTAATTGTTGTCTGATTTTAACCAAAATTGGAATTGGACAACCAATTTTAGCAAAACTTCCCAATACCAAATTTCATCAAAATACGTCCAGCAGTTCCCAAATTGAAACAAAGGAACATTCTAGGTCTTCATTTAAAGTGGTCATCATTGTTGTCGGATTTTGACCAAAATTGAAATCGGTTGGCCAATTTTGGCAAAACTCCCAATACCAAATTTCATCATAATATGTCCAGTGGATTCCGAGTTTTAACATGCGGATGGATGGACAGAAACAACCTCCCCTATATGCATTCACATTCACAGAAAAGGATTTTCTAATACATTTATGGTTAGGCTGCCTCAATAGTCAGCCGCCTTTGTATTTTTTTTAACACCTGCTAGGCGAGGGCCTGCCTCGCGTTATAACGAATCTGCTTAAAACGGTTTGCGTAAAGCAAGGTATGCTTGTACTACCAAGTGTCTGGTTTTTCATAACTCTCATTATTCTTAGTAACCTTTTAAAATTCTTATTCCTCATTAAAACAAAACCCCCTTTATTTCCAGCCATCTACTTGTATCAGAAAGCCATATATTTGTTCTAAGGGAAATTCCTGGGAAGAAGGGATATGCTCATCTAGTTGTTAAGAGGCCTCTTTCTGCCATTGTTAAAATAACATCCAAGAAGAAACATCCCGAAAGAATTACGTTCAACTATGGAACACGAGAGGGAGACAACTTGCTGGTCACAGATTTGGACAGGTGATTTTTTTATTATCATTAGGCTTGGTAGAATTCAATTTAAATCGATAAATGTCGATAAACATCGTATTCATAAAAATTTCAAAATCAACAAAAATGAATAGTTGTCGATAAGTGTCGATTTCTTGCTACTAAATTTTCTGTGAAATTATTCATCAGAATTTTTAAATTTGCTTTATCACTCTCAAATTTAATATATTTTAGTGTTAAACGACCAAAAAAAGATAAAATTGGCATTTGTTATACCAGACAGCCACACTTCATTCGGTATCCCATACTCTTTCTAAGATTCCTTGTCTTAAGGATCCATACTGAGCAGACACAGGTATGGCACAAAACAATATGATCAGTTTATTGCACTCTGTCTTTGATCTTGTCCACATCAGATAATAGCTAGGCGCCTTTGGTCGCTTACATGTTATGATCAGCCTCCATACTCAATTTACTCAAAAGTCTTATGACTTCTGCCATTAACCTCAAAGATGTGAAAAGAAAGATTTTCCCGAAACTGAATTAATACTGATCACCAAATATTTAACTAAATCTTACTCCCCTCTCAACAAAATCCACTCGCCCATAACTCATTTCATGGTTGGTTAGGTTAAAAATCTACTACTACGAGTATATTTCTGGAGCCCTGCTCTATAGTATTTTCAAAAACACAGTCATAAAATTATTATTTTTTGTAGCCATACCCACAATTCATTTTCCGAGCAAGAGAGTCCCATGCTTAGTTTTTCTTGCAATGCAGCAGCATCGTTCAGTGTTCGTACTCTGGACTTTTTTGTACACTCTTCATCGTTTGTCACTAAACAAGATAACATTTTTTCTTCAAAATATTCATATATGTATTTGATTGTGCATTATATTAGTATCACATTAATTTTGTTATTAAATGGTCACGATTTCTTGAATAAGAGGCATGATTTAATGAGCAATATTTTCTTGTGATTTATTCAGAAAAATTAGCTGTTCTGGGCTGGTGGGCAAAACCAACAACAACATATTCACCAAAGTTTAGAGAGCAACAAAAAATCCACCATACAAGATGTATTATTTTTGGTGAACTTTTCTCGGGTTTCCGGCTGGGTTATTACGGAGTTCTCAACCGACGTTTCGGCGACTATCTCCGTTGCCGTCTTCAGGGATCCTGATTGCCATGGAATTTTCTGGTCTGGTTTATATACCTGCCGGGGGATGGCAGCTGGTCGTTGATTGAATGTCTTGTGGTGTGGTCCTATTGGCTTGGCACTCATTGGCTAATTGAGCTATCATTGGGTCCCATGCCTTGCTGAGAAGGAACCTGGCATCTCGGTTGAAGTTGTTCTGGTTCAATCGGATTTCAATAGCTTCCTTCACCAAGTGAAAATTCCATGGCACTCAGGATCCCTGAAGATGGCAATGGAGATAGTCACCGAAACATCGGTTGAGAACTCCGTAATAACCCAGCTGGAAACCCAAGAGAAGTTCACCATGATTATTTGCCGGTAAAGCTTCAAATGTCTTATTTTTATATATAAAGTTTTAATAAAATTTAATTGGAAGAATCAAATTTGTCATTTTTATAGATTAAAATCGATAAAATGTATTAAAATTAACATTGATATTCATGCTCGATTTTTAGGAAAATAAACTATATTAATGATCACTTTTTAAGAAATATAAATGTAAAAAACTACCAAGCCTAATAAAATTATTAAAATAAACTATATTTGTTGCCAATTTTTATGAAAAATAGAAGTTGATTTTAATTGTTAAATTTAAAGAAAAACAAACGTCAAAAACTACCAAACCTTATTATTATGGATTATATTTTCTTTAATTGTTATGTTTGAAAATTTGAAGATTTTGAAAAAATGTTTAAAAAATTTTTTCCAGATTCCTTATACCTAAAGCAGTTGAAGCTACTAAACTTGTTACAGATTTAATATTGGAGAGTCTCAATGTAAGAGATAGTTGAAATGAATGCCAAACTCAGTTGAGAAGAAGTTATTTAACGTTTTGTTGAATCATCAAGAAGTTTTTCACTCACAGACTTAAGTGTGCACAACCATTGGGAAGAATTTATTTGTTGCTTTTATGTTCGTGTGATTTTTTTTGGATTTATTGTGTAAAGTTTAATAGTTTCTTAAAACAATCCCAGTTGAAAATATGATTTGAAAATGTCCATTTATATTAATACTTCTTGTATTAAATTGTGCCATGAGATCGTATTAGAAATCAAAATAGTGAACCATTACAAAATACCTTCATTTGAAACAGAACAAAGAACAAATAAATTTGTACATTGTGCTTGAAGATAGATGTAATTGTTCAAGTTATGTAAAATATGAATTGTTTATGATGTGTATATATGTATTTATTTAAGTCTTTTGTCTGTATTATGTTAAACTTTTAATGTCAGTACAAATACCATTTTTTGTTCCTTACTTTCAAAACTAGTTAGATAGCAGCCATAGAGGCTGTATTTAAAAATACTATTACACATAATTGCTTGTGTTTTTAGATGGAAGGAGTAAAATGAGAGAAAGTTTTATTTTAAACATCAAGAACAAGGTACTCAAGAAATTTTTATAATCTACATTCCGGTTAAATGTTCATGAAGGGATTCATGTTTTTGAATTCCAAGAATATAACTTGAACATTCCATGTAATAAATGCTAATTAAATTAAATCATATACAGTTAAAATTCTTTTCAACGAAAATTTTCACCTGTTGATTGCTTACTTAAGCAATAAGAGAATAATGTTGTTAAATCTTTAAAATGCAATTGGCAGACCTTTTATTTCTCAATTATTTCCTTCACATTTTTATATTTTTAATTAAGTTACAACTATCATTTGTTCAATTACATATTAATTATTAGCTGAAATACCAGGCATTATCTGGGTAAATCCAATATACTTCATTTACAACAAACTTCCGTTCTGTTTTGTGCTAGAGCATATTGACTGTTATTTGTTACTGGTTGGCATGTTTTTGTACATATTATACTAGCTGATATATGAATTTTTTTAAATTTTAATTGAATTAAATTTATTCAGTTTTTTAGGTTCTAAATTTTCTGCTGCTCTTTATGTGGCCATTGTTTTAGAGATGTACATATTTATTTGACCTGATCCTGGTCTTTTTATTCAAGGCATTATGATTTTTTATTTTTTGTTTCTAGTGGGATTAAAACTTTTAATCATTTTGTCTTGAATTTTATGGTTTTAATTAGGTAATGAAAGGTTTAACATATATTCTCATTTTTTTATACCTGCCAAAAAAGGAAAACCTAAAAATTAATGTATTTCCTAAGTTTTTTAATTTGAGGCATTATGAATATTGATTTTTTTGTTTTTAGAGTGTTCAACACTTTTGATCATAAATTACTTGAATCTTCTGATTTTAACTAATTAAAATCGAACTTGGACCATTGGAATGGGATGAAAACATGCATATTTCTAAATTCCATTGGATGTTTAAAGGATCTTGTGAAGTTTGGGCATTGTAGGCCTTTCCATTTTTAAGTTTTTAGAGTAACAGACAGATGAACAGACTTTCGAAAAATTTGAGATAAACATGAAACAATCAAATGATGAACAATCAAAGATTGGTACATATTTTGATACATTACAAAAAGTTAAGCCAATCATTCTTGACTTCGTGTAATATTGCTAAAATCCACAAAATTCATATTAATTGAATGTCTTGCTGTGCATAACCCTCCTTTTGAAATGATGTGATGCATGTATGGCAAAAAGCTGTAAGTTGTGTTTATGTTATTTAATGGTTTTAAGCAACTTAAATTTCAATTGATATTTTGGAACTATCTTGAAATTTTCCCAAAAAAAATAAATATCAGAACAAAAAAAATTACAATGGTGGTTTGCTGGGGCAAAACCGGAACTAAACCAAAATTTTGTGTTTTGAGTGAACATGAGCAAAAAAATTTTGGTTTGATGCCCAGGTCTTTGGACAGCTTGTAAATAGAAATATCAACAAAAAAATATTGTCTTGCTAGTTAACAAAAGAGGGAAAAGAAGGGAAGGGGAGAAGGGTTCTTATGTGGGACTGAGTTCCAGCCTGTCAGTTATTAGCTGATCCATCTTGGGTTGAGTGGGGTAGGTAGGAAGAGGATGCCCTGGTCAACCAGTAACTTCCCAGCTGGGTCTTAGGAACAGACAGACAAACATACGATTTTGCTTTTGTTTATATGTATATACATATTACCTAATCCAGTGGTGAACAACCAATTCTACATGGCAGGCTGCTTTGGTGGATGTGGATTCCTCAGCAGGCTGCATTGCGAGTCGTCAAAGTTTCGGCATGCCAGATTCGACTATATATTGGACGTTAACTGGAGAGTCTGTGGTATCATATCCGAAAATCACGTCAAAATTAGGTTTTTAGGGTTAACATTTCAATATCAAGTGCTTCGTTGTCGTTATTTGAATGTATATTATATGAGTTTGTGTTAAATCTCGCTAGTTATAGCTTCATGGGCTGCATAAAATGCTCTCGAGGGCTGCATGCAGTAGGTTGCTCACCAATGACCTAAGCAGTGAGCATTTGCTTCACTTATAAAGTATACACTATTATGTTATTTTAATTTAAAACAAAAATTAAAATTTTATTGGAATTTTATAATTTAGGATGTGAAAGAGATATCCTGGATTCCATAAAATATTTTTTTCATTTTTAAACCATATTGGACCTTTTAAAAATTTTAAAACCAAAGTTTTCGTAATTCAAGCTCTGTCCTATGAGTTAGATGTGTAGCTGGATTAATGTGCATTTATGAGCTGGATGGTTTCTAACAGTCTTATTTATAGACCTTCACCAGGGTCAATCATTTTGTGTACAGGATCCTGTATTTTTATTTAAATTATGTTTTGTATTTGATTCAGATGATTGGCTATTTATGAGAAAAAAATAGCTCATTTTAATCTGCTATTAGAAATTTTTCATATTTACAAGATTCACATGAAATACCAGATTTTTAGGGGTAATGGATTTTTATTGGAATAATGCATACAATTATGGTAAAGACAAAATTAAATTTTTTGCATACACTTACAATAGAATTGCATGATAAACTTTTGCTTTGTAAGTCGTCTAATTACAAAATGGAAATGAATCAAAATTCATGAGGCATTTTTACTTTCTCCATATATAGTATAGGGGAAAGCATTGTTTTCATGAAAAAAATCGACTTCGAGATTTTAACGGAAATACACATTTTGAGGTCCCCTGGACATGTTTTGACCATTTTCTCGATGATGTCTGTGTGAGTTTGTATGTGATAGCTTTTTTGTGGGTGCAATAACTCAAAAACTATTAATCAGGTCAATGCAAAATTAAATTTTATATTTATTATTTTTATGAAAGTCACAAGAACTGATTAGTTTTTGGTAAAAAGCAGTCAACCAGAAGTGGGTGTTTACTCTTGTCACATCCGTTATTTTAAAATATTTGCTTTAATATTTGATAAATGGAAAAATATATTGGAATAAAAGTTGTAGGAAATTTAATTTTCTACAACCTTGGTTTGACACATTTTTCATATAATGCATTGTTGAAGAGATATCTTATATTTTTAGCTGCCACCACCTACCGACAACTATTGTTAACAACTGACGCTTAGTTACGTCTTACATTAGTAATACTCCTTTTTCTTTTCTTAATCGTTGGAGCTTTGTGGCTATATCCAATATCAGAATGCTATGGTTTGAGTTTATTTCTGTTCTTTGTTAAGGCTAAAATTTTCTTGCAGTTTCTTAAAATATTTATTATTGTGTAACCTATTTGGAATTTTTAGATATATTACAGATATGGAGAAAGTCATGTGGTGGCCACATCAGATTTTTATCATTATGGTCATGCTACAAGGTATTTAAATAATTATTAAATGTTATTATCAAATATGATAGGGCAATAGCCTTTGCATCAGATTAAAATTGCATCTGCATTATGCCAGTTACGCAAAAATGTTCTCAAAATTAAGGAACCATTTCCTAGGCAAATAAAGATGATTAAAATGCAGTGGTAACATCACTACTTAGATGCATTTCATTTTTATGATATCTTTCAAATCAGTCTCACCTCTCTTAAAATATACAGGACAAGAATAGGGTCAGATTAAGATTATGGGTTAATTGTTCTGTAGAGGTATTTGTGATAGGTGCTGCTTGCAGGTCTCAAATGTTCCTACAGAAAATGCCAAAAGTACATCTTCCCATATATAGTTATTATTTTCAGTAAAAAGCTATTATTCATTATTAAAATTCAGGAAATATGATATTCTACATAACTAAAATATTTTCTTAAATTTTGCCATGGATGTCATATCTCCCAGCTGTCTCTGGACATTATAATCATTCAACTGTTAACTCAATATAGAATGGAGCCTGAAAGTCCTAAGGGGCCATCCTTAAATGATGTCACGCTTAAGGGGGAGGGGGGGTCTGGGAATATGTGACATTTTGTGACAAGGGGGGGGGGAGTATATGTAAAACAATGTGATGTCACAAATAAGTAAAGATTTTTGCCAAGATCTTGTGCTTTATTTCCTTAATTTTCTTGAAGTGACATTCACAAACTTTTATTTATTCTCTGTTTTACTTGTCTTTCCTGCCACTGGCCCTCTGGTGGAAACTTGTAAATAACAGTTGAAAAATATAATGCAAAACTAAACCTCACAGAAAAACTCCAATAACTATTATAATAAGCTGTATACTTAATTATCAGCTTAAGTTGTTATTGTGTTGGTGTTCTAGTCCTCCTCTATGTTCTAGTCTCCTTGACTGTTATTGTATCATATTCATTTACAGTAAAGTGGCTAAAACCAAGCCATGTGAATGTTAGTTACTATTTTTAATTGCCTACCGTAAAAAGTCTTGGTAAGTTTTAGTCATGAAATGAAGTCATTCTTAATTATAATAGAACTAAAATAATAATCATTTGCTAATTTTTCAAAGAGAATGTTTTGTAAACATTATTTATACAATAATTTTTCTAAAATAATGCTTTTAGTTATTTTTCGTTTTTGGACATGAAAAAAAATATTTTAGAGAACTCGCTATTAAAATATTGGCAAGTCATCAGTATATACATATTAGTTTATAATTTAAAATTAAATATTTATTTTTGTATTTCAGAATGTAATTAAAAAACTGCTGTTTTATTCAAATACTAGAATATTTTTAACAAGAAAATCAGGTATATATACTTGCATGTACTAAATGATAACTGAATTTTTTTGAGTTAAATAATAAAATATGTGAATGGATATAGTATTTAAATCGTACTTTTCATTGGAATTAAAATAAGGAAAATAATTAGAGCTGCTTCTTTTTAAGGCTTTTAAATATTATGGACTTGATTTGTACAATATCTATATTTATGTAAATATAAAGTAATTATCCTCTTATTTACAGAATGGATAAAGGTGAACTATTTCAATCATTATTTAAGTCATACTTAAAGGCAAAACCATCAAAGAAACCAAAGGATGTGCAGCAAGAAACAGTAAAAATTTGGAATCGTATTAAAAAAATGCAGAATTTACCATCAATACTGACCTCCATCATTAAAGAAAATGAAGCTTTAGCAGTGAAAAATAAAGGAACTTTATTATGCTTTTTGGAAAAACAATCAAGAGTATCAAATATCACTACTTTGGAGAAAAAAGTTCAAAGTGTAGTTCCTGAAAAATCAACTAGTATTTCTAAAGAACAATCTTCTACATCTTGCATTGTAGATATTGTCAATAAACCAAAAACAAAAGTACAAGATGAACTAAGAAAAAAATAGATATAATAAACAGTGATTTAGTAGGACTTTATAAAAGAAAGAGTTGTGGACAACTTACTAATGAACAACTCGAAAAACTCAAAGAAAACGAGAAAAAGAAAAGAGAACTCGAAAGAGAGCTTAAAATAAAAACATCTGACCAACAACGACAGAAAAAATCAAGAGATGAAAGAAAAAGAAAACTAGAAGAAATTTGTGAAAAGAATCCAAAAACTAAAGAAGTTTTAAAGAAGAGAGATACAGTAGGTAGACCAAGAGTTGAACTGGATCAGCCAGAGTTGTTAAAAGCTATTATTAATATAGCTATCCATGGTTCTGCATCACATGAACGACGAAATGAAGATTCTTTGAGAGGTATCAAAACTTTGGATGAGCTTACTGAAGAATTAAATAAGATCGGCTTTATTACAAGTCGAAATGGCGTTTACGTTCGCTTACTTCCTAAATGCAGTTCATCTTTAGAAGGGAAACGGCATGTTATCACTGTCCCAGTCAAGCTCATGAAAGCTCAAAATGATGCACACTTCCAACATGTTGATGGGCAATTTTGCAGAGTAACTATTAATCATTTGGAAGAAATTGCTTCAATTCTTGGACCAAATGAAGTATGCTTCTTGAGCCAAGATGATAAGGCTCGAGTGCCACTTGGCTTAACAGCAGCAAAGGAGCAATCTCCATTGGTCATGCATGTTGAGTATCGAGTAAGTTTACCTGATCATGATTGGGTTGTAGCTGCCAGACATAAGTTGATACCTTCAGTTTATGCTGGAGTTGAAATTTAAAAATATGGAAATGGTGATCCAACTGCAGTAGGATATTCAGGCCCAACCTTTATAGCTATCAGATCTGGTAAGCACTCTTCTTCAACAGCATTTTCACATGCATTTGACTTTGAAATACTTTTGAAGTTACCCGAATTTGAAAGTATCACAAGGTTTCAGAACGAAGTAAAACCGGTGGTAATTTTTACTGTGGATGGTGGCCCTGATGAGAATCCTCGATACCAGAAGGTAATTGATGTTGGAATCAATCACTTTTAAAATATAATTTGGATGCCCTTTTTATTGCAACCAATGCACCTGGCAGGAGTTCTTTCAAACGTGTTGAGAGAAGGATGGCACCTTTAAGTAAGGAACTGTCTGGAGTTATTCTTCCTCATGAGCATTATGGAAGCCATCTTGATTCACAAGGCAAAACGATTAATGATGACCTTGAAAAAGAAAACTTTGAATATTGTGGCAATACATTGGCAGAAATATGGGGGAAAATGGTAATTGATGGATTTCCAACTGTAGCCAAATATATAAGTCCAGAAAATTCAGAGATTAATCCTGAAAATTTGTTGGCAGCAGATGCTGTTTGGTCATCAAAGCATTTGAGGACTAGCCAATATTTTACACAGATTGTGAAGTGCAGAGACACAAACTGTTGTTCAGCACCTCGAAGCTCAATTTTCAGTATTTTAAGGGAACGATTCCTACCTCCACTGATTCCAATCAAACAGACAAATGAAGGTTTAAAAGCTCCATTATCAACAGATGAACAAGGTCTTAATTTGAAGTATCCATCTGTTTTCATTGCAGGTAGTATTGATTTGGAAGAAATATTACCAAGATCTGCCAAAAGTTTCAAAATTATGCCATATGATCTATACTGCCCATCTATTCAAAAGGAATTAAGAAATCGAATATGCAATACCTGCAATCTGTATTTTGCTTCAAATGTCATATTACAGAAACACTATAAGATACATAAGCAGACAGAGACCATGCCACAAATTCAGGAAAGAGGCCAATTCGTATTGCTGCTAGACAACAGCGTGAAATGATGGCTATTATAACAAACCAGGAAAATGTTCAATATGCAGAATGGATTGATGAAGAAAATTTGGATTTGAATGAAATAAAATATAATACAGATGATGGAGATTCAAATAATATGCATATTTATAGTATGGATGAGATTTTCCGAACACCATGGAAAGAATTTTAATTTCTAAGTTGTTCAAATTTTTCATTTTGTTTATATCCATTTTTAAAATTTATATTAATTGTTATTGCTTTTAATGAATGTATTCCATAGTTAGTGAAGTTACAAAAATAGAGATGGGTTAATCTGGAAGTTATAAAAGCATAAACTTCGTACATTGTTGGAGTTGCCAGACATTGTTTAAAGAGTACATACATGTAATTTTTATATTAATTAGTATTGTATTTGCATACAATGGAATATCTGCTGCATTTAAGTATTTCATTATCTATAATATGTACTTATAAAAAGCAATAATTTTATTTGAATGTATTGAATTTCTCTCATGTAATAACAGATGAAACATTGTACAAATTATGTCTGGACATATCATTCATTTTATATAGCCAATATGACTAAATTAAAAAGGACAAGGTTTTGTGACATGGGATGGGGGGTGGGGTGAAGCTGTATGTGACACTTTGTGACAGAGGGGGGGGGGGTCAAAAATCCCAAAAATGCTGTGACATCATTTAAGGATGGCCCCTAAGTCTCTTTAGCCTATGGATTAATTCTGCTCTGAGCAAGAGATACCTTGCTCTGTGTTAGTTTTAATTTGAAACAAGATTGTAGCTTGAATATAATATGAGACAAAACAAAATTTGTTTCTAATTCTTATTAATGAAAATTAAATGGACAATGTTAAGCATTCTGTTTCATTCACTGAAATTTCAATACTTACATTTTTATAGGAACTCATTAAATAAAAGAAGTTTCTGCCTTAAACATAATTTTATGATAAGGTGAGTAGATCATAGCGTAAAATACTATGTTGTTTAAGATGTTATTATGATCAAATAGCTTAAAAATTCTAGTAAATAAGTTTTTGCCTTAAACATCATTTTATGAAAAGGTGAGTAGATAAAAGCGTAAAATACTATGATGTTTATAATGCATGCACATATGCAGAAATTTACTTAAGAAGGGTCGGAGGCCAAAAAACCAATTTCCAGCAATTGATTAAATAAATTGCCTATTCAAATAATAAACTTTTATAATGTTTTTAGTTCTCATAACTCAATGCAGCAAATGGCGGCATAGCAAGGGAAAACGTAGGAAGTGTGTAGCATGGTTATTGCAGATTCCACAAATGTCTGTACACCAGGGAGGGGGGGATCTAGACCCCCCCTCTGGTTATGTCCTAGTTAAAATGTTATTTATGATCAAATAGCTTAAAAATTCTAGTAAATAAGGTATTCTCTATGTTTTTCTATGTTATATCAAATAATACAGTGACCTGCACTACCAATGTAGCAACATTCATTGTTACAATTTATTGACAATAATATTTCACAATTTGTTGTAATCGCTAAGTATTAATCTTACTGATGCAGTACACTTTTCATATTTGTTATGCATGGCTAATACTGACTTATGTGTTTATTGAGAATCAGGTGTGGATTGACATCCTTGGCCGCTCTTAATAAGTTGACAGCTGCCCTCCTAATGTTTTATTCGAATCAATACAATGAAAAAATAAAGGCAGAAAGACCAATGTAATAAGATATTTGAAAATGCCATTATTGTCAGTTGTGACTTAAGAATTGACACTGTAGCGGCTGCCCAACCACATCTTCAGATAAAGCTAGGGTCTTTCGGATGGAAAATCCATCTTTCAGAGGATTTGCCATCCCTAACCTCTGAATGGACATGATTTGTCCATCTTTTTGTAAATTTTACCATTTACTAGTAATTTTTTTGTATATATAATAATAATAAATATATTCCGGGTAGCAGTAAAGCTGAACACAAGTTGTAAGTTGGCAGTCAAAGAGCTCGTGGTTGTGAGTTCATTTGCCAGCCCATGCATTGACTTGAAAAATTTTTGTTCTCACGATTTCAGTGCAGTGTCAGTGTGATTAAAAAAATTGTGGAAATGTCTCCAGCTCTGAAAATTTATTTATTATTTGTAAAGCATGTTTTAGAATTTTTCAATACAGAACCTTTTGATCAGAATGGGAGGTTTTTCTTGGGACAGAAAAAGTGCCTTTAAAGCTGGAAACATATGCATAAGTCTAGTAAGGCCTGGAAATAATGACAGCCACCTTGTCTTGCTGTGGGAAAGAAGCTGTCTATATTCAATCTCAACAAACACACAGTATTCCTTAAGCTCCTCAGTCCGGACTGTATAAATGTGAAAATACTGGGAAATTTTAAATATAATGTTCTGTATATCAACATCTAAAAGTTCTGCGGTACTGTGAAGACAATTGTTCAAAATATGTGCAGGGCAGCCCACTCCAATTAAGGTCTTATTCTGCAACAATTTCTTTAATTTTGCAAAGACATTATTTCCTTCATCATTTCGTCTGTCCTCCAAACATTGTATTGCAATTGCCCCCTGTGATTGCAATGCATTTTTCATACAACCATTTTTTTCAAGAGTTTCTTTGACATAAGTAGAAATGGTATCTGCTGTCTCATTAGGCATTTTCTGTAATTCAATTAATTTGGTTTGTAACCCTCCTGACTTCACATCAAAATACTGAATAATTACTGGAAATATCTTTTCAAAACCATGATTGCTTCCATCAGTTGAAACCCCACAGTATGCAGTATTATTTTCTTTAAAAGTTGTTAAAGCAATATTAAGAGAATGGTTTGCAAGTACAGAGTTTACAACGGCTTCTGTCTTGGTTCTAGCACAGGAATTTTTTTTTGCTGTTTCTGAATCAAAAAATGCTTTTTTAAAATAACATCGATTAATAACTGCTATGATGTTTCACAGTATGAAAAGCAAAGGTGCCCTCTGCAGCAGCTACATCGTATTCTGGTTTACTGACAGCTTTGGCAAAAAAATCTGTAACCTTTCCCAAAGAGGTGCTTTCTTATGCTTGTCTGATTCTATGTGATGCTTTAAATCACCAGCCCCTTGATTAGCCACTGAAACATGTCCCCATTCTGCATACTTTACACTCAGCTTCCCATTCATCTTGGCCAGATGAAAAACATGGAAATTTGTTTTTCATCTCTTCTGTGAACGTGCACTTCCATTTAGGCATTTTTAAGAAATGAGTCTTTAATAATATTAATTTTCATATATGAAATAATCATAACCAATTTTATATTATAAGTAATGAATCATAAAATCGTATTGTCTAGAACTACAAAAGTGAAAAATAAAAATTTTCGTATTTACAGTGAAGAACTGTGGTTTTAAACAAAGCTGAACTTCAGTACTAAATGTATGAGTGGCTGCACCATTGGTTGGTCTTCTGCTAAATATTCCGAATTAGTCAACAGAACAAAACTATGGATCAATGCTGTTCTCAGTGGCTCAAGTCCACATTTCCATGTTGTTGTATTGTTCGATAAAACAGGGTCCTGAAACACCTGGCAGGTTATACTACTACAAATATCTATTTATATACGAGTGAATTCTGGAGTAAGCATAGGTTGAAAATGCTTCGATGTAATGAAGTTAGCGTCGTCGGGGTCTTCCACACCTACTTGGCTCCTGCGAAAAATTTGAATTGACCAATCGTCTCTCTGTATCCGAAAGAGATATCAGATAACGTAATTCAGCATTCTTCGTTGTGCTTGCTTAAAACAAAATGTTTCAGGAAGTAAAAATCCGGAAATTTCAGGAATTTTATAAAAATCCGCCCGGACAGGAATTTTAGACAAAAAATCCGGACAAATCCGGGTAAAAGAGGACGGACGGTAACACTACATTACTCCTATTCAAAACTGATGACAAGAATGCCATCCCATAAAAAACACTAACGTTATTCGAAATCATCGAGAGATGTCACAATGCCCGGGCAACAGTCATTTGTTCTTCGTCGTGGTACTTAAAAGCGCTTGTGTAAAATGAGATAACGGATACAGGTAATCCTTCCTTTGTCATGTGCGTTAAGTAAATTTGAAGCCATGCCACATATACACCAAAGAAATTTAGAGACGCTCATCGATCAACAGTGAAAATTATATTATTTGTGGCTTCGTCGATAAAATTTATTTTATGTTTTTGTAAAGGAAACCAGTTACAAGGAAAATGTTAGGTCAAAGTATAAACTGGAAAGAATTATTTCCTACAAAATGTAGTGCTGTAGTATTTGTTTCTTATATGGCTCTTTTTATTAACCAAGGTAAATTTGGCAATAAGTGCCAGTTTTGTAGTTAAAAGCAGTGATATATCATTAACTCCCTCAATTTGTTCTTACCGAAAATATTCTTATTTATCAGGGGTTTTAGTGACAGCATCACAAGAAAAAAATAGTGCATACAATTATAATACTGTTACTGTCGTATTAATGACAGAAGTACTAAAGTTAGTTGTGTCATCGGCATTATACTGTAAAGAGTAAGTCTCATACAATGGTCCTAGTTATATTTAGCTGGTGTGATTGTTATTTTTTATCGAGGAAAATTATGCGGTTTTATAATATTGACATTTGTTTATTCTACAAATAATTGAACACTTGAAAGTCCACTCGCATTGTTTACTCAATCTACTGTTCTGGTTTTATGATTAATAAATTTAGGCCTTTGAAACTCCTTATGGGTAAATTTCTTATGGTCTTGACAAAAATACATTCATTAAGTAATAACAGCCCGTAATCTTAT
This sequence comes from Tanypteryx hageni, assembly GCA_028673005.1. Taxonomy (NCBI): domain Eukaryota; kingdom Metazoa; phylum Arthropoda; class Insecta; order Odonata; family Petaluridae; genus Tanypteryx; species Tanypteryx hageni. The sequence continues at coordinate 40,944,984 of CM054112.1, read as the reverse complement.
TTATTCTTGTTTTCTTTATAGCAATTCATTCTCGTCATTGATCTTTGAAGTCAAATCAAATCTAAAGGGTATGTAACTTAGATTGTTACCATGAAATGCACTGCACATCATACTCTTGTTTACATTAAATTTACTATTGATATACTGTTTTATACTGTTGTTTACTAACATTGTTTTCATACATATTTGTTTCAATTACATTTAATCCATTTGTTGCAGTTCTTCTCTTGTATTTTGTTCCTGCATTTCTTTATTGCTTGTACAATAACCTTGCTTTTGTAAATCTGTCTGCCTTTGATCCAACCTCATATTATTTGTTGCTGCAGTTCAGAGTGGTGGTCACTGGAATAGTGTATCAGGTCAGTTACGAATCATATTCAATTTACATAGCACTATTTCCTTTATTTCCATTTACCCCGTTATTCTTAATTACAGTGTATTTTCAAAAGAAAATTAAGTGGGAAACAATGGATTTCATTGATTCTTCTCACAGCTGGCTGCATGATAAAACAAGTTGATTTCTCTTTGTTTTCCACTAGTGATAAAACAAATCTTTTCACCAATTTTCACTTGAGCATCAACATTTTCCTCATTTTTGTACAGGTGAGTTATCTATTATACCTTCATTTTATTTTAAGAGTTGTCATATTCATTCTGTTGTTTTCATTAATACTGAATCTTGGTTATTTCAGTAGTATATTTCATGAATGGTATTATTTTATAAAAAATTTAGTCATCAGTATAGAGATTGGAAATTTATTTAGTTAAATATTTTAAAAGACCACTACAATGAATGCTGTATTGCCTCTGTTAAATATTGGAGGGGTTGGTAAATATCTCTTTCTGAAAAACAAAAGTATTCTGATTTTATCTTCCTTTAAATCTGAAAATTGTGTCAACATATCAACTCTTTTTGCATTAAAAACTCTACCGGATTAAATTTTTAGATACATTCATTCTGAAATTTAATGCTGCCATTTTTAAGTTGCCTAAAGACTATCTCTGAATTTCCCTGTTAATGTAGCCTTGACAATATTGTACTTGGTACCTTTAATTTTTATTTTTTCTCCGAACTCCTTTGCTATTTGCATACTATTCAAGAATATTTTCATTTCTTACTTTATTTTAGCCCAATAGATATAAATGGAGATGCTGCTTTATATTGTAGCACATAAATTCTCTTCTTTTTGTAATTTATTTAAGAAATCAAATTTTAACCATAACATTAGCTTATATTAAAAATTCGGTGAAGATTCATTTAGAATTGGCTGAGTTATAGAGCTTCAAAAAGCATTAGCCACAAAGAGATAAACTAAGCAAATTATATTATAGAATGATTATCTTTTATGTTTTTAGATGTGGGAATTCATTTGTATCTTTATATTCATAATTTTTTTTGCTAGAAAAACTTTTATTTTTTATATGCATGCATGTGTACAGTGCGTCCTCGGTTTAACATCGCTTCGATTTACGTCGATTCAACTTAACGTCATTCAAAAATTATTACCCATATTCGAATTAACGATGTCGATGATTCGTGTTAACGTCGTCCTGGCTCGACGCTTAAATAAATCACAAAAAATATTGCGTAGATGACTCTCGCATGCTTCTGTTATGCAGCGCTTCTCCAGTTGCGGCAGATCGCATTATTTGAGTGGGAAATATGTTTTGGATTGGTGTATTTTTATTAAATTATTTTATTAAATTCATAGTTCTCAAAGGAAAGGTGAAAATAACGCAGATACGCAAGGCTATTATTTCTTTTATCCCTAGTAAAATATGATGCTAATAGTAATTTACTCAATGTAATATGAATTCTTTCATAAAAAAAATGGACAAATTCAATTATTCTTCTTTAATTAGTGAATGAGGATCCCCAACCTTACTTGAGACAAACCGGAACGAATGTAACTGATTCAAATTCATATAGGTGATATTATCTAGTACTATTACCAGTAAAAATAAGCCTAAATAGTGCATAAAATTTGTTGAAATTACTTCTTTTGTATGGTGACCCTATCCTAAGATATAATGTAAACATAAGACCCAGTATCTGCGACGTTTCTGCAGAACGCATCCCTCGCTGATATCGGGGGAATAGTGTACCATTCATATCATATGAAGTACCATAAAGCTCCATAAAATACAGTATATATAATGTCTTTTTGTGTTTCAAGAGTTTTTGAAGATTTTGGGACCAATTATATTGTATAACATGTTCTTATGGGAAATATTGATTCATTTAACATTGTTTCGCTCTACGTCAGGATTTTCCGGAAAGATTTAACGGCATTAATCGAGGACACACTGTATATGGTTAACTTTTGAGTTGCATTATTTTAATGAGAATTTAATTCCCACATTTCTTCAAGTTTTATGGATATTTTGAAAATATTAAACAATAATATCAATCTGTCTAAGAAAATTTCGTACTAATTTTTTTATAATTACGGTTATTTTTATATAATATATCCATAACAATTCCATGATTAGAACTGGTAATGTATTATAAATTTATTGAGCCCATTTGAAAATTAGTAGTATATCAAGTATTACATATTTCCTTTTTCTCAGTTTTTTATTATTATAATAATAAAATATCATCTAGTAAATTACTATGATAATGTTGGTAGCTATAATTGGGAAAATACTCTCCTTAAATTGTTTGTGCAGAAAAATATTTGCTGCTTGTAACCGTAGCTATTTGTGAACAATTCTTCATTCTAACATTTCTTATTATTGGCTATATTTGGGATTGTTCTTTAGGAATGTTTTTATGCTTTAAATTTCGTCTCAGGTGCTATGATGCAGCATTTGTTTAAGCTACTTGATTCAGACTAATGGTTTCAGTTATTGAGGGTGTAGTGCATTGGATCGGATTGTGACAGTGACGCGCAAGGACGTTGGAAGTGCAGCTGTTTTCTCTCCTTTTTCGCCATTGAATTTTCAAACACCTCTCCGTATGGATGTCAGAGAAGTAGGTCTGCACCAAGAGTTCTGAACTAAGTCTTAGCAGAATACCTTGCATAATTGTCTTCCTTCTTCCTCACTCTCTTTCTCGTTTCTTAATTATTTCCGTGCGGCGCATTATGTCGGGATCGGTAACTGCTGTTGTTTTGCTCCATGGAATGGCGCATTTCTAAAAAATCGGGAATCCTTTGGGAAATGTTCATTTATCGATTTGTTTACCAAAACTCAATGTCAGAGTAACGGTTTTTAAAAAGACCTCAACGTCGGTCGTTTGTTAAATAAGAATGATGAATAATATTGACGTAAATGGCGTTACATATTCTTTATGTTTTTAAGCGGAAGGAAAAACAGGGATTAACAGAATTTTCAGGTAACGAAGCTTTAGATAAAAAATCTAGAGAGTTAATTAAGTTGAACAGAAAATCGTAATTTTCGGAAACGCAGTTACGGAAGTGCACGTGTGAAAAGAAATGTCTCGAAGAAGGATTATCCAAATACGGAACCGGAAACGTAAAAAATTGGCATCTTTGCATGGATACTACAAGACTTTTTGTGCCAAGGGCGTTAAAATTGTTTCGACATTATAAATATTAATTGATTCCATTTAAAATTGCATAGTACCATGGTTTTATTTTACAACATTTCATGTTTACTGCAGCAAATATTAATCGCGTCTTTTGTAGATCAATTTTGGTGGGCATCTTGACAGATTCTAAGAGGGAAAAACTTTGTAAACGTATGGTCTTAAATTCCGAGGGGTTTGAGAAATAGAAAACAAAATACAAGAGATTGTTAGAACGATATAATACTCGACCTAAAACGTCAAACGATTTAAAAAGCGTCAAATTTTCCTCAGAAAACTAGATTAGTAGTCTCGCGGAAGGAACACTTTTCATCTGGAGAAACGAGTGGAGCTGCAAGGATGCGATAAGAATTATAATGGCTTTCAAAATTTCTGGGCTTCTGTATGTTTGTGAACTTCGTCATTCAAACCAGACCTTGCAACGAACGTCTAATTGAGTGGTTCTCAAATTGGGTGCCGCAGATGTTTGTTAGAGATGTAACAAAAAACTTTGCTGATTGCATAAATCAACGGTTTGGAAATCTCATAAGAGCTATAATTTTTCCATAATAAATTGATAATGACTTAGTATCGACAGATTTATGCTTTCAAGGCGCGTTTAAATGCGCCACAGTTTTTTAAAGATGGGTTTGCCGCGAAATTCATTTTGTTTTTAAAAAAGGATTTCGTGCCTGCAAGGCTGTTCGAAACCACTGGTCTAGTTTACTACAGTCGGAAAGAAATAAACCTTGTAAATAGTTCTGAGGCGTTGCTTTCTCTCTCAGGGCGGTGTTTAGCGAGCTGAAGGGCGGTGTCCTTAAAAACACGCTGATTTCCAAATCCTTTTGTCTTTTTGGGAAATTTCTCTTCTCTTCATTTGTAGGGAAAGAAATTTTTCTCTCTCTATATATATATATCTCTCTCTCTTTTCTCTCTCTCTTCCTATATATATCTCTCTCTCTTTTCTCTCTCTCTATATATATATATATCTCTCTCTTTTCTCTCTATCTCTCTCTTTCTCTCTCTCTCTTTTCTCTCTATCTCTCTCTTTTCTCTCTATCTCTCTCTTTTCTCTCTCTCTCTCTCTCTCTCTATCTCTCTCTCTCTCTCTCTCTCTCTCTCTCTCTATCTCTCTCTCTCTATCTCTCTTTATCTCTCTCTAACGGTTTTAGACTAAACAAGTCGGCTGTCGTTTTTTTCCAAGGCACCGCCCCGGAAATTTGTCCTCCCTCTTCGGTTTTTGTGAGTTTTCTCACATCTTTCTTCTGTCCGACTACTGATAAGGTAACGGAGTGTATTCAGCTTTTTTGGACTCGCGCCGCATGGATGGCAAAATAGCTTTCGATCGAGTTCGGTTCGAGTTGCAATCCTGTTCCCTTCATTTTGATCGTGCTTACCACAAAATAGGGTTTGCAATTTAGTCAACGAATAAATATTTAGACGCTATAATTTCGAACTTATCGGGGGAAGCTGTCGTTGTGGTTGTTTACTTGTACGAAAGCCGACACCTGTGGTTAGGTGTCCTCTCGCCTCCACGTTCCTTTCCGTAGTGATTTTTGCATTTTTATCTATAACAGCATAATCTATTGAAAGAGGTGTAAATGCTTGCTTAAACACTTTAAAGCAGTGATTCTTAACCTTTTTAGCTCCCCGCACCCCTTGGTCTTTCAGAATATGCTTTCGCACCTCCGAAAAAATCTTTGATTTACGCAAATGTTTCTTTCGAAGACATGAACATGTAATCGTCTCATTTATAATGACTTGCGTTTATTCAAAGGCTGTGAGAAATTAAATGACATTTCTCCAAAATGTTTTGTTGTATATTTTATTTTGTTTCTATTTAAATTAATTTTTTCAAAATCTCTAGATCAACAACTCGCACCCCTAGAAACAGTGCCTCGCACCCCAGGTTAAGAACCACTGCTTTAAAGTATCTCCTCCATCGCCAACGTGGCGATTTGATTGCATTTTATAGAATTTATTGAATAATATTAATAATGGGAATAATTTTGAAACGAGAAAAAAGTCTGCTATGACCGGGAATCGAACCCGGGTCTTCCACTTGCCGGGCGGATATTCTACCTCTGAACTATCGTAGCAGAACACTTTTTCTCGTTTCTGAACACGGATGTTTCCTTGGTTGGGACGGAACTAGCCAAGCTAGTATCAAACTGCCCCAACGGATGTCCTCGAAGAGATACATCGAAGAAAACTCCTCCCTCTCAAATGGTGAGATTGCCAAGGAAGAAATTGATGGAATGAAGCGATCCGAAGATCCTATGCAGACAGGCATAAGCTGTAAAGGTATATAAAGGTATAGTTCCGAGCTAATTGATTCGCTTAATTTTTTACTGGAGTTAGATATTCATTCGATCGATCGATCGATTTACAGTTCGTAGACTGACTTGATTTTTGGTTTGGCGGATCCCAACGGTGCGACTGCACAGGGCCCTTTGCTTACAGAGACCCCGTAAATATTTGTTGTACTTATAAAGTAGGTGCACTTAAAACATCGGAACAAATATTGAACACTGCCATAGTGATAAGAGGTTGCTTCATTTATTAAAATTGACTGTTAAAAATTTTTGACGCGTAAGAGGCTCTGCGCGCGCACACTGCGCCGGTCCCCGCGTTTTTCCTTGCTGGTGACATCCAAAGGGTGACACGCGTCGGCTCGGAGGATATGAGGGCCAGAGAGCATAGCTGCTCTAATTTTATCTCCGTTGAGCTGTTGACTGAATGATGCCACCTGTTGTCTCTTTTATGTCTTTAATTGTTCGCAGTAATTTCCATAACACCGCCGAAGGTTCGCCGAAGAATTTTTCCGCGTCTGCGAAAGCGAGAGACGTTTTTGCGCGTGAAAATATCGTATGACGCATAATTAAAATTTATAAATGCTGTTTGGAAACTTGGATGCATTCTTCTCTAAAAAATTACGTATGGGAAACGCCTAGCGCATATTCTAGTGAGTCGTTGATGCGTAGCATGGTAAATGAGTATGGGTGAAATAAATTGCTATTTAAAAGCACACTCAGCTTAATCTCTATAATTCGGAGCAAAAATAAAGACAAATAAATTTGATTTAAAGAAAATTCTACTTGTCATATAATACTAGGAATAGTAGAAAAATCGAGTTGTATATGGTGGGCTTAAAAACTTGTTAAAATTTACTGAAGAAGCCGAGACTTTGTGGAACTCCATATTAAAATAGGATTTGGCGTTGTTATATTAAACCTTAGTTTAAACTATGGGGAGACCCGGGTTCGATTCCCGGTCAAGTACAGGATTTTTTCTCCTTCTCAAAGTTCAAATTTCAATTTCAGATTTATGCCCGCATGCATAAAAAGTCTTCTCAACACCTTTGTTTCTCAATAGGTATTTTATTTATGCTAAATTAAACTTTTTAAGTACAAACATGAAATTTTGTATGGAAATGAGAGAACCACAGTCACATCTCACAATGGGCATGCTTTATAAATGTTGCATCATCACATTTGCTTTCTTCTACGACACTTTCATAGTTTTCTTCATAAATCGAAGCCATACACTGCAATGGTGTGATGTGCGATCCGGACCTCTGGTCTATTTACCCTGCCTTGAACCATGCATATTTTATAAAGATTTTTAATCAGAGAGCAGAGAATTGGTAGTGCGTGAGGGATTGAAGTTTCAAAATATTATTTCTTTGGAAAAGATCTTCATCCAACCGATTCAAAAGTACTTGATCGGAAACTTTCCGAACAAAGTCTTTCCACATTCTAAAAAAGTACAAGTCTAATGGCTGAATCAGCCCTGTTGTTTTTGGAGAAATCAGCATGTCCAGTGTTTTTACTTTCTCCATATACGAAGTATAGAGAAAGTATTGTTATCATGAAAAAAATCGAATTCGAGATTTCAACAGAAATACATGTTTTAAGGTCCTTTGTACACATTTTCACTATTTTCTTGATGTCTGTGTGTCTATCTGCCTGTCTGTATGCCAGTCTGTCTGTCTGTATGTGATAGATTTTTGTGGGCGCTCTAACTCAAAAACTATTAATCAGGTCAATGCAAAATTTTATATTTAACATTTTTATAAAAGTTAGATGATCTGATTAGTTTTTGGTAAAAATCGGTCGTCTGGAAGTGGGTGTTTACTCTTGTCATTTATCCGTTATTTTGAAATATTTGCTTTAATATTTGATAAATATAAAAATGTATTAGAATAAAAGTTGTAGGAAATTTAATTTTCTAGAACCTTTGTTTGAAACATATTTCCGTATAATGCATTGTTTAAGAGATATCCTATATCTTTAGCTGCCACCTACCGACGACTATTGTTAACAATTGACGCTTAGTTACTTCTTAGTAATGCTCCTTTTTCTTTTCTTAATTGTCAACCAGAAGTAAATATTGACAACGATCCCAGAGCCAACAACATGTAATTTGTCGTATAAATACGGAGAAAGTCATGTGTCCCACATCAGTTTATTTCTTCTGGTTTTACATTTAAAATTGCCTCGTGATCCTTGTATGGTCCCCAGGAGTTGCCTGTCTGTATGGGAAATACCTCTGAAATAATGCAACTTGGAGAAACCAAATTATTAGGATATGGCTTGGAAGAATCGTTTGTTTCATTTCTGCTCCCCATAAGAAAAGCATGAAATTCGTGCAGGGCATTATAAATTTGCATTTTTAAATAAGTTAAAATTAAGATTGACGCTCGGTACATCAACAGTTCGATAGCTGAAAGACTTGAGGTTTATATATTTTGAATACAGTATTATCCCTGTAGAATGAGCACAGACAATTGTTTTTAATCCAAGGAAGGGGAAAATTTTCCGGTTTTTAACAATGAAAAGTATCAACTGCCATGGCAATGAGTCCATTGCTTTTAAATGGGAAACATATCTTACATATAATTTTCCAGTTCTGTGTGAGACGATGACATCATCATCGGCACTTTTAATGCGTTTTTAACAAACTTCGCGATTAGGTGGAAGGTTGAAATTTTGCAGGAATGTGTGATTCAGATATAAAAATTAAATGACGAAAAATACAAAAAATTTTGTTTGCAGATTATCTAGTTATTTTAATCAAATGCCAGGGTTTACTTAGAGTTATTTTTTTTAATTATAAAAACAATTGGTACATTTACTCGATAGCTTTCCCACATAATGCATGCAAATTTAGCATTTAAGAAACATTTTGTATTTGTGCTACAGCTAATTCGAGTGTATTTGCTCTGTCTAAAACATTTTTTGCCATTACAGACTGTTTGTTCATGCTTTGCTGGCGTTTATAATGAATACCTTCTCAAAGGAGAGGCAGAAGTCAACATATTTCTTCAAAATGTATTTATGTACATTGATTCCATTGTATGCAATGCTGGAATTCTACTGGTACAAGGTAATTTTGTGGGTTCATTCACACCAGATGCTCTCAGATCAATTTTTCAATATAAAGTGCTCTTGATAATGGCGAATAATGCTGCCATAGGAATAATAACAAGTTTCTTTCTGAAGAATTTGAATTCTATACTGAAAACTTTTGCCAGTGCTTTAGAGTTGATGTTTACTGCGGCTATATGCTGGGCCATTTTTGGTATTCCTATATATTTTAATACTATTGTGGCCATAGCAATTGTATCTTACGCTGTGATTTTGTATTCCCAAAACCCTGTTGTAAACCAAGTAGTCAGTGGATCAGATTCACCTTCAAGCAAGTTGATTGAGTCAGTTTAGTGGTGTGATGCTAACGTTACATCACTAGACCTTTCAACAATCCCCACTTTTAAAAGTGGCATTAGTTCAACAAAAAGTTTATGAGAATTTAATCTAGTCATTGGTCTGTAAATATGATGTGGACTAGTGTCTTCCTCAATATCTTCAACCATTCAACCAATGGACAATTGCAGAAAAGGGAATGCAGTTATATTAGTATATTCTCAAAGAATTTTTCTACTTCAAATTTAAAATTACATGCAAAACCAATTCAATCTAATTGCAGTTTAATGTGGAGACTCTGAAGTTGGCCATTGACCACCATTATATGGTGGTCAGACTAAGATACAGCTATACCCTACATTTGGATTGATATTTTCATAAGTAAAAACCTAAAAATATCGTTGTCTTAAAGCTTTTAATAATGAAATGATCTCTAGAAACTAATGCATTCATTTTGCATTAAAGCAAAAAATACTGGTCAGTGATTGCAAATGCTGTTTTCTATACTATAATTAACAAAGAGAGCAGCATCATTTATTATGTGAGAATTTTGGTGATAATTGCACACTTTGAAGAATATGTTTTTCTTAAAACATAAACTTTAAATGCTAGGTGATGCATATTTTTAATTATTTTTCATCATTATTGTTTTCAGTTGTTTTCTAGGCATTGAAATATTAAAATGTCAACTTGGAATTTGATTAGAACTATTTACATTAACAGAAGTCAAGAAATGATATTGAATTTAAATATCCAAGGTATAGATACGGAACCTTGAGTCAGCATCCCCAAAATGTTCACATTAATTCCTAATAGATGATAAGAGTATATTTATTGTGATGCAGAGGTTGCATTTTATATCAAACTGACTCATTGTCATTTCATTTTGCACATAATGTATGAATTATTCATGTTATTGACTGTTGTCAATTTTGTGCCATAATTGTCTACAACTTGAAGTCACGCATCACAGAGTTGCCCTTTTTTATTATTTTTATAAAATTTTGGCTTTATTTGTGTGTTGTTTTCAAATATGTCCTTAGTTTGCTGGAAGATCTGGCAAATTCTATATTTCACTTGTGTATAAAACAAGTTGCTCTTGTCTTAGACGTATTTGAATGACTTCCAATTCAAGTTTTAAAATCAGCGAAACATTACCAGTAGAAAATAGTTGTAATTTAATAAGGTTGTATGATTAACCTGTTATTTATTTGTTTAAATATATTTTTAAAGAGTTATATTTTTGAATTATAGTCTTCTGGACTTATTTATAATCTTGGAATGTATATGTTTACTTATGTACACATGTTTATAATAACTGAGGCAACAAGTGTTGATGCCTGCAGTAGGCCAGTTTTTCATGAATGTGTTATGAGATATCAGTGCGTTAATCTAAGCTATCTCATGCCATAATTGTGACTTTTCTGACTTTGATTTAATTGGCTTTATTATCATTTATTGGATCAAATATTCAATATCATGCTTAAACTGTTTAAAATTGTTTTAAGTTTATAGTATTTTTTGTTCAATATTTTTATTTTTAACACCAGTGGAGCCATTTTTTATGCAAGCTTAACTTTTTTGTATTGGCTTCATGCTCCCCTTCCTTTTGATTTATCACCCAAGTAGCATTGGTGATGGAATACCTAGTTTTGCACAAATGGCACAAAACCAAGATTTATATATGTGATGTTTTTTTACTTATTCAACTGATGCTTACCATCCTCTATAGCTCAGAAACATAAGTGATGTACCAGCTTGTATTAAAATTTTTAATATTTGTTTTGAATAAAAAAGTTGCAGTTTGAGAATTCATGTTAGAAACTTTATATTCTTACATGCATTTCTAATCTGTAATTGTTTTGGAAAAAAATTTACTGACCTATACTTATAAATAAGCCACATTGAGGAAAATTGACCTATGAATTTCAACTTGACACAACAGGTGTCTCAAATACCCATAAAATGAAATTGTGTCAATTTCATTTTTTGGGCAAGCTCGATAATCCTCTGTTGAGTTCCAATTGTGTACCTGTTTAATCAAAGGGTTATGAGAGCATTTTTTTAAAATAAACATTTAGGAGTTTAGGAATTCGTCTATGTAATTTTAATGTTTATGCTAAAATTTATATCGAGTTTCTGTGATGTTGCTTGTTTAATATTTGTATGACTATTAACTTAATATTAGGGCATGCACACAAAACATGATAGTTTTATGTGCTGATATTAACTACGGCATTTGCCCGATTATTGGGTGACCTCAAATATAATGCAAACCCTTATTTCAGAAACCACACGAAAGAAAAATATTTTTTTGGGATATCGATACTAAATTTTTATTTTAAAACACCTGATTGATTACACTTAATTTCCAATGTAAATGTAATTATGCACTAAGAAAAACGAATAATTATGATAAAATATGCTCATTTATTAGCTTCCAGTGATCTACATTAAATTATTAGTTAATATGGGACAAAGACAAGCAATGACTCTAATGCAGTAGAAATTTGCAAGCTGCAAACACTATAAGCTTCTAAGGATGGAATAGACTGTATAAAAGAGAGGATTGAATTTTAGTGGATGTGAAAGGGAGAGGAGGAATAGAAGATATCTTTGGTTGTGATTATAAGGCGAGTATGAATTTTGCAGTTACATAAAAAACACCTTATAATTGAGCAAATACAGTATATTAAATTGTCAGCATAATTTAGGATTGTTGCTTTTCTGTGATTACATCTCATAAAGCTGAAATAAGCTGTCTCTCAAGCTCTATATATGTATGGTTAACCATGCCCAAGGAACCCAAGTGTGTGCTCGAGGTTCCCTTAATTTTATGCCAAAATTTGAAAATTAATCCTACCAAAGATACCATGGAACTTTAAAAGGAAGGCCTCTTTGATTTTATATATCATGACATGATTATTGAATGCCCTTTATAGCCGTTCTTTACAAAAAATAAAAAAAGAACACCTTATGGTTAGGTCCTGTCCGTCTGCATATTTCATCAGCAGCACTACTGGGCAGATGTTGATGAAATTTGGTATTTAGGACGTAAGGCCAAAGAAACTAAGAAAATTATATAAATAGTTTATGTAGTCTAATTGGGAATGCCACTTTAGTGGTGACAAAAAATTAACTTTTCTTTATATCTCATAAAATTATCACTTATAACTAAAAGGTCTTTAAAAAATGTGTAGAGCTAGTCAAATATCATATGGAGTAGCTAATTTCAAGAAAATCAAAGGAGAAAGTTGTAATTCACTTTGAACTTAGAAAAAATTTCCTGTTTTTGATTGTTGTCAATGAAAACCATCTTCATGGCAACTCAAGTAAACAATACCTCCTGTATATATCTAATTAGTTTAATTTTCTTTTGTGTGCTTGCATCATTTGGTAAATGAAGGGAAATGGATTATCTATGACAAAGAAAGGAACTTAAATGTCTTTTCTTTATATATACTCAGCATTTGTAAGTGAAAAGAAATGGGTATCTAGTTAATGAGGAAGGAATGAACATTAACATAAAGGCTATATTACTACTGTTCGAGTGAGCTATGTTTTAAATAACTGTCTGTTGTTTTATTGATTACAACTACTTAGGAAATAAATCTGCGAATCCAAAATTCGATATTTCCTTGGCATCGCTGCTGATGTATCGTTTTTCATTTCTTAGACATTATACAGGCATACCTCGCTTAGCGCATGAAAGGCGTTCCGGGACATCTGTTCGCTATCAGAATTTGCGCTAAAAGGACAGTTTTTATCATAGCACTTAACCCAGTTGATTTTTGCTCCAGAAATGTTACTATTTTTATCTTGTAACTTATATAATGATAGGACATTTTAATATATTAATTTAAAGGCAAGAAAAAGAAGAACCGTATTTACTCGTGTAATACCTGCACTTTTTTCCCTACAAGTTCCCATCAAAAAAGGGGATGCGGACATTACACGATATTTGCCCCTTCATCTTTTGAGGGTAGGCCACCCGCGAAACTAACGCTGCGTGCCTGGCGTGAGATGAGTATGCATTTTCTTCGGTAGGAGCAATATGCCGTGCATTTTATTTCCTCGATTTATAACCAAGGTATTTTTTTAATGCGCAGAATAATATAATAAGCACGATATTTATCAGGTATTTTTTTCAAATTCCATGCCAGCTGTCAGTAGTAAATCACCTAAATTTCTATGTAAATAAAGAGTGTCTTCATTCTCAGAAAAAATGATGTAAGAGAAATAAACAACTGAATTGCATTCGTGACATGCTCAAATCACATTTTACCGTAAGTGAATATTTTTGAGTTCCTTTTACGTTATGCAATCCTAAAAGTATATATGTACATACTTTTATTACTCTGTATAATAGCAAAGAACATAATCTTGCGATAATCTTATGTTGGAATTGTTCGTTTGTGCTTTCTGGTAGCTGTAAGTGATACATTTTATCCACAGAAACGTGAGAAACGCTTCTATGTAACCGGTCGCAGTGCGTCTAGTGACCGGTTTATTGTTGGTTTTGTGTGATCTCTGAGGGATTTGGCACGGGGATTTATTTTGAGCATGAACCTTTTACGTTTATGTAAAATTCGTTCTTTTTCTAGGTGAATAATGGCTGAGTTAGCGTAATTTCGCAAAATTAACGAAAATTACTCATTTTAAATTAAATAACTTGAGAATGTGCAGCGGCTCAAAATTGAAAATTTCTGTGAGATTAAGGAGCTAGACTCCAAAATAGATTTTTGAGTTGTCTCCGTGTAATATAACGGCAATGGATGTGAATTTTTGATGTTTACGTACGTTAAAAAATTATTTTTGAAGGCCTTTCTTAAATATTTGCTTGTTGCCATAATTATATCATCAAATTCAGCTTCAGATAGATTATTCAACCGATATTGCAGTAAAATATCAAAATTTTGTAAGTGCGGATATGACACGAATTACAGTTTTTTTAGTTTTTAGCTCTAAAACGGGGATGCAGGTGTGCGGGTATTAAACGAGTTAATACGGTATATGACAATTATTTTTAAATTATTATTTATTATGAACTTATTGGTGTACAACAGCTTCAAAAAGTTAATTCAATATGATGGAAAATCACAATTTTCTAATAACATTTGCGATGAAAAAACGTATTATAAAATAAATGAGATATACAATATATCATAAGTATTTCTAGTAAAACATCAATATAGTGTATTATCTTGACATCTTCCTAAAAATCTTCATGATTACGAAGATCTTTGATGATGATTGGCCAGCGCAAAAGTAAACAAAAATGGAATACGGGTGATATTACGATTCAGCGGCGCCGCCGCAGCTTCAGACATGTAACTACGTATAGCATAGATACCAACAGCAAAATAACATCAGAATAACAAATGACTAACGGTAGCTAAAGTTAAAGTTCTCGTGAACCTAATCTAACCCAATCTTAAGCAAAAACCCATCCAAAGCGAACCCAACCCTGAATATCTCAACATTAACGTTAAGAACTTTAAAACTTCCGATGTTAGCGTCACTGCAAAAGACTGGAATTGCGGCAAACTAATGTAAAAAATATAATAAAAGTGAACGAGTGAAATAGAAATAAAGTTAATAAACGTATAAATAACAACAACTTGTCTTTAATTAGAGTGGAATGACTATCTCTGAACAGAGAGTGCAGTACAAGTGAAGGTAAGTGAGAAAAATGCTGGGACCATAATAAAGGACCGTAGCGTTTAGGAGCATTATTTTAAAAATTTCAAAAATTAAAATTTTAGTCCCGAGATGCCAACCGCGCTATATCAAAATTCGCTAAAAGAACATGCGCTAAACGAGGCATACCTGTACTAAGTCTTTAATATTTATCTTTTTTTGACATGATTGTATAAGTTGTAAAGAACGCCTTTGCCTCGCGTTTATGTACATTTGATGCGTGCATCTGTTCCCTCTCGTTCTCATTCTGTGATGTTTCTCTGCCATTTTATGCTATTTTCTTTGTCACAAGTCCATTATTATTATGACCTCTGGCTTGTCCAGATCGGTGAGGTCATCCAAAAGAGTACACAATGGTACATCAAATTGTAATATTTTATTACAATTTTGCTTAAATTTAATCAGCAAAATACTTGGAAAAGTCAAATATATGCATCTGTTTTTTGTTAAAATAGATAAAGTAATAAATGCAAGTTTTAAAAGTATATAACTAGGTTTTGAATGGTGTTGTTTGGTGGGAGCATCCTGTATTAATCTAGGAAGGCTAGAAGAGATTGGTACTGCCGATGAACAATGTTATTTTATAGGGAGATGCTCAAATTACTCCTGCCTAAGGCCCTGCAAAAGCTGGTGATTGCCATTAGTAGACCATTTATTATGCAGGGTGTTCCTGAATCATACCGACGAATGATAGGGGTTGTAGGGCGGCATGCCCAATGTGCGAAACACCCGGTCCCTGTGTCCGGAGCAGCAACGAGGTGAGAAATCTCGTACCTAAGCGGTGTTAATGCAACCCATCCATTGCTCTCCGGATCTCATTCCTCTGGATTCTTTTGTTTGGGGTCACATAAAGAGCCTCGTATATGAAAATTCAGTCGGTCCCTCACATCCAGGCTGCTTGTGATTCAATCCGCAACACGGCGGGAATTTTCAAACGAACGAGTCAGTCATTGTTCAGAAGATGCATGCTGTGTTTGCAGGTTGGGGGGCACCAGTTCGAGCACCTCTTTAGTGAATCTTGTCCCGTACTCAGGACGGTAATTGTGGATTAATAAGACATGCTGTTACTTCCCGAAGTTTTAGTTTATTTAACTTATAAATCACCAAACACAGGTGCCACCGAATGCACCATCCGCAAACTGTACACTCGTGCCTTCAAACAATACTAAGTAAACAGAGTGAGCAAAACATTTCACCGCGAACCGAGGCAGCGAATCACAGGTGGCGTGCAAAGCACAACGATTGCCTAAATTCCGGGCACTTAGGTACGAGATTTCTCACCTCGTAGCTCGAACAGGACTGCTCCGGACACGGTCCGGGTGTTTCGCACATCGGGCATGTCACCCTACAACCCATATAATTTTGTCGGTATAATTTAGGCACACCCTGTATGTACATATTTCGACAATAAGGATTTTATTTTCTTGAGTATCTGCAAAAAAGTTCTCGAATAGTTTTGAAAATCACACTTTAATTCCTAAAATTATTTAGGTACTACTGGGTTATCCCGGACTCCTATTAAAAATGCTATAATATTTTCATTGCACCCTAGTATCCGAATCCAATCCCCAACCCGGGAGGAGGAAAATGGAACGAATCTAACCCCCAACCACTTAACCCAACCCTGGGGGAGGAGGAAAATGGAAAGAATCCAACACCCAACCACTTAACCCATCCCGAGAAGGGAGGAAAATGGAACGAATCCAACCCCTAACCACTTAACGCAACCCTGGGGGAGGAGGAAAATGGAAAGAATTCAACACCCAACCACTTAACCCAACCCGAGAAGGGAGGAAAATGGAACGAATCCAACCCCCAACCACTTTAATCCAACCCAGGGGGAGGAGGAAAATAGAACGAATCCAAAACCAAATCACTTAACCCAACACGGGAGGAGGAAAATGGAACGAATCCAACACCCAACCACTTAATACAATAAAAATATAGCATTTTTAATAGGGGCCCGGGATAACCCAGTAGTACCATTATTTATTTTTCGTAATTTGCGTTCAATTTCATATTGAATGAATGAACGTTTTCCTCATTAATATTTTACAGTTAATGATGGTTTTTATGTGCAAAACTTGCCATGCTTTTTATTTACCAGCTTCGTTTTTACATCTTTTTCTTGCAACAAATCTGGCTATTCCATTAATGCGTCCATATTACTGTCATTACAAGACGATCAGTACATTCTTAGATCTGAACATCCTTTATATAGTTCTTTTTTAAATAAAGCATTTCACACAGCCATGTTTAGTACTGACCTTTATCCAAGGTAGTACATAATCGAAGTAATATTCCTCGTGAATTCACGCTAGCTCTTGAGCCTCGCGCATTGTAGGGGGGACATTTTCACGTCACAGTCGCTCATCAAATGCCGCGCGTTTCGATTCGCACTTGTCACTTATGTTATCCTTCTCCTTGGTCACTTTATCCTCCGCTCGTGTATTGCAAGTACTTTTCCGGTGAGTAGCTGAAGAGATCGAAATCCAGGCTGTATTTGTGGTAGAGGTCGAGAATTTCTTTCTTGGTAAGTTGAGAGAAGTAAGAGCGCTCTATGTCACCCGAGCTTCGCCCTCCCCGCGTCTGATGTCGCCACCGAGGTCTGATGCCCTCCGCCCCTAGGAAACCCGCGGCTCTCATGATGTACTCCTGATCACGACGCATCGTCTCGACCTGTGAGAAAATAATAAGTTAAATATCGGATTTTAGTTGGAAAACATTAGGTTTCGATGTCGTGTGATCATACTCTTTGTTAGGCACTTATGCATTTAAAATTGATATGCCTCCATCTTCAAATATTTTGAATGAAGTTATTGAGTGCCATGTAAAATTATGCATAAATTTTACTGACGAAGTACGAATAAAAAGTGCATAGTTAGGGCAATTAAAAACTTGGATATACCTAATTAGAATGTTCAAACGTACGCGTGTTAGCGTCTGATTTTAGGCGATTTGCAGTTTGATAGTTGCATGGAAGTCACAATTGTTATCATTTGTAATTCGCAAGGTGAAAGTAATGTTATGAATATATTTTTGGCGAACCATTTCTCACGCTTTCATTTTCATCGTTATCTTACCGCACTTCGCGTCTTAGTTTCTTTGTCCTTTTGTCCCAAATACCAAATTTCCTCAACATCGGTCCAGTAGTTTCTGAGATGAAACATGCGGACGGACGGATGGACGCGGTCTGACCATAAGGCGTTCTTTTTTACTTCTTGTAAAGAACGTCTAAAAAGAACTAGTGTGGCTATTTTTGTTCTTTTTTTAGAATCTACTTAGAGTGAATCGCCAATAAAGACGGCTCTATTGTAACCGAAATGCGCATTTAATTTTTTGTAACCTTTTTGTGGCTACTGGAGATACCTAAGATAAGCATTTATTTTTCCAATTTTCATACAAGTTATTATTTCTGAATTTATTTTCAGGTAAAAGACGTATTCGATAATTCTCCAGTGAAATGACTTGTCGCGCAGCTTACAAAGTTTAAATTTCAATATATATATATGGTCCTATAACACGGGGAATGTAGTCTGAAAAAGTGCCACGTGATGTGAATCCATATTACGTGAACCTGGCTTTACATAGCGAAAGGGAAAGAGGGGAAGGATATGCTGGAATGCTTCCTTTAATGACTCCCTGTACGTTTCCTCGGTCCGCTCACCTTGGCTATTGCGTCGTATCGGAGGAGGCAGGGCGTGCAGAAGAGGTAGTATGGGATCCAGTGGTCATCGGAGCGAGTCGTGAGGTCTTCGTCTATGAGATAGCGCACGAATTCGCGGAACGTGGGTTCGATCCTCTTCTTTCCGTCCTGCTCGTTTTCCTCCGCCACCTCGTTCCTCGACGTCTTGTTGAAACGGTACTTGTCGACGATCCGGCGTCCGTACTGCTTGTAGAAGTGCAGCACGCCATGTTCGAGATCCACCTTGGAGTTTTCGAGCTTGTCTCTGTAGGCGGACAGGAGGCGTTCGAAGGGATGACGCACCACCATGAACTTGAAGGTAGTGCGGAATGCCTGCGTTCGGCGAGGAGCGAAAAAATGCGTTTGAAATTTTTTTAAAACAACCGTTACATTGTGTCACAAAAAAAAAACGTCGAATGATTATGCATAATATAAACGTGAATTCAAAAGTCTTAAAAGGTTACCGTTTTAGGAATAAGTCTGAGGATTTGATTTGTAGGAATCACGGTTAATGTCGACATTAGCTGGATGGGCCTGCCGATATTGTTTCTTTTGTTGGGAATCGATAAGAAGATTTCAAAGATTATTGCATAAAATATAACTAAAAGTGGCCAAAAATACGCCCAAACCAAATATTCAACATCTTTTTATTTAAAATTTGAGATTTTCAAAGAAAACAATCATTGATTAAACTTAATAATACTACCAAACTCTGGTCTTTTATTGGGTTTTATGTACAGTAAGAATCGCATCTTTAACGCTTATGGATTTTATTAGTCAAGCCCAACCGACTGATGTCGACATTAGCCAACTTTCACCTGAGCAACGTCTATATTAGCCCTGACAAATACACACAGTACGTACATATCCTTGTATGCTGAAACAATAGAGCATAATCATAATATTTTTAATAGTCTCTTTAGATATGGCGAGACAAACGTTGTTTAACTTCTCAACATGCCATTATTTTTCTTTGCCAGTTTGAATTAGTGAGTGTCAGAGATAGAATGGGTTTCTTTCAGTTTGGGCTGATAAGGTGGCGAGTTTGTTGTGGCGCTTGTGGGCGTTTCCTTAAATATAATAAAATTTTCACCGATATGGTTCAAATGAAATTAAAAGCTAGAAGATATTCAGGGAAAAAACAAAATTCTGTATGAACGAATTGCAACCGATGATAAACGTGTAAGAGGGACGTTTTAAAAGGAGGTACTCAAACTTTAGTTTACTTTTCAGATCTGGAAGAGATGCCGTTTCACTCGATAATCCTTCGAGATTGCAGATCATACCGAGATTGCCATCGAGGATGGAGTAATTATAGAATCGTTAGTTCGTCGCGCTTCGAATGCTCGGCTCTCTGATTAACCCTCGATCGCGGTAATTTCAATGGTTCCACTTTTAAGGCAAGGAAACGGTAGAGGACAGATAACGTTTTTTCCCATTCTTCCGACAGAGTTTCTTCTTTTGTTTTTATTTTATGAAAGACCTCGCAGTCGATATGCAGTCACGCCAACCAGGAAACGGGGGCAGATTTATTAAAATTGACCGAGTCAATAACGGAATCGAATGGAGAAGTATCTTATATTTTTCCGGCGTTATTTCCCACCCGCCTGCTCCCCCGTCTGGGCTAAGTTTGGCGAATTTTCAAATTCTTCTTCATGTAAATTTATTATTATTTAGTAGATGTTTTTTCAGTCACGTTTGGTCTCTTGTCATGCGAAAACACGGTCGCAAGTTTGAGGTAAGCGTCTATCTAAACGATTTTATCGCCCGATGGATTTTAACAGATGGCGCATAGATTTTAATTTATTTTGGTATTAAAATTAATTTTTACCGTCAATGTACCTCACCTATTCGAAATTTAAAACATTTGGGGAATATATTTAGTGAAGTTTATTTCGTATTTCGTAAATTAAACGTCATTTAAAAATGGAAGCCATCCGGTAGTGAAAGAGAGTTCTTTCTGCAAATTAAATTTACATTTTTTGCAAACATTGTTTCAAAACACTTTAAAATGTTACTTTAATTTTCACAGAATTTAACCTTTCAATTATTATTCATTTCTCATTGAAATCGATTACCGAATCATACCATCGGCTCGATTTCGTGTGATTGTAGGGAATGCCAGGCAGAGGATAGTGTTAAAGAAAATATATAAATCTCTCTATGTTGTAAACATTTCGGGTCCGTCTCTTGTTTCACAAAACAAATCCAAGCTTTCGACTTTACCTCCTCTGCATCTTTGTACTCTGGTTCCGGATAAATTCTTCGCGCCAATACGCTAAGTTGCTCCTTTGGGGCCTGCAGTGACTCTTCCGACATGCCCCCGAGCAGGAGGAAGTTGTAGAGCCACGTGGATGATGCCGCCTTGTAGATCGGACACCACGAGATCTTATGAGGCCTGAGAAAAAGTGAGATATGATTCTTTGGGTAGCATTTGAATTTATATTTTAACCGTTAAAAAAATTAAAACAAACGAAATTAATTGGAGTTTAACGTAAGAATTTCTTTCATAAATCGTTAAAATATACAATGCCCAAGCTTTCTCATATCCACACGCCTCTATTTCGCGCAATTTTTCTCTGGTTGCGTAAATTCTTGTTTGCGCGCAGCTTGTCTCTTAGCAACCAACAGTGCTGCTGGGCGCAAAAGTCGATGTCTTGGTACTACTGGACATTATATAGTATACTTTGAGAAATATAACTAATGTATTACTCCTTGTGACAAACAATTCTATAACTGATTGGATTTCAATCAAAATCCTTTAAGCCAAAGGTACCGAGGCCCGCGGGGCAAATGCGGCCCCCGAAAGCACGCTATGCAGTCAGTGAACCTATGATGAAAAGGTGGTTTGTATAATTTGATACAGACAATTTCATATTTTTCAGTATAATTATCGTCTCAAAACCTTTCCTGGTGGAGCTTTAACACTAGTAAATTATTTAGGCTTGTTTTCGCTAGTATGAGACCACAGAATCCCTCGGTAACTTCTAATGTTAAAACTCATCCGGCTCGCCAAAGCTTTCGTGACTTTCAATGCTCCTAAAATAATCCAAGAGTTTGATTAGCCCAAAATACATAAACTTCCAATGCGGCCCCCCAAATATTCGTAACTACGAATGCGGCCCGCCATGTAAAAAGGTTGCGCTTCACTGCTTTAAGCCATTTTTAAGTGTGTCGACATTTTGTTAAATTCGTCAATATTAAACTATCCTCCAATGCCTATGCCATTTCAAGGAGTCTTCTTTTCAGAGTTATACCATATTAGCGTAATTGCCCGTCAAATATGACGGGCATGCGTGAAATAAGTAATAAGTTCAAATTGAAATAAAAATTAATGAAACCAACTTTATAGGCATTAAAAAGTAAACAATAATTATAAAATTCACATAATTGAGTGTTCCATAGAGTAAAAATAGTTTTTGGCGAATAAAATTGCATGACGATGAAATACATTCTTATACGCACAAAATTATTTTTAATTTATGGAACATTTAATTTTGTCCCTTACGCATATAGAATAAGGGTTGAGGCGACAATACATTCTCGAGGCTTAACAGTGACAAGGTTGTCAAGGTAACATATCGTTAAACCGCTTAAATTTTTCAAATAAATATTATTTAAACGTAGAACTTGAGCGATTTTGTATCGTAGGCAAAATTTGACGATAAGAATTACAACCGTTATTTATTTTTCTTTAAAACGTTCCAGGCTCGAAGATCATAGCCCAGTTATTTCTAATTTTAATTTGCCATAGAGTAAAAGCCTGTAAGCCAAATCGATTTTTGCGTGTTATCTAATGGGAAATGGCATCTCCCTTCACTTCCCTCTCCCCGAAAATTCAAAATTCTGGCCCCGAGGTGCACATCCTCATTGTCCCATTAGTAAGTGTACCAAGTTTTAAATCTCTAAGTTTCTTGATTTTTGAGATATGCTGTCCACACACACACACACATTGCCTTTTATTACTAGAGATATAAATAAGAAATTCCATCAGGCTCTGTAAAATCCCTAAAGCTGCGTAGGAAAGACTACAGACAAACGGAATAGGAAAAACCACTTTTATGGGTTCAAATCGTCTGCATTTTTCAAAATCTCGAAGTCGAATTAATAGCACGATCATAACAATTTATGTATTTCGTTTATGAAGAAGTAAAAAGAAAATTTGACCGAATCGTTTCTTTCGAAACACACACACTTTTCATTCTTACAACGTTCAAGATTAATTTTAAAAGATTTAAAAAAACACGAGATATTTTCACAGGCTAGGATACAATTGGAAATTCCAATAAACGAAGTAGATGTGAGGTCGAGAGTTTTTCTCGTTCAAGCCATTATTCTAAGAGATATTTTTTTAAATCGAAATACTGATTGAACGATTGGAGAATAAAGAGTTCGACTTACTTATCTATGTAGAATACAGAGTACTGAGGCGTTGGAGGGTGCTTGACGCTGGAAGGATTCGCAGTCTGGCGATATAGTCCAAGGTTGTACCTCCTGCAGACCTCTTCTACCCTCCGGAGTCTCTTGTCCATTTCCAATCTCGCTTCCCTCTGATGGAAAGAAAAAACAATTTAGAAGGAAAGGCCTGATTGAGCATTAAAAATTTTATTAGTATTTAAATTTAGTTACAGAAAAAGTTTTTTCAATGTCATGCTTTAACAAAGATTTAAACTTTTCAAGTTGGTGATTCTGTATTTTAATGTAATACAGAAAGAATTTGTAGAAACTACAGTCCCCATAATGAATGCACAGGGTCCACTTGCAAGATGGATATCTTTATGGGTTATCAGCTGAAAATCTTTTGTACACAAAACATGCAATTCAATACTTTTGCAAGTCATTTTAATTATGCTACGAATAAATAGTTCATTTAAAAAATTGACTGTTCAAAAACTCAGTAGTTTAAGTTAAGAGAATCGAAGAGAATTGAACCACAATGTGAATTGGCGATGAAGTACTTGACACAAACGAACTCGCATGGTCTATAATAAATTGTTTTAATGCCTGAAACTAGTTCCAATGATTTGAACATTGGAGACGTGTCGTAAGAATCGATCATCGGAAGTATTTGAATGGTAAACAAAATATTGCACAGCCCAGCTAAGGAAAATTGAAATATGTATGAGGAATAAATGCCTCGAATCTTTATTTTTTGATCGTTCGGAATTTGTACGCAAATTCATAAGCGTAAAAAATGCTGTGCATGCCTGACATGGGGCCAGGGAAGGGTAACGATTCAAGTCCAGGTTCTGAAATAAACGCGGAAAGAATAAGATTTCGCAGTTGATACCAATTTCATATTCGTCGTGGAAAGTGAAAAATTCCATTTCCGTGTGTAACGCTTGAAACTGATACGATTCAAGGAATTTTGCGAGAGAAAAGCGAGTAACTCGTATGATCTATTTAGTGCTTTAAAGAAAAATAAACTTTATCAGTAGGAACTTTCGGGCATTCGCTTGCTCCCGTCTCTGGTAAATGGTAACGATCTAAATTTCTTGCGCTATAGACACTAAGTAGGATTTTTTGCTAGTGATATACCAGACGATTCTGCGATTACTCGCTTTCAGAGATTATTTTGTTAGGACATTATTCATCATCCCTCGGTTCTTTGTATCAACTTAGATCTAATATTGTAACTAGTGAAATACTAATAAAGGGGCTGTGAAAAATTCTTTTACGAGACTAATGAGAAAATGTAGTTTTAATTTTGTCCTTGCTGTCTCCGTTTATATTTTCTCTAATAAAATCACAAGGTTAATTTTTTACAAATAACAGCGTCCGTGGTGGTTCCTCTACCAGTACACTTCTCGGAAAACCATATTTTCATAGATTTCAATGTTAAGAATATGTATCACCGAGGAATATTTCTTTGTATGAATGCTTTTTAAACTTAATATAGTTTATAAATAAATATCTTCAAGTAGTTATAAGCTTTATAAGAGTCGCATGAGCAAAAAAGAACAAAAAATACGCAAGCATTTGCGAAACACAAGTTTGTACGTGTACATGCACATTATTATTTTCCTATGGATTTTCCAGTGTCTTGCGTTATTTTTCGGAGTCAATGGTTTGATAGGAAATTGCGATCCCTTGACATTTATTCAATGACAGTCGATGAGAAAGCAAAATCTTTCCCGAGGAAGATTATTCTTTGTCGTTTATTCCGCGGCTGTAAATCACCATTATTATTATTATGGCTGTCATTGTGTCAAACGTTGTAAGTTTGAGTTGCTCTAATAGTTCAATGAAACCGTGTTATTGTTTGGAAAAGATTGATTATATTGCTGGAGATTTTGTTGTTGTTATAGCTGAATATAAATTGCATTCTTTTATAAGACGTAAACGTAGGCCGCATGTGGCTTTCCAGCTAAAAAACAGTGCCATCCTCTCGCTACTTTGATTCTACTGTAAGTAGTAGAAACAGCGAATACCATAAAATCATTGAGTAAACTAAAGATTCAAAACAATTTAAAAGCGTTCAATATTTGGGAATTGCACGATAGGCTGAATTATGAGTGACATATGCATGATGTTGAATCTTGTGTTTAAGTTCCGAGGATATTCTTTGGCTCATTAATACGAAATGTTTCCCGCCAAGCATTTATAAATTATTCATTTAGCTCCCATTTAATTTAGGTTTGAGACCCTTGGTCTTGAAAATTGCCCTTTCCATTGAATGTGCCACGAAAGTGAAAATATCGAACGCAAGTAGAAAGAAAAAAAGAAAAATGTCTTTATTGGCGTGGTTGAGGCTAAGTAGCCCCCTCTTCCACCTAACCATTACAATTTGTTTACATCAGGATTTTCATATTTAACAATTTTTTAAAAATTTACAATCTCAATTCACAATAAATGGTTACCACGAGAGAAATATACATATACATGTACATTCTCTTATACATATGTAGATAAGTACAACAGAGACAATTTTGATTAATTATAAATATGGAGAATTTTCATTTTATACTTTCGAATATAAATGCTTGTTTTACAAATAAAAGATGAAAAAAGAGAGTTAGGAGAAAATTTAACAAATAAAAAAAATTAAATTAAAAATTAAAAATATATTTTTAAAACCACACTAGATAGACTTGAGCGTCGCAGAATGTAAATTACCAGAGGCTGCGTACTATACAATGATTCCATGTTGGAGTGGATAAATTTGGCAGAAAGTGAAGTATGTGTAGGATTACATCGTTCAGTTTAGCACTTGTTCATCAAATCTAGAAAACAGGAGTTGCGGAAGTTTTCCAGTGACTTTAGCTTTGTTGTCTTTACGGGTAGCTCATTCCAAAGTCTGCATGACGCTACATGAAATGAATTACTGAAAATTTTTGTTCTATGAGTTGGAATATTTAACGTTCTTGAGCTACGGGTGTTTTTTTCGTGTAGGGAAGAGAGAAAGGAATAGTTCGACGAAAGATAAGACGGAGAGTTTGATGACAGTAGCCGAAATAGTGTATTAAGGATATGGAGTTTTCTGCGGGAATCGAGATTAAGCCATGACATCTTTTTGTAATAGTCAGATATATGATCTGATTTTTTAAGGTTAAAAATAAATCTTAGAGAGAGAGAGAAAGAACTTAAATCTGGATATCGTGAATTTTCTTTCATTGACGTAAAGAAGACACCATATACATAATAAAATCCATCCTAAAGCAAGGTCCACGAATCGAGCCGCCGACACTACATCGCGACAATACGCTTAGGCGGCTTACGGATGCGGAACCGAAAACGTTCAAAACTGCAAGAATCCCAACTTTTCCGTCCTTCTTTTCGTATCAGCATTGGATCAAGACATTTTTTACGAATCAACAATCAAAAACTTATTGTTTCCTCGCTTATCGCTGGGCGTTTGTTTTTTATTTAGACTTGCGCTCTTTTTTTTCAATGCTCGATATCGAAAGCGTGTTAATCTCTGCCGAAAATGTGTCGTGTTCGTGCTCTAACCCGGAAATGAGGCGACCCAGTTAGAGGTCGAGACCCGCTGTTAGGGGAAACCCTTCCTGTGACCTATGGTGCTGATTGGTATTGGCTTTAGTAGGAAATCGTCGTTGGTTCTAAATGTGCTAGCTTAATGTTTAAACTGTGTGATCGTTTTGGTCATATTTATCTTCGTGAACATAACTTCTTTAATTGGATGAATTATGCTATAAATTTGTTGTAATCTGCGAGTAAATATGCATTATTAGCAGTTTATCGTGGAGCCTCTGAATACCTACGCTTCGTGTACATAGGGACTAGGAACTATCGGTTTTCAGAATAAATTGACTTATATTTCAATATAATCTATACTCGTAAGAATGAAAGTTCATGGAATCACCACTAAAGAAGGCAAAGTGTATCTAATCAGAGTGGCGAGGTTATAGTCTTAGTCATCCAAGCTTTTATTTTCTCTTCATAAAGTAAACGAAAGACCTTGTAATGCTCGATTGTTTATCAAGACACCTAATGCTCTACAGAAAACTGTAAATATTATTTAGTCGGTTGATCGTTAAATTTCTAAAAAGTTTTGGAATTGTTGCCGATTCTTCGATTTTTGAGGAATATATCGAATGTAAAGAATGCCTTAGTGGTTCTCAGGCAGATTCGTCAGGCGACCCCTCCGTCCAGATGTTTGGCCGCAGCGAACCCCCGAGAATATTCAAGTATCGAAAAAAACACTCCAGTTTTCTCCATACAGGGCGGGATGACGATAATAAGGAAATTAATAATATTTTTTATTTTGTGGTCTTTATAAATACAAGGTTGGCACTATAAATTATTTTATTTATAACTAAGTATGTGTATTAAAACATTAAGACAATATGTGTTGTACAGTTGAATTTTTTAAAGTATTCATCACTACTGAGATATAATTTGTTTGTTGTTATTACATAAAAATAACTCATTTGTTAAAAAGTTTTTGTTAGTTGATAAGCTACAGAATTTTCTTTATTTTTTGAACAAAATGTCGATAAATTAAAACCTACAGGACTCTTAAAATCAGAATAAAATCATTTGCCTTAGCGAAGAGTGCTTCCGACCTACCGTTTGAGAAACAATGCCATAGAAGAACGTTAATCTGATGAAATGCAGAGAGAATCGAATCGGCGTAGACTTGAATGATTGCAGTTTCTAATTTGGCAAAAAGTTTGCTTCTTCACGTGGTAGAAAAATATATCTGTTTCAGCTTCTTTTAAAAAAGAACGGAGAATGAGAGAATAAAATATTTATTCACCATATTGGCGCGGATTTCTTCCTCGGACCAGACATCTTGGTCTCCCTGCGTCGCCGCTAGTATCTGTTCTCCGGGCGTGTCCCACGTGTTGGGGACGGATATCGCGGTTATGTAGAGGAGGAGGCAGGCGGTGGTGGAGGCGGCCGCCAATAGCGTGCAAAGACCCCGATTGGATCGTCGGTGTCGCCCCAAGCAGATCAGGTCGGCGGGTTCCCACCGCGCCCCCATGGTCAACTTCTGGCCCTCAACCGAATACAGCCGGGCATCTGTCTCCTCGTTTCTGTTCAAGGACGCGACGGGGAATAAAAGAAACAAGTGATTTGAGTCGACATGAAGATGGCAAACGCGATAAACTTTTAAAGAAATGCATTCGTTAAAGGAGTGAGATCCAACGGAGAGATTGGACGATGAACACGTCAATATAATTTATTTTTAAATTATATGGAACTTATGGTTTGAAAAATCTCGCATCCAATCTTTAAATTAATTGAATTAAATACCGGATGAGGACAAAAAAATGAAATATATTCAATTGGTGAAATATTGACTAACAGTCGTAGCAGCTTTTTAATACGCTTTTTAGACAAGAGGCTGCCAAATCTTATGAGGTTCGTACCAAGGGCCAACATATTTATTCGAATAAATTAAACTATGATTAATTTAAAAAAAACATGGTTTTTAAACCATTTTTTAAGATGCGTGTCACAAAACAGACTGGTAAAACAATCGTGATCAACTAAAATATCGATATCGGTGGAATAAAATGCAGTACGCGCTGGTTCAGCGTGCATTATAGTTAAAATATATAAATTCGTTATTGCAGAGGATTGATCCTACAATTTTGAAATGTCACAGGCACGGTTAAAAATAACGGAAGACACGATGTTTGTTCCTTCTTACAACTGTTGTTGCATCTTAGCTATGCAGGAAGATTACGTGATAGTGACGTAACCAGCGGCTTTTTGTTTTCAGAGATTCACGTGCGCTGCCCATACTCAATATTACCTGTTAACAGCCTTGTATGATGCGATGTAGGCGAGAATTTACTGCCGGAAATATTATAAAATACCCTCAAATTGCTGAAATTGCGATGTAAAATTATATATCAGGCAGTATGAAGTATTGTAAGACTTCGCGTTTCGATCAGAGGCGTAACTTCAGTTTTGGGACTCTAAGTCAAATGATTAAAACGAGGCCCCCATAACAAAATTAAATAAAAATAAATACATATGATATAAAGTTTTATTTAACATTTTAAATATATAATAACAAAATATACTATATTAGAATTGCATATTTATTTACATTGCGCATACACAACACAGAAAAGATTTCTTTAATTAATAATATGAATCAAGTAAAAGAATTTCCATTTATATTTTTACTTTCTTCATCTTTGAAATAATCAGATCCTAGCCCCCATTTAATAATCAGAAGTTCCAAGAATTCCTAAACGTCCTTGCACTCGTTTTATTCCATCCTCATATTTGAATTTATTCTTAGTGCTATTAATTCGTCTTGTAAACTTTGAGTCAAATTTTTTTTATATTTATCGTGAAATATTTTTGAGTGCTCACAAATTTCAGATGCGCTTAACATTAAAAGCTTCTTTGTTTCGAGAAAACTGAAACATGTCCTATTTTTATTGTTTTCTTGAAATGCTTACCAATTTGTGATATAACCAAATCAAAAGTTTTAAAAAAATATTCATTTTAAAATTTTCTGCTTCACTTCTAAAGAAATGTTCCTCAACTCTAGGCTCACCGAAGAACTTTTTAATTTGAATTCGTTTTATTTTAAACTCGATTGATATACCATATTTTATAGCCATTTGATTTGCTTCATTTCATTTCATCAAAATCATTTCTTAGAGACAAAAGTGTTTCGGTGCATTTTTCAATTGCTGTTATGGCCATCAATAAATTTGTCTCCTTCTTTTGCAGAAGTAAACTAACGACAACTGAACTCATGTCACTTAAAATCGAATCGTGTCAAGTACTGAATCGAATTCGATATTAGTATTGAATTCGATTTATAATATTAGCATTATTTGCTCGGCGCTAAATTCAGTACTGTTTTCAGTGACTGAAGTAAGTGTCGTGTTAAATAGTCTTAACATTACTAATATTGTTACATTACAAGAATTAAAATGTAACCAATATTAATTCTTGAAATTAAGCAGCAGCACAAAAGCTGACGAATCATTCGGAGGCTTGTGCATTCGAGACGAGACGAATATTTTGATATCTCAACTTCAAAGGGATGATATTATCGCACCCTGTGTTTCTTAGAATTAGGAATTAAGCAACATTCTCGACCGTGAGAAAATGTGCATGAAATTCAATGGACAAGTTATTGAAAATTTTTAAAGTGGCTATCCTCTGTAGGAGGGGGAGTATTTCATTATATTTTTGAGGCCCCATTGGGGCCGAGGCTCCAAGGCAATGCCTTGCCGTACCTTGCCATAGTTTCGCCTCTGGTTTCGATTAGGTGTAACTTCCAAAATTTTAAAATTAACCGATTTTTTAAAAATGTACCATCAATCTCAGTTTATGGATTGCTACAAATGACAGGAAACTCCTGTTTTCGGTGAACGATTGTGTATTCATTTCCTGGTGTAATATTATAATTCGCTGATATTTGACCGAAACAACAACCGGAATGAACAACCCGAATGAACAATCGGTGAATTACAGCCGGGAAGTGCTACTTTGCTGTTAATTGTGGATAATAGTTCAGTCGACCGTTTTTGCCATCATTTCAACAACGTCACGAACGTGTTACTTTTTTGTGTATCGATCTGACCTTTGCAAGATCACTTTACTCCCTTCATCCGTCACCTAACAGAAATCGTGAGCAAAACGGTCTCTTATTTTTAGCGCCTATCTCTTCCGAACTGTTTGAGCGAAGGGCGACAGTCACGAAATTATGCAACCTTTCCTGTTATTTCGCTGCGATACGAAGCCAATGCCTTTAAACGACATTAACCCACAAAGATTACGCGCGACTCTGGATTAGTTTAAAAACCCACGTACCGGTCGGGGAGACCTTGGGACGAAGAGCTGCGGAGAGGTCGTCTCGGGGAGATTTAAATCGCAATCTGCGATTTCGACACGGAACGTTGAAGCGAGGTTCTCGTCCGATCGGAATGAGTCTTGGATCACTTCACCGCACAGTACGTGGAATTGTCTTCGTTCAAGTTCGACACGAACATAACGACACTCATTCGTCGAGATTAGTTTCGTTTCGGAACGCGAAGAAGGGCAGAGCGACAGCGACTGGCCGAGCGGAGACTTGAACGCCGGGGAAAGAGTGGAAGAAGCGGGAGTATTTGAGGGGAGTTGAGGGGAGGTGAGGAGGAGGTGGGAAGACGGAGGAGTGAGGGAGAGAGAGAGAGTGTATAGGTGATTTTAGCCGAGGACGTGAGGGGCCAGTGACCTCCTCACTCCGAGTCCACGCCCCAGTTCCTTTTTCATGTTGCTATATGTTTGTATCGGAGAAGTTACCGTAATGAAGCGAAGGAATTCCCTCTTACTACGGTTTATTCCTACTATACCTCCACGTGTTAATATGAAGGTGGCGTAATATATCTTGAAAACATCTGTGTTCTATTGTATTCCTTTGTTCGTTCTGTTAACCTTCTCGCCAATGTTCGGAATGAATTGGACTTTTTATAAGAATACAAGTTAACTTAATTTACGAAAATAATAAACCGGATGATTTATTCTTTCGGACGATAGTAGTTGCATCGAATGAATGAAATTCTGTTCCAAAGCAAGCATTGTAACGCTTTCTAATATTCGCGGAAGGCAAACACAAAGCTTCGGACGATTATTAGAAAGCTTTTGCGTTGAGTAAACGTATGTTTTAAGCCCCAATGAAGTTATTTGCCTTGACATCATTTGTTATATTAATTTATTTAAAAAAATGTTTATGTGAAAGTGTATCATTTATGCACATTTTACGATGTGATTATATAAATCAAGGAAGTATATTTGATTTTTACGTTACGATTTATGTATTTAGAAAGTTATCCTGTTTTAAAACTTTCAACAAAATTGCACATTGATAAATAAACTTTTAGATGATACCTATGCTTTAGTTAAACAACGCAGTCACCAGAAAGAAAATCCCTCAACCATTACTGCCGTGGTAGTTCATAGTTCTCTCGTACTCCGCCAAACCGTGGTAGAGATAAAGGGAGAGAAGATGGGCGAGAGCGTCCCATTCCTGTCAGTGCGGTTAAGGTTCGGTGATCTCCACGCTCGGGAGTGCCTCACTGGAAAAAATGGAGGACAATAGGGGCGTAGCGAGTGAAATCACGACAGCTTGATTATCTGTCCAGTTAACGTGAACATTGAAAGTAAGCGCCACTTTAAAAAAATGCCTAGCCTTATTAGATTTAGTCAGTCGATTTTTTTTCGTTCGATTTATTTAAGGCTAATCATGAGTCAATGTCTCGTGTTAAGGAAATCGTAGGACAAAATTGCTTTGGCCATTACGTTGTGATGAGGCAAAGAGACTGTAAACGAAAATATTATAGATAATTTAATTCCATGATAGTATAATGATATTATTTTCTAATAATTCATAGTATGTAACTTTAAAATTTTGCGAATCAAGTGTTCTCAAAATTAAATTCCACAAAGTAACAGTTTCGTCGGCCGATTTCATTCGAAAATATGAAAGCAAAATTAAATACCAATAAGGAGGTGTCCTACAGTTACTATGCCTTTTAAAATTTATCTTCCATTAAATAACAAAAGATATCGACTTAAAATATTATAAAATATAAAATTTCAGCATGCGTAATGTCATTGAGTTCTTCATCTTCGTTTATTATAATGGCTTACTATTGATAATTTAAAGAAATAACATTTAAAAATCATATTGACTGAGTACTTGATAGTGATTTGTGCATAGACCCTGGCTTATTGCTTACCACTTAAATTTTTGCAGTGAATTTTAATTATTGGCATTACGAATGACTAACTTCAGTTGTCTTTTTCCTGTATTATTTATTATTCCCAAAATATTTTCAAAACATAGAAGAAAAATAAGAAATACTTAAAAGACAAACCAGAGAAAGAGAAAAGGTTAAGAACATGCCAAAATCATTAGAACCTTTGTAACTATTTAAATTATTCACAGGCTTTTAATATTCTTCTTGTTAGTTTTACGGGAATTTCACTAGTTTTAACAAAATAAAATAAAATACTCATCCATAGTAACAAAAAATAATTTACCTTCCAAAATAGTGACACTGACCTGTCATTGACATATAATAAACACATATAGACAACTCTCTAAATGTGCCATCGTTTTTGCAAAATCCTTTTTATATGGGGAAAGTTTGTAAAAAATCTATTATAAATTGCTACTTCTTACATAAAGTATCGTATATGATATAGGAGGATATAAATTTTTAGGTACTTCTTAGAAAGGCTACAGACCTGAAATTTGGCATTACGAAAGGTTATTGGATACAATCTGCGGAAAAATTCAAAATCCCAAATAAAATCATTTTAGCTTTTCCGACCTCATTATTTCATTTCTACCCCCGTAAGAAAAGCGTGAAAATCGATGGAGGGCATTATAAATTGCATTTTTAAATTCGTTAAAATTAAGAAAATAACTCGGGACGATAACAGTTCTATAGCTGAAAGATTGAAGTTTATTTTTCAAAAGACAATTCAAATCTGTGCCAAATTGGTATAAATTTTTTTAACGGGAATATATGGATATTTGTAACAATGAAAAATATTAAGTAACATGGAAACAAATACGTTGCTTTTAAATTGAATTGGTGATCTTTAGTGTAATAGCATCAATTTAATGCTTTTAATGGGAATCAGTGGGTTATAATATAATGCAACTGATTATAAACTACGACATAAACTTGTAATGAGGTCATAAACCTAATACACGAAATTTTAGCAAAACGCGTAGAAAAGTTTGTCGTTTATCGAGAAATTTTTAACTCTTTTAAATTATTGAACGAAATGCTCGAGAGAATTAAAATATGGTTGACGAAATTGTCGAAACAGTAACATGATAAACTTTTATTACTAACTACGAAAAAATATAACGCCATATTCACAATTTCATTATCCGGATACCTAATAAAAGTCACTTATTGTGACGCCACAATCCTAACTCACGAAACATTCTAAATTTTTCATAAATTTTAGTGTAACACATAGGCTGTTGTCATTATGATGATTATTGCTTATACAGGGCGATCTGAGCCTCGAAACTTGAAATACGAAAACTTGGACGCGAGCAGATTTCCAGAGAATTTGGAAATTCCGGATAGGTTTCTTAATTTCGCGAAAAATGAGAAATATTCTGCGAGAATTCTTGCAATTTTTAAACTTGTACATATGGACTCTGCGTTGGACAAGTGCTGTTGTGTTGGAGATCGCGTTTGTATACTAGCATGTGGTCATCTTGGTGTATTGTGGACGTTTATGAAACGCTTTCAGAATGCAAGCGCCGACAAATCATAAAATAAAAAGAAAATATAGTTATATAAGTACTTCGTTTTCTGGAATTTTCCTGACTTGCGAAAATGAGAACTATATAATTCTTTCTTTTGTAAAATATAAATAATTTTGGTCAGGCGTTGGTTTGCTTAATTTTTGCGAAGTCCCAAATTATATTTTGCCTAAATGTCTCTGTTCATGTTCCGGCACTACATACTCCTGGGTTTTTTAGAAAACGTGGTTACGTAATTAGCTCCAAAAGGAGAAATTCTTGAAGAATGAGTCAATCTTCTCATTGTGTTTTTCACTAATTGCTACGAGCATTCGGCCATAGTGTTCCGAAGCATGGGATTTTCGTTTAAGCGAACTACTCGTTATACTTTCAGTGAGTTAAACACGTTTTTGTTCCTTATGAGTTTATTTGCGGTTTTGAGATAGCTTACTGGTTTTTTGATTTATTTCTCTCTCGTCCTTATATATTACGTCCATTTGATAAACATGTACTCAGGGCATTAGCTTCGCAATGCATTGATAAGCTCGTGTTATGGATGAAAATAAATTTCAGAAGAAGCACATAAGTGTCAAAAATTAAAAAAAATAATTACATGTGTTAGGTCTCTCAAATATCCTTGTTATGGCTATTGGCTATTGGAGATATCTAAGAAAAGCAATTACGTTTTCAATTTTTGATACTTAAGTACATATCATGGAAGAATGGTAAGGATAAAAGATTTAAGCTGCAATTACTATTGTGACTACGAAGATGGGTTTGGATGAGAATTACCACAAAGTTTCTAGAGATTTTTGTGTGCAAATTTCGAAAAATTATCGCATATATAGATTTTGAAAGATTTTTTATAATTCTACCACCTACTAAATCACACGAATTCAAATTTAAAAAACAAGTAAAATTTTTGCTTAACCACTGTAACATTTAAAGTGATCCTGGTTACACGGTTACGCGCATTGATTAGGTGTTAGCACAATGTAATTAAATGTTAGCATTGGTAATGCTTAGAAAAGTGCTCAATGAAAGAGTCCGTGAGGTTGTTTCAGCACACTGAAGGGGTGTCTAAGATTTTAAAGCGAATTTAGCAGGATAATTGCATAGGAGATTATTGCCCGCATGCGTAATGACTTCAAGTTAAACAAACGTTTTATGAACGCCAGTTTACGGCTCTCTTACCTGAGACTGAGTTTACGGTACCGTCAAGCGAAAATGTAGATACGGGACATAATGAGCCAAAAACTGTTCACTTCGCGTTTTATCGGTCGACATGCACTCTAATCTTCCGCTCAATGGCACCCAACGCGCAATAGCCGACATTTACTGGCGAATTCCACTTCATATCTAAAACAACCGGCGATAATAAATTCGCAAGCAGAGAAATTAACTTCACACACCATCTGCACCACTGACCTTTTTTGATTCCTTCGTCTTTCGCCTATTCAGGGACACTATCTCCTCCCGAGAACGGACGAAAGTTTGGTCGCCACGCAACTATTTCAGCTTACTTCTCACTTTTCCACGATAAGATACGGAACCGGCTTATCAGACGCGAGAAATTTTAAAGCCTTCGCATCGACTCAGTTACACAGCGGACGAGACGGAAACTATCTTCCGATGGAATCTACCTTTATTTATACGCGTTCGCGCCGCAAAAGGTGGCTGCTCCGAGGACGCGTGTGTTGCGTCCGATCCCGAGGGCCGTTTTGGCGCGCTTCTCATCTTCGATCTGTTGGCCGCCGGAGCGGGAAACTGAAAGTCGAGCGTCGCTCTGGCGACTAATCGTCAGACCGTGGACTGGTTGAGAGAGAGAGAGACATATGTTAAAAGGTGAAAGCGGATCCGAGGTCGCGCCATCCGTTATTGTTGGCTTAGGTTCGGAATTTAAAATTCAAGGTGAGCGGAGGGTCGCTCGCGCTCTGATTGATGCATGCGAACAAGGGGCGAAAGTGTGAAAGGGGAGGATGATTTGGGCACCCCTTGCGCAGAGATGTTTCACTAAAGAGCCAGGGGGGGCTCCGATGGAAAACGAGGTGAGTTTCCCTTATTAATTTATGTTGCTCAAACGGCGCAACTTTAACACGTGTATTTTGGAAAATATTTGATGGCCGATTATGCGCAATGATGGAAAATAAATTTTATATATGTTCCTTTACTTTTATTCGGCAATTTCAGTTTTCTTTAACAAAAAGCTTATTTTAAATATTCGCCGTGTCTAGGAGGATTCGCCGCTACCCGTCTGCTGGCGTAATATTTTCTCTTATTTTTAACATAGCAAGAATAGGAAACGCCTGATGGCGTTAAGAAATCATTAGGGAAAACATATAATTGAACATAATTGATTTCAACACAATTTAACGCAGAACGGATAAGAACGTATTTTATGAATTGTAATAGGCAATAAAAACATGAACTTCATCTTTTCAGTGAACTACACATCTAGGACTTGGCTAAATGTTTGTTTCTGCAGTATTTTGTATCAAACAGTGTTTAAATTAGTGTTTTATATATTTATATATAAATTTACAGAAAATGCTTTATGCGTATTAAATAAATTTAAAAATAAA
Organism: Tanypteryx hageni; assembly: GCA_028673005.1. Lineage (NCBI taxonomy): Eukaryota > Metazoa > Arthropoda > Insecta > Odonata > Petaluridae > Tanypteryx > Tanypteryx hageni. The sequence continues at coordinate 40,908,083 of CM054112.1, read as the reverse complement.
TTTCCTTTTCCCTCGTATTTCTCTTATTTTTTTCCTTACATCTTTTTTGAAATAAAATTTGTTCAGCCATACGTATTCATGAGCATGGCGGGGAGCTGGCCCATTACGAAACGTCTGTTGGCGGCGAACTGTTTTTAATATTGCGTATTTTTAAGGGACAGCTTTTAAACGATTTAAGTGACTTACTATTCAGAGGACGTAGAGTTTGATCTTCTGTAAGAAATAAATTTCCTGTGATTTGCGTGTCCTTACAAAGGAATGTTAAAACTTTGAATTCCAATGGGGCAATTTGCTGATGGTTTTAAATCTCCTATGTTAGGAGCATACTTATGTGTGCGTCTGTGTTGGCGAATGTATTGTTGAATCATTCGCTGATGACTGCGAGTCGTGAAATATAAAAGCCTTGCCAAACACCAGACTCATCGTAAAATATCGAAAGTATTTTCTTTAATGTGAATAATGTTTTATAAATTCCTATCAATCATAAATTTTACTCATAATTCGTATTTTTGAAATTTTGACACCTACATCCCAAGAAGATTGGCATTCAAAATAATTGTTTGACTTTAAAAAATTCTCCAAGAATATAAACGTCCAGATAACTTTATTTTATTCTAAATTTTATGAATATGTGCACAATACATTTAAAATCTGCACTCAATGTACGTATATGGAAAAAACTGAAACAAATTCTCATAAATTATTTGAAATTTTGCTTATTAAATTTATAGCCATTTTTCTAACCTTTCAGCTCAACTACATCAACTTCTTTATCATTTTAATTCACCATCATGAAACTTATGGAGCGAGTCAGAAAAAAATATATAACCTTTAAATTCGTTTGTTTCATTAAGAAGAATTTTCTCTTAATACAGTCAACATATCTGCATTTTCAAAGAACTTTTAAAATTTATGAATTTTTTTTATCTTATAACACCAACGCAACAGTTTTTTCTTGTTGTCTTTATAATTTTTGTCAGTATACCATTTGAGATTATTTATACATGAAGCTGTCGTTTAGTTTATTGATCCGACTTTCGGGAAATTTGAGCGAGTGACAGGATCCTGCTGATATTTTATTTCGTTGTAAAGCATTCAGGAGAATAGAAATCTAGTCAAAAATTCTCATCTGTTAGAAAGAACATTTAAAAATCTCCTATACATCGAAGAAAAAGGAAACATCTTAGACAGAGATCAGTAATCAATCAATCCTTCAATCAAACATAAACAGATTTCTCCAAATTACATGTGTTATAATAGATGTACAAAAAGCACATACGACCATGCCTTCGGCGGGATTCGAACCCGAGACCCTGTCATTGAAAGCTAGACATGCTAACCCACCCTCTGCCAAGGCCGGATTCCTATAGCAGGGAGATGCTGATGTAGGAAGGTTGATCAAAGATAGAACAAGGGAACTCAACTCGCAGAAGGAATGGACTAACCAATCGGAAGAGGAACATGAGAAAGTGAGAATGTTCCCAAAAACTGCAGTAAGGGACCAAGACTCCCTTGCCTGAAGAAGAAAAACCTGCTGTAATTTTCATTGGTGAACAGATACAGATTTATACTGCACGCTTGCATCTGAACGCTAAATTGGAAATCATATACAAAACTTTTTCTTTACCTGACCACGTTACAAAATCACGTAGTTAACTTTCCTCGCCTTTCTCTAAAGCGAGGGAGTCATCATGTTGCTTTCCTCTCAAAAAATACTTTTTTCATCTATTCCTTTAATAAATTTCAGATAAAAGACTTTCGAGATATATTCGCATTATTAGAACTGAATATACAGCAGTAATCGAATATCATCATTCTTTGATTTTTTGAGAATTAAAATGTCTAATTCTTTTAGTTAACCAAGCTGGTTCTTCTCAGATGCCGTTACGAAATGACCAGATAGCGCATCAAAGAGCTGCGCTTTGCGTGGTACTTCGGCTTTCTCTTCTGCGTCACCAACTAATTAAAAGATGCAGATGGAAAGTTATAATATTTGTTCTTCGGCAGATAACACCCATTTATAACAAGAATTTGTTAGTACACCCTTGAAGAGTTTGGAACAACATTATATTTTATAAAATAATAGATTCAGACGGAAATGTTGTAGCGTTTTTATCGGCTTTTGAACTGGATTTCCTTTCGTGGTTTATTTCTCTATTCCCAAACTTGTATTTTAAAATCTAAAATTTACGCCAGAACCTGCTTCTTAAGCAGGTGTCGGAGAACTGCTAAAGGGTGAGCAAATGAAATGCATCGGTATATGTAAGTTTAGGGTTATGAATTTAAATTGAAAATTTTAGTTTCTTTATTAAAAAAACAATTTTTAGAACGTAATTAACATTTATTTTGTGATTCCCTATGGTCAGTATCTCTATACATCTTAAAGTCCTTACAGAATGCTGATATATTTACTTTGTAAAAAAGTGCTATGGTTTTTCACCAATATTTTTATTTATCTTCAACTCTGCATAAATGTACAAAAGAGATTATATAATAAAAATCAAACCAAAAATGAAACGGCTTTCTTCCTTGTGGTTATATAATATTTAGTCTTCAGAGCGATATTCGTCAACAGCAGAAGTATGAAAAAATTTAATGCAACTTGACGGCCTTGGTAGAGATAGTTTGTGTCTAGCTCCTAATACAAGGGTCGCGGGTTCGAATCCTGCCGAAGGCATGGTCGTATGTGCATGTAGTACCTATTATAACACATGTAATTGGAGAAATCTGTATGTGTTAAAAATATTTTTTTTAACTTTACATTAATTTTAGTAATAAATGAATATTTACGTATTCACACGAACGGCGTTTAATGTGTATTATTCAGAAAATCAAGTCCAATATTGGCGAGAATATCCTTAATCTTATATATTCATCCTCTTTATAATATTGTAATTGATATTTATAAATTTATAAAGGCTCTTTATTGAAAAATGTCCATATTCAATACTAGTGTTTTCTTTGCTTTGCAAGTTGCGATTTATCAGAATCGAAAAAGATTTATTGATTATTTAGAAACTTCCGAATCATCCAGTGAATTTTAAGTCTGGAATTATATTAAACTTTTTATGGTACTTTTATGATTCTATAAATGTAGTTATCAATAAATGAAGAATATGAGTAGAAAAATGTGACAATATTGTGGTAGACGTAAGATATTTTTACAGCAATGAATAATTTGTTTGAAACAACTATTTAATTGGGAACAATTTTTAGTTTGATTTTCTTATTTTGAAGTTGATACATTTTGTTCATTGACGCATTATATTTCAAATACGATATTACATCTCAGAACTCTCAGTGTTTGAAAACAGAATTCAAACAATTCTAAAATCTATTAGAATGCATCGTCATTTTCTCAAGGCTATATATAACAAAACGATTTCCTGGAATTCATTAATTCTTAATCCAAATTTTCTCTCCGTAAACATGAAATGGAATTATCGAATAGTAATCCGAAGAATTTAACTTTTTCCGCGTATTTACTTTGTATTTTTTATGTTAAGTGAATCGATAAATATGTTAATTTTTTATGAAAAAATAATCATTTTTGATACTTATCATTTTGCATGTATCCCTCAGACAATATACTGTATTATGAAAATGTACATAACAAGAAAAATTGCTTACAACGTTCCAGAGGTGTACCTATAATTAACTAGGAGTGTACATTTTAATAACTGAATTAATTAATATTAAGAATATTGATCGTCTCCATTGGATACTAATAAACAAACGTACCTATATCATTCTATTTGGAATAGTTCATCAAATGTATGGAAGCTTAAAATAAAATTTTAAAAAGAAAGGAAAAATAATATTTAATAAGTTATTTCCATACGTAAAAATGTTACGCCAGTGACATGTGTCTCTAGGAAAATTCATTGCCTGCCGCATGAAGATAACGTTTGAAAAGGTAGAAAGAGGTGTTGAATAGCCTTTGGGAGTTACTTCGAAAATTGAGAGAAGCACCAATCCCTTCTGATAATACCTCCGGAACGTTTTTAGGATTTAGAGCACTTGAGCGACTAAGGCGCCGGAGAAAAACTCCATTGATCTCTTTCTCTCCCCATTTATTCGCCAACATTTCGTGTAGCACGCGCGCGGGACAAATCGCCCCACTACCACTCCTTTTTCCCTTCCTCCCCTTTTCCTCCCTCACTTACCCTATCTACCCCTTACCGATAAAGAAAGAAAGAGCGCGGGAGAGAGAGAGGGAAAGAAAGAAAAACTATACCTACTCATTCCCTGACCCAATGCCACCGGCTCGCGTCCCAGACGGTCGATGCCTCATCCGGATTGGTCGAGCGTGTTGCCCACGTGCTCCCCGTGTCCCCCCAACCTCCCTCTCCCCACGACACTCGAATACCTCAACCGTTCATTCGGACTCGGCACCTCTCACGTTTAGAACAAGAAGGGGGCACATCCCGCGTGGAGACGCTCGCGTGAACGGTCTTTTGGGAGTTCCATCGCCCTCGTGGCGGTGGCAAAGTTCTTTTCACCGACGGGGTGGTCTAAGAAAAAGGCCGAGATGGCCGAGGGACCCAGGACGTTCTCCCGCTCCGACGTCCGGAAGTCTCCGGCCTTCGAGGTGCAGACTTGCTTTGCCAACGAACCTTACAGATGCGAAAATTACGGAGACGGAAGACCAATAGAGTTGACCTCTTTATGGGAACACGTGCAGAGGTTGAGGAGATTGCCTAACGGATTGGACAGAAACGCCCTCTTCAGAGAGCTGGCTTCCAGGATGGGTTATCCCGAGTGGGAGGTCAGGCAGCACGCCCTCAGGATGCTGGCGGATCTGGCGCCAACACTGCCGGCTAACGACGTGTCCGCTGCCTTGGATTCTCCCATGCTCCTCCCGGCGACCGTCACCTGCCTCGGACACCCTTCTGCGGCCGTTCGGAGGGCGGCTCTGGATGCGTTGAGAGCCCTTTTGGTGGCTTCCGAGGATCCAGATATGGTGGTGGACGCTTTAGTCCTGTACGGCTTGGATGGGACGGATCCCGACGTTGCCATGGGAGTAATATTGGGCGTGCCGGCTCTGCTGTCTCCTCGCCTGCCACATCAGGGATTGGTTCGACTTGTCTCTGCTCTGGCCAGGAAGGTCATACACTCGGCCTTCCACGAGGAGGCACTTGAAACCCTATCAAAGATCCGATCTCTCGTCGGCGAGGGACAATTCGACCGCTTCCTCAGCGGATTCCCGCCCAAGTACAGGAGAGATTTCAGAGCCCTCTTTCGGGCCCACGATGTCAGGAGCGATAACGAGGATTCGAGCGCAGAAACGAGGGCGAGGGTCAAAGAGATGCTGGCCAGCGGGTTGCTGAACGAGGTGGAAGATCAGGAGACCAAGAGGGTCAAAATAGAACCGACCACATCAGCAGGTGTCGTTGCCGCCGCTCCCACAGGGAAACAGGTGGACAAGAAGGATTTGCCGACGACGGCTCCCGTGAAAGTGGGAAAACAACTGACCAAGGTGGCGACCATAAAAGAGGGCCCGGCTGAAGACGAAGAGATCGACTCTGCAAATGGATCCCGACCCGCGAGCGCGGACACAAGGACGGAGGAACAGAGCGGATCCGAAAAGGTAGAAAAACCGGACGGGGGAGCGACCAAAGCGGACGCCCTCCAGGTCCCGAGGGCGGACAAAGAGGACGAAGACGACGTCACTCTGAGCGACAACGACAGGACCTCCGTGGATACGAGAGGGAAGGGAAGCGAAGGAGGAGGAGGGACGGAGGAGGAGGGCGGGGAACTGGAAGACGACGAAGACTCGGGCGTGGAGGGAAGCGGGGGGAGGGGCGAGGAGGCCACGGAACCCGGAGCCTCGTCGCCCCCACCGCCCCCGCCGCCCCCTGCCGTTGCCGGGAGGGTCCTCCTGGAAACGGAGATACAATTCAGCGAGGCGACGGCTATCACCATGACGATACTCGAGGAGGCGGACGTGGCCTCCAACGACGGGGATCCGGAAGCCGCCCGCGAAAACAGGATCGAGGAGGAAGATTTCGATCCGAATTTCACGATAAGGGTCCTGGAAACGTCGGACGAGGAAGACCGGGGAAAGATCAGGGAAGTCGGGAGGCCCAGCGCTGGGAGAAGGGTGAGGTTTGGGGGAGAGATGGTGCTCCAGACTCCGGACAGCTCGGCGGAAACACTCGAGGTTCCCAAGAAGAAGGAAGAATCCGCGTCCGTGGAGAATTCCTCCGAAGATCTGGAGGGTTCTTCGAAGGGGGCGGTTGATGGACAGTCCGGAAAGGAAAACGGTCCGTTCGTCAGTCACATACCAGTGAGGGTAGAAGGTTCCAAGCATCAGAAAAAGAAAGGAGAGGGCGACAAAACCGAGAACCAAGAAGTGAAGGAGGACGCCGCCGACGTCGTGGAAGGGGAAGGGAAGGGAGATGAGGTAGGGGAACCGGAAGTTCTTACGGAGGGCACAAAGGTCAAATTGGAAGCGGGTGGGACGGAAGTGGAGCTTCTGGTGCAAGTGGTCAGCGGAAACGACCAAGAGGCTGAGGTCAACTCGGAGAGCCCTCCGGATGCATTCCCCACGAATCGCATCCACAGCTGGGAAGATCTGGGAATCGTGGACAAGTCGGTGCTGGTGGACATCAGGAACAAGGTGAGTTTGTACATGGAGGGAGGTATGGCATGAACTATAAAATATTTCATTTCTCACCTGATCTCACCTTGATCTTGCAATGGAGTATTAACTATGAAGAAATTAATTTATTATCACGATTCAACTGTTCATTCATAATGACCACATAAATCTTTTACCAATACTGCGGATAATAGCCTTATATTCGCACGAAATGTAAGACCTGAAGGAACTGGAATTTCAATTATGACGTCACTCTAATGACTGGAAAATAAGATCATTATAAACGTCATTTTATCCTGGAATTAAATTATAACTCTTAAAGAGAGACTTGATGCCTAATCTTCAATGTAATTGTTTCATTACCGACATACGATGTAAAATTAGACCCCTTTCGAAATATTTAGGGGTGGTTAACGTGTCTCCCAATGCCAGCGTCGCGGGTTTAAATCCTGGTTGTATATTTTTGCCTATGTTAATGTTATAGGGCTTATTGAAAAAGGCTGTTTATGAACTATTTAAAAATAAATAATCATACATAATGTCAAATCCGAAACTTTACAATAAAACTCGTGTGTATGTTCTAAACAAATTATCCAATAAAGAATTTTTCTTTGTAATTCTATCGATATCTAGATTATTGTTTCCCCTCAATTTTTAATGATGGAATTTTTAAGTGCATTTACTTAGTTGCTACTAATCGCTGTGAGTTTACCGAAATATATGAAAACAAATGAACTCTCTTCCATTCGCTTGGTGAGTGACGAGCGATTTTTCTATTGCGTTTCTACCAAATTTCTCAATGTGGACATTTCTCGCTGACGTAATGCTATCGAATAATCTTAAGAGTTCAAAACTGAAAATTCGGCGCTATATAAACCAATTCAATCGTTTTTTAAACTTTTCTTTGAAAAAAATGGCTTACTTAGCCAATTGATTCCACTAGTTTATATTTTGATAGCATAAGGACGATATTAAAGCAAAATTGTCCAAAATAGAACTGTAACTGGAGGTATAGGATTTATCGAGCATCGCTATTTATATTTTCCATTCGACAACGTTAAGGTATTTAATGTTTTCATTTATCACTCAAATGTTACAACTTTTGTATCTTAGCAATAACTCAAAAATTTCAAATTTAATTTATTTCAGTGATTTCAAAATTTTCTCGTATATAAAAACTCTACGCAAGATATTTAACGAAAATAAGTAAAAATATGTATTGAATTTCACTCCACGAATAGAGATATTGAAAGACAGATATATTGTTGTTTCATATATATATATATATATAACAAGTGAGAGAATAATTTCATAGTAAGTTGCATAGAGATTTTTTTTTACCGACTGCCGATATTTCCGAGCAAAGAATCGCAGATTCGATGTATTGTTGCTTGTCTACATTTGAAGTAGCATGTACCTTTTAGAGTATTTTTTTCGATTACTCCCAAACAGCTGATTTTAAATCCACCAAATTTATATCAAATATAGCTCTAATGTAGAAATATATATTCTGTAAAATTGAAATTTATAACACGTTATTTTTGAGTTATTTTGTACATGGCCAGATGGATGGATGAACCAAAACACCTGAGCGATTTTTTCAAGAAAAAGTTGCGCTAAAAACACGAGGCGATGTGCTAAACATGCATTTAAAAATGACTTGTTTATTTGAATGGCATCAGGATTTTCACGTCATAGAAAAGAAGTCGGAACAAAGCAACTATTTTAGTCCCCGTTGACATTCATGTTATCGTAACAGGAAGCGCGGTTTTCTCAAAAATATTTCCCCAACTCACGACTTGTTTGCCAGACCCAATCAAAAACTATTATGGCACAGTAAGGTAAGATTTTCCCGGCGATCGAATTCACATTTTTAGAAAGATTTAATTCACCCTTCTTCAGAAATAACTCTCATATTATTAATTTCTCCCTTTTGCACAAGCGAGCGTTTTAAACAACGCTTAATAATTTTTTGTTCGCACAAGATCGTTCCTTCGTAACGGGGTAAACGCTGACCTCATACGATAAGTGACTGGAAAAATTTATTCCCAGTCATAAGTGAATGCAGTCGTAATTTTATAAAATGTCCGAGCGATATCGAATCAAACGATTTGAAATATCGTGCTATTGGTTCTCTCCCTATCGATCGAACTATTTTTTATTTTTCGAGAAAATTGAACCGACCTCATTTCTGCGCGGTTGGCCATGCCTTATCTCATGCTTAGGCTGCGTTATTTGTGTCTCAAGGGATTTAGAATGTCCCTTCGTGGCTTAAAACGTTTTGCGTATCATAGAGAGAAAGGGTGGTCGACATTTTTGGAAATGAACATGCAAAGGGCCGATCCCAATCCACCGAATGATGTCCGACTCGAGTATTGAATTTCGAGGAGTCGGGTTTGATATCCTTTCGATTTTATATATATATTTAGTTGTAAGGTGTTTTCTCTCTCATGTGCTGACAAAGGTATCATCCCGAAAACTCCTATCTATATGTGTAAATGTGTCTCACCGACACGCCAACGGATCTTCTATTGGTTTCCTTACCTTCCTTACCTTAACAACTAGTTGCCGTTGATACTCTTTATTTACGGAGCATCTTTTGGGATTTATCGGAAATTCGAAACGTAAGACTCAAGTACTGGTCATTTCGACTGTCTTTGTTTTCATCAAGTTTCGGAATATAAAGAATACTAGGGAAAATCTTAACCTCTCTTCTGATCTTTCGCGGAACTATGACGTGTTATCCGATCCTATCGGCGCATACTCGTCTAGCGGTTTATCGAGTAGTTTATCAAGTTACCAATGGTCTTTCGGAGGGCATTTAACCAACCAATGGTCATTTTGCCAACAAATCCTCTCTCTCTCTCTCTCTCTCTCTCTCGCAAACGCGGAATTCGTGACTGAAAACCTTTTGACGCACGGTTCGCCTCCTCGTAAGAAACCCTCGGCGTGTGAATCCATTCCCTTATCTGGAGGGGACGAGGGTCGGAAATTAGTAGGGTTGATTTTATAGATCACGAATCGGATGGGAAGAGAAGAGGGTCTTAGAGGGAAACCCTCTCGAACTTTTTACTTCTACCTTCTCATATCTTTCTTACCTTCTCTTTAGTCGACGGGGATGATCTCCCCGCGGGCGGTGCGAATTTGTTCGATTGTTGAGGTTAACGACCGCACTCTCTCTCTCTCTTCCCTTCCCTTCTCTTTCTCTCTCCCTTTTTCACTCACTCTCTCCCTCGCTTTAGTGAGCTCTGCCATTCCCTGCGCCACTCTCTCTCCTACTCCTTCTCTATGCATATAAACGAGTCTGATGTATCGACCCGACCGCACTACTTGCCTAAACGCATCTCCACGCCATCTATTCCTTTATTAGAGGCGTTTGTTTTTTAACTGTACTTTTTAATTTCAGCGTATTAGTAAATATATACACCCATTTACCTCCTATTGACACTTATTTTGCTGATTTTTTTTATTCTGTCGAGATAATCGTTTAAAGACAAATACCAATAAAGTGTCTTAGTGACGCAGATCAGCGCCAAAACGTCGTCATGGAAATATGGTTGCGTTTTGGAAATCAGCTTCAAAGTTTAAGATTTCCCAATGATTTTATTTGTTTTGATACAGCTTTGAGAGTTATACTACAGATCGGTAAATATTTATAGTTAATGTTAAATAAATTCTTCAGGATAATTGTTTAATATTTAAAAATGTAATCATATCAACTATCAGCTGCATTTATTTTATTACGCTAAATACTTCCATTGTTTTATATTCACCCATATACTTGGTTTGAAGTGATTTTAGGTATTTTAAGGATTACATTTTTGCAGTTTTTACGGATGAAACGGGCTACGTATAATTATGAACGTTTAACACCCAAATTTACACGAGCATTATATTTAAACTACTTTAATTCAGGATTTTAGTGAGAGCAGATTTGTTATAATGTATTTAAACAATATTTTAATTGATAAAAATCTTTGACCACCTCAGAATTTTGAAAATCTGAATGTACTATCCTACGCATTTTATTTATTGCTTTGCAAATTACTAATCAGCTAGATTTATTTAAATATCAATAAAATAATTTCTATGTACGTAATAGTGGACATTGTGCTATAAAATAAGGTTCTTAGCAATTGAATTTGAATTTAAAATTTGAGATCTAAAAAAGAAGCTAAAATTGTGTAAAATTGCAATTTTCAGCTTCAATGGTCTTCAGCAAAAAAATAACATTGCGGAATTAGCAATGTGTCTTTGTTGCTCGCATGCATGCAAATATATTTTTTCTGCTTGAATTCTACCGCGATGAAAGGAGGGAAACGTAATTTCACTGCTTGGGACACGTGGAAATCGAGGGAGCGTTGCCATGGCAATATTGCTGCAATTCTGCGTTCAATGTTTGCAATAAAGGGTGGAGTTTTCCCACGATTTGGGGTTTCGATATGTTTACGAAGAAATGAGTTCTGATAACACGAATTAGCTTAAAATCTACCCCAAACAATTCCGATAAAACTTTGCCTTTCCGAAGAGTAACTTATAAGTATTGTATTTAAGTTTTACTTCGCCAAAAAAACAGCAAAATTCCAATTTATATAGTTTAATTTTTATCGCTAACAGAGTTCAATACAATGAAACGTGAGACGGCAGAAAATACATAGATTATATTTCGACTTGTTTTCCTACTTTATTTGTGATATTATCATCTCTATCGGAAAGAAATCTTTAATGTAAAATTGATAAAATAAAACACGCAGTTCTCTGTAAACAGCGTGGCTTATATAGGAATACATTTAAAGATGTAGTTTGGAAAAACTGCGAATGTTAGACAAAAATTTTTATTTTTCTGTCGCCTTTTTGTCTTTGGATTATTTTATGAACAGACGTTTTCCTCTTTTCTTGATCCTGTTATAATATAGGACTGAATGGCTTATATTAACCTTCCAAGTTCTCGGAACTGATATCGAGTCCGAACTCAAACTGACGGGAAGACGATAAATTTGTGCCATTTCAACGCAAGAGGCCAAAACTTTCAAGAAAAATTTACAAATTATTGTGGAAGATGCTAATATCGAATCAGCAATAACGTAAACAGAGGCTTCACAAATATAAAATACGAGCGTTTGCAACGCCAACTTTCAAAAGTAAAAACGTCTGGCAATTGATATGCATTTAAGTATAGATTTCATTCGCCCTTAATTCTAGGAATGGGATCTAATTTCACGAAGTTGATTCCCCGCCAAAAAACAACATAATTGGCCAGAAAAATTTGTATAATTAAATGAGTTAAAATGGTATTTTAAACTGATAATCGTTAAGTTGTTAATAGTTTATGTGTGTTTGAAAGACTTCCAAAATCGATGTCGCAATTTAATCTATATCTTTTGCTAACGTGTGAGGTATAGTTTCCAGAAACAATCAATAAAAAGTAAATAGATTTAAATTACTTGATCTACGCTTTGAAATTAACACTACTAGTAGTAGTTCTCTATTTACCTAAATATTTTCTCATGCTCAAATCTTTCAATAAAACACGACGGAAATGTTATAACGTAGACCTTTTACAATAATTTTCATACAGTGTCATATACATATGAAAATATTTGGTTAAAATGATCATGTGTGAATGATGGAAAAATTTTCTAAACGAAATTTGAAAAGTTTCACTTATACAATAGGTTTTCATATGGTTCTAGTGATATTTTAATTTATTTGTTTCATAAATTACGAATACATTTTTTTCATTGCTAATTGTTTTCTTTGCAAATCGTTATACGGAAAATTACCCCGTCAGCGTTTCGTCATCCTTAAACCCAAATCCACTTGCTGGAAATTCCGACATGCTTCGCGTGCTCACCCATTTTTGCTGTAGACATCTTGACTGCCGCCGAATAATTACAATTTCTCGGAATGTTAATCTTCTGCCATTCGTCCTCTTATTATTCTTACTTCGCAGAATAATCCCTATGAGCCATGACTCAGCACAGATAATAGTCAATAACGAACGAAAAACACGTAATTTTGAGAAAAAATTGAGTCTCTTTCTTGGTTGCGTGATTTGGAGCTCCAGAAATTTCTGTTTGCGCCTGTTTCTTATCCGATATCCTGCAATGCGCGCTGACTCTGGAGGTCTAATGAATGCTGCCACGTTTAAATCTCTCGAAGGTCAGTGTAAAAGAATTAGATGTAATTTCTTCGAAGCACACTTTAAAAGAAACTTATTTTTTTAAATGATCATACTTTGACACTAATAATGATTAATAATAATAAAGTAAATCTTTCGAAAGATTGCGACACAATATCTTCAAGACACCTTTTAAAAACTTATTTTTTATATATGTGCTTTGGCTTTAATAGTAATGACATAATTTTAAGACATATACCTATCTTTATTTGCTTTTTGAAGAATGTTTGTATTTGTACGATATAACTTGATAGGAGCCCTTAGGCCCATGTTATTGCTGATAGACAATATCGCCGTACTCATTATGCCATAAAATATAAGATACTATCGGGAAAAGTAGGATTTGATTTAACGTTATCGTGAATTTTACCCTTTAGATTTGAAACAGCTGTAAAGTTATAAAATAAATCTATACTCTAAAACATAATAAAAAAATCTGATGTGGCCAACACATGACTTTCTCCATACCTGTAATGTTTCCAACAATTCTAAATATGTTAAATGATAATAAATATTTTAAGGAACTGCAAGAATAATTTAAAGACTACAAAGAACAGAAATAAACACAAACCGTAGCATTCTGATATTGAATAGAGCCCCGAAACTCAAACAATTAAGAAAATAAAATGGAGCGTAGAGCGTTTACAATAATCGCCGACAGGTGGTGTGGTTGTGGCAGCTAAAATATCATTTTTTAAAAATATCTCTTCAACAGTGCATTATATGGGAAAATATTTCAAACATAGGTTGTAGAAAATTTAATTTCCTACAACATTTATTCGAGTACTTTTTTATATTTATCAAATATTAAAGCAACTATTAAAAAACGGATGTGACATGAGTAAACGCCCACTTCCGTTTGACCAATGTTTACCAAATACTAATCAGCACTTTTCCTTTTAACAAAAATGTCAAATATAAAATTTCGCGTTGACTTGATTAATAGTTTTTGCTAGAGCACCCTCTAAGTCTCGATCACAGACAGACACAGACACCCACAGACATCATCGAGAAAATAGACAAAACGTGTACAGGGGACCTTAAAACATGTATTCCGTTGAAATCTCGAATTCGGCTTTTTCACGAAAACAATACTTTCTCTATACTTCATATATGGAGAAAGTAAAAAATGGAAAAATATACTCCATAAGAGGGATACACAAAGATTTTAAAGGCGTTCTTTATGTGAAATCTGTATAAAACGATTTCGAAAGATTGGGCGGTTCTTGAAATTTTATCTCCGAAACTGGAAGTCATAAGTATGTGGTCCCGCAAACGTTTTTGCGGCAAATGTTGCCCTCACATTGCAGAGCTCTGAGTTGGTCAGTATCATAGTGCCGATCCGGGTAGCGTTGTCAGCCGTGCTATGAACGCCCACTTGTGTTGTTTTTTCTGATGGCTGGTCACATGTTGACACCAGTCAAGTGGCTAGACCTCTTCCCCTACAGTCGCGGCCTCTTGGTCAGCGGGAGGGAGGCTTGAATATCGAGGCTGGCAATGGGGCGCTTATAGCGATCCCACCACTGAACCTCGATACTCCCAAGTCTGTGTGCACCTCCGGATGCACGAAGCGAGAAGCCCGTCGAAAGAATCTCCTAGCCATCGCTGGCAGGAGAACGCTCAGGGGCAGAATGTTGGCTTCCTGGAGAAGGAGGGCAGTGTCATCATGTCTTGTCATACTCAAGATGAGCCGGAGTGCTCTGTTCTGCACCACCTGGATGCGTTGAATGGCTGTGGCTGAAACCCCAGACCATTGGGGTGGCGTAGGTCATCGATGGCAAGACACGTCTGGTACAGTCGCAGTTTCGTAGTCATGTTGAGAGTGCGCGACCACAGAAGAGGACGGATCCTCTTCAACGCCCCCAACCCCTTTTGCCGAGCGAACTCCACCTGGCTCCGCCAGAGGAGCTTCCGGTCCAGTAGCACGTCTAGGTACTTCACATCATTGTCCCACGAGATGACGTCCTCCAGCACCGTCATGTTTAAATTTGGAAGAGCACCGCGGTCCGTGTGGAAGACAATTGCTTGCGTATTCCGCGGATTGACGGCAATCCTCCAACGCTCATACCAAGAGACTAGCGTGTTCACCGTCTCCTGTAGCTTTCCGGCCGCAGCATGCTTCAAAGACGAGCGCACAAGCAGCGCGGTGTCATCTGCATACAAGGCGACGATAGTATTCCACCCGTGATCTCTCGGATGTCATGGGTTAACACGTTGAATAGGACAGGCCTCAGGACGCATCCCTGCGGAACGCCAGTGTTGGAAGGCTGCAGGTCCGATCCACCCTGGAGTCAGAATACCCGGAACGTGCAGTGTTGAAGGTACGACTCCATGAGGCGTATTATCCAAGCGGAAAACCGCAGCTGGGCAAGCTTCACCAGGAGGCCGTCGTACCAGACGCAATCAAAGTCCTTCGACACATCGAAGAAAGCGCCCGCAACCACATGCCTCCTGTTGAAGGCCTCTGTGACGAAGTCCGATATCCTAGTAAGTTGCTGAAACGTGGAATGTCCCTCTCTGAAGCCAAACTGCTCCTCTGGCAAGAGGCGCTCTTAGCGGAGATGACGCTGCAGATGGGGAAGGATGAGCCGTTCACAGACCTTCCCTAGGCCACCTAGAAGGGAGATGGGCCGCCGGTCCTCGGGGCGAAACGTCAAATCCGGCTTCTTAGGTAGACAGAAGATTTTGGCCCTCTTTCACTCGGCCGGAAAGTGCGAGAGTGCCACACAGCCGGTGTAGAGGGCCGCCATAAACTCGACGGCTGCAACTGGAATCTGGCAGAGCACGATGTTGGGGACGTTGTCATCACCCGGTGCCCGCCTGGTGCTAAGGTGTCGGAGGACCTCAACGACATCCTTTGGCGGGAAGCGAGGGAGATGGGCAGGGTCCATTGGTCCGCGATCAAGCGTCCGCAGGATTCCAGCCACCTCCTCCTCTGTGGCAGCAGATGCCGCCGTGAAAGCATTGGGGTGGAAGACTCCCCGGAGGTAGTTCGTATTCAGTGCGGCCTTACGCGATGGCGTAGCCGCCCAAACATTTCCCTGTACAATCAGCGGATCCTTAGACAGAGGTCGACAGAGATATCTGCAAGTCCGCCAGATAGTATGATCGTCCAGAGAGAGCGTGGAGAGATGACGCTCCCACGCCGCACAGCGCAGTTTAAGCGGTAAGATGCGGACCTCCCAAGTAAGGTCGTCCAGCCGCTGCCTCAGGTCAGGGGTGCGGTGCCGCTGCCACTGCCTCCTGATGTTGTTGCGGAGCGTAATCGTCTGCCTCACACCGCGGGGGAGAGGAAGTTGAAAGCCCGGGGACGATGACTGCATCGGGATGTGCTCATCCATGGCATCCCGAATTACAGCAGTGATACGATCCACCATACAGTTTGCCTCTGTAACCGTCCGCGGTGGAACTGGATAATCGGGCAGACGCTCAGAATTGAGAGCCGGAAACGCTGCCAATCCGTTCGAGCAAAGTCACGACGTCGGGCAGGCGGGACTCTGACAGGCAGGCCGTTCAGCAGCACCATCGTTGGGTTGCGGTCCGACGACATCGCGCAGACCGAGTGCATCTGGAGCGATGTCCGAACGTTTTGCAGGACAGCAACATCCAGCACGTCGTTGAATGTGGTGAAGGTCGGCTCCTTCGGCGCAAGCATCTCCAGGCCTTCCTTCCTCCAGCGCAAAGTCATCAAGGAGTCTGCCCCTCGGATTGGGCACCCTCGAATGCCAGCTTTGTCCTCAATTCGAATTAATGTTTTATAGTATATACCTCACAGATCTTATAAGCAATTGAGAGAGAAAAATATGGATTTTTAATTTTATTGTTTTTTGCCGATAGAATCGTCGTACCGACCGATGTAAAGAAAATATGCGATGCTATGCTTTGGTAGTAGTAGTAATTGATTTTTAAGTGCGTCGACTACATGGTGAATTTACACTGTCATCCACTGGACACACACAAAAGGAAGGAGGGAAAAACCCGGGGCCGGCATTAGCCTACTCTTAACTGCTTAGCGTCCATTCCCAAGGAAGGAGTGCTGACTTTGCGTGGTCTCCTCTAACAACACGCACACGGGGCCGAGCGACCTCGGAAAAATTCTACTTTCGCAGGATTCGTACCCGCTGCCCCTTCGAGTAGCAGGCGAGTAGCAGTCGGCGTCCTAACCGCTACATCATCGGCACTCCCCCCGCCATGCTTTGGTATTGGGGGTTTTCCCGAATAATTATCCCTGAAAATATAAATCGTAATTATATTCTCTTGCAGACTTCAGGTTCAAGATATGTAAGTTACGACGGACGGACGGAGAAGACGTGCCCATAAAACGTTCCGCTACTACCACTTTGCTGGCAAATACGCCTAAAAATTTAACTCTAGATCCACCCAAACTTATGGTTGCTCTCATCTGAATATTAAGCGCCATAAACCGGATTTAAAAAAATAATAACTTTATCTGTGCAATGAATTTATAATCCCACAACCGCAAGTCGTCTTTTTTAGCCTGGTTTCCAAAGGAAAAATAGTATTATGAAATGGTCGTGTCTGTGTGCGTCTGTCCAATACTAACAACTTTTGCATCAATGGAGCGATTTCCATGAAACTCGGCATGAAGCTCGCGTTACCAGGGACGACCTTAGGGCCATATTTTGTTTGGTCAAGATTGAAGTCCAGAGTTCGATTCCAGGAACGTCATCTCTATCTCTATTTGCGTTACATAGGAAGTCTCAAATCTATCTTGCAAATATACTTTCTTTGATAATTTAAAATGTCTTAGAATTGTGATATTGGAGAGAGGTTTGTACTGTTCTAAAGTAAAAGGAATTTAAATTTGAATTCTTATCACAGAACATTTTATAATCGATCGTATTTCTTTGAATTTTTAATAAAGGTAGCTTTTTTGGCGTTTTACATCGCATATTATTTGGGTATTGCCATGGAGATGATTATTACCGAACTCGATTTAAGCATAGACGAGTACGCAAATGGGTTATCCTCCACTCGATTACACTTCAGTAATAGACGGTTAATCCGAGTGCATGCATAGTACTTTATGACTTAAAATTATGAAGCGAAAAGAAAGAAGTAAAGTCATTGCTATTTAAAATTTGGAACATGCTTCCATTATGTTAATGCGAATCTTACATATAGTTTTCCGGTTCTGTCTGGTCTTTGTGAGACGCTGACGTCATCAACGGCACGTTTTAACGTTTTTAAGAAGCTTCCCGATTAGGTGGAAGGTTCTAATTTTGCTGGAATGTTTGATTCCAATATAAAAATTAAATGACGAAAGAAAACACGAAAAAAACCCAGGTTCGACTCCAGAGGGGCGATTTCCAATTCCCGTAAGATAACACGTAAAAAGCAACTTTTTAAAGCGCAGGCTTTTATTCTTTTGGAAATTTAAATTGGAAAGAATTGACGTACGATATTTGAATTTAAACAATGTAGAAAAATGAATGAAGTTTCTGATTCTATTCATCTTTTTCCGCCTACCGTTCGAAATCTCTCATATTAAACACTTAAATCACATGTTTTGGGAAAATATCGGAATTTAAACGGAATGTTGTCTTGCCGACCACGCCATTGTTAAACTTCGTGAATCAATTGTTTTCTCAACCCGCATACGTGTAATATATACGAATGCATTGATTGCCTTAAATTATCGATTTTTCGCGAAATTACGTAATCCTAATGGGACTGGGATTTAGTTTGGATTCTTTTGCTTATATAAATGACTATATAGATGTAGAGTAAAAGAGAAGGGGATGTGTGGAGGGAGATCGGAAGGAAGGGATATAGAATGTAAGGTACATAGAGAGTAAGAGATGTATAGAATTAGAAAAGGACGGGAGGAAAGAGATAAAGAGGGAGACGGAGAAAGAGGGGGAGCTAAGGATTGGGACAGGAAAGAATGAGAGAGGTGGTGGGAGGGAGGTGAGACAAAAGAGAGACAGAGAGGAAGGGAGAGAAAGGGGAAAGGATAAGAGAGGAAGGGAGGAAGAGAGGAACTGCGAGAGGGAGGGAAGTAATATTATTATTTATTTTTATTATTACTTCATTTTTGACAAGGGTCTCATCATTTAGCATATCTTACTGATTTTTCATATCGAAATCAAATATATTTGTAGTACGTTTATAATAATCCCGTCATATTTGACGGGTAATTACGTTAGTATTATATAAAATGAAATTAAATAAAATTTTCCAATTTTTCTCTATTACCGATAAGCTACGAATTACAAACGGCATTGCTTGCATGAGAATTCCTTGGAATAGCAAATACATACAGAAACTTTTCCTGTCAATATTAATAATTATTTCGAAACGTCACCGTTGAGGAACCAGCCTGCATTAGTCCTGGTCTGGAATTCTTGCTAATTTAAGTTCATTTGAAAGAATAAATATACATTTTTTATGTATATGGTACCTTGTAATTCTCATAAAATATTTTGATTAGCTTTTTGTATTATTTTTTATGGGAATAAGGCTTTTTATGCTTATTTCGAACATATTACCATGTTGATCTCCACGGACGACTGCTTAGCGTGACTATTGAGATAAGACGGCGACTGAGAGGGCTCGTATTCAAACTAAGGAGTAATTGGCTGGAAAACATCGTGCAGATGCGTTTGAATATAATTATCGTTACCGTCCCAGTATGAAGTTTCATTATATTTAATCAGCAGATATATTATAAGGTATACGTGCTCAAATGCACCATCATTTCATCTATGAGAATTTTAGGTTAACCGAAGAAAAATGCATATTCTTCTTCAACCATTCTGTTTTTCGTGATATAATTCCGCTCTAAGTATATTTGTTTTTATGTTAGGCTTCATTGCATTAAAGCAATATTTTACCTGTTATGTACTATATTCAATCACACAAAATATGTATTGCAGATTCAAGAAAATAATTTTTAGAAAGTCTTTAAAATATATTATAAAACTAGTGAAAAAAATTGTCAAACATTTTCTTTATATCACAAACGAAAGTTTAATAAATGATTCTTTTAATCTCCTTGAAACAAATTTTGGAATAGCGCATTTTAGATCAAATACATTAATCTTTTAATAGTTTTTCCAGCGATGTTGTAATTTGTAAACACTCTTTCTTAGTTTATAAAATTACAATTGGCTCAAGAAGAGAACTTGTTGGATGAATAATAAAATATGAGCTAAAAAGATAAGTACAACAGAAAATTTAAGTTCCTAATATTCAACAAAGTGAAAATTAAAATAGTATGTCCATTAACCCTCAACGTTGAGCGACGTACTGAGTACGACGGGGCAAACTTCATATGCCGTCGACCAACGTACTCAGTACGTCGCGGTCGTCGCTCACCTTTTTTATTTTGTTGACAAAGTTAATTCTATTAAACCGGGATAATCTTGATATCTTTCAAAATAGGAACCTTTGGCCTACCTAATATGGTTATTCCCAATTTTTATTGTATTTCTTATAACATTAAACATGCATTAAAATTTGTGATTGATTTTTCACGTAGCTACGCGAATTGAGGAATCGCGTCTTCTAAAAAAATCCTATCCAATTCTGAGACGAACCGTTTCTCGACACGAATACTTCTGTAAGGTGACAGGAGATTTGGACACTGACTTCTCTTACTCTTGAATTTTTCTTATGCGTCAGCGCTTGAAAGCTATAAAATGAGGAGAGCCGAATCATTGTTCGGCTCTCACAATCAGGCCCATGTACTACTTGCTTTATCATTTCTTGAGAGCAATATAGTATGAGAAAGAGAGAAACGTGTGCAGTTGTGTCCTAGGTCTGTTTACAAATAAGCCACTTCGATGATGTCTCCTGATATTTCATGAGCGAAAGTGGTTTCGTGGTGAGCGCACCGGTCCACGCTCGGGTCGCAGGAGAAATCTTCTCGTGTCGCTCTAAAAAAGTTAGTCCGAAGGAAACCTTAGCAGTGTGCAGAGGCAATTTAATTTGTGTTTTATAGGGTTTATTTTTAGGAATTAATATTCAAGACAATGTCACTCTTTTTCTGGGACATATGGTCTTTCACGTCTCAGCTGTTTTTGGGAGCATTATATTGAGAGAAAGAGAGAAACAAGAGTTTCTCATTCACAAATAACCAAAGAATAAACATCAGCCGAAGTCTATACGCATCAAGGTTTGAGAGGAAGGCCATTCAGAAAAATTTAGGTTTCAATATTCCAAGCAGAGAAATGCTGCGTTCGCAGTTGGAAGCGATGAGTGAGGAGGCGAAGTGAGGTCTCTCGTAATTGTGATCGAACTGATTGCAAGGAAAGTAACTGTTAGTAAAAAACTCAGTATAGATAATTCGTCGAAGTTATGATATTTTCTTGTAGTAAATTTCATGGTAAATTGGGTAAAGCAAATGTCTTAAAAGTTTTAAAAAACTTTTCTATTTTTTTATTACGCGCACATTCCGATACATACAACGTCATATTTCCGCTTCTACTGAAAGAAATAGGACATTTTTCACCGTGTACCCACTGTAATAATGGGAAATGACTACTGTACAACTGAAAACTTTATAAGCTAAATGAAATGTCTTTTAACAATATACGAAACGGAAAATTTATTTCAAATTTTTAGTCAAGACAAGAAAAGTTGACCTGCGAGAAACCTTTTCCCTATTTGGTTTAAAAAGGTGCATCCAGCGAATGAAATGCTTATAAAAGCTGAAATTTCTCCTGAAAGATATATGAGTGCGCGCTTGACTGGCAGGCAATCGGGATGATTTCTCTTCTCTTCTGCAAAGAGTGTGCTTGACGTAAGGTAGTGTAAAAGGTATTGTTTATAAATTTCATTTTTTACTAAAATCCTCAAAAACATTTCAGACTTCCAATAAAAATGAAAAAGTTATAAAATTTTCAATTTTCAGGAATCGAAATCGCAACTTTTTAAAAAATTCCATCGACCTCAGAATGAATGGATCAAATGCATTCATTGCAATGATGCAGGAATTGTCTTAGTTCAGTACGATCAATAACAGATATCTACTTAAGAGAAATAAAAGTGTCTTAATTTCTCCTAATCTTTAGAATTTTCTAATCCCTTTTGCATATTTATTATCGAAATGGAAATTTTGCTCGCTAGATTAAATTATCACGACTAGGAGTTTCCAATTTATACCTTTATTTAGAATGGTTTGTTTCTGATAAGGCCATGAAAAATGAATGGGAAAATCATGTCATTTTTCATAATTTAATTTTGATTGAAGTTTGTCAGATGGAAGTTTCAAATCACCGTGCAGATTTATACGTCTCATATTTTTCACTGCTGAAATAACGAATTCGTAGGTGGAGCTCCTTCGAAAAACGAAATAAATTGGAACTCATGGCCATAATACGTACACTCAATGATCTAAATCACGACCTTATCGTTGAAAGCTGTAGTGATTCTGGGAAGAAGGGAAAATAAGCAATATATAGGGATATAAAAGGCATGTCTCGTGGAACCCGGTCCTTGCGAGAACAAGTGAGCCGAGGAAAAATAGAATCCAAATGCTTCGGGATAACAAGGCTTTCGAAGGACTCTTGGGAGCCTTGGGTTTAAGGATTTTTTCAAAAAGATTTACTACCTTAAAGGGTCACGGGAAGATGGAAGCGTCACGTGATCGCCCAATATCTTGGCTCACCATCGAACCGATTCCGTAGTAATCCGAATCTCAAGGTTGAAATGCCGGCAGTGAAGATGGTAAGGCAATTGGAGGAAGGTTGCGATTGGGTCATGGCTGTAAATCTGGGGGAAGAGGACTTGGGAGGAAGCACTAGGCGAACACAAAATAGAAGGTAGAAAGGCGACCATCGAGATTTATTCTGCAATTTATTGTATTGCTCTACTTATAATGCTAATTTCATTTATGCATGTTTACCTTCCAGTTTTATTATGTGATGGTGTTTATTGCGATTGGATAGACGTGCCAGGGCGCATATTCAGGGCGAGTATCTTTTCATAAAATAACAAAAGAGAAAGGATGCACGCTTCATGCGTGCACACGTGGAAAGCAGAAGCGTTCTTTACGATTTATGAAATCATGTCAAAAAATCTGACTTGGCCACCACATGACTTTCTCCATATCTGTAATATTTCTAAAATCTCCAAACAGGTTACATAATAATAAATATTTTAAGAAACTGCGAGAAAATTGTAGACTTTACAAAGAACAGAAATAAACTCAAACCATAGCCTTCTGATATTGGATATGGCCACAAAGCTCCAACAATTCAGAAAATAAAAAGGAGCCTTACTAAGACGTAACTAATAGTTAATTGTTAACAATGGTCTTCGGTAGGTGGCGAGGTGGTGGAGGCTAAATAATTTAGTTTTTAAGATATATCTTAAACAATGCATTATATGGAAAAATATTTCGAACAAAGATTGTAGAAAATTAAATTTTCTACAACTTTTATTCCGATATGTTTTAAATATATCAAATATTAAAGCTAATATCTCAAAATAACGGATAAGTGACAACAGTAAACACCAACTTCCGGTTGACGATTTTTACCAAAAACTAATCAGTTCTGGTGACTTTTATAAAAACGTTAAATATAAAAATTTCGCGTTGCCTTGATTAATAGTTTTTGAGTTATAGCACCCACAGAAAAGATATCACATACATACGCACACACACACACACAAATCATCGAGAAAATGGTCAAAACGTGTTCAGGAGACCTCAAAACGTGTATTTCCGTTGAAATCTCGAAATCGATTTTTTTCATGAAAACAATACTTTCCTCTATACTACGTGTATGGAGAAAGTAAAAAGATAAATATTAATGGTTCAGTATAATGTCTAAGAACTGAAAAATGATATTCCAGCAGTTATGTCAAGGAAATAACGAATTTTTTATTCATCGACATTTCCTAATCAGTTGTAATTAATAAAGCAATTGACAATTATTTAAAACATACCTCACTCGAATAATAGTAATATAACCTTTATGTTCACGTTCATTTCTTCCTTGTGAATTACCCATTTCTTTTCGTTCACAAACGCTGTGTATACGTAAAGAAAATAGACGTATTTACGTTAAATCTCTTTCCCTTCATTTACCATATGTTGTGCAAGCACAAGAGAAAGTTAAACTAATTAGGAATTTATAGCAGATACTGATTACTTCAGTTTTCACGTAGATATTTTTTGTAGACAACAATAAAAAAAACACGGGAAATTTTTTTTAAGTTTTAAGTAAATTTTGACTTTCTCGTTTGATTATCTTGAAACCGGTTACTCCTTTGATAAAAATGTACTGAACAAAATAGATGCTATTTGACTAGTTCTATAATTTGGCTGAAGACTTTTTGTTATATTTTACGACAGGGGTCGGCAACATACGGCCCGCGCGGGCCGGATGCGGCCCCCGAGGGCGCTTTATGCGGCCCGCGAAGCCATAATAAAAAAGTGATCGGTATAATTCAAACGAAAATTCGTATATTTTCAGTAAAATTTTGGTCTCGAAACCTTTTCTGATGAATATTTATCGCTGGTAAATTATTTATATATGATTTTTGCTAATGTGAGACCACAGAATCTCTTGATAACTTCGGAAGTAAGTACTCAACCGGCCCGCTGAAGCTCTCGTGACTTTCAATGCGGCCCTCCGAAGCATTCATATTATGAATGCGGCCCGTCATGCAGAAAAGATTGCCGACCCCTGTTTTACGAGATATAAAGAAAAGTTCATTTTTTGTCACCAGTAAAGTGTCACTTCCGATTAGGCTATGTAAACCATTTATATCATTTTCTTATTTTATTTGCCCTTGTATTAAATACCAAATTTCATGATTATCCGCCAAATAGTTTTGGAGATGAAACATGCGGATAGACAGACGGACGGAAGGACACGACCTGACCATAAAGCGTTCTTTTTTTACTTTTTCTAAAGAACGCCTAACAATTGAAAATTCATTGATGAACCTATGTTAATGCAACCTTTTTATAATTCCTTTAGATTTATGCATCATATATCACAGATTTGTTTTATATTTTAAGGAAAATTTATGTATAAATTGATTTGTTTTAATACTAATGAATTAAGCTATAGCATTTTCTATAGTCACAATTTGAGTCTAAAGAATAAATAGCTTTAAATTAACACGTCGATGCTTCTTATTAAATACAGATGCTGATAAAAGTATTTTATTATTTTTACATCAATATGAATGCTTATTTTATATATTATTATGCAGAAGGACATTTAATATAAAAGGAACCATGAGTACAAATCCTTGTTCTACTGATTAATAATTCATATACTAGAGAGTAATAATCATATACTAGAGAGTAATAATCTTAATAATTTGTCCATCAAAAATTATTGTTTTATGTTGCATAATTTTGCGTTATTTTTCGGAGAAACCATAGACTAAGGTAGAATTTTATTTAGGACATTTTTTCCGTTATAAAAATTTTTCTTTTGATATTTTCTTTGCGATGTTCCTGAATTGAGTGCCTCTGACGCAATCCTGAAAGATAACAGATTTTTAACAGCCATTTTTCATGCCGTTGAACTTGGAAAAACATAATGAAATCGGGACTCGCAAGATAGAATCTACGGTATCTTTTATCGAGAATGTTGAATAATAATACGAAATTAAGGAAGCAATTCGCTGGATTTCCAATCCGAGTGTGTTCCATTCACTTCTTGCTGGAAAAAACAACCCGCTGAACGGATCAAAAATATTATTCCAGTAACGTTTGAAGATGAAAAATAAACCTTTTAGTTATTACCATATATTCTTAAAACTAAGCCGTACTTTTTCAAAATTTTTCTTTTAAAAATATCGATGTGACTCTCATGTGAATACAAGTAAATTGGAAAATTATAAAATTTGAGGTAGTCGTTAGTGTTCACTAGCTAAATGCTTCCCCTGATTAAATAGTCAGTATGTGACGTAAAATATATAATCGTTGAGAATAACTGTTTAGGAAAAGAAAACTCTTTCCAAAGTGTTATTTTTAATTCGGTTGACAAAACATTCATTCATGCCATGGAAAAAGTTACGCGATCATTGGAAATAATTGCATTATTTTCGTTATATTTACGTAAAGTATAAGTGTACAAGTAGGAGTTTCAGAAAAGCAAAAACACATTCACAGTTTGCATAAACGTTCGAAGAAATCAAATTCAAGGAAAAATGAGTCATTCACATTAGCTTTACATACGCCGTACGGTAAAAAATTAATAACGTTGCATTCCTGTTTTCGTGTTCTGCATCAAAAGTAACGAGCTAGAAAAAAGAAAATAACATTTCATAAATATTATTGAGATCGCCTTGTAGAACTACGAGATGCGGTTTGTTTTTAAGGTATATTATATTTTATAGTTTGTTTTGAAAAATAAGGTCGCGTCTTGCGTGCAAGTAAACAGTAACATTGATGATATTTTATGGAATAATAAGATTTATGCCTCGGTTAACCTTTACCTACGTATATTGACCTCATAAAGTATGAATAACATTACTCCAACCTGCAATTAAAATTCGGAAGAAAAACTTTTCCTTTTCTCAAACTTACCGCATTTTTAATGTGTGAGCGAGAGCGAGGGAAAGTGAGTGGCAATGCTGCGCTAAATCACACGACCACATCCAAGCCTACCCATCCACACCCACACGTAGACATTCGTACACAGACACACAGCAGATTTGTATACATTTGCATCATCGCAAGAATGAGATGTAAAAAAGGGAAGCCTTTGGAGGGAGGGAGAGAGAGAGAGAGGGAGGAAGGGAGGGAGTTTGAATGCGAGGGTCAAATAGATGAGGAGGTAGGCGTGGACAGGAGTGAATAGGAGGGAATAGTGAGAGGAAAGGAAGAGAAAGGAGGAAGAGCGGGAGGAAGACATTCATCGGAAGGAAGCATCGGAATCGCCATGGAACGGAGGTTGGGTTTTTTTAAATATGGAGTGGGGAGGAAAGAGGAAGCAAGCGAGAGGGCTGAAGAGACGAGGGTGAAGGGAGGGGAGAAACAGAGGGTTGAAGGTATGAAACTTAGCGCGGAGTTAGACAATCGATTCCTTTCGGTAGGATTTCGTGGAATATTTCAAGGTCGCAACGACGGGTCTCGGTCGTGTCAGACGCCGTGGTTGGGGTTGGAGAGAGGGAGGGAGAGAGGGAGGGAGGGAGAGAGAGAAGGAGGAAATAAAGGAGGGAAGAAGGAAGGGTTTGAAGCGGCTTTGGTGGCGTGTATGGGGTTGGTCGTAGGCGGTTTTGTCTCGGCTTTTTATGCGTAGAAGGGAGAGAGTTTGAGAGTGTGTTCGTAAGACGGTCTTTGGTTGGTTGGGCGGGGGAGAGGAGAAGGGGAGGAAAAGGACGGACGGGAAAAAATTGCATCGGTTCAATGGAGACACGCAGTGTGTTTAGAACGACTGATTAATGAGGATTTCAACCTCCCCCTTCATTGCCCTGTGAACGACCTCGGTCGAGATTATGGATCTAAAAGGGAGGGCTTTTACTTTCTGTTGCAGTCATATCTCTCTCAGATTCCTTCGTACTATACCATTATGCAGAAAGCCTGTGTCAACGAAAAATAATTTTCAGGTGTCATGTAATTGAAAGACACTTGACTTTTTTTTTTCAAAGTCATTCCCAAAATTACAGCTTATGCCATTCTGCATAGTTTCCTATTATTCCAACAATTTCTGACTTGACTTAGTGTAAAAGTAATATTTTTATACAATCGATGTTTACCCTTACAAATTAATTGCTTTTTTGGCTTTTTATTAATTATCTTTTAGTAGAGGGGTCGTTAGCGCATTTAGCTCCCAATGGACGAGTCACGGGTTCGAATCCATGTTCTCGTATTTGTCGTACCCATTTTAAAAGGCCGTGAGCTAGTTAAAGACTAATAAATTAAGTTTAAATAATTTTAAAAATCTGGCATAATTTAAAGACATCATTCGTTTATTTTTACTGTATATTTTGTTAGTATTTTTAAATTTTCTTAAAAACCTGCAAGGAAATGTAGATCATGTATATGCCGATATCTGATCCTTTCAATGACTTGGTGTCACTTATGGACGAATGAGCTATAATAATTCCTGGAACGATTGGAAAATCCTAGCGATCCCATTTTAGAGAAATAGGACGACTTTGCACCGCGGGGTTTATTTCAACGGATGAAATTGTCCAATCTCTTCAGAGAATAAGGATCCTACCAAAACGCATCCCATAAATGTTCACTCGTAACTTTTAATGTGAATATTTTATTCAAATCCATTAGTGTTTTGAGCCGATTTTTCAAGATAAAATTTGCTCAAAAATTATATTTTGTAATATTAAAAAACTGTTTAATATTACAGAGGTGTGGAAAATTGTTAATCTGTAAGATGTGATCAAAGGTTTACCCCAGTTAGGGATCATAAGTGAAAAATAGATACAATATCTTAATATCTAAGGTACTTGCATTCTAAATATAGTTTCCTGACTTTTATTTTCTTAAAAATTAAGTGCTACTATATCTCATTCTAACAAAATACTGTAGTATTCTATGTTTGAAGATATACTGATCATTATATTCTTAATTAGCATAAAGTTTCTGCATTCCTCCATCGTAGATTTAGTAGATATAATTATCTGTATGTAACATATTTGGTAGATCATTTCAGAGGTCTATTATATCCCCAAGAGATTTTTCTGACAAATAATTACGATGAGGAAGTGGTGCATTTATTATTATTTGAAACTTTCACCGATATAATTTATAACTAAACGTTATAATTGGAAGAATTAAACTGCTTTTACGTTTTATTTAGCATTTCTATAGATTATGGCGACACTCGAACTTTGATAACAAATGTTATGAATATGAACAGTTAAACAGAGGTGAATTTATGAGAATCTAGGAGGTGAAACAGCAGAATCAGCTAAGTTTGCATAAATGATCATAAAACGAAATGGTTCGTTTGTTTTATAAAAAAACCGCTTTGTCGAGATCACATTTTATGACCGTATTAAAGCTATCGTATCGCCGTATCTCTCGCCGACTAATTTGTGGACCGTTATTTCTCCACCCTCTTTATGCCGCCTACCCATTTCTATGTAAATGGGAACCCGCGACTCCTATCGAAACGGAATGCTCAAAACACTAGTCTTCAAGAACTTTGTTTGTCTGAAATGACGAAATAGAAACCTCCTCATTGGTTTATAAACTCAAATTTCTTGGTACAGTTTAATAGCGAATAATTTATAGTGACTCGTGAGGGAAATGCACCATAAATAAAGCTTTATCTCAGAAGACGCCGCTCTACGGTTTCAGATTCAACTTTATCCTGGAGCGTATGCAACCCAATTGGCACCGACGCGAGGGAAGTGCATACGGGAATGAATTGTGTTCATCTTTCCGCTGAGTAAATGGAAAAATAAGCATTTACAATAATGAATTAAATGAATATAATCAATATATATAATATATCAATATTATATATATATTATTAGCAATAAAGATGCATTTCATTAATATATCTATTGATAAACAATGTAAAAGGTATTATCAACTGCAATAAAGACATTCGTGTTATTACAAATTGTTCATTATGATTCACAAATTCATATAATCCGAACTGTAAAATATATGTAATAATATAAGAAAATTATACACCTTACAAAATGTCAATTAAAAGTGACTCATTCAAAAAAATTTTAATATGTTTAGTTCTACTTATCTGTACACTATGATCCGGAAATCATAAGATTTTCTGAGGCAGTTATTTATTATAACTTCAAATAGAGTGCAAATTAAGTTTAGCGAAATATTACCTCCAAAATGCACTTTATTTCTTCCAACGAAACTTTTTCGCAAATTTTTCTTTTCAAAATATTTAATATTTTACTCAAACAAAACAGATCAATTTGTAATACAAAATGAATGGCGTTAATGTATCTTTAAAATAATAATAATACCGTTTGCAGTTAATAAAAAGAAGGAAAAGTGTACTCCATAAATGGAATACACAGAGATTTCAAAGGCATTTGTATAAGAAATGCGTTTAAAACGGTATTGAAAGATTGAATTGAATTTTTATCTCCTAAAAAATAAGCAGTAATTATGTGGTTCCGCGGAATGTTTTTGGTAAATGTTGTCCTCTGTTCATATAAATGTTTTAGTTTATACCTCACAGATTATATAAGAGCTCATAAGGCGTTCCGCTACAATTGTATTATAAAGAACGCCTAAAAAGAAACAGAAAAATATTAATTTTGGGAGAATTTTTATTAATTTACTTTGTTTTGAGGAATTATCAATAAAACTTTGGTTTTATTTTTATAAACAAACCACGAGTTCTTTTTATCCAGAATTTGTTTTGAATTCTAAAAATTTACTTTTAAAATTTCATCAATATTTCTATTAATGACTATTTTTTGTTTTTCTTTTTCCTAAAAACTGCATCCAAATATTATGTATCTACTCTATACTCCAGCCAACCTTATTACGATATTTTTTTAAATTTTAAGATTAAACTGAGTAAATACGATCAGTTAAGGAAACAGCCATGGCAATAAGAGTAACTTGACCATATTGGCTGAAGACACGATTCCAAAAGAGAGTGCGACGCAGTTAATGACTCGTTAAGTTTTTTACAGCACTGATCTATTGTAGCGTGTTGATAGTCGAGTCACTTGAAGTGCTAGGTCTCCAGTCCATCGACGCCATAGCGACCTAAGCTGCCCCTTTTCCTGATTTTTATTGCTGGTGTAATGAGCTCGTATTCAACTCTCAAGGGCACCTACCTAGAAGAATACATTCTTTTATCGCTAGTTTCCTCAATAGACTTAGAGAAACGAGTAGATGGCGTGATGGTCCCTCGGTGGCGATCTCTGGAAATTATGCGAATTCATAAATCGCCAATAATTTATCACCTTAGAGCGCTCGTGCACAGGCTTGAGAGGAACTGAGGGTTACGTAGCACGCACGCAAATGGAAACGCTGCAAATTCTGCTTCGGCTAATTTGACGATCTCTCGATTCATCAATTAAATCGTTAGACGCTTTTCTGTTGAGGAAATTAGTGAAATTTAATGCAACAACGATGAGTTTTTTTACACTTGATAAATATTAAGTTGTTCGGACTGCTTGTGTATAGGATGATTACGAAACATCTAAATGCACGTTGGATTAGCCAGCTCATCTTATGACATGTATCAAATAAGAAATATAGATCACTGATAGTTATGCATACGAGGAAGTTATCATGTGAATTTATATCAAGCTGAATTCATTTAGGAAAGTTTTTGAAACGTTTCGCTTATATAGTGATATCTGAGGGTTTCTGATACTTGTATCACATAGACAATTTAATAATGAAAAAAAAAATTCCTGGCTAAATTTTCTTTCTTTTTCACGTGATGGGTACCTTTCAAACATCAACTTAGCAATGTTTTTCATAAAAAGAAATTTCCGAAATCTTGAAGTAATTTTTCGAAAAAGTTTACTTTCCTTTCCCATAGGTACCCTATTTTTATCGAAAAATTGTTATGCTATTTTTACATTATTAAACTGCTCACAAAATACAGATAAAATAGCATAAAAAATCTTCATAGATGCATAATAAATTTCACTCGCATCAAAGTTTCTTGTTATCCCCGCTATTGACTTTGGTAAGGAACCGTAAATGACAATTCATAAAAAAATTATTTAGATAAGTCAATTCAAAAAGTTAAAAAGGAAAAGCAAATTATGAAAATGTGTATAAACATTTTGTTGCAGGGATTTAAGTAAATCTATTGTTTTGAAAATATCTATATTTTTAATGGTTGCTGTAGTGACCTTAAAAAGTATAAAAAAATGATAACACAATAAATATTTTGATATGCTTAAAGTTCGGTGAAACCACTTTCTATGAAATATTACAATTAATTTTAGAGCATTTTTCACACCGCGTTAGGTTTGTTAATATAAAGTTTAATGCAGAGCTGTAGAAAAAATCCCTAAAATGAAGCAAAATGATTCATAATCTCAAATCCATTTAGAAAACGCCTTGCTTTTGAATATTTGACAAAAAGGTTTAACAATAAAATCTCCTTCAGAGGAATTCATAAGGAAAATTTCCTTGTGGAAATCGATTTATCGACCTGTGACGACTGTTTCGACACTCGTACTGCTTGCGATTTATATTTCGCCTTCTTATAAAAATACTGACGCCTATAAATCGTGTAACATTGCACGTACACGTCTCGCAAACAAAGCGTCTCTACCTTCCGTTGTCTTTGAGGCCATAGCAACGAAGTAAATAATCTAAACAGCACCGTGTGCGGATTCCGATGCAAACTTCTTAATGCTGGTCGGTTATCGCGTCAATCTCTGGAGTGACGCAAGGAAAACACCGTGGAGTAATAAGAGGACGGGAGACGTGATTCGCTTGTGACCCAACGGCTAAATATCCCTGCTTGGAATGAATCCTTCTTTGAGGGAGAGGGAGGAAGGGAGGGGGAAGGGGGAGGGGTGATATCGCGTGCTGGAGATCGTTCGATCGAAGCGCCACGGCGAAAGGTTTTATGGGAGGAAATAAATGGAGAGAGAGAGAGAGATGGGCAAAGAAGAGATTAAGGGTAGAGAGAGAGAGAGAGAGAGAACCCCTTCTCTCACCTGGAGTGAAACACTGGAGAGATAGAGAAAAGAGAGAATATAGGAGAGGCGAAAAATGTGGGATGCAGGGAAGAAAAGGAGAAAAGATTTACAAGAGGTAAGGTTCGCGTGGTTTGTAGATTGGGGAACGATTGTTTTAATTTTCTTGGGATTCTACTGACCTCGCAAGAGAGGAACAGGGCGGGACTTGTCTTATAGTAAACACAGCGGAAGAATTAAAGAGGCGGAATGGATTGGTTTGAAGGAAGCCACGAGCCGCTTGGTTGGAGATTTTGACGTAAAACCCTCCTTCGGCTGTGAAATGTTTTCTTTAATTATGTATGAAAGCGTTTATGATATCCTTACCTCTATTATTCAGCGAGTTAAGAAATATACGACCTATAAGATAAAGTTAGGTTTTACTAGTGCGCATACATAGCAAACTTGAAAATGTTTATTTCAGAGAGAAAAGAACGACGACATACAGAACTCAGAGCCATCCACTTTTACTGTCGCCTAGAGATGTTTTCTACGGTAACACCAATAAAATTTTTATCATCGAATAAAGTTTACTATGGCAGTTATAAATCAAAGAAACCCATAGAAATTTGAGTGAATAAAATTCTAATAAATTTATTTAAGACGATGATTTTACAATTTATAGAAAACACCAGTATTCAAAATTTATTTACTCTTAAATATGACAAGACTTCTTGTTGGTTGATTTTTCTTTGAAACATTTTCTGTAAATTTAAAATATAGTAACATATTTATGAAATACATAGAATAACTTTTACTAATTACTACGAGAATTAATTTGTTCAAACGCGAATAGTTTCGACGAGTAAAATTTATTTCTACTCGTCTATAACTTTTATGATTATATATAATATATATATATATATATATATATATATATATAAAATCATAAAAGTTATAGACTTTATTTATTTATCTTCTCTTTTTGCGGATATAAATCACAAGTTATTTATGGTGTATGTATTTTATATAAATTCACGGTTTCATCTCTTATAAGTATTGTCTTCTTTAGTGAATAATTTAAATTCATTCTTAATTTTATGCATTCATCATAAAACGTTATATGGGTCATCTAATTTGCTGTTCATTTGCTGGTTTTCCCCTCACCTAGCTTTTATTTTACTTCCGCATTTGGTGCTGTTACGTAAGAGCCTTTAAAAGCCTTGAGCTTGTCTGCGCCAAGACGGAAGTAACAGAAGTGGAAGTTTTAAGAGACATTAATCTCGCCTACTAGGTGGATACCGCGCCAAAATCTTCCTCAATGCACGTCTCGCTGGATACGAGATCGGTATCTCGCCGACGAGAACCACTTGTGAAAAGCATTTTTTAAAAATTCTCATTCGCGCGGGTTAGTTTGAATTTTTAGGAAGATATTTTCGTTGTTCCTTACGTCGGCGCTTTAAACGTAATGTTTTAAAGGAGTTTATCATAGTTCTAACCTCATGCGATAATTTTGAATTGATAATCCCGCTGTTTAAACTGACAGATGGTGAGATAATCTATTCCTCACTCTTTGCATTATCGAAGTTTCGAAGTAAACTAATAAGTTATATAAACAATTAATTGTGCATTAGGACGAGTCCAAAGTATTGATATTTGATTAATGAATTCATATATCTGTTTTTGCATAAAATCAGATAATTTTTTATTATATATATATATATATATATATATATATATACACACATAAAAATTAGTCTATTCTCTTTATGTGTATGTTGCCTGACTTCACAGTAACGAGAAACAATCTAATATTCTTACCCTCTGAGTCGTGGGAGTTGAGAGCGCTATAATACTTAGAAAAATACCCTTACCTGATGAGGGCCATAGATATTAGTTTTTAAAAATTATGCTATTAATCCAGTTGCCAGTAAAACTTATGGGTCGATCCGTCTTTAAATGGTTTGCTAGAGGAATTTTTCCTGGGTAAGATAAAACATTCTCTATTATAAATCTGGTTATTATTATTTTGCCACTTGCTATACCTCATACTGTAACATTTGCTGGGATTTGCAAGCAATGTCTGTTATTTCAAAATTTGATAAGTCCAAATAATTGCTTTTGTATATTATATAGTGTTTAAAATTATTCATTCAATCTATCTTATAATTGTCTGTCATTTATTATATTTGTCATTGAAAAAGACGAAGTTTGTCTTCATATTCTACATATTATATTACAACACTTTAAAACTGATGTGGTTTAAACACGTTATATATTTAAATGTAACTATGAGAATTCACTAGTTATTACAGCTATAAACATAAGTTTTTATTAAATGTATTGCGTCATTAAATGACAATTCCTTTCAAATTTCTATTTCCGGGAATAATGGTTGATTTCACATATGAAGTTATGTTTGTGTTTGGCCATTACTCAGCTAGTAACGACTTTGAACGTCCATATCTTCAGTCTTATAGGGGAACAAAAGAGAAGCGATTTAAAGAACAATACATCTGTGAAAAGAAATACCCACGATCCTCCGTTTGTTCTTGTCGTCACCTGACTTATTTTCCATAGCTCCAACTTCACCAGCCCCGTAAGAGACATCCTTCTCATTTCATTTCGTAACAAAGTGTCTCCCATTTACTCAAATGATGTTAAATATTATTAGATTTTGTGATTTTACTTTATTTTCTAAAATTTCCACGATGAAGCCAAATTTTTATAGCAAGCAAAAAATAAATAAACTTAACTGCCATTATCGGAGAGTAGGGAGGGAAAAAAATAGAGAACGGTTTTTCATGATGATGTAAGAATATGGTAGTAATAAGCTTTATTGAAAAATAAATAAAAGCAGTTTCTCTCAATAACATGTGAAATAATAGAGCCTGATATAATGAAGCAGTGTAAAATGGGTGATAATATGTTAGCGTGACTTATCTGAGAAAATGGAGCGTGTTTTCCGCGAGCGGATTTACTTTAGGTTTAGCAACATAATGGGCGTTTTTGTTGTTATATTCTATCTTTGTAGACGTTCTCCTATTTGCAGGTTGGCCTCATGATAATTACCACCAACATCGTTAAAAATATAGGCTAAACAGAACTAGATAAATGTGTCCCGATGCAGCAGTGTAGTTTTCGAATTAATTTCCATACTTACCTTCTGCTTTCTTGTTTACACTGCACCGATAACTATAATCCCCACCTGTCGCCAATACTAGAAGTTCTACTATCCACC
The DNA here is from genome assembly GCA_028673005.1 of Tanypteryx hageni. Lineage (NCBI taxonomy): Eukaryota > Metazoa > Arthropoda > Insecta > Odonata > Petaluridae > Tanypteryx > Tanypteryx hageni. Next base: position 40,872,512 of record CM054112.1, on the reverse strand, counting down.
TCCAGGATAACGCATTAAGTTTTAACGTAGGAAGGTACCATCCTTCCGCACAACCCCCAACCTGCAAGACCAGGGCTTTGTTTTTAGACTTTTCCAATCGCTTGCAATCTTAACGAGGTCAGTCTCCCTGCATCCTTTTCCTAGATGAGCTGCTTTCTTAATTTCACGAGAGCCATCTTTCCGACGAAATACGTTGATTTAAATGGAGGCGGGTGTTTACGCCATTGTCCTAGTACTGCCATCAAGTTAACATTGCTTTCGATAGACTGATCCCCGCTACCAACCAATCCTCAACCTCCATAGTACTGGCGCTGATTGTCTAGAACTACCAAATAGGCAACCTCTACTCCCTTACCCGTAACCTGGGCTATTCCCATGGGAATTTTCTCCATAGTCAGACAGGAGTTGCCATAATATTGATAAAAGGTCTTATCCATTAGCTCCAATAATTAAATAAAAATTTTTATACGTCTAGGGAAAAAACCAATTACGTTTCAGAGGGAAAGTTTGTGTTAAGATTGAAACCTAAATGTTTTGACCTAAATGTAACACAATAATACTGGTTTCACTTAAAATATAGGGGTTCCAATACAAGAAATTTATTGTTCTTTTATCTGCTATCTGCCTCTAGTTTTGTTTCAAAAGTTCAAGGAATTTTTTGTCCTATTAGCCGTCTTGAAAGCAAATCCTAGCTTGATCACTGGGAGTCACACGATTCTTCATTGGGTCATTGTCAACATTTCGCTATATCTCGGGTCACCATTGATAGAGGACCGAAATTGGACGATGTCATGACGGTCACCTAAGCTAAAATCGCTGCCGAAGATTTTACTTCCCTCTTATCGCTCCACTTACGTAAGTGTGGCGCAAGGTTAAAGTGAACAGTTCATGCACATCTCCTTCAAAGTTATCATTGGGTGAGAGTGCAGCCCAGAATGAAGATTTCATAACATATCTACCTCGAAATATGTATTAGGCTTTTATAGTTTTAACCGCTTTATGAGCATTTTATGTTTAAAACAAAGTAGCATCTTAATTTTGAGTTCGAATAACATAGTAACGGCTGAGAAGTCCTTGTTGAAGCTATTCTCGCATGATATTTACTGATAGGATATTTATGGGTTAACTAGAGAGAATATTACTCATATGTAGAGTATACTAGAACTTGAAAGAATTACTTTGATGTTTCATATTCGTCTGCTTAAGTGTTTCCTTATTCAATGAAAAACATAATTAATTTTCGGCATGATTTCGCCAAATGCTATTCACATTACCAATTTGTCCATTTTACTGCTTTTTTGTTTTCCAGTTTATCTCGCGTTTTGCTTTTCCATGCTAATTTAATATTTACATTTTGAAAACATTTTCTGGAAGTAGTTTATGTGCCGTATTGAGTACAACAGTAATGTTTCCATTATATTAATCTTGATAATTAATTATTTCCTCAGGTGACGCTGATTGTTGGGAATTGATGAGTTTGAAGCTATTTTTCTTTGAATTTTTGAAGGCGAGAAAAGTCGAGCTTTCAAGGATGGCTTCAAGGTTTGGTCCGCTTTTACATGTCGGTGGGGGGCTCTCGACCTCCTTTCCATCTAGGATTTGAGGAATATGCGACTTTTTTGTTTTTTTAGACATTAAAGTTCTTCTAGCGATGCATACCTTTGTAAAAATACCTTGGCGTACACAAACTAACATTTCCCGCTTAGATTATGAAAACATTATTTTGGCAGAGACAGTTATACTTTTTATTTATTTTTGACAAAATCTCTTAGAGAATTGGAGTAATAGAAACCAATGAAGTGAATTTTTAGCAAAGCGGCATTAATATTAATCGGCGAGGAATCCCATTAGCATCGTCCAAAGAATGTAGGAATGGTCGCGTGAGCAGTTGCATGAATGTTTGTGTTTGAGATTTCTGAGTGTTATAGTTTGTACGTGTTGAAATACAACTGCACTTCCTCAAATCTGCGTGTAAGGGAAAGACAAGAGAAGTACGAACCACGCCCACACAATATCGATTTTCATATTTTTCCTTCGGAAAGTATTGAAAGTTAACGCTTAAATTTTCACCTTTTCCAATTGCCTCGGCGATGATGCACACTTATGTAACGGTTTCCATCCTCTGTTCTTATTGAGAAGAGAGAATATATGGATAGGCATCATAGATGTGCTTCGCATTTTCTTACAAGAGTGCCTTAGTTATTATCATGTAAATAAGGGCATTAATCTTTGGCAGGCTTGGTTTTCTGCCTTGGAACTAAAGCTGCATTTTACCTGTGATCCGCACATTTATTTTTCATGGTATAATATCATGGTCATTAGTAGACTTCCCACAGAAAGTTTCGTAATTGCAGGTTAAAAAGATGCAGTAAGTATATAGAGATCGAAAATGCGTTATTGCTTCCACAGAAAGAATAAATGCTCTGGAATTGAATAAAAGCACCCCATCGTAGGAAAAACATATGACTAACGCTCTTCTTGAAAGGCGAGAGAAAATGAAAAACAAAAGAAATCTCACGCCACTTTCTGCCTCGGAACCCCTTCAACGATACTTTTCGCCTTACTCAAAGGGTCCGATGCCTTTAAGTCCAACGTTTGACCTGGATTTTCTCTCTCTTTCTATCCTCCGCACTTCATAACGACCTCCCACCCAACAAAACTGACTCCTCCCTCTACCTCCTCCTCCTCTTCCAGTTTCGCTTCCGCCATTTCTCACGCAAACCTTCCCTCTCTCTCTGAAGTGGAATTTTTTATAATGTATTTTTAAATTAGTTTTGAACATACATATTGGTTACTCATGGTGAATAGTCGTGCATTTTAATTTATCTAATTCAACTGTACAACTTATTCAATTTGAATAGATTATTTAATTTTATAAAATGTAGTACTTATTCCTGAGTGGAGAGAGAAAAATATTCAGTTATCAATTTTCACCGAATATGTTAGCTTTTTAGATCTATAGGTATACCTATTCCTCTTATTTATACATAAATTCATCACAGTAGACCAAGTTTTAATGGCGTGACATGAAGCGTGACATTAAGCTATGATCTCTCATTGATTGAAATAAACCGCTGCCAACCTTCATATTTTTGGCTTTGACTTGCATACTTTCTTCCCATAGTCAGTTTGGAGATCTATAAAATTATAAGTGATTGTAAATCTAAACATTAAATATTAGTTTGGAAAATTAGAAAATATAATGTTGTTCTCAGTTGTTTACCATAAATATTATTTCCAATGGCAAGTTTTGAATCCTCTACCTTAATTATGCACGCTAATTATCTATAGCCATAAAAAACAAAGATATATTCCTGATAATTTATATGTAAAATGCTTTCCTCTACTTTCACTTCTACCATTGTTTAATTAAATGGAAATGTTTTAAATAAAAATTATGGCGTAAGATAGATATTGGTGACTAGCTGAAGAACAACTCCGGAAAAATTATTTGATGACAACTATAGGAAAATTATACAATGAGATGCAAACAGTACTCAGTATAATTTATCAGAAAAAGCTTTATACACTCCGTAAGTTTCCACTATTTTACGCGATGCTTAATACCATGGTTTTGACATGATAATGAGAGTGTATCAAGTTATTTTTGATAAATGAAATATTACACAAAGTGACGCCTAAAACAGTTAAACTGACTCAGTATAATTTTATGGACAGAAATAAGTTCCTATTAGATAATCTTATTTATTAAAAGACGAAGGGTAAGGAATTTTATGTAAAAACTGAAATTTGATTAATGGCGTTTAAATTATGGAAATTGCCGATTAATTTTTATCACGCTAATTTTAAATAGACTAATAAATGCATAAGCTTCTGTGTGTGGCTATCATCAACCTTGACAAGATTTCTTTAACACTAAATGGAACGTCTTATCAATAAAAAGTACTTTATAACGGTTTCAGCATTAGGACCGAAGAAAAGAGAAATGAAACTGTCAGGAATTACAATTACTATCTATTAAAAGTACCATCTATGCTATACTGTTCAGATAAAATGAAATAGAAAGTCATCCCTTTTTTATATTTCTATAAAGCGAGGTTAAATAATGAGTGAAAGGACGAAGTAAAAGTCGCACGCGAGGACAACAAATAGAGGGTGACGTCAGGAAATTCCGAAGGCGAGATATTTTGCCACGATTATGGGCTCCTTCGATCTGTCGTGACTGACCATGTCCTCAATGGGTCACATAAATATAGAGGGAGACGTTGGTCACTGCGGATCAAGTCAAATTAAATCGAAACATAGCGAACGGAAATTTTCCGGACTATTCCACTTCGTATCAAGGACGATTGATTGCGTTGCTTTGTTTGTTAATTTTCTTTGCTTCTTCATATCCTGAAAATTGTGCTAATAGCTATTACGACATTCCATATATGTAATTACGTTTTAGGAAGAACTAAAACTGCGTAAATTAATACGAAAAAATTCTAGGGTCACGTCACAAGTGAATTAATTATTTTGTACTCATAATTTTAATTAATTACTTGTATTCTATACGAATCATTATGATGTATCTTGTTGTGAAGGAAAATCATTATTTTATATTTAGAATATTTTAATCTTATGCATTATGTATCAAGCCATACACCTTTCTCAGAATTTATAACTAAAATAGGTCAAAAAGATATCCTAATCCAAGAAATCCTAGACGGGTATTTTTTCATTTCGTAACACTTTTGAATAGCAAACGGCTGCAGTTCATGTTCTTTCTATAATGGCCGAAAAAATTGCAAAGGAAACGAAACGAATCGCGTGCTCTCAATCTCTGAAAAAAGGAACGGTCTTTGATATGGGAATAATGGTTTTTGGAGGCAAGATGCAATATGTGATTAGACAACCTTCTACAGGTATATGCCCCGTGGGAAGCGATCTCGTTTTACGGCCCTCTTCACAATCCTTCGTGGTCCTATCCTTTTCCGTTGCCAGAGATAACTTATCGGGTAGTGTATGGCTCCAGAAAACGATGCCACCCTTTTTCCTCTATGTCCCTGATCTACATCTTGGCGTTGGAGAAAATGAGCTTGGGATGAGATGGGACGTAAATGGTTCTCTCATTAAGAATTTGTAATTTCCTAAAAAATAAGGTTCAGGGACTATATCGAAAAAGATTATAGCTCATAAAATCTGTTGCACGATTTATTTTATTTTCGTAAAACATTTATTAATTCAATTTCAAGCATTTTCAGTTCATAAATGTATCTTAAAAAAGAAAATATTGAGATACTCTCAAATAAAGAGGTAATTCAACTAGGTCATTATTAATATTACTATTATTAGGAAAAGAAAAGCAAATTGAATATGGCACATATTGAGAAGACAGTATTTACCAATGTCGATCTTAGAAGGCAAAATTAGCGGAAGAAGAGGAAGGAAAATTATAGGAATATTAGAGAATTTAAAGCAGGAATATAGTACTTATAGAGGTATAAAAGAGATTTCTAGGGAGAGAGAGAGAGAGATGGAGGCAGCTGAAACCTGTCTTCGGACAGCAGCATGATGATGAGGATGATGATAATGATGACCAGCGAAGCGATAGTTAGAAATGCCTTACGGGCACGTGTCATCTGCCAGTTACGCCATTGATTGCTTGAACCGCTATACGAATAATTTGATAAGAGTGAATCTTTTAGCATTATATAAGTGGCTTAAAAATCAACGCAGATTTTTCCAATCCTCTGTAACAATTTTCTAGTTAGAATATTATTCCTTTATAAATTATAAAAATACGTTTTAAACATATTAGTGATTCACAGTAAATCTCTTTATAGTTTAATTTTAAAACTCTAAAAATTAGTGAATTATCATGCATTTAATTAGTTGATGGTGGGAATGGCGCGTGTTAATGGTGTAATCAGGGCCGGGTGAACTCTTGGGTTAATTAGGCTATAGCCTTAGGCTCTCATTCCACGTTAAAGCATCAACTGAGCGGCGGTAACGGCCGTCACTATTAAACAATCGCCTAGAGCTCCTCATAACCTTAATCTGGGCATGGGTGTAATATGCTACAGTTGATCCTAATATTTATCGTGCTATGATAAATATGGGGATGGGAGTAAAGGATTTTCGATTTGTATTCTGAAAGTACATACTTTCTTTAATGTCCGGACGAGATGAATACCTTTCTCGTAGTATAATTTCTTCTTGGCCATATACTACGTAGTGTACTATATAGTTCTGAAATGAATTCTACACTATATTTTCGTGCTAAAATGCAATTCCTTAAAAAGCTCTCAGTAGATGTTAGAACATTTTATATTATTTAATTAAGCTATATTAGGCAGATAGCGTCGCATTTGAAAGAAAAAAAACACTCAATTTTTTCAAATAACAAAACACTATTTTCAAGTCTAGACGCGCTTTTTCGAATATATTTTACATTTAAGATTATTTTATACTTAAGCTACAAATGCTATAAAATTAATGCCATTCATCGAAAAATCACTGCTTCAAATCATCTTAAAATTTATAGCCGAGGTCGTAACTCGAATAAATTTTAAAACTGTGTTCGGCAGAACTAAAGGGTTCGGCGGAAACTTAGCGTGGTTCTGTTAGAGGCTGAGACTGCTACAATTTGTCTTACATCCTCGAAGCACCACTGGGAAAATGTTTTATATTGATGACATCAGAAAGTCTGAGAAAATTTGCTGTAAGATATCGCTTTATAGTAACTTAAATAGGTTTCTGATTTTTTAGCGTATTTAAAAAAAATAGTAAGATAGTAGAGAATTTATAGTTGAAGAAGGAAAGAGTGTTAAATGGAAGGATAATTGAGAAATCGGAAAATTTGGAAAGTGGAAATGGATAACTGACAATGAGGATAATATTTAAATAGTCTCCATTAATATCTTATGAAACATGAGTCTGAGTCATTTTTCTTCGTCATGCTCTTACTTTTCCCAACCTATTTGCACATCTCGAAATTAATTTATACTCTATAAAGGCAAGTTTTAAGCTTTTCGTTTTAATTCCTAGAGAAAAAGAAATCGAGTTAAGTTTAAAATGAGCTCGGAGAATGACTTTAGACTTAAAATTTAATTTATCAATCAGATAATTCTTCATCTAGGAGGAAGGTTAAACGTTATGTGCCTAATATAATTACCAATTTCTTCGGTTTTCCCTATTTATTACGTATACTGTTTTTAACTTCTTACTAAATACGTGTTAATTTTTTCAGCCATATGGTTTTCTTACGTATTTCATCCCATTTAAAATACTCAACGTTTTAATTTTGCAAACGGTAAGTTGTAAACATACGAGAAAAGTGACCTCTTACTGGCTGTGTGTTTTCATTAACGCGGCAATCCTATCCGTCTCTGTAACGTACATAAATAATTTTTCTCTGTATTCATGAATTATTCTAATTTGAAAATTTTTTGTAGACATAAATTGGAAGTTGCAGTGCTTTTCCGTTTTAAACAAGATTGAAAAGTTGTACTCCATGTCGGAGTACACAGAGTTTCCAAATGCGTTCTTTGAGATTTCACAATGTTCTCAATATTTTTCGCTGAGATGATTATTTAACAAAAAGCTAGCGAGGTATGTTCTATAATATATGTCCTTACGTAAATTTCTCGTTATTATTGTCCGATTTTAACCAAAATTGAAATCGCTCTACAAAATAAAATAAAACTCCCAAATTCCAAATTTAATTAAAATACGTTTAGTGGTTCCCGAGTTAAAACAAAGGAACATTGTAAACTACATGTAGGTCTTCATGTAAAGTGGTCGTAATTGTTGTCCGATCTTAACCAAAATTGAAATCGTTCGACAAAATATACTAAAATTCCCAAATACCTAATTTCATCAAAATATGTCCAGCGGTTCCTGAGTTTAACATGCGAACGGACGGATAGACGGACGAACAGACGGAAACGACCTTCCCAATATGCGTTTACTTCGTGCACTTCGTGAAAAGAACAGATGAAAATTAGAGTTTTTGCTTGTGAAATTTCATTCTTCATATCACTGGAGATATAAATGTACAGAAGAACCACAAATAAAACCAAGTGAAATCAATTTACTTTCAAATGACATTATTTTGCATAATTTAATTACAGATGTTTTGTCATATCATGAAACGATAAGTTTGTTAAAAAATTGTCATCTCTTCATTCTTTTTATTGACGAATCCTTAAGAATATAATTACAAAATTTCTATTCTTTCATTTCTTTATCCCTCTTTTAATAAAAGGCAATGTGTGTGTTTGTGTGAACAGCATATCTCGAAATCCAAGAAACTTGGAGGCTTAAAACTAGGTACACTTACTAATGGAGCCATGAAGATGTGCGCCTTGGAGCCAGAATTTTGATTTTTAGTGGGACTGGGGGAAGTGGAGGGGGGTGTCATTTACTACCATGAGATAACACGTAAAAATCGATTTTTCGACTTGCAGGCTTTTACTCTTTTGCAAATTAAAATTAGAAAAAATTGACCTACTTTCTTCGGACCTGGATCATTTTAAACATAAATAAATCACGTTTCTTATTCTTATCGTCACATTTTTCTACAATACAAAATTGCTCAAATTCTACGTTTAAATCATATTTATTTGAAAAATTTAAGCGTTTTAATGATATGTTGCCTTGCTGACCGTGTCACTGTTAAATTGAGATTATATTGTCACCTTAAATCCTTATACTATACGAGTAGTCGGTGCTTGCATACTGCAAGCGCTTAAAAAATCACCATACACCAAGATCTAAACTCGTAAATAAACCAACGCGATCTCCAGGGCAACAACACTTCAGTCACGTGGAACCTTTATGTATTAAATAATAAATTTCATGAGTAATAGCAGAATATTTATAATTTTCCGTGAAATTAAGGCAACTATCCGTAATTTCCAAATTCTCTGGCAATCGGCTCGTGTCCAAGTTTTCGTCTTTCAAGTTTAGTGACTCAGATCGCACTGCATGAGCAATAAGAATAATCATCATTAAGACAATACCCTATACATAAAATTTATGGAAAAATTAGGATATTTTCTGTTAAGAGTATGCCCTTAGCGCACATATGGATAAAAATATCGAGATATAGGTATGACGCCATTATATTTAACAATTGAAAAGACTTCAAATTTCTAGAAAAACTACGAAACAACATTAAAATACTTTTCAAGTTTTACCGTCACTGCTATCAGGGTTGCTTCTCCTGTTGCTACTTCTTATAGCTGTAGAGAACAAAAACCTATTCGCTCCTTCCTACAGTCGATAACCCAAATTTAATCGTTATGTTTGTGCTTTCAATAGTACGTGAGAATGGCAATTATCTATGATACCCTCAATCACAGTGCGTGATGAAATTAGTGTTTTGGATAGAATAAAATCTTACATATTATCGGAAGAAAATATTGGTGATCACGTTTTCATAATATGCATCATATTGAAAATTAGAATAAGTTAACTTATGTGCTTATGAGAATAAACTTGATATTAATTCAATTAAAGAAAAACGAAAAAATATAATTCTCTAACTCGAATTTTCTATAACTCGAATAATTGCTTTCCATTGAGATTTGAGTTATAGAAGTTCCATTGTATGTATTCAAATATTTAAAAATATATTTCAATAATTTGAAATTTCTATTATTCGAATAATTATTACATTTTCTTGAGATTCGAGTTATGGAAGTTCAACTGTAAATCGTTATGACGGCATTAATTGCCATTAAAATCACTGCAATCATAACGTATAATATAAGATCCCATTAAAAGTATTTAGGTCGTTGCCATAAAATTTAAAGATTTTCATTGTTGAAAAGAGGAAAAAATTCACACTTTTTTCCGATTAAAAGCAGATATTTATGCTAATTCGGTACGTATTTTAATTCTGCCTTCAAAACTTAAAAACTCCGTTTTTTCATCTATGCATCTTTTCTTTTCCCGAATTCGTATCCCAATTTAAAGTAATTTAAATATGCATATGGGGTATTTAAATGAAACATTGGGGTTAAAAAAAACCCTTAAATATGAACGTTTTTGTGATTTTTTATTTTTCTCGTTGGTTGTGCCACCCTACCTACCTACATGGCAAATTTCAGATTTCTAGCCCTTCTAGAAGTTCCTAAGAGTTTTGTGTCAGTGAGTGAGTGAGTGAGGCACAAGTAGCAATATTATTATAGATGCGTAAGGAATGCATACTTTTGAATGCTTTAATTCGAGAGAGAGAGAGAGAGAGAGAGAGAGAGAGAGAGAGAGAGAGAGAGAGAGAAAGAGAGGAAGAAAGAAAGGAGAGAGAGAGAGAAAGAGACAAAATTAAAAGTTCCGTAAATCAATTATATATTTTGAAGAGATTGTATGTTTGTGCGAAATAAAGTCATACTTTCCGAATAGCTGCAGATAACAAATTTTGAATAAACCATACAACCACTAAAATTAGCTGAATGAGCTAATTGTTACACCGAAATATTTTATGTAAAATGTTGAAATAATTATTTTCGTTTATTACGGGATTAGTTTATCGCTGAGCGCCATTAAGATATGCATGACAACGCCCGTTCATATTTGTTTACTTATTTGCTCTTTACGTTCATATTTTTACTTTTTCCACAGTATAGGGGAAAGTATTGATTTCATGAAAAAATCGACTTCGAGATTTCAACGGAAATACACGTTTTGAGGTCCCATGAACACGTTTTGACCATTTTCTCGATGACGTCTGTGTGCGTGTGTATGTGATAGCTTTTTTGTGGGTGCTCTAACTCAAAAACTATTAATTAGATCAACGTGAAATTTTTTAAAAAATTTAAATTACTACAACCTTTGTTTGAAACTGTTTTCCATATAATGCATTGTTTAAGAGATATCTTATATTTTTAGCTGCCACCACCACGCCACCTACCTACGACTATTGTTAACAATGGACGCTTAGTTACGTCTTAGTAAAGCTCCTTTTTTTCTTAATTGTTGGAGCTTTGTGGCAATATCCAATAACAGAAGGCTGTGGTTTGAATTTATTTCTGTTTTGTAAATTTTAAAATTTTCTCGCAGTTTCTTAAAATATTTATTATATTCTAACCTATTTGGAATTTTTAGTAATATTACAGATATGGAGGATTTCATGTGGTGGCCACATCAGATTTTTCTGTTAAGTATCATGTTGTCCATCAGGACATTGGTTTGCAAAAAGGCTTTTTTATCTACCTTTGGGGTAACATCAAAACAGTGCTACAAATTGACCCATCTTTTGCAAGAAAATGAAACTCCTGCAGATAAACGTGGGAAAAAATAGATCTGGAAATGCTACTACTAGCCCTGTAATAGCTAAGATAGGTGCTCACATTGAATCTTTTCTAAAAAAGTCTCACACTATACTGGAACTGATAATCGTTATCTGGATGGCAACTTAATCTTCAAAATAATGTATGAACTGTTTTGTGAGAAAGAGAATGATTGCAAAGTATCCTATAAATTCATTTGGAGCTATTTTAAAGAAAATTACAACCTTCATTTTGGCCGTCCAGCAAAAGATGCTTGCGTTCAATGTGAAGAATTGTCAATCAAAATCAAAGAGCTCGACATTGGGTGAAAATGCCAAGAAAGCTGGTGTGGCAGAGCTCTTAGTTCACTGATGCCAAGCAAATAAATTCTACACAACATTACAAGACATTAAAAGCAGTGTGAGGAAGATGAAACAAAAGTAGGCATCTGTGTTGATTTCATGGCAAATATTTCATTTCCTTGCATTCCTGTTCAAGACATTTACTATTTCAGACAAATAACTGTAAACACTTTTGGAATACATGACCTAAAATCAGGTCAGATGAAATGCTATGTTTAACACGAAGGAGAAGCTGGCAAGGGTTCTCATGAGGTTTGCACTTTCTTAAAATCGTACATTGATACTAAAATTGAAAGTGAGGTTTCAACTTTGTACATTTTCTGTGATAATTGTAGCGGACAAAATAAGAACAATACTATTGTTCGTTTTTTGATGTGTCTAGTTGAACTTAAATAATTTGATAGCATTGTCCTGCTCTTCCCTATCAGGGGACATTCCTTTATGCCGGCGGACAGGGATTTTGATTTAATTAGAAGTGTTAAATAGAACAGAGCGATTCTACACACCTGAAGAGTTTTTTGAGCTAATTGGTTAAGCTTCTAGAAAAGAAACAAAATTGATGTTGTATGGGTTAAAAGAGAATAGATAATAGACCATAAGACTTGGTGGAAACAGTACTACAAAATAACCTGCTTAAGCAATGACTGTTATGGAAAGACTGTTCCAAGAAGTGACAAAAGATAGTTTGCTGTGTCAACTTATCTCCAGCTAAAATTTAATTCAGAGGCTCCGTATGAAGTAACCTGCAGTCACAGGATATCAGGTCTCGTTAAGGACACTTTATGATTGAGGAATTCCCGTCAGAAATTATGTTTACCATCACAAACTGCCTACCCAGCAAAGATTCATATCAGTAAGAGTAAAATGGAGGACATTAAAAAAACTATGACTTATATACCAGACACAAGCATGCCATTTTGGACTGAATTTCTTCAATGGCCAGTTTGCAACACTGCTACAGTGGCTGAGGATGAAGACTAAAAACCAAAACAGTGCGTAATTTATAAAATGAGAGTGACTTCTAGATAAATTTGCGCTTTCAACATTATTTTCATGACAATTACTGCAAAAAAGGAACAAGTCCGTGACTTAAATGTTATTCTGGTTTAATTTATCATGGCACATGATTATAAACAAGTTTCCTACATGCTGTAATTTTTGCAAATATTGTAGGTACAATATTAAGTGGTAATCAGTGTTTTGTCTTCTGTAAAATTAAAGATTCTGCAGTTAGCGATTCATGTGCTGTCAAAGGAGCAACACGTTATTTTTCTCCGGTCACTGTTACCGGCTACAATTTATGCAAGAGTTGCACAAGTGGCTTACATGCCAATGTCAAAAAATCAGACCCAGTTTTTCAAACTTAAGTAATGATCTGAAAGCTATGATTTGCAAAGCCTTAGGAGAGGGGAAAAAAAGGTCTCTGAAGCACATCAAGCGATAGAACGACATATATTTAGAAAGTATTGTCATTTGTGCCATTATGCCAAGAGAAGGAAAACCTCCACTCTCTGCATACTTTGCAAGAAACTTATCTGTGGCGAGCACCTAAAAAATTGTGCCCAAATTGTAAATTTACACATTTCTAACATTTACTACATTTGGCGTTAATAAAAATAATGTTAAAATATTTATTAAATGTATTTCCATATACCAATTTTAAGTGAGTCAAACTGACCCAGCGTTACCAATAAGCGCATAAAAACAGCGTTACCATTCTAGGATTAATATTGTAAGTTTACGAAATCTTACGAATGAAACGCCTTCGAAGTAATGTTTGGATAAATAATTGCATTAATTACATAACGTGCTCCTGCTCTTCAGTATTTATCGAGTGCTTAACATTATAGATCTAAACGGCATAAAAATTAAGAAATTTTCTTAATAACAGAATGTTAAACCGATTTTTAACAAATTAGGAAAATAATAATATATTGAAACGAATCATAAAAAACTTTATTTGAGACAGATATTACAAGTGCCAAGCAGTCATCGATAATTATTTTTATCTTTAGATAGTATCCGCTCATAATCAAAAACAGCCACAGACTTGGGTGCGTGAAATTCTATGCAATCGTAGGCGGAAATGTGCAAAAATACCAACCACTTAACGATAAAACAACAGCACCACATTAAGTAAAAAAGATACTTATAACTGATAAAATATCTCTTCTCCAATATTCGCAACCCGGAAGTGATCCTATGGATCCCCTAATTTGCATATCTTCGGATTGAATCTTTAATATTTTTTTAAATCTCCAAAAAACCAACCAGAGACTCTCTTTTTCAAGATTCGGGGCCGACACGAAATCTCACCATGGAGACAATACGACACTTGAATAACAACCCCGAGACATGCGACGTGAGAAACAAACAAAAAACGCATAACTCTCCCACTTCATACGGACAGAGGAACGACAGTATATTCTTTTCAATCACCCGATTTTGATGCGTGGTTCAAAAAGTTGAGGGAAGTAGACAAATCGGTGAAAATTGGAGAGGGGGACTTGTGTGGGGAGGGGCATTTTATCACGTGATTTATCCCCACCTGAATGGAGAAAGGCTAGGAAGTGATTTGACATACTCCCTCCGCTCCCCATCCCACCAAGTGGCCAGACGTGGCGACAAAAATGTGGAACGGGTTGCTAACTTTCAGGGGGTGCCCAACTAGTAGTGTGGGTTGCCTGCTATCAAGAGGCTCTCTGTGTGGTGCGGGTTGCGTGTTTTCCAGGAGGTAAGTCGGTAGGCCGTAGGGAAGGATGGACTGGCGCCTCGTTTGCAGGAGACCCACATTTGAAAATCGACCGTCGCTGGCTACGCGGAAGTGTCTCCCTTATGCCTCACCCTTCCTCCACTTACTCCACTCCAAATCTCTCTCCTTATGACGGAGGGCGGGAAAGATAACGGGAGGTGAGGCAGAGGTTAAGAGAGGTCGAGGTGCGGGCGAGGAAGGAGTTGAAGGACTTGACTACGTAACGAGAGGAGATGGATGATGGGATATATAGAGAGAGAGAGGGAGAGAAGGAGGCAGGGAATTGATGCGGATGGAGTGAGAGTGTTTTCTGTGTGTCTTGCGTCGAATAGCTGGGGAAGGAGAGATTCTTTTCTCCTTCGGTTAGAACAAGAGGTTGGATTTTCTTCCCCCTCATCCCCCGTCCTCTGCACCCTTACCCGCTTTCCCGTGTTTGCTTCCTCTTAAAACTGGTCTTGCGCGCGTCACGCAAGAGTTTAACTGAAAAAGTCGCACGTGCCGATCAACATGCGGGAGACCCCTTCCTCTGCATTGGATAAGAGAAAATAGTCGCACGTGAATTACCATTTATCAGAGAGATGAAACTATATTATTTGTTGAATTGATACCTCAATTCATTGACATATCTCAGTTTTAGAACTTCCAAAATACATGAATATAGTGTTTTAGTAGACGTAAACTCCTTTAGAAAAAAAAGGTTCACGTCTACTAAAACATCGAATGAGCCAAAGGTTTTTGAGCTACCACATAACACATGTATACAGTAATTATCTATAAATTGGATGCATAACCGTGCACATTATACTAATATTTGTCTTTATGCATCGTTCGAATATATTTGCTGCAAAAAGTAAAGAACATTGCTTTATACTTTGTAAAATCTTTGCTTCAATTTTTATTTTAAATATTTAATTAACTGACGCAATGATTAAAACTGACATGTATTCGTAAAACTAATATTTGCTGCAGATAAGTGCAAATAATATTTCCACTTGTGGTTTATTAACTAACTGGATAGTTTGAAAAATATTCCATTTGAGAAACACGTAATTATTTTTAATATTATAAAAATATTATTTGAAGTTATATTTATCTAAAAGAAATTACATTTATTAAATTTGAATAAAAAATCGTTATTCAGTTTTATTTCCTCAAATTTACGGTTTGCTTAACAATAAATGAAATATTGAGATCACTAGTTTGTTTCATTTGTCTCGGCAAGCGTTCATGGTTTAGGGAAAATAAAAATGCCACTTCCTTGTGTTTTATGATTATCTTTTCCACGTTGTCCCCTTCTTTGATAAAGCTTCTGACGTAGGAAAAATGCAGCCGCTTAAACCTGGACGAGATTTCCATAAAATCGAAAGATGGCCTCAAAAGATGTGAGCAGGGAATTTCGGGGAATGTCGTCTTAGCATGACGCAGAATGATAGGTTTGTCCGAGATAAGAGCAATAAAACCACTCCCAACACTTAACTTGCACTCGGGTATTTTTTCTGAAATCTATCAAAAATTTAAACAGCCGAAGACGCGATGCTGCTATTAACTTCTGCGTTGCATAAGAAGAAATTTATTTTAATGAACCTTTCATTGAATTTAATATATCTTCTAAAGTCAACGTTTCACATGCATAATTAACGTTGCGGTTAAATATGCGCATAACGTAACGAAATCTTACTTTTATTTTTGGATTACTTTATCTTTTGTATATCACTATAAATCATTCCGAGTTTAATCTTACAGCTGTACTACCGCTAGTATATCTTCAGTACAGATTTAATCATACACATTTGTCCATATAAAACACTTTTACATAGTGTCACCATCCAAATATTCCTAATTAGTGTCAACTGGTCTAGCTGTATGCCTATGTTTGTCGTAATGCATGTATACCAAACATTTATTTCTGAATACGGTAATAAATGGAAATTTTCAGCATAAAACTCGATGTCCATGTAAAAATGCTTATGAAACTCATGACTGAGAAAATTCTATATGCAAGTTCCCAAGTATCTCTTCATCCGTCTTCCTCTGTCTCTCAGAAACTGTTTGTTGTAGAGAAATGCGATAAACAACATATTATTTCCTCCAGGTGGGAGACCCCAGGAAAACTATTTTTATTTTCTTTCACCATCTTTAAACAAAATGGCTGCCGTTGAAAATATTTGAAAATTTATATTTCGGAAACGCTACGTCGGAGAAAAAAACATTTTGAATAAGAAAATGTGTCTTGATGAGAGCAGTTTTTAAAATTTATTTTCAGCTTAGCGAGAATAAATGCGAGGCGTGTAGTTCCGAGATCCGTGGAAAGAGCGAAGGGAGGGATTGACGTGCTTAGGGGCAGAACCTCTAGTATACTCAGGTCTTTTAATGGGTGTAATTCGACCTATTTATTCAGGGTTTTCTTTTGAGGTTTATTATTTCCTACTGATTTTGCCCTATTCATGTATGCGATATTATCTTAGTATATATAATGAAATAACTATCAAATATTATTATGATAAACATGATTGTTTTATAAACATTTCCGTCAAAATTAAAACTTGGAAGTTATTATGAATTTAGTTGAAGTTCCAGTTTTGCACTTTATGAACGTTTGTTTGTTTTGTTTGTTTTTCATGAATATAACTCATTAGAAATACCGCGCACCTTACTTATTTTCTTGAATTTCCCTCCCATTTTCTATGCAATAACTTTACTTATTATTCATTATATAATTGTGTAATCTTCTGTCAAAATGGGTTTAATTACCTTACAGCTAATGATTTGTTAAAGCTTCTATAGAAAGAGTATGAATGATTATCATTCCCTAACATTATATACATGAAAAGCGTTTAGCTTAAGCATAGAAAAGTTTCTCATTTTTTTAAAACGTTTAAAAGATAGTCTATTTATATTACCAAAATTATGCATAATTATATTGTGAAATATAATTTCTCTTTCCTTAAATATTCAAAATTGAAGATAAAGATACAGCAGCTTAATATCAAGGTTTTGGAGTTGGAGACCTTCAAAGAAGAGTCACGCTAGCGATTTGGTTGACATGGCTCTGCAGTGCTTTTTCATAATGTGGAAAAATCTTTTCACCTCTACAACCTATAATTCATTTTTTTCGCTGCCTATCCTATATTTCGTCGAAAGTATTTTTTAAAGCTATGACTGCAGAATACGATTTATTTATATTTTATTCGATACGTCATCAATAAATAATTCATGTTTATTTTGTTTTTAATTTTTATGATGTATCGAGTCATTCATTTAATTTGAATCTATCGAAAGGAATATCATGTCCTAACTGAAAGCGTAAAGTGCATTTATGTCTCTCCACCCTGGTATATTTTTACTATAAGGGCATTTCTACTTATTATTCTGTGCCCAGCGATTCGCCTCTCTTACGCACAAATGGGTATCTCAGAGGTAGTGCAATGAATAACTGAGGAGGGAGGAGAGAAACCCGGTGCCGGCGTTTGCCTGCTCTTACGAAGAACACCAGGAAGGCCAACGGCTTAACGTCCCTTCCGAAGGACGGAACAGCTGAATTTGCGCGGTCTCCTCAAACCACACAAACAGGGGGCCGGGCGACCTTGGAAAAATCCTACTTGCGCAGGATTCGTACCCGATGACTTTTGCAAGCATCGGGCGAGTAGCAGTCAGCGTCCTAACCACTACACCACCGACACTCCCCATTTCTAATTGTGAGCACATCACCAATCCATAAGAAGTAAATTCTCCAAATGTAACAGCGATGGTTAAATCATAATAGATGTAATTAATTTAATGTTAATAATTGTTATGTATTAATATATTGAACTATTGTAAAAAATTGATTTAATCTCTCAGTAGCTTCGGATTTTTATATTGAAGCTTGAATAATAATATAAAATACGAATACCATACGAAAAAATGAATAGATGTAATTATTTTTTAAAAACACATTAATAGTCTCTGTTGTGAAATGCTTTAAATCTCATGCTCAATAAAGGTTGTTATAAAGTAAATAGATATATCCAAGCAATTAGATATTAATAAAATTTTAGTTCGCTTAGTTATAAATAATTTATTTTAACTGATTTTTATGATTTTTTATCCTAACTTTTTTCGATTGTATGGAGTAGCAGTGAATAATTTTGCTTCAGCAAACGAAATGACAGAGAAAATAAAAATTTCTATTATTTAAAACCGGGAGAATGGGAACAGGTTTGGAAAACTTTATTTTTTGGGCTTCACTCCCTTGGACATACGAAATGTATTTTTTCATTTTCATGTCCATTACAAATTTCATTACGGAATTATCCTTTGCACCACATTCTGAATATTCATCTTAAGTCAACGAAAATTAACCTCCAAAGTAACTTCCTTGATTGCCTTTGATGTTGTACAGTCTTCATTCCAATTTTTTTAATTAAAAAGTAGACAATTCATTGAAGCTTCTAATTTTTCCTGTTATTTATTCTTTGTCCTTTGATCTTTTATAATGATCAGGTGATTATGAAAAAGATCTCTTGTTAAAGCAATAACCAATTATTTGTTTATTATTTCCGAATAGCCTTTTCTGCATGACTCTTGACGTTTATTTCTCCGATGTATTTTATAACTCTCGTTATCCTTGCTTAAATATTACATGATTTCTTTATAAAATTTTGCAGAATCTTCTGAACGCACGCAAACCAAAAGGTCAGGCTGTCGCGCTTCCAGAAACCCACTTATAGCTGAACTGTGGGAACTGGTGTCGGATCAAAAAATAATAATTTTAGAGCCTTTAAATTTCACCTTCATTTCTATGATAAAATTGCCCTTTTCGTAAAAATGCGGATAATAATCTACACGATATCCATCTACTCTCCTTGAAAAAAGTATACGATGCTGACGCATCTAGTCCAGTCCGCTAAGGAACTCCTGAAATGTTTTATATCGGGCTTTTCTTTGAAGAGTAATATGCGTTAATATTTTACAAAAATAATGTCAACTGCGTCAATGCTTTAATAGGTAGCACATTAGTTCAGATAAAACTTAAAATAGCCGGTGAGTATGGTTTTTCCTATGAACTAAAAGCAAGGCGAGGTAAAAATAGTCACTTTTGCAGCGGCCAAACCTTGTTTTTTAATTTCTCCATGCGTAGTATAGGGGAAAGTATTGTTTTCATGAAAAAAAATCGATTTCGAGATTTCAACGGAAATACACGTTTTGAGGTCCCCTGAACAAGTTTTGACCATTTTATCGATGGTGTCTGTGTGTATGTGACAGTTTTTTGTGGGTACTCTAACTCAAAAATTATTAATCAGGTCAACGCGAACTTTTATATTTAACATTTTTATGAGAAGCTCAAGAACTGATTAGTTTTTAGTAAAGATCGGTCAACCAAAAGTGGGTGTTTACTCATGTCACATCCGTTTTTTTAAATATTTGCTTTAATATTTGATATATGTAAAAATATATTGGTATAAATGTTGTAGGAAATTAAATTTTCTACAAGCATTGTTTGAAACTTTTTCCCGTATAATTCATTGTTTAATAACTAATTTTTTAGTTGTCACCATCTACCGGCGAATATTATTAACAATTGACGCTTAGTTACGTCTTATTGTTAGTAACGCTCCTTTTTATTACCTTAATTGTGGGAGATTCTTGGCTATATCTAATATCAGAAGGCTACGGTGTTTCTGTTCTATGTAAAGTAAATTTTTCTAGCAGTTCCTTGTAATATTCATTATCATTTTACCTTTTGGAATTTTTAGAAATATTGCAGGTTTAAAGAAAGTTATGTGGTGGCCACATCAGATGTTTTAATTTTGTGGTTCTGCGTTAGCATCACAGAAATCCTTGGTATGCTTTCAAAAGATCTCATAGAAGGTCAGCATTTGGAAATGAATAATATATATATAATATATTATTTTATGTTATTGTTTATTAAAAGATTATACGACAAAGAAACCTGATGGTTTTTCAAGCATAAATACGAGTTTGCTAGGGTATGCCACACTCCTAGTTTCTAAAAGTAAATAAAAGATAATTTTTCTTCTAATATTATGCATACTTCTAATTTTATGGCGTATCAGCAACGTTTTATACTGAAGCTGTAGTGCACATGTTTATCACTTATTTACCATCTGCGTTAATTATTAATAACATTGCCTGGACTGCACTCCTTGTCCTGTAAACGTATTTATATCACTTGTTGCAACTTAAAAAATTAAGTAAAACAATATGAAATATGAATACTGAATTAAATCAACATATCGCATTATACTAAGTTTAATTTTTCATACACACATGTTCATTTTATAATAACGCACACGTATAATATCTGTTTCTCCAGGAGGATTGGCAGGCGAGGGGACGCGGGATGCAGATCCTCAAGACCGCCCTAAGGGATCCCGCCGTGTCTTCGATGCTTTACTCACATCTCCCCGAGTTCCTCTTCTTCCTCGAGCCTCTCCTGGAGGACAGGAGCATTCCCGTTGTGACCGCCGCCCTGGGGATCGTTCGAAACCTCGCCTCCACCGCCTCGCTATGTCCACGCCTCTCTTCCCCCGCAATCCTCCGCCGTCTAACCTCTTCCCTCTGCAGGAGGGCCGCCCACGCCCATGTGGCCGTCAGAACGGCCGCCGCCTCAGCCGCCAAGGCTCTGATGAGGGCCACGGGGCCCCGAACTCTCCTCCCGCCGCTCCTTACCCTCGCGTCAGCACCGAGGGCCCCAGGACACCGGGTCAGGGAGAGTGCCTTGATACTCGCTCTCCACGCCCTTTTGGCCTTCCCGAGCGGAGAGTTCGACGCCGCCGAGGTCGCTAGGAGGGCGGTTCCAGCGTTGTCAGACCCGAAGAGGAGGGTTAGGCAGGCGGCGCTTGAGTGCATGGCGGTGCTTGCGCAGTTCATACCTCAGTCCTCGCTGCCCCTATCGCTGGCTAGTGAGAAGCTTAGATCGAGGAAGGCGAGAAGGGCGATGGAAGCGGCGGTGGCCGCGAGGCTGTCTAGGAGGAGGCTGCCCGTGTTGACCACGGACGGGTTGATTCTGTACGCTCTGCAAATTCCTCCGACGGCCTCCAGAGGGATGCCGGGGACTCCCACTGGTGGGTACTTGTTTGATCGGATAGCCAATAATAAAATATAAACGATATCTTCCACTCTAGGAAATACGGTTGTAAAGTATTGGTATCAAGTAAATGAATATTTAATGATAAGTTTAGTCAGACCTTACAAAAGAGTGAAGCATAGAATGTAAAGTTAAAATTTTGGCATCTCTTAAAATCGACAAATTAACATAAAGTTTATAATAAGAGTATTTAGTGATTTATATCTGATAATGTATCAAAATATATCATGGAAACATGTTTTGCCACTTAACCTAACAATTTTATCATGGAAAAACTTGGAGGAAAATATCATTTGCGCATTTTTTTATTAATTTCTTTTTACATGCGTCGCAAATTCTGAAAATCATTAACAAAATACCTTTAACGTTTAACATTATTACTGGTTGAAATATACTAATATACAAGACAATTTCTAATGTTAAAAACAAAGAACAATTCAAAGGTTTTGAAAACGGAATATTCTTTTAGAATTGACATATTTTACATATTATTACTTGCAACATGAGCGTAGAAAACTTAAAAACTTTACAATACTAGTTATGTTTATAAAATTTTGCACCAACATGCACGAAAATGTTATTTTACTGCCTTAAAAATGTATTTGTACAACACAACATCAAATTATGCGTGATTAAAAATCTACTCCATATACTGACATCGAGCATGTTTTCCATTTATTCTATGAAATTTTATCAGAATGTTTCAATAAAATTTATCATATTTACTCAACTTCTTGCAAATTTTTTAAATAAAAATTATTTTTATGGTTGTTACATTGTTTAAAAAGATTTAAATTCTTAAAGTAAAACGAAGAATCTCTATAAAGCTATTTGTAATAGTTTTGAAATTTTTAAAGATGATTACCGCTTTATTTTCTTTTTGAGTATCGGAATATTATTTTTAAGCGTGTACATAAAATATAATAGAAAATAAAATGTGACACCTAACTTTTTTACAAGGCGCCGATGTTGATTGGGTCCTGGCGGGCACGGGATCAATCAGCTCAGGGTCTGCAATGTCACGTGGTCATTACGTTCTCAACCGAAATGATTCTCCACTCCTCCCAACAACAATGGCGCAGGTACCCGTCTACAACACTGAAAATCCTCCTCCGGGACCACCGAGAAACAGGTGAGCGTCAAAGTGGTCGGAGAACCTTGAAATTAATCGATTAGCCCTACTTAAACCACCAATAGCACGAATTTACGATTCCGACGATCTCATAAGTTTACTAAAACAGTTCATAGGCATTTTCCAACACGAAACTCACCATATACATATAATAATATTGTTATAATTCTCTGAAACGAAATATAATAAAATTTGCACTTCCCTAAACGAAACACGATGAATAAATAAAAATGTTTCTTCACAAAAATAGTCTCACATCCCGTCAAAAGTATCATCCTGTAAACACCATAAGGAATATATTCACTCATTGGTATAATTTGGTCATTGATTATTATACCAACTTTATTTACAATTGTCTATCACGAATGCAAACGTCATTAGCCGTAAATGGCAAAAAAGAAGACATTTATTAGTTTTTTTTTGTAGTATAAGAAAACAAAATTGTATAACTTATTAGGTAAATACGAAATTTAGAAATTTTTCAGTAATGCTCGATAAAATTTCGATTGTTGCCTGGATTTGGTTACAGCCGATTTTATGTAGTAAAAATCACATTTGGGAAAATATATCGAGGACGGAAATGATAAATCAGAAGTAGTCTGTTGGATAATCCGTGAGGAAATAACGTAACTGTCAGAGTGCATGCAAATACACCATATGACAAAAAGGTATAATAGATCACTTTCCAAAACATTATAGCGTAAATTGTGGTTTGCAATGCTGTATAAAAGCAGGGATTAAAAAATTGTTTGGCTAATCTTAGTTAGAGATAGTTACCTAAAGAAAATATCTTGTTTGGAAATGCTAAGCTGCTAACATGTCAAATAAATATACAATTAGAAACACTTGATTCAAAGATTTATCTAAACATCTATTTGTAAAAATGGAAAATTTACACCTCTTTCATAGAAACCTAAAAAAAATTATCCATGAAATCTGTTTCTCATGAAAATTATAAATAAAATGTGTAATTTTTCATATTTAAGTTGCTAACAAAAAATGTATGCTAATTGTATTTACAAACCATGCACGAAGTAGGAAAGGGCTAAAAGAAAAATGTTGCTAAAAATCCAGCAGGAATATTGTAGAAGTCAGAGGTCAAATAATTGCGAATGGGACAGTTTCTGCTCACATATTCCAGATAAAAATATTTTCAGAGAAAGGAAAGGAAAGGAAAGCACCCAAATGAATGATATGTAAAAGAATAAGTTAACCGATAATCGATGTTAATTAGTGTAAAATATTTGATAGACAACCTGCTAATAGTAATTATATTAAAAATTTATTTTATACAGTTTGGGCGCTGACAAAACGAATCATTTCAATTTTATAAAACAAGATAATTTGTTCTGCCTCATTGTTTTCTTTCTAATATACAAAGTGTTCCAAAATCATACCGACAAAATGATAGGGGTTGTAGGGCGGCATGCCCGATGTGCGAAACACACGGTCCCTGTGTCCGGAGCAGTTTCCTGTTCAAGCTATGAGGTGAGAAATCTCGTACCTAAGCGCTCTGTTTTAAGGCAATCCATCCATTGGGCAGTTCGCTCCCCGAATCTTAATCCTCTGGATTTTTTTGTTTGTGGTCATATCAAGTGCCTCGTTTATGAAAATGCATTCGGTCAAGATGTGATTCAATCCACAACACAGCGGGAATTTTCGAACCAACGAGGCAATCATTGTTCAGAAGGTGCATGCTGTGTTTGCAGGTTGGGGGCCATCAGTTCGAGCATCACCTTTAATGAATCTTGTCCCGTACTCTGGACGGTGATTGTAGATTAATTAAATATGTTGTTACGTCCCGAAGTTCCTATTTCTTTTTCACGTAACTCGGCAAACACGCCTTCCACCGAATGCATCATCCGTAATCCGTACACTCACGCCTTCAAGCAATACTTAGTAAACAGAGTGAGCTAAAACATTTGACTGTGCACCGAGGCAGCAAATCACAGGTGGCGTGCAAAGCACTAAGATTGCCTTAGCATCGTGCACTTAGATACGAGATTTCTCATCTCGCAGGTTGAACAGGAAACTGCTCCGGACACTGGGACCGGGTGTTTTGCCCATCGGGCATGCATGCAGCCCCTACAACCCATATCATTTTGTCAGTATAATTTAGGAACACCCTCTATATTTCATTGCACTAGTATAACTGATGATTAAATAGGATGTATGCACTTTAAATCATCCGATGCAGTACAGATATAAAAGCAATATATTATTCACTGTCGTTGATGATTTTAAGGTAGAACGTAAAGGAAGATTTATGCGATGAAGCTGAAAGGAGGGATCTGCAAAAATCTATCAGATACAATGGTTGGAAATGTGGAGCAATTGGATGTCGCGATATCGTTGAAAATGGTCTAAGAGAGAGAGAGAGGCTCCCTGAAGGGACTTATCCAATGAGACCTCACACAGAGTGAGACAGAGAGAAAGATGATTGGTTTATATGAATGAAGGACGAATGACATTTTACGGAGGTATTGGAAATGTAACTATGGTAATAGGAGTAAATGATAGTGCGTATTGAATGCAGGAGATGGCTTTAATGGTATGAAGTGATTACAAAGTTATATTCACATTTTATAGAGGGAAAAATATATTTTGAGCACATTCGCGATATTCGCCATAAAATTATCGAGCTCGTTTTATGGATGCACATTTTAACTATAAGCACTTAAATATTAAATATAATTAAATGAAAAAAGTGAGCACATCTCTTGAATATCTGCAATAGCAAGATTATGAAAGGCCTATGGGTTTTCATAGCCTTGTTATAGCTATTGAAGATATCTAATAAAAGTAATTGTTTTTTTCAATATTTCATACTCAAGTGCTCATTCTTGGATATTCGTGAAAGCTTTTCACTAAAACATACGGAATAGATCTTTATTTCAATTAGGTTTATTCATTACAAACCAATCACAACTCTTTCTAGTAAGAATAAATATATTACTACAGGAATTGCGTCATTAATTCATTTGTGTAGGAGCTAAATTCCTTCCCAGCACAATATTTTTATTCTAGCTTATTAAGAACTCGTAACCCATAACTCAATTTAAAATTTTTCTCTCCGTCACTTCGTATTTCAGATATTCAATATTGTTCAGCACCTCATTTTTACTCGAAGTAAATAATTAGATGAAAGCCACAATTTAAGAGAGAATCACCATGTTAAGACTCGAAGGTAAACTGAAATACCGTCAGGAATTTTTTTACTCTCATTAACAAGGCTTAATAATAACAAGAGAGTTGAAAGTTTTTCATCTCCTCTCTCGCCCAAAACTCGTCCAGCCAATGAGCCCTTCACGGAAAAATTTATCACAAAACCTCTCCATCATATGAGCCGTCGACGAGGGTTTTCTCTTTTCGCCGTAGTGGCGTTGCAAACTCGTATCTCTACTATGTAGATTGACGGGTTTTTGAAATGAGATTTTCCACGGACCGAATTCAAAGAGCCTAAAAATATTTCGAAGGAAATCAAATCTTCTGAATATTTCTTTTCCCTGAGAGATTTAGAGCTTCTGAGAAAAATTCAGATAAAATTTGCCGCTCTTGGGTTTTTGTTGAAGGAGAAATATTTACTTTGTAAAACTAATTCGTAATATTCGTAAATAGTGATGAATCAACGAACGAATTTAAGAGCGATTTAAAAGCTAACAATTTTTTTAATGGATGCCGCGAATAGGGTCAGACAATTTGGTGGTCGGAAAAAGAGGAGATGATAGCGACTTCAGCATCTTCAAGCTTTCAATCGAATAAACCGCATATATCTCCTTTCTTCGTCCAATCCATTATTTTTGCGTTTCTTACCCTTAATGGAACAACGCAATTTCTCAAACTTAGATCAGCATACTAACATTGGGGGTGGATTGGATTCATTTGTGGAAGCAGCAATTATTTTAAATTCTGCCGAGGAAGAGAAGAACGATTAAGAAAAATCTATTGAGAGAATAAATTTATTTATTATTTTATTTATTTATTTAAAATTTTCTTCATTCCAACATGATGGAGTACATTTTAAAGATATTTAAGATATTTAAACGATGAAATTTGGAAAAAAATAACCGTCTTATGTTAGGAGATTGTGAAAAAATTAGCACTTCAGATTGACAATGCGAGGCGTGTTTTTGCACATCATAAATCCTCTCTCGTCAACTAATCATTGGGACTCCCAAACGTAAGACTCCTCACCGAAGAAAATTTAATCATTCATATAAAGAGAGTAAATCATCTCATCAGTCAAAAAGCAGCAAAATGACCGTTAAGGACAGCTACATCGATCAATTCAACGACTTCACCAATAGCGTCAACGAAGGCTCTATACTATAAACCACAGGAGATATTTGCAGGGCTGGGTGCTTCCCGTTAACACGGCTCGCCACAAATTCACATATCCAACACGATCATTAGACTAGTGGCATCAACAATGACATTACTTGCTCACAATTTAGTCACTATTATTTAAAGAATATTATATTTAGAGCTATTCGCAGCGAGAAAACTTTCTAGGAATAAAAATTTCCAAAATAATTCAGAGCTCTCTACAAATCACTTCTTAGAGTCTGCAAATACTATTAGCAGGGCCGTGCTCGGACATTAAGTCCTCCTGAGGAAAGATATAATATGACGTCCCTCTAATTATTTTACACATTTACCCCAATTATGAATGATTAAGTGTAGCAGTTGACTGAATTTCAATATAAATAAACGCAGATAGCAGGTATAATTATTATTAATGTGCAGAATAACGTCATTAGCTGTGGTGTAGTATTTGTTGCACTACATACATGAAGGGTTAATAGCAGGACACTGACTCATACTATTCGTGTGCACGCCCTTGCGTTTAATATTATAAGCACTTAAAGATAGTTAGCTATTTGTAGAATTTCTGAAGGAAGGTTTACTAGATATAAGCAATGTTGAAAAAAATATGAACTATTATGGAAAGATTTTCATCGTAATCTTACTTTAGCGCCCCTTTCGAGATGCGCCTGAGGCGTATGCTTCGCCGCCTCACCTATCGGCACGGCCGTTTATTAGTGTAGTAGCCCGTCCAAAAATCATTGGTGGGCATGAATCTAATATATAAAATTGAATGTCTGTTGGTCTGTACCCTATAGATTCCCACACCTATCGGAACAAAACTTTGCATAGTGACTTCCTATGACCCTACGGGTAACATAAGGTACCCGGGAACCCCGACAACCACCCCGCACAGACAGATATATCGATTTGTTTTCTTTAACTTATGTGAATTAAAAGAACAAACAATATGAATTAATCATAATATCGTAGTTTGATTTTAAAATTTTCAGAAATGGCGATGCTCTAAGTTTCTATAAACTGTTATTAGAAGCCCGATTAACGTCGGATACTTAAAGCTACTCTAATATATAAAAATGAATGTGTATATATATATGTGTGTGTTTATATGTCCCTTATACGTTTTTACACCGTTGAAGCAATCGAATTCAAAAGTTTCATGGGCTATCCTATGGACAAAAGGAAGAACTTGGTCTAGGTTTGCAGACGGTGGGGTCTCTTATACCCCATGGGGTCAACAAAATACTATTTCCATAAGAATTCATGGGAAATGGTGTGGAGAAACCCCAAATGCCATGCAGCCCTTCACTGATGTGGATATAAATATATCTAAATATTAACTTACGATTACGGGAAATGGCTTATTTTACGCACAAAAAACTGAATATTTTAATTCTGTTCATGTTTTGAAGTATTACATGTTAAATTGCTCGAAATTATCCTTTAAGCGCAAACTTAATTAACATTTTCCAGGCGGCAACAAAGCTAAGTTTTTTAATTGTTGTCGTCCTCAAAGGCCCGACAATACAAGCGAACCAAGCATCGCTTAGGGCGGCAAAAATTTGGGGGCGCTGATTTTGATTCACAAGAATTTAGAAAATATCTTAATTCTGTTGCATTGGCAGCTGACAAAAATCAGGAAAGATATTCAGCTGGTAACGGGGAGAAGACGTTCGGATATATCGTTTGAAGAAATCGGTCTAAGAAAGGCGAAAAGGAAATTGGAAAAACCGAATAATTGAACCAGGCTCGAAAAATTCCCTCGTCTTGGGGATCCTTGCAAATATTTCACACGGTCAGTTTTCAAAGTGCAGCTGTGCAGGAGAGCGAGGCTGCGATTTTCCTTTTCTTTGGCAGCCTTTCTTAATAGCCCTTCCTCAACCCTTCATGGAAAGGCATGTGCCTTCCTGGCATGATCTTTGAGGGTGGCCAGAGGAAATTTCTGGGGAAATTCTGGGGGTCATAAAATCGGAAGTGAGACATGTGCCTCTATGCTCAAAGAATGCATTTCTCCCGAGGGTCCCGGGGAAATCCCTGGAGCGCAAAACAAAGAGAATCGGTAGGAAACATTGGGGGCGGTACACTTTCATTCTGGCGACCCTTAGGTCTTCATGTCGTTCCGTGTCTTATCATTCCATCTCATTCTTTTTCTTGAAAAATTAAAATTCCTGGGAAAACACAATCTACTATGAAGCGCGCTGTATTATCACCATTCTCACTTAGTAAGGAGAAGAGCGCGGTGAATACTCTCCGTTGGCCTGTCTCTGTTATAAGTTGTGTTATAAGTTGCAGGAGTATATTTAGTGTTTCAAGAAGGAAGGGAAGTGGCAAAGTCTACGTTTCCTACGAAGAGATCAACGTAACACCTTTGACTGAAAGGATTATAATTTATAGAGGTAAGTCAGTGTTTTATACAATCTTGAACATTTGTCGAGAGATGTAATAGAAACATTTTCATTTATTTTTGCAAAAAATTATTGAATTCTTTCAATCCATATTAATTATCTTAATAGGAGGCACGTTCCCTGTTCACTGACGCTCATCACCCGCCCCCCATTGCTCGCTGTTATTCATTTTTAACAGGTACTTGTTAAATTTAGATTGTTTTAATGGGATGTTTAATATTTTAATGAAATTATATTTTGCCTCAATTAGAAATTTACAAAATTATATAGTTAAGATCTCTAACTTCGCCTTTTCTTATAAAAAACATCATAAATTATTTGATTTTCTGTTCTGCCACCATTATAATTTATAATACTATAATTTTATGAATTCAATTGAATAATTTATAAGGGATTTGTTTGGTTTTTAATGAATTAATTGCACAACTCGTTAAAAATAAACTTAGAGGAATAAAAATTACCGGAGATTAAAATATCCGAGATTGAACATTGAAATATGACAGACAACCAAAAATAGAATGCTAGTCTTATATAAATTAAAAGACATAAGTAACACCCAATTTATTTTTATTTAATCCATAACTTCATTCAATTCCGAGAAAGTTTATTTTCCAAGCACTGAAATTACCGAGGTCAACAATACACGTAACCATGGAAATTTTGTAAAAGTTATGAAACCTTGAACATAAATTCAGTAAAAGCGATTACGACTGAGATAGTAAAATACGACAAGAATCTATTAATTTAGGTGGGTTCAAGCAAATATTAGTAACAATATCTTGATTTTCAGATGTTTTAAAGGAAACAAAAATGAAACCCATTAAAATAAAACTGTGATGTTTACGTTTTATCTCATCCTCATCCTCTGTATTTGAACCCGTGATCGTTCACGAAATTATTTTAGTTCATTACGCAGATATTCATTAACAATGATACTCTGAGGAATTTCTGACTTCTAAGTTTATTTCTAATCGAGTTATTCACAAAAGTCGATCTTTAGGATCACGATGATTCCCATTTACAATTTCAATGCAAATATTACTGCTGTAAAAATAACAAATAATATTACAATAATATTCAGCTTTATATTATATTTTGGTACAAATATTATAAACAATTAAGATACTATTTCTACATTACAGTTAAAAACACGACGCTTGGTCGTAAAAAATTATCGGGAGCCGAATATCGCAAGAGAAAAGCTGAGATTCAATTAGAAATTAAAAAGCAATCGGGGTCTGTACAAAAATTCTTAAAAGAAGATCCGGCTTTGAGAGAATCCGCAATACAAGAAAATGTGGTTCTCGAAGACAAGAAAAATGAGCCATCTTCGCATAGGTCTACGGAAGTGGCGGATAGTGCGATCCATTCTGATCGTGGATATGAATGTAGAGATGGAATTGTTGACAATATTTCGGAACCTGCAACCTGGCCCTCTGTTACCACAGATTCATTTAGATTAGAGGCAGTTTTAAGAGAACCAACAAAGCCAAAAGCAGATATTAATTACCCTAAAGATAAGAATAACCGACGATTTACTGTTGAAAACGTCAAAAGGAAGCTGAGAAATGGAGAGGAGATTGATAGAACATGTCTTGTTTACTCAACAATTAAAAACGCCGTTTTGCTTTTTTTGTAAACTCTTTAGCCTGACAAAAATTTCTGTAACTGAAGATGGTTATAATGACAGGAGAAATTTGAGTCAAACCCTTAAAGAACATGAAACCTCACCAATTCACTTTGAATCACATAAAAAATGGATAGAATTCAAGAAAAGGATTTTTGGTAATGAAACA
The DNA here is from genome assembly GCA_028673005.1 of Tanypteryx hageni. Classification (NCBI taxonomy): domain Eukaryota; kingdom Metazoa; phylum Arthropoda; class Insecta; order Odonata; family Petaluridae; genus Tanypteryx; species Tanypteryx hageni. The sequence continues at coordinate 40,841,430 of CM054112.1, read as the reverse complement.
TAAGATTCGTATTTACAAAAAAATTTGAGTGCTGAAATTCGTCATTGGCAAGGAGTATTAGAAAAACTATTTGTTATAGTCGAATTTCTCGGCCGTCAATGTCTCGCATTTGGGGGCTCATCAGACAGATTGCATGAAAGCAATAATGGTAATTATCTACAATTAGTAGAGTTGCTGGCAAAATTTGATTTAGTCATGGCAGAGCATCTGCAAAGAGTAAAATCAAATGAACACCATAGTCACTATTTAGGGAAAACTATTCAAAATGAACTAATACAGCTAATGTCCACGGCAGTGCGAAATAAAATATTAGAAAATTTGAAGCAGGCAAAATATTATTCGATAATTGTTGATTGTACACCAGACATAAGCAATATTGAACAGATGTCAATAACAAGACGTTTCTTCAACATCAAACAAGGGGTAGAAATTTGTGAGCACATCAGAACTTACCGATGCAATTTTTATAGAACTTGAAAATTTAGGTATTCCCATGAGTAATATGCGCGGTCAAGGTTACGACAATGCTTCAAACATGAAATGCAGACACTCGGGTGTTCAAAAAAGGATACTTTATGTAAATAATCGAGCGTTTTTTGTTCCTTGCCATGCCCACTCCTTGAATCTTGACATCAATGATGCTGCTAAATCATCTCATATCGCTGTTTCATTTTTTAGTATAATAAAAGCTATCTATGTTTTTATGAGTGGATCTATAAGACGCTGGTCTGTTTTAATTAAAAATGTTGCTAAGTAAATTTTAAAATCATTTAGTGAAACTAGATGGGAAAGTAGAATAGAGGCGATCAAACCTTTCAGGTTTCATTCTGGTGATATTTACGATTCTCTTAATGAAATAAGTGAAGATTCGTCCTCTCATTCAACTGCTCAACATGAAGCAGAAACATTGGCTAATCAAATGAAAGATTTCCGCTTTATTTGCTGTATTATTGTCTGGTATAATATTTTAAAAACGATTGACATAGCTAGCAAGTACTCACAGGAAGAAAAAATATGCATTTCGAAAGTTGTTGATATATTAAAATCAACCGTAGAAACCCTAAAGAAATGTCGGTCGGACATTGCATTTGATGAAGTTTTAGAAGAGGCAAAAATAATTGCCGTTGATTTGGAAGTCCAACCATTTTTTCCCATAAAGACTCGTATTCATCCCCGACGAAAAACTTTTAACCCTGCTCCAGATGAATCCCTAATTGATTTGAAGACGCAATTCAAAGTAGATTTTTATTTCTGTCTATGACGTAGTAATAATATCCGTAGAAGAAAGAGTTATGCAATTACATAACCACAGTAATTTATTCAGTTTTCTATATGATGTAAATAATATTAAAAACATTTCCTAAGATGAACTTTTAAAAAAAGGTTTGGATCTACAAGCAGCACTAACAAACTCAAATGGTATCAATGAGACTGATTTGGTTGGCTCGAAAATGTTAGAGGAAATAACAGCACTGTCCCCTTTAATAAAAACGGATTGGACACCATTAGATGTGTTGTTTTACCAAATGATTTTGCTCCTAATTTGGCAGTTTCATTGAGAATTATGCTAACTCTCCTAATAACGGTAACGTCGTGTGAAAGAAGTTTCTCTAAATTAAAAATTACTTGAGATCAACTATGTCTCAAGAGCGACTGACAGGTTTGGCAACTATTTCTATAGAGCACGATGTTCTAAAAAAAATCAAATTAGAAGACCTACTTCAAGACTTTTACATTCAATTCAACGTAAATATATTTAATTTTTGTTATTTTTTATTAGTAACATTTTAATCTTATTATTCTGTGTATTAAAATTTTTTATATCAAACCTTTTTATTATTAAATAGATACAAATTCAAAACAATCAAATTTTAAATTTTTTTAGTAAAAGCATGAAAAATGTCCTGTAAAAATGTATGAAAATTTAATAATAAATTCTCTGTAAATATATTTCATTGGATCCGGACCACGCACGTCCCCAAAAAAATAGTATAAAAGAAAAACAAATTTTTTAACCCGAAAAAAAAACAGATTTCAGACAGAAGAGATCATTTACAATCATAATTAATTTATCAAGTGAAAGTATTTTAATCTTTATTTATAAACATTTAAAAATTAATCTACGTGTAACAATAAAGAAATAATGGAATTAAGATTGAAGAATGAAAGATCATGAATTTTTGGGGTTAAAAAATTTGTTTTACTTTTATACTATTTTTTGGGACGTGCGTGGACCGGTAGCCTATTTCCTTACTGGAAAACTTTATTATTTTGCGATAATTAAACAAGACTGTCTCATCACCTATTTGGATGGTAACAATCTCTATCAAACAAGTTTGCAAAAATTTTTACCGGCGAGGGCGCCCGAAAGGCTCCGCGCTTGGGGCGCCAAAATATCTTGGGCCGGGCCTGCTCAAAGGGAGATAGCCACGTAAAGATTAAGGCAAGGAAAGTCCACGTCGTGGCGAGCCGTAGAAGAAGAATTGCCAACGCCAAGATAACGGGTACAAATGGATTAAATATAGTCTGTGAATGCTTTTAAAGTGAGTCAAATGATTTTTAAGGAATATTATAACATTGTTATCCTTTACCATTAACCTTGAAATATTTATCGCAACATTAATCGATGCATCTACTTACATTTGTTCGGTAACCAAGATATTGTTTATTGTTTACGTTTTAACTAATAGTATTGATATAATAAACATAATTTTATTGCTGCTTTAAAGGCTTCGGTGCATCTATCCATGTGGATATTAAGCAAGACGTTAATGCGTAAATATGTTAATACAATAATACAATAGATAAAATATTAAATGTTAATGTACACATCTTTTGCGTCATTAAGGAATGGGGAACGAATATTCAGGGCTTATGGTGCACTCAGAGTAATTTCTATTTTAATAAAATGCTCGGCTATGCCAAATATTCTTGGAAAAGCAGTCTACCTTGATTATATGATGAATTCTCCATTGAGATACACCCACGAGCACAAGCCTGACTAAAATTTTTCAATAGTTTCCTTAGGTGGTAGTTAAAATTTTGTGTAAACCTCTTCTCCGAATAACACAGTTGAGAAATTTGGGGGCACCGACAGCGCGGGGCCCCGAGAAATAAAAATTATTTGCTACTTAAAAGAAAATTCTTTCCAGAGCGAAGCCGGGTAATTCCAGCTAGTATATTATAAAATTAACGTAAGAAGAATTTATGATGTAGATTTTAGCTAAGCGTTAATTCAAAATAGCTACTGAACTAAAAAATCAAAGGGTTATTGTCAAGATTTAATGAATTCTACAAAATAAAATTTGATTATTGGCCCTCAGAAATGAGGTTTAGGATTCCTAATGTCCTTAGCTAGCAATTAAATGATACGTATTCATCGGGATAGTATATATCTTACTATACTTCCAGTAATTATTCCATTTTTATTATAAACCTACTCCTACTATAATTTTCTAATACAAATTATTTTACCGCTTCGATTGCTACTCATAATCTCATATTGATTTAACAATATCGTATAACTTTAATTTAGAGAAAAAGGTGAAAAACAAGTCAGTTAAAGGTAAAAATGAAAAACCATCTCTAATTCCCTGTCAATCAACGTCTGGTTTCTTAAAATGCGGATAAAAATATTTCATATTCGTTTGAATTTACGTCAAATTGAGGAAAATCTCTTCTGCAGTCAAATCATTTCTGCTAAAACTGATTGAGGTTAGAGTGGCCGCTGCTAACTTATTTCCGTTACTATAGGTTATAATTAAACAGAACTAACTCCATTATTTAAAAATCGAATTTTCTGCGTAAACAGAGTGCTCGAAAAAGTAACGCAACTACTCTAATCTCGATTGAAATACAATTTGGCGGCTAACTTCATATTCATGTTGACAATCGGCACCTAATTGGGGAGAAATTTGGCAAGTAGACGCAACAATGTCTTGTTCAACTTGATCACTCACGACATGTTGGAACTTTTCAATTTTACGAAATTAAGGTCGTCCTCCCTTTTGTGAACCTTTGATGAATCCATTCTATTTTTTAACTTTTGCATTAATTATAACTATAGGGACTGGATGATCTTGTTTCTGAAATTCTTGCTCCTCCATGAGCATTTTCTGTCTTATAATAACAGCAATAACACGCTCTCTGCGCAATAGCACGATCGTTTGAAGCTAAAATTATTAATGACAAATAATGAAAATTGTTTTTTTTTACGTACACAAAGGCCCGTTTTATTTGAAAACTTAATTGAATATGGGAAATTTTTATGTTCGTATGTAATACCTATGAGTTGATTTTTGACAATTTTTCAACAAGTACGTGTGTGCATTTGACTTTCCGAACACGAATACAGTCCGGAAACCAATCTTAATCGAACGCGCTCCGCTTTTCTTTTTCGACTGTTCTCCATGGCGATACTTACATTTATTGCAGCGCTCTCGCAATGTTTTGGCGCCGTCCTTAAAAATAAAACTCCGCGGGTTCGATGCACTTTTGAAAGGCGTTCGATAAAAGTATTACGCATGCGGGTTTATTTTTGTTTATGTTTTGCTAGAGTTCGGATATATCCGGCGATGTGTTTTTTTACCCTTCCCCTCTATTTGGACATTAAAAATATTTTGAGAAAGTGTGGGACTCTTTATGCAGAGCAATAATCCCCTCCCAGCTCCTCACTATCTCCCCTTCTCAAGCGTCTGCACGAGTGATCGATACGTCACGGTCGGTTTGAGCGGGGTGATGAACCCTTCCCTCCATTCCTCCCACCTCACTCTATTGTCACGTTGAATTATTTATGGCAGCGTTTGCTATTTGTCTGTACACTCTTTTTTAAGCCATTCACTGCTCGACTTCCGGTGCGAGAGAGAGAGAGAGAGAAAGAGGAAGAGCTTGTGGCTCAACCTCGTCTCGCCTGTTACGTTCGGTTCGAATTTCGCGAGTGTTGATTGGAGAGTGTTGCGGGCGAGCGATTCAATTACTTGCTTCTAATTGATATTTGAGTGGGGACCTGTAAGAAAGTCGAAGAAACAAAATATGTGCGAAAATCTCAATCGCTATTTCTCATCCTTTTATTTTTTTCGATCCCTTTCTGATGGAAAAAATCCATGACTCCCGCCTCTTTAAGTGGAGTGCATAACAACAAGAATTACTTAAACATATATTTAGCCAGAGTCACCTAAAAGGCTCGTTCTCAAAATCGAGATTTCACAAATAATATCTTTTAACACGCAATTATATTTATTTATTTATTTGTTTGTTTATTTATTTATAATCCACTCTCGAGTCGCTTCTAATAAGAGCAATGAAACTATTATATCAAACGTTCATACGCCCCCAAACATTCACCAATTGCTACGAGAAGGATCTGCGACATCTTTCTTTCCCATTTTAGTAGCCATAGCATAACGTAATAAGCTTTTGCCCTCGATCATTTATTTTACTCAATATATTTTTTATTCAATTTTATTTATTTTTCAATTATTCTTTCGTTTTAGAGTTTGTTCGCAGTTCAAGAAATATTTTGCTTTTAAATTTTATGGTAAGTCGAGACATCCTAAGAAGTACTTTTATTCTTTTGCAGCTCGTCTTCTTGTGATCACAAAATTAAATTCGAAATATCCGTCAATGCGGATAGCAGAACACGGGAAAGTGGATAAAATTCTCCATGGAAAACTTCAAATGCACTAATTAAACATTTGTTGAAATATATCTCATAATAAACTCATATTCTCACCAATGATTTTCTAACCTTTCCAGATGAGAACATTATATCGAAGTTAATTTTAAAATGGTACGAGGAATAAATTTATTTATAAAGCTAAGATATCAATTTCACCAATTTTATTCCTTTTATGTGAAACGGTTTGCTCATTCTACGAACTCGAAATTTATTAGGAAAGATATTTTAAAACAATTGAATAATAATTGACGAAAAAGAGAAGTTATATGCTTTAAACTAGTTACAAGAAGAAACTTTACACTCAGCTGTTTCATTATCATAAGTATTCAAACTATGAATGAGAGACACGCAACTATTACTGTCTTCAAGGAATTAAATGATGTCCATTATTTGCTTATCTTTCTCGATAGTAAACCTTTCTTTGAACTTTCGATAAATATCTTTATCCTCAGTTTATTCAATAATTATCTCGTTTTACTATGAATTTCATTATTGGGAGTGATATAGTTCTGACCTTTAATGTTATCTGAACCTGCCCATTTGATTTTTAAATAAAAATTTTTGATATCTTCGTCTTCGCATGGTATTTGATTATTTCAGCCCTCATCAGCGCAAGTATTTAAAGTTCAGATCCTTTTTTGAGGCACTGGTTTATTTGGCGGAAGACCCTCAATCAATTCTGCTTATATATGCTACGTACGCGTCATTATGGAATAATCGAATATGGTTTCACAATGACAGCATTAGCATATTGAAATAAATTTACTTTAGGTTTGCGTGTTAAAATGTAGAAATAATTTTCTAATCAAAAAGGTAGCGTGAGTTGTTTTACAATTAAATTATGTAGAATATAATATAATATATATAATATAATATAAAATAATAGTTTTACGAATGATTGAATTTTAAGATTTATACTTGAACTTTCGTCAAGCTCAACTTGAATATATTTTTCCCCAAATCAGCCCTATGGATAATATATATTTTGGATTTTATTTTTAGGAAGCATGCATTAAAGTGTTATGGTTAAATACTTTTACAAGGAAAAACTTGGACCAATTTTAATTAGCAAAACATCGTTTTTCCTCAATTTTAACCGAGTAAATTTTCAATAGTGCGATCTATATTACAACAAAAACGCTTCTTTAAATAAATCCCTAAAGGGATTTCCAATGGATTACTTCTTTTCAGGAGTTCTCTCTCTTCTCTTATGATACATACAACTAACTCATTCGTCATCTAAAATTAACCGAGTTCCTCTCCTCGGGACTTGGACGCTCCCACACGTAATCACCCTCATTCAAAAAGGTCGCTCTGGGTCACTCATTACTCCTCTCCCTCTCGTTTGCGTTTTCAGACCGGACAGTCCAGCTGCGTGGGGGATTAACTCTCCGTGGTTGGAGTCGAGGAGGAATCACGAAGCACTGGCGGCCGTCGGTCCGAGTGCCGTCGACCAGCGTTCCCACTCTGCCGAGCACGGCGCCATTTCTTTCGTCCCTTTGCGAGGCGTAAGGGTGAGTGCAAGCCAAAGGTGTCATTCCTTCCGAATTGTAAGATGCGATTAACATTACAGGGAGGATTTGGTATGCTTGGATTTTAGTCATCGTACGGAAAGTAATGGCTCGATGGTATTATCATTGTTGGCTCCCTAGAAAATTATCAAGCTCTTGTTCTGGCTTAAAAATATTTCAAATAAGCATAACCACAAGCAAAAAACAAACGTTGAAAAAATGACTGTTTACCTCAAGTGTCTCCAAAAGTAATGACGAGGCTATGGGAAAACCAGGTGTGCATTTCATCTACAATTCAGCCATCTTCAGTGGTGATTCACCGCAAGTAGATTCTAAAAAAGATGCAACCTTGTCATTGCTATTTAAGGTACGTGAATTAAGTACTATTTTTATCAATCTTTGATACTTAGGTGCTTCTTCGTAAATTAATAATTGCGTGAGATGGCCGAAAGTTAAAAAAAGTGTAAAAAATGCTTACTTTTAGACTTGCTGTGTTTTTATTATCTCTTGAAAGAAAGCGAAATGAGAAATTATTCTTCAAAAAATATAATTTTTGACACATTTATGTTTAAGTCGTGAATTATGACTCATGACCTGAATGAGAAGTGTCATTAGGTTAAACAGTTTTATGCATATTTTTAAGGGCTGTGACATTTTTAATCGATTTTTTGGATTTAAAGATTTTTACGGGCGCGATGTATCAAATCAAAGGTTCGCATGATGCCCTCAGTTTCGTTAATTCGATTCGATTAACAGCAAATCAATTCGATTATTTGGTTTGATTAATAACATTCAAATAATATTGAAAGATAATTTCTTACTTTTTGTTGATTTTCATAAAATATTTTTCATTCTAGGTTAATTAAATTATGACAACGAAGAATGTGTAAAAGTATAATTTGAAAAAAAGGTCGAAATGATTAATTAAAAAAATATTCCTGGAAGAAGAGGAATATGAAAAACTGCACGAAATATAATTTCCGAGAATTTTTGTTTGGGTAATATTGCGGAGAAGAATTTTCCTCTTCCATTAAACCACCAAAAGAGAAATATCTCCCATCAAAAAAAGATGAAGGATAACGACCTTTTGACCCAAATATTAGGCATTAAATTTTGGAATAAAAGTTATGCCTCATCGTTTCATATCTCAGCGGCCACTCGCATAATTAAAATCTTTTGTCAAGTCGAGTTTTCTCCCGCAAGTGAAAAAATCAACGCTCTTTAGTCACTTTGGAGAGTCACGCCATGCACTGGACCGAAATTAGTCACTTTTGAGGATTTATTCGAGGTGCTAACAATGGAAATTAGTCGTAGCGAAATGTGCCATAGAGGAAAAAGAGGGTTTAAAAGATAGCGGCGTCGGCAACATAAAAACTCATTTGAGGACTATAAATATGATTTTTATCGCATCAAAAGAAAAAAAATTTTCGTTTCAAAAATTTTTGCATAGGATTCCTTTTAATTGCAATTTTCTTTGCTTAATACATCAGAAAGAATCGATAACAAATTATTCACTAATTTAACCTAGAGATAATTAAAATTTTGGTGTTTCTTGAATGAAAACAAACTATGTATTTGGAAGTCAGTGCACTTGAAAATTATGTTTTTTTACGTGGAGGAAATTTTCTTGTTTTTTGATAGACTATTAAAAGTGTCTTTTTTGATTAAATGTGCTAGATGTTAAATTGCGGTATTTTCTTCTTTCAGATTTGAATGGAAGTTATGAAAATGTTCTACATAATTTGTTCATATGAGTTAATTTTTAATTTAATTAATATTAGATTAGGTTATGCTAAAAACCTAACCTCGACGGGCATCCAATTACATGCATGCGCCCCTAGCAAATCTTCACCTTCGCTAATTATTGTTTCGCTTAATCCAGGGCTTGCGATACTTAATGCATCTGCGACCGTCTATAAAGCAGCTGAACTTATAGCTATCCCTCTTAAGACAATCGATATTATCGCAAACTTCTTAACACCATCCATCAAGGAATAAATATAAAATGTAATAATAAATTAAATAAATTATATCTATTTTATTTGAGCAAAAATTAATCTTATTCTAAGTATATCCATGCAGTACAAAAAATATTCCGTCTTCGCGACCCTCCGAAACCATTCGTGATCCCCAGTTTGGATATCACTTGCTTAATCGTTGTTATTTATATTATAACCGTCCTTCTACTCGCAACCAATGCCTCCATCGCACAATCGGTGGCCAAATCCAGAGCAAGTAACGCGTCTTTTAAAGCAAACTTTTTTATCACAATATTCATATTTTGATAGCTAAACTGTTTTTTTAGGCTGTAAGATGCTCTTTATATTATGTAGTCTGAGTCCTTGGGAGAATATTCCCCATCATATAGCACTGGACCCCTAGGAGATTGTTTTTGCTAATCGTGGCGTTTTTCCAGTAACCAATTAAAGGCGATTACTGAGAAGCGCCACATCACGCAGGTATTTGTTGGTTCGCAACGAGAAGAATTTTAAAAAATGTTACCTAACAAATCAATATCTTTAATCGTCGATAGGTTTGGATTCGACATTTGTTGCTCCCGATGACATCTATTTTGAAAATGTTCTCTAAAATAGTTGCCAATATTTTCGGTTGTGTTTGTTCGCGCACGCGTGAGTTTGCACAATTAGTGCTGTGCCCAGGATGAATCTAAGAGCTATATGCTCCAACGCAGTAAAAGGAATGACCAAGTCTTTGTACCGTTCATTCACCGACACAACTGGATCCAAAAAACGTATTTTTTGGCTAAAAACGATAACATTGGTGCATCTGATGTCCTCATATTTGCATTCGCATCGATTCTGGAAAGAAAAGTGGTCTCTTACGCGATGCGCAGCCTTTTATCGTTGATCATGAAGCGCTTTGGACAAAAGAATCGACTTCCTCAAAAGTTGACAGAGGGAAGTACCATCTTTTTTTAACCCTCAGCAGACCCAATTTTCTTTTGAAAGAGAGAAAAAATAAATCCTCCCACACGTTATGGCACTCGCTTATTTTTAGAAGATGGCGCTATTTTCTCCCGCCTCCATCTCCTTATTCGTCTCCTCTCCTTCTTCGTATAATATATATATTTATTCATTCTCGTACTCCCCTCCCCATTCTCAGCCGGTCACCCTTTTGCCATTGATCGCTTCCGCAACCCTCCTTCAGATGGCTCTGAAGTGGAGGGTTTGGGAAGTCGATGACCTACTTACCCTCCTCGTGTCAACGTACCGTGACGCGCCCCTTTATTATTCACAAAAATAAGCTTACCTCTTTGGAAGGAGGACGGGGGTTGGGAGTGGAGGAGGGGGATTTACGGCGGACTCCACACTGTTATCGACTCTCCCCATTTGGTTCGCTTCTCCCTTTCAGTACTCATGGGTTGATGCAATGGGCTTCCCACGCGACGGCCCACGTGGTGATGTTAGGGAAACGTGTACGCCATATAAATATCAACAGAAAGTTCACATCCTGCTGTACTTTCCTCAAACTTTTGTCCGTCAATTTTCCTAGTAGTGCTTGAAGTGCTGTGACAAGTGAAGGCGAGACGTGGAAAGTAGATGTTTTTTTACCAAGTTTTATGGTATTGGATTGGTTATAATTTAGCAAACTTTTATTTTATTTAAGAGAAAAGGAATGCGGGCAGGGATGTGACCCGATGATGCTCTGGGGTTGAGAACAAAATAACTAGGGAAATTTGAATATTTTGGTATGGATTAAAAAGAGAATAATTTCAGACTGACGATTATAATAAACTATAACATATTTTCACTAGAATTAAAGTTTATATTGTATGCAAAAGCTTGATTAAAATAATAATTTAGAAAATTTCAAGAAAAGATGCACTGCTTTACTTTTCAACTTAAATTATACCTACACCAAGTTAATCTTTTATTTAGATTTTATATGTTGAGCTATTGATCTGATTTGAACGTGGTACTTTTAAGCTCCATTATTTTAACCATAAATGCAGACAACAATAACTCGTCTTTTAGGAAACTAGTGTCTTAGAAAATTATGACAGTTATATCATTATATATAAACGTGCCTTACAGAGGACGAGGATATAACATCTATAATAAATAGCTTTACGGAGGATATTTATAATAAATAGCTGCTTCTTACGGAGGATATATTATATATTATAATGATATAAAACCTAAGGTACTTCTAGATATTCCACAGAGCTGAAATTTGGAGGTAACCTTAGTGTTGGTCCAAACCCATCAGAAAAAATCGAAAATTCCAAAATTTCCTTTTACAACGGGGTCTTTTACACCCCAAAACGTTCATTTTCAAGTCCCATTAGAAAACCATTTAAATACGTACAGGTCTTTTTATAACTGCATTTTAAAATTACTTTTAATTAACGTACAAACCCAGGACCTAAATTAAAAGACGGAAAAAAGAACGAAAATTATTTTTCCTGAAAGTAGAACACGAATCCTTGCCGAATTAGTCCAATTATTCGATTTTTACTGCATAAAAACGGGATTTTATACAATTTATAACAATGGCCCAATATTTCTATCATGAATACAAGACAATGCTTTTCTTCGGGAATTTATTTTACGTGTGAATAAAACTGAAGGAGAGCTTAGTGCCACGAACTAAAAAGTAGCTTAGTGTCATGACGTCACCTTCAGACCGTGACATTTAAAAGAAAGGGAAAACATATTTGGTGCGCAGACAATTTTAAGAGGATTGCGCTGAAATTTTCAGGGTTTGTAGATGTCATGAGTAGGCCTTCGGATAATATGAGACATCTTATGTAGGTGTCCTCGGTTCGACTCCAGGTGCTCCCAATGCTTTCAGTATGCAAGCACCAATTACCAGTATATATATATTCATTCATTCGTGTTCTGTCTTACGACAGGTCCTACCAATTAACTAATTAATTGGTTTTGACTAGGGAATATACATACACGGTGTGGTGGTTTCCCGTTGCCTTCCACACCGGACACACACACAGAAGGGAGGAGGGAAACCCGGTGCCGGCATTTGCCTGCTCTTGCGAAGAACACCAGGGGGGCCAACGGCTTAACGTCCCTTCCGAAGGACGGAACAGCTGAATTTGCGCGGTCTCCTCAAACCACGCAAACAGGGGGCCGGATGACCTTGAGAAAAAATCCTACTCGCGCAGGATTCGTACCCGATGACTTTCAAGCATCGGGCGAGTAGCAGCCAGCGTCCTAACCACTACACCACCGGCACCCCCCCTATATATATATATATATATATATATATATATATATATATATATATATATATATATATATATATATATATATATATATATCATTATATATCGACGTTCCTTACAGAGGAGGAGGAGGATATAACATATAGGAGGATACTAATGTTTAGGCACTTCCAGAAGAGCTGGAGATTCGATTTTTTTTTCTTCGGTATGATTTTGTGCAAAACAGACTAGGAAAAACGAAAATCTTTAAAAAGTTAAACAATGCGGCCGCTAAAATTTCGCAATTGTTTAAACAATTTTTCAAGGTTTATGTGTTTCCAAATGTGCTACAGAGCTGATTTTTTTCAGAGGTAGGATTTATAAAAAAACGAAATAGGGATTATAGAAATTTTGATATTTTAATTTTTTGGCAGTTAAAAATTCTTAAAGTTTAAACAAATAGATAGATGTTTAGAAACTACGCCGCAAGTTTGGGAGCTAAAATTTTTAAACTATTTAGAGGTTAGTCTATATAAACGAATTAACATTTCAATTTATCCATAAAATTGTTATTTTGGCCGTTAAAAATTATTTACATTTTAACAATTAGATAAAAGTTATTTCACTTCTAATTGTACTATAAATTTAAAATTTGGCAGAAATGTGCGGCATTATTAACTAAATGTAGGAAAAGTATAATTTCGAAAATTGCAGAAACTAGTGATTGTTTTACCTCATTATTGTTCCATAATGAAAAAACGAAAACCGGTCCAGAGGAAAAATTTTTGTAATTAAAGAAATATTGCTCATGATGAAATATCTCTCTGAAAAATTAATGTTTTTTCAAGGTGAGATGAAATGCTTGCAGTATGCAAGCACCTTCTACTAGTATATATATATATATATATATATATATATATACATATATATAATTATATATATATATATATATATATATATATATATATATATATATATATATATATATATATTTATGTTACTCTTTCGCTGAAGAAGGGCATAGGCCCGATAAGCTTGCGTGTGTTTTTGTGTTCGTGTGTTTTAAGTGTCTCTTCGACGCCCCCAGCAGCCTGCCAGCTTGGTCCTCAACTTGGTAAGTGTCCGCTGGGCTTCCCTCAACACCTTGTTGCCACCCTCATCACTACCTTTTCTTTTCCTTTAGTTAATATATATATATATATATATATATATATATATATAAAAGTATACTAATGTTAGGCACTTCCAGATCAGCAGGAGATTCGACATTTTTTTCGTAGGTAGGATAATGTGCAAAACCAACTAGAAAAAACGAATATCTTGAAAAAGTTCAACAATGCAGCTGCTAAAAATTCTCAATTGTTTACACAAATTTTCATGGTTTATGTACAGGGTCACCCAAAAAAGACGCTTCAGTTTAAATTGCTTATATTTTTTTAATTACTCAACGTACAGGAATGAGTTTCATATTAATTTACACAGTAGACTTGGGAGATTAAAGAAAACATTTTCAATATGTGAACCACCAGCATCCAAGACCATTTGTATTCGGCGTTGAAAATTGGCAACTACTCTGCCTACAACGCCAGTAGTGATTATGCAGATAACAGAGGCATCAATTGTGTGGGAATTATTTCTGTACACATTGTCTTTCATATACCCTCATAGAAAGTTGTCGCTGGGATTGAGATCCGGAGAATACGGTGGCCAAGACCATCCACAGCCAAAACGTCCAGGGAAGCGATTAGAGATAGCACGATGGTCAAAATGCCAATGGAGGAAATCAAAATTGCATTTTCTGTATGCAGTTGAGCTCCATCCCGATGAAAGAACGTTTCCTTGAAGTTAACTCCCATGCCTTGAAGAAACGGGATGAAGTCTTCTTCAAGCAGACGGTGATAACTCTCCGATGTCACTGTATCAGTGAGAAAAATTGTCCCAACTATTCCAATAGCTGAAACAGCGCACGTACTGGCTCCTCCATTATTGTGTTAGGGTTTTCTGAGGTCCATATTTGCATATTCTGCTTGTTGACATAACCGTGAAGGTGAAAATGCGCCTCAACGGAAAACCAGATGTTTCGATGAACTCCAGGATTTCCCTCCAAAGATTGCAGAAAAGGCTCCCAAAAGTCAACCCTAACATCTTGGACGCTTTCGCTGAGGTTCCGGAGTACATGAATATTATACGGAAACATTTCCAGGACATCTGTTAATACCCTATTGATCGATGATGGTGATATAGCTAATTGTTGTGACGGACATGTAACAGATTTGTAAGGACTTCGCGTAATTGCCTCATAAACACATGCAATGTTGTTGACTGATCTCACTATTCTGTTCCTAAAGGCAACACCTTTCTTACTGTCGGTTACAGCACCCGTATTTTCAAATTTAGTCACCAACCTGTTTATCACTGATCTGCTTGGACCTTCCCTGCACTCAAATTCATTGCGAAAATCGCGCTGCACTTGCACTACCTTACCGATAGAATAAAAAGTTTTCACTATAAACCATCAAAAAACTACTGCGGTCTATGTCGAATAGAATGCAGGCTGTGATTGACGCAACGAAGTATTAAGTTAATTTGAGTTATTTTTAACTTTAATTAATCGTTTATACGAACAGAATATTTTGTTACTTATCACGAAAAAACATTGTCCGAATACTTATGCCGTTGTATATTATAAAGTTTTTGATTTAATATAACATCTTTGCAATTATAAAGCAGACAACTATGGAATTTTATTTATAGCCTGTTCCTCTATTTAATAAGTGAATGTAGTAATCTTATCTAAAACTATGGTCGAGTAATAGTACAAAAACGGCTTTTCCGAATACTTTTGATAGGTACGTATGCACAAATAAACATTTGAATATTTCCTTTAAATTTTTATTGCGGCCGTTAAAAATTTTTTAATTTTAAACAATTCGATAAATACTATATCACTTTCAGATGAGCTACAACGTTAAAATTTTGCAGAAAGGTGTGGCGTTAGAGCACCACGATAAAAAAATTATAATATTCTTAAAATTGCAAATTTCAGGTATTGTTTTAATCAAATATTATTCCATAAGGAAATAATGAAAATTGGTGCAGAGGTGCAATCTTTTGAATTAAAAATATATTAATAATAATGAATATCTCTCTAAAAAACTAATGTTTTTTCTAGGTGAGATGAGATGCTTGCAACTCAACTACTTGTATTTATGTAAGTGAAAAGAAAATCCTTCAAGTAAACGAATACCGAGTTATAGAAGCACTGCTAAATTTCTACATATTCTTTAATTGATGATTTATTCTATTGGTAGGTTTTTTTAATCCGAATAATTGCGGTTTTCAATCAAGCCCATGTGCAGTTTAAATATTTCTTGATTCCATGTTAATGCTCTTAACACGCTAACGGAAGAGTCTAGCGAATTAAACGTCTTTATTCGTCGCGAAAGACAACAGAGTACGAAACATCCGGCAAGTTGAATATGTGGAGTAGTGGTTCACTAGAAGAAAATCAATGTTTGGAGTTCAGTGGCAACCCTGTGCGATTCATATCTCAAGCTTTTTATGTACGTGAGCATATGGTCTGCACGTTGACTGCGTCATTTCAGAAGTTATTACGGACTACGTGGACGTGGCTCGCCGTTGAGGCCTGACGTCATAACGTTTATAATTCCTCTACGAATTAAGGATTTGAGACGCGTAAATTTCATTTCTTCCTCTATTAGAGTCACTACGACGCGACGTTTTGATAACGCGGGCGAGGAAACCCTTTCGACGAATTTAAGGGAAAACGGCCGAAATTTTAAAAAATAAATAAAATGAAAATTACACCGTCTTATGGTCTTGTTTCTCCGTGCTACCCAGTTGATTTTTAACTCCCTCTATGTTTTGTTTACGGCATCGTCGGTTTATATTATCATCTTCGGAGGAGGAGAAAAAGGAAAGGAATAACTCGCAATCTCTCCTTGGAGAATAAGGGCTACTTTTGCTTCGTCTCCTCGGAGAAGTCACGCTAGCCCCCAGTAGTCACCACGCTTTCGTTTAATTTTTTTTATATCCTCAAAAAATAACCGCGCGGGTCAACGACCTCTCGCGAATGTGTGCAAATTTCCACTTCCTCGTCGCGGCGCGGACCTGACGCGAGTGATTGTCCAGACTAGCCTCTCTAAGCGGAGATATTTCAGCTGGACAGGTTCGTAGAATATAGATCGCTCGGTCGTATGTACCATGACTGGATATGAAAAATTAAGTTGTCGGTGCAGGAAAATGTTGAGAAGAAATCTTTTTAACGAGGTTAAACGGTGGCTTTCACACAACAGGAAGATCCGAGGTTTTGAATAATTCAGAGTAAACCTTCACGCTAAATATATTCGTGACTTGTTGTTTTTTCCAATTTTCAAATTTTTAATATCCCATCCCTCTTCGGGCCATTTGGTAATGACGTCACGCAATATCTATATAGGAAGTCTCTCCAAACGAAATACCTTATTCTTTCAAGACTGCAGCTTTTATTTGATCGTTGATGTTATTTCTGGAAAATAAGGGAATTAGCAGAACTTCGTGCAATGAGCAAAATTCTTAATTACGATCCACCGCTCATTCAAGTAAAATCTTTTTGCCTTTTTTACGTTCATTTTCAGCCTAATACTTACAGGGCTTTTATATTACGTCCGGGTTAATCAAGTTTTGAATACCTTACATGGAGCTCTATATGTTTTTCTGCACATTATTTGTTATTTTACAGTGCTGCTACAGTTTTACTAATACGTTTCGCATTATTTTCACAAAGGGAAAAACTCCGAAAAAACCTTCTGCATCAATTATACTTTAAACTCCTACGCACTTTAAATCTACGAAAACTATATACAAACTAACATTATCTTTTAAATTCATTGAAAATTTACTACAACATCTTATCACTTTTGCGTTGAGTGCTCTTACAATACTGCGGATTGCCAAATAACACATGTTAGCCGAGCTCCATTAGTAGATAATGCGGCATAATATAGGTATCGTCCATTCGCCTATTAGCGTTCTTATACATTGAGAATGCACCGCTAATTATTTCTTCAATCACTAATTATTTGAGGATATACCTATATTTGAAGGACTAGTGCTATCTATTGCTATCTAGAAAACCCTCGATTTACTGAACAGTGGCGCAGCCAAAGGGGGCAGTCGGGTATTTACCCCCACTTTCCCCAATTGATTTGCGACTGCTTTCGCATTAATTTCAACTTTTACTTTAAAATGAATATATTTACCAAATTAGTTATTATTTTTAATTTTATATAGATGTTTATTAGTTATTATTGGAAACTATCGAAAGAGAATAATAGGGTAATCTACTTATGAAAAAATGCCTTTTATTATTTGACACTCCCAAAGTAAATTCCTGGCTGTGCCACTGTTACTGAATGTTGAATAACTGAAATTTCATAAATCTTTACCGAGGAGATTTCCGCCAAAAATTCGTGCATCAGGATAGTAACAATAAAGTATTCCTATATTTTAAACTGTGTTACCTACATTTCCTTTACTAGCATACATGATCTGCAAATTTACTTTATAAAATAACATTTCACTTACTAGTTTCTTCGAGAGTCTTCTTTAGTATCTTAATATTAATTTGTTTATCCTTTTGTTTGTATTGCGGTATATGCAAATAGAAATATTGATCAACCGAAAAATTCGATTTACCGGAATATGTTCGGTCCCCATAGCATTCAGTAAATCGGAACATTACTGTACCGAGTAATATAAGCCGTTAATACCCTGTAAAACTATAAATTTCACTCTCGATGAACAATTGAATACGAATGTTTTATTTTTCTCTATCTCTCTTCCTCGGCGTAAGCGTCCTGCAACAATTGCTTTTTTCTTTGCGGTCCATTTCCACCGCTGACTTCCGCCTTAGGCGTCCCCACGCCCACCGCTTTCTTCTACCGTGAGAGAGAGAATTTAGATATGGGATAGATGGCGCACTCCGATGCTCCCATTGCAAACAAATGAGGTCCGAAATTATAAAAAAAAGGGACGACCGGTTCACGCGAGCATGGCGTGAGCCTCGATTCGTATCTGCGTGGGAAAGCCGCGGCGTAGGCGGGCCATTTTCGAGAAGCGAGCCTTTTTATTATAAGAATCACTTTCGATCACTTCTAAGAGTTTTGGCTCTATCGTTTTGATCGATATTTCATTTCTGAAAGTAAAACCGATTAAGATTCATGATGCGTTGGTTATGCTGGGAGACGCTTACTTCGAAATGAATTAAAGACTGCGATTTATTAATGTTGTCCGAAGGAAATTTTTTATTCGTAATTTCATAACACGAGGAAGTTGAAAAACGAGGAAGTGAAATGTAAAATTTTGGTAAAGTAGCAAGGCTTCTATAATGTTTAGCAAAATTATTACGCTTAGCGCGTTGAGATATTAAGGTGTAAGGTCTGAGTAATTTTAAACTAACATGAGTTTTAATTGAACTATAACACGAAAGAAAAAATAAAAGCTCCGCATAAATAACCTTTAGAGGGAACGCGTTAGAGCGATAAAGTAGTACCCTAATAAACATGGAGGTGAGGAAGAATTGAATACATATTTTACGCAACATTCGAAATTGCGAAAAAATTACCATGCACACATTCATTTATTTAGAATAGTACAATTTCAGGGTTAATAGATAATTAAGAGAACGAATTCAATAAAAAAAATTAAAAAATTATCAGTTGTGCTCGTTGAGATAAGATATAAGTAATATATTTTATGCTGAAATTGAAATTACGAAAAGTTAGCATTGCTCCCACATGCTAACACAATCAATCGAACAATGAAGGGCGAACAAAAATAATGAAAACCAATTACCTTAGTAAATATTGTGACTCAAAATTTGATCGGTCCATTGAATATGATAACATAAGTTATCAGCACTGATCAAAATAAACACATTTTTTAACCTCAAATGATTAAGTCATTACGTGAGAATTTAAATACAATATTGTGTCACTTTTTACATTCCATTAACATGGAGCTATATATAAAAAGGTCCTCGAAAGAAGATAAATTCTACAGTTCTGCCACTTCTAATTTTCGCCCAAGAGTTTTTTTATGGTCTGTTTTTTTGTGACTAAACAAGGGATAAATCGTCCGCAAATACGCGCAGTATTAATTTAAGATGTAATAATTCTAACCGTGAATTGTTAATCTCTTCAATCCAATATATACTCTAGGCAGCTTCTACAGTCTTAGAACTATTATTCCATCTAAAATTGATTATCGGTGAATAATAAATAACGACGACTGATTTGTAAACATTAAGATTATTGATCAATGAATTATTAGGATGGTCAAGCACCACTTTAAGTGAAGTCTTACACATTTTATTAATACTTATTTTACAGCATTTTTTGGAGTTTATAACACCATGATTTGTTTCGTTCCGATAAATGACACTCCTATTGCCTCTTTAATAATTTGCGACATTATTACGCAATGGAGAATGGAATTCATTGTTTTTATGAGGTTTAGTAGAGACTTTTCAGCATGATTATATTTAAATATATATCGCTGGTAAATTCAAGGTTTTGACTCGTCATTTTACAAAACAAACTGATATAGTTGGCAGAATTAGGAACCCAGTTGTGTTTTGATCGATTTCTCAAAAAGACGAACCATTTAGGATTTGATAGTTAAATCCACATTTTATGCTTCCAGCGTTTTTTCATCTTCATTTCTTTATAACCAAAGCGATCTTAACAGTGAATGACGCAATATTAACATTTTACTTGAATGAGAAATCAGCTCAAATGTGTTTCGATTGAGTAATTCTAAAATATATTAACAACAAGGAAGCATTTGTGAAATACATTAACAAAGAACTATTTGTAAACATTTTTTAAATGTTTTTTACGACCTGCTGATTCCCTCTGGTCTACGCGCAATGGGTATCTGATGTTAGAGAAACAACTTTTCGATTATTGACTTTTAATGTTTATTTTCTTCAATCCGTATTAATTTTATGTAGAAGACAAACATTTTATAAGTAGCCATTCATAAAATCGTTGAAAATGACGGTACTGCTTACATAAATATTCAGATAAAGTATGGAAAGCCATTTTATTCATTTTAAATCTATTTAGTTAAAAATATTTGATAGCCGGACAAATGCACTTCATCATGGCATTATTCTTAACATTGACATAAAATGGCGCCTTCGTTGCATGCCCTGCCACCTCTCGACCACCGATTCAACTCGCAGCAATATTTGAGGAGGATGTAGTTCGCCTTCTCAACGGTTGATGACGCAAGAAATCGCAGACGATTCGCGCTCGAGTTTGAAAAAAAAAACAACTTTTACATGTACTTATATCAGTATTACTTTATAATAACTGTATTGACATATTAAACACAAGAACCACGACGGAGTTTTTAAATGTGTCACAATAAATAAGAAAAAATATTATTAACCCATTGATCCAGTAAAGAAAGAAGCGAAATAAGATCCCGATGATGCACGCTCCATTCCCAACCATTGGAAGACGATTTTGAGATAAAAGATATTCTCTCAAGAGTAGTTAAGGTGACTTTGTCGGGAATAATTGAGGAGTATGACTTGAAAAACTTAATTCGACTTTCTTTTAGGCAAATAAAGAAACATCTTTGCGAAAATGGAAACTGCCCAAGTCCGTCAAGAATTCCGATTTAATTATCATATAAACTTGAAATATATATCCCAAGTATTTCATTTTATTCGACTAGAATTATTTAATTTTACAAATTTCCCACTATAAGTAAAAACAACATTAACTCAAAGTAAACAGTTGAATTATATCATAAATATTAGATTAAAATAAATTTTCTGGGCATAATCTTGATCAATTAAAAAAACATCTAACAATACATAGCAAAAATAAGCATAAATAACAAAAGAGTGAAATTTTTTCGCTTAATGTTTATGGCAATTCATCAGTCATTCGATATCGAATAAAAATTACAATTAATTGGAAATGCAGACTCTATCAACAAGATTTAATTCAAGGTAAAAACTCGCAAAGTACTGCTTACGTACACGCGTTATTTTATCCTACCATATCTTACCAATATTTTCGCTTTGTGCTTCAGTTGGAACTCGATAAATCCGAACTTTTATCTGTGGTTTGGCGCAGCAATGGAGCGGACGACGATTGACAGTATCCGAGGCGAGCGTTTTTGGCAGTGACGCAATCCTATAGGAGGTTCCAAGACTTCACTTCCGCCACCTGACAATGGACTCGGCGAAATGAGGGAAAGAGAACGCAGTTAGTGAAGGTCGAGCCCGAATATAGTTTTCGTCGGCTAGAGAATCCAATTTTCATCGCACTTTCTGGAAATGTGTTCGTCTCACAGCAATTTCTATTTGATTGCAGGTGAAAAATTGTTCATCTCATAAGTTTCCATATTTTCACGAATTATTATTATTATCCATTATATTAATTTTGTAGCGTAGCTGCGTGCGTCACACCATTGTGAAATTGATATAGCAGGTTTGTAAATAAAAGCGTGAAAGTACCAGGAAAAATCTGAAAACCTTAAAATGTGAAAGATATGAAATAATTTATTTTCCAAAAATAACAAAATTCTCATAAGAAATATATTGCGTCGCAAATTATTACACATATTATATCGCTTTATTAAATTAGTTAGAATTAAAATACAAACTTGTATTTGTATGTACATACATGCATCCAAGAGAACGAAGTATGTTTTTCGAAGATAAAACCCGAATCCCTATCAAAATAACTTAAATATTCGTTTTATTATAAAAAATGGGTATTTTCCAGGATTTTAAAGATGCGAAGTTCTGATGCCATAGATAAGAGTCCAATACTTATGAATGTTAAATGGGTGAGAGATAGAGAGAAATGATAAAGAAACGTATTAATACCGTGAAATGAAGAAACGAAAAGAAATCTGGAATATTATTTTCCTTGAATTTTATATTAATTTCTATTGCATTAATATAAAAATATAATAATGTTTTAAAATTGTATTTCTTATATTACTTTTAAAGATTTACATATTTTCAACCCTCTTTTATAACTCCTATCAACGGGCAGACTGGTTGTTCATATTAATTTTATGGGTGTGCGGAAATTTGTTCGAAAAATATTTTTCCGCGCGGAAATTATTTCGAACAGAAATTTGTTCGAACATCTTTTGTTTGCGTGGCCGGACGTTTTGCCGACAGGACGATAATATTATTTGTATACCATCCAGTTTTCTTAATTGAATCTTTGCATATAATCTAATTACATGATACTTGCGAGGTGTTATATAAGGTGTGCGGAAATTTGCTCGCCAACATTTGTTCGACTGATTTTGTTCGAAAAATATTTTTCCGCGCATAACTTTGTTCGTACAGAAATTTGTCGACCAACACTTATTCAAAAGATTTAGTAATCAGCCATCATTTGTGTTTATGCCTTTGCAGCTGAACTAACAACCCCTAAATTTATATCGAGATGGCGTTAGAATTTGTGAATAGTTCTAAAGGCAAGCCAAAACTATGTTTAGACGGTAGTCGGACACGATGGCGAAAGACAAGACGCCGTAAGGCGATATGCCGAAGGACACGACGCCGAACGGAAACGATGCCGAAAAAGCGAAAAACAGACAAAATATTAAGAAAACTGACAGGCAATGACAAAATATACAAATATAAAGTAGGTGCAGGTAAGGAGAGGAATGGGGGAGGGTGATAGGTAATCAAAGAAAACATGAGTGTCGTACGACTTAATATGACATGCAGATAAACAATACACAATTAAGGAACAGAGGAATATTGCGTAAAAAGGGGGAGAAGGGTAATGGGTAATCGAATGTAACACTGGCATCATGGGTGTCAATCTACTGCATATGACATGTAGACAAATAATACACAATTGTAGAACAGAAATAGAAGTATAAACAATTGAGCAAGTAGATGGGACCGCCGTAAGTATAAACAATTGAACGAGTGGATTGAACCGATAAAGTTTTGAACGGGCAATTTGAACGGCCAAAAGTAAACACAATATAACGGGTACAACACTGTACCGCCAGAAATATCAACAATTGAGGGCGTAATTTGTACTAGCAGTAGAATATGTACGGATAATTTAAACAACAGAATTATAAACAAGTTAAAGGGTATATTTTACCGGCAATAGTATAAACAATTGAAAGAGTTAAGTGTACAACCCGTCATATACAATTGAAAGGGTATATATGTACAGCATTACGTATAAACAATTGAATGTATAATTTGTAACAACAGACGTATAAAGCAATGAACGGGTCAATTATACCGGCCGTATTATGAACAATTGAATGAGTGAATTATACTAACTGTATTATGAACAATTGAACGGGTTATATGAACTACAAGAATTATTATCAGCTGAATGGGAAATTTTTACCACGACCAGTGAAAACCAATGTAGAGATCTATCGACTGGGAAATACACACATAATCAGTACCGTAACTAGGGGACAAGTGGGGCATTTGCTCCGGGCGCAACTAAGTAAGGGGCGCAAAAAATTCAAATACAAACATTCGACTTTTAAGAGCATTAAAAACTTGGAACCAGCTGCAAACCCGAAGAAAATTGACTAATTTCCAACATGCAATGGTAAATGCGATAAACATTGAATTTCCCGAAATAGTGCGTCGTGGTTGCTTTTTACTCTTCTGCCAGTGTATTTATAGAAATATACAGTCAAATGGTCTTAAGCAAGAATACGACACCAATTTAAAAAATAAAATTTATTGAACAAAATTATTATCGAACTAATGCGAGTTGATTCAAGTTCCTCACGATCAAATTACCACGCGAACAAATTTCCATTCGAACAAATGCTATCGAACAAATTTCCGTCAAACAAATGTTGGCGAACAAATTACCTAGAACCAATTTTATGTTTACACCCCTGGTAGAGTAGAAAATCATTCGATAATTCGGAAAGTAATTAATCTAAATATAATGACTTATAAATACAAAAGAGAAATAATTTTGCATTTGCAGGAAGCACTTGTGTAAATTGTTTTTTTAATATGCAAGTTAAAAACATTCTAAACTCACTCCAATGATAAACATGAGGGTAAAATAAGGATTCTTGGAATCGATCCCGAAATTTTATTTATCCAAGCACAGCATGTAAAATTTCCCCTCTTAGTTAAACTAATTCACAGATCGCAAATATCCAGATAAAAAGTAAAATTGAAAGCTATCAGAATTTCAGCCATTAATTTTATGCTTAATAAAAATGCAAATTAATGGAGATTTATGGATCCGAGAAACATAACGGCGTCTTTTCATTTGAGACATCAGATATTCTAAAAAGGCTATTTGTGTTTAATCGTCGCCTTCAGTGATTTCTTTTTCTTTTTCATTGCCAATCTCTGCCTAAACAACCTTTGAGATTTCGCTGATGTCTTTCTCGCCAGTACTGGCAAATATCGCAATCTTTATCTAAAATATATTATTCGGCTATAACAACCCAGGTGAAAAAGAAACTACGAACTATCACTGGCTAATGTTAAAATGTAAGGCGAAGGACAATCTCCAAAGCCAGTCAGTTGTAATAAAACCCGATACGTGTTTCGGTTAGGAAGTAACCATCACCAATGGCTTGGAATCGAGAGCTAGCGAACGTATAGAAAGAAGAGTCCAGTGGCACGCTCTCAAGTTCCAGCTCTTAATGATGGTTACTTCGTAACCGAAATATGTATCGGCTTTTTATTCCAATTGACCGGGTTCGGGGATTTTCCTTCCCCTTATATTAATCACTCAGGTGATTAAAAAAGTAACATTTGTTCGTAAATAAATCAATAAATGCGTTCTTACATTCTTTCTTCTCTTTCTTAACGGAAACTTCAAAACGTTTGAGAAAATTAATGAATTAAGTTCTTTTTTATTCTTACTGGCGTATTTTTAAAATAGTCAGGAGTCATAAAGTCATTTACCATCAGGCACTTAAATCGACGAGAGTCTGGAGAGAAATTTTCCACGCTGAATGCACCCGCTTGTTTTCCGATTTTATTTTAAATGTCTTTTACGTGTAGTGCGACGCACAAAAATGTGTCATTTGTTTTTATAATAATAGCGATTAAAATTGATACGTGCCAGGAATAAATTTTGACACCTTATACGGACCCGGTATCTTGAGTAGAAGGCCTAAATGTGCTTTAAATTTATGACATATGTACATTTACTATACAATTTTACCCATGCAAAATAGATTACATCACGCTATTTTTCGAATATTTTATTGTAAATGCAAAATCTGTATATTATAATTTCTACGATATTTTCGGAATACGTTTCGATCATATGCATTTGAGTGACCAAAAAGTAATTAAAACATGAATTAAACTTCAAAGAGATAATATACGGAGGAAATACTGGGGAACATTCCCATGTGGAGTCAATATAGTCCTTCCACATCTTTTCGACGCAATTGTTTGCTGAGAACAAATCCCATTCTCAATGAGCGTATTCCCTTAATTTCTCCGGTAAAGGCAATACGCTCGCTTGCGGTTAATTCCCACGGGTCGCGCGCGAACATTCGACGGTTGGTGAACCAGTTTCTCACACTACTAATTCAACGGCAGGGCCCGCTGCGGTAAGCAGGTTCGACACCGGAAGGAAATCGATCTCCGATCCACCCTCTCGTCCCACTCCCCCCTCTCGTCCCTCACCTCCCTCCCCTGAATTTCGCTCTCTCTTTCTCTCTAACCCACTCTCTTTGACGAATTCGCGTGCGTCTTCTCCGTCGCTATCACACGCACGGTTCCCGCTTTTGGAATCACGAACGAAATTTTGAAAAATAAATTCGCATCAAAAAAGTGAAGCTTTGGTTTATAATGCACGTCTTCCTTCGCTTCTTTATTTTGGTGATTCTTCTTCTTCGTCTGTGTCAAAAGTTTTTGCTTTTCTTCGGGTTCTTCTTTATCTTTTTTATTTATTTATTTTTCAAATATCGTGAGCTATTATGGAGGGAGTTTTGTTTTGCCGTCAGCTGTCTATCCAAGTCACGTTCCGCGCCATTGAACACATCAAATTGAGCTATTTATGGTTCTTTCATTACCAAACGTCTTCCGCTGAGGAAAAGGGAATTAAATTGAACAAATTAAGTTATTGATGGAAAGTGTGGATCACATATCCCTATGTGACATGGCATAAGTTGGAATATTGAAGAAATTTGGTAATCGGGAGAAAAATTCTGCAATGACCGAAATGGGTTTTCTTTTGGTTTACCTCATCGGGGGACATCTTGGCTAGCTCGACCCCAACTAAGAAAATATACATTTTCTCACAAAACTATCACGATAGAATTTCGGCGTTACGAGGGGAAGACATGGGTTTGATTCTCGGTCAAGGCAAAATTTTTCTCCCGTTTGTTTTTTAATTCTTCCAAATTGTATATATATATAAATTTAAAATGATAGTGAAATATTACTGTTTTTTCATTTCTTCTGATCCCAATTCAGGTTTATATTATGAAGAGAAGACGTCATCGACTATTTTAGCATAAATTCTTAAAATTTTAACTATCTTCACTGCTCGACAAACAAAAGATAGAAATTATGCAACACTAGTTTAATATTCTGATGAAAAAAAAATCGCGATATATTTTAACACAAGTATTTATTTTGTCTGTAATGTTTTCCTGGTAATTTTCCAGAATAATGCCTTAAAATACTTTAGAGGGCGCCATCTTTGTAGTTCAATATTGATATTTATATTTCTGTTAGAATGGCCACGCGGATTTGAGATCATTATGCGTGGGATGAATGTCATACCTTGAGATATTCAATGCCAAGCGCATGATCTTTAGAATATGTAGATGGTCTTGGCCTTAAATTTGTGGTATTCCGCCATAGATTTCAACGTACGTACGTTCAAATTTTTCCTTTTCTTTAGTTCACACAATTTTTGTTAAAAATATATAGAAATCCTTTATAAGAAAAAGAGCCTCGTGGGAGACGGATTTCACGAAGGTCATAAATGAGAAATGTTTGAGGAGGATTTTCTATTTTTTTCGAGAGGAAAAAAATCACAGAAAACTCACGAAATGACGAGATTTGGACGTAAATTT
Organism: Tanypteryx hageni; assembly: GCA_028673005.1. Lineage (NCBI taxonomy): Eukaryota > Metazoa > Arthropoda > Insecta > Odonata > Petaluridae > Tanypteryx > Tanypteryx hageni. The sequence continues at coordinate 40,813,952 of CM054112.1, read as the reverse complement.
TCAGACTTATAAATTGTTTTGATTGGTAAGAGGAATATAACAATTTATAAATATATTGAATTTGATCGAAAATGAATGAATTCAGCGTAAACTGTTCGGAAATCAATATTAGAGATTAATAGCTTTTTCAAATCTACATTTTTCCAAAAAACTAATATTTCGAATCACTCGGTGAATATTTCGAATAAATTTTTTTAAAAATAATTGTTCCTTATGTTTCAAAAGTTACCTTCAAGCTACTTTGCGCGCGGATTTTTTATTAAAATTTTCCTTAATAATGATAAAATTTACAATGGAACGCAATTGGAATGTTTCTTTTCTTCATGAATCTCAGAATCGGGCGATTCTTTATCGATCGCGTAGATAAATGATTGGTTGATTTATCGTTTTTCTTGTTATTAGAGTTTCCGTATAAACAGTCAAATTACTGCAACTGTCGGATAATTGTAGTTTAAATTATAGAATTGAGACTAAATGATGAAATGGTAATATTTTGACATCCGCAGAACATACGATTTTGTAACGGTAGCCGATAGGTTGAGAAAATAAAATTATTGAGTGTTTCATTTTGTGATATAAGTACTTGTCAAATGGCGGACATAACTAAGCTTTTTCGCGAGTTATTTCCAATAAAACAGTAGCAGAGAAAATATGACGTTTTTGCTTAATTATTGAACGATACATACCTAATAGTTTTTTATGAACTGTTCCAGATTAATTAATTTGTCAAACCGCAGATTCGATTGAGTTTTTATGTGAGCTATGCAGATTATATTTATTCATAGCGATTTGAATAATTATTGATGATTTTGATAGCATCAATAATTTTTCGAGCAAAAAATATATAAAATTGCGGTTAATTACTAACTGTCATTTTCAAAAATTAGATGTGTTGACCGCAAAAGAGCTAAATTTATTTAACAGGCAATTACCACAGAAAATTCCTAAATTGAGAGTGTTGGTTTTTATGTTGTTTTCTTTGTATAGAAAGTTAAATAAACGTCACATTAATCGGTTTTTTAATTGCTTACATTTTGCAACAAAATGTCATCGGATATGCAAATAATTATTTGGTACTAGGATCATCAAACTACGGCCGGCGGGCCGCATGCCACCTTTAGGTTGTTTTATGCGGGCCGTTATGTCTAAAAAGCGATCCGTGAAAATTTTACACGGTATTTTTATATTTACTAATTGAAATTATGTCCAAAATAATTGTAAGATGCCGTAGAATCTTTAGATGTATTCCAATTTAAGGTTATATGCGGCCCGCTGAAGAATTTGCATCTTTAGATGCGACCCACCATGCAGGAGTTTTTCGACACAGTATAATTGGAGAACATATGTTCTTAGTACAGACTGATTATTTCATTATTTTAGTTTTGTTTGTCTATATCTAGCTTAATTTGATTGACAGTTTAATCAGCAGCAATTCCATTGACATTTATTTGTTCTTGAGCGTTGGATTATCTTCACATTGCGACGTGATATTTCTTTGGACAGTCATCATCATCATAGGTAATCTCTCCGTGGACAGGTGCGTGATTATTCGTGGTTCTTCACATATTCCTGCTTTATGAAGTCTTTTTCATGTTTTTCATCCCTTTCACGTCGTCTATCAGCTGAAACATTTTCCTACTTCTTTCTCTTTTTACTGCTAGTTTTACTTCTAACACATATTTAATCATGTTCTCTATCCCTCTTTATTATAGTCCAAATAACCGTTCGATTTTCGCTTATTTTCCTTAGCATTTTCTCTTTTGATCAGTTTATTTCACATATACACAAGCAAATGATATTTTACGGCATACATAATTTAAAAAACTACCAGCGCATGAGTAGAACACATCAGTTGTTTAATTACTGATAGCGTGTAAAACAATGATAAATTTGTGTAGTGAGGTTTAAAATTGGCGATCTTTAGCATTAGACATAAATATATAGGGCATTTATTCATTCATAAGTTGGCCTCGTTAGTTATGGATGCCAGGGTTTTCCCTCCATCGGAGTGAGATCAGAAAATTTGCATTGCAATTTATATCGATTCCTGGAAAGACCGTGACGCAAGTATGTTCACCTTGAGAAAATCAATGAGGAAAATTCATCTTGAGCAAGTCTGCGAGTCCGTTCGTTCAAATTGACATCTTTTACTATCCAGCATATTATCACGAAGAAACTGATATTTACATATGTTGAGGTGAAGCTGTGTATGGCTTATCTGATGAGGTATTACATAAATTATTAACCGTTTTACCGCACCACTGTTTGTAGCTACGCGAACAGCGGCGTAGCCTGCGAATAGCGAACCGGTGCAATGCCTCCAGTCAAGGGGGGGCCTAAAACAAAGAAACATTTCATCAAATATCATTTGTTTTGTCATATTACTATTTTGGCTTGCTATTCTCTGTAAATTGTTTTTAACCATTCTAACCCGTAGGTCGGGGTCTCTCCAACGTCGTAATTTTTCCGTTTTTCTGGTGAGGGTAATTGTTTTCAATTATCGCGAGGTTCGCCAAAGTAATTGAAAATTATTTGCTGCCACCGAATCATAATGTGAGCTGCAAAATGTTGCTCTTTTCGAGGGGTACTAAGTTTGTTTCTTATTGAAACTATGATGTTTTTTAAATAAAAAATAATCACACGACGGATCAAAAAGAATCGGACACTGCAGCCCCCAAAACGTTTGCTACGCCACTCGACACGAATAAATATATTGTCATATATAACTACTTGTTTGTTCTAGTGAAAAATATTTGTCTGCGAGAGTGTGAAATTTTAGCAACATGATTCTTATATGCATTCATAATAGCTTCGAATTAGCGAGTCAAAATATTTCAATATAAAAGACAGACGGAGCCAGAAAATATTCACCTTGGCTAAGGCCTTGAAATGAAAATTCGGAAAACATCGATCTTTTTCTGCCCTTATTCGGGAAACAAATTTATTTATTTTTTTCATTTTCTATCCAAAATGGCCGTTCTCCGAAAATATTTCACCACAACTACTAATGGGTTACTCCATTTTTACGCCACGATAGCGATCCGAAACCACAAATACGCGAGCGGAATTGTGTGAGACTACTTTTTGTCTCTTTAAAGAGCGAAAGGTGCGCCATGCATGGATGGAAAAGTAATACTTTCCCTTCACGGCCGGAACTATGAAGCGTCTAACAAAAAGGAATAAATAAAAAGAACAATCAGAAGCACGCCAAGGCATGTCATCCTCGGGACCTTCTTGTTTTTATTTTTCCCTTCCTCCGTTTCCTGTTCGATCTTCCTTTCCGCCGACGTTTCCTAATCGAAAAATAAATAACAAAAGACGATCATCGTAGTAGTAGCAGCAGCGGTTGGTCCCGAATGACGCGATGGGCGGACGCAGGGGCGGGGTTCGGCCCGTGGAATAGCTTTGGTGTGTCTTCTACCGTGACCTCAACAATGCTTTTCCACACTGCCCTACATTTCCCAAGCTCTCCCGGTCCCCTTCTTCCCCTTTCCACTCCAACAGCTCCCTCACCAAAACCCTCCCGACCATCTTCACTCCATTCGATCGTTTCGTGTGTATTAAAATTCTCTCCCGTCTTCGCTCCCTCCTTCCGCGGCTCCCTCATAGATGTCAGCACGTGCGGACTCTCTCTCTCTCTCTCTCTCCCTCTCTCTCTCTCTCTCCCTCCCTCTTCTTTTCTTTCCAGCCATATACCTCCTCGGGATCGTGCCGTACCTCACGATGCATCTGCGCAACAATGTGCTAGGCACCGGCGTGTATTTCTGACCCTCACAGGCAGAGGGCGGCAGCGTTCGCTGGGAAAAATATTGCAACCAATCTCCTCAACGTACATAGACTCTCAACATTCGGAATGGAGAGGAGGGAAGAGAGATAAAAGGAGAAATAGAGAGAGAGAGAGAGAGGAGACAAGGAGTCCTTCAGATATTCCGAAAGCTTCAGGGCGGTCGTAGGTACAACAGAAGAAAGAATTTTTTAATTCAAGTGGAGGAAGTCGGGCACGGACGCCGGGTCTCCGTCGCGATCTGTGAAACATTCGCAGGAGATTGGATTGCCGCGGGAAAAAGAATAGAGGGAGGTGATCGAATCCAATCTTCGAAGTTCTTCTACCTCTCTCTCTCTCGATTCGATCAGATATTTCCGTCGGTATGTTTTTTCCAATCGTTTTTTGAAATCCGGGAGCCCCAAGATTTTTTCTCGTCGGAGAAGTTCGCATCTATGCGTGAGGAAACAAAAGACTAGCGACGTTTTCGTGTGTGTGTATGTGTGTGTGTCTCCTGCCTTCGCATGCCGCCCAAGAGGAACATGGTGGTGCATTTGAGATTGAACAGCAGTTCTTCTGTTCTCTCTAGTCACAGCTGAGGGATATCTTGTAAGAGAGAGAGAGAGGAGGGGAAGAGAAAGGGTCTTGTCGTCGATAGCATTACGCCAAAATTCGCATCGAACGTGACCCGAATACGCGCCGCTACCCCTTTCTATTTTTTCGATTTTTTTATTCGGTCTCTCTATATATCCCTGTCCCTATCGCGAGTGCGGGCCGGTGCGTTCTGGTGATTTGTCTGGGAGGAAGGTGGACGGTGCTTGCAGCGATTTCGTAAGACCATACCGTTTATATGTAAATAAAAAAAGTAACGCATTAATGAAGACGAGCTGATATGTCACGCCTCGCGCACAGCTGTAATATTATTAGTTCACCTAGAGGAAATAATTATATCTCACTCGCTTCGTAATCTGCACGCTACACGTTGCAAATGCAATCAACATGCACACTTCGAATTGGTCGCCGAAGCACCTTTGCACTTAATCTTTTTGCCAATGCTAGCCTTCAGTTCGCAATTACTGTATGTTTTTATTTAACTCGCGCTTTTTCAAAAGCAAACACGCTGTTTGGAAAGACGTATTTTTTGTTTGGCTAAAGTATTGCTGTTTCACTGTTTTGCACATTACTTGCACTCAAAAATTTCACCAAATATTGCTTCGATTAAAATTATTTATAACCTTTTAAAAGTGGACAATGACACTTTATTGGCCAATTTTTAAATAAAAACTAAGCAATAAATTAAGGTATGCAAACGCTTCAATTGTTTCATTTTAATTCGGAATATCACAGAAAAATGCCCTTTCTTCGGAGAAATCTTAAATGCACAGACTTACCACATAGCCTAAGGATTTTCGTCTACATTTGCGTAATTATTGTTCACTTAGATAATATGTTACCCTCCAGAGCAGCGGTTCTTAAACATCTTTTAAAAATGTATCACTCACAAAAATGTATTCAGTTTTCTATGCCACCAACCTCTAAAATAAATATATTGTAGAAAGTTATGAAGCAGCTTTTTAATATGGTGTAGAAGTCATGAGATTATACAAAATGATCAAAACATTATAAAATACAAAACAACAATTATAATAATGTTATTTGCACAAAATAACAAAAAATCGGGGTTAACCGGTTTTAATACATCTCGCATAGTACCTAAAAAGCTCCTTATACCACAGTTTGGATACCGCTACTCTAGAGCAAATATAGATGTAATTTTCGCACAATGCTATGCATACACTCGCCCTTCCTGTGATGTCCATGTAAAAATAATGCTTTTAATGGGAAAAAATAAAGGTGCACTCCATACTAGACCTCTCATACTCTTTGCTGGCACACCTTTGGTGACTCTGCGTGTAGGTGCTAAAAAAAACGCTTTGGGGATCATGTGGCAAGTGCTTGGCAGCGGAAGTGCCGTGCTGTGTCTCGAACGCGGCCCTCGACTCAGCCTCCCGTTCCTCGAGATATCTCCAATGCCGATTAACCGAGGGCACGCGGCCGACGATAGCCTCCTGCTTCAGCACCCTTTGCTCCTGAGAGCCTTCTGGTGCGGGCGTCTTCAGGTATAAGAAGCGCGCTGCTGTTTCCCTCTACACTCAATCGGCCGCAAAACTGTTTACCATGGATACCCATTGAATCACGACGATTTCATTAGCCATATGTATTTATATATTGAAAAGATGAATTTTATAATTGATTTTTTTCTGGACAGAGATTAATCATCAAGGAGAAAAATTGGAATGGAAAGTCTCTCTTTGGAAATTCTCCACCTTGTTTTTTGCGATAAAATTATTATTTAAATACTCTCCCTTGAAATCTATTGCATGAGACTGATAGAAATATCTTTACCATCTTCTTATTGGCTCATTATGCATACAAAAATGGAAAATTTAAAATAGTATCACTGACCCGGAGGACGGAATTCTTAATTTTTACTCTCCGTCAAAAATTAAAAATCTTGGTCGATTCTTATAATAATCATATAATATCGTATGAAATGTCAAGAATTGTTTCAAATTAATGACGTTTGCTCAACAAAAATCTGAGTACGTTGTGGAAGGGTTTATGACTATAATAGTCCAAGAGATTGATTAGCCAGAAATACAAACAGACAAAAATATAAAACCGAAGAAAATTGTTTGTAAAGCTAAAAATTGAGTAGACGCTAATTGCCACGAATAGTATTAATCCGTGTATCGGATAAATAATGTTCGTTTTGATTAATTTTCGAACTAAAAATCGGTTTACGGCGAAAGTTTAACATATATGAGCACGCATTGGAATTTTTTTCATCCGCTTGCTTGTGGATTTGGAAAAAGGATATGTTTGCGATGAAATTGAATGATTTGGAGACGTGGCCCATTGTACGTTTTATTCATACATTCCAAGATGACATGAACTTTTTATGTTAATTATAATGATGAAATATGGGTTTATGGCATAACTTTTGTCAATCACGCGTCACATTGTGTCACCAATTTAACTCCCAGCCGCTGATCTTAACATTTAATGTTTTAGTTAAAAAACAAAATAATATTTTTCAAGCTCCATTTATAATTCCCATCAGATGAGTATGCTAGCTCACTATTGTCATTCATGAGTGTATATACCAACTAAATAATTACTGCAAGGATATCCTATTTTCAGTGCAAAAATGTTTCGCCGAAAACACCAATGGATGTAATGGATGAAATTAAAGTTTCACAAGAGGAAATATTTTTATGAATTTTCTCTCTTATGCGAAAAGGATTTATATTCAATTCTTTCATGATATTTCTAAAGTATAATCTATTTTTAATGCGTCAAAAATTTTTTAGTCAAAAAAATTTTTTTTCAGTTGATTCGTAAACAATTCAATCAATGCTTAGACATAAGTTTTTGTTGATTGACAATATATTTATAGCCAAAAATTGATCATTTTGATTCAATCAAAGCCATTGAATATCACAATATCACAATAATACTAAAGTAAATAGATTTATAAAATAAAATTTATTTATTTTAAAGAAACGACGTTTTATATGCACTAAAAGGTAAAAAATATAAAACTCACGTATCATTATATTCCACCTTTGCTTTAATCACTTCGGTGCCGATGTCGATTTTGCGAATTATTAAAAAAATAACATAATTTATGTTTTCGGAACTAGTCCCTAATATATATATATATATATATATATATATATATATATATATATATATATATATATATATATAAGGTATGTAGTGACTAGTTCGTAATGGAAAATAATCTAAATATCAATCCGACATATTGCCTGAAAATTATATTAAAAATACGATCCAAAAACATAAATTATCTGTTATTTTTTTAATAATTCGCAAAATTGCCATCGGCACCGAAGTGATTAAAGCACAGGTGATTATGTCATTTCAAAATATCACGGAACTACTCTTGCGTATGCAAGTCGCTGTTCGGATGATGGTTGTGGAACATTTTTTTTGTCTGCGTTGTAAAAGCGAGCTTAATATTCATAATTCGAGGAAATGGCGTATAGTTCATTTGTGTGGTCGATTTAATTTCCATGAACTACTTGAAGCGTTGCGTTGCGGATGAGAGGCGTTTTCCGAATGGAATAATTTTAATTTTCATATTCGCGTTCGGTCGTTTTTTGCCCCCTATCGCGTCACTTGCCGTTAAATATGCTTAGAACTTTTTTTTCGTTCTAGATTTTCGATGAAAAATTACACAAAACAATCGAAAAATTTTGGTATCATGTTTGAACATGATTGTTATCTTTTCAAAGTCGATGTTGAATAATTGAAATTATGGCACAACATTAATTTTTACCTCGTTAATAAAATATATTTCCCGAGGAAATTTTAATTTACTAATGGGTGAAAATATTAAGAAAAATTTCACCATTTTGCTTTAGTAAGCAGGCCTACTTGTGGTAATATATAATATAAAATGATTTCTGCCTCTGCACAAAGCACAAATAACGCCCTTTTATAATAAACAAGTACGTACAAATGATTAATATTTGCCCTTGAATGAATTTATTTATTACATTTCTTTATATTTTTTTTACGGAGGACCTATCGAAAAAACCTTTTCCGGCCCTTAATATTTTTTAACATCTCTTTCTCGTAAAAGCTATAATGACCAGTCATAAATAAATAATCGCCGCATATAGCTCCATAAACAGATGTCGCAGGATATTTCACTTCGGATATTATTCGGAATCATTATAGATTTTATTCACGTGAAATTCCCAAGGGCATGAAAAACAATTATCGCATATGAAGGGGTCATATGAGAATGGAAAGTAATTTTTTCCCATCGTAGAAACGCTTCGTTTTGTTTCGAGACTCGTACTGTCTAGAATATATATATATATATATATATATATATATATATATATATATAAAAGTATATATACTAAATGTATCTTTCGCTAAATATTCGTTTACGGCGCCGTATAAACTTCGTGAATAAGCGTGCCAAAAACGCGATAACGACATTAGCGAGCGAATCATTTCTCGTTCAATTCTTTTTTTAAATACGTGCTGTAATCTATGTAGGTACGTGTGTGTTAGCGTCTGCGTTTACGTGTCTTGCGAATGTGGAAGAGTTCCAAGACGGAGGTCTTTTACGACACTTCGCACCCCGACACGCAACCTTCCTTTAAAGAGATGCTATCGAACGGCGACCGTTGCCCTTGAAAAGTTGAAAGGTCAAGATGCCAAATTACTCCCCCTGAATTATGAACGCCTCCTCGAGTCTGTCGTGAATATACATTGTCTCTTTCTCTCTCTGGCTGTTCTCTTTCCCCCTTTACTTTTTCCCTCCTCTTTCTCTCCCCCTCTTTCTCGCCACTCCTCTTTTTACCCGTCCTCTTTCTCCTCTCCCCACCCTCCAACGTCTGCAGTCCCCATCCCCTCCCGACTATTCCAGAGAAATAAAGCTCACAAAGAGAAAAAAGCGTCCATTTTAGATGAGGATCACATATATACCATCTAGATATGGAAATTACAACGTCTTGATTGCGTAAGATTCATCAGGGATAAGTTTCTATGGCCGTCATTTATTTTTCCAATGCCTTCATTAGGGGATGTCGTACAATAAACTTCGATCCCTCGGCGATGATTAATTAAAAGCGCTAGGACGCACAAATTAAAGGGTCCAAGAAGTTCAAGGTCTAGTGTCGATGGTTTTCTTTCCTCTCACCTTTACGTTCTATATTGATTCCGTCCACTCCTCTTATTAAAATTGGTAAAATAGATTACAGGTGATTGGCGCGGCGCTATTTCCTACTAAAAAGGTTTCGAACCGACGATCAGCGACGTAATTCTCAGGTTCGGGGATCGTTCTAGAAACGGAATTGAGGTCATAGATCGAAAAAGGTAAGAAAAAGAGGGTTTTTATTATTTTTATTTTTAGGGCGCTGAGTCCAGACTGGAGTTGCACTATCTTACGGAATGGATCTACGATTAAAGGGTGTGACGAATGGGTATCAGGGAGGAACGACCGGTATTTCTTTTTTCGAGAATTCTGTCTGGAGTTGAACTCTAGAAGCCTCCATGATCTATAACGACTGCGATTACATCGAACAAGTTGGAGAAAATCACCGCAATAATTCCCGCAGAGTTATATTGGGTTCGTTGCGAAATGATATTTCAAGATAGGATTTGATTTATATGCATAATTTGGAGACTCGATTTGGTAAAGATACATTTACTCTAGATTTTATGCATTTGCTTTCATTAAAATGGCCACGGAGAGACAAAGTCCTCGTCGAAAAAATTACAAAAACAGCCAATTATGAAATCATCATGTTTCAGTGATATCGATATTTCAATTGCAAGGTTTTTTATTGGCATTATTAATGGGTTGACATAGATTTATATTTTAAAATTACAAGATTCATAAAATTATATTTTTGTTTTATCCACTGCATAGACTCTTCCCAAATCACGTCAATTTTTGACGTCAACATGTTATTAACTTTATCTTAACGATTTAAAGCGGCGTCTCAATGAAGTGAATTTTGTACTAGGATAAGTCACAGCAATTACCGATATCCGAAAGGAATGATGGTTAATACAGCAATGCGACCAGTAAAAACGTTTTCCAAAAATTTTCTCTTCAATCGTCGCAAAACTCTCAAATTAACGGAACAAATTCTGTAAAGTTTTCCACCGTCCAATTTGCGATTGATTCACAAATTAATAAGCGACTTTGCGTCTCCAAAGGTCATAAGGTGAGACGAGCGAGAGAGACGAATTCTATCAATAGCCCTCCGAAAACGGCGTCAAAAAGGCGATAAAAAATAAACTCGATGCTTTTTTGGCCTCAAAGAAACGGTGTTAATGGATTAAACAACTTCAGTTCGCTCGCAAGGACAGTATAGCATTTTTACAAAAGATAAATTATTTCTCTACTTTCAAAAGCGTTTATTCTAAATGAACATAAAAATCTTAGTTTTCCTGAGCTTAAATAATATATTTCAACTTGAGGGTTTTCTAAATCACCCTGGAATATGCCGGTAGGTAGATACAAAGGACAACCACAATATACCTATATCGCCAAACAATTATTAATCATTAGATTAAAGGTAGTAGTTCTTTATATATTGAATGCAAACATGTTATTATCGGTATTGGACGGAATATTCATAACTATAAAATATTAAAGAACATTTATTCGTCAAGGATGCAATCCAGATTGACGTTATTAATTATTATGGCAAATGTCACCTTCGCCATACCCTAGTTATGGCACTTCAGTTTCACTGTTGGTTGGAAAGTGGAGGATAAGAAATAATTTTCTTTCTAATTCGAAATTATATCGAGGAAAATTGGCCGTGAATAATATTTGTAAATGAGTAACCGTGATTTATAGATATTTTTTGCATATTCCATGATTACGTCACGTCACATTGGGTATTGCCTCAGTGCCAAACTGTCTGATATTTTTTATCACAAAAGATATGTTATTTTCAAAACCGTCTCAACCTGTTGGATCTCCTGAAAACTGATTTTGACTACCAATAACGGAGTTCAATGGTCGCGATGGCGACGAGAAGTTCTCGCGCAGACGCATTGGATACATGATTATCCCTTCGCTAACAAAAAATATTGTATGCTTTCTAGAGTTCCCACTAATTGCCTTTGTTCGCACAGGATGCCCAGAAGCCCGCCTCTTCTCCTTGCGTCGGCACGAGCGGCGTCCCAGGTGTGGCCACCTTGTCTCCTTGGTCTGCAGCGGCGCGGGGTGAGGACGGCAGGCGGAAGCCTCCCGCTCTGCAGGTGGCTTCACTCTCCTCATCCTTCTCCTCCTCCACCTCGTCCACTTCGTCGGCATCCAGTGCTTCGACTTCTTCTACTAACAACCCGCCTACGATAGGTAATTAACAAGATTTGGATAAATAAGATCCATTTTTCTCAAACTTGTTAAGTGGTGAACTGCGGTTTAAGAGGCTCCAGTGTATCAATGGGCCAGGCTATAGTTGATATCGTAAGTTAATCTGAAATGTGGCCGTGCGCGTAAAATAATTTAATCACTTTATAACGTTTAATTTGAACAGAAAATATATTATATTCAGGTTTAGAAATTTTAATGTCTTGGATGTCATGATTGATTCTAGTGGCTTCGAGGTTCAGATGTAATGCTACTGTCATCCGGAGACGGTCCTGAGATGCTCATCTGTGGTTGAAATCGGTGATGGATGAGCCAAAATGTATAGGAGACTGTTTTTATTCTTTTTACACGAACAATTGGATTTGGTTGAAAAAATAGGAACTTTTTGAATTCACATTATCTGGAAAATCGTGACGTATTTTAATTCCAACTCATGGCTTATAAAAATAGTTAAGCGTGTGTATTATTTAACTTATCAGGGAAAAATTTAAAAGTTTTTGAAGTTTTATGTCAATTGAATTAAATCTCAAGGCTTGAGCTAGCTTAACAATGTCGACACTTTGCTCTCGTGCGCTGTAATCTGATTTTAAATATCTCAGTCAGAACTTTGTCTGATCATCTTTTGAAAAGATCCCATGTATTAATCGCTCAGAAAATATGCAGTTATTTGCATAAACTCGGAGAAAGAATATTAGCACCACGATTATGATCCAGAGAAATCATGAAGAATGCACAGGAAATAACGTAATTATTTTTGTTAATTATGAAGTTATATCATAGCTGAGCGTCGTTATCTTCCTAATTAATGCTTTAAAATGCCAACATAGCTATATATGAATATAATTGTTATGGCCTTACGATAGGAAAGGATCTGTTTCCATCGATTCAAATATGAATTATCAAATGAATGCGTAGATTTAATATATTTATGAAAAGTGTATAAATCGATATAATTGATGTATCAAACACTAAAAGGTAATAGAACACATTATTATTTAGTGACTTGTTATCCAGAGTTTGTTAAAATCGCTTCTTTCGCTAGGTGTCAGTAGACATCTCTAAAATGATTTTGAATCAGTGCATGCTTATTACAGAAATAATCTATTCTCTTACATTTCAGGATACTTTAGACCCGTTTATCATGGTCCAAGGCACTTGGGTATAATAGAAGACGTCGTAAGCGAACGAGGTGAGGATGATTTTTGCACGAATTTTTTAATAATTTAATATATAATTTAATACACTTTAAGAGGTATTTTTCTGTACGAAACTCAGTATTTGACTCAAGAGTGATTCAAAAACACGCACTAAAATAGCGTTAGCAATGATATTCTTCATAAAATATTTCATTTGCATTCCATGCCATTTCAAATGCCTATTTATTTCAGTTGATAATTATCACCATTATAAACATAAAAATCATCCAAATAAAAGGGAAATATGCACAGAAAATGTAGATTTGTAAACGTGGGGAATGGATTCCCAAATAATTAAATGATTTTCCTCTTTATTACAGATATGTTAGTGTCGAATTGATTTTTGCTTCGTTCATTCAGGATACAAGACAGGGTCTTCAATATAATAATGTTTCCTACGTATTATCTAGAATTATATATTCAAATTTACTTATTTGAATGATAATTTTATGACAATTTGTGTATAGTAGAACTTATAGCGCGGCATTTTTATTGACTTGGAAAAAATCGCGTAGTACATTACGCGTTAAAAAAATGTATGCTGCCCGTTTCATCACAAAGAAATTATCTTTTGAAGTCATCGAAACAATTCTTTATTTTAGGATAAACTTTCAAAATGCCCCAATAACTAAATGTTTGCGATGAAATTTATTAGGAAGTTCGGCTAATTTTATTCGAAGCTTGAATTAATGGAACAGAAAGTTAAACTCGGTTTTCCAACACATAAGTGCATTCGGTCTGCGTTAGTTGGATCGCTATGCATAGAATAGACAGCTGAAAAATAGAAATCATAAATAGAAACTGGAGAAACTTCAGCATTGAAGTTTCTTGAAGACGAATCGCATATTTCAAAAGCTTAAACGAGTTTTACAAAAAATATTACTACACACACACACACACATATATATATATTAGCGTAGATGCCCATCAAAAATGACGTACGTACGTATTTTTCTAGTTTTTACTTGGTTTTAACCGGAAAGAAAGAAATTCCTGATAAAATTTTAACTTTTATCAAAATGAAAAACATTAAATAAATAACAGTATATTACAGATGCACTTCATGAAAAAATTTTCCTCTCCTTAATCCTCACTCTCTCGCCATCTCACCTTTCCTCTCTCCCTCCTATTCTACCGCTCGCTCCCTTCCAATATCTTTCCTCTCACTCTCCCTCCCTTTCTCTATCATCCTCCCATCTTCCTTCCAATTCTCCCTACCCCTTTCACATTTTTATTCCCTGGCTTGCCTCTTATCTATCACCTTGGCAACAATTTTCAACAATGTTTTCATTTGGATTTCTATATCTCTCTCTCTCTCTATCTCTATACATATATATAATTCATGTCTGTGTTATTAAAAGTTCGTAGTATCTGTTTCAATTTAAATGAAAATAAGTAAAAGCATTGCAAAGACCCAAAATAATGATTATATTCCGTATATATTATCATATTAATTCAAATTCCGCGATTCGTTTTAAATCATTTAAGCAGAAATAAATTTTCAAAGGATGCTATCAACTTGAAATAATGCTTTATCTTATAATATATGTTTTTGGAGTGAATGAGCCAATGAAATTCATCTCGTGTGAAAGAAAAAAGCAAAAAAATAATATTTACGTTATTAGTTGTAAAACTAACTGCATTATCATTTTGCCCTTCCAAAGTATCCAATCAAAATTCTTTCAAGTGAAGCATAAACGCATGTGAGCATTAAAAGAAAATTGCATTGAATACAGCCTTTGATTAAAATCCAAATTGCTTTCTGGATGATTGGTTCACAGTTGTCTACATAATTGGTTATCTGGTATTAGTTTCTCATCGGAATAAGCTTTGTAAAACGATGACTTCATGTTTATAAAATTGCTGCCAAAATGTAAACAAACTCGAAATATTCGGCGATCGAGTCATGTATGTGGAATTAACTTGTACGTTTTAAAATATTGCATGCAAAATTTCAGCTATAATCTTCTTTTAAAAGACGCGTTTTCAAAGTTATTAAGACTTGAATTCTATTGGTGTACCAAAGATAATAAGATACTGGAATATTTCGTATAAAATCATGAATTGTAGAAAAATTGGGATTAATGATTTAGCAGTAAGCCGATGACTTGTTCTTTTCTGATATATATCTCATTTTAAGTATGTCAAAATTCCTTAGACGGTTTATCAAAAAAGCTTCTTGTATTATGAAGCATTGAAATGAATTGCAGAGCAAATTAAATAAGACACTTTTTTCTTGTATTAGGATTATGAACTGATCATATGATTACCTCTCTGGTTGAGAGCTGCGGCCTCGTAATATAATCCATAAAATTTCTTTAAAAGCATATTTCCCATTGGCAACAACTGAATTTTTTTTTCTATTATTTTGGAATAAAAAACAATTGTTTGCTATTATTATTTTTAAAATCACAAATCTGTCTTTCAACTATAGAGTTGTTCATGTCCAGACCTCATATCTTAATTTTCACTAATTTAGAAAATGCCAATTTATAATGCCCTGCATCATGGCCGTCTCTAGTGGCGTGCGATCATCAAGGTATAATTCGCGCATTAAAAATAATTGTAAAAAATATTTTATATTTTTAAATATGTCTATTTTATTGCATAATTTAATTATACCTACTTATATTTCTTATTGTGTTCTTATTTTAAATGAGGAATCGCTTCTGGAGTTCAAGAACAAAAACAATTCCTTCGTTAGGAAAACCAACAATAATTTGATCATTTGTGCCTGATTTATTATTCCGTCACAAATGGCTCTGGAAAACTGCATTTATACCTGCAATTTGGATATGTGAATATAAACAAACAGAAATCTCAAATGAATGGTAACATAAATACCTGAGGTCAACTTAACACTAAAGTAGAATTAAAAAATCACTGTTTATTGCTATGTCTACTTTCAGAAATTCAACTTCTTCCACTTTCTCGCAGCAAGCTCAGCCATCAGGCTCTTTCTCTCTCAATAGACAGCATAGCCAATCCACTCAATCTCTCTTTGGATATTGCTGTCCTAAGACAGTTTTTCATTAAGTTTCGAAAAACTTCGCTCCGCTGATCCTACTGTGACCGCAATTATTAACAAAATCCTATACGCTATCTCTGTATTTTGGAAGGAACCAATTAATAGCTCGAGAAACTAAAGGATTTCAAATGCACTTTTCGTTCCTTGGGGGATCAAATGTTGAAGCACATGTAGTTCTAAGAGAAGGTCTGTACTGTCGATGTCATGTGGATCTTTATCACTCCATATGTTGTTCAAATTTATACACTGTTTTTTCATTGTCTTCTGTAAAATTTTCAAGTTTTAAAAATCATATTGGAAGCCGAAATTACCTGCGTACTCTTCCATATGTTTGAATCGCGTTGTCAGTGACACGAGAGCCCGGTCTGCGATGACAAAGAAGAAGCTAGTTTCAAATGCCTTTTCAGCCGAACACCATGGGTTTCGTCCACGCAATATTTATCTTGCTGCTTAGCGTGGGGTCCGGGGCGACCGCCCGATTCGCCGTACCCTAGGGACGGCCTTGCCCTGCGCCGATATCATGCTTTTCTTATGGGGGTAGAAATTAAAAAAAGGTGGCAGAAAAACACCGAGTACTCTTCAGTGGTTAATTCTAGATTCATAAAATTTTTACCATTTTAGATCTTATTTTGGGTCAACCTATTCTGAAAATTTGATCTGTCTAAGTTGCAAAATGTTAGAGATATTGCCCAAACAGAAGAACGGACGCACAATTCGAATATATGAGCGGTTAAAAAATACGCCAAAAATGCTGACTAATACAGTCCCGTTATTAATTAAAATACTCTCGAGAATCGTACTTAACTATTTTTATCGTTAGCCTTTGAGTGGGAAATCCCTGTATTTGTCCTTTTCAACCGTCTTTCATGTTTCACTCTTTGAAGGTTTCTCCATATTGCCGAGCAATATGACTCCTACAGAAGCTATCGTTGGGTCACCAGGAAAGGCTGGACCTATCCTTGGGCAGACACACGTTCACGGGTCAAGGAGGGTGAGGTCACCATCTCCTTCCGCGGGCCGGCGCAGGAGGCATCTCGCTCCTCTCCCTCAACAATCGTCAACAGGTGAGATCATTTGGAGGACACATCTTTAAAAACGTCTTTGCTAATATTTTTACTTTCGATTTCATATAGCAAATGTTTTTCGAGGTTGCAAGTCATTTAGTGGTTTTTGACGTCACCGTCTGATGGCTTTTAGCATATGAAAGTAATTAAACCCAATATTAAATTGGTCACACTTCTAGCCCTAACTCCTAACCTTAATTTTCCCTTGTTTTTCCCACAAACAACAAATCTCCATCTCTTTTAATTTGAAAAAAATGCTAACATGGCATTGTATTTATGTAGTAATATATTTTATGTAATCTTTTATTTTATTTTTTCTTTGTTACTGTCTTCCTGTATGTAATTGACAATGGATTGACGTGTGAGTGCTCTCTGGGTTAATTTACGGTTCAGGAGTTTTAAATTTTAATTCCAATCTGTACACCGTAGTCTCCAATTCCTTTTTTTAAATGGATTAGATGGAAGAAGAGACAGCCTAGTCTCAATCTCGCCCAAATAAAGACGCATATCTATCTATCCAACCTTTGCGAATTTTTTATTTAATATTCTATTTTGGATTTTTAGTGCCTTTATTTAAAAATGCGCTTATAGTTTTACTTTGGCGTCTGTCTGTGCACCTGATTAAATTGAAATTGTGACAAAACCGTAAAAAATAGAGAGCTAAAACTTGGATGGTAGATTTCCGCACTTCTGCCATTTGTCTGTCGTAACTTTCATCTCCTAAACCTCTGGACGAATTTGAACTAAAGTAAGTACCTACGAGTGATCCTTATTAAAAATTATCGCCCAATTGTGATTTTTAATTGCATCCGTCAATTAGAACTTCCACTTTATATAAGCACTTAAGTATACTTGCACTCGTTTTTCGTGAAATTACATCCGTCAAGCAACAATAAAATAGCATATTTTTCTCTCCCTGGCTCTTATATATTATAAAAGGCACACATTTAAAAAATATTCGGACAGAGGACAATATTTACCGCAATTAAGTCTGCGGGACCACATAATTACAGCACAGTTTCGGAGATAAAAATTCAAGAACCGTCCAATCATTCGATACCGTTTTATGTGTATTTCTCATGAAGAACGCCTTTCAAATCTCTGTGTACTCCATTTATGGAGTATATTTTTCCATCTTGTTTTTCTTCAGATTTGAGTTTATAACATATAGGGTTGGATAAAATTTAAAAATTATTTTCAGTATCTTCGAGGGTATACAGGATGGAAAGCTGAAAATTTGAGCGTAAATTTCCACATTAATGCCACTTACAAACAAGACTCGAGTGACCGAATATGTGACGGTATAACCATATAATAAACATAATAAATTTTGTCCATGTTCTTGGATAACAACCTACTCGTTAAATGACAATCAAAAAAATCTAATCGATATCGTTTATTGCATTATTTATTCACTTAAAGGAATACTGTTATTGGATGTTTATTTTTTTACCTTTCTTATTTCTTATTCAGGTGAGAATTTCTTTATTTGACAGACGCTAATTGTAACAGGATAGCGTTCTCTCGACTTGGTGTTTCCTATTTCAGGTTGAAAAAAAATTCCTTAATATTTGAAGCTTTTTATAATCACACCTCGAACCATTTAATTATAGTCGAACGCTAGGCTGTAAGCCAATGCGGAGAGGCTAGGTTTGGCAAAATATTAAGATTTTGCAAAATACCAGCGACAAGATTAAATGTTGCATTGCGCATCAGGTACACGGCACGTGTGCTTCTTATATTCCTCGATCTCCGCATTACAATATTTTATACGTTGTTGCACATCCGTATACAATCAGAACCCGATTTAGCGCTACCGTTTGTCCACCACTGACATCGGTTCTAAAGCGGAGATGGCGGTACATCGAGCAATATTCTTGCTCTATGCAGTGCCGGAGTTTGACTTTCTGATGCCCTAAGCTATGTGAAGTTTAATACATACAATAAAAATAGATTTATTTTTCTCACTGAATGGACTATTGAAAATATAAACATAATATAAACATAAAACTCTACGGTGTAAAGCTTAAATGATAATCAAACTAAAAACATGTATTGCAATATGTGTTGGCATTAAAAAGTAGTTCCAAATTAATATATTTTTATTATTTTTTAATGAGTAGATATAAAAACTTTATATTAACAGCTACATAAAACCAGTTATAGTTTCTTATTGGAGACAGTACAACCTGCAGTGTATCTGTTTGCACATCACATAAATTCTAACATTAAAACATTTTCTTTTGTAATGTTTGGAGATCAAAGTCATTCATGTTGACTTTAAACTATATTTTACAAAGTTTGTCACTTTTGATGCAGCATTGTTGTCTGCAGTTCATTCATTTAGTCATATTTGAACGAAAATTCCCATATTTCCCATATCTCCTTTATTTATCAACCGGTTTTGATGAAACTTGAAATTCAGTATTTTTTCTTTTTGAGGCCTCTCAAATCATGGGGCCTTAAGCTGTAGCTTATTTTTAAGTCCGGCACTACTCTATGTAATAATTATATGGAAGTTCTGTGCACAACGATTCATGGACGGTACGCGGAGGTGGCACTATATAGGGGGGCGCTAAATTGGGATCTAACAGTACCAACATCTATAAAAATGTATTGTAATTATGCCTGAATTTTGATAAACGGTATTTTAACATTTTAATCAATATACTGCCATTGACAAAACTGCGTGCATTCCTTTCAGATTCCAGGCCTTCCTCACCCACTTCTAACGATTCCAGCATACCACCTCACACTCCGTCCTCCGCTGCGCCCCTTCCTATACACTCTCAGACAGCTGTAATGAATACCGGTAGATGGAGTGGAGGTGCCCCCCGACGTCCAGCGCTGCCTGTGGAAGATACAAGCACTACAAACCAAGACTGCGCGAACGGGACGTCTAGCGCGCAGGTAAGGAACTTCTTTATGGTCGGCAGAAATCTCCGGGCAGTTATTTTTGTTGACAAAAGGTATTTGCACATGATAACTGTGTAAAATCATTCGTTTGTTTAGCTTCTAATGAACCGCTTGTTTTCTAATTTTATCCTCCCTATTTCGAATTTTTATGCACACTCGATTCATTTTATTTTATTTTGCAGGATTTATTTTTCTGATAATGAGTAAATAGGACAGTTCAGCAGTTTTTTTAAGAATGCCAAATTTGTCGCAGCTGATAATCTTTAAATGAAGCTCCCTAAACTTTTATCTGGATTTAAGTTTGTCATTTTTAAATCTTCGAAACACCTGCTAAACAAAGATAGTTTTATTTACCACAGCAAAAAGTTAAGTTTTTATAGAACAAAGTTATTGACCATTCATATTTTCTGATAATTTATCACTTCTGAAATCTGTAAACATTTATAAGTATATAGCACATAAAATATTCAGTCTATTTTTTACATACAGAGCCGGCTAGGAAAATTGTGGGGCTCGGTTCAAAGTGTGCGTCAAAAATTTTTAATGGTAAATTCAAATAAATAAAGCGACCGCTATCACTATGACAGTGTTCGATATTTTCTCCTACTTTTTAAATATAGGTAATTTACAAGCAAAAGAAATATTTCGTGATGAGCGAGGAGGGGCCTCAGTCTACAAATCTCCCTTGAAAACCCTAATTCACAATTGAATACGAAATGAAATCGACTGCTATGTCACTTGGCAATCATATAAAACCAGAATATATGTTAAAGATATTTTGGTGTGCATAGAATAATTGATACTACGTCTACGAGATAGTTACTAGATATTTAACACTTTAAAATCAGAGCTAATAAAAATATAAAAGCAGTAAAAGATAAAATGGTACAACAGATACACAATGTCACACTTACTACATTTTTATTAACGGAAACTGTTACTCGTAATTTAAAATTAATTAGCTATCCAACATATTTGTTTATTTTTCATTCAAATTTTAAGAAACATTCTATCGATTGCTTCAATTTTATAGAAGGTGTCCCCAACGACTTTTAAAAAAATAGAACCGACGCTGGGCTTTTACGGTAGACCACTCTTCGATGTAAGAACCGTGATTTACTATTTCTCTTTTTTTAGAGCCAAAGGATCTGTCTCTCCTTCGGCTGAAGGTCTCCGGGGATACAGAAAGAGAAAGACTCTAATGGAATCGGAAAAAAATTATCGTACCCGCCATTCCCTTAGAAACGCAAGATAGTTTTAGAGCTCGCACGGTTGCCGTTTTTTGTCGGATGTAATTTTTACGGCGGTCTTTCAATTCCGTGGAAGGGTTTTATGCGTCTTTCTTTTGGTGTTTTTTATTACAGGACGTAGGAAGCGGACTTTCGGACTGCCGTGGGTCATTTCAACTTCAAAAACTCCTCAACTCGTAACCCCCCACAGGGAGAAAGATTGATTTCATTAGGTCCGAGTGAGTCGAGGGATATTTTTTGTTTCCTCGTTTATGGCTATATTCCGAGAGAGAAAAAAATCTTTCTGATGCTAAATAAAGGAACTTTAAGAAAAAAATCAATTTGAGAATAACCTTGAAGAATATTTTTCACCAAACAATTGTTGTATAGCTCATTTTTGGCAATTTAACAAACAAAATACGGAGTTATTCGGAAGAGCTTCATTTTACGTGCTGCTTTCCTCAACCGTTGAACTGGAAGAGGAATCGATGTTGAAGAATACGTGCGAACTGTCGTTACAGAGAACTCGCGATAGCACTCCATCCGAGTATTAAGTGATTTGCGCATCCTCCTCCCCTCCTCCAAAATCGATTCTTCGCGAAAATAAATGTGTCAACTCTTCATTTTTTATTACCCTCGCCTAGGTTCATATCCCGTCACGAACAATGAAGTTAGGAGGTAAAATACTTAAGATACTCGCTTTCTGACACAGTCTACGTTTCTTTGTCGACATAACCGTATCGGTCCTTCAAAAACAAAAGAGAAAATACTATGATCGATCCTCGAGCCCACTCGTGAAAAAATGAAATAAAACTGCCAACGAGATCGTGACTAAGCATAAAAAAATATATCGCCCCGGAACAACAATGGAGATGGCTGAATTATTTTTCCTTCAAGTGGTTTGTGGCGCGGTTAAACTCTTTTCGTTCCTTGACCATAACCCTTGTCCCCGCCCCTCTTTCGAGGGAATAACTTCTCTCCTTTTCCTTCCCTGCCCTTTTTTCGAAATACCCCTTTGGTGAACTCGCACACACATAAACACATCCTTGTAACACTTAAACGCGTACTATTGCACGAATATAGGAACTCAATTCATATAATTTTATGGTTGACACTGGAATGGTACACTGGGATGATTTACACCCCACGATATCATTCTTTTTTCTATTTGTCTTTTTTTGGCATTGATATATTTTGCAGTGGCTGTTTGGACTAAAAATATAATAAACATAGCGTAAGGCAAACAATATATCATTTGAAGTGATGTTAATGAAATTTATGCATAAATGTTGGTCATTAATGTGCCTGTTGTTTATACCCCGTTATACTGGGTTAAGATATCAAATGAGGCACAATTTTTCAAAGTTAAAATCAAAACATATATTGCTTGAAGATCAATAAAAGTTCGTCCCAAAAATAATAAATAATTAGAAATAAGCTTAAGGTTCTAATTTCCAATGTTGATTATTCTGTTACGATAACGAAAGTAGGTATTGTTGGCGAAGGTGATGTACGACAGATAGCTTATGACAGCTGCGGCAACCGCGAAAGAATATCTTGCGTCTTTTAAACATATGTTGTGTATGACTTATTATACAAGTTTACATTTTTGTTTAATGATGATGCGAAATAAAAAAAACAAATTCAGAACTCGATGCCCGCTTCGTAAACGCAACTGAAGACATCCCCAACAATAAATCAATCTATTGGCTGGTATTTTTTATAAAATTCGACATGTTTTCTTTAATGAAAGTGTTGCAATGTCTTCTTTAGTCATTTTAAATTAAAGAAAAACTAGAAGTAATCTATCAATTGGTTGAACTATAAATGAGGAGTTTTAATCTTCCTTTTCCTCTTCTCTATTGCTTTGTTTCTGGAATTAGAGGGTGCGTTAAATTCGAGATCACCACATAACGCGCACCAATACGACCAATGTGGTTAATCTGGCTGTACATGGTACATACGTGTATTTTTTCCCGACTCTTGGCTGTTAGCCAATTTTCAGAGTGTATTTAACAATAAACGACGCACACGCACGAAGACGCACCGCGAAATCGATTCATCCCTTCTTTTTCCACTTCTTCCCATTACGGAAGGTCTCCCACTCCACCCCGCATCCCATTCCCTCAAAAGACCAGTTTGAATGGGAGTGTGGCACCGTTTGTGACCGCGCTCTCCACCACTACACCCCCCTCCTCCCCCATTCTGTCCTTCACTCTGTCCTCTGTTGCTTATCTCCCCATCTCTCCCTCCTTGCATTATCTCCGCCTACCCTCCCTACAACTCCTCCTCTTTCCCCTTCCTCTCTCCGTGAAAATGGAAGTTTCTCAAAGCGCACAAAAGACAAGCCCCCTTTTTTCCAAGTCGCGCTCTACCCGAGGAATACGGAGTCCATCGGCTTGTATGGGAGCGCATTCATTCCGAGCTTCGCGGATGATGGAGATGTCAAAAGCTCGGTGATCAATCGCGGTGGAGGAATTTTTCGTTCGCCTAGTCCGTGTGACCTGATTTCGGAAAGATTTTTATTTTCACACTTTTGTCATACATCTGGTTTCACGAGTTTTTTATCTGCGGGAATCAGGGCGATGTGGTTGGTTTCAATCAAGGCTCAGTTGTTCTTCTGGTAGCAAAAATGTGAAAAATTAACTCATCTTTCACGTGAAAATAAACTTTGCCTTTTATTGTTTTGAGCAAATTCTGTTGCGGTAGAATTCATTCTCACTGTGTTTAAAATAACAACAAACAATTTTCGTGGCGACTTATAAGTGGTATGCTACGTGCAATGTAGGTTGCCTAAGATGTAGGCTACGAAATCTTTAGGGTTACGTAAGATTAAAAGGGGCGAGTAACTCCAAAGATTTCTACTAAACTCATTCAGCCATTGGCGTAACAATAAAGTGGGGTGGGTCGCCGAATGCCTCTGACCCAGGGACTCATGAGGGCCCTCGACGTTTCCCAAATTTAGAAATAATAAAGATTTTTTTAGCGATCTCTGTTTTGTATCCTTATTTATGAAAGACTTTCAAGTAAAGCATTATTTTTGGACAGAATAACTTTTCAAGATTTTCCTGTTAATTGATAAATAAGAGTAAGTTGGTTGGCTTTACAATGGGTTTCAGCTTCAATTTATGAAGCTATTGAAGAAATATCCAGAATTGCAAAGTATTCATGCTTTCAAAGACCCGAATACGTCTCCAGATATGATTGCGGCAACCGGACAACAATTTATACTAACTCTGTATAGAGCAGATATAAAGGATCATTCTCTGAATACATACAGATAGCTCAATTATAAAGTGAAAGCTTAACCTTGCTTCTTTACCACCTACGGAAGCAGCAGCCCGACAACACTCTTTCCGAACGTACCAACAAATTCAAAGATTTTAATATATCGACGACAGTGGATTAGGCTTAATTGGGATACCACTAAAAATAACGCGCCTATTACTCTATCGCTAGGTGGTGTGGAAACGAGTACAGCATTGAAAATTCATTATAATAAATAAATAATAATAATACATTATTATTTTAATACTATTACCGTCAAATGTTTTGATTTTCATAACAAACGCGAAAGAAGTGTGAAAGCAAGTAAAAAAAAGAAATAGGGTAGGGAAACACGTTTTAACTCATGTCATCTCCCAGGTATAGCTGTGAAACTATTGGTCCTAGAGAAAAAATAAATTTACCCTTTTTTGTAGAGAATTCAATCCTCTTTAATTATTATACATATAATTTTTTTGTTCTAAACCCAACGTTAAACGAGATTTTTCTGTAAAAAACCGTTTTTGGCGGCTATTTTTCCAATGTGACGTCTGAAGCTCACCTCGGAGAAGGGGGAAAACTTAGTATGTTAATTAGGACTTTGAAATTGACCTATTTAAAAATTTCCAGGTTTCTCGGAATTAACGCATTTTTAACCTGTTTTTGTCTCTGCCAACTGGCTTATTAACATAAATGTCAAATATACAATTTTGCGTTGATCTGATTAATAGTTTTTGAGTTAGAGTGCCCACAAAATTCCGGTCACAGACACACACACACACATCATCGGGAAAATAATCAAAACGTGCTCAGGGGACCTTAAAACATGTATTTCCGTTGAAATCTCGAATTTGATTTTTTTCATGAAAACAATACTTTCTTTATACTTCATACCTATATGGAGAAAGTAAGAATCAAATTATTCGCATCCTAGTTTTCGTGGGTGATATAATTTCTACATTTTATGTGCTTGAGTCTTCTTTGGATATATTGGAACTTGAAAAAAGCAAGGGAATATAACTAAAAGTTTTGACTTGCTGAGAGATTATTATATTGAACGCGTTATGAGTTTAAATTTTATTGACTTTCAAATAGAATTCCATAAATTTATCGTATTTATTATATCCGTGACTTTATATTAGATATTTTATTGCTTTTCCTATCGTTTTTGCGAGTGATCCAAATACCATATTTTTGTTAGAAAGTTTTGTTGTTTATAATTTATCGGGATTTATGGTTGTCACATTTTACACTGGAAACAAAAATCTAATTGAAAAACGTCTCATTATAATTTTTTAACTATAAAAATCTGATGTAGCCACCGCATGACTTTCTCCATACCTGTAATATTTCTAATAATTGCAAATAGGTTAAATAATAATAAATGTTTTAAGGAGCTGCGAGAAAAATTTTAAAACTAAAAAGAACAGAAATAAACTCAAACTGCAGCCATCTGATATTAGATATAGCCCCGAAGCTCCAATTAATAAAATAAAAAGGAGCATAATGTGTTTACAATAGTCGCCGGTAGGTGGTGTGATGGCAGCTAAACAATTTAGTTTTGAAAATATCTCTTTAACAATGTATTATATGAGAAATTGTTTCAAACAAATGTTGTAGAAAATTAAATTACTTACAACTTTTATTCAGGCACGTTTTTACATTTATCAAATATTAAAGCAAATATAAAAAAAAACGGATATGTGACAATAGTAAAAACCCACTTCCGGTTGACCGAGTTTTACCAAAAACTAATTAGAACGTCTTCCTTCAAAAATCTCAAATATAAAATTTCGCTTTGATCTGATTAATAGTTTTTGAGTTAGAGCACCCACAATATTCCGGTAACAGACACAGACATCATCGATAAAATAGTGAAAACGTGTTCAAGGGATCTTAAAAAATGCACATATTTCTGTTGAAATCTCTAATTCGGTTTTTTTCCTGAAAACAATACTTTCTCTATACTTCGTATATGGAGAAATTAAAAATGACTTGTTTGACCGATATTATCTGTAATTAATAATTTGACCACGAAAAGTGTTAATTAATGTCACTTTGATAAGCAACAGTCTTCCGATACACGGAAAATCTCGAAAATTGAATTCCTCCAGCAAATTCGATGGATTTTGCTGAACTCATCTATAAATTTGCACGCAGCGAATAACTTATTTCGAATACGGTTATCATTCACTTATTTTATTGGTGATATCTCGACCGCCTTGTAGTAACATCTCGAATATTTAATAAATGCTAATTAATTAATCCCTTGAAACCATATTCACTGCCAGGTCAGGTTCTCCCCTGAGGATGCCCACTTGGTGGGTGAAATGCATAGGGATTTTCCTATAATTTTTTGGCTGAAGGAGTTTTCCACCACTGAGTAATCGAAGCCAAAGTGTTCGAGCTAGCTACTACTGTTTTCCTCTAATGGTGTTTCCAAGCTTTTTCGCACCAGCCGGTTTCAATAAAGTAAGAAATTTATCGCATATCTTAAAAGGAGAATATATACATCCGCCTATTTCGCCACCGTAGGAAATGCCTCGTTCTAGAAAAATATCATTCCCCGCGCTTATGAAAAAATCGAAAATAAAGAAAAACACCGTATTAGCGTTAAAAGCGACCCTTATTAATAAACATATCCCGTTTCCCATGTCCCACTTTGCTCGAATTGGTGAATTCGCCCATCCCCCACACGCTACCCCACCTTCACCCCACGCACACCCCAAAGCCACTTTTTCCCATTCGTCCACAAATGTCTCACTTTTTCCCCTTTCTCTCCCGCGCTCGCGCACGCTCGCGGGACAAATGGAAAAGAAGAGGGGTTAGAAAAATACTACCACCCCACTTCTTGCGTGTTCGTGACCACCGCTCGTCGCGTTTCTGCTTTCGGTGAAGTCTGAGGGAGAAGAAATAAAAGCTGGAAAGAAAGATTGTGAAGTCAACCCCTTTTCTCTCTCTCTTCCGTCGGCGGCGGCGGACGGGGAAAACTGGGGCAAATGCCACGCGGGGACGTATGTAAAAATATCGATCTTCCGTCTCGGAAGTCGAGTAGGTGAAAAGGAAGCAAAAGCGAGGACTATGGGGATAAGGCGGATCTTGAAAGGTGTCCAGAGGGAGGGAGCTGGGGAGAAAGAGAGAGGGAGGGAGGGAAGTTAGGATAAACAGAGTCCCGCTCTTTGAGGAAACATTGCAGGTCTCTCTTGATACCTCGGCCGGTCTTGGGGAGCGTCATATGCTCGGTGGTCGGTTCGCCCGTATCTCTGCTCTAAAGTTTGCTCACGGAGGGTTTTATGTTTTCCTAGTAGTTCCCGCAGCCGGGCGAACTGCTGCATGTATTAGATGGCTCAGGTAAATTTTTCTCGAGAAGGTTTTAATGGCTTTCGCCGTCCGTACTGTGGAGAGATTTGGAAGATTTTCAGGACTGTGCTTCTAGTTAAACCCGGTGTGCTCCTAAACTGCTGGTGCGGTTTATACTTCATTCCTCGTTTGCAGTGAATTTTATAACGACGCAGAAGTCTAGGATTGCTTAATTTTCCATTTATACTCTTTTGGAATGCAATCAGTTTTCGTCTGCATGTAATGGCGTCTTAGCATGCTATGACTCATAAAAGCTGAAAGTGGGAATCGATATTGAGGACGCGCGTGTTGTCGTGCTTAACGCCTCCTAGGCCTGTTTGAACTTACAGCGTGCATTGACGCAAAAGCCTTCCCGTTCTTTCTTTTTCTCGAGATAAGTTGATCGAGAAGGGTTTCCCCCTCTTTTTAATGGACACATTTTCAGTCTATCCAAAATTCTAAAACTGAACATTTTCAGTTACCGCTTGAAAATTACTGATATTATTGCTTGGTACAAGCTTGACATATTATTATTCCCGCTAAGTATGGTTTTGCTGAATTTATTTGTAAGGTGGCATGCATCTCGTTCAGAGTATGACACCTTAGGATGTAATTATTTAGGACTTTTTGCTCAGTAAAAATTAAACAATCATGATTTAGCCCATTTAGGAACAAACAATGCACAAGCGAAATAATTTGACACTGGCTTAAAAAAAATATGCTAAGGGTATGATGTGGCATTTCAATTGGCTATCGCATCTATGTGCGTTGTGAGAATGGTGACAAGATATTCAATACGGTGGGATCTTTCTCTGCATTTAATCAACGGCGGGCTTAGGATATTCGATCAATTTTACGACATATTTTATAGTTCTTGTGTCTTTATTTCGCGACTATTTATTATTTTATCGAATTTGAGATGGGGAAGATATAAATGGGAAAATTGAAAGAAGGAACACATTCTGCGAGATTATTTTTTCCATCGAAAATTGCCCCGCTTTTCACGGTTCGCAATACCGCGTGTTTAGGTAATACGTTACGTAGGATACCCGCGTTTACGGCGAATGCTCTTTTCTCGTTCCCCAGGAGAAGCTCCCTACGTCAGACGAATCCAGCACCACGACCAGGAGCGATTCGACCGTGAGAAGGAGAGTGCCTCCTTCGGGGACAGAAGAAGCCAAGAGGGCTAGGAAGCCCCCGAAGGAAAATCCGACCACCGCCCCAGTCGCTGCCCCCTCCTCCCCCACCACCACGGCCTCTGTCCCCGCCATCGCTACGGTTTCCGCCCCCGGAGAAATTAAACCGAAGGAAGCGCTGGAGGAGACGAAAAAAGAGACGGGAGAGGGAACCGAACCCGGGCCCGCTGAAGAGGAGACCAGGACGTGAGTATTCCGCACACGCATTCTCGAATATCACGCATGCTTTTGACAGTGGGCAGGAAGTGAATGGAGCGGTTTTGGGGATGGGAGGAAAGGGGGAGAGGAGGGTGGCGTTCATGTGACTTGCGGATCCTCCTACGGTGAGTGTGACGAGACAAAAGCATGGGCTTCCGGGTCCCTCTTTTGAAAGAACGGCGTATTAGAATGTCACGTGACGAACGAGGCGCCATTGTGGCGGGTTTTCATTTTTATTTCGCGGGAATGCCGACAGATGGAGCACATCGACCGCATGCGGAAATCGAAATTTTCCTCGTTAATTTTTCTTCCAGTACCATTTCCGAATCCCGTCGTGAATGCGTAGACGAGTAGATAAATAATGCCGAACTTTAATAGCTCCAATTTTTCATTAATCGAAGAATAGGTTCTTGCCGTAAATTTTCCTATGCGTAGATTATCAGCTCTCTCACTCGAATTAATTTCTTATTTCTTTAGGCGACTAAATTTTGGTTTATCGATTAATATAATGTTTTCCTTAGTTGTACTTTTTGTTCAAAAGATATTCTCAGGAACACTGCTAAAATACAATACCGATACATTTAATGACTTGACTATGGTGATAATAGGGGGAAGAGAGAGAAATTTTATCATGTTCGGTATTTGCACGGTCGAATTATTGTTAAAAATTCGCATAAATTTAAGATAAACGAAAAATTTTCTGAATCTATATGAATAAAACTTTAATTCTGTCTGTCTGCCTGTTATTCTGTTAGTTCGGGCATCACTTGAAAACGGCTGAACAGATCAGCACGAAATTTACGTAGTGTTTACAGTACACTGGGCTATTAAAAATTTTGTCCGCCACCTTGAAATAAAATGGCAGTCATAAAACACCCTTTTCTCAACTCAACGAATTTTCATGGAACAAACTTTATATAGCTTCTAGCACTACATAAAAGTCGGATAGACATAGATCATTGTATCTGCCATCTTGAAACAAAATGGCGACCATAAAACACTATTCTAAAGCCCTTTTCTCTGGATTGGCTCAACGGATTTTTACGGGACAGACTTTAATCGATTTCTTCCACCACATAGACGACGAATAAACATAGACCATGGTTATCAGTCGCAATCAAAACAAAATGATGGCCAAAAAACATTATTCTAAAGCCCTTTTCTCTGGATTGGCTTAACGGATTTTCACGGGACAAACTTTAATCAGTTTCGCTTAACCTAATCAAAACTTGAAGAATAATATTTTATAATAACCTATGCTATAACGAATAATCTCGATTTGATATATTTAAAAATGAAGCGTAAACGAAAGAGTTGAAGAATTGTATAATAGAAATTATATTTTTTAAAACAAGGAAAATTAATGTTTCAGGTATTAATTAGTTTTGAATTGTGATTGTAGTTCGGTAGGGACAGTGCGGGGACCCAAGCAATAAAAATCGTTTGCTACTTAAAATAAAACTTTCCCGAGCGAAGCCTGTCGTTTCAGGTAGTCCGTCATAAATTTGGTAATTATACCTCTCATAACAAAGTCCACTTGGGAAGACTCCTCTTTGTGGAAAGATTCCATTTAAATGAAAAAGAAACTTGTTAATTTCTACTAACAATTTTAATACACGACCAGTTTTGCTAGTAAAAAGGCAATAAATTAATTAGTTAGGAAAGCAGTAAAGAGAACAATGGAGAGTGACTGGAGAAAACAAATTCATTAGTAGGTGAAACATTGTCTGTAACATCATGGATTACTATTTCCAAATTTTCAACTGCTTTCATCACCTGATGATGCTGTAACAGGCGAAACCGGTCGTGTATTAAAATTGTTAGTGAAAATTTACAAGTTTCTTTTTAATTTAAATACAACTTATGCTAAAATAAAAAGAATGAGTTTAAAGTGATGATTAACCACGACATATATGTCATTGACAAAAAATCTAACGTGCTTTGTTTCTTTGTTTGTTAATATCTGTTGCTAAGCGTTTTGGTAAACCCGAACTTTGCAATATGTCCTAGCGCCCAGGAATTTGGTGTTTTAATATAGGTTATCTATCACTCAGGAGATAAAAATGGCGCCTATAGACACGGTCTTATATGAGACTTGAAATTATCTTGAAAGATAGTGATTATCAGCTATTTTCAAGAGAGTACACGGAATGGAGTCAAAGATTTATCGATTGCCAATCTGAACTGGAAATATCTGCTCATATTTTCTGTCGTCTGCTTTTTTCCTCTACTCCTCTGCTCCAAATTCGGATGGTGTACAAGCGACAAGCGCACGGTGCACTATCTCTGCTTCGATGGAATTGCACAACACAGCCGAGGAAGTTAGATTTTCGGAATCCGATAAGATACTATTTTTTCTCCATTGTTTCCACAGCTGAAATTGGCCATTCCGTCCCAACAACTCCAATGTAGTAGCTCCATTACTCTCAAAAAGATTTTTCCTCTTGTAGTCTCTTTGTCTCTCTTGCTCTACGGCCATTTCCTTCTCGTCTTTCGTTTCATATTTTTCACCCGCCTCTTTCATTCTTCTCCACAAAGTCCATATCGAAGCCTTCCCTTTTACTCATCGTTCTCGTCTTTTTCATTCCATTTTCTCTATTCTCTCTCCTAATATTTTCCTCTTTATTTTCGTTCGCATGCTATTCGTCATTCGTTCAAGCTTCCTCTTCCTTTCATCATATTCTATTCACACTTCCTTAAAATTTTCTCATATTTTCGTTCGCATTCTGTTCCTCGTTTGTTCAAGCTTTCGCTTCCTTTCATCGCATTCTATTCACCCTCTCACTTCCGCCTTCTCTTCTGCTTTACTCATTCCATCTCCTTCGGTTTTTCTCCATCCCTCCCAATCTTCTTTCTTTCCACTCTCTCTTCCTCCCCTTCCTTATCTCTCCATCGCTTTCTCTTTCTGCATTCCACTCACACTACTTTCTCCCCTCCTTTTTCCCTTCTCTACCATTCCTCTCTCCCATCCCCTCACTCCTTTCTTTCCTCGTTCATCCGCCCTCACTCTCCCTCTCTCCACCTCTCCCCTCCCTCATAATCCATTTCTCCTCCCTCTCCCCTCCCTCTCCACCTCTTTCTCTCTCCACCTCTCCCCCCCCCCTCTCTCCACCTCTCCCCTCTCTTTCCACCTTTCCCCTCCACCTCTCTCTCACTCCACCTCTCTCTCTCTCTCCACCTCTTCCCTCCCTTTCTCTCTCTCCACCTCTCCCCTCTCTCCTCTCTCTTTCCATCTCTCTCCCTATCTTTTTCTCTCTTCCTCTCTCCTTTCCTTTATTCCGTCTTTCTCTATTCCACTTTCTCTCTCTATAATTCCCATTTTATTTCATTCATTTTTTCTCTTGCTCAGAATTATTATTTTATTCCCATTCACTCCCCGCCATCTTTATCTTTTCTTTTCCTCTTATCTCTCTCTCTCTTTCCCTCTCTCCGCTCTTTCGTTTATTTTTGGGTCACTTCGAACGTCCTTGCGTGAGCGTGTGCGTGCAGTTTTAAGGGGCATTAAAAAGGTAAGGGAGGCTCCTGAGATTGCTTCCCCCTCCTCCCTCTCTCAATTCCTTGCCCCTCCTTCCCTCTAATGCTCTATTTATCGATCGGACACGCACGCACACGCCTGACTTACGTGGGCGATGGGAATAGGGGTGTAAAAGAGCAGGAGGAGAAGGGTTAAGAGGAAGGGGAGAGGTAGAGGTTTTTAGGAGGTAATGTGTGAGAGGGCAGCATGGGAGTAGGGAGAGGTCTCCCTCTTTTACCTTAAACTGAGAGGTGGAGGTTAATCGGTGTTACTCTGCGCTTGGCAACGGGTGCGAAAAAGCTCGCTCGGATCGTATTAGGCGGGAAGGCTATCACATACTTACGAAGCGGGGTTAATTAGTTTATTAGTTTCTTTCCGTGTGATGTTGCTATGACCTCCCATGGTGGTACCTCGCGTCCTAAGGGTAAAAAATAATCCTAATACATACATTTGTTAATTTCATGGTAAATAAGATATTATAATAAAATCTTAAGTTTATCCGTTTCTAGATTGAAACTGGTGAAGTCTCTATGTTTATATATATATATATATACACATACACACACACTAGGGGCTCCGCCCCTACGCGAGTCAAACGAAGCGAATTCGACTGCTGCCCGTGTACAACCCTGAACCCCATCCTTTCGGCATATATTCAAGGTAGAAGATTATACTTAGCCCTATTTTCGAGCTTCTTTCACCCTGCCATTCCTCTCCATCTCTCTCACCCCATCTCTCCCTCTACCTCCCCCTCTACTTCCCTCCCTATATCCCTTCCCCCTTTACCAAACTTCCGCTTTCCCTCATTCTCTCCCTCTCCCTGTCCCTCTTTCTTTTCTCTCTCTTTCACTCTTTCTTTTCTCCATACTTACGTCGTCCTCCGTTTTCCCAATACGGTCCAATATAATTTTGTGAGTACAGCAACGATGCTGGGTGTTCTTGGCAACGAAATATTCACAAAAAAACTGAAAAATTTAGTCTTCTAAACAATTTTCTAAATCAGTTCGAATATTATTTGAAAATATACGGTAGGAAAATGAATTTGCGTTCTTTTGCATGTACCATGGTTCAGTTACTTATTTCTTCGTTAATCATAAATAATTTTAAAAAGCAAATTAAAGTTGTCACACTCTTTTACGGGTTAATCAAATGCAGGATGGAAACTATCCTGGCATCGAACCCATCCTCAACCGCAGATTTGTCACATGCAAAATTACACGCCGAGTATTATAATTAAAGTTTCTTCGAAATCGGACTGACCTATCGCGATTTATTTACCCCGTGCACTGTTGCGTGCATGACCAGTTTGAACGCCTAATTCCATCCGAGAGTCCTCTTTAAATGCGTGCCTGGCAGCAGCAAGACTTCATTGTTAATCTTATGGGAATTTTTTGCATTTTCAATTTTTTTGGGGAACAAACTTAAAAACTTCCCGTTTTTGCAATTTTTCTTTTGTTTATTGGTCATGAGCAAGCAGTTTGCGAAATTTAAGCTATCTAGCTCATCCGAAAGTAAGAAATAATTTTTATGTAATTTGCGCTAGGCTGGATAGTGCGGTTAAAATAAGCTAAAATTCTTAAATCTTGATCACTCGCATTCTTACTGAAGAGAGAATTATCGAGAAAGCCTTTTGGCTGGAATACAATGGCTAAATTAGGTATATTCAGCAGCTATAAAAAAATTGGGAAAGCATTTCGATTCAAGTTATTCGCCGTTATTGGTGTTTCACAGAGAATAGATTTAATCGGATAGGAATTACTTGAATGAAACCCACTGTTCCATTCGAAGTTAATAGATTACAGAAAGGATTATTTCGACATTGGTCTCCAGCAAGCGACTCAATAACTCGCGCAAATCGATAATTTCGTCCCACTGCGCAAATGAAATCGGAACTACTTAAAAATGCGTGCTTGCCTATTATTCTTAATTTTTGGGAATTTTTACCTTATTTTTGACATTATGAAATTATGTTAAGCCAAAAGTCACCTGAGGAAAAAATTTTGAAAACATATTTTCGAAACATTTTATGTACTTGTCAAATAATTTTTATCCTTATCTTCAATCAGTGTGATTTTTATAAGCTGTTATTATTTTTTCTGGATAATTTTAAATATTACATTCTCTTGATTCATCACTCTCTTTCTTTACATAACATATTACGGAATATCTTTCAAAGAGCACGACATTTTTGAGGAAAAAAGCTGTTATGGCATCGGAACCATTCCCTGAATACCGCATTTACGCGTGTTTTTGTCTTTAAAAAAATCACCGAATGTTTAAAAAAATCGCGTTTTGAAAATAATTTCTTACACTCAAAACATTTGCTCAAATTTCGTTTGTCTTTCTCTATAAATCGCATGGACTTCAAAGAGACCACACTTGTGTTTACATTGCTAAAGTGAATTCTGAGTGGCGCTTCCGTAGCGCATGAATGAGTCCTTCGATTGGCAACATGCCCTTCGCGAAATAAATTGGGAGAGCGCCATTTAGAAGAGATTTGTTTGCTTTCGCGAGAGAGGTGTAGTAGTGTTTTTTTCCTGCCCGTTCCATGGAGGGCAAATGGGGAGTCTTATTTACGAGGCGTCACGCAATTCAAACGCATCGCATCTTTCTCTCTTATTTCAAGCGACGCGTATATAGTCACGCTCGTTCAAAAAAATGAGACTGTTCCCCCAAAAACAGAAAACCATTACATATCTTATCAATTTTAACTTGTCAATTTCACCCTTCTGCCCATTTCTCCTTCTTTCCTATCCTCGGACCCTCGTTTCTTTCTCCGGTTTCCCTCCATTCGTCATTCTTACTCCATTTCCTCCCTACTCTTCCTCCATCTATTCTCTTCTCCGTCCCCTTTTTTCACGTTTTCACTTCCCATATCTCATCGTTTTCCTCTTCCTTTATTCCAATATCCCTATATATAATTCTCTCCTATACTCTTCTAATATTATGTCTCTCTTCTATATCTCATCTCCTACCTCCTCCTATCTCATAATGTTCTATTTTCTACAACACTTTCTCACTTCTATTCCACCCTCGCTTATTTCCCTACCCCTACCCTTTCCTTTTTCTGATCTCTTTTCTTCACCGACTTCCTTCTTTCATTAATGCTATATTTCATTAGTATTCACTCTGCTTTACCATCGTCCACTTATATCCCTATTCTGATTTCATTGGTTGATTTAGCTTTGGTAATAACCTTTCCGAGAATTTTTAGTTGCCTTTTCTGAGGAACGTTTTTGTTGCTGGAAAAAACGATCGCTTCCTCGCGATCTATGGACGATTTAAATATCTAACGATTACAAAAGTGTTCAGGATCTATGATAAACCGCCGTATACTTAGCTTAAAAACGCTGTTTTCTTACCGCGATTTATTTTATAAAAAATTTTATTTTGTTATCCGACTGCAATTCAGATGAATTTTTCTTGCTGATTATGATCCGAGTTTTATTTAGTTTCCTTATGAGGTTTATTTATCGTGATTGATTATTTCGTCAAATTTTCACGTTGTTGCGTAGTTATTTTTCGCCGTTTAAACTGAGCATGCGTTTTGTGAGCCACTGCCTTGGGTCACGGACATACTTTAAGAAGTCACGTATTCCATTACACCCTCTAAAGTTTCTTGTATTAACTTTGGTACTCGCCATTAAACATTTTCCTCCACCATGTCGCTGGAGGATCCACTCCGGCCGAGGCAATCCATCAACCCATTGCAATCTCTCCTCCGCCGGCCCATTTCGCTTACATCTTTTTCAGATTCATCTTCTAGCATTCTGTCCCTTTATCTCTAAATGTCTTTTGCAGCGAGTATGCTATGTTGTCGTGGCATCATGTTGCTCAAGTTCTTATCGATCTAGCAAGACGAGGTATCTTTAAAATAACGAACTTATACATTTCCACGTGCCGTTTTTTATAATTTTTTTTTTACATGCAATCGAGATTTAGAGATTTTTTCCCGTCTCATTGAGTTTCTGCGCATCGGATTTTTGCTCGCGGGGGAAAGCAATCAAAAGGAAATGATTAATATCTTCAATTTACAGCTCAGCTCTAGCGTATAACGGAATTTAAGTTTGAGATCCTCATCGCTCAATTGAGTTTCGTTTTCATTGGTCGGATCTTTATTCTTGGCTCGTTTCGCTTTACGTTTTCTTTTCAACTGTCATCTTGAATAAATAATTTCTTACTCAAAAAGCCAATTAGTAGTGCTATTATTTTTGCTTTTAAAGTCATTATTTTTAACGGAAGTGCAAAGTATAAGCCTGTTTTGTTAATATATCCATGAAGATCTCTTTAGCCAAAGTGCAGTCTTAGCAAAACCTTATGAGCCTATTATTAGCCTAAAATGAGCCTTTTACATTGAGCGGTTAAAATTTATTTATGCACATAATGCTTCATTGTGGAACCTACGTTACAGTACGTTCATCAAAAGTGTGATTACAGCCATAATCATGAAATACTTAGAGGCCATTTTCAAAATGAAGTCTCATTATATATCACAAAGGTTTATCAAGAGATTTACTGCTAATCACGATATTATAGCGACCATCGGTGGTTTGATAGAACATTAAAAATTTTGTGGAATGTGGTATTAAAGACACGTATAGCATCATTTGGTAATAAATATTTATCTTAAACAAAACAATAGTCAGATTTATATTAAACTAAACTGATTTATTTGCATCGTTTATATTTACTTGTATAAATAATTGCGAATAAACTTTAGCATACATTTTGGTTCAAGTTAAATTATTTAATGAAATTTGTATAAGGAAACTATATACCGTATTATCAGATTCATCTTGAAGATTTAGAGAAAAGTTTATATTCCATCAAGCAATAAAACTATTCAAGTAAACTGCAGCAAGAAACAAAGGTGTTGAAATGACATGTTATGTATGTTCGCATAAAACTGAAATTAAATTTTGACATTTGAGAAGGAGATGCCTCTTTGAGGACGTTTAGTGTTGGAGGTTTACTACTCTGTTATCCCTTCTTCACCGTAAATACCCCAATCCGAGAATGAAGAATCATGCTGGCTTGATAGCACCTATCCGGTAAACAGGGAGACCCGGGTTCGGTTTCCGGTGAAGTACAGGATATTTTTCCCTTTTCAAATGTCAACATTTAAACTACAGCATATTGATTTAATCATATAAAGATAATTTTTAATTCTTCTGTCTACAACAAAGTGAATCATAACTTAGACTTTTCACTTTCATTGCCGAGAGGAAGATAAGGAAATAATATATTTTCCTAAAATGTTTTCATATTCGCAATTATTATTACTGAAACCATTATATTAATATATTATCACACAATTACGTTTGCAAGTGTCAATTTTTCCTATTTTTGACACTAGGATTCCACTATTTACTCCTAGACACTTTTCCAGCGTGAGACGAGCCTTATAATGAAGAGCTTACTGATTAAGATTCCCTTTTACTGCGTCTTCTGAAATTGAAAATAATGGAAGCTGTCTCATATTGGCTCACAAATCCATTGCATTTTTTGTAATTGTAGTCATGATATATCAGCGTGTTCAAATCATACGTTAACCGGTAAAAAGTTTATGCAAAGTCGGTTATAGACCTTGTAGTTATGGATTGTTAGTGAGAATTGTATTTGAAATTCATCGATTAATTTACAAATTACATGATACCTTTTATGGATACATTCAATATCTGTTTATAATTGGTCTTTTTACTTCTTAATTCAAATTTCCGTATGGCTGGAAAAATATAAAACTATGCGAACATATGAAATGCATAATCGACAATTGATAAATTTATTCTAAAGTAATCTTAATAATAAAACTGGTTTGTGAAATATCCCATTTTCTTAAAAATACTAAATGGCTTGCTTCATCAACACATTATTTAGTCCTAGAAGAAATAAAACGCAAGGAAGTTGTCAGTCAATTTTAGGTGAACATATTTGTTCTAGGAGGATTAAAGAAGGAGAGAGGGTTTTTTCCCATTTTCTGATATCAAAATTTGTTTGCTTCCCTCTGCTGCATAGACGAAATTTTTTTCTCCCCTTAAAGTAATTAATTTCAAAACTTCTGTCTCAGTTCATGCGTGATAGGTAAAAAATATGTGCAGGCACACACAACATATATTCCTCCCAGAAGGTGTGCTACTTGTCCTTCTCCCATCGAAGAGCAAAGAAGAAGATCGGGCGAAACTTGAAACGTCTGTTTACACTCCGTCACGAATTCAACCCGTCCACGCGATCATCTTCCAGTATATAACCTTTCTTCTGTCTGAAGACTGCTATGCGATCCCCTTTCTATCGTTCAAGGCGGAAAATATCTTCCGTTAAAAAGGTCGTACAGGGAGCACAACGGTGTTCCTTTTGAAGTCTCCTTTCGACTCTCTCCTATATTACTCTTTCTCTGATTACGTATGGCGCAGCAGAGAGGCGAAAGATAGGTATTGGACGTCAAGAACCTAACTTGCCTCTCCATTTCTTTTTTATTCTCTGATCCTGGAAAATATAGAGCGCTTTGGGTTACTGCGAGCCTTTGATCCCCACTTAACCGCGTGAGCGCAGGCCGCATTGTGTTCACCAGCAATTCGAAAAATCTATCCGAGTCCATCGAGCTGAGTCACGAGATGTCACTTCACACGGCTGTAAAACTACGCTTTGTATTTGCCATGGATTCCCCAGGATTTTATAAGAGTTTTATTACTTCCAATAGGATTCCCCCGTGGATAATAGGGGATCTCTTTTAACGAAAGAATCCGTTAAGATGCATTCCTTCGGAGCTATTTTTTTATCCTCTCTATCGGAAGCCGTTAAGTATTTTTATGAACTAATTTAATAGTTTTCTTTAATAAAAGGCTATATTGTCAGTTGTATATTTCGTGTTAGTTTGCGGTCCATGGAAAAAGTGCCATTTATTTGAGTACAATGTACATATTACCTCCTATTCAACTGATTAAATTGAACTTGCGTTTTTTATAGTTGTGCTGCATGCAAAAAGTTGTTTGGGTGGATATAGATAAATATTTTAAAAATACGATAAAATCATTTAAAGATACCTAAATATGTTGAACCTAATTTAATCGTAACAAAACAACGCTAACGCCGAGGAAATTTCAGGCTACTTGCGGTATTTTTTAAGTATAAACGAATTTGCAAATTTAAAACCGCCATATGCACATTAATTTTAAAGACATTTACGGGTTTCGGCAAGAGAGGCATCCGAATTTCAAAAGGAAAATTTTCAATTCTTAGAATCCACCAAATGGCAACTAAGTCTCACACAGCTCACATATTATTCCAGGTGAGTTCACGGCGTTTCAAATACGCACGTTTCGCACGCAATATGTGGAGTTAATTATATATTTTAAATAATAAAATGTTTTTAATAATAAATATATTTTTATTAGCCAATTTGCCCGTCAAATATGACGGAAGTATCAATTTTTATAGTGCGAATTTTACCCGGATCGACCGTCCACCTCGTGGGGTCCGTAAAAGGTCAACCCCAGGTAGTTCCTCACAATTCGAAATCTGACCGCGTATGACCATCCGCGCAATTGGAAAACACCATAGTTACAATTCAGTCAAGTTTACGTACTTACGAATTTACATTCGAAATTTTTGTATTAGGATTTCCTTCCCGAGACCTTCCACTAAAAACACGTGCACGCAAACGCAGGGAATTTTATCTCTCCGTTATAAAAGGAAGCAATTCCCTTTAACTCTATTCTTTCCCTTTATCACATCCCAATACCCAACCCTCGTTCTTCTTCAGCTACACGTCTCCCCCCTCCCACCCGCTCCACTTCCTCCCCACCTCATACTTCAGTCCCGTTTGACCTTTGCTGGCGACAAGGTAAGTGCGGAGATGCGGGAGGTGAATTAAAAATAGTAGCAGAGAGTGTATGAGGTTTCTTTCCGAGTTGCCGACAAGTGGCAGGGGGAAGAAAGATAAGAATGGGGAGGAAGGACGCGAGGAGAATGGAGAGGGAGGTCGCAAGAGGAATACTGAGAACCTATCGAGGGAAATAAGAGAGAGAGAGACGAGAATATTGGGAGAGAAAGGAGGGAGTTGGGGCGTAAAAAGTAAGAGATTGCAAGGTAAAGAGTTTTTTTCTAGGCATAGGAAACGACCTCTAGGAGTGGAAGTCCCATCCACGTGAATCACTCGCCGATTCCTAGGAAATTGTGATGGAGACAAGAGAGGATAGGGAAAGTCCTTTTTTTACCCTTCGAAGTGAGCCAGAGAAGGAAAGATGAGAGTCTCGGAGAAATTTAAGGTGCGATAAAGGTTGGTGAAGAGGATAGGAGAGAGAGAGAGAGGAAGAAGACATGTTTAAAAGGAGACTGAGGAGATTATGAGAGGAGAAGAGAGCGTGGAAGAATGGATTGGCTGTTGAGACGAGCGTGAGAGCAAAGGAAGTTTTGAGAGAGAGAGAGAGAAAGCCCGGCGAAGTCGATATCGAGGGCTGTCAAAGACTTGTGATACTTGCGTTGTAAATTTTTTTACCGGGTTTCATTTTAAGGGTTGAATGAAGAAACACGATAAAAACCTTTATTGCCTCTGGCGTTTTATTATGTTCGTTGTGCAATGAACGCTCGGTTGCCAATTCGAGTATCTATCCTCGATCTTATGCAACCCAGATAGCACCTCTCCAAAAGAAAACGACTCTTGGTTTAAACGTTTATTGTGTATCAGATATCGGATCACAAATTGGTAATATTTTTAATTATATGAGATTTAATGTAGCAAAAGTTTTAGTTGCAGAAAAATAGCAATTTCGGGTATTGAAATGGGCTGAGTTTTAGTTGCAGAAAAATAGCAATTTCGGGTATTGAAATGGGCTGAATAAATAGAATGAGCGAAGAGTCACCTTTTAAACATATTATTGCAAATATTTTTATATGCCTGAAACGTTTGTTAAACATAATATCATTTAAGAATATGTTTAAATTATAAACTAAAGGAAATACAAGGACTTTATAATGGTTAGGAGCTTGCAAAGAAAAAAGAAATGAAAATATTATGAAGTTTTATATACATATTTTTACTAGCACTTTATATGGGTCGTCTCGATTCAATGTAAAATATATAAAAATATCGCCTTTTTACTCGAAACCCTATTTAATTGAACCTACGTTTTCTAGTGCTTTGAGACCTAAGTTTAGGAGACTAAAAAACGGTGAGGTAAAACTTTAATATATGTGAAAATTATCAATAGGAGGAAAATTTTCTTGTAAATAGAAAAACTAAAAAAAGAAATGAATAGCCCATAGTATCATATTTTGTTTAATTTACTTTAACCTAAAAAATATATTTATAAATTTAATTGATCATAATTTGTTTTCTATATTTATTTAAAATCCAGAAAATTGGTAAGTATTGATGTCTATTTAATTTCACGAAAGCTAAATTTAAAAAAAACCACGAATCACACAGAATTCCATAAAAAACAAAAGGATTTATTAAACAGAGATAGGTAAATGTACTGAAAACGCGCCGAGAAATATTAAAGTTGGACGGAATTATATAAAAGGGTTTCATTTGAATTCGAGCCGAAATTAGTTTTCTCCAGTCTAGCGTTGAAAACGGAACGAAAGCATCAATTGAGGAAAATTGCGGGAAACACTGTTTTACCGAATCATAAAACAGGAGAAGATTGAACGAGTGAATGGGAGCTTTGAAATGGGCCAAGTATGAAAGAAGAGGATGAAAAAGGTTACATAGAGAGATAGAAATGGAGAGAGAGAGAAATGGAGAGAGAGAAAGGCGGAGAGAGAGATAGAGAGATGGAGGGGAAGAGAGAGGGGCAGAAAGAAAGGGAGGAGAGGTAGGGAAAGAGGGAGAGAAAGATGTAGAGAGATGGAGGGGAGAGAGAAAGGGACGGAAAAAAAGGGAGGAGAGGTAGTGAGAGAGGGAAAGAAAGACGGAGAGAGATGGAGGGGGAGAGATACGAAGAGAAGGAGAGGAGATAGGGAGAGAGATACGGAAAGAGAGATGGAGGGGGAGAGAGAGAGGGGCGGAAAGAAAGGAAGGAGAGGTAGGGAAAGAGGGAGAGAAAGATGGAGAGAGAGATGGAGGGGAGAAAGAGAGGAACAGAAAGAAAGGAAGGAGAGGTAGGGAAAGAGGGAGATAAAGATGGAGAGAGATGAAGGGGAGAGAAAGAGGAACGGAAAGAAATGGAGGTGAGGTAGGGAGAGAGGGAGAGAAAGACGGAAAGAGAGAGGAACGGAAAGAAAGTGAGGTGATGTAGGGAGAGAGGGAGAGAAAGATGGAGAGAGATAGGAACGGAAAGAAAGGGAGGAGAGGTAGGGAGAGAGGGAAAGGCGGAGAGAGATAGAGAGATGGAGGGAGAGAGAGAGACGAAGAGGAAGGGAGTAGAGGTAGGAAGAGAAAGACGGAGAGAGATAAAGAGATGGAGGGAGAGAGAGAGGGACAGAAATAAAGGGAGGAGAGATATGGAGAGAGGGAGAGAAAGACGGAAAGAGAGATAGATAGATAGATAATCGTCTTAATTCGGGCGAAATTTAGACCATAAGGTCCATTCTTACATTTAACCCTAGATAGATAGATAGAGATATGGAGAGGGAGAGAGAGAGGGACGAAAATAAAGGGATGAGAGGTAGAGAGAGAGGGATAGAAAGACGGAGAGAGATAGAGAGATGGAGGGGGAGAGAGAGAGAGACGAAGAGAAAGGGGGGAGAGGTAGGGAGACGAGGAGAGGAAGGAAGTGAGACGAGAGATGGAGAGGAAGTGGGACTGAGGCAGAAAGAGCGACGGATGGAGATAGAGAGAGAGGAGGGGAAGAGAAAGTGGGAGATCGGCGAGATTGAGCGCCAGGGAAAGGAGAGAGAGAGATTACGATTTTCGCCGCAAGTTACCCAAAAAAAAGGAGCAGACGCCCGTGAGTGGACGTGACATTTTGGGCTGCGGTGATTCACGAACGGCATTACGCCCTTCGCTCCCTAAAGCCACACGCTGCGCAGGCGATTTCACAGGCAATCATGTCAAACTGCTGGAGATATTGAGCAAGTGAGCAATAAAGAGATGATGAAGAACTAGAAGATGTAATGGAAGAAGTTGCGGAAAAGCCAAAATATAAAAAAACGAAATAGATAAATATAGAAAAGTCGAAAGTTGAGGAG
This sequence comes from Tanypteryx hageni, assembly GCA_028673005.1. NCBI lineage: Eukaryota > Metazoa > Arthropoda > Insecta > Odonata > Petaluridae > Tanypteryx > Tanypteryx hageni. The sequence continues at coordinate 40,770,176 of CM054112.1, read as the reverse complement.
AAGAGAGAGAGAAAGAGAGGGATAAATGTAAAAATTCGCGAAGAATGAGCTTATTAAAATGAAAATGTTAATAAATGAAGAAAACAGCGATATTTCAAAATTATATGAACGAAAAAGTCTAATAAATATAACACTACCAAGCAAATAGTTTATTTTTCTGTAGGAAAGCGCATTCACTAAAATCACTTTAATACGAAACCGGTTAATACATAATACTCGTTTATATAGACTAGCTTCCCATCTCCTGCGATAACAGATATTGTAGCTAGTTTTTAATAACGACACCGCTATTTCAACCCATGAAAACTAAGTGTGTCTTTCAATTTTGCATAAATGAGATTCTTCTGTAAATAAAAATAATAACCATTAGAATAAAAAATAATTGGATGAATGGCGGGCAAGGATAAAAATCGAAAAAAATAGCGGCAAGATTAGAAATTTTTGAGGTTTTTTTCGGCCAGAGGCATTTTTATTTTTCGTGGGGAAAGATCTAGGCGTATTGGATCACGTAGATAGTTGGCTCGCTTATCGCAATTTGTCAAGGACCCGTGAGAGCTGGAGTTACGCGGAAAAAAAGTATCATGAATTTAGGGGAATTAAAGCAAATTACCGCTGCGGAATAAAATCCGAAGAGAAGGTTACAGAAATACACAAAGATTTCCATCATGATGTTCGATTAACATTTAGAAATATCAACATAGAATAGGAAGAGAAGATAGGAAGAATATTGATGAAAGAAAGAAATAAGGCAGTGAAATTTGGAGAGTAAGTAATGTAATTTGAGATGGAGTAAACGGAATGTAAGTAGAACGCGAAATAAGAAGAGAATTGAGGAAGAAGCAGTGAAAATTGGGAAGAAAGGAAAGCGTAATATGGGGAGAAAGGAGAGAGAGAATGGGTAAAGGAATAAGTAATGGATTAGAAGTGACAGTAGAAAGAAAACAATAGATTAGATGTGAGAGGTGAAAGAAGAGAGACAAATGACGAAGAAATAGAGGGAAGGAAGAGATATAAAGGAAGGAAGGAGAGAAGGAGAGGAAATCAGAGTGGGAAAACACCGTGAGCAGTGGCCAGGATAGAGAGAGGCGAGGTTGCTGCAGACCCGCCCTTTCGGGGAACGGGCAAAAAATATATACGTATAGGGGGAGAGAGGTGGGTTGGCGAGTTTGGGATTAATGGTCGCCAGATGCAAATGAGTTAGGCGCTGGATTCGTATATGCGGTGGACTTGGAAGCGGAGCCTCGCGTGCGCGGCCCACGCTAAGCAAGGGTAGGGTTCGATGCCTCCCCATTCCTTTCTCCCCATCCCTTCCTCCCCCTTATCCCCCTCCTCTCCCTTGGCTTTCACGCCGAAGCCTCCGCCCACAGACCGGCATGGGGGGCAAGGGAACTGTTATCGGTAGGCAGACGCCGGGCCCCGGCGGGCCCACCCACACTACCTTTCGGAGTCACAAGAGGGAAACGCGATATGAGGTAGAAGGTGGCTTGGGTTCGGGTGGAAATGAGCCACCGGAGATTTGCCTCCTCTGAGGAGGAGATCGCCTATTCTTCCTATTCCCGATTGAATCGATATATTTTGGCGCCGATGAGGAATTATCAGACCGTAACAATGACTGTTTGTTAAACAACAAGTCTCCGACTAATACGATCTAATTTAAAATTTGGCGGAATTGGAAACCGGTTTTTTTCGCGAAAGAGATGTGAAGGGAAACTCGATGGAATCCCGGCGGCCCTGAATTCGCTGAATCCTTTCTAATCTGGCTCGCGCGGTGGAATTTTTCTCGTGTTCATGCGTGCTTTTTTACATTTTACACTAGGACATTGAGTGGAGTGATTAAGTTTCTCTTTGCTTTTTTTCAATGGAGTTGCTACGAGTGGAATTTATGCAAATGTTTACCATATCATGGCTGGGATCTTTTTATCCAATAAAAAGTAAACATTTTATATCCGGAAACGGCCTAAATGAAGCTATGAACCCGCGGGTTTTTTAAGTTAAAAATTTACCAGCATATCATCATGTGAAAATAAACTTCTAAGCAATCATTAATTTGGACTATTTTAACCCTTAAACGCTCACATATTCTGGGAATACATTTTCGTAGACGAATGGTGATTAAATATTTAGCCATAATTTACTATGCAGAGGGTTGGCCAAAAACTATATTCTTTGGAATAAACTAAACGATATAAATGACTCCTATAAAAAACTTATTCAATGTAGCTTAAAAAAATTGAGTACTCCGATCTAAACATTTGTCCAATAAGCGTTAAAGGGTTAAACTATTTCTATTATAGTCAGGACCACGAGAATTCCTCCAACGAATAATTTTCAAAATAAGTTTTGGGAATGGTTTTTTTCACTTCACATAAATATTTCCAGTCTTGGTATGGGACGTATTTATTCGTTATTGCAATGCGATTGTTCATTAGAGGATATGCACATTCCGAGTTCGGAATTTTAAATGATACCGATATTAGACATCATTAGGAATCCCATGACCTTATACAAAAGAGCGTTATAAAATGCGTTATAAAATAAAACTTCTGGTCTTGGTCAGCTGTATGTATTCTCCTTCCTCTTTCTCGCCAGTCTCTCCGTGGGGTTTAAATCCATGTACAATTAAAGGATTACATTCTATGTGTACGGTTAGAAAAGGGAAAAACCGTTCTTAAATTGGAAATTTGCTCAAGACTAGTCTGCATAACTCTCTCCTTAAAACTCATGTTTCTTACCTATCCGAAAGAACGAAAAATTTGTTTGAAAACTGCTGTTAACCATTAGAGAAGTTAAAATCGCTCAGTGCAGTACAGTATCGCAAATGCGTTTAACGCGCACCAAAAATATTTGATTCGGTCACAATTGATTTGAAACAGCCATTTTGATTTAGCAGACATTTTTTATAAGATGCCTATATTTTACAGTTATAAAATTTCTTCCGTGCAGAACCATCTCGCCCGTCCTATGGATAAAAACAAATTAAAAAAATTAAGCACTTAAAAATTAAATGGAAAAATAAGTATTTAGATATCTGCAATTGCCATAAAAAGTTCTGAAAACAAGATGTGGCAGCCGTCATTAGTGATGTTAACTGTTAGTAGATCCTTTATGGTTCTTTATTACCTACTTTCGGTGAATATCGTTGATGGCGGCTACCTGGTATCTGAAATGCACTTACAACCTTCATGTGACTGTTTGAAATTCCTTATCTTGTACTTAAACTTTAAATTTGATATTTAAGTACTTATTTTGCGAATAAACTTTCTTGTCTATTCAAAGTTTTAATTTTTATCAGTGTACTTCATTTATTTTTTCATCGCAATTCAGTCCATCAACCACGGAGAATGAACAACTTAAATACTTGGTATTTTTTTGGATAAATGGATAAATTCCACAAAGTAACGCCTCAAACTACGAATTTCAGTTCATCAAGTTTTTTATCGGAACAGAACGGGTTTTTTTTTAAGGATTACGAAAGTAAATGAACTTTTACTAATTTTGCTCCTACATTACCGCCGTCAGGCAAATATTTGCAGGAATGTTTTTTAAGAGCCGTATGATTTATATACTTGTGGTTATTATCAGCGACGGTTAAAAATGTAAACTGGAATGTAATTAAACCCCTAAGTCCATCCTCTGTATGGAGAAGCGACTGAGGAGCAAAGTTTACGGGAACAGCCAAGTCAAGAAAACGTACGCCTCTGATTAATTCATTTTCCATATCCCTCGGGTCGGCCATCTCGCGGGAGGAAGCGGAATCTATCTAGATGCACCGGAAGATCAACAATGAGGAACTTCCCATACTACTAGGTGTTGCTGCGCTCCCCTCTTCTCCCACCATCTTCCCTGTGTATTCGAATACTTCTTGTTAACCATTTCGTCATTTATTGATATTTCACGGCAATATTATTTTAAGTTGTTACTGGAGAAAATAGTTTATATATTTCAAATAATACTTCCGACATAAGTTTGAACAGTTTTAATCTGTTCGACGTACATTTAAGAAATATTATTATTTTTAAAGGCAAAAGTTTGATAATTTTCGCGATTAAATTGTATTTATTTAGGAAGAATTTGTGTCTCTATCATTGTAATGATGTCAACATTTTATAGAAGATCAAACATTATGGATATATTTATTTAATGTTTATTCTTTAACCTTAGAATTGATATTCTGTAGCTACTTTTTTACGTTAAGTCAAGGTAATGGTAATTTAATACAGTCTAAGCGTGAATGATTGAATAGCTGGCCAAATAAAAAATAGATAAAAAAAATGCGCTTCCTTCGAATCTGCTTAACTTGCATCATTTATACGTAATTGTATGTCGTAGGAAAATACTCTTTTCACAGCACAAACTATCTTACATCAACCTTTTTCTTAGTGTCCCTCTCACACTGTGATAAAAAGTAATGACTTCTGCAGGCGTAATTTAAAGCGCGATGCATCACATTGAGATAAAATAAGGATAGCTTTCACCTTTTAACTGAGAATAAAAATATATTAATTTGTAAGGAAGAATTATGAACTAACGAAATCCATCTTTGACGGATATACTCAAATAGCAGGCCAATAAATTGAGTTTTACCTTTATTTCATGAGTAATGAGTAACATTTTCAAGAACATCGATTTTTAATAAATTTTTAGTAATTTTTATGGTAAAAGAAATAAATTAATCAAGCGGAAAATTGTGAAAATCACTACAATGGGATTCATTTATTTTAAGTTCAACATATAGATTTATATGCATAGCCAATATGAACCTTTCAATGTAGTTGGCGTTTAAATAAACCTTTTGAAGCATAGTTTAAAGTAAATAAGATTCTATATTTTAAGGATAAAAGGACTTTTCAGGGAAAAATTACATTCCGAATAATATAGATACCAAGGGTCAGAGTTCTTTGGCCGCGAGAGCTTTAATTATTCGTTTTGGAGAGATAAACAAATCAAAGTCAGTCTCCATTGTGTATTTCATCTCCTAAGCCCTTACCTTCCTACGAGTTGGGACCCGCCGAGGATATAGCAGTACTCGATTACTCTTGTAAGACTCGTACCCTTCCCCTTCTCTCATCCCCTCCTTCCCTTCTCTCTCCTGCTCCTCCTCCTCCTGTGCCGTCTGCTTCTAAAGGGCCATTGCCCGCAAGCGGTGCATTTTCTGGAACGAAGGATGAGAGAGAGAGAGAGAGAGAGAGAGAGCGCGCGCTTGTTGCTTTTAAAGTGCTGCATTGCATTTATCTACATATCTATTAAGCACGAATTGATCATTTGCGGCTATCCGCTTGAACAAGTAACTCCGAAAAGACGCCTATGTCAAGCGACTCTTACACGCGATTAAAAGCGTCATAAAGCCGTGGTAGTTAATGTTTAATCGTAAATTCGATTCGCCATCCCTAACATTAAGTGCGTCGAGTATATCATACCCTTAATCTTATTTCTCATAACTGTAATTTTATAAGTGTTGTTTATATTGAAATTTATTTTTAATACAGTATGTAATGTTGCTCTTTTCTACAACTCGCACACAATGGCTTTCGTAACGGAATAAATTATTTAAAAGTGATTAATAGGCAGTGAAAGATTAAGGGATCGGATTATGGAGCGGTTGTCTGAAGTCCAAGCCTATTAGATAGCCATACAGCGTTGGAATAAAGTTGTGAATGTGAGCATGGGGCTTCTAGCTATATGCAGCTTCAAATATTACAAACAAACAAACATTGCATAAAAATATCAAATGATGTTTTGTCCAAGTCACATAGTTAATTTTTCATTAAAATGATTCTTCTTTGGTTTCTTTCAATGCAAATAGAATTGTAAATATATTTCTCCAATTAACCATCATTGCTTTCTTAATCTTTTGTTACATTCTCAATTATCTCAGATATGCTTTAAATAGTATGAATAGTTTGAAATTATTTAGCTGTTGAATCAAGGTATCAATTTAGAAATAGATGGCATTATGGATCATATGATCCCTATGCTTCAGGCATAAGCTGGAGTAATGGGAAAAAAACAGAAAAATGAATCTGATACGATAGTTCCGTGATAGAATATCCGCCCGGCAAGTAGAATATCCGCGTTCGATTCCCGGTCATAGCAGATTTTTTCTCCTGTTTTCAATTTCTCAGTACCCATTTAGCTTTAAGATCTGGATTTGAGAGAAGATGAAATTACATCTGAATTGCATTCTTTCGTATTTTTAAGGAAAATATTTATGGCCTCATTTAATGAAGAAAATTTATAAAAATACATAAAGATTCCTCTTTTGTTGGGAAGTTTGGAGTGATTAATTTACTGCTATCTTTGTTAACGCAAATCCATGTTTATGTTCATTTTCTTTTCGAGCTTTTACATGAAGCATTGATTCAAACTTCATTTTTTTATTGGACAGGATTACCATTCGTGCGTAAAGTTAAGGAGAGATTTTTTTGCTTTTGGGAAGGGAATTTTTAGTTGCCCAATAAATTGAACTTTTTCAAAGAACTGCGATGCTTTGTATCTTTTGCTGCTGAGAAAAGTTCTCGACAGTATGAAAAGAAATGGTTTCTTTTGTTAATACTTCCACCATACATAAATTTTCACTCATGAACTGTTAAGATCATATTACGCTCTTTAAAAGGGTGAACCACTGCGAAATGAGCCATTATTATGCACACGAATTCGCGCTAGGAAGCAGTCATTTATTATTTATTTTATAATTTCGAGACTTTTTTTATTTATGTGTATTTCCGTCAATGTCGTGAAAATCTCATCAACTTTACTTCCCATTTATCTGTTGTGGGTCTCCAAATGTTTTGGGACCGTCTCCTATCTCTCTCCTTGGGTGCTTTTTGCGGCCTGAAATTTTGAACGTACCGAAGTGAAAGTCAACTAGTGAGAGAGTAGTAGAGAGAGAGAGGGGCCTTTTCTGGAAACTTCTTTTTTTCGTTACGACTCCCTTTCCCTGAAAAGTCGAAGAGGAAGCTCAAAAAAGTTTCTTTGTACAAATGATTTATTTAGAACCAACGATCGGTGAATCTACGCACAAAAATGCCTAATTTGAAAGTGAATTACTCGAAAAAATGTTTTGGTGGAGTTACCGTTTTCCGCTTGTTTACAGTCCTGAGTTCGTTTATTCGACTTTAGTTCTTTATTCAGAGATCGTATTAAATAAATTACATTCTTCCAAATAAATCGAGTCTGTTTTCTCTCCAATTTCTATGCGATAAATGTATGTAGCTCAAAGTAGGCGGAGCATGAATAAAATCGGACGCACTTCTATCTGGCCTTCCTTACGTGACTTCTCGAAAAGGACGAATAACTCTGAAAATGACCACCGTTTGATTCCCACATACCGCATAGCTAATAAAACTACTTTTCAAGTAAAATATTGTAATGTTTGCTTTGTGGAAATAATAGATTTTTTGGAAATGAGCTGAGGACACAACGGCATTAACACCGTAAACCTTTAACTGCTGAGGTGCGGTGCATGAGACACCACGTATGTTGGAGTGATAATCTACTCCCTTACCTAGCTTTTCGTAAGTTAACATTTTATAAAGAAAAAGTAAATATTGAGTTATTTTATGTTAATTACCTCTAAACACCCATCGCAGGTTATTAAACACATAAAATCCAACTTCATATATAGGTAGTTAATGAATAAATAATAATAATAAACGAAAACGGTCTTGGGGATACGTACGTAATTTTACTGCACTAGTTAAAGGTTACCGTTAATAACAACAAATTCCCTTATAACGCTCTCGATTGACTCATGTAACAATTTCTTTTTTGGAATTATCTACATCTACATCTACATATTACCCTGCAAGTCACCTTGACGGTGGATGGCAGGGGGTGCCGCGCACCAAGTTCCTAACTAATTATTATTCACTGTTATCTATTGTGGTCACGTATTGTCCTAGGGAAAAAGGACTCCTTATACCTCTCCGTCCTACTATCTATTTCGCGAATCTTGTCGTCATTATCCCTCCGTCCGATATACGTTGGTTGTCGAATAATATCCTTCATTTCATTTACGAATATCTCCGACCTATATTTATCTAGAAGTTTAAGTCTCGCCTGTAATCTACGATCTTTCAACGATGGCCAACTCAACTCATCAATGAGTAACGTAACGCTCTGTTTTTTATCGTAATTCTTTTTCACGAATCTAGCTGCTCGCCGCTGTATTTTTTCTAAATCCTTTATGAGTCCCCTCTGATATGGATCCCAAACCGCTGCTGCGTATTCCATTTGAGGTCTAACCAACGATAAATAACAGGATTCTCTCACCTTTTCCGTGCTTTTCCTGACTATCCTACGCACAAAAGCCAACTTCTTATTTGCCGCACCTATCACTCGTCTTATGTGGGTGTCCCAAGACAGGTCACGATTCAAGGTTACCCCGAGGTATTTCACGGATTCCGAAACAGGAATGATCTCACCATCTATCGAGTAGGTAAACACGGACGATGGGCTTCTAGATTTCCAAAAGTTTAGAACGTTACTCTTTTTCTGATTGATTTCTAGCTGCCATTCCTTGCACCAAACAGATAACGCATCCAGATCATCCTGAAGCTGACGATGGTCGCTAGGACCACTAATTTCTCTATAGACTACAGTGTCATCCGCAAAAAGCCTGATATTACTTTTTACAACTGAGCTGATGTCGTTTATATAAAGCAAGAAAAGCATAGGTCCGATCACACTACCCTGCGGCACTCCAGAGACTACATCTGCCACACTCGAGGACTTACCATCGATGACTACTTTTTGTTTTCTATTCCAAAGGAAAGCGCGAACCCAGTTAATGACTTTAACATTAACGCCAAGATTTCCCAATTTTAATAACAACTTACGGTGGGGAACCTTGTCAAAAGCTTTTCTAAAATCAAGGAACACTGCATCGACCTGCTTATTATTTTCGCCGCATGATAAAACATCATTCACAAACAGACCGAGTTGGGTGTCACAGGATCTACCTTTTCTGAAGCCATGTTGACAGCTGACTAAGAGCGATCTACTCTCAAGATAACGCATTGTGTTGCTAACAATAATGTGCTCCAAAATCTTACATGATAATGATGTTAGAGAAATCGGCCTATAATTTTCGGGGTTTTCTTTGTCACCTCCCTTATGAATGGGTGTGACGTGTGCTAGTTTCCAATCATCAGGAACCTCACAGAGGGTAAGAGATTTCTCGAAAACTATCCGAAGGAAGGGAGCTATTTCTTCTGCTAGTTCTTTTAATACACGCGCGGGAATTCCTTCTGGTCCAGGATTTTTGTTGGGCTTTATCGCACTCAGTTGCTTCGCTATTCCTGCCTCAGAGATTTTAATATTATCCATCCGAGTACATCCATCGGGAATAAGATTATCTTTAAGTATATTTCCACCTGCCGTGAACGCCTTCGCGAAGTAAACGTTTAGTAGATTAGCTTTATCCTCCCCATCGTGAAGGATGTCTCCGGAATCACATCGCAGGGAGGGTATTGAAGGACCCACTCCCTTGACTTCTCTTACGTAGGACCAGAACGCTTTTGGATCCTCCTTCAATTTTGTATTTAATACCTCATTCCGGAAGGTGTTAAATGCGTTACGCATGGTTTTTCTCGCTAGTACGCGGGCACTGTTATACTCATGGACTATAGCTGTGCGATACTCATCGGAAGCGGTGGTAGGTATGTTTTTCAATTTTGCGTGGCTACGCCTCTGTCGTCTTAAGGCAATCCTGACTTCCTTATTAAACCAACGAGGTTCTTTCTTATCAGATTTTAACTTACTGGGGATAAATCTATTGATACCTCTTCCTAGTATATTCTTAAATAATAACCATGATGGCTCCATACCTAATCGTTCTGTCTTTTCACGATAACTGACAAAGGTACTTTTGAGATGTAAGCTGAAACTTTTAAAGTCGGCCTCGGCGAAAGCGTATACATTCCTAAGAGGCTTAGGATGTCTTTTGAGCTTTAATTCGCACTCCGCATACACAGCTCGATGGTCGCTAAGTCCCTCCTCTGTGGATACCTTAGTTATCCTATGCGGGATGTTAGAAGCAAGCAAGTCGAGAACATTGCCCGAACGCGTGGCTTTTTGTACCATCTGGATTAAGGAATATTCATGAAACGTGTCAATTAAGGCTTCACACGATTCGCGTTCTTTACCTCCCGTAACGAAACATAGGTTTTCCCAATCAATTGACGGTAAGTTAAAATCGCCTCCAATTATCACGTAACCGTCGTTCATAATAGATCTAAGCTCGGCTAATTGCCTCTCTAAACTTAAAATATAATCAACTTTGGCATTAGGTGGTCTGTAAAATGAGCATAAATATATCTTTTTCGAATTATCCTTACCTAGGCGGCACCACACGCTCTCGGTCGTTTCATCGATAATAGGGATCTGACAACTATCGTACTTTTCACTTATTGCCAAAAATACTCCGCCACCTATTCTATTGGCGCGGTCTTTTCTGTATACTCTATAGCTTTTCGGAAAAATTTCTTGGCTAGCGATATCTTCAGTGAGCCAACTTTCCGTACCTATAACTACATCCGCATGCAACGTGCGAATTACGTGTTCGAGTTCGGCAGACTTCCTACGAATGCTGCGGCAGTTTAAGACTATAATATTTAATTTCTCGTTATCGCCCGAAGCATTAACTGCTCTATTACGGCTTTCGCAGGTGGACTCTCTCACTTTGCGACCAGAAACTGTATTACACTCGATGCCCCTATGAAATCTCCTAATACGCCTACACCCTACCCTACTCTCTAATCTAAAAAAGACCTACCATGGTCGAAGATCCTACACGCTACACTCTGTGAAGCCTCGGTCGTGTAATGAACTCCAGAGCCGTTTAGGGGTACCCTACACGATCCGAGAACCGGCCGGAGATCAACAAAGTCGACTCCCATGCCCACACAGAAATTCCATAGCCTTTGGTTTAGCCCCGCCACGCGGCTCCAAACCTCCGAACCACAGTCAATCCGCGGGACAATACTACAAATGGTGAGCCGCACATCAGAACCCGACTCCTCTCGGACACGAGTGACCTCGGCGACCAAGTCCTCAAAAGAACTTAGAATCTCCTCGGACCCGCGCTTCGAGGCGAGATTATATAAATAATAATAGGGTTGGTGTAAACATGACCACTTAATAGTTACGTGCCGTCAATAGGATATTCGAGTCCTTTATCACAGTGCTGCTAACCTTAATAGAAACTAACGGCCTATAGCCAGAGAAAGTTGCCTTTACATGACGAATAGACAAAATAGGCATATTTCGGTTAAATTCGTTATTCATATGACCGAAAGAAGACAATTTTTTATAAATCTAACCTTCAGAAATGTTTAATGTCCTTCCAACTTAGTCGAATTGTTTACGGTCCTCTTCAATCGGAATTAGATCAACCGGTATCCTTGAACCAATCCCTCGCTACCGCTACGTTCGATTCGAACTCCGGCCGATTAAAAAAAACTTTCTCTCATTTCCCCACTCGATTCCGCTTCCACGAAGAATACATCCTTTAGCGCCCTCCCATCGGCTTCGCCTCGCTTGTGCGCGGGTCTAACAGTGGAGGCAGGGCAATCAATTGTTGGGCCTCCCTCTCCTTCCTCCTCCCTTCCACAAACCTCCACGGAATACCCTTTTTCCCTCCCTCCACGTGCGTGTCCGGCCGTGGCGTGACGTAACGCGGCGTCGCCACCTATCGAAAGTCCCACAGCGACGCTTTCCGTGTCTTCCAGCCCTTTGGCGAACCATTTACCCCCGTTCTTTCCCCGGAGGAGGGCGACGGATAAACGGGACGCGTACCTCCACACCTACGCAGACGCCGCCGACGCATTTGACTGCTACACCCGTAGCTCCATCCGTTCCAATTCCTTAGACACGCACTTCGCCCGCGAAAAAGTCTTCCCGTTACTTTATCGGTTATTGACCGAACATAGTCGTCGTTGGAAAGAGAAAAAGAGGCATTCGATAAGATATTTTTTTTATTGCCCGTCCGACCGCCCCGTGAAGATAACGTTTTACCCGGAAGAGGTCGCCGGCTGCGCGGGTGCCCGCCGAGGAAGCGGAGCGCGCATGTGCGGTAGGAGGACCTTCCAGTGCAAAGTGGCGGCTATGGTGGCGGCGGCTACGACGGCCGCATGCTGCTACGCCTGCCTGCGGTGTCGCTGCTGCCCCTCATACGACAAGTGCCTGCCCCCAAAGAGGAAGAAATCGTCGCCAAAGTTCGTCGCCCCCGCTCCAGTTAGGGGCGAGGGGAAAAAGATAGAGGTGGGGAAGGGAGGTGATAAGGAAAGGGGGGCGAAAGGGGGGAAAGGGAGAGAAGACAAGGAAGCGGAAGAGAAGAGGAGGGAGGAGAAGGAGAGAGACGCGATGGGGACCAACCACTCCACGACGCCAGTGGTGCGGTTCAAACCTGAGAAGTAGGTAACGCTTTTTGGAGGTGAAGCCGCTGAGGGAGGGTGGCGAAAAGTTCACAGCACGCACGGAAACCGATCGTGCGTCAATAAGGAATGAAGCCTATTCGCGAGATTTAGCGTATATTCTGTAACACAGTGACGGAAATGCAAAAGGATACTGCAATGGTTTAGGTTTAGATTTAGATTTTGAGTTGTCTGCTTTTCTAGTTTTTAGCATGTTCAACAGATATCCCTGTCTTGCTCACCAAAGTTCTAACGGTTTAATGAATTTTCATTTTTGAGATTTAAACTCGCTTTTTCATGAATTTGAATGATTTTTAAGGTATGTGAATGGTTTTAATATGGTCGAGGCACTTTTGTCTAGTAAAATTAAGAAAGAGGATTGTTTTATTTTCTCCAAGTTCTGCGTGTAAATCTCAGTTATCTTGGTAATTGAAAAGAACTCTATCATAGCTCAAGACCTCTTGGGCGAAGATTAATAATCTCCTTGTAGTTAAAAGTATTAACCGATTTTCCAATTTCCAAAAAAACATCTTTATAGAAATGTTATTAATGGAAAAGAAAAAATATTTTTTATTACGATGTAACCGGTTATAACGTGTACAGATACCTTTGAAGCCAAAAGATATCTCTCAAGAATTGATAGAAGCATTCGTAGTTTATAACTAGGCTTGGTAGGATTCGACGTTTAATTTTTCTTAAATCGAGGATTAAAATCGACGTTTATTTTCCCGAGAGATTTTCAACGAATATCGACGCTTAAAGTTACTACTTAAATATAGGGCTGGCAGTTTTCAACCTTTCAATTCGATGATTTAAATTTACTTTTTACATCGAAATTCTACGTAAAATTTGTTTATTTTACAACACTGATTAATTATTTATTTTTTATATGAAGTAAAATCTTTATGTACAAATTATTCGAACTAATATAACATTTTCGTCGTAAATTTTATTTTGTTTATGCGCATTTACACTATTCTTTATTTTTAAATGTTAATATTAAAGAAAACACCCAATAACGAATTGAGATTTACGTCTTTAAATTGTATAATGAAAAGTAGAAAACGATTCATTTATGAAATCCGAACAATATGATGTTGCTTTTGCCGAGAAAAAAAAATAATTTGCGAGTTCAGCGTAAAGGCTTTTAGACATTCGTTGATGCCAATTAAGGAAAAAACATTAACGATATAATTATCACAACAATATTTTAGCCGTCAAAAAAGAACTATCTAATACTTTGTATCATTTGTTATATTTCATCACTGCACTACATATTCTCTTTATTTAACAAAATATATAGTGAGAAAAATTGGACTTGATTATTGAGCGGATCAACAGTCTTACCTCAAATCCTGATTAAAATGAGTTTTTCCAATTGGCAAAATATTTTACAACAAATAGCCAATAAATATTAATATTTAATCCCTCTTCAATTTTAGTAACGATTGCTAATTTATTTACACTTTTTTAAACCATTACATATAAATTGAAATTTACTAAACTGTAGCAAAAAATGAAGAAGCCAAAAGCACAATAGAGGAACGATCCTTCCTGAATAACTTGAAGAAAAAGACTGCCAAAAGATTGGATTTTGCATAGGAAGAACGGGTGAAAGTGCATACAACAAGGTCATCTTTAGGAAAAACCTTGGAAAAGGTAGAGAATCATCTGTTTCCGAAATACACCCCACGGGGTTGATGAGTGGAAGGGTTAGAAAACGACCACTGAAATTCCTTTCTTCCGAGCAGGGGTCGAGGCATTCTCAGCAGGGTATATCCATGGCCTTATTTGTATAGAAAGACTCGTGGAATATCCCATCATTAGGCCGGCAAATATAATCTCAAAAAACCTCAAAAGGGCTAAGAAACACGTGTTCTCAAAACTAACTTAGGGGATAGCGGTTACCTGATTGTCCAGAGTAGAGCGTGAGCTTTTCAAAAAGACGCATATTTGAGTATAATAAAATACCCTTCTTTCAGTCCCACTGTTATTGTAAGTCCAGAAAAGGAACAAAATTGTAGGTGGAAAATAATACTGCGGAAAAAGTAACCAGAAACTACTTAAATATTATAATTCAAAGTATGTTTTTAGACGAGCACTTCTCCATCTTGTTGGAAAATCGACGCTTATCAACGACTACTCCTTTTCGTCGATTTTGAGATTTTTAAAAATCGACGTTTTTTGATTTAAGTCGAATCCTACCAGGTCTTAATGACCTTAATATCCCCTAACCTGGTAATCTAAATGATAATCGGTAATTTGACAATTAAAATTTTTATTCCTAAGTGTTTAGATAGTATCGATTGAAAACTTTTCCAAAATACGGTTTAATTCATCCTGTTCAAAGTCTACCAAGTACAAACCTACATATCTAGATTTTAAGGCAAGGCTCTTGATTAGTTAAATGAGCATTATCAAGATAAAAACAATTTTAGTGAACGCAGGTTAAAGATGGTGAGATAATGATTTTCAAAACAAAAACCAAATTACAAAAATATATCGCTATGATAAATGATATTTTGTTTAGAATACCACCGAAAGCAGTAGGACATAAAATCTTTCAAATTACATATATGTATTTCAGGATTTACTTTAAAAGCCACTTGTACTGTAAAAGAAACATCGGCTTTGCATAGTTCTAGAACTCTTATAGTGCGAAAAATTGTGCACACCATCTGGATACACTAAGCTATTAACATTACTTAGCTTCAAAAGCCACCAAAAGAAGTTATCAATCAAATTTATTTACTACGTATAAACTTAAATATAAGGATGGTAATTTATTTTCAATTTGAATTGGTTATTTTCTAACATGAAAAATCGTTCGATTATTCACTTTTTCGTGATCCCATTGATCGTGATCCCTTTTGTGTGCGAAAACGAATCAAGTAGACAAGAATGTCAATTTTTTCACAAATCAATCGTTTATCCTCTTCAATCCCTTCAGCTGACGGCTTTTATTTGCAATATCCAGACGCTGAGCACAATCAAGATTTTTTCAGAGATAAATGTTTAGTTATCCATTTGTGTGGAAAGTGAAAAATGAGCGACAATCGTGCTCCCTTTCTGCTCGATCGAGGAGCCGTCTACACATACCCTTCGAATTTTTTATGCGGACGACCCAAAGACTGACAAATGAAGGCTGTTCCAGCGCCGTTCTGTTATTCTCCCTTTTTTCTTCACCTCTCTCTCTCGCTTTAATGATGGCGGACTTTCTGTTCGATTCTCGATGAAAACATTTTTGCAGTTGCAATTGGCGTTTCTGCGGAAAAGCGATTCGACCATATGTCTGAATACTAATTCTATAAGTAACGCTTAAAATGGGTGGGGGCAAAAAACTGTTTGTTTCCTTACGCGCCTCACCAATTAAAATAGTTTCAAAACCATAGCCATATTAAAGTAAGATATCAAAAATTATGTTAAGATAAAACACGCCGTGAAAAACGCACGCGCTGGAAGATTATAGTAAATCACAGTACGATAAAATATTTGTTATTTTGCTTTTTTATCCGCATAAAATGAAGAATCATAGCGTCATAAGAAGGCGTGAACAATACTTAATAATAATTTTTACTTTAAGATTAGCCAGATTGGAGAAAATACTATACGACAACATTTTTTATTAGTGTGAGACCGCTTAGATTTTTCACACTTTTTCAAACATAAGTCTGAAACCGCAAATATTCGTACGTTAAATATGCAGCGTAGTTTTTGTTTATTAATATTAACTATATTATAAACAGCCGTTTGCGGCCATTTACAATGAGCGTGATAACGATAACAACGACAAAAAAATACAACCATGCCCTCAGCAGGAATAAAACCTAGGACTGGATGCTAGATGTTGCTAAACATCCCTCCACCAAGTTGAAAGTAATAATACTAATAATGATAATGCTTTTTAAATATGGCATCTCTTCGGATAATTTTACGAGGTTTAGCAGCATTCGTTGAAGTCACTTCGAATCTTGTTTGTCTTCATTGATCTTGAGATAGACGCAGATTAACCAATATGTTGGAGCTATGCAATATATTTACGTTTGACTTAAAAAATATTATCTTCTTGGGATCAAACTCTTACGCAAATATATGAAATCGCTTCATTTCATTACCAAGTCGTAATTCACAGGAGAATGATAGAGCTCGTCTTATGACTGAAAAATATTCAGAAATAAGCATTTAAACATCAGAAACTGAAAAAATAAGAGGCGATTCACCAAAAATTGATTAAAAACAATATAAAATCCACCAGGCGTATTCATTTATATAATCCTTTTTCGGTGAATCACCACTGAAGACGGCTGCATTGTAGCCAAAATTCCCACATGGTCTTCATATAACCATATTAAGGCTATTGAAGATAACCTAAAATTAAGTACTCATTTTCTCAGATTTTTCATATCTGAGTGCATACTTTTGACTTATTAACTTTTGTTCGGAATATTTGAATGGTAGATCGGATCAACCGGCTGACTCCATGCATCATTTTTCATGTTTGTTCTACACGCAGCTGTGAAAATCCTTCGACGGCTCGAAACCAATGTGATGCATTAGTCTTCCATTGTTCGTCACTTAAAGTTCGCGTGCTCTATCGGATTCCTTCCGGAAATCGATGGAGCCACTTCAAGAGGAAATGACCTAGTGCGACACCACGTGATACGCGAACGGAATGTTTATGGAGACGGTCATTGCCCTGAATATTTTCCATCGAAAAATACACTTTTCTGAATATATATTTTTCTTAACGACGGACGATTGTTCGTCAGGAACTCCCTGGTCCAATCGAGCCAGAGTACTGCGGGTTGCGCCGGAAAGAGCGAAGTGCCGCTCCAAATCGTTCTTTTCAAACGTTTTGAACCGACGACATCCTAACTCATTTATTGCGGGGAATTATCGACAAATTAATAAATTAGATAGCTCCACCAGCCATAAGGAGGTTGATAAAACCAACACCCGCATTTGGGCTGCGATTCAGTGTTGGTCCGCCGTTGGTACATTTAATAAAATCGGTGCGACGTGTTTCACAAACTTTCTTATACCCATTTTTAGAGCGTACAATAATTTTACTGATTACGTTAGTACGTATATACGAGCAGAAAACATTTTCTCGTAGAAATAATGCCGCTGCTGGAGTCTGGAGAGCTTTGCGGGAGCTGTGCGCAAGTGTCGATATGATATAATGTCACTGGATACAATTTACATATTTTTAGAGATATAAATTGTTTTTGGAATGAGTCTCTATGAGTGGATGAATTATAATCAAACGATACAAAACAATTTTTGAATAAATCAACATTTTTTGAAAATCTATAGAAATGAACTACCTTCGGTTGTTCATTTCAACATTGTTCCTATTCTTGGCGACACCACATAAAAATACGAAATTTCATCGGATTTTATGAGTACGTTTAGCTCTTATAGCCAGCTTGGCTCCTAGACAACAGGTAGACGGAATTGCAAAAACCACTTTTTCGGAATAACCTGAAGAGACTTATGCTAAAACTCGTGTAATTAATGGAATTAATTGATCGAGAATCTGTATGCAAACAAGCATAAGCTTCAATTAGGAAATTTTGAAAAATAGAGATAAAATCTGCCACGACCGGGTATCGGACCCTAGCTGATATTCTACCACTGAACTACAGATGCAGACAAATTCTCCCGCTTCATAACGTGTATGTTTTTCTAAGTTGAGGCCGGACTAGCCAAGTTTGTTTCAACCAATCACCTACGAGTGTCCTTCAAGAGACGGTCGTTCTGAAACGGGAATTAGTCTGCCACAACAGCTCAGTGGTAGAATATCCGCCCGGCAAGTGGAGAATTCCCGGCTATGGCAAATTTTTCTCCCGTTTTCAAATTTCCCAAAATCTCGTTGTTGAATTTTTCACGAGTACAGTGCTTTCTCTATATATTTGGTGGATAAGAAAATAAAAATGTACTATTGTGGATCCTCACTGATGACGGTTACTTTGCTACCTTTTTTATGTCTGTTGGAGCTGACCGATTTATCTGTTGGTTTTCATGTACAAAGAAAGTTCAAGAATTCTTTCTTGAATCTAAGGAGACTCGTTTGAAAAAGGTTTGTAGTAACAATTATTTCTATACTGAGAGGTTGTGCTAGTGACTTTCTGCGATACGCTTTAGAAAATACTTTCTAGTGGCTAGTCGAAACTAAAGATGACTTTATTACTCAGTTTAATAAAAATAACGCGTTAGTGGTGAAATGGAATTTTTTCTGTTTTTCTATAAGTTTTCCATCGATTTTTCTAAAAAATATCATCGGATAGCCGAAAATGAAGAACTTAAAATGGAAAAATAACCTAACCATTCAGCTCTTTTAAGGACTTGGCCGCTGAGGTTGCTCGTGTCCGAGAGGAGTCTGGTGCTGATGTGCGGCTTTCCATCTGTAGCATTGTTCCTGCGGTTCTATGGTTTGGAGCCGAGTGGTCGGGCTGAACTGTAGGCTGTGGGACTTCTGTAGGGGCAATGGAGTGGACTTCGTTGACCTGAGGCCGGTCCTGGACTCATGTAGGGCATCCCTAAACTGTTCTGGTGTGCACTACACTGCCGAGGCTGCGGAGGCGGTAGCGCGTAGGGTGTTTGAGCATTCTAGGGCTTTTTTAGGTTAGATTTAAGCAATTGCAATTTATTAGCAAGCGTTGAGATGCACGCCAATAGTAGATCAGTTGGTAGGTTAGGATGTAGGCAGCTTACCGGCACGGGATTAATTGAGAGCACAATAGGGGAAAATGTAAGAAATCCGTGCGGTAACAGAATTATCGAAGGCATGGGGATAAACGATTTTCCATGCAACAATTCCGTAGATAATGCGTGCGACCTTAATAGCGCTATAAACCCGACGTTAAGTAACAGTAGAATACATTCCAAGCGTAGAAATAGTCGACATAGTAGGAAGGATAAGGAGGCAGTAAATAATAATAATTATAATCTTAATAATAATAACAGTAATAATAGCTCAGTAGAGCGCGAGGAATCGTTACGTAGTCATAGCGAGAAATTAAAAATCATTACGGTTAATTGTCGCAGCATTCGCAGGAAGGAGGCCGAATTTGAACATCTTATTCGTAGTCTGCGTGCTGATGTAGTTATAGGCACTGAAAGTTGGCTTACGGCAGACATAGCCAGTCAGGAGATCTTTCCTCATGACTATAGCGTCTTCAGAAAAGATCGATGTATCCGGTCGGGAGGTGGAGTCTTTATAGCAGTTAGCAATAAATACGAAAGTTACCCAATACAGATTAACGACGACGAAGTCGAAAGTGTTTGGTGTCGTGTGAAAGGAAGCGACTCAAAAACTATAAATATATGCGCTTTTTATAGACCCCCAAATGCGAGCGTGGAAACTATTCATTCTCTGGAGAAACAAGTGGCGACGCTAAATTCGTCTAATAAAGATAAAGCCATTATAATCGGGGGCGATTTCAATCTTCCGTCAATTGATTGGAGTCATCATTGCTTTTATCCCGGAGGTAGAGAGCGTGAATCGTGCGAGGCGTTACTAGAAACTTTCGGTAAGAACTCATTGTATCAATTAGTGAGATTTCCCACGAGATTTAACAATATATTAGATTTATTTGTTACTAATCTTCCTGAGCGTATGAATAGAGTATCTGATGCTGAGGGAATAAGCGATCACAAGGCAGTGTACGTGGAATTTCAGTTAATTATTGAGAAACAGGTTAAGGCCAAAAGAAAACTTTATGTATTCGCCAAAGCCGATTTCACAAGATTTAGGTCTTTTCTGCGAAATAAATATACTAATTTCAGCAATTTAACCGATAGTGCAGACGCGGAGGAATCCTGGTGCATGTTCAGAGATATGATGCGAGAGTGTACAGATAAATTTATACCGAGCAAACTGAAGCGTGATAGTGTAGAACCTAGATGGTACAATCAGGAAGTAAGAAGCGCTCTCCGACGTCAAAGAAAACTCCACTCTCGCGTAAATAACACATCCTCAACAGCTACGGTCGAACAGATTGCAATAATAAGGCAGCAATACAAGGAGGCGCGCTCCATAGCCAAAGTAGCAATGCGTAATGCGTTTAACAATTATAAAAAGAAGGTTTTACATGAAAACTTGAAAGAGAACCCAAAAGCATTTTGGTCTTACGTCAGGGAAGTTCAAGGTAGGGGCCCCACTATTGCGTCACTGCGGTCGGAAACGGGAAACGTAGTTCACGATAGTACGGATAAAGCAAACCTATTAAATCATCACTTCCAGAAAGCTTTTACTCGTGATGACGATGAATGTGAAACCCCTATTCCTATGCGTCAGGGCGATTCGATGGAAGATTTGGTATTTTCGGAAAATGGCATCGCGCTCCAACTTCATTCAATTAAGCCAAATAAATCTCCTGGACCGGAGGAAATTCCCGCGCGTGTAATGAAAGAATTAGCTGCTGAAATCGCGCCGTATTTGAAAATTATATTCGAGAAATCCATTAGAGAAGGAGTAGTTCCTAAAGATTGGAAGGTGGCACATGTTACGCCCATTCATAAGAGTGGCGACAGAGAGAACCCCGAAAATTATAGGCCGATATCCTTAACTTCATTATCGTGCAAGATACTTGAGCACATAGTCTTTAGCTCTGTAATGCGCTATTTAGATAGTCATTCATTGCTTAGCGGATGCCAACACGGATTCCGGAGAGGTAGATCATGCGAAACGCAGCTCGGCCTGTTCGTGGACGATTTGTTGCGATGCGGAGAGAAAAATACTCAGGTCAATGCCATATTCATTGATTTCAGGAAGGCGTTCGATAAAGTATCTCATAGGAAATTAATTGCGAAGTTAGGACAATGTGGTATCAATTCGAAAGTTGTCGGTTGGGTGAGAGACTTCCTCTCTAATAGGGAACAGATAGTTGTCATCGATGGGAAATACTCGTCCTCCGTTAAAGTTGCTTCGGGTGTTCCTCAGGGAAGTGTATTGGGCCCTCTGCTCTTCTTAATCTATGTAAATGATATGTGCTCGGTTGTTCGTAGTAAAATTAGGCTTTTCGCCGATGACACCGTTCTATATAAAGAAATAAAAAATCAGGAGGACCATCAGTCTCTGCGTGAAGACTTAAGAGCCATTTCAGCGTGGTGCAAAGAATGGCAAATCGAAATTAATTATACTAAATGTGCCGCAGTCACGTTCTGGAAAAGTAAGAAAAAAGATTTAGGTTTCGAATATAAAATAGATGAAATGAATATTCGACAAGCTGAGTATGTAAAATATTTAGGAGTAACCATTTGTCGAGATCTTTCGTGGGACATGCACATTCGTCGAGTTATAGGCGCGGCCAACAAGAAACTGGCATTCATAGGTAGAATAGTACGGAACACTACAGAGAAAGTACGCGAAACATGCTACTTATCACTGGTAAGACCACAAGTGGAATACGCAGCGAGCATATGGGATCCGTACGAGAAGGGACACATAATTCAACTAGAAAGAGTACAGCGCAGAGAGGCCAGATTTGTAAAACAAAAGTACGAACATATGGAAAGCGTCACCTCTTTATTGAGCGATTTGAACTGGGTATCACTGGAGGACCGTAGATTGCACTCAAGGTTGAAACTTCTAGAGAAATATAGGTCAGAATGTCTAAAAGAGGAGGTAGTGGGAATAATTGTGGCACCGACGTATATAGGTAGAAATGATCGAGACGATAAAATACGTGAGATCGATTGTAGGACGGAGCGTTATCTAGGCTCGTTCTTTCCGAGGACAATAAGAGATCACAATAGGAAATTTCGAATTGCGTTAGACAATCTTTAGGTAGGATTTGGTGCATTGCACCCCCTGCCACCCACCAACTTGGTGAATTGCAGGGTAACTTGTAGATGTAGATGTAGATTAACGAAAAACTGAATGTACCATTTTCCTGAGTAGTTTGAAACAACTGTTTAGGCATATGTTGCACGATGTCGTTACGATAGGAATTGGTGTAATAAGCTCGAAACCTGATTCATTCGATGCTTGCGTGTCGCCTAGCAATAGTTCGGTAGGTCATGAACCCCGAGTTGAATTAATGAAACCAACTGCCTTTGAAACATCAAGAAAAGGAGTGTTTCATTTGGCTCCTACTCCGGCAATTATTCATTTGATTTGAATTGTATATCTTCGGAGAACTCCCTTTATGCAATTTATTTTGAGACCTTCTTTTAATTGAAAAGAGTAATAATTCAGCGTTACATAAGTATTTTGGGAGGTTTTGGTCGCACCTATCCCGAATTTATTGAGTTTGGTGTGAAAAAATAAATATTAATACGCTGGAAAATTATTTAAGCAAATATTATATAATTGAAAAGGAAATATTATGCAAATAAACCGCCATTATATAATTAACACACAAATTCTATATTTAAGCAAATTTATTTAGCCAATATGTGTATTTATTTAGTAACACGGTGTACTCAATTCCATAATTAATTCTGATTTTTTTATGATCAACATCATCAAATGGATTCTAGCTCTCTTTTGGTTTTTGATTCACTCAATTCAATCTGTTCAGTTCAGGGCCTTTCTTTTCATCTTTTCCTGTATTTATCCTTCTTTTAAGGCATCTCCTTTACCTTTCCTCTTTGCTTCTTTCCTGGCATCCTCCCTCCTACGAATTATTTCATCAGATGGCTACCTTACAAAATCATCTATTTATTCTGTCTCCGATTACTCTGTATAACCTCCTATATTATCCTATTGTGTTTAAAACTTCCTGATTTTTTCCCTCCGACTCCAACTAATTTTCTCCAGTCTACGTCATACTAACACCTCAAACGCCTCTAATCTGCCCACATCATCTTTTCTCATAGTCCAAACCTAATGCCCATCATATGCTACTAGCCATTTATGCATTTACCTTGAGTGTTACTGCGATAAAATAATAACTCCTTTAAAAAATTGTCCTCCACTTTGGCGCCAAAATATTATGTTTCCATTGTCAAATTTAAACTCCCTTAAGTGTGGAAGATCAGTCTGAATGATAAAATAATAGCTTCATCCATTCTCGTATTTACTCTCCCTTGCTAGTTTTTCACCCGCTCTATTCCCACATGTCTATTGCATTATGCATTGAGACCCGCTTTCCGTCGAATCCATTTCTTGGGCTTCCATCTTATTTTAACCCTGTCATTCATCTATTTTTCTGTCTCTGCCACAGTGAGGTAATACATCATTTTGTCCTATTTCTGAAAGATGGGTCTCTCCATCCAATAGAAAATTTCGTCATTTTTAATGTTTCCTCGCGTTATTACTGTTTAATGTAAATGAATCTGTAAACCGTATTACTAAAGCTCTTCAGGTCGGATCAATATAAGAATATATCCATATAATTTACAATTACTTATATCCCACAATGCAGGAAGAGGAAAAGGATATTGGTCATCTTAACAGAGAGATATAGTCCTGTTAAGATGAAAACAATGCAACAGAAAAATTCTGGTTTTCACCGCTAATCGTACTCTGGCCTTCTACTTGCTGGGCAGACGATATATCATTTGATCTATACAGACTGACTAATTTTTCATTTTCGGGTTCGATTATAGGTGAAGTGAATTTTACAATCGGATATAAGATCTTATTCATAAAAAATCATTTCCTTGTAATCCACTATGAGACGAGCTTTGGATAGCTCATATTGGAAGGGTTTAGCCGGATCTTACCGAGACATGGAAAAAGTAAACAAAAGTGAATTTTATTAAATACCTCACAGGAATAAAAATAGTTTTCATTTATAAATTTAAAACATTACTAGCTTTTATATTGTTAAAAATCAACTTTTGCTTAAAATTGGACAATATACTTTGAAGTTTAATTATGTTTAAGAGCATTGGGGAATAAAACACCAACCACAGAAACATTTATTAACCATCCAAGCTGAAAACTTAGTCATAATATCTCATGAATTCATGCATGTTTTAATGACTAAAAAAATCTTTGCGCAATGCGTAAAAAGTACCTCAGAACTTCTACATTATTCTCTTACTGCATGAAATTTTGTACCATGTCTGCTTTTAAAAAATCATCTTATCAATGTTTTTCCTCTTCGTTTTTCTTGGAACTCATTAATTTTTTAAATAATCACCGCAAAAAGTGCCAGATAATTGTCGCGAAATATTCTCGCCGTTCCTCTTATCTTTACGTGGAGTTCAAATTTCACGCTATCTTTTTATCATCTTCGTCGTAATTTTCACTCTCCGCCAATATAAATTTTCTTCTTTGTAAAAAATTGAGGTCACTGGAAATGTTGGCAATTTTTTTCCTTGCCGGCTTCACACGGTTAAAAATTGTGATGTGCGGTTTGTCCGATTTTAGTGAATAAATTATCTTGATAAATGCATTTACGATGTAAACTTTAAATCTGCGCCATCTACGTTATCATATTTGCTGAAGGTTAATGTGAACCCAGTTGTTGTGCATCCGTTTCAAATTATGGCCTCATTTTACCTGATCGCGAACATCTTTAATTCATCGCACTGGAAAATTCTACCAAAAAATCGAGAGAAACCCCTCTACCGAAGGAAAACAAAAGTTTCGGCTGTATCTTGGATAGTTTAGGGGCTTTCTCGTTCTTGGCCTATTATTAAGACCTTTCGCCGTTTCATTTTTCACGATTTTCTCTTGCTTGCATGTTGACTTGAAGGAAAAGGGTTTTCAAGAGAGAGAGAAAGAGAGAGATCGATAAGAATCTTTCCTGCCATGTTCTAAAACTGCACCTTTCTCTTCTGGGAGAACTTGACCTTGGGCAAAACATTCGGCCGAACCGTCGAGGGGTCGGGAGAAAGTCGTTTGAATGACAAAGGAACAACTGCGCCGTGAAACGAGATCGGAGGAAAAATAATAGGATCGCCTGTTGTGCGTGCAATTATTATTTTTTCGCATCTCTTCGTCAATCTCTTTGGCGGAAGTATGCTAAACAAGTGCTTATTTTGTCCGAAGAGATGAGGAGTTGTGTATGGGAGATGGAAGTGTCCGATTAAGCAGAGACCTTTCTCTAACGCCGGGCAATCCGGATTCGAAAGTACGCCCTCGCAATTCGAGACGTCGTCACGCAACTTTCTCGCCCGACGCCGATCTGATTCATGCGGATCGGTTGCTAAGAGACAGGCTGCGGTGGTGTAGAAAAGGCGTCATGGTGGGATGGCAATTAACGGCTAGGTTTCGTTGTGGCTGTGTATCACAGCCGACCCTGATTTCGAATCCAGCATCAAGTGTCCGCCTTACCGCGTTGTACGAAAAGCGATTCAAGTAGGAGGTCCGGCTTTAATGGTGACCTTTATGTTTTTGGATAAAAAAAGAATGTTATCACCTTTCCCGATGATTCTTTCAATTTCTTTTATTCGTCGCGAATATTTCGCGCAAAAATTAGCCTTCATTGGGAAAACCGCATGCGCGTTCGAATTAATATTCATCGACGCTCTTACTCTACTGCAGGCGCCTGACAACACAAGGCCCGTGTTTGAAAACGTTTTTATTATATATCACGTTTCCATGGCGAATAATCTAAACGAGTGAACAATTTTCGAATAAAATAAAACGTGTTTACAGAGAGAAAGAACCGCAAGTTTCTTTAAAAAGACCTGCATCATTGAGTCGCATAGAATATTTATCGTGTTTATTCGTGATGTTAAAACATTTATATTCCCAATTACAAACTATTGTTGTTACGTTTTAATCGCTTAAAATGTTGATTCGACTAAAAGGGTTATTTTTAGGTGTATTTAAATTATTTTAGCTGTTAAATTCTCATTCTCGGTAAATCTATGAATATTTAAAAAAATATATTCATAAAAGCAGCTATTTTCGTAAAAATTGAAGAAACAAGTGCTAAGAGATGTTATTAATGAGTAGGAATATGGAATTATTTGCATTAAAATGCATGGTATTCTAACCAGGCAAATGTTTTTGTAATATTTTACATCATTTTATTCAAAAATGTCAATTAATTAATTAATTACAGAGATCACGTTGTTTTTATTAAGCAAATTATATAGGAAACTCCTATAGCCATAAAACGGGTGAGGATACCATCATTATACTATAAGTATGAAATGGCTGTAGTTAGTGGTAATAAAGTGACACCCTCCATTCATTCAATTTTTTCCCATTGTTCTGTAACTATGTTAACATCCTTTTGTAACTTACAGTTTTACCGTGTTATGGCTGTTTTTTTTGCGAAAACCGTAAATACAAGTACTAAGTTGACGGAATGTTTCTTTGCGTGAAGTTGGTAATTGCTCTGTCATTAATTGCAAACACATAGTGCTATTACAGTTATATTAAGGAAAGTATCCGTTGAGGTTTTAGTCCTATACATAGTGAATGCTTACTAAACATTTTACATCATTCATTTTCCTTCGCTGTCAGACATTTTTAGGTTTACAGTCTAAACAAATGATTAACATAGAGTTAATTTTTCTAGTTATTCATCCTCTTTTGAGCAATCATATGGCGTATGTGAGAGAGAATCATGGAATCAATTTCATTTACCCGTTGCGTACTATATATATTGCACACGTTAATGACCAAGAGATAAGATAAAAACAACCACTTTTTACAAATATAAAGTTTGTTATATTGATCTCTGAAGATAGAAGTCAAGTTAGTTGTTATTAATTTTTTTTATGCTAAGCTATGATAATGAACAATTGGCACCCTAATACTTTCCTTTGCTGCAAAATACTTTTCCACATTTTCTCCCCAAATATTTCATATAGGATTGGCCAATCGGATGATGCCCTTGCAACAATATCTCTCGATTTGAAAAAAGGCAAAACAACGAAAGAAGCACCTAAATGTATTAAATCCATCCCAGTCAATTTCGACGATGAACCCATTTATCTCTCTCTTAAATCCAAAGGGAAAGGTCCGAAACGATCGCTTCGACTATCCAACGATGATTCACAGCTACCGTAACCATATTAATTGCAGTTCCTTTCCGAAAAAATTCCGAGTCTTTATTTTTTACAGGGGAGGCCAACATTTCACGTTATTTCTCCAGAAAAAATAACAAAATCCGGAAGACGTTAATATTAATTGACGTATATCCGTTTTAGTATTTTATTTTTTGGCTCTCACCCAACAAATTTATATAGCGGCCTCCCTAATGGGCTAGAGCAGGATGTATTGGAAGTCCACCCAAAACTGCCCAGATGCACTCTAATATCCTTTCCACATCAATTCCAATGCCGTAAAAAAGGGCGCGCCACGCCCTTAACGACCCAATTCCGATCATGGAAGGCTAATGCTTATGGAAGCTCTCTTTAATTCACCTCACCTGTCCCGCATTATGTATCCCTCCTTATCTCAAACGGGCCACCTAAACTTGTTCCTTTTAAACCCCCTCCTTAAAAAAATCCCTTTTACAAAACTCGAACGAAAACTGACAACAATTATTCCGCCTCATTATCCAACAGGAATGGAGCTTCGGCAACCGCCCAGGCCGCAGGCAATGCCCTCAGCGTCGCTTTTGCGGAGGTGGAGGGTATCATCGGAGGACTCCAGGGGGCGGAGAACGGAGGCGGGGGCGAAGGGGACGGGACGGTGGAGAAGCTAACCCGCGCTGCACCCGACGAAGCCCTGCACCCTTTCGTACCGGAAGGGATCGCCGAAGCGGAAGAGGAGGAGAAGAGAAAGGACGAGGGCAAAGGAGAAGGAGAAAAGGGAGAGACGAAAGGTGAGAAAGTGGAGGAGGTGATGAAAAAGGAAGAGAAGAACAATGGAGAGAAGTCAAACGGAGATAAGTCAAACGGAGAGAAGAACAAGGAGAAGAAGAACAAGGAGAAGAAGAACAAGGAAGAGAGGGAGAAGGAGGAGAAGGGAAAGGAAGAGAGGTTGAAGGAGCTGGAGGGAGAGAAGGAAGTGGATGAGGGGAAGGTGGAAGATAAAGGGGAGGTGGAGAAAGAGAAGGGGGAGGAAGAGGGGAAGTCGGAGAAGGAGGATGGAGGAGAGGGTAAGGAAAGAAGAGGGGATGAGGAGGAGGGAAAGAAGGGGGAGGAGGGGGCGGAGGGAGGGGGCGAAGCCATGGGGGCCGTGGTGCAGGTGTTCAGCGTGCAGACTGATGAAACCGACGCCCTCAGTCCTCCGACGGACAGGGCGAGCAACTGCGGCGGAGGATTCGCTGGTGAGTTATGGAGAATATTCCGGCCGCTTCGTTTTTTCCCTCCCTTCTCGTAATGTTTATTCTATCCGATCCGCGCGCGCTTTTTTTCCCGAGATTGATGCCGACACGGGGGCGATGCATACGGATTTATTTAAATGAGCGCACCAATATTGAGATACGGATGGATGATTGGTTTTTTTTTCGGGAGCAGCTTCGTTTAAAAATCAAAATTACTTGTGACTGTCATTTTTGTTTTACAGTGTCCGTCGCGATGATAAATAATAGATATTTTTCTGATTCGATAAGAAATACAATATCCGTACGTTTTGAGGGAACTTTTTTCTTGTTACTTACAGTTTATTCCGTGAAAAAATTGGTCCCTAGCAGAGCAAGTTGATCCGTTCCTTCGCGCCGATAAATAAAACTGATATAATTCTGCTGTATCTACTGGTGTACTTGCGTTCAGTTTAGTAGTTTTACATCACGTTATATATTAAATCGAATTTTAAATATAGGTAATAATTACCCATTAAGGCATGCACTTCGGCGATAAAATTAAATTGAAATCTTAGTTCTGCATAGGAAACTCACTATAAGGAATCGTGTGCGGATTTAATGCTAATTTCATGGGCCTGGGCGCAGAAAGCGCCTGCCTTCGTGCCGCATTCGTGGATCTTAACATGGCCGTGAAACCGATTTACCATACTCAGCATCGCGCGTTCACGCTGACGACGGCGGAGAGTATGCGTCCGCTTCTGGTTCATTAGCGCCTCGCGATTAGCGCTTTAAGCGTATGCAAGGCATTGCGTCAACCTCTAACGCTAAGCCGATGCAAATGCTATTCCAGTGCCCATCGACCTATCAGTGGGACTATTGGGAGCCGATATTGATGAGCGGGTGAAGGAATCAAGCGAAACAGGCGCCGCGTTCACCACCCTGCCACCTGACGCACCATTCAGCCCTCCGCCGCGTCCGAAGCACCTCTCCTGCTCGTACCCCAGTGGTACCCTTCAGCTTTCACCAGAGGAGATTGAAGAGGTAATATCACGTGTCTGGGTTCCCTAGAATTACGGACGGACGTCTGCAACGCGGATTAAAAAGAGGTTCTGCGAAACGTCTGATATTGTCAATGTCTGCTCAAGTAATTTTAATCATAGTTAATTCACATTTCTGTATAGTGAATAGTTTTTAAAGTAAAATAAATATTACTTTAGCGATATGTAAAGAATTGATTAATTCCTGCATCAGACAGACATTAAAGGTTATTATATATTTATAGTTACCAGTATCAGAATAGTTTGTATGATTGTAGTAATTTAACGGAGTTATTCGGGGAATGAGGGAAATAAAGAAAAACAACAAAACAAAGAAGAGGACTACATACTTGTGAACGACCAAGTCAACTCGCAATATAATTTTCTAAACACCCAGCTATAAAAATAAACAAATTAAAACTTAATGATGCTCCAGAATGTTATAAGAGAACTTTGGTTTTGTTGTACTAATGCTATCAGCCATGAAAATTTTGGAAAATAAAGGTAAAAATGTTTGTAAAATAGATAACGAATTTTAGTATATAATAGAAAAGATAAATTATTTTAATACAAATAATTACCTTTTAATGTTTCTAAAATATTTTTAAGCTACATCGAAAATTATGGAATGAATATTTTATTGTTTTGAATTTTTTCATTAACTTCAAGGGACACATTTTTACCATTTTGGTAATCATGGACTAAGTTTAATTTTTAGATAAATGATCTGTTACTTTAAATGGAACTTAATTTGTGGCAACATTTCACAAATAACTGATGATGCATTTATAGGCACATATACCACAGAATCTATTTATTGTAATTATAATTTGATTCCTGGCGGAATTGCGTTTCATCAAACAGATAGGATGCAAGATAAGTCCCTTAATCTTTATGTCGGAGAACTGGATTGAGTTATTAGACTTAACAAATGAATTTCGGCTTGTGAAAATTAATTTGTGTGAAGCAGTCTTATTATTAATTTTTAAAAAGATCGGTGTGGATGTCAATATTTTAGTTAGAGTGAATTGTGTAATGCCATATTTGATTTTAAAGGGTCCATCGATATTGATAATTACCAATAATAATTCACTTTGTCTAATATAAATATGTTTCTAATCAGAAATTTATTTGTTCCATCTATCAACTTAATTCTGGGTTGAGAAAAACTTATGGAACACACCATACATTTTGTCTTTTTAAAAGAATATTATTATTTTTTTTGGAAAAACAAAGAAATGTCATTAAGTACATAATTATGTCTATCAGCGTTGATTATAAGCCAAATTATTTTCACTAAATTTGAAAGTCTTTAAAATGTAATTTTAACGTTTTTTATAATAAAGTTTTTGGTTTTAAAAATGATCAATATTGATATTGTTTTGTTAAAATGAACATATGACTAGTTACAACAATTGCCGTCAACAATAACAGATGAGGATCATTTATTTATGTAAACTAACGTTACAGTACATTGAAAGATATAAATTTTAAGTCTGTTTACATCAGAAAGTTGAATTTTTTAAGACTGCGAGCAATGTCTAATAATTATCTTTCTCCATTTTCCCAACAAGAAATATCTCTGTCATAATACTAACAGAAAATTTTATTATGAAAATATTAGCATAAAAGGTTTGTTTAATTAATTAATATCTTTGTTCATTTTCTGTTTGGGTTCGAGAAAGTTGGAATTGATGAACAATTTTGTTTTTGTTTTTTCTCATGTCATAATTGTCAGTTATTATAGGTAATGCAAAGAATTACAGGCGTTAATTAATGTGTAGCGAATAAACTGAAAGCAAACAGTTTTCTAAATAGCGGTATTTTTCAATGCATAATTCTTTCAGCACCCCATGTCTGCAACATTCGTCCTTCCAAATGCAGGACTTCACGCAAAAGGGACCGATGCCTCCGCAATGACTACAAGTGCATCGGTTCCGAACCACGTATATAAAGGTCATGGACATCCGAGAAACCAAAAAATGTGAGTTGGTTGTTGCAACTAACATTTTGTGTGTGGTAAAATGTAATATGTTTATGTGACTTATATATATAAGAACATTCCTTTTTGCGTACTATAATTATTGTGGCAATAGTATATGGTGTTACCAGTAACGTAGCGAGGAAGGGCCGACAGAAGGCAAATCACAAACAGAGTTTTTGTTAAAAAATACCGTCATCCGATTGAAATCATGTATATATGGTAATTAATACGATAAATTAATTATTTGGCCACCTATTGAAATTATTATATTAATATTATGAAAACTAGGAGGCGGCATTTTTCGGTCTTGCCCCGGGCGTTGTAATTCCCCGTTACAGAGCTGAGCGTTATTATTTTAGATTTAAAATTAGCTCGGAATGAATAATCATAAATATTTATTAAAACTCTTCCTAAATATTTAATATTCAGAATTTTATGAAAATGAATATTATTTAATATTATTATAATCTATTTCGACTCAAATTAGCCTCTTAAAATTAATTTCATATTACAATTAGATGGAATATTATTAAAATAGTATCACAGTAAGAATCAATTAACATTTCAATTACAAAATAATGTTCGACCGCATTACTGGAAATGATAAACATAGATCGCTAATTACAGGTACTGTATATTAGTCATTTCTCATGTAAAAATAAGTTCAGTCAGGAAACGCCATCTTTTCACCAAAATTAACTGAAGTAAGGAAATTATCAATAAGATGCAGCCATCATCATACATTATCCTTTTATATTAACTCATTAACCACATTTTGATCTTAATTCTTGATGCAGAGTATAAACTTAGCGCTTAAATAAAACATGCCTTGACTTAAGATCAACTTAAAGTTTAAAATTTCACTTTATCTTTCCAAAAGGGCGCAATTTTAATACTGAAAATAGCGGATTTGCTTTATCTATAAGGCGATAGATTCAATTTCGATCAAAATTTCTAAAATACCACTACGATATTTTTTCCAATCAGATCGAGCCAGCAACGGGAAGGGCGGCGTTCCTTAGTTGCCAGGAACGGGATGCAGAAGCATTCCGTGTCTTCGGTGGCTTCGGCGCCCACAGTCCATTCCAACAGGTCCTCTTCCATCTCATCGTCTCTTTTTCCCGAATCATTACCTCCTCTGAAGAACCCGAAGGAGTCCTTGAAGCAAGCCTTCCAGAACATGGAAGATCCGGATTGGTAATTAATCCTTAAGACTTTCTCCTCTCAATATTTTTAATTGCATTGGTCGATATATTGAATGGCCATATAAAATACTGAGAAATTCTCTTGGCTCTGATCTTTTTAGCCTAATAATGAAAGGATAACTTTGTAGTTTCCACAACTTTTAATATAACACGACCGGTTTCACTACGATCGTAGCATCATCAGGTGAAAAAATATATAAATTGTTCCATATATATAGGGTAAAATTTTAGCCTACTTTCCAAAAGGGAAATGGGCTTATAGTTTTGTCGTTGTCTGTCTGTCCGCCCCACACCCTATTAACTTTTGAACCAATAGACCAATATTCATGAATCTTGGAAGGAAATATCTTGCTACATGGGCCGAGTTCCCGAGCATAATTTTGTTACGAAGATTGAAGTCCCGGATTCGATTCCAGGAACTATCCTTCCCATTTGATTTAAATGAAAATTCTGAAATCCATCGTGAAGGGTAATTTTCTCTTGCATATTAAAATATCTTATAATTGTAATATCTGAGCGAGTTTTGTACTATTATATGAGGAAAGGAATGAAGATTCTAATTTTGATAGTGAAAATTTGCTATCGATTATATTTCTTAGAATTTCGCGTAAATACTGGCGATTTTGCAGTTTTTATCACTCATTACGAGAGTTGCCATAGCAGCAACTATTGTTGTACTCAGATTCGGTATATTCTAATATGTACACGCGTTATTTTTGCCGGACACATATGCGTGATCAATTTAATATTCCGTTTGAATGTATTTGTAGTATTTTATAACGCTAAATTATAAAATTAGGGAACACAAAGAGCTACATATCGGCGATGACTTTAACGGTATTAAAGCCAATATAAGTATAAAATAAATGATTAAATGGAATGTAGGCATCATAAGTTCTGTTTGGATCATCTTTTTTAACCCTTAAATGCCTTCAGACGTACTATTACGCCCTGCGTCAGCCATAATTTCTTTTATCTTTTGACACTAGACACTTCTTTAAATCTAAATAACCTCTATATATTTTAAAAGAGGAAGCTTTGTACTTTCTATCTATGCGTATTCTGTATTTTTTTCCTGTTTTAAAAATATATAATCAACGTTGAATTTTGCGATGGAATTTTCAATTTTGCTACGATATGACGGTGTTTTCCCGTATAAAAATCGCTTTCTAATGCGGCAAGGAATCTTTCCATTGGTTTTTGAAGTGCAATGTAGCAATTGTGTATCTTTTCAAAGGGGAGCACGATTTTTCTCCTCTTTTTTTCCTGGTGGAGCCATTTAACTTATGTCATGCGACAAAGGTCTTAGTTGGAATGTAAAAAAAGAAAAGAAAACGTCTTATTAGAAATATTTACGATGCAATTCATGAAGAATGGAATTGGGTTGAGTAAAATCATATCGGTAAACATTCGCTTTCATGACCGCGCGATCCTTTGTTCCTCGCGGCATAGGAGAGCGTCAACGCAAACCAATATCTGTTATTTTGTCCTCTTCGAGGTGATTAGGATTACTAAGTTTTTTTGCATCCCCAAAGCAAGTTATTTGAGAAGGAGCCGTTGTTCTTTTCGGAGAGGAATTGCGAGAAATTGTGTATATCTATTTGTGTACATATAATATACGTTTAGTTTTGTGATAGAATTTTAGTTTTTACCACTGACCTACGGACATTTGGTTTCTAAAGTTGACACATAAATACCTGAGGAAAGGGAACCCACAAAATTGGGTTCCTTTTCTTTGTCATCTGAAAGAAGATGTAGGGTTTGTTTTCCTCTTCAGATAAGGGCTTTCTCTGTTGTGCTATCTAGTGGGACCAAAGCAGCGATGAAGCGAGTAAGCAAGAAGAGGCACGTCATCAAAAATCACGAACGGCGAGGCTCTTCCATATATTTACACATTATTTTACTAGAAGTGTTTACTAAACTATAAGGCATTTCTTGCTGAATCCAATTACCATGTGTAAATTTTCTAAAAATATTTGGAAAGGACTTATAATTTAGTTTAACTTTTAAACTTTTTTCGTGTTTTGCATCTAAATTCATTTCTGATGTATACATCGCCATATCTCCCTTTCCAATGGACGAAATGTAATCATTTCTTCTATGTAACTTTTTTAATGACCAAGAATAATGACTATATAACTAAAACGTTTATATTATAAATAAATGGTCTTCTAATAAATCAGTAATACTACATTTACTTAAAAGTTTCCATGAAAAAGTTGAGATACGTAAAACTTTTCACCTAATTGGTTTAGATGGGTAGATTCGCAGAATAAAATAGTTACTAATTTAAGTTATTCTTTTATTAAGATTGTACATCAATATCTTTCATGGATTTCCCGGCGCTTAATGTTATATATAAAGTGCAAACGCGCGCCGGAAAATTCGCGTTTGGTGTACATTCTCTTCTACTGCAACAATGTTTGTTTGTAAAATATGATACGAAAAAT
The DNA here is from genome assembly GCA_028673005.1 of Tanypteryx hageni. Taxonomy (NCBI): domain Eukaryota; kingdom Metazoa; phylum Arthropoda; class Insecta; order Odonata; family Petaluridae; genus Tanypteryx; species Tanypteryx hageni. The sequence continues at coordinate 40,734,975 of CM054112.1, read as the reverse complement.
GGATATATACAAATTTCATGTTTTTCGTAAATCCACAAAAATCAGAAAAAATCGAGAGAAAACTTATAAAGTTATGATTTTTTAAGGTTTCTCAAACGTTTTTGCAACGCAATCGTTAAAATTTAAAAACCTCATCCGGCCGTACGGGTGGGATTTAATAAATCTCCTCCGGGCTTGATGGGTTAATCCTTATATATTAAGAGTCGCCATAATCGATGCTTTCTTCTCTAAATGAATGATTTACTCATATTTATTCACATATCTATTACTGATTGTATGTAAGGCTTATTTAGGCATTCTTACTCTTTGTAATAAGACGGTAACAATAAAAGTTTTTAAATAAATAAATTCTAAAATTTATTTTAACTATTTGTTTTAGCGGTAAATTATATACCTTCATCTGCTGAAATAAAAATTGTTAACCTAAACCATTTACTCAATAAATTCCTTATACAAATATAAAATTATTTTAGCCAAAACTTTTTCCTTGTAGTAATACTATATATAATATTTTTTAAGGAGTTTTGAGCTGATGCAACTTAATATTAGTGGAAATTGAACTGAAGAAAACTTGGATATCTCTCTCCACATGATACAATACATTTCCTAAAACTATAAAAGAGCTTCGTTATTCATACATTTATGCTAATTTCCGATGGATATATTTTCCTCACATTTTCATTCGACTTCTTTCTTCAGGGAAGTGGCGATGAAGGGATTGGAGATACTGGTCCGCCTGATTCGCCATCACCCGTCTCACGTTCAGGCCGAGCTCACGAGGGTAATAGCGTCGCTCGCTCGGCAGATACGCAATCTCCGCTCCCAGGTGGCGAGGGCGGCGTGCCAGGCGACCGCCGAGCTCGCCCTCCCGCGCGTCTCTCCCCCCTCGCCCGCATCCATCACCTCCGACTCTTCTAACTCGTCCTCCAGCTCCTCACTGTTGAAGAGGGCGCTGGAGGCGGACCTGGAGGAGGTGGCGGCGCCACTGCTGCACAGGTCGGCTGACACGAACAGATTCCTGAGGGACGACTGCGTCGCGGCGCTGGACAGATTTGTGGCCGGTGTGGGGCCCACTAGAGTGGTGGGGCCCATACTATCCAAAGGAGTCACGTAAGTGTAGAAAGGATGGAGGATGGCCTTCGAGCAAAGTGAATTAATGAACCGATGTATAGTCTCCTAAGCAATGATTTCAATTGGAAGCTGTACTTTACGCTGATATTGTTCACGTATTTCTACTTCACAAAGAGTTTAGCAGTTAATATTTCTAACGGATAGCCGTAATATAATCTAAATCTTTGGCTGACCGGGATATTAAAAAAATAAACACTTAAGTATAAAAATGTTTTTAAAATAAGCACTTACCTTGGGTATCTCTAATAGCCACATCAATATTATGAAAAATCAAAAATGCAATACCGCTACTCTGCAGCCGTCTTCAGTATAGATTCACTTTTAGTAGATTCTAAATTTTAGAATTTACCTTGTTAAGACTATCGGAAATATCTGACTAAGATAAGAAATTATTTGTTAAAGTTTTATTCTTAAGTGGTTATTTTTTATTGATCTTTAACCTTAAGAACAGCCCTTATATTCTCCATTAAGTGCCTGAGAATACTCATGGTTTATTTCATCAGCGTCTTCAATATTCTCAGATGGTCATATTGTTTACATAATAAATTATTTGTCTTCATAAGCTATCTAAATAAAAAATATTTTGGATATATTAATTCTAACACCACAGATGGGATTTTAAAATACATATTATACATTGGCATCCGAATTAAATTCCTTTTATTCGGTGTTTAATGTTACCTTTTCTTGAGATTAGGATTAATAATTTTGAATATCCAAGTAATTCAAAGAATATTTAGTAGTGTCCATTAAATTTGTTGTTTACGGTTTTAGCTGAATAATTTTTGTTCAGAGTGCAAAAAATTAGCTGAAATTCGATTAGCGGTATGGTTAACGTTAGCATTTGAAATTACTTTTGAACTAAGAGGAGGTTAATGTCCATTTTTCTCTCCTTCAGTCACCAAAACGCCTTGGTGAGGACGGTCACTGCTCGCCTATTGGCCACTATTGTTGCCAAGTTAGGAGCAGAGCGGGTGATGACTCAATTGAACAAGGATGTGAGGGCAAAAGTACTTCGAGCAGGAGCCAATCTCTTGATGGAAGGAAGCCTACAGACACGGTAAACACATAACATTTCTTTGTTCTTTCTCCTTGCATTACATTTGTCCAAGTTGTGGATTTCCAATGTGATCATAATTTCACTTAGTTTATATTTTATTTTCTCTCTCATAGGTTTACTAAATCCATTGAAATCGATGGTTTTCTCTTTCTGTGAAATATTAGTAACTGATTTAATAGTATTCGTATTTGACCTGATTTTATAAAAATAATCATCAACAATAAATTTACATAATATGAGCATTATTAAATTTGAAGTTTGAATGAAAATTATAATATAATATAAGATTTCAAATTTGGAGTAAAAAAGAGTTCTCCTAATTTTTACTTCTGGAGGAAATTAAGTCATTCATTATTTTATTTCAGTACATTTGCTAAGCAAGTATTTCGGTGTTTGGCGGCTCATGAGGGCTTCGACCGCGCTCTCACCCAGGCAGTTCCCACCCCGGTGCTCAGAAATATACACAAAACTCTAATGGCAATAAAGAAGGAGGCAAGTTACCTAATTTTTATTCAATTCCATTAACACTTGGTCAAATTAGCTTTATCTTTCACTAAGAGCATTTCAAACTTAACCAAGCATCTCATGCTCTGTTGCTCGTGTTAAGGTGATTATTGTAATTGACTTTATCCTTAGAAGATTACTGTTTCATTTATTTGGTCTCAAATTAAGTGGAGCTATAAATAAAAAACAGGCAATACCATGTCATTTTAGCAACTCACATAGCAGTTATCAATTTCTTCTCATTGCATAAAAGTTGATGAAATTTTTGTCTTTTAATACTTCTACAGTGATTTTATGGGGATCACATAGGTATTTATATAAAAAGTTTTATTATGGGTTTATATGATAAATCACAAAAGACAATATTATATTCACATTCTTACAACTATAACCCCATGTAGAATTTCTGCTATAAAATTACTTTATTCCAACAATATAAATTGATAAAAAAATCGATTTTTTCCAGAGCCTCGCAAACAATGGAGTGGATCCTAACTGGGATGCATAAATTGCCCAGAGTTTGGCGTTCAGTATCTCATTTTGGTACTTTTTGTGATGAAACATTTTTTTGCGCATTGGAACAAGTGAGAATCAATATTTCTCCAGTTTTTCTTCGTGATCCTTCTCTGGTCCTCTCTTGAAGGAAAAAATAGGGTTAGTGCTAGAATTTCATCCCAGCATAAGAAATGATCTTTCTATAAGAAATTCAACAAACTATTTGTTCATATCTTTGAAAAGAGCAAATTATTGCTAAGGATATTTTCTTTCAATATTTCGGTAAAAAAAGTTCAAAAAAGACACGCAGGGCAGGATCATTCTATCGCCAATAAAAAATAATCACCTATGGGACACGAACTAATGAGCATCAAGATCATGAAATTTACAAAAATGTAGTTTTTAGGATACCATAATATTGACACACATATAGTTTAATATTCCGTCCAACTTTAGTGTAATACTTAAACAGATTGTCTTAAACTGAATGGGTTAAACCAGTTCCTAATAAATGTGAACTTAGGACAGAATTATTTCGTGGAAACATTAACATGTCACTGAAGAATAAAAGAAGCATTGATAATATGTGTAAAGAATTTCCAATCCTGCCGGGGATTAGAGAACTATTAGATTCAGGAACGTTGCTAAGAATTAGAACGTGAAGAAGTTTCTGAAATGGTCTTCTGAAGAGAGGAAATTATTGAAATGGGCCTTAAAATTAGTCAAAGTTGGTGCTTTCAATATCTCTTAATGCAATCCTTATTCAAACTTTACAGCACACACACGTGTTTTATTTAAGACAGAGCATTTATGCACACATAATTTTTAAAATAAGGTAAGATGTTGTATTCCAAAAAACTATGTACTAAAATGTTAAAATGCGATCAGATATTTTCATAAAAAAAGAAACATTTTGTTAGATAAATAGAAAAACATTGCAGTGATGATGTAGCAATGTTATGTATTTATATGTATAAAATAAAACAAGTTACTATTATACGCTCTTATTCTTTATTTTCCTTCTCTTGGGTCTTTTTTCCACATGCGACGTCTTATACGGGGTCATGAAAGTTTTGTATTTAAAATTTTAAACCTAGAGGGGAAATTGACATTTTTTTATCATATCCTTCATAAAATTACGGTATTGATGTTTAAACGATAAATTTTATTTTGTTTACTTGACATATTAGGAAATATTTTTGTGTGAAAGTCAGATATTTTAATATTTCTTACTTTCTTCTTGGGAATTATATGGTGATAGTTAAGAAATTAATAAAAATATTGGAAGAGTATATGTATTTGAATCGTGTACCTCGTCACTAACTAAAATTTTCTTTTACAGCGAACCATGGTATCCATTTTAGAAACATTTGCATGATTCTCACAAATATTACCCCAGTAAACCTCGCTTAACTTAGGCTAAAAGTGGAGCAATTGAAATTGGTAAGGATAAAACCAATCCATATCGTCTTTTCTTCTTTGATTAATTGTTTAAATATAAATGGATTATTATCGATAGAAATTCCTTACATATTTACCTATCTTTTTTTGCTCACCATTCAAGGTTCATGATTTACTATAATTGAGGAAAATGAAAACGAACAAAGAATTTCATACATATTTTTACGCATTAACTTGGCTTGAAACTTGTAGAATGTTATCTCAGAATCATTTATTCTAGCTTCATGGCGTGGAGCTTTGAAAAACAACTCAAGATTCGAAAAGACATACGAAGTCTCGATATAATGATCTAATTTGGCATGTATCAAAAAATCTGCGAACTTCATCGTATACATTTCACCTCCATTGTGGCTTTTGCGAATAGATAAATAATCCAAGCGTATTTTCTCCGTTGTTTGATTTTAGATATAGGCCATAATGATGAATAATAATTTTTGATAAAACAGCAAAAATCTCTATAAATAAATAAAAAATAAAATTACTCTTTCTGACTAAAATAATACAAAAAAACATAAAAAACCTATTGGGAAAAATTAGACATTTTAAGCACAAAACGCCTGTGAAAAGAATCAGAATGGACATTACATTATCCAATGCAAGAAAACACAAATGCGGACATAAAGCATTGGAAAGGACTTCATTTTTGCACGGAACTATTTTTTTTGCGAGCGACTTATACTTCCATGGAATATTTTGTTCCAACAAGATCTTTGCTGGAAACCCATTGTCCGATTGAAAAAACAGGACATGTAGTCCACCTAATGTCGTCGAAATCTTTATAAAAAAGTAAGAATCGGTCATTAATTAGGACTTCCTTTTGTCAGGAAATACGAGGAATGCAAAAGGATTGTAAGACGGATGTAGCCTTTTTGTATAACCGCTCTAAGTGCGATTCCACATAATTTATTATATTTTTTGCCCTCTCCGTTCGAAGGGCAGTATTAAGTTGCTGGCGAAGCAGGAGGGCATTTAAATAAAAGGATTCCGCTCCAAACAAACGGCAAGAAGAAGACGGGAAGGGGGAAAGAGAAAATTGCGTGGAAGAAGAAAATTCGAAAGTATGCGGAATCTTTCGGTTGTCCTTGGAGCAGATAAAAATGGGGGTCCGGGACATCAATCGAAAGAATTTTTTCTTTCTTTAAAGTGCCTCGTTACGCAAGAGTAACATTTTACCATGAAAATGTTGTTTAATGCTTTTACCGTTTCCTTTATGTATAACTGTTGACAGTCGACTTCTTGGAATTGTTTACGAATGTTTGGATGCACTTGATTCCAGGTGAAAGTTACGCTGCAGCGCCGTGGTTTTATCGGCATAAAACGCTCAAATCGATTCGTGATGTGTTCCGTCAACAATGAAAATATTCAAGCTTTGATCAAGCTACATTATGAAATTGACTTATCGATTTGATTGTGTTTAGGACACGGTTCTACGGAGAAAATATTTTATCTTTAGGTATGAACAAATTATCTTTTATTCATACCAAATATATAAAATAGATTTTACGACAAATAAACGAATCGACCAAGATTGTTAACCATTTTGTCTTTCTCGTTATCACGTGTATGACGTTTTAAACTTTTAATTGAATTTTGAGATTAAAAAATTGCGAATTATGAGTCCAGTTCCTTCACTCCGTAGAAACTTAAAGTACAATTTTTTGAGTGGCACCTTTACATTCACGTGTCTAGGCCATTTTATTTGGTCAAAACCTAAATTTTAGGAAGCTTACGTTGGGAGGGAAACAAGGTAAAATCGTAAAAGTGCTCGAGTGTGCTATGAGTTTAAATAGAAATTTTTAATAACGCGAAGAAACCATCTCCTAGGGAGAAACATGAATCGTCGGCGTGATCAATTCGAACTTTCCGCATTAAACGCTGAATTATTAGAGCCGGGAGAAAGGGAGGGGCAAAGGGTGTTCCAATTAAGGATGCATTCGTATTCAATTCTACTAAATACACCTGTTATAAGTTCGAGAACGACGCCCTCATAGTCTGGAAACGTAAGCAATATATCTTCCAACCGCTGGCGCATCCTATTCATCCGAGATTTTTATCTCAGGCTTTCCTCAGCCCTCGTCCCTACGGCTATTTTGGCAGTATTTCGGCTACCCCCGACTCGATTCTGGGACCACCCCTTCTCCTCCTCCTCCCAAAATCCTATTCTTACCCTCCCTCTCATCATTCTCACTTTCTCCATCCCTCCTTTCATCTTCCTCTCCTTTTCCTCTCTCTCTCTTTCTTCCCCTCCATTCCTACCTTCCCCCATCCCCTCGCCAAACCGCAACCTCTCCGAGAAAACACCGTTACCTACTGCGACCCAAATACTTGACCCCACACGCCTTTTCTCTTCTCCTCCCTCTCGCACTCTCCTTATTCCTTTTGTCTCTTTCTTTTTCTGTCCTCCTCAGAGGCATCATGATACCCAGGAGAATGGAGGAAAGAGAGATCGATTTAAATTGAGATGGATGGGTTGAGGAGAGGAAAAGGTGGGATAGAAATCATCTTGTCCTAAAGATTAGTCTAGTGAATAGTTTTCAACAGACTCACTAGTAGTATGTATGTATGTATGTGCGTGCGTGTGCGTATATACAGTAGAACGCCGATTATCCCAATTGATTCGTGACAAAGGTGGTTCGGATAATCGAAAATTCGGATAATTGAATTAAGGGAAAAAACACTCTTATCCATGAAAAAACAATTTGTTAATTATCGCACACTTTAAAGACATGATTGAATATTACGATGTACTCTTATTATAATAATAATAATAAATAAAAAACTTTTAAAACAGGTGAAACATGAAAAATGAATAAATGTGGAGAGGGGCTTACGTCAAAGACCTAGCCCGCATTCCTTGGTTGCGGTGATTCGGTTAATTGGCAATTCGGATAATCGGGATTCGGATAATCGGCGTTCTACTGTACCTTGTTCTCATAGAGAAATAAGATCCGACAGAATTACACGAGAAAATAGCTTTAATTATCAATCAATACAATCACATTACCTATTACCACGGTACATGATGAAATAATATTTCACGCAGCGATTGACGAATCTCTACTAGCCGCAGATTCGTATAATCATTATTTGTCGTCTCTTTTCTAGCATAAGAACATTTTTGCACCGTTTGATACGGTTCAAAATGCAAAGCAAAGACTAAAGAATAAAATATACAATGGAGAAAACTCAGAAATGCTGTATGTCTTTACACATAATTTAAGTTTTTGTTTTCGCTGCCAAAACACTTTTCTGAAGTTGAAGGGAAATGCATTGATTAAAGTTGTATAATCGAGTAATTCTGCAAAGTGCGCTCTCGGACTATGTTGATGCAGTCTTCGCTAACTTCCAATCTACTCTAAGTTTATCGTTTCTCAAAAAAAGATATGGTCACTGCTGCACACTTTCACGTTATTTTCTTCAAAATATACCTTTGACGGGATTCATTGCCTATGGCTAGATACCGATTAAGAGAAGCTCCATGTTTTCAAATAATTTTTAATCGCTTCAAAAATTATATCGCTACGCCATAGTTACTGCATGATAGTTTATTTTTCTGAAAAATTGTGAATATGATGAGAGCCATGCATACTTCAAACAACGCCCAATTAGTTGATATGACCCTAACATAGGAGCGAGAGACCCATGGGAAAATGCATTATAAAAGCATCGCGAGAAGATCATCTTCAATTCAGGATAAGTATTTATGTGAGTTATGTTAGATTTTTTAAAAAATTATTGCCCCTTTAGATATCGTGACTCATCTATTAAAAGATTATATAACCGCGTAATGATTTTTACGTTATTTTCGTACGCGATTAAAACACTCTCTGTAATCCTAAAACGATCGCTTTTTGTTTCTCTCCGGAAACGCAGAGTTTACAACCTCGGATGGACTCGAATTTGAAAATTCCTGTTTGACACAAATACGCGAATAAAAGATTAGCGCGGGGTGCATTTCAGAAATTTCCATCAAATTCTTACGAGCGCGTGGAGATGGCGTTACCCTCGCAGTCGTGTCTTTCGACTGTCAAGGGTGATTGCCAGCAAACTTCTGCACGATACATAAACCTCTGCATTATTCTATTAGAGTCTGGAACGCTTCTATAGTGCTTCAAACTCGTTACTGATTACGTTTCCGGACTAGTTTTCACTCCTCGTCTGAATAGGAAAGCAGACGCAGTCGTTTGGCATCCATCGCTTCCCAAAGGGCGACTTTCTCCATCTAATTGATTGGATCCGGATGAAAAGTGGGACTAAGGATAAGCCAAGGTGAGTGGATGGAATTATTATAAGCTTAAATGTGTGCGTCAAATAATTTGCTCGTCACTGTACTGCTAAGTAGAATAAAGTGGTCGCGCATGGGCAATGGGAATAGCGAGGTTTTCGCTGCAGTTCCATTAAACGCGTCGGTGGTAAACGGGATAGGCTTCAATTCCTACCCTTAAGACATGCCGTAAAGAGAGATATGGGGATAAGATAGAGTAACATCGAAAACACGACTCCGTTGTCACGAAGGCATCGGAGTTGGGAAGTTTAGACTTTGACAGGCAATTAATCAAATTTCCGATTCACTGCCGATGTTACCGTTCGCTTATAACTCAATCGAGTTGCCGACTCCAGCGAACATTATTTATGCTTTGGGTCCGCGATAACTTGGGAGATAATCCTCGAAGTAAAATGTTTTGCGACTTACTAGATTCAATATGATTGACAACAGGTTGATTTGTTATCGCAAAAGTTTTGGTCGAAAACCTAAATTCGCCAACAAATGCTTCCACATTTACTGGTTCAGTATGTATATAATATCCGCGCAGTAACTTTATGTAAAGCTCATAAATGCTTTAATGCTAGTAAATATAATTTTTTCTAAATGCTCACTTTTTAATGTTAAATGGGAAAAGTTTTATGAAATATTGGTCTCTGAGTCTAAACTTCTGCCAGAAAGTAAGGTTTCCAAAGAAAGAAACGAATAATGTTGTGATGAAAATATAAAAATTTTACACTTGAACTGAAAAGTACAAAATTCCCTATATGAATATATACGTAATCTACATAAGTTGATTATAAAATAGAAATATAAAAATTATAATAAAACGTTTGATAGTATTTCACACTTCAGTATTAAAACTTTTATTCAAGCTCGCAATGTTAAATACTAAAGATGAGTGATCATAATCGAGGCAATTCGCTGCAGAATCCAGATGTTACCGAACTTTGTGGGACAATGCGTCTAGTACTCGGTGATAGAGCCAGATTGACATTTCTAAAAGCAACACACGGATGCATAACTGATAAAAACAATTTCAAAGGCATTATTTATTTCGAAGTGGGTTTACTTTTTTTAAAGAGGGCAAAACGCAGTATTTTTGTCTGCACACATAAATCACATTCGTTTTTGTACGTGGGTTCCTTTATGATGCGGGGGAACGAATTTTGCCATTGCTGTCCTTCCAGCATTCTTATCCCTCATATGCCCATTCCTTCTCATTCCTGGGCATCAATTAATCTCATCTCCGTACTCCCTTTGGTTAGGTTCTTTCCCTTCGGTCCTTTAAGCGCATCATTCGTGATTTCATCGCCCTCATTCCGCTCTACAATATTTTCCAACTTTTCGCCACACCTCCATTGTTCATCATCCTGTCCCTTCTCGCATACTTTCTCCAGACTCTCTCTCTCAGCACCGTAGCAAGGAAGTCCATCACACGGAGAGAGACAAAAGAATGACGCCTCAACCTTTAAAAGTAATTATAAAAATAATTATTTAACTATATGCAAAATGAGACAAGATTCCATTGGTCATAATTTAAAAATTAAAAAAAATATTAAAAGCAAAATATCGAATCGCGATTCACTGGTTGATAATCCTTATCTTCAGTGCCCGGGGTGGTCGCCCCTTCCTTACCTTCTTCTTTTCCATCCCATCCTTTTGCTATTTTATATATTCCCTTTCATCTCCCAGCCCACTCGTCTAACTTCTTCCATTACTTCCTTCTTCCGTGCCTTTGCCTCGCATCCTCTGCTAACGATCATTCTATACCTTCTCCTTTTTTCTTTGCCTTTCATATCTCATCTTCCATACTGTTATCTTCCTCTGTCATTTTGTTCGCCTCTTCTTCTCCTCTCCTTTGTGCTCTATTTCCTCTCGATTCAGATCGTTCTTTCTCTCTTTTCATATGCAATTCTTGATGTAGTAATCCCTTCCTTATATTCAGGACCGTAACTGCAATTTGGGCCCTCCATGCAAGTACAATTATTACCTATCTACATGCCTATACAAAAAACGTTAAAAAATTATTTCATATGATTTTAATTGTAACTGATTTTTTCATCATTTCATTTCTGAAAATTCTCATTAACTCATCAATTTTCATTATCATGCTTCTGATATTTCTACTGAGGGAAGTGATAAATGCTTTAATCTACTTCTGTCCATACAAATACGTAGGTAGCTTTTTTATTAACTTGAGTTTTGAAAAAGATCTTTTATTTGACGAAACAGCTATTGGCAATATCAAATATATCATTAAAGCTGCGCATACATTGCTATAAATTGATTCCAGTCTGTATCTATTCATTATTAAATCCAAGAGTCACTTGGTATCACTACAGTTTTCAATCTAATATTTCAGAACAGTGTTTGTTGCTAGCGAAAGAAGTTCATCGCAAAATTATAGGTCGGTAAACCTGTTATAAATATGTTTTATATTTTTTATAAATTTTTGCGAATACTCTTTCATTTCTCGATCACCCAAACTAGTGCGATCTTTCTAAGTATTTTTAGGGGCCCACAAAAGTACGAAGCTCCCAATGTATTGCGTGGGCCTGAACTCCCAAGTTACGCCCCTGCATACACTCCCCCTATTTTACTTTCTCTTTCTCCTTACAATTTCCTTCTTCCTTTTCACTCGTTATCCGTATTCTTAATTTCCATTATCATCTTCTCTCTCCCTCTCTAGACCTTTCTCTTGCCTTCAAACATGCCTCGGTTTTTCCTCTCTCACGCATACTCTACTTACCTTTTTCTCTTCCCTTTTGCTTTCATTTTCTTGTCGCCTTTCCCATTCGGCAATCCCTTCCTATTCCCTTCTCTTAATTCCTTTTTCATTATCTTGCCGCAGACCGCCGTCCAATCCCTTGGTCTCCATTTGTAACCATTCAAGGTTGTGCCCCAGGGTGCGACAATGACCGCATGTTTGAGAAATCCTTTCTCGCTGAAGAAAGCACCAGCAGACAAGAGCGAGAAATAAATAATGACTTCAAAACACAAGTGAGTCCAGATTAGGATTTATTATCGCCGGGTTGAAAACTTGTACTCGAGTTTTCACCGTCATGAGATGTTGGACGAGTTCTGGAGTAGTTAGGTTTTTGTGATATTAGCCTAGGGTTACCAGATTCTTAGGAAGCAAAATCGGGGCATAACACGATCTGAACAGGAAAATCCGGGGCATAATCGGGAAAATCCGGGACAACCTGAATTTTCGTATCTTCTTTAATGATATGTTCTTAAATTAAATGTAAATAAGATTCGCAAATACAGACCACAATTTTATTCAATGTATTAACAAATAATTTCCATTAAATGAATGTTTAAAAAATCTTACAACACAATATTTCACGATTTAAAGGTAACAATTACTTTAAGGACAAATAATAAAGTTAAATAGGTATATAAATAGCAAAAAAGATAAAATAACACTATATCGCTTCTATTTCATTTTATATAAATTTATATAATTTTTCATTCATTTTTTAGACTACGCTTGCCATTCTCATTCAAATTTTTATTATTTTTAATCATCGGAAAAAACTTGAAAATTCATATTTAATTTAAATACACATAATATAATTGTATTGATTGTTTTAACGTCAAGGCTGTTTTGTTTGTCAGATCATACAAAATTTATTTTCGAAACATTCTTTCTACATGTGCATTATGTACTCGAAACAAACCAAAAGCCAAACAATTTCTTCATCTCTGTGGTCTGCTCTTGATTTTAAATGCCGAAAAAAAGGAATACCACCGATCGTAACAAGGTTTAATAAGAAATGTTTGTATTTCTCAATATGATGTGATTCCGATGAAACACATTTATGAAATTTTTGTGACGAGGTGATTTTGTAAGGCAGAAACCAAAAATCCGGGACAAATAGGTGTTCCGAAGAACTTTATCGAGACAACGGGACATTAAGTCAAAATCCGGGACGTCTAGTCCCCCTATGTTATCCTGTAGAACAGGAATTGGCAAACTTTTTAACAGCTGCAGCTTCCTAAGCGGGCCGCATTAACAGATGCAAATGCGTCGGCGGAACACGTTAGGTTTCACATCGAAAGTTATTTGAGATAATGCGAGGGATTCTGTTAGTGAAAATCAATAATAAATAATATGTTATCCCCATAACATCGCTGGAAAAGGTTTTTTGGCCATAATTTTAAGCTACAAATATGAAATTATTTGTATTTTATATTACGGTTCTCTTTCATAAAGTATATCGGGCCACAAAAAATGCCCTCGATGGATATATGTGCCCCGCGACCCGTAGTTTGCCCACCCATGCTATAGAAGCAGAGAGAAAACGTTTTAAGATATACGAACAATTTGCTGTGTAAAGATGGATTAAAGATAAGGAATTTTGATATTCCTAGTCTTACGATTAATAATATTGCTTTCTGATTTTTTGGTTTATTTATGCGTACAGGCTGACTTGCTATTTGAATACGTTAATGGGAAGATTTAATATATAATTTAAAAACGGAAATATTAATGATTTTTTTCTAATTTGAAACAAATAACTATATTTGGAGTTATCGTATTTTATTTGTACATGAAAATAAATCAAATTAGTTAAAATTAGTGAAAAATTAAATACATCGTTAATTTCTTACATAAGACGAGTAAAACAGTAGTAGTAAACAGTACTAATTTTTAAGTCGTGGACTTCATTCCATCAGAAATCAAAATTCAAAATGGATCCAATCCGTTTTCACGTTATTAACAAACAGATATGCGGTAATTAAAATCAGGTAATTTAATGTCTATAAAATGAAGCGCCACTTTTAAAAGCAAACCTAATTTTAATCTATTAACGTTTTTTATTGAAAATTCTTGTATTAAAAGATTTGAATTTGTATAAAATATTCAATAAATCTGGGTTTGGCTATAGAAAAGTCATGAATTTCATGAAGCTGTATTGCGAGTTATTTTATTTGACACAAAACAGCTTTTATGCATACAGTTGACATTTCACATCATGATAAGTTAAAAAACAGATACTTATGGTGTTCCAGTAAAATTATAAACGATCTTTTCGACATAGCTAATTAAATTATATTTTGGCGTTTGAAATTGTAGTTTTTTGTACCTATGAGTCGAGGATGATATATATGGATGATGGTACTGAATCAGAGCTTCTTCTCATAATCGAAATTTGCTTTTGACCAAAGAGAGAAAAGATTGTTTCCATATATATATATATATAAGCTTACGGAAAAGGAAAGGTAAAATGGATATATATATATATATATATATATATGTGTGTGTGTGTGTGTGTGTGTGTGTATATATTCACATTTATTGTAATAAATTTCAATAATATAATCAACATTAATATCAAACAAATTTCTTTATGTGCCAATTTTTTCCTGGCCTTTTTGTGTCTCGTCTCCTCTTATTAAATTATGAATGCCATTTTCACCAAGTGATGATGTATTATTCAAAACCATTTAAAATAATTTTTTAAAATAACATAAAAAGTACCCCATTTATCCCGTTCTATTAGTGTGTATTGCTCTTTGCTTTTTTATAATGTCAAAAGGGGTTACTTCCTGCACTCCATTAGCCGTGAAGTAATTACTTATCGACTATACAATCAGAAAATCCACTCGATGGGGGAGAGATTGGGCGTGGAAATCGGTTTTGCAGTCACAACCGCCATAACATCACCTCGTGACTTTTAAAAGCAATTTTCGTTTAAGGGATTCTCTTCGTTTTCTCTCTCTTCTCTCTCTCCCTCTCTCTTTGAAAATCTTAATGCCTAGCTAATTTTTTTTCCAACCTTGACTGTATATTTATCTTGAAAATGCTTTTCCACGGGTTATTTACAATGAACTGAGCAAAAAATTTAATGCTTAAAAAGGAAGATAAAAAGAATATTTTCGCCCTATACATGCCTTGTTTCCCGGGCTCCGTGCCAAATTCGATTGAAGTTACTCTGTGGATCTATGGAGATAGGAGAATTTACGACGTAGCTCTCGATATAAGCGAATCTCGCGAGTAATAATTCTGTCTAAACGAAGGATCTTACAAATCAACGGCAGTTAGTGCTAAAATTAAACCGTACCTGGTACCAATACTGCACCCAAAGTTTTACGTTTTTGCTTCTATAAAAATATATAACTTTTTCTTGCAATCTCTTTACGTAGTAGACGTTTTCTCGAAATATTTGTCAGAGTAAAATCATCGTTTTTAACGCTTCCATAATTAATTTTTTCTAGCCTCGTTTAATTATAGAATTGCCCGCCCAATTTGCGTAATTGAAGTCAGGGTGGCTCAAATGTAGTAGTGTATTCCTGAAGTTTAATGAAAAAGATTGAGTGCAGAATAATTTCACTTGTACAAGAACAGTATACGGAACATAAAAAACAATACTAACATGACTCAAAGAAGATGCTTTATATTGAAACAATAATGCGGGAATACTACTTTGGGGTAATCCTGCACATTTATTTCTGCAAAACCACGTGATATGATAGATAGATACAGGAAACGACCATTTAAAAATATAATCTGGACGAAATACTATAATTTATTACGTAAAAATGTGGTAGCGAATTTTATCGAATCCATCTCGACAACTTTTTGTGCCGCATTGTTCTCTACATTACCAGTTCAACTGTAGATAAAACAGCCGCAGATAAACCGACCATCCTTTTTTTAATGTCAATCAAATCATTATATCTAGCTGATATATGCATAGAATTCTCCGCTAATACATTTTTAGTCATCTATTTGTGGCATCCAGATGTTTATCGCCGCCACTCCGAAATGATTGGAAAAATGTAACGCGGCCATCATTTTCCGTGGCTCCGCTATTGCCTCTGGCTGAGATTTCAAAGGAAAATATGTGTATAGGCTAACATGATAACCTGGACGAATTCAGACCTCTTACATGGGCAGATTTGTATCGTTCCTGGATTTGTTAAATAGGTCAGAGCATCGGAAATGGTATGTTTACTGTCTAATATATTAAATTTTTATTATAACAAAGTGTGCACAATCTCCATACTGAAATGTTTCGACAATTCTATGAATACTGGGCTTATAAAATAAATAAATTGCTTTGACTTCGAAATCCGAAAAAAACGCAAGATAAAATGAGCAAAAGATATTGTAACGTGACAAGTTTACCAAATCATAAGCTACTAATTTAGTTTATAAAAGGCATCAAGTACATTTTATATCGGAGACTTTTGTATACAAAATCGTCGAATTCCTGCGCATGTCGGCGATAAAATCCAACAAAGTGGAAACTTGATTTATTTGTATCAACTTAACACTCCAGTAGTCGCGCCTACTTTCATAACAGGGGTTCTCAACCAGTGGGGAATTCCCCCCCCCCTGGGGGGAATTTTAGGGGGTTTAGGGGGGAATTGGGACCACTATTCAGCTAAATGTGATGTTCTGTAGATTATGTAAAATCTGTAAAATTGTAGTTTGTTTTAATTTATTCTGCGACGTTCAATAAAGTTTATTGAATGCCACAGATTAAAATCGATTCGTAAACATGCGCATTATTTTCATTTGCGGAATTAAATTATTATTTAAAGACCAGAAAGTGCACCAAAAATTCTGTTATATATTGAGTAAGAAATTTTTCTCTCACGAAAAATATCACCGTCACTCGCGAAGCGTCAACACCAGCGCCGTCTGTCTCAACGTTAAATTTTCTAAACATGACGACGTCACGCGTTAGTTCCCGCTCAGCGAAAACGCGAACGCGCTGACCACTGACACAAGTGAAAAATATATTTACAATTTTATAGTTTAAGGGCATTATTTAAATAAAGTTAATTTTTTAAAGTCATGCCTCAACTATAGCCAGCGCTAATACATATGCTGTCGTAATATTTTTCCTAATTATTGTGGGACCCCCCTTATTATACGAATTACCCGCCTTCCGCTGGGGCAGTGATATCAAATAATACGAGAGGATTAAACAGTAAGTAAATAAATAAACCACTCTGAAATACGTGAAAAATAAAATAGCAATTATTAATTAATTTCCATTGTATAAATAAAGTTAATTTTTTTTAGTCCTGCCTCAACTATAGGTAGCGCTGATATAAGGCCGTAAAATTGTCCCTCTTCGAGTTGCACCCACCTGGTCACCACACTATAAGAAACAAATAAAGATTTCACTTGGCGATTACAGTGCTATCGCAGACCTGGCAGATTTGGCGGTAAGTAAACAATACGATAGTATCCGTAGAATTCATTACTGAGAGAGACTTTCTCCGATTTGGTTCACGGGTGGTTTGATCCAGTTCTCTTTTGAGTTTCAAAGAGTATACAGTAAGTTCACTGTGCTGTTTCTTTCTTTCGTCCTTGATGCTCCTGTCTTCGATTACTATATCTTATTTTCTCAAGACACTTTCCAGTATATTTGTACAATGTAGCGTCGTGACATGAACGCCCAATTATTTTACAATGTAGCAATTATAGATAGATGCGCTGAAAAGCGTGTGCAAATGCGCGATACACACTAATGTTTTTAAAGTTACAAGTACTCGAATATAGTGAGAATGTGACTTTCAAAGGCACAAATTAGGGGAAAAAATATCGCACCATATTCGGGCTAATAGGGTCTTTTTCTCTTGGAGTTCTCAACACTTTTATCTGCTGTCTTAAGTTGTTCGATTTCGTTGGTTTGTGCACATGGTTCATTTTGTGCATTTATTTCTGAATAGCCTAAATTTATAATTTATATTATATCAAAAACCCAAGAAACGCCGGGAACATCTGTTAGTATCAAATATGTCAGAAAGAATAACAATGCAAGACAAAGGAAATTCAAATTTATAAAAATTATATGTTCGTTTTTATAAAATTTATTATTTAAAAACTAGTTTTTATTAGTAACTTGTTATTTTTAAAATATTCCATTTATATCGTTTTCTTTGATTTATTATCGTTTTTTATTCACAGAATTTGGAGCCCATCATGAGTGTCAAAAAAAGGATGTACGATGCTTCAAATATTCAATATAGATTCATATCCGTCATCAACAAAGGAGAAGAAAGACCGCAATGTGTTATTTGTACCAAAGTTTTGTCAAATGATTCTATGAAACCAACAAAGTTGAAGCAACATTTGCAGAATGTTCATCCTCAACACAAGGACAAGGACAAAAGCTTTTTTGAACGCCATGGGAATGCCGTCAAAAAGATGAAGCTGGATTCAACGGGAGTGTTGCAAGAAAAAAACCAAAAGCTTATTGAAGCTTCTTATGTTGTAGCACTGGAGATAGCAAAGGAGAAAAAACCACATACAATTGGGGAAACCTTGATCAAACCTTGTGCTCTCAAAATGGTGGAAATTGTGTTGGGAAATGGATTAGAGAAGAAACTTGCAGCAGTTTCACTATCAAACAGTACTGTTCAAAGAAGGATCAGTGACATGGCCAGTGACATCAAGGACCAGGTTATACAGGAGATCAAGTCTGCGGCACTTGGTTTATTTTCAATTCAACTTGATGAATCGACTGATGTGGCATCGTGTTCTCAGTTGCTGGTGTTTGTGAGATATGCTCACTCGGGTTCATTTAAAGAGGACTTTCTCTTTTGTTCTCCTCTTGAAACAACTACCAAGGCCTCAGATATTTTGGAAAAGGTTTCATCTTTCTTTGAATCAGAAAATCTTTTGTGGGATAATGTCTGTGGGTGCTGTACAGATGGAGCACCAGTTATGTTAGGGACAAAATCCGGATTTCAAGTTTGTGTAAAAAAGCGAGCTCCGAAAGTGAAAGGCATTCATTGTATGATCCATCATCAAGCACTAGCCTCGAAAACACTTCCAGCTCCATTAGGGAAGGTTTTAGATCAAGTAATTCAAATTTTAAATTTTGTGAAAGGGGGAGCTCTCAACTCACGACTTTTCAAGCAGTTATGTATTGACATGGATGCAGTCCATCAATCTCTTCTTTTCCACACAAATGTTCGATGGCTTGCAAAAGGAAATGTAACTGAGCGAGTATTTGAGCTTAGAGATGAGCTCAAATTATTTTCTGAAGTTCAGCGTAAGATGGAATTTTTTTTCTGGCTGCATGATGAGGAATGGATGATGCACCTTGCCTATTTAGCTGACATTTTTGAGCAGCTGAATAAACTGAATCTTCAGATGCAAGGAAGGGATACAAACATGAAATTCATGGATTCCTTAAAAGCTTTCATGAGCAAGCTGAAAAATTGGAAGAGAAAGGTCAATATCAAAAATGTTTCAATGTTTGAGAAACTGTCATCAATTCTTGTTGCTAATGGTGAAGAACAAGTGCTTCCAGAATTCGCAAAAAATGAAATTTGTCAGCATTTGACAGCATTGCAAAATTAATTCAGCCACTATTTTCCTGTACTCAGTGATGAGGAGTTGGATTTAGTACGCAATCCGTTTAAATTGTCCGTTGAAAAAATTCCTGATGATTGTCAAGATGAATTACTGGAGCTGAAAACTGATTCGGGAGCAAAAGATATTTTTGATGAGAAGTCAATCACAGAATTTTGGCCCTTGATGTGTGATTCCTACCCAAAAGTGGCAGAAAGAGCTATTCATACATTACTTCCATTTGTCTCGACATATCTCTGTGAGTCATGCTTTTCAACTCTGTTACAAATAAAAACGAAGCAACGAAGTATATTGGAGGCTGAAGATGACCTGCGTTGTGCCCTTTCAAGCACTCCTCCGCGTATCCAAGAACTGGCAAAGGAAAAACAATCACAGGTTTCTCATTGATAGTAATCTTCATCGAATAAAATAAATTGTATTTCTCTGGAATTTTATTGAACATTTTGTTTATTGAAGTATGCTTCAGTAACTTTAGTCTGTAAAATAATTAGTTCTGAATATAAAAACCCTAAATTTATTCAAGTTTTAAAATCTATCAACATTTCTACTGCTATTAAATTTGTAATACTCTACCCTAAAAATATCAAAATAAATGAATATGTACTAATACAGACAAAATAAAATATTTTCAATATTATATGCATATTATTTGAAATGCATTTTTTGAGTTAGACTATCTTGGGAAGGGGGGAATGATAGTCTGAACTATGGTGAAAGGGGGGAATTGAACAAAAAAGGTTGAGAACCACTGTTTTATAAAATGAGTGATCGCGTGGGATACTATGGTATCCCACTCTCAATATTAGTTTCTATCGACTTAGAACGAGTAAAATATTTTTAATTGGTTGCTATTTTTTATTATATGGTATATTTTCATACAGTGTATTTATATTTGCAACAGTTAACAAACTTCTGCATCATCAGAGTCCTCCTTATCCCCTTCAGATACTTCCTCCTCACTTTTTCTATATATTCTTCATTTTCTTCTATTTCCTTCAACCAGTCACGCCATTGTTCTGGATTTTTACTTTGGGCCATGGTCTAAGTTTTACGAAAATGAAAATATACTTACAAACAAAAACAAAGAATTGCAAAATGTTTACTAGTACGCACAAATAGAAGGCAGCGTAAAAGCATTCAATTGAAAACACTAAATGATATTTCAATAAATTTTAAATAATAGAGATGCAGGTTTGGTGGAGCCAGTCATTACCGGCTTCCTTAATCAGCTTACCAGCAAAGCTACAAAGCTGTCATTAGCAATTTAATCAATAATTTGCGTCTTTCCCATCGGCACAACACTGATCAAAGATAAAGAATAAAAATGACTAAGTCTGCTACTTACGATGAGGAGGTACTGAAATAACGAAAGCGTAATATTGCGCCATCTGTTAGTAATTCGACTACTGGAGTGTTAATGCGTTGTAACGTAATGAAATCTCATATCACAGCAGTCGCTTTCATAACGCCATCAATGTACTTGGTGTAATTTCGAGATGAAACAAAACAAAATAAAGCGACTTACAGAAGCATATTCCCTCCAACGTATATCAAAAGAGGTCGCCAGTTTATCTGCGCAGTTCCGTCCTGAATTCAATGCACGAATCCCGTTGTAGCAGTTCCGTGTTTAACCCGAGATTTTCCTTTATTTATCTCCTCTATCCCTATCTCTCTCCCCCCTTTCCCTCCCTCTTTCTCCCATCATATATCACCTCTGCGCCATTTGATTCCCACTCGCAAAAATTCCTTGTCTCAAATGCCTCCGCTGCTTCCATTTTCACCTCTCTTTCTTTCCCTAACTCCCACTCCTGTATCTTTACTCCTACTCTCCCTGGAGCATTTCTTCAACTCCATTCAGATACCCTTTTCCCTGGTTCTCACTCCATAATTCAAGTTCACTCCTTCCCTCTACCTTTCCTTCTATTTATTCCCCTTTCTTCCTACGGATCTCTCTCCCCTCAGCGTTTCCTAGGTAGCACGATTCTAATACGCGTCCAAAAACACAGCGTCAGTCTTTTTTGCCCAACTCTAAAACTCCTCTTTGCTTCAGTGTTCCATTGTTCACTTTTACCTAAATACTTAACTCCTTTCTTCGCCTCTCTTTCTTCCTTTATCTCTTCTCTTTCATTCTTTCTCTCAACATCGCTCTCTCTCTCTCCATAACTGTTTTATGTCGTCACGCATTTGAGAGGGGGAAATCCCGTCGTGAGTGTAAAGACAAAAAGAGAGGGGGGAATCAAAAATGAAGCCTTTGGTTTGTGGTAGTTGTTGCCTCGCGTGTTACTTTTGCACCATAGCGTTTGAAAGGGGTCTCAAGTTTTTAGGCGTTACGGTTTTTGATAAAGGTTGAATGCCAGTATTTGCGTCATGGCGGAATTGGTTTGCTTTGCAGAGGAGTTTTCAAGAAGCAGTATTCTTTTTCCTCATACACACCGCACACTAACGCGAGTTCGCACAAACGCGCAACATTTCCACGGCACTTGGATATGCACTGCTTCGCGACTGTAGCGGAACTTAAGAGGTTTTTCTCGAATGTATTATGAAATGGACGTGGAGATTATCTTCTCCTGCGCCACCAGCCAGGATTTTCCGTCTACTCGAGGTATGTTTTGTGTGGAAACAGCACTACAGTTCGACGGTAAACATTGATAATACGCGTATTGCTGTTTCTCAACTTTTGAGTATTAATTTATGCATCGTGTGAAATTCAGCCTATTAGATGAAAGCCGCCAACAGTACATTTTTTTCTTTTCTGTAATTTATCATTAACTTTGTAACTCTTTATTAATCTTACCTTCTGATACAGAATGGAAAATTAAAATTAATGAAGCATTAAAGATATTCAATTTTGTCTCTGCATTAATATAAGAGAATATTTTATCGCCTTATTGGAATGACTGAATTGGTAACTTCAATATCTATAAAAACTTTACGAAAACCAGATGCGCCTTTCGGCAACAAACAAGTCGTTATCACAGTTGATTCACCGATATTAGACTATAATAAATTATTATCATAATCTTCTCTCGATAGAATTAATAAAATATACTGTCAGATAATATCCATTCATAACGGCTGTTTTGTAGCCGAAATGCGCATCAGGTTTTCGTCGACATTTTACGGCCATTGGATGTGACTATTTTGCGAATTTGGTTTCCGCCATAAAACGAGATAGACGAAATAGTTATTGGAGTCTTAAACTTTACAAGAAATACTTGGCGGATAGAATGACTAGGATGGAATTGGGACTCGTGACCGCGAACCTATATCAGGCAGCTTCTATAAACTAAGGGATGAAGAAACCCATGTCCTCAGTTCAACTGAATCTGTTTCAGAGCCTTGCAAAGGGCTAAATCATCCAGTTCTAAAATAAGACATTTCGCAGGCCTCATTTATCCAGATGCTAGGATAATGGGTCTTGCATACTACTACACTACATGAGAAAATATTGACAAGAGCTTTTAAAGACATCCTCGGGTTAAATTTACTTCACTGCGGAAAGAATTGGGTCGGAAGGGAAAATTCACCTCGTTTGATTAATTCTCGTCAACAGCTTTTGGTCGTGTGATCCTTTCCTCCCGGCACTCTTCAACCAGGAAAAGGTAACAAGAAAATGGACTGCTAACCCCCACCTTATGCATAAACAAATTAATTCGGCTTTAATTAATCTACCCCTCCCCTCCCATTCCCTTTCGCCCCTTTTCCTTCCCCTTCCATTTTCCCCATCTCCTTTAAGCTCATCCAACGAGAAGCAACCCTTTCGCATTCCTCGGCGTTCGCCCCGACATCAAGGGAGCGCAGTCGCGCCACTTGTAAACCCATTCAGAAGAAGAAAACCCCTCTTCTCCGTCTCGTCTCTGCCTCTCTCTTAACCTATGCATCCACCTCCAGACCCACTTCCAACAACGTCTCTCTCTCTTTCTCTTCCTAAACCGCAGCTTCCGCCTTTACCGCAGCTCATCCCTCTTCCGTAACCTACGCTTCGTTCTCTCTCCACCGTCAAAATCTCCGCGGGAAAAAAATTCCGACGGTCCTTGCCCTTGCCATTCTCCCCACACCTGTCGCGTCTCCACACCCTCTTCGCCTCTTTCCCCTCGCCACTAACCTCTTAGCTTCCAGACTGAACATCGTCCCTGTTGTTAACCCCTCTCTCTCCCTCTCTTTGTAAATCTCCCTCTCTCTCTTTCCGTGAGCTACACCCACTGAGTCTTTCCCGCAACCGCTCCATCTATCTTATCCTGCTTTCCTCTACCCCTGCCAACATCGCCTACGCCCAAGCTTTCGCGTCTCTCTCTCTCTCTCTACTAGAGAGGATGTGGCGTATATATCCGTCTTATCTCGAGTATCTCATTCTCTCTCTCTCTATTCTAAGCGCTTTACCGTGAGTAATTTTATTTTCGCTGGCGCAACTATGTTTGTGTGGCGAGGTCGTTCTCGACACTGAAACTCGTGGTTCTGGAGCGATCTCGTCCAAGAATGAAAAATTTGTAACCAGAGAGCTTTTGTTCTCGGAATCCGAGGCGCCTCCGCCTTTTCAATTCATCCGAATCGTTTTGCTAAAAGTGGGGTATGTTATGTGCATACTTGTTTTTCGCCCTCAAAAATGAAGCTTATTTATATTCATATCAAAGTAACTGCAATCAATCGTGTTTGATAAAAAAGCAAAAACAAAGCTTAATAGTGGAATATTACAGAATTTAAGTCCGTTTTGGTGAATCGATTGGCATACATTTTCCAAAATTTTCAAACTATTTTTACGGATTTTAAATTCACGCCAGCTTTTATTCTAAAATGTCTGATGCTTTTATTTAATCGCCTTTGTGTATTTTTCTCGTTACGTAGTCACCGTATTAATAACCTAAATTTCGCGAATTCCAGGGCAAGAAAGTAATCCGGATCATTCGTTAGGACGGGGTCCAAATACCGTATCCAGCAAATTTGAAAAGCTCAATCTCGACCTAATCCATGCGATTGACCTTGGAAGTTAGGAATAATGTTTAATTCAGGGTCAGCCCTTCGACTAGATACATACATTCGTGACCTCGTGGATCTCGTACGTCCGACATCATACCACGCACGACGCACTCTCGACTCCAGAGTTGAAACTATCAGTCAGATCGATAATCCTTGCGCGGTGGTTCCCTTCGTTTGTGTGCAAGGGGATTGTTTTTTCCCCTTCGCAATCAACTCGATCGTAAATAAAACAAGATACATAGTTTTAATTTCCCATTCCGCGCATATTCCTCTTCGTTCTCCTTCGCAATGTCTCTGTTTCTTTTCCTTTATTCTTTTTTACGATTTTTCACGTTCTTTCCTATTCCCTTCATCTCCCTCCTCGTGATAGTCTCTCATTCACTACTCTCCCTGATGCTCTATCCATCTCCTCTTTCTCTTTTCTTAATTTCTCTCTTCCCTCATTCCATTTTTCCCATCAAACGGCTTAAAATCAGTCGGTGAATCATCAAATGATTAATCAGGCACCAACGTATATTTTCTTTTCCTCTTAAATACGAGACTGATGCTGTATTTATTATTTGATAGCTAACATAAACTATGGGAGTAAAATATAGGAAAAATGAAGGACAGCTTTATAGAAAAAAAACCACTCCCCCAATACTTACCAAGTGCGCCATTATGTATTGTTTTTGTGATAATTTCAGCGTTTTCTAACGCTACTTTTTTATTTCTGGAACCGTTATTGAGATTCCCGTGAATAGTAATATATTATATATTACCGTGGTTTGTATTACATGCAAGTCTTGCATCGAATTCTAAAATATAGTAATAATTATTAGTTTAAGAAAAACGATTACATAAAAATACACAAAACCATTATAAATTTGTTTATACTCAAAATTTTAATATTTTAAATAGATTTGAAATGGAAAAATAAATAATATACAAATAAATTTTTATCGCTGCAGAGTTTTATATTTACGCTTATCTGGTAGAAAATAAAACTTTCTATTTCTCACAGAATTTCGATAGTACGTATGTGCCATTAAGAGCATGTTCAAAATTCACTTACATCTATATAACATTTTTTGGGAATTCATACGTGATACGATAAAAATATATTTTATAGTTTTTGATGTGAAATTTGTTGAAGGCACCAAAGAAGTTCTTTTTTTCTTTTTGTGACTTAGAAGCAGTTAAAATACATGGCCGCAATTGTCAATATTCAAGTTTTTCACATTTTATCAAAATATTTACTCTTTTCCCTTAAAAGGAATACGGTTATCTTAGATGTTTCATTCGTCGAATTTCTTCGGCCGCTTATTACGTAATTGCGACAAATTTTAGCCTTTATTTTTACTCATCTTACCAAATTTCTTCAAGTTCGTGTTTTATGCAATGTACAAAAGTACATCTAATTGAAAAAAGCAGGGGAGAAGTGAATTACATGGATCGATATATGCGGTTAATCATAAAGTTTAAACGCCATTTGCACGATACGGTTCTTCTTTATCCGCGGGTTGTTTAATTTTAATTTCAACCGGAAAAATATTATTAACGTGAGCTAAAACAAATATGATCTGCTCCATTGCTGCATTCGCATTAAAAGTTCATTTGTAGTGATTAATTCCAATTTATTATCGTCATGGTCGATTTATTCGTATTCAATTAACTACTGACAGCCTATGGAAAACATTTCTCGATTGAAAATGCTTTGCTATTTCTTTTTTATCGGCGGATATTTCCCGATCGCCTCATTTGAAATGCAAACGATCCGATGACTCTCCATGAAAATCGGCGCCATAATTATTTTCGTTAATTAAGCCTCCGTCTGTGCCTCGGATTGAGTCTTCCCGCTTAATTGACCTTTTCGTCTTTGCTCTCGAGATAAAATGGACCCATTGATCGAACGCCTCCTCAGTCGCTTAAACTGAATCCATTCCAGCAGGTGACGCGGGCACGCGAAGAAGCTCATCTCTCGCAATGGCTTCGTAAACGAAATTATCAGACCGTGAAAAGTCTAGTTGAGCGACCGTAAATGGGTTGGCCATTTTGATGGTATGGGAGAGGGTGGAAGGGATGGAGGGAGAGGGATTGAAGGAGAGGTAGTGAGGGAGAGCGAGGGAGGAAGAGGGAGGGGGGAGATAGATAGATAGATAATCGTCTTTATTCGGGCGAAATTTAGACCATAAGGGAGGGAGGAAGAGGGAGGTGGGAGAGAGAGAGAGGGAGGAAGAGGAAAGGAGGAAGAGGGAGGTAGAAAGAGGAAAGGAAGAAGAGGGAGGTAGAAAGGGAGAAGTAGAGAGGGAGAGGTAGAGAGGGAGAGGACGGAGAGAGAGAGGGGGGGAATTCAGCGGGTGAAGAAAACGGAGTGAGAAGAGGAGTGAGAGAATAAGGGTGGAAAAGGAGGAAGGGAGAGGATGGAGAGAGAGAGAGGAATTCGGTAGAGGAGTGAGGCTTTCAATTTTCATCCTGCATCTGCTCTCCTAGTGATTTATCCAACTCATGATTGGCCCGTTCGATTCCAGCCGGATGTCCTTTGCAGAACACATTAAACTGAAGAGCTATAAAACATCCGTCGAATCCATTTACGGGACGAAAGTCTTTCGCATGAATTCTAGAAGGCGAAAGAACGCTAAGATCTTTTCCGGATGACTGTTTTTATGGGGTTTTCAGATGAATTTACATGTGTTTGACGTTTTTGAAGTTTTTTCTCTCCCTCTGGTGCGTAGCATATCAAAAGAGCGTTATGTAGCTACACCAGACGAGTTTTATTTGTACCAGAGACAAGATACACAAAATTTTCGCAATATTACGAAGTATAAAATCATGACTGACGCGTCCAAACTATTTTTTAAGTCTTTTTTAGCTATAACCAGTTAACCTACATTCCCTTCCCACACGTAAGTTTCAATGAAAATTTTCTTTTAAAAATAAAAAGTTTTAAATTTTTTCGTATAATTCTTTTTTAAAAAATGAGAATGGCAACCGAGTACTGAATGCGTTATTTTAAATTATACGTCGACGAAGGAAGCTGTTTTAACAAGCCATTAAAAAATGGCGAACGCCTTCTTTCGAGACCTAGCAATTGGAGGCTTCCCCGGAAGGCGTGATTACCCCATAAATTTTTATCAGTTATGCTCCTCGAGACATTTATTATGTTAGCGTCCGATGGCACGCGGAAACAAAAGATGAAACCTTGTTTCAAACCGCGCCGTGTCAGAGTACATAACAGCAAATCCGTACCACGCTTTTCTTTTGTTTATTTTTTAAATTTTTTAACGCGAAGGAATAGCAGAAATGTGATGGGTTCCTAGCATATTTTCCGTCGAATGATTTTGCTTCAAGGGGGGTAAGAATGAAACAAACTACGACTCAGGAAAATTGTGGAATCGTCGAAGACGCGTAAAAAACTGTCTCTGCCCAAATATCTTCTTTTCACGTACGCTTTTCTTTTATATCACATAGCTATTATCAGTGCTCAAATTGTACCGGAACGTACCGGAACGCCGTTCAGGTTGTTAAAAATTTAAGCTAGAAGCGTTCCGATCGTTAAAATATTGTAAAACAATAAACAATAAATCGAAAAATCATTTCAGAACAAGATCGAACTTACTGTTTAAAATCATTGTCGTTTTACTAAATGATGCTCGTTGGTTAAAGTGGAAGCGACGGCAATCCGAGCTCTCTCACTTGTGTGATGTCTTGCGTACAGGCGAATATATTCGCGATGACTCGTATATATTCGCCGACTTAGTGGAACATGTCATAACTTTTTATGGCGCTAATCAGTGCTCGAATTGACCGGGGGGAAGCATGGGAACGCCGTTCCACTAGGTACAAAATTAAGCCCATATCGTCCTCGTCGTTAAAAAAATCGGAAAAGAACGTTCCAGTTACTAGTGTCCCGGTCGTTGACATTTTCCAATTCGAGCACAGCGTATTCTCGTTGTTTGTTCTAGACAATCCGTTATCGGAATGGCCAAATTGTTACAACGTGGAGCTTATTATCCTCCCCGTTCTTGCCAATCTGTTCGCGTTCGGTTGTAAGTTTTTAGATGAAATTTGCATATTGGTTGCTTTCAGTAAAAAACTAGAATAAAATCAGTTTTGCTCCTCGACGGTAGATTTTGAATAACAATACACGCGGTTGACATAAAATAAAACATTTAAACCGGATGATAGACTAAAAACGAAATATTATTTTTTAGTTGTCATATGCTTTTTTTATCGGCACAATTAAGCTCCCCGACTAATTCGTAGCATTATAGTTTGGATTTATTAAATTCACCATTAAATGCATTCAGCGCAACGAAAATACATAATAAATTAAAATTTCAATACTAAAATGCTTCTCACGAAACGCGTGAATTTTTAGTTGCGCCGCAAACGTTTCTCGTAATGTCCGAGTTGGCATCCCATCAAATGGGCGAAACATACTGAGCGAACGTCTAATCGGCAAAAACAAAACGAGTAGTTTCTTTTTCGTTTCATTTATTGATTTTTATGCCGTTGTCTCTTTAGACACTTTTGTTCTTCTTTACGATGTTGTTTATGGCGTTTGTTGCCTAATCCCTTAAGAAGCAATCCATAACTACCTTTGGGTAACCAATATTATTCCATAAATTGGTAACAATCGTGTTTGGTGGAAATTCCACCGTCAGAATGGGGTATAGGTAGGGTGGCCAGACGTACCCCATTTCGGGGTATAATACCCCATTTACTGAATTAAATTTATAAAATACCCTCTTTTTAACATCTGAAATGGGGTACGAAAAATACCCCTATTCAGTGTTTCGTACATAAAATTCTTTTCTCAGTGTTCTATACTAAATGAATACATATTGAATGCTGCCTTTACTGCGAGTGCCACTAAGTAAGCAAAATGTGAACGCGACAAATCATATAATACCAAGTTTAGGTAATTATATAAGAGGATAGAATTAGCGGAGGGCAACTATTTTGTTGAAATTCACGCTTAAAGACTCGAAAAAACTACTTTGTATCCTACTTATACAGAGCGTTATAGGATACTTATATTACGCTTACTTTCTAATGTTTGGCACCTGTCACAGGCCCGACAAGAAGGGAGTAAGGGGTCCCGCGGTCACTACTTGAGATCTTTTTTATCTCATTGTATTATCATGAGGGCTTACGCAGCGAATAAAAGAAGATAGTGTACCATACATTCTTCAGAAGGAATTTAGAGCAAAGATATAAGAGAAGCTTGCCGGTGTGATTTTTGCAGCGAAGTGTGAAGCTGAGAGTTCTTGGCATGTGCTTTGGAAACTGTTTATTTATATAACTGGATTGTATCGGATTTTATTATGATCATTTTGATATAGGTAATGTTTGAAGCCAATTATTGTTGTACTAATTTTAATATTACTATTTTTCCGGTTATTTATTAATGCAATTAATTCTATAAATATTACATTAACCCTTATTTTCACAGAATGTTCTCTTCATTGTCATCAGATAGTACTGAAGAAGAAAAAATACAGAGGTTAAATCAAGAGAAGAAAAAGAAGAGAAAACATCAGAATTATTTCAACGAGGAGTGGCAGGGAACTTATGCCTGGGTGATTAAAGGAAGAACTGCTGGTAAAGCGATATGTGTATGGTGCAATTGTGAATTTTCCATAGTAAATGGAGGTGTTTATGACCTTAAAAAGCATATGTTAAGTAATAAGCATAAAAAAGGGAAAGCATTAGCTAGTAATAATCAAACTTTAAATTTATTTTTCATTTCCTCGACGACGTCATTAGTTTCGACTGAAGAACAAAAGATTGTTGCCGCAGAAGCTACGTTTGCCTATCACACAGTGAAACATGCGCATAGCTATCGATCATCGGATTGCATGAGTTCATTATTCAAAACATTATTTAGTGATTCTAAAATCGCTTCTTAATTGCCATGCGCGCGAACAAAAATATCTAAAATAATTACAAATGTTTTAGCAAAAGACTGCGTATCTAAAGTTGTCGAGAATTTAAAAGAAAATCATCCATTTTCAATTGCAACAGATTCGTCAAATAAAGAGAACATTAAAATGTTTCCCTTAATGTGTAGATATTTTTCTAAATCTAGTGGAAGAGTTCAAACAAAACTTTTCAGTTTCTTTAACAGGCAGTCAGAAACTTCAAAGGATATTTCACTTTGCTTACTTCAAAAGTTGAAGGGGCTGAATTAAAATCCCGAGAACATTGTTAGTTTTGGCGGTGATAATGCTAATGTAAATTTTGGTATTAATCAGTGTATTTACAGAATTTAAGAAATTTAATAAGGATTTAATAGATATGGGGTGTCTTTGCCATGTCTTACACAATGCAACAAGAAAAGCTACAAGCTGTTTAGAAGTTGACATAGAATGTATAATTTTAGAAACATATAATGAATTTAGTTCACATAGTAAAAGGTTAGCAAATTTAAAAGAACATTACGAATTTTGCGATCTAGAATATTCAGATCTAATGCGTCACGTTCCTACAAGATGGTTGTCGCTCCTTCCAGCAGTAGATAGGCTAAACAAAAATTTTGAGCCAGTGAAAAACTATTTTCTATCTTTGGAAAGATGTCCACCTATTTTGCGAGATTTTTTTTCGAACGAATTAGCTGAAGCCTACCTTTCTTTCTTTTCAAATGCAGCAACCTGTGTCCAAAACGCAATTTGTAATCTAGAGCAGGATGGTCCAATTATAATAGAATTATTTAACTTAATGTTCAATCTAAGAAACTCTCTACTTTCTAAATTAAATGATCATTTTTATGGATTCATTGCTATACAAAAATTGAAATCTTGTCGCAACCCAGTAGAGATAAATTTGTTTAAGAAAAGAGCAGACAATTTTCTGAAAACTTTAATTCAGTACATTGAAAAAAGATTTAGTTTTGAAAATAATAAGTATGAATATCTTAATATATTCAAACTACATGAAGTGCACATTTTGATCTTTTCTTAAAAGTTATAGATTTATTTAAAATTTCCAATATTAATATTGATTTGTTATATGAAGAGTACGTCCTGTTAAAATCATTCCATAAAAATACTAACACAAAAGAACTCAAAAATATCACAGGTATTTGGATAAAATTTTTAAATGCATACGATGTACCTAATATAGAAAAAATTATTAATTTTGTTTTTGTTTTGCCTCACTCAAATGCAATGAGTGAGCGAGTATTTAGCTAAATGTTCAACTCTTGGAAAAAGAATAGGAACAGATTAGACCTAAAATCTGTTGAGGAAGAATTACTGGTGAAAACCAATTACAATATGTCATGCAAAGAATTTTATGCAGTTGTATTAAAAAATGAAAAATTGCTTAAAGAAATTCGCTAGAATGAAAAATATTGTTAGATAAATACTTCTATTTTGATAAAATAAATCAGGTTTACTGAATTTATATTGTAAATAATTATGCAAAACATATCATGATAATATTTGTAAAAGTTTACGTTAGTGTTCATAACTGTCATAAAATAAAATATTTAAATTTTGTTTAAAGACTTGCTATAAATTTGACTAATTGTGCCAAAATTTGACTAAATGCACTTGTTTATTGTGAAAATCTACAAATATAAAAAATAAAATATTCTTATTATAATTGTTCGTTCTTTTTATTTGATAGTGCGAATATCCCAAAGCCCAATAATGAATACCCCAAAACCTAACCATGAATACCCCAAAATCTACCTATGATACCCCAAAACCAAATTTTTAATCTGGTCACCCTAGGTATAGGACAGTTTGGTGTGACCTATTCGGCGCCGGGACGATTTGGCGCCCTGAGGAAAAAGCAACAACTTTTAGTTGGGTTGAGTGGTTGGAGGTTAAATTCTTTCTGTTTCCTCTCCTGGGTTAGGTTGAAAGGTTGGATTGAGAGTAGGGTTGCCACCTCCCCCAACCTCTCAATCAAGGAAATAGAAATAGTTTATACCCCGACCTCTCAATCCAACCCGGGAGAATAAATAGAAAGAATCCAACCCCCAACCATTCAACCAAACCTCTCAAATCAACCCGGGGAGAGGGAATAGAACGAATCCAACCCCCAACCTCTCAACCCAACTAAAAGTTGTTGCTTTTTCCTTCAGGCGCAGAATCGTCATGGCGCCGAATTGTCCCGGTGCCGAATTGTCCCGGCGCCGAATTGTCCCGTCGCTGAGTCAGTCGAGCCGAACTGTCCCATTCCGGTCAGAATGACACTTATCTGTTACATTTGGAGAGCAATTGAAACAGCACTGTGCTCTAGTTTCACATATTTTTATTTTTACTTTCTCCATAGAGAAAGTTTTCATGAAAAAAATCGAATTCGAGATTTCAACGGAAATAAATGTTTTAAGGTCCCCTGAACACGTTTTGACTATTTTCTCGATGTCTGTGTCTGTCTGTATGTGATAGATTTTTGTGTGCGCTCTAACTCAAAAACTATTAATCCGGTCAACGCAAAATTTCATATTTTACATTTTTATAAAAGTAAAAAGATCTGATTGGTTTTTGGTAAAAATCGGTAGACTGGAAGTGGGTGTTTACTCTGGTCACTTTTCCGTTATTTTGAAATATTTGCTTTAATATTTGATAAATATAAAAATGTATGGAATAAAAGTTGTAGGAAATTTTATTTTCTACAACCTTTGTTTGATATATTTTTCCATATAATGCATTGTTTAAGAGACTTGATTTAAAGCATTACACTACCTACATCCAACGCATTATTCGGTATATGCGTTAATGTAAAAAGCCGTTTAAAGATAAATTGTGGAAAGTGGAAAAGTTTTCGTCATAGGAATACGAGAGGTTATATTTGAGAATCGCCTTTAGTTCATCGTGTGGGAGTTTAATTGTATTGTATCAAGAATTACTTCCTTTATACTTTATTAGAATATAACGTCTGAGTTGAACTGAAACATTTCATGAATATGATGACTACAGTGGAATTCGAGGTGATTCTCTAAAAAAAAATTGTAAAGCGAAACCGTGCAATTCGAGGCACGAGTAGAAATAGTGGAAAATTACATTGTTTTATTTCGTATTATGGAATTATTCCTCAAAATTACGCCATGAATAGTTGAGATAATTTTATCTTTTTGTTCACTGTTTTCCACCAATACAATTTCTGTTCACTTGACGCATAACCGTTCTTGATTAATTCCAGCAAATCTTCCCTACTATCATTTTTCCAATAAAAAAATTCAATTCATGTCTTCGGCATTCAATAACGACCGGATTTAATTATTTCGGCGAAACGTGTCGTCCAGCGGATCAAGATCGCCTATACTCCTTCCGATATATATATATATATATATATATATATATATATATATATATATATATATATATATATATATATACACACACACATACACGAGCGGGAATGTCGTGGTTAGTGTAGATGGGTTGTTATTCGCCCTAGGGGAAGCAAGGAATTGGGTCTGGTGGTGCTTTCCTCTCTTGGTCGCTGCGGAGTGCGTAGGAGAGGTTTGGCTCGCTTCCAGGTCAATTTGCTGGGCGTAAAAAGGTGGAAGGGGTTAGGAAGGAAGGAGAATAGAGTGGAGAGAGGAGTAAAAGGGTTGGAGGAGGGAAGTGCATCACCCTTGCACGAACGTGCAATGCCAGCCTCGCCTCGCTAATTGCACGCCCGGAACCCTCCGAGAATACGGACTCGGTGCAACTGACCCGATTCACTTTACCGTGGTGCGAGCGATTTCCTAGCCGATGCACGTCAGCTTATTTTTTTCAACTGGCATACCCGGATTAAATTCGCGCTTATTGTTATATTCCATTATGTTATTGTTTATGGTTAAGGATACCGTACTTACCCAACCATAAGACGACTTCGAATGTAAGACGACTCCCCCTCAGAAGTTAATTTTGAGGGAAGAATATTTTATAAGGCATTATAAAACAAATGCTTTAAACAATATTATTGGAGTAATTTTTAACTTATATCTATAAAAATTTTCAATGCAATCTCCTATGCAAGGCCAAAAGGATTTGAAGAAAACACGCTAGACTAGTCACTGCCACTATATTTTTATGTACATATATTTTCTTTGTTCGTGAATATAAGACGATCTAAAACCTTTCATAAAAACAAAAAAACCTAGTCTTATAGTCGGGTATATATAGACATATACGCAAACAATAAAATTTGAGTGATAATTTTAATTATATGGAATGGAAAGGAATTCTTAAAGTAGGGTTATTGACGAAGGTTAAGATTTATCTCTTGCTCGTTTAAAAGTCATGAACTAATATATGGAGGATTAATTAATTTCTAAGCGGTATTTAGATAATTGATGCGTTTGATTCAGCTAATCTTTTGAAATGGGTCGGAACTAGTGCATATGCAATAGAATATTATATTTTTAGTTTTTTTTTCTGGGCGTCAAGCGAAAATTATTATAGTTATACTGGCGTATTTCTGCATACGCAAATCTGGAGAATTACATGCTAACATTTTGATGCATTTTTTGTATTTCATGCATAAACTGATCAAGTACAGTTTCAGTTATTCACATATATGCCATTTATTTTCCCTTCCGTTTTTAACTTTTGAATTTATGAATTTACGATCTCGTAAAGTTTCCCATAGCATTCACGTCAGCTGAAAACATTCGAATGGGAATTGTTAGAACGCCCCCTAATGTATGCGCATTTAAATTAGAGCCGTATTCCATCGTTCTTCTTCGCTCTCGTTGAAGTGTCTTGACTTGTAGCGAGATGAAACTGCACGCAAGCGGAAGAGAAAAAATAGACCTTTTCGTACGCGTAGGCAATCCATTCTGTTCGCAGCTCTTCTCCAGAAGAGAAATGGGTCGAGCCGAGCAAGAAAGAGGCAGATAAAATGCACAGGGAGAGAGAGAGAAAGCCACGGAAATAAGATATTTATCCGCGTGCAAACGAATTCACTGCGGAAGACGAAACTGCGACGCGGAAACCCGAAAGAGCGTTTCTCTGTTTTAAATTTCCTATCGGTCGGCCTATATTGGTATTTCTGACGTCTCGCATCGTGCTGGCGGCCGCTCGAAAAAATTGAAACGCATGGCGCCGAGCGCGAACGTTTTACGACCTCGTTATGTCACGGTCACGATTGCTTTCACGGAGGAGTGAACTCGAGACTCGCTCGTCGTTGGATGATAAAAGAGGCGGTTCTAAAATTTCCTTGATGTGTGCGTGTGTTATGGTTCGCGAAATCTCAGAAAATCATTTTGACGCCTCCTTTCCCCGAAACTGATGGAGTTGTCGTGGGACAAAAAGAGAATATCTGCTTGACCAGATGGAGTTCATTGGCGAAGGATGCTCCACTGTTTAGTTCCCGGAAACTGCGAGCAAAAAAGGCATGAATTTCACGATTGATGTAATAATAAAATCTCTTGAGTAATGAACATTTGATATGCAACTTCTGCGTTTGTGAGAAGTACTCACGTTTTCATATATTCACCCTTGTCTTCAGCAGTTTGATGGAAGGCAGAAAAAAAGTTCTGTCTTGAACGGGAATCTACTTGCCGAGCGGATATTTAGTCGCTGAACTATCGAGGCAGGTCGATTTTTATTTCTCTGAATGGAATATTTCTTGTCGAATATATTATTCTTGGGCTCGTCCACCTTTTCTACATTATGAGCACCACTGCAAATGACCAATGCCACGGCCGGCAGAATAGGGAGTTTACATCGGAAGTGGTATCGAGTGAGGAAAATCAAATCAAACCAATTCTTCTTCGTAAGCGTTTCTTCATTCAAGGTTTTATGAACAAAATTCTAATTAATTAATATCAAACTGTCCAGTTTTAATTTGTAGAAATAATTTTTTCGCCATAGTTTGGCTGGTTGCCGAAAACGCTAAAGGGTGCCCCATGAGAACCTCGGGACCTAGTTTTGACGACCCCTGGTTTTACTAACTTTCAGTCTATAGATGTGGTGTGAATAATTTTAAACGGAAGCGTACGTCATACAAGCTGTGCCGGTTTCGAATTGTTTTTGTTCTACGCTGAAGAGATGCACTCTGCAGAATTCATGGAAGACATCTGAAAATACGCGTTATTTTGTCCGTAATTTTTGAAGGAAAGGTGATTTTATTGGCTTGGTATTGCTTATATCCTCATAACACTTCTTTCATCAACCAATGAATTTTCGTCAGAACAATTAGAACAATTTCAAGCCCTAGAGTTGGTGAAGTGTGAGGGTCTGTAACAAAATAAAATAAATGGAACTTGAAAATTAAATCAATAAATAGCTATTTGGTAGTTATATCTAAAATGAGATACTTCCTAGAGTCCATCCAAAAACGAAAACAGTTGAATTAACATAGAGGCGCGATCGCATAAAATTGCAGGCTAATTGACAACGGAGAAATATTTTTGTTTTTTTTTTTAAACAGCAGGTAAACATTTGTGATGAAATCCGGCTCATATAATAATATCAGTTTTGAAATAATCACTTCTTTTGTCACCTCTAGCAAAACATAGCTTAAAGGAAATCACGCTTTCTATTCGATTATAAAAGCCTCTAAATGCAACATAAGGCCACTTCCGCAAATTCACGAGTTGATAGGAACCCATCTCTCCGGAGCATCGCCTAATGAGCGGCAGCAAGAACTCGAGATGGTTTATAGAGAGCAGAGATTCTACGCCGCACGCATCTCTATAAAGCAACTCTTTCATATGGATTAAAAGCCCCCGCAACGAAATATTTCCCACTGACCTAAATTCTCGAAAGTGCACGTTCGAAAAATGGGGATAATCATAGGATGAATAAAATGCTTTTAAATATCCAGCAAAAAACATTTGTTGCATTACAGATAATCTCAGCAGTGGGCATGGACCTTTATGAAAAAAGCTTCATTAAAAACTAATTGATATTTTTAACACTTTCTTCTTAAAAATTTGCTTATGTATCCGGTGTGTCTGTCCGGCCGATCTGCACTCTGTACGGGAAATATCTCTAAAATCCTGGATCTCGGAAAAAGACATAATTTTTAGAATCTATTGGACTATAGGAATGTTAGACGTGGTGGTGGGTCTAGAATCAGTTTCTGGGGATAAATCATACAAAATAAATGAATAGCATCTGTGATTCTCTGTTACGCCGAAAAGATAACAGTCGGTGAAAAAAGCGCCGTATGTAATCTGCTGGAATTTTTCCTCACTTGTATTGTGTTATTCATGTAAAGTTTAGCTACTTTTTCATGATTACGATTATAAAAGTTGAGTTTTGTGGCGAACTTTAAAAAATGGATCTTTTGTTGCATTTTTGCTCGCTCTTGATTTGTTAATAGTCAAAAAAACGGCACTGCAAATTAAAACACCTTCCATTGCAAAAATTACGATGACTAAGCGAGAAAGCGGCTTCTACGAAATATAAAGCCTATAAATAATACCTATCATGCTTAAGCAGCCATGAATGATAAAGATGGCAATTTATAAGATCATGAGACTCTAGCGTGAATAATTCACATTTTATTTAAGGATGACATGTTCCAATAAAATTATATAACACACCAAAAAGTTCAGAGCAGGAACGTAGTCTGTTATGAGGTAAGAAAAACGCAATAAAGAAAACGCTAAATTACATAATAGTTACAACTTATATGGTTATTCTAAGAGAGATGAGACCACTTTAAACATTTTAATCGAACAACTACCATCGAATGGAGCTGCTTATCTGTTGCAGCTTTCAGCAAAGTTCCCGAGAAATATCAACCTTCATTAAATGTCTCGAGGAACTAAAAATTCGGAATTACACCGAGTTATTCATGGCTCTGAAACTCGGCTAAAGAAAAAGTTCTCTGATAGCTTTCTGAGCATAAAAACCTCGTTTAGATCCTTTTTATTTTTTATCTTTCATTTATTTCTCAGAAAAACAACTGAACAATACGAGAAGCGTGATTATACGAACAAAAAACCTATTACAGCAGAAGAGCAGGAAAAAGTCGTCACTGAAGACGACAAAATTACTTGTTTAATTACTGTTGTTTCTTGAAGCTACCTCCTAATGTTTGAATTAACAAAAGAAGAGATACCGCGGATGGTCCTATTAATAGAATTTCTGTTGTTACTATGACGCAAGTGAAGAGTAGATACGGACGGTGAACTACGTATAAACACAGTCATTACACAGGAAATGATGAGTTTGGGAGAGATGTTAACAAAGGTAGCAGCAAAAATTTAATGCATGGGTTCAGAAATTTTATAAATATGCCAAAATCGTAAAATAAGCTCTTCGGCCAAAAAGAGCGATTGGAAGACGTTCAATAATTCTTGATGGGTTGTTATTTCATGCGTAATTATAGCATTTTGGAATTTCTTTAGTTATAGAATCCTTAACAGAACCTGAAATTTATCCACACCACTTGGAATTCCACGTATATCACATAAAATTACAAAGATAACAATTATAAACGAAAGGATTTAGAAGTTTCCTGAACAAAAGATATATTTTGAAGATTACGGTTTGAAATGCGAAATATAAAAGTTGTTATTTCTGTAAAATTAAAATTTTGAAAGTAGAAACAAAGTATTTCAACTATAATTTTAAAATCTCTCCCTCCCTCCCTCCCTCTCCCTCCTCTCTCTCCCTCCTCTCTCTCCCTCCCTCCTCTCTCTCCCTCCCTCTCACTCCCGCCCTCTCTCTTCCTCCCTCTCTCTTCCTCCCTCTCTCTTCCTTCCTCTCTCTCTCTCTCTCCCTCTCTCTCTCCCTCCCTCTCTCTCCCTCACTCTCTCTCCCTCCCTCCCTCTCTCTCCATCCTCTCTCTCCCTCTATCTCTCTCTCCCTCCCTTTCTCTCCCTCTTTCTCTCTCCCTCCCTCTCTCTCCCTCCCTCTCTCTCCCTCCCTCCCTCTTTCACCCTCCCTCTCTCTCCATCTCTCTCCCTCTCTCTCTCTCCCTCCCTCCCTCTCCCTCCCTCTCTCTCCCTCCCTCTCTCTCCCTCCCTCTCTCTCCCTCCCTCTCTCTCCCTCCCTCTCCCTCCCTCCCTCTCTCTCTCTCTCCCTCCCTCTCTCTCCCTCCCTCTCTCTCCCTCCCTCTCTCTCCCTCCCTCTCTCTCTCTCCCTCCTCTCTCTCCCTGTCTCTCCATCCCTCTCTCTCCCTCCTTTCTATCCCCGTCTCTTCCCTCCCTCCCTCTCTCTCCCTTTCTCTCTTTCCCTCTCTATCTCTCCCTCCCCCCATCTCTCTCCATCCCTCCCTCTCCCTCATCTTCACTTTCCCTCACCTCAATCTCGCACAATTAAAGATGAATATCTATCTACTCTATCTCTATTTCTTCTAACCTATTTTATCTCCTCTACATGTCTCTTTCCCTCCCCTTCTCTATCTCTCCATTGCTTTTTTGTCTATTTCCTGAAGAAAATCCTTCTTGTATGCAATACGTACATACATGTATGCCTTTCTTTCTCTTCGTCTTGTTAATACTTCATCCTCTCTTTTATTTCTCATTCTTTTTTTCTTAGGTGATTTGGTGAATATTTTTTACTATGATGCGGCTCATAAAGTGTGCATTTACGTTCCGAGTCTTTAAAAAGTAAACAAGATAGGAATGGTCATGCGTCATTGCCTGCGAGGCAGAGGCGTTCTTTACGATTTACGTTATCATGTCAAAATGGATAAATATTAATAGCTTAGTATTATGTCTAAGAACCGAAAAATGATGTCAGTATGATGGCAAGGAAATATCAACTTTTTGATTCGCCGATTTATTTTCTAATCGGTTGTAGTTAATAAAACAATCGGCATTTATTTAAATAAATATTTTCTTCGAGAACCTCATAGAAAGAAACTTGATCGTCTCCAAGGCTCGATCGTTCTTTCGGTAACGTGATTTATAGCTCATTAGGTTTTGTTAGTTTTCTTCATAGATTCTTAATCATAGCGCATGAAATGGAATTTGCCCATGTTTTCCGCTTCCCCTTTTCCGAATGAAAAAACTTGGATTACAGATATTTCTCGATGTTTATGATCAATTTCTTGAATGAAACAAATTTTCAAGGGAAAAGTGATTTTTTAAATTATTTTCCTCCTCAAGTGTCAGTCGACCACGCTCTTGTGATTTACTTATGGTATTTAAAAACCTATAAAGGGACTGTTATTCGTGCGAACGATTTTTCTTCCGAAACTGTTGATTCCGAAAACTATGATTTAATTTTTTTTTAGGGATAGCCCAGTTTGATTTTTCGCGTAAGGCCTGTGCATATTTGTTCCAAATATTTGAGCCATTTCCAAAATCCAGTGCCCAGAGTAAATTTTAATGTGATGCGATTTATAATCAGAGTTATTTTAATAGGTGCAAGTTACATGTGCGCCATATATGTGACGTAAAAAAGATTACTTAGTTACTCTACTGAATAAATAAAATACAATAGAAAATACAGTTGTCACTATTCAAGTTTTAGTTATCAATGGCGTGCGGGCCTCTGGGTTTGTCCCCCCCTGTATATGCTTGGCTTAGATTTCCCGTGCTGATCTTCTGAATGGATTGAATAAATTTATTCACTAAGCCGCTTCTATGTATTTATCATTATAATAATAAGAACATAATCGATTACAACGCATTTCCTGAGAAGGAATGTATAGAAACGTTACTCTGATCCTATTAGTGGCATATTCCGAAGGAAATTTACCATGTCTCTCACCCTACAGCGAGCTATATGATAGCCAGAGCTCGATAAAAAATAGGAATGAATGATAAATTCATAGACGAGCTCTTTCATCAGTTATTTCTTGTGTTGCACAATGGATCATGATTATGTCGTTCGAAATTTCTTTCGCCCGTTGGGCGATCAAACGTACATATACTATACGTCCTTCCATACGTGATAACCGTTTCGTTGCCATGGTGCACTCATCGAAACGTCCGCCAGCAAAACAATGTTTGAATTAACCATTTCCCTATAGCTCTTGATTTCCTACCTTTTGAAACGATGTTTGCATTATCCTGGTGCGTAAAATTCGAGTGCTTTGCCCACTCACAGTTTCATCGCTTCGCTTCTCCAGCTCTACGACGGTTACTCGTGATAAAATCGTTTTCATTGCATTCTCCCTCTGCCAACTCTCTCTCTGTCTTTCTTTATTATTCTCCGCTTGTCTCTTTCTCTCGCTATCACGTTATGCTTTCCATTCTGTTGCTGCTGTGTCCTCAGAGAAATACGAGCGAATCCGAATTCACCTTTCTCTCTCTCTCTCTCACTTAAATCTGTCTTCACTAATATCTTTTTGTTTTGTATATTTTATATACTCTTCATTGTAATACTATAATTTTTAATATTCATGATATTGAAAAAGGGTTAAATGTAAGAATGGACCTTATGGTCCAAATTTCGCCCGATTACGATTTTCTATCTATGACAGTGGGAATATTTACTATACGGAGTCAATTAGGTTTGGGCTGAATTGCTTGCAGTTGTATCAAAACGCCGGATTACTGTGATGCACCCATATTTCACGCATTTTTAATCGTAAGTTTCGTGAACGGAACGAAAGGCTAAAATTACGACGTTGTTCTTAATTTCGTTATCTAAAAACGAAATCGGAATGAAATCAAACTGCAATTTGCGGCGATGTTTGAGTAAGCCTTAAATTTAGTGGGAGAGAAAGGGAGATTTTGGCGCTAAAACATATCGCGACATAATGAAAAAAGTTTTCTTGCATGTAAAAATAATCTGCCTGGCCCATATTTTTATTACAGATACCATGTCAAATTATATTATAGCCGAAAAGAATCGCTAGATAGAAACAACTGGCTATCACGTATATATTGCAAATTCTTTTGTTCTTTTTAGGCGCGTTTTGCTTTTAGCATAAGCGTCTACTAGCATCGGTTTGTCCGTCCGTCCGTCCGCATGTTCGTTCTCGGCTTCTACGGAACGGATTTTTATGAAATTTGATATTTAGGATTTACAATCAAAGACAATAAGAAAATCATAAAAATAAATCACGTAAGCCAATCAGGGGCATCACTTTACTGGGGACAAAATGAACTTGCCGTTATATCTCGTAAATATTTGGTCAAATTAAAATAGTTTTTAAATGAAATTGTAGAACTTGTAACGTAGAGTATTTATTTTCCTATACATTTTTATCATTGAATTAAATGAATAAGAGGATGTGGAAGAAGATCAGCTAGGACCAAGTATTCTCGAGTCTGAAGTTAAAAGAGCAATTGATGAGATGAAAAGAAGGAAGGCTGTTGGGAGTGATGATATACCCGTGGACGTTCTTAAGGTTTTGGGGTCTAAAGCAGTTAAGCAACTCACAAAATTTTTTAACCAAGTATATGATACTGGCATATGGCCTGAAGATTTTTTAGATGTTGTGATGGTACCACTGGAGAAAAAGAACAATGCAAAATGTTGTAAGGATTACAGAACTATTAGTTTAATTTCTCATACAGCTAAATTTCTAACCAGAATAATAACCAAAAGAATTGAATGTAAAATAGAAAAGGAGCTGCAAGATAATCAGTTTGGTTTTAGAAGAGGAAGGGGGACTAGAGATGCTATAGGATGTATGAGGATCATGATAGAAAGAGCGCTAGAAGTCAATAAAGATATGTATTTTTGTTTTGTAGATTGGGAGAAAGCTTTTGACCGAGTGAAATGGGATAAAATGCTGGGTATTTTAAACAAAATAGGAATAGATTGGATAGATAAAAGACTGCTTAAAAACCTTTACTTTGATCAAAAGATTAGAGTCAGGGTTGAAGGAGAAGAAACAAAAAGTACTTCAATAGGGAGGGGAGTGAGGCAGGGTTGTCCTATTTCACCAGCAATATTTAATATTTATGCAGAAACAATAACAGAAAAAGCGTTGATGGAAGAGAAAGGATTTAAAATAGGAGGTGAAAGTATTACCACGATTAAATACGCAGATGATCAGGGCTTAATAGCAGAAGGCGAGAAAGAGCTTCAGAGGATGACAGACAGACTAGTTGAGGTTGGCCAACAATATGGAATGAAGATCAATGCCGAAAAAACGAAAGTCATGGTGGTTTCAAAGGAACATAAAGAATTAAATATAATGGTAAATGGCCAAAAATTGGAACAAGTAAGTAGTTTCAAATACCTTGGCAGTCTATTAGCGCACGATGGAAGTAGTACACAGGACATCAGAAGTAGGATTGCAATGGCAAAAGCAGCATTTAACGAGAAGAAGGAGCTTCTCACAAGCAAGAAAATAAATTTAGAAACAAGGAAGAAATTAGCAAAATGCTACATATGGAGCATAGCTCTTTATGGTGCAGAGACGTGGACGGTAAGGAGAAAGGAGGAAAAATATTTAGAAAGTTTTGAGATGTGGATATGGAGAAAAATGATGAAAGTGAAATGGACAGAGAGGAAGAGAAACGAAGAAGTATTAGAAATGGTGGGAGAAGAAAGGACGCTGATAAAAACAATCAGGAAAAGAAAAGCAAATTGGATAGGGCACATATTGAGAAGACAGTGTTTACAAAGGACGATCTTAGAAGGAAAAATTAGTGGAAGAAGAGGAAGAGGGAGAAAAAGAATAGGAATATTAGATAATATAAAGCAGGGATATAATACTTATAGAGGTATAAAAGAGGCTTCTAGGGAGAGAGAGAAATGGAGGCAGCGATTCAGTTAAAACCTGTCTTCGGACAGAAGCATGATGATGACATTTTTATCGTAGGGGTAGCCGTTATAAAGAAAATTGAA
Organism: Tanypteryx hageni; assembly: GCA_028673005.1. NCBI lineage: Eukaryota > Metazoa > Arthropoda > Insecta > Odonata > Petaluridae > Tanypteryx > Tanypteryx hageni. The sequence continues at coordinate 40,691,089 of CM054112.1, read as the reverse complement.
CAAGAATTTCGTAAATCGCTTTGAAAAGAAAAATTCATTCATAGCTACCTAATTGTTGTCAGCGTAAATAATCTTATTGGTTACTGAAGTAAATAAGATCTGCTATAATTACAAAATTCATTTAATTCCTTAAGGGTCGCGCACACTTGTCCGTCGCGTTACTTCACGTCAAAATCCTATGAGGATAAAATGCATGTAATTAATCGAGGGTGCGCACACTTGTACTTCGCGTCCCTTTACGTTCAGCCAAACGACGGAAGGCATTCAAACTCAAGAATCCCTTCCGCCAAATTCCGATGCCGAACGCGACGCGAAGGACAAGTGTGCGCACCGGCGTACGGCAAAGTACGTCGACTGAAGCATCTTCGGATGAATTCGTGCTTACTCGACCTCATTCGGCCGGTCGGAATCTTGAAAGGTTTCAGTGCCTTGTTCAGGAGTTCACGTGTCTGACACGAGTGATATTGGAAGTGTAGCAGTTCACAAAACTTTTCATATTTCATGCGAAAGTACTGGAAAAACATTCTATCATCTTTCAGTAGGTCTGGAAAAAGATGATGATATTCTCCAAGTGAATGCCTTTTTATATTAATTTCGTGAACCCATAGCCACTTAGGTTTAGTTTCTTCTTCTTCGCATATTAAACTTGTAATTACAAGTAGCTCTTCGTCCGAACTGGATGTCATTTAATGAAAACTAAAACTGAAATGTAATAATCTGTTCACTTGAAAATGACGCGAGCAACCATCCGCCGCCGTACGTCGCCGGACCCTAGTGTGCACAGGCTTCGGTTTTGACGGAACGTGACGCTACGCGAAGCAACGCGACAGACAAGTGTGCGCGATCCTTTACGCGTGCATGACAGATTTTGTAAGCGGAAGGAAATGGATTCTCTACGGCGAAGAAAAGAACATGAACGTAAATATTACAACTACTGAACTCAAGTGAGGCAATGTTTTAAGTAATTTTCGATTGTTCGGTTGATTAAAACTGATTAGAAAATAAATCCTTAAATATAAATTGAATATTTCTCTGGAATCAATTCTGATATATCGTTTTACAGCATTAAAATTACGTAATGTTTATTGATGCATCAACTAAGGGGGGAGAAGAAATTTTTAATGGACAAAGATACAATCGGGTAGTGGTATTTTGCTATTTTATGGTATAATTTCAAATACTCTATCGCACAAAACGCGCTTATTTGTGATATACTGTACACTTTCCTAACTTGTTGAATGCTAAAATTGGCGCATTAATCCAGAAAGAGTTCAGTTTCAAATGGAGTGGAATTTAAATAACTGCACTTCTCGCGAACCAATACAATTTAGGGGTTACTAGAATCAATTTGTCACAATTCTATATTTAATACGCTAGATCAGGGGTCGGCAACCTTTTCTGCATGGCGGGCCACATTTGCAGTTGTGAATGTTTCGGAGGGCCGCATTGGGAGTCAAGAAATCCTCGGCGGGCCGGATGAGCGAATAAATCAGAAGTTTTCTAGAGATTCTGTGATTTCACATGAACGAAATCAAGTCTACGTAATTTACTAGCGTTAAAAATTCACCAGAAAAGGCTTTCAGACCATAATTTTACTCAAAAAATATAAAATTGCCCATGAGAAATTTTCCTGATCACTTTTTCATTACAGCTTTGCGGGCCGCATAAAGCGTTCTCGAGGGCCGCACGTGGCCCGCGGGCCGTAGGTTGCCGACCCCTGCGCTAGATAATTTAGCGTGCAAGATAATTTCATATTCTCAATTCAGATTATACCGTCATGTATACTAATCTGGGTGAATTTTGAAAATTATATATTTAAAAACGTTCGTATATTAAACTTATTCCTTTCTTTTTATCTCTAAAGCGATTTCAATCGATATTATTCTGGCGAGAAAAAATATAGTATAGGTATTAAAATGAACGCGTTTCATTTTTTACTAGAATTCATTAAAAGTTGTAATGAAATCTTTTAAACTGTATTCCATCATAATTCTACTCTTAAACCTGGACTAGTTTAAACACATACATCCCTAAATTACTTTTAATGTGTTAGTTTTTTAATTAAACCGCTGTGACAGAGGATCAGCCAAGAGAAAGAGACAAAACAAGTGATTCATCTCATTATGAGAGATACTCCATTGCAGAAGAAAGCCTTTTCTTTTCCTGAAATACCCAATAGGGATGTTTTTTCACTTTAAAGGCAATGCTTGGATCCAAAAACTCACAAATAATAGGGAACTCTTATTTACTCGAGAGTAGGGGATTAAAAATCACAAAGATTATGAGAAAAAAATCCACTCTGCATTCACAAAAACTCGTTTCGAACAAGGGAAAAATAAAATCTCGTATTTGTTAGCTGAAGAATCGTTGGGATATTTACGGCGATAGATTGATTATTCTCGCTTTTAGAGACAACTGGTATCAATTTACATTTACAATTACTGGAGTCGTTGATAATTTATGTGGTAAATTCACATGAAATTTATGAAAAGTATATCATTTTCGTATACAATTTTTTAAGAAATTCATAAGCATTGCTTATTAAGCGTTGCACCATAAATAAATATAGATGTCCAAGGTGTTAGAGAAATACAAAACACGTATATAAATTCAATAGAAAATAGAAGGTTAGTAGGGCCCCTTAAATCCCCTTCGGTTACTCCTTCCCAGGTACCGATACACTAGCGCCCTCGGACGAACGCAGTCAAACACATAAACCCACTGGTTTAAGCGAACCTAACAATACACGCCGAGCTTTCAGCACAGGCGCACAACAGGTTGTTGGGTTGCTAACCCACGCCAGGGACCTAGGAACACTCACCGACATGGCAGTTACTGTGCGTGGAGAGACAATGGATATTTTTCGATGCTGAACAAATAATCATCAACAGGATTTATGTAAGTAAGTGACTTTCCTTTAATTTTCTAGTAACTTTAATAGTTATTTCAGAGGATTTCATTTTGTGCCGGGCGATGACACCGATCATTTTACTGCGCAAAAATTTTTATTCAAAGGATTTTTTACCTGACATGTTAGGTGAAATTTTGAACATATTGAAACTAAGCTGCGGTCTCTCAGCACTCTATCGTATCTAACGCTTTTTTGTAAAATATCGTTTTTGTATGTCTGTCCGTTCATCCGCTTGTATGGTCAAAATCTCTGAAACACTGCACTCTAGGGGGAAACCAAATTTTCAGAATTGGTTGTACTATACAAGACTACTTATAGCTCAAGAATTTACGGAGTAAACATTGTCTCCCATTACATATGTCTTCCCCTATGTCCTCTCCTACTGTGGTCACTTTGCTTTTAGACCTTGGTCATAGCATATAGAGATCTTTCTATAGTGGAGCTCAAGGCATTTTTGGGGCTTTTATATATGACCGCTGCGAAAAAAGATAATCATGTTGATTCAAACTATATTGTGCTCAACAGTACAATATAATCTGTGAAAACTGTATTAAAAATAGTTCAGAAGATTCATATTCCGCATTGGAAAGCTTTCGGATAAAAATTCACCCATGTGTAGTAGTAGCGTGGTTTTTTTTAGAAGTGTAGTATTTAAGGGTTAAAAAAACGCTTCTTTTCGATTTTGTCTGTATGAATAATATATCCAAAGTTCTGCAACTTAAAGAAAGTAAGTCTTGTTCTTATTTGTGCGCTAGCTATATCTAAAATACTATTTTACGTGTTTAATAATGTCGTGAGAGAGAAAAGAAAAAACTTAAATATTGATTTGAATTCTTCGTAAAATTTAAGCAACCGAAAAGTGAAGTAAGGGGTTAATTTGTCGCTAAAAGCTAGGTGGATTCTCACAGATCGCATCTCAGTATTTAAAAGGTTAACATGGTTTCCATTTGTTTTCAAAATAGAAAATTTCATTTGTCATTGAATAGGTTACGAAAGACGAAAACGTATTCGTTCAAAAGCGATATAGTCGACGAGGACGACGAGATGCCAATCTAGGCAGCGCTTAACTCGCGACTCATTGGCGATAAGGCAGAAAGGGTTCACTTGCCCGAGGCGAAACAAATGACGGAGGGTCGAAAAAACGCGCATTTACGGCCCCGCCGTCGTAAAACCAATGACCACCTGTTAAGCTCGTGTCGGTTCCAGAAGGTTGCCATTCTGCGCCCACAATGGTTTCGGACGCGACAACTGTCAAGCGGCTTACTCGTTGGCGAAACCCCACTATCGATGCTTTTTGACGGCCTCTCCCTACGGCGGAGCGACGTAAAGCACCGAAGCCCTCTGGCGGGCGCGGCTCGAACCAGCGCTATCTGCCGGATCGCGTCCGAAGGAAAACAGCCGAGCGGACGTACGAAGTCTGTTTTCCCCTAGATAACCAGTTGTGTGACGGTGAGCGGCTATCGGCCATTTAGATAACTTGCCATTGTTTACGACCCGACTCTCGGACTATTTCTTCAATCTCCTATTTCTACCTACCCCTCGACCTCCCTCACTTTGGGACTCTCCTTTGTTATCTAAACTGGTGTTTTTTTTGTAAACAAAGGCAGTCGCTTTCTCATCCATTATCCGTATTTCATATATTTTTGTCTCAGCCGTCGTAATTTCTAAGAACCCCGTAAATGAATTAGGACTCCACGCGTAATGTCAACATGACTCCCCTACGGCGCACGGTTTGAGTGTAGCATTAAGTCCGTGAATGGCGCTCGACACTTTGATCTGTTGCATTCATTCGTTCGATAGAATTGCTGGAGCTTCTTTTGGTTTCAATGCGGCTGTGTATTGTTACGTTCCAATGGAAAATTTTCTCTGCGGTCTGTATATTCGAGCACTGTCCAATTTCATTTTGGTGGGAAGCCACGTTAAGCTGCGCTGGAGCTTATCTCGGATATTTACGAAAGCTATAAAAAAACTTTAGTCGCATATTTCCCATAAGTCGAATATGTATAAAGATACTGCCAGGCGTTTATTTTCTCGAAACAATTCTTTTATATGTCTATAGAAAATAATCCTAATTGCCTATATCCAGGGCCTATAGTAGGGCGAATCGGGGCGACCGCCTCGGGCCGCGCGCTTGGGGGCCCCGCGCTTCGATATCACCGCAAAGAAAAGACCTCCCACACAACACAGTTCTCCGCTGTGACCATGTCCGGCCGCGGCGCCGTGAGTTGTAGTTGACTGATCGTTCTTTAGGCCTCTTTCACACAACACGGTGCATCGCCGTAAGTAAGCATGTGAGGCAATCGCAGGGTCGAGGGGGCGGCCTCATGCCTCACTCTGACGCCGTTCCCTCTTGCCAAGTTCGGTCTTACAGCATGGGCGGCAACCCTGATCAAAGAGAGACATTTGCAAAACCTGGAGGGAAATAAGGGAAGACTAAGGGAAACACACGCAATGTACCCTTTGTGACTCTTTAACCAAGTCCTTACGGCTACGTAAAAGAAAGAAAACAATAAACGGCGTTCCAATATAAGTAGTTAACAAATCTCTTATACATCTCTTACCATTATAGCTAGCTGCTTCTTACATATATAGAGCTGAAATTTGGAAAGAAGATAGGTCATTGGATGCAACTTCTGAAAAAATCCGAAATTCCAGAAAAATTACATTTAAGGTGTGTTTTTGACCCCAAAGTCCTATTTTAAACACCCATAAGAAAAGCACTGAAAACTGTGCAGGGCTATATAAAATTGATTTTTTTAATTATTTACAATTAAGATACAAAATCGGGATATAAACTGTTCTCTGGATGAAAGATTGAAGTTCATTTTTCTTGAAGACAAAATTCAAATCCATGCTGAATTTTCGTAGAAATTTGATTTTAATTGTAAAACTATAAAATGTTTTCGGTCTTCAACAATGAAAAATATTAACAACCATACAAAGATTCCAATGCCTTTCAATGGAAATTGATTTCCCATACTTTAAGAGCATTGATTTAATACTTACTTACACTGCATTATAATCCATTTGATTTCAGCCAACGAAGTATACATATGATGACGTGATAATTTTAAATTAATGTTTTTATCTGGATACGTACTAAAAGGCACGGATGAAGACACCATAATCCAAACACGCAAATTATCCTAATTTTTGCATAAATTTTAGTGTAACATATAGGCTATTGTCTTAATGATGATTCTAGTTATTGCTTAAAAGGGGCGATCTGAGCCATGAAACTTGAAATTCGAAAATTTGGACATGAGCCGATTGCCAGAGAATTTAGATATCCCGGATAGATGCCTTAATTTCTGGGAAAATGAAAACTATTATCTTATTTAAATGGGCTCTGTGTAGTTCAAATGATGTCGCGTTGGTTTATTTACGAGTTTAGATCTTGGTGTATGGTGATTTTTTTAAGCGCTTGAGTATGCAAGCACCAACAACTCGTAAAATAAATACTGGCACGATTGTGCGATAATTTTAGATATTAATGGTTTAGTAAAATTCTTGATCATCGGAGACCCACGGAGCATGAGAGGAGAGGGGGCGGCGAAATGTCTGAAGCCGGTCCCGGCCGCGACCGTGTCCGGCCGCGGCGCCGCGGGTTGTCTCTCTCTCTCTCTCTCTTCATTGGCTTGGTAAGTAGTTTTACCACAAATATAGGCCGTCCCTCGTGATAACACCCACGTTCCCGGCCGGTCAGAAAGTGCTCAATTGCAATGGGGGTTGTTAATTATATTTACATCATTTTAATACCTTGCGGTTTTTGTGATTTGCTTATAAGTTTAAAATTACTATAACTGCTAATTATTATAAATACAATACAATAAACATGAAAAAACAGGAAATATGTACATTGGTAAGGTAGTTAAGTCAAAAAGATACCAGCTAGCTATTGTTATTTTTAGTTGACTGATCGTTCTTATAGCGATATTCACATAGTCGGGCCGCGGCGAATCTGCCGTTCACGGCACCGCCGCAACCGCGGCTTCCCACTACATTCGTCCGGTCCCTTGACCGTGTACGATCGTAGTGGACAGCGCAAGTGTATTCATGTCTTCACGCGTCACGGCAATTTCCCGTGCCTACGCCCAGTGTCAGTCGGTTCTTCTTCAGTTCCGGGTTGAAAGACGTGTCGGACACATCGCGTAAAATATACATTTTTATTTGACATTTTTATTTAAATATGGAAAACTTTGAAGTCGACATCGAACTTATTATATCTTTAGTACAAGAAAGTCCTGTGTTGTGGGACAAAATTTTAAATCACTCTGTCTTAACTCTTCAAACAACGTAACAAATGCTCCCACTGTGTTTCTTTGCTTGTTTAATGGATGTACCCAGGGCCGGCCAAGTAGGTTGTGCAGCGGATGCAAAGCATACGGGCCCTCGATTTTTAGAGGCCCCCTAATGTTGAGTATAAATAATATTTACATCTTTAAACAAATTTTTACTTTTTTATTAAATTAATTATCATTATAGTTACTTTATAATAATAAGTACATGTTCTCTCGAAGCTGTAACATTGATGTGTACAAAATAGCAGGTATTTCTTTTGACATGGGGGGCCCCAAAAACTTGCTTTCATCCGGGCCCCAGAAAGTAGTTGGCCGGCCCTGTATGTTCCCAATGGATTCCGTATATATAATAGATACAGACAAAGCAAACGCCTTCTTTGTTCCATTGCACTCCACGGTTTGAAGTAAACTGTAGACTAGAACTGACAGAGCAAGAGCCGTGGCCGTGCACGGCAGGTCGTTTGTATTCACGGTAGAAAACCTTGATCTTTATGGCGCCGCGGCCGGACACGGTCACGGCGGAGAACCGTCTTGTGTGAAAGAGGCTTAAGTTATTTGGGGGTAAAGGTATGTTTTTAAATATCCAATGCCAATCCAATCCAATATATATTTCAACAACTTTTTTCCAAATGTACTTATCGAAACGATGGAGCATTAAAAAAAAATGAAACGTATATGCATAAATGCAAATGATTTTTTGATGTATATCTATTCCTTTGAAAATGATAATTCCCTCCAATTAAGGTACCTACTCGTCTGTGGTTAGAAGTTTATAGAGCGTCACTTGCAACGATGTTCCTGGGACTAGGCAATCAATTATTTATGCGTCGTACTACGACAACATATCGCACTCCGCGAGAAAAGTGACACAACTAAAAAGTTTTACTTTTTCAGGAGATGCAAATTAAAAAGTTACTAGTAAACCAACAAATTCCACAACAACGGTACAGGGAGCTCAGAATTATAGTTGTGTTACATCTCTCTAGCATTGTTGTAGGCTTCAACGTTAGGATCCCCGGTATATTGAAGCAAATTTAAACCCCTATAAATCAACATTTACAACCCCTTTTTGATTTGTGTCACTTTAATATTGTACTATGTATAAATCTTGTGACTTATGACGCTGATCTTGTATGGTTTAAACATCGTTTTTAAAGTAGAGGAATGAAAGAAAATAATCATTTCCATTATTTTTATTAATAAAAAGAATTCTTCATTGAATATCTAATTATACATTATGAGGTTAGCGTGCGGTATTTCTGTGTTAATACATTCGTTTCGGTAGTCTCTGTATGAGTCAGAGGAGAGCGATTTTCCACCTTCAATACATTCGCGAGTAGTCCGAGCTTGAAGTTAATGACTCGCGATTCGAGGAATTGAATCATTATGTCTCTTCGCTTAATTTTTTATATTCGGATCGAGTTGCCGATGTTTCCCGAGCTTTACGCGTCCGTCTTCGGAAACAAACCCGGCCTTTTTTTCTGGATAACAGTTATGATGGGTCTGTCATTTATATCCAACGTGGCTTTGAAAAAACGTTTGCATAACCTTATGCGTTTATCCTCCATTTCAAAATAAAGGCGTTATTTAGACGTCCATTGTTTGCAGTTCCAGAGTACCAACACTTGAATACTTGAATCGATGCCATACTTCCCGCGATAAAATCGCGTTGCCTGGAGAGATCTTTGAGAACCCAGGTGTATTTCATTATTATTTCTCGCCTGCAATCTTCGTTGAATTTGGATAAGCATTGAAGCCTCCACTCTTGGCCTTTAGGAGGACGCAAGGCTCTTTCCCTTAATTTCTTCTTACTTTTCGAACTTGATAAATACGCTTGTCCCGAGTTTTTGTGAAATTTGGCCTTCTTTTTATTCCATTCTGATTGATTTATCGTGCGCATTTTGCCCTTTTTAACCACAATTTCATCGTTTTTATCGTTCATTTCCCCATTATTGCCATTTTGCTAGTGTAAATCAGATGCCGATGACAGATTTAGATTGGATGAAGATTATTCACTAACCGTAAAATCTGGGTCTAGGTCTGTGTCGTCTGATGACAAGTCGTAATTATCGTTTTCAGTCATGGTAATTTCTGAAGGTCTCTCTGCATCAACGCTTTAATTGTCAATCTCCACATCACCACTTACAGGTGTCATCATTATTTGAATTAGTATCACGATTAACTTTTGTATGAGGAGTTTTCTGAACTCATCTGGATTGTATGTAGCAAGAAACTCATTTTTCTTCCCTCGAATGTTTTCTGTAAGTATCCTGGAACGACTGCTCATACTGCGCACGACTGAATTAATAAAATAGGATGACTGCGTGAGAAGCTAATTCCTAGGCTGAGTTTCAATTTGTGAAATTAAAAAAGTGCCTCTATTGATCCAATAAAAGTGTCACAACTTGAAATTTGACAGTTTAATATTTCTTAATAAAATAAAAATTCCGTATTTTAATGTAAGAAAAGTATCACAATTTGAAATTTCACTGTTTAATAATTGTATTTTAGATAAAACAAACTTACCCGAAGCAGGAATAGTGTCACAAGTAGAAATATGACCTTCATAAAATTTACACACACAACGTTGTCACAGAATGAATAAATGAAAGCTGTCACAACTCAAAATATGACGTTCTTCCTGTTAAATCGCACAACCTCCGTCTTCAGCGGAGGTGGCACAACTAACTTTTGTAACTTTTCATGATTTACCGATGAATACTTTGAAGTAGGGGAAAAGTGACACTACTGCTATATGACGGCGAATATCGTAATCACACTTGCGACACTTTTCAACTGTGAAGTACACACAGTTTTCATCTGTTAACTAGAAAATGGCCATTTTCGAATTGTGTCAATTTACTCTCGGGGGTTCGATATGGAATTCTAAAAAGCCATTGTTGAATTCGAACATTATATTTCACCAACTGTTGAAATCTGTTGTTGAACTGTATCCAAGTCAAATAATATGATCGACTTCTTCAGCTTGAGCAATCGTAATGGTGATTCACGGATGGTTTTTATCGCTTCACTACCTATTCGCTAAGTGAATGATCTGTTCCACTCAATAGGGTTTTTTATCTGTTTGTGAACTTTACGAATATACTAACATTAAACTGCGGCGGCATAAATGGTATCGGAAAATCATGGAAAATTTTCACGGTAAATCTTTTATTTTTATAGACGTTCGATAGTAGTAGGTACGTATTTCAACATGTTGATTGTGTAATTTTTATCGAATTATTAATCTAATGAAGCCTTGAGTAATCCGCAGTGATGACCCTTTTAATAATGTGTCTTCTGAATAACGATCATGATATGTAATCTAATCTATTTACCAACAGCTGCATTTACTCCAGAATAAGAAATACCAACATATACTGGAGCATAGGACCATTAAACTTGATTGGTCCACGTAGGTGATATAGTATTAAAATGTTTTATTTATCTATAGAAATCACACGAATCATTTGATATTAGCTCAAAAAGGACCCATTGATTCCTCTGTTTGTTGGATTGCATTATTTAAATAAACTGATGCGGGCAACACATGACTTTTTCCATATTTATATGGAAAATTACATGTTATTAGCTCTGGGATAGTTGTCAATATTTACTTCCGGTTGACAATTAAGAAAAGAAAAAGGAGCGTTACTAAGACGTAACTAAGCGGCAATTGTTAACAATAGTCTTGGGTAGGTGGGGTGGTGGTGGCAGCAAAAATATAAGATATCTCTTAAACAACGCATTATATGGGAAAATATATCGAAAAAGGTAGTAGAAAATAAAATTTCCTACAACTTTTATTCCACCACGATTTTACATTTCTCAAATATTAAAGCAAATATTTCAAAATAACGGATAAGTGACAAGAGTAAACACCCACTTCCGTTCGACCGATTTTTACCAAAAACTAATCAGATCTTCTAACTTTTAAAAAAATGTTAAATATAAAATTTTGCGTTGACCTGATCTATCACATACAGACAGACACACAGACATCACCGAGAAAGTAGTCAAACCGTGTTCAGGGGACCTTAAAACATGTATTTCCGTTGAAATCTCTATACTTCGTATATGGAGAAAGTAAAAAATTGAATCATGGTAAAGGATCATTACAATCCTCTCTGTCGATCGATGATATTTTGATTTAGAATCTGCAGGTCTCGAGAAAAATTACGCTTTATGCAAAGTGCATATATTTTAGATACATGAGAATGCAAATTGCCGAGTCAACGCGATTTAAATTTATCATTACGTGGTCTTCAGCGGCACGGGAGAGAAAACATTGCTCCTATGCTTGCTTTTTCCCCGATTTATCAAAACCAAAGTTACATCCATCACGGGACTATGCGAACTTCTAGCAAAAAGTTTTTATCTGATGGAATGACGCGGCGGCTTGGACATTTTGCGAAATTTATGCAAAAAATTCGGTCGCGAAGAGAAGTTCAGAAGATTTCGCAAAATACCACTTGTCAAAAAGTTTGTGGCGCTAGTTTGCCTCTAAAAAAGTATTTTTTTTAAATTCTTTTTTGAGGAGGAATGGAAAGACTGCCTGTAGTTTATTTTGCTATTTAAACGCTTTAACCAAATAAAGGGCAATTATTTTCACAGCGTTAAATAATATTGAATGCTGCTGCTTTAAATAACTGTCGAAAGAGGATATGTGTGGATATACATATTATCATCCATGAGTCTTATCACTATTTTAACCCTCGCAGGATGACTGGATCTTGGATGACTGGGGTCTTTTTGACCCCAGTTATATAATTGTCGTTTTTATCGCCAAATTATTTTTTATGAGTATATTAACCCTCGCCGGATGACTGGGGTCTTTTCTGACCCCAACCTTCTTAAATTAGTAAATACGTTATCTTTTTTGTAATATTTGTGAAATTTCAGAAATTCCTTCATAAATCTGTCCAGCTCCTTTGAGATGAATTTCATACTTAAACTCTAGAAAAATGCCTGAATATTAATAAATATATCTTATGGGGTCACATTTGACCCCAGTAAGCCAAGAAGTGACAAAATATTTGTGAATAATATTTCGTTTTTGACCGCCTCCTAGTTATAACTACAACTTATTAAGTCAATATTTTCTTTATAAATGGTCTCCGTGCGTACATTCAGGAATTTTATATAAATATTTGGACTGTACTAAATATACCTACATGCGTTACGCACCGGAAAAATCGAAACGAATCGAATAGTGTATACATTTAGACTCTTGTTCTATGTGAGCATGATGTTCAACAGTAAAAATTGTCTCCTCAGTGTGTGGTTATTTTATTTGATGAAGCACCTATTACTAAATAACATTCAGTTTCAAAAATTTTCGTACTCAAAATGTAAACACCTTTTCAAGTCCATGACAAAATGTTCATTTCTAAACCTAAGACTTTTACTCAATCAATGATTGTTTTTGAGGTAAAAAATTTTGTGCGAGTGTATTAATATTTAGGAATAAGCATATATCGTATTAATATTATAATTCGTGTACCTATTACAAAAGTATTTTTCCTGTGTCAATTACTACTACTACTATTTCTGCTACTACTACTATTAGTACTACAAAGAAAATTCTATTATTTATGTACTGCAATGAGAAAAATTAAATGTTCTGACAGTTATTTTATTTTGAATAATGATTGTTTAGAAAATATCCCCATTAAACTGCATATAAATAACGCTTATTGAAAGGTAAGGGCTTTAAGTGCAATTTCTCTTAAATAAACGGTTAAATACCCTATATTTCGAGAAACACGAAAGCCAACATTCTTTATTACGTAAAAAAAGATTTTTTTATATGCAGTTATAGCATGTCGTTAAAAGTTTTTTTTTGGTTGAGAGATATGAATCTAGTAACATCTGGCGTAAAAAAATAACCGAAATTGTGCGGCATAGCTCGGGCAACGGCTCGGTTAAACGTAAAAAAACGAAACGTTTCCCAGCTTGCATTTTGCCACGCTACAATAAAAACTAATCATCATTGCCCCAGTTTTCAGTATGATCGCTGGAAACACAGTTTCCCACACATCCCTATTTCCGTAGTCCCTCAGCCCTTACTCCCAATTTTCTCCCTCCCCAAAACTCTCGTTCGAAAATTCTCCGAAATATCCCTCGTTTAAATTCCGGTACCCCGTCTTATTAATTCGACGCTTCTCGTCCAAATTAAAAGAAGAGGAAAAAACCCCTTTAATTATGCCTCTCCTGCAATGATGACATCGCTAGTTCCGCTCCCCAATTACCCCGGCGACGGCGACGTTTCTTTCATATTTTTATACGCTCCTGGTTGCCTTGGTTACTGCAATCTCGTCCGCGAATCGCCTGTCTCAAAATCAACCCTCCCAGCTTCCATTCTCCATCCTGATTGGCACGTCATTAGTATATCAGGAAGCGTCATCGGCGCGGCATTCCTGTTTTCCTCGCCCTCACCCCCGCTATATTTGGGTCGCCGAGACAAAGGATTATCGGAATAAGGAGAGTGAGAGAGAGAGAGAGAAATAAACGGTACTTTAAACCAATCTTAACAGTTATTTTCACGACTCTCTTCGTTTTATAACCCCTAGAGGGGGCAGGTTCGTGATTCCGCCGTCTCTTTTGTTATCCTTCAAAAAAATATCTTTATTTTTATTCAATATAAGCTGTCGACGCTGGGGCACATTTGCGTGAATATATTTATAACAATTTTTAAAAATAATGACGCGAATGTTAATTTTTTCATGCATCCCAAAACCTGTGAACGGTGATTCTATATGGTGAAGGCTCTCTGAACTGCTCCTACGTCGTTCGAGGTATGGGGATGATGAAAGGAAAGCGACCTTTAAAAGAAGCGTTGGCAAATATTTGGCGAAGGGAAGAGGGCGGTAACCCTGTTGAAGTAATGCCTCTTTCTCTCTCTCTCTCTTTCTCCTTTGCTCTCTGTGCCTCGTCTCGTGTCTCCCTACGTCGACGATTCAACCGCGTGAGAGACGACATCGCTGATTGGACCAGATGCATAAGGGGCGAAGGAAGAGAAAGAGGGGGAGCCGGCGAAGAGGGCGAAGAGCTATGATGTACACGAGAAGCACAAAGTTTGCCGTGGAAATATATAGCCGGCGAGGCGAGATGTTGGTTGTTGGTCCTCGCGAAGGATCATTTTGCGGTGCATCCTCCCATTCAGCTCTCAAAAGGGTCTCAAACGCCTGCCTGTTGCCTGAAAGTCTCGGACTGAAATAAACGAGGGCGTGCATCGCCCTTTTTGCAGCCGCGAGACGCATTTGAGAAGCGGAGAGAGAGAGAGAGAGAGAGGGTGCTGTTAACAGTAATCGGAAGTTGTTTCTTTTTTTAATTCAGAAGCGACTGTCTTTTATGTTCTTCCTCTTTTTTCATGTGTTATTTTTTAATCTATGAAGTGATTTTCTAGAGGTTTTTCTTCGTATTAGTAGGCAGTTTTCTTTTCATCACTAAGTCCGATTATTTGCATTTAAATGCACAGAATTTACAAATTTATGACGTATATGTTTAGACATTTTTCTTTGATATACACAAAACATTCTATCAAATTGTGCATTAGTCCATTATCCTCATGGTATAAATATTTAATTTTAAAAATCCACTTTGAATCTTTACCTTTTTCATGTTCCTCTTTCCCTAGCACTCCCTCTACTGTTCTTCCCCTCTTTCCATATCCTTCCTCTATCTACCTCCACTCCATTTTATTTCCTCATGGCCCCCTCACTCTCCCTCCCCTATCTCTCCCTCCCTCTCCCCCCTCTCCCTCCCTCTCCCTCCCTCTCCCTCCCTCTCCCTCCCCTCTCTCGAGGGAGAGAGGGGTGGGAGAGAGAGGAGAGGGAGAGAGGGGAGGGAGGAAGAGGGGGGAGGGAGGGAGAGGGGCGAGGGAGAGAGAGGGGGGAGGGAGAGAGAGAAGAGGGAAGGAGAGAGAGGGAAGGGAGGGAGAGAGAGGGGGAATGAGGAAATAAAATGGAGTGGAGGTAGATAGAGGAAGGATATGGAGAGAGGGGAAGAAGAGGAGAGGGAGTGCTAGGGAAACAGGAACATGAAAAATGTAAAGTTCACTCCCTCCCCCTCTCCTCCCCTCTCTCTCCCTCCCCCCTCTCTCTCCCTCCCCCTCTCCCCCCCTCTCTCTCCCTTCTCTCTCTCCCTCCCCTCTCTCCCTCCCCTCTCTCCCTCCCCTCTCTCCCTCCCCTCTCTTCCTGCCCTCTCTCTCTCCCTCCCCTCTCTCTCCTTCCCCCCTCTCTCTCTCCCTCCCCCCCCTCTCTCCCTCCTCTCTCCCTCCCCTTTCTCCCTCCCCTCTCTCTCTCCCCTCTCTCTCTCCCTCTTCTCTCTGCCTCCTTTCTCTCTGCCTCCTCTCTCTCCCATCTCTCTCCCTCCCCTCTCTTTCCCTTCCCCCTCTCACCCTCCCCTCTCTCCCTCGTCTTTCTAACGCTCTATGGGAAGGTGATCGAAACTGACACGCCCCTATCTTTTTTCGTTCGGGAAAAATTAAAAAGAAAAAGAAACAATTTATGCCGCCGCTCCCCGTTTTCTTTTCTTTGCGCCACTGTTTTTCAAGATTCTTTGTTTTTCCATCCCATTTGTTTGTTTTGGGTTTTTTGAAAGCATCCTTTCTTTTCCACCCTTTCTCTCTCCCTCTCTCTTCTTTTACTATCTGCCACTTCTTTTCTCCACTTCACGAGAGGAGGAAATAGAAGCATCACGGAATCCACACTTAACGGCAGACAGACGCCCGGCAAACACAAGGCACTCCATTGGTTTTTCTGCTCTACGCCTTTCGTTTCTTTGCCTCGCTGAAGTTATACTCCTTCATGGTCTTTTTTGATCCCTGATATTACTTTTTTTTGCATTCCTTCTCTCTCTACCACCATCTCAGTATCTCTATTTTTGTGATAATGGATAGTAGCATCTCCCATGGGTACTGTCTTTTTTCTTGGAAAATGTACGGTATTTCCGCTATTTAAAATTCACGAAGGAACTATGAGAAGGGCGAGAGGCGATTTTTTGGCTCGCGTCATATGCCGGTGGATCTTTTAAATCTTTGCATTAAAAAAACGACTGAGATAGCCGATTGTTGATAAACGATTCCACGGAAACCAGGCATCCTTTCGGTGCTCTCGTGTTGAGCGCGTCTCGAGGGAACGTGGGTAATTTTTTTTTTTAATTCCGAGGTTTCGCCCATTAGGTAACGGCGTCCGAAAATGAAAGGCAATTGGTACACAAATTCTCACGACAAACTGAATCCGATATTAGGGAGCTAGTGCTTTTTATTTTCTTCCGGGAATAAGAGCAATTTTCATGCGAGATCCTCTCCGTTTCTGATTTCACTTCGCCTTAACTTCCTCGATTTCCTAATAGCCTTATATAATTAAATGCCTCTTGCCCTCTCCCTCTCTGTCCCGCTGGGAAGATATTTCATTTTTGGTAAGAGGGGACACGCGTCGCGAAATTGCGTGTGGTTTTGAGATGTAGTTATATCGTGGGAACTTCTCGTCAGCTGTTCAGTTAAAAAGAACGCAGAATTTTTCGGCATTCCGATCTCACGATTGGAAAAAGCGTTTAAATTAAAAAATATATAAACTTTGGCTTAAGAATGATACCAACCTCTTATGTTTTTTGCCATCTCCCAAATAATTCATTGCCTGGATTAATTAAAACGACAGCGTTGTTTCGCGCATTATTAATTTTATTTGTGCATTATTCTTTTACACTCTATCAAAATTAAAATTTACGTAGAAGGGCATTTAAATTTTAAATCGGATTAGCTTTTCGGTTAATTATATCTAAAATGTCGACCGTTATCGACATTTTAATGGAACTCGCAGAGGATGTGTCACTGTTTATTCAAGTATCATAACAAATGGAAGAGATATCAATATTTATTAAATTGGCTAGTTGCAATGTTACTCTACCGATATGCACACAGTGTAAGAAAGAGTACCTGCTGCTGAATATCCAATAATTGCATTTCCTTCTTTGTAAACAACACATGAAGAAGAAAAGACAGGAGACGATTTCAGTTAGATGGAATATGGCAAGAACTTTTCGCCACATTCCATGTTTTATGCATAAAAAGTCTTCAGCCACACTTTTGCATAAAAACCGTTACAGAATAAACAACGCAATATATGATGTATTATATTATTGTTTTTATCAATTTTCGCGAAGTTTAAGTTTTATTTTACTGCTTCATCGTATTTGGATATTTTCATTTGACTTTATGTTCGTTTTATAAGATTTCAAATATTTTGTGACGAAGATATTCGTGAACTTGAAATAAAAAAGAGGCAGCTGTTTCAAAAGTATCATTTTCCTGTATTTGTTGGGGAATAAGAATATCCAGCCATGATAAATCGCGTCCACAGATAGACAGTTATTTCCTTTCACAGAATCGAAGTTTTCATTACGAGTTCGCATTGGTTTTTATTTCATTACTTTTCCCACTCCTTCGTCAAAAAAGATTCCAATAAGCAGCGAAAGGAGATTTATGCGAAGTGATCAATCACAATAAATGCCGCCGGTTAGCGTTTTGACGCCCTAACAAGCAACCCCACTTTGTTTGCGACCTGCGGGATCTGGATCCCCTTCTTTGTAAATAAACGCAACACGTAAACGGAGTTACCAAGACACCTAATGGCTTCCTCAGCCGTAACTATCTCCGGAAAGTTAAAGGTGATAAATCTTGTAACGCTGAAATTTGGCTTTTTCGAATTAAGGTGCTAATCTAATTTACTGACGCGATTAGAAACTGTATAATCCATCACGGAATTATGGAAGACGAATGGCATATGGTTATAATATGTTTTTCCCTCGGCTTGGTTCTTTATATCTAAGAATTTCTCATGTACCCTCACGATGATTATGATTTATCTTTGACATTTCATAACTAAAAATTTGGAACTTTTATTGAATAATATTATACTTAAAGTAAAAGCTCACTGGTGTATTGGAATATTTCTCTTTGGTAAGCTGTTCATAGTTATCCACATAATGAAATACATAAATTACATCCAAGAACTATGTATAAAAACAGTAGCTCTTTGGTAAGCTGTTCATAGTTATCCACATAATGAAATACATAAATTACATCCAAGAACTATGTATAAAAACAGTAGCTTGTAATAGCCAAGAAAAATATACAGCTAGATAGTTTCATTTAATTTTTAGAGCATGGATAGGATAAATTTGATTTCATTTTGTTAAGGATTCGTATATGCAATCTTAGTCAGAAAACATCGAGATTGCTAAGAGAATAAATCGTAAATTTACTACGATATAAAAGGTCGATTATTTTGTTTCATTGTTCACTAAATAATAACGAACGAAATATCTTTTATATTTGTGCATTTTGTTATATTTTGTAGTTAAAAACTTCCAGCTCGATTCGATTTTTTTATGTTGCTTGTTATTTTTTGATAAAAATATACATCAACGTATAAATTAACGTTTAAATGCACTTGTAGATAGAAAGCGCTACACCTTCACATCTTCTTGCTGATATACCATTTCGAGACACCTGAATTATGATAAGGAATCGTCTTCGGAGTGGCGAAGAAACGGAAAACTTTATTTGATTCCCCTGAGAGACGAAATACTAAGTGTTTATATGCCTTGCAATCGTCGCGCGAGCCACATGTATTCTTCTCTTCGAGAAAGAGTTTTTTTCTCACAGAATTAACTCAGCCAGCTGGTGTCATTTTGCGAAATTTTTTTGTAGAGGATTTTATTTGCGAAAGCTGCCGGTTCTCTTCTGTAGACGTGTTTGCATCTATTTTTTTATAGCAAAAATTTACCTTTTCACTTACTTTGCAGGGTTATTATTTATTTTCAATCTCGAGAAAGAAGCTCGGTAAATTTTTCATGTGTGTTTATAAAAAACTAACTAGATGAACTTCATTCATATTGTCATGTCAGTTAATAATGACGTCAGATTTGTATATAAATACGAATTTTCTCTGTTCACCCGGTTTTTTAATAACGCATTGCATCAGAAAACTCTTTACAAGGCATTTCTTGAAAATAAGGTATTTTTTTGTCCTTAGGAAATACGCTTTTCCACTTTGACCATCCATTAAAATTTGTCTCTTCATGTTATATTAATTTTAGTTATAGCAACCAAATCTAAAGAAGGTTCTCCAATAGTAAAGAAAAGTAGCATTTTGGTAAAAGCTAAAACTTTTTTAAAGCACTTTATAATAATTCATCCATTCATTTATTCCTCGATTGACAATTGCATTACGAGTAAATGAGAGGAATTTTGTGGGATAATGTCAGATCTTGATCTTTCCTTGACATTGGCTACCAGTGTATCAACGATTTACTTTCGAGGCCTACTTTAAGCATTTATTCATAAAAATTTGTCGTTTTTGTTGTGTAGAGATTTGTATTTCCAAAATCGTACTTTACACCTTTGTGGATTTATTCCTTAAGCGTCTGACACGGTATGTCATCCAGGAAAAGTCACACGAGCTCTCATTTGTATTTTTTTAATATCTGCCGATAATAATAGACCGCAGAAAAGATCTTTATTTTAAAATAAATTCACACCTCTCCTTATTATTTCCGTAATTGCCTGATACGTTATCGCGTTGTATTTCAGCAACGAAGTCCGCATTGTTTGCAGCGTGAACTCTCTTCAAATTAAATTGGCAGATGTACCCTCGATGTAAATAGATGCGCTGTAGTTAATTTATACGCCAACGCGAGCGTGCACATTTAGGCGGCAAATATTTGTACAATTAACGCGCACCATCCCATTATAATTTATATTATTTACTCGTGATATACTTTTTCTACACGGATCGCTGTTTCATAAAATTTCCTAAATGCAAACAGTGGAATTACAAAGAAACGTGACCCTTAATAAGTTGCCTTCGTTGAACGTAACAACGTTTGCTTTTCAATTAGTCTCGCTTCAACTGATGTCCGCCAAATTTTCAATACAAATGTAAATTCATCTCGAATTCGATATCTACTAGGTCCGCTCATGCGACAGGTAAACAATTTCTCGTCCTAACTAGTTGCCATGCAAACGGAAAATAATCAAAATACGACAGAACCATCAAGGAAAATGTATTCCATTTAGTTTTCATAGCTCGATTATATTTTCCATTTTTAACAACGGCGCTTTGTAATTGGAACTTGTCAGCAAATAAATTTATCTAGAATGGATGGAAAACGCCATTTGGAAGCAATTATAAAAGTACTCCTTTAGAAAAAAAATCACGGATTTTTCATGGAAAATAAATTTTCTAAAAACATTTTAAAGATACAAATTACTTTTTCCTCTCGTAAAACGATTAAGGAGAAATAACGGGTTATGCTTTTCATTGTTTTTGTTTTGAAGATCATGTTATATTTTATGTCGTCTCAGAAATCGTCGAACATTTCGGCCCGAAAAAAAAAAATATATATATACATACATACATATATATATATATATATATATATATATATATATATATATATATGTGTGTGTGTGTGTGTGTGTGTGTGTATCTTGAGAGTTTGTCGCATTTTTTCGCAATGCGAATATAATTGGAAACATTAATGTCGCCGACAAGGAAAAAACAACCAGTCAACGGGAGTGGAGTTTTGTTTAAAATAAAAGAAGTATCGCTCTCAAAACCATGCCATCCGAAGCAATTTAGGGCAAGAAATGCAAGGCGAGATGACTGTTTTAGAAACACTTTTTATAGTATTTTATTTTTTTACACTTCGCTCGATAATTTTTTTCTCGCTCTCCTCCTCTTCTTCTTAAACGGTACCAGAAAAAGTCACTTGTGATGGTTTTTGTTTCTTTATTTAAAAAATATGTTTTCAATAGTCGGTCTTATGCCTCGAATAATCCATCGCATGTGTCGCGAACACGTATTCATGCTGCAGTGGCAGAAATGGGACAGAGAGGTGTTTTATTTTTATTTATTTTTTGCTTTTTTTATTACAAAAGTTCTCTGCTGCCACAGCTAGTTGTCTGAATTCGACAAGAGGGGAGGGGAGAAGTCGCCAATCTTCGCCTTCTTCAGCGTTCCCTTTTAATTGGACGACCTCTCCAACAGCGCCACTTTTTAAAGAGCGGAACACGGACGAACCACACTTCACTCTCGTTTTTCAGCAGTCATTTGCTTCCTTTCTCTCCTTCTGTCTCTCCCTGCCCTTTTCATCGCTTGCTTTCTCTCTTATCTCTCTCACATACCCCTCTTTTATCCTGTCCTCTTATATTGCTGCCTCTGTACGACCTTTGACGAAACGCTTCTTCAATTTCACATCTAGTTTGTAATTTGCTTTTACATCCTTCGTGTCTCGCCCTTTTTGATCGAGCATACTTTCAAGATTTTTTTAAATTCTTTATTCGCAATTATTAGGCGTTAAAATTTTAAACGCCTTGAAAGCATAGGTTAGCTAAAATTTGGGCGTATTTTTTATGATATGTGTTTTTTATAGCAATGTTTCTCTTTACTTTCACCACTTACATTACGAATTATTATGTCAATCTTCCTTTCCGTTCTTTATTTTATTCTTACTTTGATTTTTCCATCTTCTTTCAGTACTACATCCACTGCCTTTTTTCCGTTGACACGTTACTCTTGTAATATATGTTTTCTGTGGTCACACCCAACCTTAGGGTGTATTAAATTTTTTCACAAATCAAACATTTTCCAACCATCACAACCATCTTCGCTTAGTTTTCTCTTTAAGATCGATCTCAATGAATATGCTCTCAGATTTCTTTTCGTTTTTCTCTCACATTTTCTGACTTGCACCTGTGTACTGGAACGGCAAATACACATCCAAGATTAAATGGTTAATCATACGGATTATATCAGTGGTTCCTAGTATTTTTTTGCACTTCCGACAACCTTGCAAATATAAACAATGTCTCAGCAACCCAGTTTGAAATTATGTATTACGAATATGCATATAAGCCGACATCTCCTTTATATCGTTTGCATATTTTAGATGCGCTATAAACCACTTAAAAATTTCAAAACCAATTGCTCAGTTGCCTGATAACACTTTTTGCTGCACACCTAGCGATCCCTTGCGCACCATATGGGAAGAACTGGGTAATATTACGCGAATTTTAAGCAGTTTCTTTAATTCTGCGTATTTGACACGAGCTTTATACTGCAAATATTTACTTAAATACCTGAAAAAATATCACGTGCTCATTCTCTGCCGTTTTTCTCTGCGTTGCTTTGTCCATTTTTCATCCTCGGATCTCTCTTTGCCAAAGAGTTTCGTTCCTTTTCATCTTCGCTTTCTTTTTCATCTTCGCTTTTCTTTTTAATCTTCCTTTACTTCCCTCTCGCTCTCTCTCATTCAGTCCCAATTAAACCTGCGCTTTTCCTCACCTTTCACGATCTTCAACAATCCCTTGTCACTGTTCTGCGCCTCTCATCATTCACCACTCGGCGCGCAGCGTCACTCTTCCTTTCTCGGCACCTTTTCGCCTCTGCCTTTTATCCTCTTTACGCTCTTGCACGACTGTTTTGTCTTCTCTCTTCTTTCTTGAGAGCTTACGGTCCCTCTTTTGTGATCTTTACCATTTGCGTTCACATCCAAAGTTGAAGAGATGTCATTCGAAGACCAAAGGAAATGCATTTAAATAATCGGCAGTGCCTGAAAGAACTAATAAAACATTTTCCATTCGTGAGATCGTTAAAGATTGTTGATGCTGCCTAAAATGTATTACAAACTAATTGGATTTGTGTGTGCCGACCAGGAGTCTATCATTAGAGTAGAGCTAAAAAGCTGGATTGTCCAACAAAGCATGATTCACGCAGCTACATTGCGCTTTGTGGTTTTGAGATCAGTTCACCATCTTAACTGCAAAACAGTCCATATATTGCGTTCAGAAAGTGGAACGTTTATTAGTCCAAATTAGTTGTAGAAATTAAAACATATTATTTTAAAATGCGAAATCTCGTATGAATGCGCAATTTATGAAAATACTCCGATGGATACATTTTCTTGAGTTTTGTCAATGGTTAAATGTTTCTAAGATGCTCTCGTAATAAAAAAACAGCTCGTAGATTAAATAGATGAAAACGAACCGAATTTACAAAAGAAAGGTTTTATAGCGTATAGCTTCACACTAACCGCAAGGAATTTTTTTATCGATAAAAATGTATATATATATATATATATATAAATCTCCGAAGAAAAATAATTTTTTTGTAGTGATAAATAATTTTTTTAATATTTCGAGCTGCGATAAAAACAAACATGAGTAGATCAGAATCGAGAGAATGCCTTTTTTGAAACAGAATTTCATAAAAACATCATCGAAATTAAATACTGTTTTATTTTCCGTTCAACTCGCATCAAACTCTTCCCACGAAATTGCCGATGTGAGCGACCATTTATTTATTTAGAAAAGCGAAGTGTATTATTCATCTATTTCCTTATTTTATATTTGAAAGCGTTTGTGCGCAAGTTTATGTGTGCTCACATTCGTGATACAACAGCTTTCCCGGAATTCTTCCCGGCAGAATTTCTACCCTCTCATTTTACATTTCCTTCTTACCACCTCATTTTCTCTCTCTATCTCTCACTCACACACAGAACGGCGCTGCATCTCGCATACCATCCCGCATCTCCCGTATTCACCCACATGGACTTATATTCCACATAAGAGTAGCATACTGCCACCCCTTAAACCCACCCTCCTCTCTCCTCGTCGTCCCTCCCCCCACCCTTATCCCCCGTCGCATGGCTACCGTCAGCTAAATAGCGAGGTCGCCGACCGCTACCCTCTCACTCTGCCTCCCACTTCTTCCATCTCGAGCAATCTCCTGGCCAATCACGTCTGTGCATGCATCTCTCTCTCTCTCTCTCTCTCTCTCTGACACACACATTCTAAATCCTCATCCGCTACTCTTCCTCCCTCCCTCTCTTACGCTTCAGGGCTCTCTGAATGACTTTCTCGGCCATTCTCTCTCACTCTCCTCCCACGTTACTCGTAATCTTTCTCTCTCTCCCCCTCTCACTCTCATTGTCTTACTCTACTCCGCTTCATTTCTAATGCGCAGGACTTCTCCTTTATCTCTTAAAATTCTTTTTCTGCATACACATTTTCTCATTTTGCCTTTTCTCCCTCTCTTTCTCTTTCATTTTATATATAACATACGTATATTTATGTGTGAGTTTAAATGTTCACTGCTCCGAGTCATATTCAGAATACGTAGGTATGTACCGAGTTTATAGTGTTTAAAAAGAAGACTGCCGTATAATGTCGTCTCCGTGGTCTACTTAAATTTATTCAGATGCAATTGTTTCATTCGGTGGCAACAACAAAAATGTATAGAAATATATTTTTAAAATGTGTTTCTCCGGTAACCATAAAAATTTTGGTAAACCAGATCCACATAAATAGTTCACAAAACAGCCGTTGACAGTGGTGATTCACTGATACATAAACACTTTCATTTCTGTTTAACTGATAATAGTACAAATAATTTAAAATATAATATTTTGGGAATTATCGTTGATGAAGGCTGCTTCGTGGCAAAAATACGCGTATGGTTTTTCCAAACTTTTTTATGGCTATAGAATGATCATCAATTCGAAGTTTATCTACTGTCAAGCGGTAATCTCGATTATTCTCTCATGAATAGAAGATTAATGAGTTTAGTGAAACGCTGAGTATCCTCTCTATCTATTTTATGGCAACATAAGATACAAAGAAATTCGTCAAAATCTTGTATGTCCAGAGAAAAGAGGCCAAATGATCAGGGTATCACTCAAAATAGCTAAAAGGTTTTTTCTACAGTATTACCTTCATTTATTTCAATCCCGTCTATACTGTTTTATTGAAAATTTCTTATGGTCTACATCTCTAATATGTTGTCTCTCGCTCTCTCTTTCTCTGACACTTTTAACACAGTGAATTCCATTAATATAATTATTTCGGCGCAAACCCTCTCGCGCATTACTCACTTTAAGTGAATAATAATTTAACCCCTTCGTCGAATAATAATTTCACCTCTTCGTCAAATTCTTTCTTTTAATCGGTTCAGTAAATTTATTGATTGGGGAAATGTCATTTGTCAAACAATCAACGGGCATTATTGTGAATCAGCAAACTTTGGAAACAGTTTTCTTTGTTTTCAAATCGTCCACGGCAACCGTTTAAATGAGAGAAATAAAGAGGGACTGGGATCCATTAATCCGATTATTTCTTACGTAAATCCTATTGACGGTTTTATCTGCGTTCTCTTAAGTCCCCCCGCTGGAATTTCAGCTGCGCCTTGCTTTGAGTGAAAAGAATTCGATCCATTGCGGATTCATAACCTCTGCCGCCATTTCAATTGTTTTATTTCCTTGCTCAAATAAAAGGCGATTACTTCCCTTACCTTTACATTACTATTTTTCTGCCATCGAAACAAAAAATAAGTTCTTTTACAGCCCTACAAATGTTAGAAAATATGCGCTTGTTTTGCAGTAAAATTTTCATTTGTTGCGAAAGAATCTACCTACAGCACAGTGGCCAATTACAGCAGTCTGGGTCCAACAAGGAATTGACACACAAAAAGTGTTAAAATATGATAAAAATCTCCAAAGAATACAACAAACACCAAACAGAGAACTTGGCAAAATAACAACAAAGAAAATTACATCAAGGGTTAAAGACCAATGATTAAGTGCATCGCAGGCATTATTGAGGAGGGTTGTCATAGGAGCCTGAAAAATGTAAAAGTTATGAAAGAACTGTTGGCGATTAAGAAGTGGGATTCTGGAAAAAAAGAGAAGGCGAATGCAGGGCAAACGGACAGCGTCTACTGCGAAAATGGAATGAAGGCGAGACTCTTGTGGAACATGTAACTTCACAATTAAAAGTAATTCAGGACAATCTGTTTTGGCTTTCACCACTTTACGAAGGAAAACAATGTCAGAATGCATTCTAAGACAATTGAGGGGGATAGGTTGAGGGCAGTTAGAATATGGCAAATATTTTAAACGAGATTACACGATTGCGAAATATTTTGATATAGAAATTAGGGTGGGGCGAGTAGACATAGATTGAACAATAAGTACGAATTAAGCTCTCGAATCTTCTCACTTCTCAACGAAGTACAATTGTTTACCATCTATAATGGGAAATTTTAGTCATTTTTACTTCCTCCATACGTAGCATAGGAGAAAGTATTGTTTTCATGAAAAAATTTAATACGAAATTTCAACGGAAATGCACGTTTTGAGGTCTCATGAACACATTTTGACCATTTTCTCGATGATGTCCGTGTGTGTTATAGGAATTTTGAGGGCGCTCTAACTCAAAAACTACAATAAATTCAACGCAAAATCTACTATTTGACATTATTATTAAAGGAACAAGAGTTGATTAGTCTTTGGTTAAAATCGGTCAACTGAGAGTGACATTTTTCTCTTTTTAGTTTTTACCAATTATCTCCATTAAAACTTCATAATTTAAAATAAAATTACATTTACAAATTGTAGAGAGTGTAATTCTCTACAACTTTTGGTTGAGGCTTTTTGGGCGTTCTTTGCAATAAATAAAAAAGAACGCCTTGTTCAGGCCGTGTCCATCTCAGAAACTACTAGGCGGATGTTGATTAAATTTGGTATTTAGGACATAGATGCAAAGAAACTAAGAAAATGATAGAAATAGTTTACGTGGCTTAATCGGGAGTGCCACTTCACTGGTGATAAAAAAGAAAAAGGAAAGTTTCTTATCCTTGACCCCCAAAAAAATGAACTTTTCTTTATATCTCGTACAATATCACACATAAAAAAGTCGGTACTTTTCCGATTGACTCCCCACTCGAGTTTTTCTACTTTTTCATTTCGCTGCGCGACGTTCCTTTTTTCGCTTGGGTCGGTAACACTAACTAAACTAAATTTGAACATGAAGGAAAATTTTACTCGGCTCCACCGGGTTGGGTAAGTTAGACGAAGTGTTTTTAGTTCCTCCCCTCGTTCACTGTGTTCCCTCTCAGGTTGGGTAGCGTTCATCTTAATATATACCAGTCGTATTACCAACCAAAGCGAAAAAATGGAACATCGCGCAGCGAAATGAAAAAGTAGAAAAACTCGAGTGGGGAGTGGGGAACGGTACCCAAAAGTCTTCAAACGACTGTGTAGAACTAGTCAAATAGCAAATGTGTTGTTCAGTACATTTTTATCGAAGGAGTAGCCGATTTCAAGAAAATCAAACTAGAAAGTGGTAATTCACTTTGAACCACTTTTATCCCGTTTTTTAATTATTGTCAACGAAAACAATCTTCGTGGCAACTTAAGTAAATAATATCTGCTGTAAATACCTAATTAGTTTATTTTTTCGTGCCTATGCAACGCTTGGAAAATAAAGGAAATGGATTATCTACGAAAAAGAAATGTACGTAAATACGTCTATGGCGACATTACTGGCACTTCAGTTCTTAGACATTATACTAAGCCAATAATATTTATCTTTTTTGACACGATTGCATAAATCGTAAATAACGCCTCTGCCTCGCATGTATGCACGCATGATGAGTGCACATTTCCACTCTTGTTTCTAGAATGCATTATTTAAGAGATATTTTAAAAACTATATTTTTTTAGCTGCCGCCACCACACCACCTGGAGGAAACTTTTTTAAACACCTTACGCTTAACTACGTCTCAGTAACGCTCCTTTTTATTTTCTTAGTTGTTGGAGTTTTGTGGCTATATCCAATATCAGAAGGCTACAGTGAGTTTATTTCTGTCCTTTGTAAAGTCCTTGAATTTTTCTCGCAGTTCCTTAAAATATTTATTGTCATTTAACCTATTTGGAATTTTTGGAAATATTAGAGGTAAAAGGGAAAAAGTCATGTGTGGCCACATTAGATTTTTTTCTTCGCGCACTTATCTCCGAGTCCAATGCTTAATTATTGATACGAAAAAAATAATAAATATTGCGTTTAGTAAGCAAAACACTTGAATATATTTTTAGCCGTAGGCCTGCGTTTACCTTTTCGTGTCTCCTTCAACCCGTCTCTAATTACGGCACTTCATAATCGAAAACTATAGGTACACTAACCTCCGGTTCAATGGGATGCCTCTGCCTCATCATGTTTTAGTGGTTTAAATTTAACAGCGATCTTGAAAAATGCGATTCCTAAGCAAAGGCCAAGGCAATTTGAATACGAACAGTTAAGAATAAGAAAATTCGACAGATAGAAGTATGTGTTTATTGAGAGGATGTGAATGGCCTCTCGGCTTCAACGTTAATTAAGTTAAACCTTTTGGCCCATTTTTATCCGAAGGCCTGCGTTCACTTTTACGTATCTTCGTCAACCTACCTCTAATTATGGCACTTCATAATTGCAAATTATGGGAACACTAACACTCTTTTCTGCCTTCGACGACGACCGAAACTATAAACAAGAAGTCCAAACCAGGACTAATGTAGTCTGGTTTCCCAAAGTTGACGTCCCGAATTGATTACTTATATTGACAGGAAATGTTTCAGTATGTGTTAGCCATTCCAAGGAATTTTCATACCATAAATAATACTTGTAGTTCATAGTTTATCACTGATAGAGAAAATTTTGAAAAAAAATTAATAGAGCATTAACAGGTTTAAAATACTAAAAACAATGTCAAAATCTCTTTCTGATATATTTTGCGTGTATTTTTATTTAAATAAACGAATTTAATAAATGTTACTGTTTATACGCTAATATGTTTGGATCAACTGTCTATTGCTGAAGAGTAGTCGAGCGCAAAAGAAAATAACCCATTTGTTCACTCGTCTATGTTCAAGCCGAGTTCGGTAATAATCGTCTCCATGGCAACAATCCGATAAAATGCGATTTAAAATGCAAAAACGCTATGTTATAGTAAAAATTTAAGAAAATGGGATTAATTATAAAATTTCGGTAATGAGGATTAGAATTTACATTCTTTCCCTCTTAGAACAGTATAAACATCGTTCCGATATCGCAATTTTAAGATATTTTAATGTATTAAAGAAAACATCTCTGCACGATGCATTTTAGACTTCCTATGTAAAACAAATGGGGGGAAAACGTTCCTGAAATCGAACCCGGGACTTCAATCTTCGCCAAATAAAATATATCCCGGAGGTGGGCCCTGACAGCACGAGTCTCATACCAAGTTTCATGAAAATCGGTCCATTGGGGCAAAAGTTGTTAGTAGGGGACAGACATACATACACACACACATACACACACAGATAGGACCATTTCATAAGGCTTTATTTCCTTTGGAAACCAGCCTAAAAACGGGAAATAGGAGATATTTCTTCTTAGGAAACGACGCATCCCTACCTTTACTGCGGTGTGAATGTTCTAACGACGGAGGAAGATATCCATATCCCCACAAGATGAGAGAAATTCCTCTTGAAAACGCTTACACAAAGCACTTCATCACGGAATGGCCATACAGCATCACAGGCTCGTGCACGATTGAGGTTGCGAAATGGGGAAGAATGAAAAGCACTTTGGTAAGGAAATAAATGGTAATGATTTGAAATTGGTAAAGGGAGAAATAAGTGAAATTCACAAACGCACCTGAAATGGAAAAAATAGAAACACACGATAAAAGAGGCGGCATCTTAAAAACACATAGATAGATAATTTATTAAACACAAACAGGTGTCCCCAAGTAACATGTGTTATAATAGTCAAGAATAATTAAAATAATATCAAATTACAAAAAAAAGAAATAACAAATACAACGTGTCTATATTACCACTAATAAGTAGCCTAACAGGCAAATGCAAATACAATACAAATAGATAAATACAAATACGATAAAAAGTAAGCGTAAATACAGATAAAAATAGAAGTAGATTTCAATTGCATAAGGCCCTAAATAGCTTATTTCTAATGTCAAGGAGTGAGTCGTGAAAAAAGTCTATAGATGACTGACTGGCAAGCACCTCGTTGGAAGTTCTAAACATCCTTATTAAGGGAGAATACTTGTACGCATTCACCCTAGAGTAGGGTTCGTAGAAGAGGGGAGTGTGCCGTGATCTTCTCATAGGAGTTGCAAAACCCACAAGCTGCAGTAAATTTTCAGGGTTAAGCCGGCCACTAACAATGTTGTGCAAAAACAAAACATCCAGCACCTTGCGCCTAGTCTCAAGCGGGGTAAGATTGAACGAATGACAAAGTTTGACATAGTCATTTTTATTATGTGTTAAATTTTCTTTCATGCACAGCCACTTCACAAAACGTTTCTGGACTCTTTATAGTGAATCAACCAAGAACTTCTATTGGGGATTCCAGATTACACTACCGTATTCTAGTATGGGTCGAATTAGTGCGCAGTAGGAGCGGATAGATGACCTTGAAGAGAAACATTTTAGTGAATTTCGCCCATTTGAGCTCACCCTTTCTAATGAAACATCAGTCAATTTGTATGCAAGCGAAAACTTTCAAATAGATTATGTTCCAATCTTTTCATCCTCAACAAGAGCATGCTTTAATTGTCACTAGAACCTAAAACTAAAAGTTTTAGTAACAATATGTCGAATTTCCTCTCTTCGTCATTTTTTATTGAAAATTTTACAAAATAGACAAGTTATTTACTTAGGCGTCCTAACTTTCTATCAAAGATGAACAAATCTAATTCGAAAGTTTGGATGTTTGTGCTGCTATAACTCAGAAACGGTAATAGCTGCACTAACCAAATTTGATACAAAATTTTAATAGAATCCAAGGAAGAAACGAAGTCCTGTGAATTTTCTATCATTAGAACAATACAGAAAATACGGTGCACTCATGATCATGCTATTCAAATGAGAATAGGTATAGCTGATAAAATCGAACTTGGGACCTTGCAATCGGATGCAAACATACCACTCGACATTCCCGTGGATGAAAGTGCATTTCAAGTAAAATTTGGTTGCGCTTCCTCTCGCGGTGTCCAAGTGCAAAGAGGACAGACAGGCAATCTTTTTCATATATTATGTGCATATTTAAGTTTTTACACTACAGTCTTAAATAAATATTCTCAGAAATACACTTATTTTTCAATTCAGAATCAGAAATGTATAAAAAATAACAGTCTAGTAATATTAAAAATATGTAAATTACGCTGATTATTTTTCTAAATATGAGGTTTTGAAAAATGAACGCTGAGGGTTATGAAATGTATTATTTAGAAACCAAAATCAATTGTCAAATGCCTCGAAGAAAAAGACGAATTTACACTAAACCCGATTATATAGAAAAACAATCTAGAGCAGCAAAAATATTGTTCAGAGAAACTTGAGAAACAACGAACTAGACAATTATTTTCTTGAGAAACTGAGAATCAAGGATAGACAGAATATCCACTCGAAAAGCAACAACGAATGATACTTATCATTGTCCCATAGTTTTAGTTTTGAAAAAATCATTGTTAATATTTAAAAATTTTGAAATAAATTAGTAAATGATATTAATTATATTTATAGATATGGTTCTTATAATTTTTTTATTTCTTAGCATTTTTTAAAAAGAGAATTTAGTTCACCTGTAAATTTGTTTGCGTATAATTAAATATTTTATAAATTTCATTATTAATGAAATATTGTTTCAACTTATCTCGATAAAAACAAAATCTTTTCTTTACCTCATTCATTTTATCAAAGTACAAATTCTAAAATTTATAATTTTGCTGTTAGTTTAAATGTTGTTAATCAAATATGTGCTTACTCAAAAATTTTGTTTGACGTATTTAGTAACGTTATAACAATTTTGTCATCTATTTGAAACAAATAAGTAAAGAGCTGCCGAAACAAGGAGTAAAACGAGCTTTAAAAATAGTCGAAGGAAATGAGAAAACATTCGCAACAAGAGAGTACTTAATCGATTTGTAAAATACCGAAGTCTCTGTCTGCTTTTGTTAATTTCTCCACAAGTAGTACATGGGAAAGTAGATATTGTTTTCATAAAAAATAAAATTCAAGATTTCAACGGAAATGCACGTTTTGAGGTCTCCTGAACACGTTTTGAACATTTCCTTGATGATGTCTGTGTGTGCGTATGAATGTAAGTGATAGGAATTTTGTGGGCGCCCTAACTAAAATCTATAAATCAGATCAAAGCGAAATTTTATATTTGATATTTTTATTAAAGGGACAAGAGTTGATTAGTTTTTGGTTAATATCGGTCAACCGGAAGTAACACGTCACTCTTGGTCTCTTTTTCGTTTTTGCCGATTTTCTCCATTAAGACTTCATAATTTATAATAACATTAAATTTAAAAATTCTAGATAACGTTATTCTGTACAACGGTTGCTTGAAACCTTTTTTCCTAGAAATCATCATCTAGGAAATGTTTCCAATTATTCGGTTTTTGTCCAATATCTCCTTTAAGACTTCATTATAAGTAATGTTTATAAATAGCATTGTTGTAGAGAATAATGTTCTCTACGACATTTGTTTGAAACAAATTTTCTTAAAACCGGTAATTCAGGAGATATTTTGTTTATTCGTAACTTACCAGTGTATACGGACGCCACCTTTCGGAAATTTCCTAAAACAACATATTTATTAGAAACTGAAAACGAAAAGAAATACAGTAGACTTATTTAAATTAAAAACCCTCTCGAGAAATAGATCGTGTTTTTGTTGAGAAGGAATAAGAATTGCAACGCAATCTTTTTGAAAGTTTTTATGATGTCTCCTCTTTTATTGAATTCAAGTATTACCCATGACTTATATTTTTGTCTCATTCCAGGTGTGTGTGTGAATCCAACTCATTTCTCCTATGTCCAATATAAAATCTTTACCATTTCTGTTCCAAAGTGCTTTTCATATAACCCACTTTCTAAGCTTAACCTTGCGCCCCTGTGGATTTGTATGGCCATTCTGTGATTAAGTGCTGCGTGTGTTTGAGTGTTTCAAGAGGTATTTCTCTCATCTTGGGAGGATTCTTCCATCGCTGGCGCATTTAGACCGCAGCAAAGGTAGGGATACGTCGTTTTCAAGCAACAGATATCTCCTATTTCCCTTTTTTACTAACTTCAGTCGTAGTCGAAGGCATCCCATTGGACTGGGTGTTAGTATAAACAGCTTTCTATTGTGAGTGCCGTATTTAGAGATGGGTTGAAAGAACGCTGGCTTTCGGTTAAAAATAGATAAAAAGTTTTACTTATTTATGTTGAAGCCTTGGGGCCATTTATATCCCCCCAATGTCCCCCTATTTCCCAAGGATAATGATAGAGCGATGTAGTTTCAAATTTCTTCATTCTAAGACTATAATTACGGTGGAACGTTAAACGGCACCAATTTTCCTTCTGATTATTACATCGATAATTAAGCATAGGATCTGGAATAAGTGCGCGAACAAAAAAATCGACTCAAATTCTCTAATTTAGATGGCAAGGTGCGATACCTCGTTGAGAAGGGAGAGAACTCGAGAGATTAACGCAGTACATAACAGGTCCGGTACCGTATTCATGTAAATTTGATTGCCGCAATTTACACAGAGTATCTTAATAGAAAATTTTGTAAGCCGCCATGATTTAGGATCATTCCTAAATTTGGATAGCCGGATTTTGGGCTTTGCAATTTACATGTTTTAATGAGTGCACCGCCCTTCTAGACAAAATCTCCCAAATGTGAAATTCAAGGAGAAAAAATCTTAATTTGACAAATTAAGTTCAGGATTTTTCTCCTTCATATATTTCCCGTATATGTTAAGTCTTATGCACTAATGCATAAGAATTCTATTCCTCAACATTCCATCTTGAAAGTCACCAAAATGTTAAGAACATCTGTTAGAAAGATTATTCTTTTCGAATTCAACTTTTGAAATTTTTTACTTTATATTCCGATTAGCTTATTCGCAATTAGAATTTTTTTGAAGTTGCTCTAAAGTTACCGATTTATCGACCTTTTTATATTTTAATAACCATCGATATTTTTTCACATTTTGAGGCTGTTGTCCTTTTCGACGGTTTTTATAATTAACCGTTTCCTGACGATAATAATAAATACCAATCCAATTTCTCTTTTATTTGCGTCGTTTAAATGCGGTTTACGTCCGCATTGGCGTTTGTTGAAATCTACACCTCTGACCATGCAGTGCATTAACGGCGCTCTCGTTGAATCAATTTCGATTTCCAGATACGAGCCATCAGATATAGTTCTAAGTCAGGGTTTCCCAAACTTTTTCTGCAATGGAACACTTCGCAAACCTGGGAAGTTTAACGGAACACTTAGCTTATTTTTTAGGTTGGGTAATTCTACTTGTAAAAATTTTAAAAAACATTTTATTAAAACAAATTATTTATTTAGTAATTATTTTTAAATATAAAACTATAATAATATAATGTAAACAAAAATATGAATAAATAAAGCATTTAATGACTTTTATGATTTTGAATTCTTGAATTGCATATCTTCTTGATATCAGGCACAATATTGGTAAGTTGTATTCTAATATCTGGTGTGGCGTCGAGCCTGTTCCTGCACTTTGACTTCGATGCAGCATAATAAGAAAATCCCGCTTCGCATGAATAGGCTGTAGAAAATGGAAGTAAAACAATAATAGCTTGTTTTGATAAATTGGGGTACTCTTCTGACAAACTCGCCCAGAAATCATTCAAAGGCTGATCTTTGTATTTTTGTTTCAAATCAGAGTCACTAATTAAATCAATTAGATTTTCATAGTCACTTGCGTTTAAGCCTACTGGTTTAGCTGTCACGGAAAATGTATTCCGAATCCAGGAATCGTCCTTAGTAGTTTTCGGAAAATATTGCAAAAGAGTTGATTTCAAGTTATGTAGGTGCTCTAAAAATTCCTTGGAAACTTCGTAATCTACTTTAAAATTTAATTCATTCAAACATTCATGTAAGGCAGGAAAACAATCAAAATTATTAGATTCAACCGATGAAATCCAAAATTGTATTTTTTATCAAAAGATGCAATTTTATCTCTTGTATTAAAAACTGTAATACTTTTTCCTTGTAATGATAAGTTAACTTCATTACACTTGGTAAAAATATCTGCCAGATATGCAAGTTTTATCAACCATGAAGGATTTGTTAAAACTTCAACAAAATTTTGTACTTGTACTGAATTATTTTGTGCCTTCAAGAAGACCAATACCTCACTTCGAAGTTCATAAAGTCTTAATAGTGCCTTCCCTCTGGATAGCCATCTCACTTCAGTATGTAATAAAAGTGCTTTGTGTCCACTACCCATTTCATCGCACAAAATTTTAAATAATCTGGATTGAAGTGGTCTTGATTTTACATAGTTAATCACTTGCACGGCTTCATCCATAACATTTTTTAAATTTGTGGAAATTTTTTTAGTCACCAGTGCTTGCCTATGCAAAATACAATGACTGCTGGTGGCTCTTGTAGCTACTTTCTGGATGCATGATACAACACCTTTCATCTTTCCTACCATTGCTCGAGCACCATCTGTACAAATATCAATACACTTCTCCCAACCTATCTCTTGATTTGTAATGTAATCATTAATACGGTTAAATATATCTTCTCCTGTAGTTTGTCCATGTAAATATCCACACATGAGTAAATCTTCTTCAAAACTTTTATCATATGGGTAACGAATAAATACTAGTAGTACAGCTAGTCCTGCGACATCTGTAGATTCATCCATTTGCAATGCATATTCACTGCAAAGTCCAAGACGACGAATTAACTCTTTCTCTATGCTAGTAGAAAGATCTTTAATCCGTCGTGAAACAGTATTATTTGATATTTGTATTGCATCTATTTTTTCAGCAGCCTGTTCGTTAAGAACAAGTGACACCACGTCTTTCGCACATGGCTTAATGAGTGTCTCTCCAATCGTATGAGCTTCACCATTAAGTGCAATGCGATAGCTCACGCGATAAGATGCCTCTGTTGCATTTTCATTTTCAGTTTTAGCCATTGTAATCATTTGAAGTTTGGACTTTTCTAGTGAGTCACGTCGTCTTTTAAAAAATTCCATGTCTTTTCCTTTATAATCACTGTGTATCGTTCCGAAGTGCCTGCGGAGTTTTGCTGGAGCCAAAGAACTGTTTGCGAGTATTTTATGACATAAAACACACATTGCATCAGGAGCATCCGAATTGCCAATAAACGTAAATCCCAAGTTTAAATAACTTTCATCGTACTTCCGTTTTGGTCTGTTCATAGATGACACTTGTTCTTTAATATTAGATTTTGAAGAAACCACGGGTTTTCGATCATTTTCTTCTTCAATGATAGACGTATTGGATGTATCAGTAGAAGTTCTTGGCCTTCCTTTTGTCGAAGTTCCAGTTTTTAACCAAAAATCCATGGGTAGTTTTTGAATAATATTTAAATACTGTAATAAGGACAAATTTCGCTTAAAACACCCACACACGCGCACACATACATAAAGGCAGGAAATTTAAAATTACTTTTCATTTATTACTTGAAGTAGATAGTAGAAGATATTTAAATATATTGCAGTGTATAAAACCTTTCCAAATTGTCGCGGAACACCTATTCAGGTTCAGCGGAACACCGGTGTTCCGCGGAACATAGTTTGGGAACCCCGGTTCTAAGTAATAACATAAGGCTTTGTGAATGCGAAATATTGTGAAATAATATTTTAATACGTAGTTGACTTGTTAGAGCAACAAGAAATTATTAGTAAAAATTACCAATCACTCGC
The DNA here is from genome assembly GCA_028673005.1 of Tanypteryx hageni. Lineage (NCBI taxonomy): Eukaryota > Metazoa > Arthropoda > Insecta > Odonata > Petaluridae > Tanypteryx > Tanypteryx hageni. The sequence goes on along the minus strand of CM054112.1, from coordinate 40,654,268 downwards.
CAAGTTTATTAAATTCAGGAAAATTATTAATAAATAAATAAAAAAAAGATCATTTATTCAAGTTTTTATATGCGTCTTTATGATGGCTTTACCAGCTTAAAAGCCTAAAAATATTTTTAACGAGATCAATTGATGCTCTGCCGAATGCGTGTGCGTCATTATCCCACTTCGTTTTGCTTCGCCTTCAATAATGACGAATATCCTTCATCACTTTTTTATTTTTGGCGCTCTCTCGGGTCCATTTTTAAAAGCATCCGGTTCTCATATTCGCCTCTATTTGTCCCACGCAGTTACTCCGTTGAAAAAGAAAAAGGCACGACCGGCAAAGAGACCATTTCCTCCCTCCCGAGTCCCTTTAAAAACTCACTCCTACACGCTTTTCCCAATCCCCTCTGTCCCTTAATCTTCTTCCTCCTGGCCCCCTTTTCCCCTCTTCTCCTCTCCCTCCATCCCTCCCCTCTCCCATTGCGTGCAGTTTATTTCCCATTTAATGGCGCGGCGAATGGATGCTGGGGTCCCTCGTTGTCACTGGGACCGCTGCCGACGCCATGCCGGAGACAAGAAGAATGCCTCGAGTGAAACTGAGGGCTTCGTGACAAATGTTTCGTCCTTTCGAAAACGTTTTTTTCGTTTTATTTTTCACAGGAAAAAAGAATCCGTTGTGTGTACGCATAAGTATATGTATAGTGTGTGTGTGTATATATATATATATATATATATATATATCTGAAGTTTATATATATATATATATATATATATATATATATATATAAACAAATACGCACAAATACATATGTATATATATACTATTTTCCACTATCTCCGTGAACGTTTTTCGTCGAGTGGTTCCCTTTTTTTCGTATCTCCTCTTCTCTGGAGGGTTCCAATTTCCAAAGGGAAGAGATTTTTATTTAAGGTTGGTCTTCTCCGATAATTAGAATCTGATTTATCGCCTTATTTGGCGGAAGAGAAAAAGGAAAGGAATTGCGATGTTCCGGATATCATACCCCGTTACCTTAAACGAAAGGTGAATCGTTTTCGATCTTCAAATTTATCACGTGGATCACACGCTGCGACGCAAGTAAAATAAAATGTTAGGGTTCTTCTTAATTCCAATAGAAGGGTTGGTAGTTCTTACATTACTAATTTCCATAAAAATGAGTATCCATGAATGTGTTTTTTTCGGGCCAGCGAATAGAACGATTTTTATCTTTGAAAATATTCGGTGCGCATAAACCACAAAATCAAAACAATTTTATTTTGGAATACCTGGCGCTCTCACAGCAGAGGGCTTCAATTTGCAGATTTTTGCTCTTAAAGTTTACCATAAAATAATCTTCACTAAAAATAATCCACTTAAAATTTTATATATTTATACGACATAGATTTTGGCGTCTCACGCCATTATTAGGTTTTCTGTCTCGTAGATTAATAAATGAGTAACGAAATTTTTGGAATTAGGCAAAGTTATTTCAAGTGGAAAAGGTTTTCTTATCTTTTAATTTCCCTATAAAAATGTCAAAAACTCCTAAATAAATATCGGAATTGAATTGGTTTTTACAAAAGAGCCAAATACAGCTTCTAAGGTGTGTTATAACCAAACCATTAATATCTTACAACTTATATTCACTCAACAACGCAGCCGATTTTCCTTTTTATTTTGGATGCCTGTTTAACCGTCCTTACTACCCCTTTCGCATGACCAATCCAATCATTTTGATTAATCCTGGAGGGAGATTTCTTTCCTCCCACGAAGAAAAACGGGAAAACCCCGCGGACGCTCCTTTCGAAACGAGCCATCGACCCGCATTTCCTCGGGACGGAAAGTTTTTCTAGTCTTTCCCCGTCCTAATCAAAGCGAGAAATTGGGTTAAAATGCGATCGTCCTCTCGGACCTGCGCAGAAACCCATCCGCCCACCTCCGACCGCCCTGCGGTCAGTGATTTAGATCTCCGCCTCCCTCCACCCCCGCTTCCCCACCCCCCTCCCCCCACACAACTCCCCTCATCCGCCTACTCACACTGCTTCCACCTGCGTTCTCGACTCCACTCTCCGCTTACACATACACACACATTCTCTCTCTCACACTAGAAGGCTACCCTCCGGCGTACTTAAACCTCATTCCCTGAAATTTGATAGAGAGTGGGTAGGATACAGCGTCCTTAAGAAGATAGGGTATCAAACGCAGAACTAAAGCACATAGCTACGTAGCGGACCCTAATAGAGTAAAACAATAAGGCGACCACTCTGTAATGCTTTCATCCGGGTTCTCTTCCAATAAATAAACTAAATTTTATTATAAAATGATTGTTGGTATTTTTGTAAATTAATTTTTTTATGTGTAACGGAAAAAATTAGTTAATATTCCACTTAACGAATTAAGTTATTAATTACTTAACACGTTCAGTGCCGATCTGAAATGACTTTTTTGGTTTAACCATTGATACATATGGTTAATATGGCTATAAATATTAATATCTGAAACGAATAAGGCGAAAATGATTTTTTCAGCAAAAAAAATTAACTACTGTTATAATACTGCCGGGTCGCAGGGGAAAATCTAGGGTATGCAATCCAGCATAGCAGGGTTCTTAGTCTTGTGATTTTACATCAAAGGAAGTAAAATATCTGAAGATAACAGACTTCTTTCTTGTTATAAATCTATATTTTAACATATATTGATTTACCAGTCACATTATTTACATTCATTCAGTTTCCATCAAGTTATCGAGAAAAAATTGTACTTTTTTATTGTAATACTATATATTTATTATTATATACGTTTTCACAAAAACATACATATTGCAAAAATACGTATTTGAACAACCTACATATTACAAAAACATACCTATTGCAAAAACATGTATTACAAAAATGTAGAGCATAATCGTCATCCTTGCTAGATTAGGCTAACATTGCCTGTTCCGGGTTCACAACTATTATCAGGTGGCAATCCGGCCTATCGTTGTGGAACTTATGAGCAAGGCTAAATTTCTAGGTGGGACTGTTGTCTACATACTATGAATACCTACCTATAACTACATACATATACGCTTCAATAATCTACATATTACCCGGCACATACCTATTACCTATTACAAAAGCATATATAATATAAAAACATACACATTACCATATATTACAAAAATATACATATTACGACAGCCTACATATTATAAAAACGCACGTATTATAAAAATACATATTGTAGGAAACATAACAAAAAATCACTCGGTCCTTCCATGGAGAGGTAAAAAGCAGTCCAGGTTTAGCACTGGTTCTCTCACACATTTTGAAGAGTATGTATGTATTTGTTTTTTAACATTTTTTTGCGTACATCTCCGGTAATTTTTTTGTTTTCTCCTTGCCTCGGACGCAAACATTTGAAATTGCTTCGGGAATTCAGCAAGGCTGAGACTCTCTCCTCCCCTCAGCTGGTGACGGGCCCGGCTCAATGCCGGCGCATCTATAAAACATGTCACGCTAATTGGAAGTACTATATTCCAAGGGCCCGGAAAAAATATCATCCAAATATTAATAGGTAAAATCTATTGATCTTACCCTAATAAGATATATTACCTGATAGATGTTCTGTATGTGATGGACCTGGTTGAGGCTCTTCATTATTGCGTCCCTCGCGAGGTTTTTTGTCACAATTTATGCGAAAATTTTCCTTTTCTCTTTCCTCCCATTTTAGATGACGAGTATTAAAGAAAACAAATCCTTTCTATGATACTAGAACCAAGAGGTTAACCCTTGCGGAATCTTTTTTTGGTAGAACCAAACCCGAAGATGAAAAAAATGGTGAAAAATAAGAAAATTGGTAATATTCACTCTTCCATTCATTAAATTTACAATGGACTGACGAATGCCAGACCCCCTCCTTCCCGAGCATGATTGGATAGAGCCTCTGCTGTTCTTTTCCGTCGAGTTTACCAGTCAGTCAGTCCCAGAGCACATACATTCTCGATGGGATTGAGATCCGGAGAATTTGATGAAGAGTCGAAGACTGAAATCTCAGGATGAGTTCGAAACCATCGGCCAATTTTTGCGGCTGATGCAAACGGTTCCTTTTCAGTTCCCTGGAAAATTTCATCATCCACTTCAGGAGTTGTCTTTTTGGGCGGTCCAGGTTTTCGGCGAGTTTTCAAGCCTTCCTCTCCCTTCTCTTGAAATCGACAGATCCAATATCTTAGAACATGTTCTTCCTTTCCAATGGCATAGAGATGTCAGCTTCCCACATTCCCACAATGCGACCTCTGAACTGTAGGCCATCGTGGTGTTGCGCTGAAAGCTTGTTCTGTTTCGAATCACTGGACACGTGGATAGCATTACTTGACCTTCCTCAGCCACTTTCTCTCCTTCACCCACCGTAACTCCCTCAGCAACCTTCTCTTCCTCCTAGTATACTATGACCTGACCCTCACACCCCTTCCCACCCTCCAACTGGACTACTCTATGTTTACATTCAACTCCTACGGAATCGTCAAGTCAACAGCCACCATCGAAAATTCGGACTTAGATTATCTACGGTCGCGACTGTACCAGTGTTCTTCAATTAGAGAAAGTGACGTAACAAGCTCTCGCGAAAATATTATATATATAACATTTAATATTATATATATAATATTAAATCACTTCAAACAAGTTATATCCAAAATTTAAATTACAATATTACGGGTTAGGTTGAAAATTGAAGTTTGCATTTTTTATAAATACCTACACAGTTAGTATGTATCCATTAAAACAATATTGTAAGTGTAGCCTAGTATTTTTTTGTCAGATGTTTTTTCTATTTTTTCAGAAGTTTACTTAAGAGGATTTAAATTGTTTTGCATATTGCTCTACATATATAGTTAGCAGAATTATTTTATCCTCGTGGGGTTATTGTATGGTATACGAACCTCAATATTTCATAAATTAATATATTTTTCTACGAAGGCTCAGCCCTCATTGACGTTTTTTCATAAATTAATTTGTGCAGCATATAATTGACCTTTTATTGAGGTTGCCTTTAAATTTTATTTCTTTTTGGATTATCCGTGTTTGACTTCTATCCTCGCCTATTCCACTCCCAATAAAGACGCGTAATCAGATTTTACTGTTTTTTCTTTCCCTTCAACGTTTGAATAATTTACGGAATGATAAAATACTGAAAATCAAACGAATTAATTTGTAAATATAAAATTGTATGATTTGAAAAAAACGTTGAGGAATAATAAATAATTCATTAGCTTGACTGATAATAACAGTATCATTATTCTTCGTGAGTCACTCATGAATTTTTCAGTTCATACTTTTTCGGTGCACGTAGTATCCATAACCGTGTAGAAGTAGGTAGCTGGCGTGGATGAGGGAATCATTTAACAAAACTGAATTGTAATTGACGTTTATTGATTTCTATGCGTTCCTTTGAACTCGACGATAATTTTACCATTGTTCATGAAAGAAAAATAAAGAACTCCTAAAAATGAATTAAAAATTTCGCTCTGAATTAGAGCAGTCAATTAACCGATTATGGTGCGCTATGTAAAATTGTATGTATTTAAAGTTATCAGCATTATATTACCATTTACGGAGCTATTTCTAATATTCAAATCAAAAGACAAATTTGAGGCAGTAAAATTCGTGAATATTTCACTGTTGTTGCAAAAAATCACTGTCATGAATTTAAAAAAAATCTGATGTGGCCACCACATGACTTTCTCCATATCTGTAATATTTCTAAAAAGTCCAAATATGTAACATAATTAAAAGTGAAATACTCCTATAGCCAAACAATTAGAGGGTTACAACACCCAATGCATTTCGCCCACAAGGTGGGCATCGTCAGGGGCAAAACCTGTTTCAACAGTGACTGGGAGTCAACTGCCAGCAGTTGACTCCCAGTCACTGTTGAAACAGTTGTAACCCTCTAATTGCTTGGCTATAGGAGAATTTCACTTTTAATAATCTAAGCCAAAGTTATTGAGCTACCAACGATATGTAACAATAATAAGTATTTTAAGAAACTGCGAGAAAGTTTTAGACTTTACAAAGAACAGAAATAAACTCAAACCATGGCCTTCTGATATTGCATATAGCCACAAAGCTCCAACAATTAAGAAAGAAAAAAGGAGCGTTACTAAGACGGAACTAAGCGTCAATTGTTAACAATAATCTTCGGTAGGTGGCGTGGCATTGGCAACAGAAAATCTAAGATATCTCTTAAACAATGCATTATATGGAAAAATGTTTCAAACAAAGGTTGTAGAAAATTAAATTTCATACAAAGTTTATTCAATACATTTTTACATTTATCAAATATTAAAACAAATATTTCAAAATAACGGATAATGACAAGAGTAAACACACACTTCCGTTCAACCGATTTTTACCAAAAACTAATCATATCTTTTAACTTTTATAAAAATGTAAAATATAAAATTTCGCGTTGACTTGATTTAGTGTTTAAGCTATCACATACACACACACAGACATCGAGAAAATGATCAAGACGTGTACAGGGGACCTCAAAACATGTATTTCCGCTGAAATCGCGAAGTCGATTTTTTCATGAAAACAATACTTTCCCCTATACTACGTATATGGAGAAAGTAAAAATAAACTTTTTAGAAAAAATTAAACCTGCGAAAAAGGCATTCCTCTCTGAAGATTCCATCTTTGCAATAAAGTAAATCACGCACCAAATCAAGTGTCAGATCCAAATTCTTTTCGATTCATTTCAGACTCCATCTCTTCGCACCGCGTCGCCGTTGTCATGGTGCAACGACCTCTCTCGTGGTTAGCGTTCTTGCCAGACTTCATCGCTGGGGAAAGGGTATCGTGCGAAACATCCCAAACGATGTAAATATTTCTCTCCCCCTCCTTTCCTGTCTCCTTCCATTTGCTATCTTCCTCTCTCTCTCTCTCCTATCTCCATCTCATTATCTCTCCCTCTCATAATCCTCTTCTCTCAACTCGATCAAATTTACTTTCTTCCTGTACATTCTATATTTCTATTTTCCTTTCTTTCACCTTACATTTCTCTCATTTTCTATCTTGGTATTCCACTTTACCTCTCTCTCCTAAAGGATTAAATGTAAGAAGGAACTCACAATTTCTCACTTATAAAGTAATTTGTCTGTCTGTCTCTCTTTTTCTACCTCTTCTCTTCCTTCTTTTTTTATTCTGCTACCATGATAATGATTTTATCTTTATATACTTTGTTTATATACTATGTTTATTTTATAGGTACTCTACCGCTTGCTCTGTTTTCATCATATTATTCTCAAACTTTTACTATCAGTAGGCTCCGCAGGTTTTCCCGATCACCCTTCTCGTGTGGATGTTTTCCTAAGGTTGAGTTTTTCCTAAGGTGCATTTAATGTTTTCCTCCAAAGTTTTTCTCTACTAATTTCTTCCTTGAACGTTTCAAACTGGACTGTATAATGTATGCAAAATTTATTTCATGACATGTACATCACAAAGTTTTAGATGGGAGAATAGACTTATGCACTTGTCTCAATCTCGCCCTGATAAAGAAATTCTCCACTCTCCCCTTCTCTCTCTTCCTCACTCTGTTCCCCCTCTCTAACTTCATTTCACTTCTCTCTCCATCTCCTTTCCTCTCTCTCTCTCCCTTCTACAGGGCCGGCTTTATGGCATTGCCAACGGCGCGATTTCACCGAGCAAGGCGCTTAAAGAGGGCCCGAACGTTCTGAAAAATATTCGTTGTGCTTGAAAAGTACATAATTTAAATAGGTTGGAAGAAATATCGAGCAAAATTATAGTGAGAGAGGTCGCGTTATTCATTTGACTTAACTATTAAAAATTTGGCACCGGACCCCCGATTTTCCTAGCCGGCTCTACACCTCTCATCTTCTCTTTCTCTTCCCTCTCTCTATTTCTTACTATTATTTCTATCCCTCTCACGTTATTCACTTACTCAATCGTTCTCTCCCTTCCTCTCAATCTTCCACTTCTTTCTCTTTCTCTCTCTCTCTCAACATTTCAATCTGTTTCACTCCCACCTTTTTTATCTCTCTCCTATAAATGTTGGAGCAGGCAGCTGACATGCACCTATGCGTGTCTGGCGTGTTTTTACGCCATCTGTGGAATAGAATCATTTAGATTCTAGACAGCGAAAGAGATACGTCTCGACTCGAACCCATGACCATTCGTTTCTTTTTATTCATTGCGCATTGCACGAGACCTTGTGCGACCATCCGCCTTCCTCATAGCGTGAGAACCCGAAAAAAAGGAATATCTCTTTCTCTCTCTCCCTTTAGGAAGCGGAAAATGAAGATACACGATTCTTATCCACTCGATGACATCGTCGTGGCCCCGAAGCGCAGGCGAATCCCACGGGATTCTTTCCGGCAAACGGTTCATTAATTGTTCGCATACGTTTAATCTTCCGTCTGTTATTGCTGCAAGCGGTTGTATGGGAAATAAAGTTTCACGAATTTTTTCCCTACTCGTGTTACACCACGATTCCTCTTTTTCCTTATTTGTTCGTGAGAATTCTTCCGCTAAATATTTTTTTACTGTCTTTCGTCGGTGATATTTTTAAACATGTTAGAGATTACGGATTTTCCCCATTGTTTGCCTCTTTACTTGGAAAAAAGTTCCTCTCGTGTAGGGAATGTGCAAACGAATGCATTCCCTTCGGCGATCAGTTAATTGCATGTCATTTAAACTTCGTTTATGAGCAGTAATTGCGATGAAAAATGAGACTGCAGTGTGGCGATGGAAAAAAAGATAAAGGCTAGGAGAAGAAAGTAAAATTTTTGTTGTGTGCGCTTCACCTTTTGTCTATATTTTTTTGCTATTTGAAGACACATGCACATTCAGATTGGACATACGTTTGCTTAAGGTCATTTTCAATCCCGCATTTTGTTCTTGGCTTACACACTCGAGTGCGCTTTCTCACTTCCGCAACTGAAAAATATATTACTTCTTCTGGTCGGTCTTCGTTTTAATCTAACATGTCTCTAATCATTCTATAGGTCCAAATCTATTAGTTACTTTATCTATCACCTCTGCTTAGGTAAGAGGCGCGGCCCTCGCCGGTAATTAAAAACCGAACTTATAATACTAGAAGAGACAACGGTGAAAGTTGAACCCTTCAAGCGGTATATAAGAGTCATTTGCTGGAAACCGATGGTAGACCCCATCTATGGAAATACATGATTGATAATGGCTCATGGTTACATTCATCTCCGGTGGGTGATTATTGCACTATAAAAGGTTTAGAACATCTGTTAGCAGTAGTTAGCAGCTTCTGGGTGATTTTGACTTTCATTCTTCGTGCGTATGTTGTGGTAAAATCAACAATACATACTTTTTATAATTCAAAGGATGCCGTTATAGGTGTTCATTGGATATATTTTAATTGAATAATTAAAAAAAGATTTAATGGCTTCGTATTGGCTTTTATGGGCGACCTCCTTCTCTCCGCCTCCTCCAGCATTTGTGGCGAACTTTCTCGTCCTTTTTCCTGATGAACCGTTGTTCGAATCCAGTTCTCGGAGATGATTCACATTCCTCGCTTTGGCAGTGAAGATGAGAGAGAGAGAAGGAATGGGAGTTTATTTTTATCTGTACTCATCCGAAGACTCGAACCGAGAGCCTTCGGGCAGCGCGTCTTTCTTTCCTTCACTCGCAGATGCTTTCGTGCTTCTATGGAGTGATTAATTCCGCCGCGAGGGCCGGAGTTCGATTCCGCTTCAGTGCGCGACGTTAAAGAGATTCGGATTTAAAATGCCAGGTAGTTTTCTCTGAAGTGTTTCAAATGGTTGTTACCGTATTTTTCATTATCTTATCTTAGAAAATTTCAAATTTGGAATTTAAAATTCTGCTATATTTAAAATTATAGTACGATTTAATGTCTGGGAATACCTTGAGAAGCAGCGATCAAATAAAAATTTACATACCGAAACAAAAATTGCATATATTTCTTACGAAAATACATAGATGGCATAGGTACGTAGTAAAATCTCGTCAGGTGAGACCACTAAAACCACTGGTGTAAACGATACAGTTATCTAAATCGATTCAATGCCTTAATTTATGCTTATGATTTAAGAAGCCGCACAAACTACTAATTTCCTGTTACGTATCTACCTCCAACGATGGATGATGATTTAGAGAAAAAAATCACTTTACGCGTGAATATTTGATTCGGATTTAGTTTGAAGAAAATAAATCTCTATATTTTCCGTTGACCTGTTCCTCTCGAAGCCTTAACGTCATCCCATCTCGCGTAAGCCATTCGGCGGTTACGCTTCATAGAGCTAATTTTTTACGCGACTTTTCCAACCTCTTAAAGAGAGCTCGAATTGACGGCTGCAGGTGGCGGTGGTGGTGCGGAGGAGCAGGTTCTACCACGAACCCGATTTTGAAACGGCTGTGTGAGTATACTCGAGTCCTAATTATGAGAATCTCTTTAATCGCCACCTTTGCGGAAACTGAAATCGCCTCGCGGGGAAATCTCATGAGCGTAAGACTCAATGATGCATTTAACTCCCTTCTTAATTCTCATCTCTCGATTCTCTTTTATTTTCACGAGCCCTTATTACTATCTCTCCCCCACTCTTCGCTCTCTCTTTCTCTTGTTTCTCTCCTTCCCTCAGCTACCCCCTTCTATCTAACTTTTCCTATGATTCGCGCCGTTCCGAGCTCTTCCTTTTCTTTCGACCTCCCTCTCTTCCGAACGCGAACCTCACAATACCTTGTAGGCAAAAGCTTTCATCGTTTCTATGACGACGCCCCGCCGAGCGATCCGACTCCTTTACTGTTACTCCATTGTGCCGGCACAGGGCATCGAACCGACAAACTGCGGTGCCCGCACAATGGAAGCGCGCGCCTGCGGAACCTTTTGAGGACGATAGGCAGAATAAAAAAAATAACTCCGGGGAGGGGTGAATGATTCTGAAAAGATTTTTCGAACCGCGGGATAATGTGGCTCTAAATTTATCCAATTAACCACACGCGTGGCAAAAGAAACAAAAATGTCCGCGCGCCTAATGAATACAAATGCGCCGCGGCGGTTTTGTTTATTTTCGTGTTAGGAGGGAGTTTTCGGATCAAAATTAATGAAAGCTTCCCGATTTCGGCTATCTGAATTTAATAGTTGAAAATTCGTTGGGGTGTATTAGCTCAAATAATTTTGAATTCGCTTCTTTTGTAAATAAATGGCCCATTATTGAAAATTATTTTTTACCCACGAGGAATCGGGATTAATTCAGGGTAATATTATTCTAAAATATGAAATATTCTTTCTCGATTAATTTGGAAAAAAATCATCAATTATTGTTCCATTTAAGTCTCAATGTTAAAATTATGACTTGCTTTCGATATTTTCCTCTAAAGCACGATTAATGTAGTTTAAATTTCAAATAAAACTTGTTGAGACCAAGGTATCGAACCGGAGAATTTATGGGTTCGGTTCAGGTTCAGACAGCTTCAAATTTTCTTGGTTTGAGTTAGGTTCATGAAAAAGTTTTTTGACGGTTCATTTCCGGTTCAGGCTCAGCTTCGGGTTAAGAAAAATTAATTCGTTCAAATATAAAATTAATTAATTTATTATAAAATGAGTTCATTTAAAAAACGCAAATCAACATCGAAAAAAGCATTATAATAACAAACAAAATTAATTACAAGACTAAAAAAAATGTTGGTAGAATTAGGAACTGTATAAAAAATATTGGGCAACATCTACAACAATCGACAAATAAAAAAAATAATTTAAAAAATATAACAGAAAATAAACATTTTATTTAAAAAAATCATTAAAATGGACCAGCAGAATACTTCAAGTATGCCTCCAATAAATTGGTGATAAAATAAATTTTACTACAGAGAGAGTTCGCTCAACACAGACCTGTGTCACTGGAACTCCTAAAGTGACCTGAGAAACATGATACAAAATAGGATACTGGTTTTTATTTTCTTCCCAGAACTTAAGAACTTGATTGTCCTTTGGAAGCCTTTGAATTTTCTCATAAACTTCAAATGCAAGTTCTAAATAATTTTGGTTGGCTTATAGTGTTTGTGCGAGATTTCTCCTTTTTTCATAAACTGCTCTAGCAAGTCGTCATTTGCTGCAAAGCCTGAAATACTTACTGCTGGTACAGTATAGTAGATGGTAGCTCGTAAACACTTTGGCTCCAAGTTGAACAGTTGTATAAAACTCCTTCATCCAAAAAATTGTAGGGTATGCCCTATGCATTTCGCCCACTAAGTGGGCATCTTCAGGGGAGAACCTGCCTTGGCAGTGAACAGAGTTCAACTGCGACGAAGTTAGAGGAAAAGTTTATAACGAAGACCGAAAAACATTTGAGGATCGAAAAGAATTTTGTGCGTCAAGTTCGGTCAATTTATATAAAGTTTTGTTAAAATCAGTATCTGTGTTCATAAGATTGTATCTGTTTTTATAGATATGCAGATTTTCTAACGAGTTAAGTGAATGGTTGGCTGAAGTTAACAATGTTAAGTCCTCTATGTGTATACTGTGTTCAGTTTCGAGGATATGAGTGGCTACGCTTGATTTCTCAAAACGATTGTGTTTGTAATGGGCTAAGTGTTCTTTAAATCGTGTTATTAGTTTTCGTCTAGTTAGTCCTATGTACATTAAATTGCAATGTGAACATTGTATTTTATAAATTCCGGACTTGTTCAAATTCTCCGTTCTGTCCTTGGTGCTATCCAGTAAATTTTTCAAACTATGTGGGTTCGTGTATGTTATTGTGCAATTCTTATGTTTGAAAATTTTATTCAAGCCCCTGTTTAATATGGGACAATACGGTAGTTTTATATATTTCTTGGCCTTATTGTTGTCAAGTTTGAAAGTGGTGGAGTTGGACAACGTTTTTTTAAGATTGAGTTTCCTTATTAATTTATTGATTAAATTGGGATCGAAACCAAGTTTCTTTGCAGTTTGTTTTATATGTTTCAGTTCTTTAACATATCTATCTTTGGTAAGGGGGATGTTGCACAATCGGTGTGTTAAGAATTGGAAAACAGCTGTTTTTTGATTCATGGGATGGAAGGAGTTCTTTGGAATATAATTGTCAGTATGTGTTGGTTTCCTGTAAGTATCAAACTCTAATTGTTGTTGGTTATTGATGATTAGTAAATCCAGAAATGGTAATGTATTGTTCTCCTGAAGTTCAAAAGTGAATTTTATGGATGGATATAAGTTGTTTAATTGATCCACAAAGTCTTCTACTTTTTGTTTTTTTAAATCAAAAATTGTAAAAATATCATCAAAATATCTAAACCAACTTTCAGGAAAATAATGGAATTTGTCTTTGCAAGTCTTTTCAAAATGTGACATAAATATGTTGGCTAAAAAGGGGGATAAAGGGTATCCCATGGAGGTACCTTGTGTTTGCTGATAGATTTCGTTATGAAATTGAAAAATGTTTTGTTGCATGCATAAGTTAGTGAGCCGTAAGTATTCGTGGACAACTTCGTCAGTAAAATTTTGTTTTAATAAAAGAGATTTTAAGATTTGGGATGTTTCATCTAGGGGTACACTGGGGAAAAGACTTTTCACGTCGAAAGAGACCAAAATCTCTGATTCTTTTAAGGTTGTATTTTTCAATTTGTTGATCAGATCATAAGAATTTTTGACTGAGTGTTTGTCAAGGAATGACATCTGTTTGAATTCATTGTTTAGCCATTTAGCTAAATTGTAAGTAGGGCTGTTGATCCCTGATGCAATAGGTCTCATTGAGTTGTCGTTCTTATGGATTTTAGGGAGACAATAAAGTTTAGGTATTTTTGGGTTGGAAGTATTTAATTTGAAACTTAATTTTTTGTCTATGATATTATTACATACTTTGATGATTGCTTTGGTTTTATTGATCATGGAATTTAAAGGATTTTTATCTAATTTAGTGTATGGTCCATTGTTTAACATGGTATGGACGTTGTCAACGTATTGTGCTTTTTCCATAATTACAAATTTGTTGCCTTTATCTGCTTTGATTTAAAAGCAATCTTTTACTCTAAGTTTTTTAATGGTATTGGGGAAGTTACTATAACTATGATGAATCTTTGTAGGCTTGTTCAAGTTATCTTTTAATTGTAATAAACAAGCTTGTCTAATATAATTTTTTGAATTTTCTTCGAAAAATTCTATGGATGGTACAGTATGTTTCATATTTTCTTTCAAGCTGTCTGCAAGTCGTATATTTTCCAGTAACTTCAGCATTTTAGTAAATTGGATTTTCGCGTTCTTTACTTTCTCTTCACCTAAAGTCAATCTGTATCTAGGATCTAAATATACAGCAGCAAACAAAAGATAATTATTTAGAAAAGTCTCCTCTTTTGAAGTATATTTGAATGTAGAGCTTGAACAAAGCATTGAATATTGTTACAGAGCTCCAATTTAAAACGAACGAAGCCCCTGATTCACGATGTGTGAGGAGATCAAGCAACAAATCGAATCTAGAAACAGAAGAGAAATTTTCTGCTTTTGAGAGATCTGAAAATTCGAGACATAACATCCCTCTCCTCCACCAAACTTCAGTAAGAATTATTTTCTTTTCAATTGGGCATATACTTACTACATGGATTGTCTGGAAGATTTTGAACCCATTTTGAACTCGTTTTAAAACTAAATCAGGTTCGGTTTGGGTTCAAAGCAAAAAATATCTCAATTCGGGTTTAGGTTTGCAAAATTGATCGGTTCGGACCGAATTTTCGGTTCAGGTTCGGTTCGACACCCTGGTTGAGACCTAGCAACGGCTAATAACTTTTAGATGTTCAAATGGGAATTATCGATGTCGTCTTATGGCTGAAAAATTGAAGAACAATAGTTTTAAAAAAATACTTGTCTCAGATTTCTACAATAGCCACAATAATGTTATAAAGAACCGGATGCGTATTCCGGCTACAATGCAGCCGTATTCAGTGGTTATTCACTGAAAATGTGCCTCTAGCGCTTGTTATTGAACCTTTGGATACCTGTTTGCTTGGGGATGGCGTGTATCTAATTATGACTTAGCATTGATGATTCTTGATGTTATTGTTGTGCTGTTTGGTATTAAATATGTGATATGGTATTTCAATTAGCAAATAAAGTGTCTCCAGAGCAGAGCAAAGGTAGCCTTCACTGAAACCAATCTTATCAATAACGGGAAGAACATTTTTTTGTGATTCGAATTTTGAAAAATATCGCCCTTATGATAAGCACTTACATGATCTCAAACCGGAAAACTCATTTATCATCATGTAATGTGAAACATGTCATCGCATCCACGTTTTTGATATATCGTTCTTCATTTTGCATAGGATTAAAATAACCACTTACTTAGCTCAAGAATTAATGTGATAACCTTACCGAAACATTTTTATCGGGAAATATTAAAGTTATTTTATAAAGAAAATGCGTGTTCTTCAATAATTTTGCGTATTAAAACTCAATCTTACGAATTTTAAATGTCTTAAAATCGTCATTGGTAGCATTTTAAAAAAATCTCGTCTTCCTCACGTAGTTACAAGTATCTTTTCCTCATTCATTCCTTCGATTCGTCACGAAAGATTAATCCGAATTCCATCGCGCACACATCATTCCTCCTATTACTCGTGGCGACTGTGATTACAATATCTGACGTCGAGCTTGGTTGTCGATAATATTGTTTGGCCATTGGACGGCCGAAACTTCCTGTAGAAGGAAAAAACAACACTTCACGTGATGACGACGATGGAGATTTTTACGACATCCTCATTCCTGTATGCAAAGGGAAAATAATATTTTTTCTGATTTCCGTTCTTTAATTACGTACCGCGTCACGAAAGAAAAGAAACGCAAAGCGTTTTCAGCCAATCTTTCTATGACGTTGAGAAGGCCCGAATGTCATTTCCAAGCCATTAAATAAAGAGAGAGAGAGAGAGGGAGGAAGGCATTACAACAGCCTTTTAGCCTTCTCTAAAAAAAGCACCTTGCTCCCGTAGTTTCGCATCCATATTGTATGAGAATGGGAGTCGAAGTGTTTGCAACGGAAGCGCATTACCGTACGAGAAATCATCCTCTTACGTTACGATCGAAGTTAATGCGGGAAATAACCATGCTCGTCGGCGGATAACGTTGAATTTTATATGTCCCGGAGATGGGATGCTTCCCTCGAGTGTCATTTGTTTTACGTTTCTCGCAGGCCTGTCTCTTCTGTACGGTCGGTAAAGATTTTCAAGTATTGTAAGTACCTATTTATTTTATTTTTAAATAAACGCTACAGAATTTCAGATTATGAAACATACAGGTCTATACCGTTTTATATGAAGTGATTTATTATTATTTTTTTCATATACACGATCACTCAAAAAAAGACGTAAGTTTTATATGGAAAATTTTATATACACTATATCAGTTCTTCCATGATGTGATAACGGATGATAATATCCTTTCACATTTGACTTTTTTAAATATCCTCTATTTTCATTTTTCATCGCTTTTTTAATGATAAATCGGCAACATTTCTGATAATGCTGGAAAAATGGGACAGAATTGAGAACATCATTGTACATAATTGACAAAATATAAATTCACGTGGCGTCAGTGAATGTCTCCTTTGATATTAGGGGAGTATGGAATATCCGTGAAGGTAGCCATTTATTGTGTGTCTCACATCTCAGCATACCTATCAGTCTAATAACAGAGAAATATTATATTTTTAAATGGCTTTAGATGACATACCTTCTATTATATCCTACAAAGGGACCAGATACAAGCGTAAAACGATTATCTTTTCTATCTTGTAAATCTCATGTATCCTTATCGTATTGTATCATGCGTAATTCTCTTTGCATTAATTTTGTATACACACGTAAAATACTCCTCCAATGAAGCCAACGTAATTTTCATCTAATTTTTATATACGGGAAAAGACATCCGACTGCGCCATTAAAATCACCGCGAGAACAGCGAAGGGACAACTGTCGGAAGGCGTAAATTTATGACCATCGATATAATCGATTGTCGCGTTGACTTCTTTCGATAAAAAAATCTAGGGATACATTTTATTGCTTTGCCGAGGAAGAGAACCGAATCACGCGGAGGGGGAGTGGTGGGGCTGGGAGGGGAGGGTGCAGGGGAGGTTCGACGCTTGTTATTGGATGCCAATTCTGCCCTATTTTGCGTCGAGGAGAGAGAGAGGGAGAGAGAGACAGAGAGAGAGAGACAGAGAGAGAGGCAGAGAGAGAGAGAATGTGAGGGTTGCGTCAGTGTGTTGCGTCGGAAGCTCATCTTCGTCTGGTCCCACGCCGCAGGTTGTGCAGCTGCCACGTGAAAGCGATAATTACGGAACCGTTGCGATGATTATAATGGGAATTCCTGTGCTGCGAGAAGAGAGCGTTGAGAGAGAAAGAGAGAGAGAGACAGACAGGGAAAAGGAGGGAAAAATATCTTACGACTCCGTCTCAAAATCGATGCTTCTACCTTTCTTACGAAATAGTTTTGAAAATGACGCCGTATCCATGGCAGTCATGACGTCGGCAATTCCGTCGAGTTCGTCGATTTTTTCTTCATTTTTTAGCCTCAATCGCGGATCGAAGCGAACCCGCGTTACCAGACGCACGGAAATGCAGGAAATGCCATAGGTATGATTTTGCAGCTGGGCTGTTACGCCCGCGTAATTGGCTCTATCTTTTGCAAGACGCGCTCACGCTTCTGGGATATGAGGCCTAGCGATCTAGACGACTGCCTACGGCCTCGCGTCTAGTGTCGCGAGAAAGTGTTAACAGAGTCAGGAGCTTAGTGCGAGAGGAGAAAGAAATGTATAGATGGAGTGTGTAAAATTCCCAGCACAAAGAAGCGGTCGCATATCCTAAATGATGATGACGGTCAAAGTAAACGATATTAGGCGGAGACCAGTCTCAACTGACGGGCATCATTGAAAAAATAATTATTTTTGAACGTACCCCTCGAAGACTGACCTACGATCGACATTGATCTCATAATCCCAACCATTATATTTTAAATATATAAGCAAATAAATTATTAAGAATTATATTGCCTGATTTTCTCAAATAAAACTAATCCACATGTTTACAGAACTCGCGAGTCGGACCTCGCAAATCACTCGTCTAAGGGCCTCGCAAACGACTGTCGCCCAGGGACCTCGCATCCCCTAAATCCGTGCCTTCTCTAACTTAACCGCTATGAGGCAGACAAAGATACCGTACAGAAATTTTGTGTAAAATTATTTTCACGCTTATGTTTTTGTTCACTAAGTATGTTATTCATATTTTGAAAATAATTTTAATAAGTTGACTCAAGGGAAATGGAGTTATGAAGTCGTTAAATTTCTACATACGCTGTGGCTATGAATATAAAATTTTCAGAAAGCAGATCTGAAGAAATTTTACTCGATATACTTAACCTTGGAGAACTCCACTCTGCATGATTTTATTTGCATAAAAATACAACTATATGTTATATAAATTTTTATTGCATTTTTACACAGATATGTATGTGAATAAGTTTGTTTTTAGAATTCCTTCTCAAAAGCATATGAAGTTATTAAAAGATGTCATATCGATATAAAAGAGAGGAAGTTCCGCTTTAAAAAAATATTTTTTATGCATTTTTTCTAAAGTTTTCTCGGTAATTTTTCACTGCAAACCAAACTGAGTTCATTGATTGAATTGAATATTGTCTTTATTGCACCGTAACTGTGAGACAAAGTCAGCCTCCTATCTAAATCATTATTAGTAGGCGTTAAACGTCTACAGTGGCGGAAATTGCATTTTCTACTTTGGAGGCACCACGGAAGTAATCCATTATAGATAAGCTATAGTTAACATTAAAACAAAAGAACAATTTGAGGTCGAATCAACATTGATGTCACTAAATTACCTTACTATCGCTCTGGTTTATAAGCGAAATTTGCATGTGGATTTACTGTAGTGGATTTTTCCAAAGAATACATTTTGATAAATAATATATTTTAGTTTAAAATATATATTTATTATAATTTTAATAAATGTTAAGTACATTAAACAACCCATCTCAGGGTGTATATAATTAGATTACAATATATTTGTGTAAAGGATTCATATTTTACGTTTTATGTAAATTATTATTATAAAAATCGTTAACAATTAATGAGAAATATTATTCATACAAATATTATTCATATGGTCGAATTAATATGCATTCCCCTCACACGTGAGGCTAGAAGATACAAAAAATGTACAAGTATATGATTTTCGTTTTTTATTTAAAAAAGGGAGTACAATAATCACTTCTCCGGAAGACATTTCAAAATGATGAATGACCTCGAAAATTATCGTTCAAGATATCTATGATTAGCTATTAACAGCGCATCAAGCCTTAAAAACTGAAAATAAAACGAGGATATAATGGCGGAATGGGATTTTTTACGGCGTTTCGCAAAGCGCAACGGGACCAGTTTCGAGTTGATTGGTTTATGACGCATGTCGGGGGAGAACGGAACATTGCGTCGCGCAGATATCGCCCGGCAGCAGTGATTGAATCTGCCTGCCACCCTTATTAATCAAGTGATTCCGACGAGAATCGCATTATTCTACGTTACAATGATTTTTAAAAAATGCCGACGCAATGGACGATTCTGAGCGGAAAACGCGATCGCAAAAGTCCGAATTATCGCATGAATCGGCGGTCGTTCCGTTCGATGGATGGATGGGGTGCGTGAGGATGGAGTGGGAAGATATAATGCCGGCGATATCGATAAAATTCGAATTCGTAATGGTTTATTGTTAGTGGCATCGGAAGTGAAGGATTACCGCTCGTAAGATGGATTTTTGAAAACAATCGACAATAATTGACGGGAATTATTCGATTGGCTCATCAACTAGAAGGAAAATTAGTCTCATGAATGGCATCCTTCCAGACATGTTTGAACATCCCCTTCCATGTATGAAGATTAAAATATGTTAATTTATCCTGTAAATTAAAGCCCAACAAAAAACGAATAACATTTTTTATCATTTAAATATATCACCCTTGACTGCGTCGTAAAATAATTTTTAGGCATTCAAAACTATTACTTTGCTTTAATAATGTAATCATTTGCTCGACGACTTACGTGTTACTATATAATAGAACCATAAAATCGTGCCATCTCTCTGAATTCCTTGGACACGTAAATGCGACGATAATGCAATTGTCGTTATACAGTATAGTCTCGATTGTCCGAGGTAAAGTGGATCAAGCTAACCTCGAATAATGATAAACTCGGATAAAACGGTTTCATTTTTAGGTATTAAAAATAGGTCTATATATGTTCAGAAAATTTATTTTATGCATATGTAACTAAACTACAAGTACAATTTATTGATATTATTTAACCCTGAACTACTATCGTTATTTAGAGTCACATATGTTTTGTCTTGGGGCCTGTGCTGACCCCAAATTTTTAAATAGAGATAAAATTGTTGTTAAAATGTTCAAAATTGAAAATTTTAACTTTGTTGGCTCAAGGGAATGCAGAAGGATCCAAATCAACCTTTTTTTGAAACTGATATTCTCTATTGACAGGACAAAAGATAAACAAAATATAGGCAATCTAGCGTGTATCGACAAAAACGGGGGCGGTTCTGACCCCACCATAGTAGTTGAGGGTTAAACAAAATAGTCTTTGAATGATTTCGGCCTAACTTTGATCGATCGCTTTTTGGCCGCCATTTGGTCTCTAGAGACACCACAATCCGCTTTCTTCTCCCGCTCTTTATTCAGCTGAGTCAAGAAACGTGTAACTATTGTAGGGTAAACAAGTGATGAATGTCAAGGATGGACAAGTCCGTGGTTATCGAAGTGTAGTTTAATGTCTCCTTTTTACTGAGGTTCGTCGACGATTGACTCGAAGATCCGAGCCTCAGTCGAGAGGACCATGCCTCGGTTACATACACTGTTCGACTGAATGCAGCCGCATGCTTCGTGAATCTTACACTATCTATCAACTGAACACTGAAGTCGTGAGGAGTCATGATTTAAGTGTGGTAAATAACCTGTGACCTTGACCGCAAGCTAAAAACAGCAATCTATTTAGAGGGGGCCGCCTCGGTTAACAGGGAAGCTCGGATAAGCGGGGCTCGGATAATCGAGACTACTGTAGTTACAATTTTTCATCTTTAAAAAAACTGAAAAATTCTAGGTCTAAACCTGAAAAAATATAAGCTAGTTTGTCCCGGATTTGATTTCTCTTTCCGACAAAATTAAATATTTAAGAGTGAAGGCGTCTGTCTAAATTCGGTTGTTTGATCTTAACAAATCCCAAAATAACATTTGAGTATATTCTACACTCAATTCCATGTTAATCAAATGTATGATAAAAATGCTCCTTGAATTTGACCCGGTCTGTTATTGCAGACGATGATTAAAATAAACCGTGTAATGCTGGGTAAACGATGAAAGATTGGCAGAAATCTAAACAATTTTTCGTTTTCATGAATATTATCATTTATCACTTAAGTCCTGGACTATAGATACTCTCCCGTGAGAAAATCCTGGCCTCGCCACTACATACATAATATAGGTAACTTGGTGTTGTAGGAATCTTAGTTGACACTTACCTTTTGGAGACCCGCTGTGGGTGTCGTAGATTCATACATGGAGAAACGTATGATGGGAAAATCTTTCAAGTAAGTTCCTTATTCAGCCATAGGGAGAATGTTGAACGTTTTCATGGAGCCTTGGATTTTTCCGGGCAGAAATAATAAAACATCTTCGAGAGAAACTAGGCCTCACTTTTTTCTCAGTGTTTTCTTTTATATCATATGTGAACAAGAACTTCCTAAAAAATTACGTGCACATTCCTATTTATTATAGTCGGAGTATTTATATTTCCTGATTGCACATTTATTTCTATTTATCTAATTATTTTATTTTATTTTTACATGCACATTCATTTTGAGCACTTATGTAATAATTTCAACACTTTAATTATAAAATGGTCTCACTTCGCTGTATTTGAATAAATAATATTTAATACTCAGAATCCCCTTGTACCTTTACAATACCTAACGAAATCCGTAGCGGTTATAACAAGTTTTCCCATTCAGATAGGAGCTGCATAAAGCCCATACGTATTGCAAAATTGCATGCGTCTCTTGGAGCAGTAAAAGGTATCGATACATCATATTACGCCGTTTCTCGCGGTTTTGCATGAAAATACATCTCCGAGGCAGGCGCGTGTCACTCGCAGACTCCCAGGAAAACTCCATCCCAACCCTTCTTTTTTCCCTTCTCCCCCTCCTTCTTCTTCCTCATTCCCCCTCCTTCTCCCCCCTCCTCCCCCTCCTTCTCTCCTCTCCTCCCCTCTGCTTTTCCCCATTCTTCTCCCCTTTCTTCCCCCTTCCCCTCCTCCTCCTCCTCCCCCCATCGTGTTCCCGACAATAACAGGTTCGATAGACTTCACTTCCGCTTCCTTTTCTATCACCATCGATCACATCCATATCATACCTCTTCCTTTTTCCACCTCGTCGTATCCTCTTTACAATCTTCCTCCTTCGCCCGTCATTCTTTACGTTTACCTTCCTTTCTCCTCTCACTCCCTCTCTCTCTCTCCACCCCGATATTTTCTCTTTTTATTCTGCATTTTTGCCCAATTTTTCCGTTTTTCTTTATATCTCACTCTCCGACTATTTCTTCCAATCATTGCTCCCCTTTTCGTCATTCCCACATTTCATCATTTTCTGTTTATTTTTGTCTCATTACCTTCTATCTCTCTCTCTTTGATTTCCTTTCCTCTGAATTCATTTTCCCTCTCTCGGCTACCTTTCTGTCATCCTCTCTTCTTACTTCTCTTCCTCTCTTGTTCCCGTTCCATTCCTCTCTATCTCATCTTTTCTTCCACTCTACCTTTCTCTTCTCCTCTCTCACCACCTATATCTTCATTGCGCTCTTTCTTTCCCTCTTTATCTTTCTCATTCTCCCTATCCTCTTATTTTTTCTACATGTTTTTTGCTTGATATATGTACACTGCACGACCAAACTGTATTCAACTTCAATTATCCTAATGTAGTTACACAGGATCTTTTGAAATTTTTTTTTACTGAATACCCTAGATATTTAGTTTTGATCATTTAAACGTACGCTATTCTGTAATTAACTTTTTATATCTAGTGCCATGGTTCATATTATATAGTATGTGAAAAATATTTTTTACATACTGCGTAACCAAAATGTTTCTCCTTACTTTTGCAATAATTTCACTTTTGTAAATTTAATTCTGTGCTCATCTTGTAAATTTATAAAATTTTGATCAAAATATATATATTTTTGGTGTTATTTCAAATTTTATCGAATTTTTTAACTGTTATTATCATTGTAATTTTCATGCCGTAAGTCAAGACTTGAGATCCAACAAATCTTAAAGTCGTTCGGTTGAAGAGGGTGTATTTACCCTCAACAATAAAGGCCGTTCGTGTTTCTTTCTTCCTCTATGTCTCTCGCTCTTCATCCTTTTTTCCACCTTTCTCCTTCGGCTTTCTCTCTCTCTCTCTCTTACTCTACCTAGCTACTTTTTCCTCCCATTCATGTCTTCCTTCCCTTACTAATTCTAACGCTCTTCCCCTATACTCTCTCCATTTCATTCATCCTCCCCTTTCCAGTCGCTCTGCATCGGCGGGTCTCGCATTCTATTCGTCGTAACTTCGAGAGACCTCCGCTAGGAGGCGTGAGCCTCGTTTTCTTCTGAATCCTATCATTACCACTCCGTTTTCGTAAAAGAGGCACGAAGTCCCTATTTCGCTTTTCTCTCTTTTTTTCTTTGGGATTGCTCCATCATCTCCCCCTCATGGGACCCTTTTATTTCTTCCTTCGCTTCTCGTTTGACTCGTAAGCCGATCCGATTGGCTCCGTCGCTTCACGAACCGCTTCCGAAAGCACTGGGATTATATTGCATTGAGAAGCATCGAGAAGATGGAAACGCTTTTCGTTGTAATTTTTTATGTGATTTCGTCTATTATACCAAAAACGCTATAACTTAGCAGTGCACTGTAGGCAACTTTACGGTACGACGAGTCCATCCTCGAGGCGGGACCGCTTTTAGGGGAGGTGGTATTAAGGTGTGAGCATTGATTGCGCGAACTTAAAATCTGGAGGGGAAGAAGTAGAGGGAGGGAGGTACACTTAGGCTGATGGACTCGTCCGAATCAAAATTCGTCTACTGCGCAGGTACTCTGACGTCAGCTCCCCCTTATAGCTTCTCCTTCCCATTCATTCCACTCCCCTCTCACGCTTATCCGCCTGCCACCTTAGAGCACACGAGCTTTACACCATCGCCATTGGAGAGTTGGATAGCTATTCGTGCATAGAAGCTTTAGAAATATATACACAAAAAGTTTCCAAAACCTCGTATTCTTAAATATTACAATATAAAAAAATAACAGCCCTTCGGCATTCCTGGCGTCTACGGTACTTTCTCTTCTCTCTTCTTTTCCCAGACCCTTACTCTTTCTCTTAATTTGTGGAAGTTCCGGTTGCATCTCTGGCATACCACAGCTTCCCTTCGACCTCGCCGTACTGTTTGTTTAGGTTCGCCCGGGTCTCTCTCCTCCTGTCCTCATTCGAACGCGAAATTCTGTGCATCCGTTGTTCATTCGTCGTCTTCTCAGCCGTTCCAGCACTCCCGGTCATTTAGTCATTTCTTTAAAACAAGTCTTTTTTAAAGAAATTATTCATCATTTTTTAATTTTATCGGATATTTGGTTGAAATACTACGTAGCTCGTTTGATGATATTATCCTTGTCCCTTCGTTTCCTATCCGAAATCATGTTCGGCCTCAATGCCATCCAGTAAATGCTATAATACAAGCGTCAGAGCAGGAGTCACAATACTGCAATGCACATCACCGAAGAGCCGCAGTAACGTGTAATGAGCTGATAAAAAATATTTAACACATAATGTAGCTGCATAATAATAATAAAAACAAAAACTTAGTCTTTTATTTGGTGGAACTTCTGGTAATATTTGAACTCAACGATTCCCTTACACATTATAATCGGAAACTTGCGTTGTATGTAAGGCAGCTAAAGTTTTCAAGAGCCGCATGCGGCTCCGTAGCCGCCGGATCTCCACCCCTGCTATAGTGTATAAAATATCATATTGCAGCCGGTTGGTGTCATGGCACCACTCCCGCAGGTTTCGTGCAGTTATATCTACATCTACATTATACCCTGCAAGTCACCTTTTCGGTGGATGGCAGGGGGTGCAGTGCACCAAGGGTCCATAGTTTTCCTACGTTATCTTTTCCTATTATGGTCTCTTATCGTCCTAGGGAAAAACGATCCTCTATATCGCTCCGTTCTGCAGTCAATCTCGCGAATCTTATCCTCACTGTCCTGCCTTCCGAAATACGTCGGGCTTCTGATAAGTCCTACTACCTCATTCGCTAGTCCCTCCGACATAAATTTTTCCAGTAGTTTAATTCTAGCCTGCAGCCTACGTTCCTCTAACGATGTCCATTTCAGATTTTCTATTAATGATGTTACGCTTTGTTTACTATCGTAATTCCTCTTTACAAATCTAGCTGCCCTGCGCTGAACCTTTTCTATCTCGTTAGTGAGTCCCTTTTCGTAAGGATCCCACACAGCTGAAGCATATTCGACCTGCGGTCGAACCAAGGATAAATAGCATAATTCTTTCACTTTTTCGGAGCTATTTCGAACTATTCTCCCTATAAAGGCCAGCTTTTTGTTAGCGGCACCTATCAATCGGCGAATGTGGGTGTCCCACGAGAGATCACGATGGATCGTGACTCCGAGGTATTTAATCGAGTCCGAAACTGGAATCTCTACTCCGTCCAACGAATAATTATTATTCAACGAGATACTCTTGGTTCTCCAGAAGTTGATGACGCAGCTTTTCTTTTGGTTTATCTCTAACTGCCATTCCTTACACCATGCAGAAATAGCTTCTAGGTCATTTTGGAGATACTGGTGGTCTTCCGGATTGCTTATTTCTCTATAGATGACGGTGTCGTCCGCGAAAAGCCTAATTTTACTTCTGACTACTGAGCTGATATCGTTTATATAAATTAGAAATAATAACGGACCAATTACACTACCCTGTGGAACGCCAGAGACAACCTCCACTAAGTTCGAAGATTTCCCATCTATAACAACCATCTGCTTCCTATGATTTAAAAATTCACGGATCCAACTAACGATTTTAGAATTTACGCCTAAGGTTTCTAATTTCGTTATTAACTTCCTGTGAGGTACCTTATCAAAGGCTTTCCTAAAATCTAAGAAGATGGCATCGACCTGCGTATTCTTTTCTCCGCTTCTCAGTAAACAATTAACAAAAAGACCGAGCTGAGTATCACATGACCTACCTTTCCTGAAGCCGTGTTGACAATCATCTAACAATAAATTACTATCAAGAAATCGCATTATGTTGCTAACGAGTATATGTTCGAGAATCTTACACGATATCGAAGTTAAAGAAATCGGCCTGTAATTTTCTGGGTTCTCCTTGTCTCCGCCCTTATGAATTGGGGTAACGTGCGCTAACCTCCAGTCGCTAGGGACCTCTGCGCGAGAAATGGATTTCTCGAAGATTATCCGAAGAAAAGGTGCTATTTCTTCTGCTAATTCTTTTAAAACGCGAGCAGGAATTTCTTCGGGGCCAGTGGCTTTGTTATGTCTGATGGAACTTAATTGCTTTGCTATTCCCACCTCAGAAAATACTATATCGTCCATCAGGTCCCCCCTTATTGCGGGTGCATAATGTACGCAATGGTCGCTGACGGCTGTGAATGCTTTTACAAAATGACCGTTTAACAGGTTGGCTTTCTCTACGCTATCATGAATAACGTCACCCGAGTCATTACGCAGGGAAGGTATTGTAGGGCCTCTACCTTGGACCTCTCTCACATAGGACCAAAACGCTTTAGGGTCCTCCTTCAAATAATTATTTAATACCTTATTCCGGAAGTTAGTAAAAGCCTCGCGCATAGTAGTTCTCGCTTTAGCGCGGGATTCCTTATATCGTTCGCCTAATATCCTATCTAGAATAGAATGCGTATTCTTCAAGTGATTTCAAATTTCGAATATAAAAAAAAATGTGAACAAAAAATAAAGCATGATGTCTATTCGGCATTTATAAACATAGAATGTTTTCACTTCGCCCGTCCGCGCGCAACATTTTGTAGCTAGCACAAAAGCTTGGAGGCTAAGATTTTGAGGATGAATTTGTCTGGCGACAGATATGAACTCTTATTTATTTTGGGGTCCGTCCGCCTGCTTGGCATCCTTTCACCAGGATTTTATGAACTATCTATACGGGTTCGTTACTATATGTTTCTACCACAATAAAAGCAAGGTGTAAATACGTGCAATTTACTTCCGAAAAGGGATAAAGATCATATTACAACTGAGTGGGTACCTGACATCCGCGCAACCCACGCGGGAAAAGGATCACAATTTATTGCGAGGGCTTGAAGTTTTTCCCTGTGACTTCAAATTTGTCTTGGCGGAGGCTTATACGTATATGGCTTTTTAACTGCGACGAAGTAAGGTTCAAACGTCTTTTGATTGATATTAGATTTTACGTTTCATTTTTAATGCTGAGTTTCTAATGAAAATGGAGTGTTACATTATAATAACGCATTTTCATCATTAAATCTGAAGTTTGTTGAATCATGTATAAACGTAAAAAAATATTACTGTGAAATTTTTAACGATAATTTAATTTTTTATATGGATTTATATATTTATAGTGCTACTTTTATTTGTTTGTTTGTTAAATATACTGGACATTCTTCACTTAACTACATTTATAGTTGGATTTTTGGTTCAATTGCCAATTAGGCTTATAAAAAAGCGCTTCTGGAATCTGGTTTTGCAGATCTTTTTTACTTCTTTTCATTTTGAGGCGCGTTTTAATCCTTCTCTTCTTGAATTTACTACACTTGTGCTTCGCAAGTAAAAAATGTGGTCTTGATTATTCCTTGACATCCATCTCCTTCTACATGCAAAAGATAAATTGAAAGGTCAACCCCATGCACATGATTGGTTGCTATCTATCGTTAAGAGCACAGAAATAAGCGCTATGGATGATTATCTTAAGAATATAAATTTCGTGTGTGAATATGAATGTTGACTGATTACATTCTCCTAGATTCTTTTGCTTTCTTTGAAATTCTTTGTTAGATGCGTCTGAGACTTTGCATACCAAGAAGCTATTTTTGAATTTTGTTGTGTATGTTTTCACAAAATGGTTTTTTCCTGATCGCACGGATTATCGAGTAAAAAGGTAAAAAGATTCCGATAAACTTCGTCCGTCCGCCATGAAAAATAGTAAACAAAAATTTTAACAATCTCTCCCAAATCCTTTTTAGATATTTCCGATAATTCTTATTAGATTTCAAGCTTCATTCATCCTATAGCCGCCCTTGGAGTAAATCTACTGAAAATTTTCATCAGCCAGGTATGTCGAATTTTTCTTATTCCATCCATTTAATTTTTTTAAATCCACCGTGCCTGCAAATCGCGTAATAGTTATCCAATATTGGTAAACGATAAAAAACGATTGTGTTGATCTTACATTTTAGAATTTTATGAGGAAGGCAGTGTCTTAAAGATCTGAAGACGTGCATTAAAACATTCATTAATAAATTCTGATTTAATTACTCGCGCGATTTGAGTATTATTTGTATCGATAGAGAATAGACGTAAGATTTACTGCATAAACTTTTCAATGTCGCCAATGAAAAATGCTCATTTGTTGCGGCACTAGATAGATAGATCTGTCGATTCAGGTTTAAAAATAATTGGCAGCGTAATTGTCCAAATGTATTTCACGTGGTTAAACTTCGTCGCAATACCTTCCATGCGTAAAATTGTGCGAAAGATATTCATTTGAAAGTACCTACTTTCTCGTCATTTCCCGTTTCAAAACGCATCGATAGATATTAGCAAGTATAATTTGCTTTATTGATCTCCTCGTTGTGATCCCACGACGACCACGTGATCTATCACCAAGGAAACGCGCACATTACACCGACTCACGGAGTGGTTTCTAACTACTGATCATGAAAGGAAACTGCTCCAGAAATGCATCCATTCTATTCCGAAGCATTTTCAATAAATATATATATATATATATATATATCTTTAAAATTGATCAATAGACTTAATCGCGGCAATAAATCATTCAATTCCCATTCGCCTTACCATAGTTGCACCGAATCATTAAGATCGATGATTTCATTTCAGAAAAATATAACAATTATCCTCTCGGATAAGGATTTGTTTACGTTACGCATAGCGTGAGATTTAAACCAATCTTTTTTCAAACACAGCTAGCAATATCCGATAAAACCATTTCACACAGCTAAGAGTTTATTCTGTGTCGATATCGAAATCCAAAACTTACATCTGTTCAGAGGCGTTCAAAATCTCTCTTGTTGTTTATTTTGACGTTGTTGACCATCTTTTCCTCATTACATAGTACATTTAATACGATTATGTGGAATACATGTAAATGAAATGTTACAACCCTGGTAGAGATTTATTAAGTAAAAACATGAGAGATAAGACAATGCTTATGTTCTCATGGAAGTAGGTTTCCTGGGTGTGCTTAATTGTGTCAAGGTTAAAATAAGCATGGAAAACCTTTCTCTTGAATCGCAGGATTATGAGGAAGAGGGAACCAATAAACTTTGTGGCCGCGTTGGCTAAGGATGAATTGTAGAAAATGTAGGTGTACCACAAAAAAGAAAACAATTACAGTTTTTTTAATGAACTGCTGATTCACTCTTAGCTACGCGCAATGGATATCTAATAGATAATGCAATGAATAACTGGTCACTATCAAAATTTAGCAAAAAAGATGACATCCTCACAACATTTTCATGAATGATGATGAATGAACTAACGACAAATTCAGTTTCTTTTATTTTTTACGACCTGCTGATTCCCTCTTGCCTACTCGCAATGGTATCTAAGAGGTAGTGCAATGAATAGCTGGTCAGTTTAACCATTTTAGGAAGAAAGGTGACATATCTTAAGATGCGCATCTAGTTATAAAAATTCAGTTTCGTCAAATACCAGAGAAAATATTAAGGTTGTGGTAGCTTAGTATAGCCATGGTAAAGGATTCTGAAAAACTTGTTGTCTCTCCGAAATCATTCACGTTTCGTCCTACCGGATAGTTCGTTCCCTTCAGCATTTTACTTTTATTAAAAGAACATTACGGGTTACGTTAAAGATGACGGGCTCCTTCGCGTGCACTGTCATTTTATCATAATTAACGATTGTTTGGAACGACTGCGCCATCTGTTCTGCGTTATGCGTTATCGTCGCAAATCGTTCTTTCTGGCGAGGACACGTGCAGGGAGTGAGCCTCGCTTAAACGATTGATTAATCGACCACAAATGACCCTGCATCCGACACTTTGTGGCTCGTTGTTAAGGAGGATGGCCATGTCTTTACTTGATCTCTTTATGTGCGAGGGGGCACGGCGGTTTTGATGTTGCGGAGGAGGTTACACGCATTAAGCGACGCTTATTTTCGCGCCTCTGTCGTTGGCACGAATTCTGTTTCGTGTTATTTTTTTGCACCGAAGCGAGCTTCAAATGTTTTCAAGAGCGCCCTCTAGGAACAGCACCGTCGTACTGAAACACTCGCGACGCTGGTCGAATTTGAATGTCCGTAGATCGACTTTTTTATCCTTTCTCCCGCCCTTATGTGCTTTCATGGGAGTAGTGCTTCTCAACCTTTTTGTTATAATCTCCGTACATGTTTGTGGTACAGTGTAAGTCATCACTAACGCTGTTAATTGGTTCGGACACTTTTCAATAGAATTTCAAAACAATTGTTAAGACGCCCATAACATTCCAATAAAATTGTGCGCTACGATTCGTGAGTACAGTAGAGAAAATTGTAAACCTATTTTATTGAAAATCGAAATTGATAATTGTTCAGTGAAAGCCACACTAGTCTGTTTCCTCAGATATGAATTTCTCAAATCTTGTGCCTATAATTCCGAAAGGTTCAGATCTGCCTATGGCCGCTGACATTTCTTTCAGTAATTATTTTTTAAAATCGACTTTTTATCACCTTCACGTACAACCTGATCACCTATAGCGTAATTATAGTCGAAAATATTTTAATTAGGGGAATTAGATAGAGCTAGAAGTGAGTGATTGGGTCGAGTCTTCAAAGGCAACGGAATGATGAAATATGCCAAAGTGAGATGCTAGAAAATAGTTAATTTATGAACTGAACGTAGATGTAAAATTGTTTTGAAGAATGTTTTATGAGAAAACGAAGGTAAAGGCTTCAGATAAGTTGGTTTTTTTAGGTTTGGACGGAAACCTACTTAAAGGTAGCAAAATTGAGTCGAATACCGTTATTCGTTAAAATGAAGATTGAAAATTCGAGATTTCATTATCTGGAGCTGTTCGTATTGATCCTTGCCATTCTACTATGCGCATGCGTGTACATTTACAGGGTGTCTAAAAAGCTACTTCGCTAAGATGTCATTTCTAGCATTGAATTATTTTTAAACAAAATATTTAGTGCTGTAGTAAATAAACAAAAACTCCATCACTGTAAACAGGAAGATACTACATTCAAACTGCAGGTTGCTGGTAAACACCGCTGCAGAACCTAAGTCAAAAGGAGATACACGCACACGCAGAAACATACAAATTCTTCGAAAGGCACTCACGGAGTATAATCTAACCAAAACCGATGTTTCGACAGCTAAGCTACTACATGACAGCTCAGCTGTCGAAACATCGGTGTCTAGTTTAAGTTTTGCTTAGAGTGTACTGTGTGAGTGCCTTTCAAATAATTTGTATGTTTCTGTGTGTGCGTGTATCTCCTTTTGACTTAGGTCCTTCCACGGCGTATACCAGCAACCTGCAGCGTGAATGTATTCTCTTCCTCTTTACGGTGAAGGAGTTTTTGTTTATTTACTAATCTATTGTTTCACCGTGTATCTAAAACCTCCCTTTTCATATATATATATATATATATGCCAATGCCCCATTTAACGGTTGGTAAAAAAAAACAGGTGAGTACTTTGACTACAAAGCATCAACACTGAAGACGGCTGCTTCGTAGTGGAAATTGTGTTCCCAATCTTCTTTTATGGCTATCATAGAAAAAGACAAGCCCTGTTTAAGTAATCATTTTATACATACAACAAGATCTTATTCCAATGCGTTTAATCTATGTTGGCGGTTACAAACAGAATTTCACGGCATCCCCATATTGAAACAAGGTTTTTTATTTATTCATACGAATATCACAACCTTTGGAAGAATCCAACTGTTGGTACTGCACGATAATAACAAACAATGAAATTTACTGTCATAACGACATCAAATTTTCCAAGTCGTTGATCTTTTTATCTATGTAATAAAATCATACATATTCTTAACCATAATAAACACGATTATTCGACAGAGCGACATTAAGGACACCCTGTTTATATTTGTTCAAGAATGTAGACATCTGTGCGTCCACCCACGTATAAGTTGTATCTCTTCCTACATCCTTACCTCCGATCTTATCTTTTGGTAAACAACGAAAACCTTGAGCCATTAAACACGCTTTCGTCAGCCTCCCCATCTCCTCCCTCCTCCAGTCACGTGAGACTCGTTCACTTTAAAACCAGACACGTCAGATCGGATTTTAAAGTGGGCTAAATGCGCACTCTCTTTCTCCCTCTCTCTCTCTCTCTCTCTCTCTCCTCTCCTTTCCTCACTTATTCTCTCTGTCGCATTCCATCGCCGTGTTTATCTCTCACACTCCCATCAATTCTCTCTCCGATCGCAGGGAAATGAGGGTCAAGGGGAAATAACGAAGGCGAGAGGCCTGAGGAGATCAAGCGAGAGAGAGATCCGCAGAAGATGGAGGAAGAGGGGAGGGATGGAGGGGAGGTGAAATGGGCATGGGGAGGGGGAACGGGAAGGGGAGTGAAAGGGGGAGGGGAAGGGTATGGTGAGGGGGAGAGGAAAGGGAAGGGGGAGGGGAAGGGGGAATTCCCTCGTCACTCTCTCACGCAACGGCCGCTCCATCGAGGTCACATAGTACGGAGATCTTGGAGCCCAACCCACTAGCGCTCTCACTCCCTCTTGCCCCTATCCTTTTTTCACGAACACACACATGCATGCGTTTGTGTATGTTAGCTTCGCTCGCGAGAACCCGCGATAAACGTGCCCTCTGGTGGCGCCCAGGTCAATGTGACTCATCCTCGAAAAGTGTTCCCTCTCTCTCTCTCTCTCTCTCTCTCTCTCGTTCTCTTTCCTCCCCCACTTGGCGATGACGTCTCCTGCGACACGTTTTATTAAAATGCGCAAGCGAATGGAAAGCTTGACGATGACCTGTAAGTTCGTATAATGTTCCTTTTCTCCCTCTCTAGAACCTACAAATCAGAAGGAAAACTTTTAAACCGGTAATATATAACTTTTTAAAGAGAGAGGTGAAATTGCAACCACGTTGAGGTCTTTCACACCGCTGTTGTTGTTTTACAGTTTTATTACTCATTCACCAGCTATGTCTGTAATTACATTTTAAGTATTTAATGATATTCCGTGAGGGTTAAGAGTCCTTCAAAAAAGACGTAATATGCTCTATATTTTTACTTTCTCCATACGTAGTGGAAAGTATAGTTTTCATGAAAAATCGACTTCGAGATTTTAACGGAAATACACGTTTTGAGGACCCCTGAACACGTTGTGACCGTTTTCTCGATGTCTGTGTGTGTGATAGCTTTTTTGTGGCTGCTCTAACTCACAAATTATTGATCAGATCATCGTGAAATTTTATATTTAACATTTTCAAAAAAGTCGCAAAAGTTGACTCTTTTTTACTAAAAATCAGTCAACCGAAAGTGGGTGTTTACTCTTGTCACTTATCCGTTATTTTGAAGTATTTGCTTAATATTTGATAAATGTAAAAATGTTTTGGAATAAAAGTTGTAGGATATTTAATTTTCTACAACCTTTGTTTGAAACATATTCCCATATAATGCATTGTTAAAGAGGTATCTTATATTTTTAGCTGCCACCACCGCGCCACCTACCGACTATTGTTAACAATTGACGCTTAGTTCCGTCTTAGTAACGCTCATTTTTCTTTTCTTAATTGTTGGAGCTTTGTGGCTATATCCAATATCAGATGAGTTTATTTCTGTTCTTTGTAGTCTAAAAATTTCTCGCCGTTTCTTAAAATATTCATTATTATTTAACCTATTTGGAATTTTTATAAATATTACAGATATGTAGAAAGTCATGTGGTGGCCACATTAGATTTTTTTTGGAAAATGTCAACTTGCAGAAAGTTAATAAGTTTTTAATTCAAAAAAGATTTCTGTTATAACCATACATGTGCTCTGAATGATGTCCAGTTATACATAATTTTTTCATTTTTCCACTTTTTAGTTAAACAGTTTCGGAACAGGCAAAAATCCGTTCATGCTTATTGCCTCTTCAGGGTGTTACATGCAATTAGGATAATTGTTTTTAAACCAATTGGCAGATGGGTTAATTATTGTTAAAAAGAGATATTCAAAAATAAATATACATTGAATTATATTTAGAGAGTTTACATCAGCATTTTACATTATAAGACGAATTATAAAGATGAAAAATCTTTAATAATACGCAGTTGACTAACATTTAGTAAAGTTTAATTGGAATTTAACATTTATTACAAAAATTAACTGTAATATTTACTTTTAAATTTTACAAATTAATATTTGTCTGATGATTTTGCGTCTCTCTGCAATAGTTCATTTTGAAGTACGTCCATATTGATAAAACTCGTTGCACAACATATTTAAATGTACTAAACACTGTAAAATTGATTCCACTTTAGATATGTTCTGTCGGTTCCACTCTTGGCTCTTAAGGAGCATTGTGCGCTGGAATACTGAATACATACTCGCAGATAAATAGTAATAATTGTTCGTAAGACTCGATTTTATGGATAATACCTGACCTCTTCATATGGCAAAGATTCTTATTCCAATCCTCCATATTTGACTGGAGGTTTTGTTCAATGATTTTCTTCAGAATTGTCCACTCATTAAACAACAGAGTACTATTCTTTATTCTTAGTCCTCTTTCGTTGAGATAGGCACAGGTTTCTTCGAGTTGTTCTCATGTCGGAACTTTAATAAGTGACATTCATGCGAAAGTGTTAAAGGTGAAATCAATTTCATAAGATAATCATAACAGGTCTGATAGATCAATTCTACTTCTCACAAGAACTTACTTTTCATGTATTCATAAAACATTCTCTACAAATAATCGACTTTACAATTAAAGGATTAAAATGTGCTTCCAATCTTTCTTTCACACAATCTGCGGTCTCCTGAAAAATTGTTAATACTTCGACAACACTTTTTTCTCCTCCTTCAATTTGCGTGATTTTTCTATTGAAAATACTCATCAGACTGTAAATCAAGTGAAGATACGCTTCGCTCAATGAATCAGTGAAAAATATTTCCAGGATTTCAGGAATTTTAGATATAAAGTATGCTCTCAACGCGTCGTACAGCTGAATCCTGTCTACTGCATTGGATAACGAAAGTCAGCGTGTTTTTGAGTGTGAGAGGATCGATTGATATTAAATGCCAAAATTATTACAAAAGTCTTTAACACTCTCTGTTAGCACCACAAACAGAAATTAAAGAATTCTCGTGTGACTTTTGTTTCCTCAGACGACTCTGTTGCTCCAGGTTCCAGTTAGCAAATTTTTAACTTTACTTTTTAAAAATTAGGATGAGCTACTATATCCCTACTTTGCATTGAGTTGCGAATTTTTATTGTTGAGTGTTACAAGGAGGGAAAGGGTATACTGACACGCATAATGTGAGCACATAAGCTGAGTGGGTTACTATAAAATACAAAGTAAAGCGCTTTTACTATTTTTTTAATTCAACATCTATGGCGACGCAAATACGGGACATTTCCGGGACAACGGGACTAGAAAATGAAATACGGGACAGCCCCGTATAATAAGGGACGTCTGGCAACCCTATTATGAAGGAGTATGGAAAATTCTTTCATTAAGTTCTAAAGTCTGATTTATTACTGATCAGTCGACATTGAAATTTTTTTAATATTGTAATTTCGAATTCTCCGACAATTGGTGCCTCCTATGAGGAAAACATGAACTAATAATAGAGTTTAAATTTTCTGTAACGAATAATTTTCTAAGATCTTTTTATCCGTTACAAAATAGTTTCTGGCATCACAGAAAAATGTTAAATAAATACAAGTCGATCATTCACACAAACACTTTTATCAAAAACTTGCCCAGAAACATCAAGAATTTCTGCTTAATGTTGACCTTTTTCTGACCTTAGTCTTCCTTAAAATACTTAAAACCTATAAAATTACTCGCCTACGTTATTCACATTCTAGGAGTTTTGGACGCTTACATCGTAAAACTAAAATTTCAAATTAAACTAGAAAAAGTAGTTATTTTTTAATTAGGCATGCAGTTGAAACAAGGTGATCATCTATAAAGAGTATTTTTATGAGGTCTTTCACGGATGCATTCCTCGCGTGGATTCTTTCACGGTCAAGGGGAGATGGGTGGATCCAGTGACTTCCCTGCTACCGCCTAAGTGGATTGAGCACGCGATGCTTCACCCCAGGGAAAAGATTTCTCCCTAAATTTCCGATATTGTTTCCTGGTACGCTACTTGCTTCCTGGAAATGATCATTGTGCGCCGGTAGCCGACGGAATATCCTGTTTGAATTCGTCCCTAGAT
Organism: Tanypteryx hageni; assembly: GCA_028673005.1. NCBI lineage: Eukaryota > Metazoa > Arthropoda > Insecta > Odonata > Petaluridae > Tanypteryx > Tanypteryx hageni. Next base: position 40,617,550 of record CM054112.1, on the reverse strand, counting down.
GCGTTGCTGATATACGCTTGAACGACTTGTTGCCACTTTGCCATAGATTAAATTTTAACGGTAGCAGTTATTTCTTATCATGACCTTTATTCAATGCGCAACTAAATCTGTCTGCCGTTTTTCTAAATTCATAACTTTTAAGGAAGTTGTAACTCGTCGTATGCGGTTTTCTATTATGTGCATCGCGCAACAACAAAATCATCATTATGAAAGTCCTTCGAATTTTAAATATTAAAATAATTTATAGACTCGAGTAATTATTTCATAGGAGTAATGTCTATGGACTTGAATGCTACAAATATTTTGTTTTAATTAAAAAAATGACATTATATGTGTATAAAATTGAGAATTTTCCTGTAGAATTAAATATATCTCAACACCCAATTTTTCCAATGAAGTGGAAATAAGTGGAGGTTAAAAAAGAAGTGGCAGTTAGTTAAACGCTAAAAATATTCAAACACGTCGGGATTGATTTTAATAGCCGATTCGTTAATCCATACATATATTTATACTATCTGTACTAAATGTGTCATACACATTAAAAAATAAATAAGACAAATATTCCTCCAAAAAATATAAGACAACTCCGACCTTCGAACGAGAGGAATTTCAAAAGAAACAGCGACTTTCTCTGGCCTCGTAAATCTTTCTCGTGGAATATTATTAAAGGTTTTGAAATGCGTTAATCCTTCACCTTAGGTCGTGTGAGCGACGAGCCACGCCTCCAAAAGGTCGTTTCTTTTTTGTTTGATTTTCAATATCTCCAACCGCAAAAGGCCGAACCGTTACATGAATTGCTGATAAAATATGATGCTCGCTTTGGAATTCATTTTCAGTTTTAAAATAACCATATTTATAAAGGGAGAATATATATAACTGCGGTTTTCAAAGTTCACAATTATCTTTTGATTATTTTTAGGCATAATTTTTGACGCGCCTTTTCACCCATTCTCTAATTAATTAGTTAAAAAGTAGGCCAAGGAGTAGGTATGGTGTAAAAATAACATTATTCCTACGTATGTAATGTCAGTGACTCTATTTACGAGTACATGTTACATTGAACGGGTGTCCAAGCTGTGACTACAGCCGAATGCGGCTCTTTCAAATTTCCATTTAATGGCGTGTCACCGCTTTTCACTGTCGAACGTAATAACGCAGTGTGACTTCGGACGTGTTCAGGTTGCCCAAACGGGCACACATTCTCTCTCTATTGCTTCGAATACAGGTTATGTTTACTGTTCAAAAATGTATGCGCGCAGAATGTGTGTCATGTTGCTTTCTAACTTCTTTCGATTATAATATGAGGTTGAGAAGGTAAATAGGTTTGTGCACCCCTGGCATATTGCTCCATACGTCACCTTCTTCAACACATCGTACCAACAGGATCATTTGGAAGCAAAAGTAGTATGTTATATGCACCGCGCCCTCCTCTAACACGGGTTCTTACAAAACCGATTCTCTGCATTACGTTTTGTTTTCTTACAACAAAAATTCATGAATGTTGTTTACTGACCGCTTTCATGCGGTTTGGTTGCACCTGGGATGTAGGAATCCAGCTGGCATAGTGAAGAAAAGCGCTTCAGATTGCCGGGGACCATTTTTATAAGGTTAGATAATCGACAACGACACTATTTGTACACTTCTGTGCATAATAGAGAGGTTTGGGAGTTTTGGGACTGGAGGATGGTGATTGAAGGGGTATGAAACAGAACGCAACCCTATTTTACTGTGTAAAGCCAGTTTTACTTAACACGAAACTTTTTCAGAAGGCGTCTGGCGTGTTATAAGAAGAATTTTGCCGAAAAGAATTTAAAATGTTTTTAGTCACTCGGTAATGAAGGACAGAAGTGTTTAGTAGACTTTTGCAGTTTAAATAATTTAGTACAGATAGATACATGAATTCTATGGCATTGAGCGAATTTCATAAACTTTTCGATAAACTGAACAGTCGCCGATCTGATTTTCAATACACATTTTCATTCGTGTACCGGAAAATGTGTAGAGCTCCTCGTCGAAACAAAGTTGAAGTCCCGGAAAATTTTTAAGACCTCGCAAAAAAATTTGGGCCGCCCTTTGGAAATGGGCCTCCCCCCGCGTGGGGTTTGTGGGGGTGTCCGGTACATAACTGCCTAAATATGTAATTCCATTTTGGGTTTATCTGCAATTATTATTATATCGCTGTACCTATTTCGCCAATTAATCGAGGAGACAATGGAGTTTATCAATTCTAGCAATATTGTACTTATTTAATATGCGAATCTCAGTTTGGCGACACTGTGCCATGTGTTCGACGGTAATAATAATATTTTTCATAATACCTCTATTAACGTCTTTCAGTTGATAAAAATTTTGAATCTTGATATAAAGAATTTTTCGTAGATGCCTATACAAACTGCTTAAGTTAGATATGGGAGAAACTTCAAATCGTTAGAAAAATTCTGCTATGACCGGGAAACGAGCCCGGTACTTCCACTATCTGAGAGGGTATTCTATCAGAGAACTATCGCGGCAGTCTAATTCTCATGCTTCAGAATGCTGAATACCGTATTGACCCGAATATAGTGCGATGATTTTTTCCTCAATATTTACCTTTAAAAGTCGTATTCGCACTATATTCAAGTACTTGTAGCTTTAAAAAAATAGCTGCGTGTTGGCGCGTTTGATGACGTCTGTTTATAATTGCTGCATTGCAAGTGAATTGGGCGTTCATGTTACCATGCTATATTGTACAAATATACTCGGTAGGGGTCTGAGGAGACTTGAGGTCAAATTGCAGCAACCATAGTGTGCCGGCACAACTTCACGACTTCACTTAGGATCACGACACCCAACGTTAGAAAACCAGGACCGTCTAAATGTGACGTCACATTACTCCACTTTAGTACATAATTCATGAGTTTACGGATAATTTAAATGTATAAAATAGAGAAAAGTGAATGTTTTTTCGTCTTTTTCTAAAATTCCTTTCAAAATACTTGGGGTCGCACTATATTCGGGGTCTCATTATATTCGGGGTCTCATTATATTCGGGCTAATACAGTATTACTAATAGCATTAAATGTGTATTTATATGTCCTTAGCATTTTAATCGAGCTAGATTATTTTAGCTGCATTTACAATGAAAGTGAAACAATTGCAGTGTACTCAATAGTATTCCTTACAAATTTTATTCTCTTAATAATAATAAAATGTGACTAATAAATAGCGGAGAAACCTCCTCATAACAATAAAAAATAAAAATGAAGTATTCACATGCCGGCTTAGGGGAAATCACTCCACGTCAGACACCGAACACCCGCGCTTAATAAGCTTAACAAAACGAATGACTATACATACAACAGAGTGTACATTAATTATTAAAAAATAATATTGATCTAATTTCATAAAATTCTGTATAAAATTTCGATTAATTTATTCTGTATTCAACAGGAAAAAAATTCCAATGAGGCGTTAACTGGGACGGAGTAACTGCGAGAGTTGTAAGAAAATTCACGCCACGAAAACTATGGATTAGCCAAGGGGTGGGAAGGGGGAGAGGTCAAACTGCTACCCGACTTTAATTAATTTCGCAACGGGTGAATCCAGTAATGAGATGTCGGGTTTTTAATTAAAAATTTTGATGACATAGGGAAGATATGATAGTCTTCATGGGATTAAGTAAATTAGCTGCGGAATCGATTCTCGTTCTGCCGGGACAACAATAGACCGTCGAGGTGGGATGGCCGTTGGTTCACGCGGCTGGTCATCAACCCAGGATAGGTCAGCAATTTGCTCCTTTTCCCAGGCGTCGTGCAGCAAAAGGCTCTTCGGAGCGGGGAAAAGTCAACACGTGTAATATTACATTTCGCACTGTTTCTTTATTTCAGAGTAACCTATTTTTCATCATGTGGTCGCACTTTCATTTAGTAGATGCAATTGTATACCGACACATGGTATCGTTAACGCCTCGGTTCACATCATCGTATATGCGCACGGTCCGGGCTTCTCTTTACTCAAACGGCAATTTAGAGGCATCTAAAACGTAAATGCCAATGACCTTTGATGGGAAAACGGGTATGAGAGAATTTCCGGCTTGGGAGGGGAATCAAATTATAATTCAAATGCAATACACGTATCTTAAATGGGCTATATTTCTTGGCTCATTTTCCATAATTCGATTCATTGTCATTTATATGTGCAAATGAGGATTTAAAGGACTAATGTTGAAGGAACCCATCTAACTAACCATTAATTATTACGGTAATTTACTTCTAATTATTCCTGTGCAATTGTAATATACTGACTGCGTCGTTATCACTCAACTAGTTTGGTGTGCTTTGAATATTTTACTGAATAACTAACAATTGAACTTTAGAATATTTTTCACTATTATGGAAACTAGCGATCGTTTTTACCAATATTTTCTAGGAATAATTTTTTTCTAAATCCTAATAATAATATACTATATTATAAACTTAGCAAAGCATAACACTATGTTAATATACCAATTTTAGGATCGACTGATTCATTTAAAGATAATTAGAGAATTAGGTTTAGACGGAGCAAGTATTATAATAATGATAACGGTATAATTGGCATTTATTTTCTAAAAATGGTTAAATGCTGACAATGAGACACGGACTTTTAAAAAATATCCCTTTCACTGAGCTATTTGAGTAAAATAGTGAGCCTCATAAAATTATAAGATGAAATTATTTCCTCATTGTTGTATTATTTTTCCTTTATTTCCGAATATTTCTGCAAAACGGTCGAGATATTTCCTTCATTTTTTAAAAATATGTATGTATGTATGCAGTGGTATACGGATGATTGGCGTGACGGGTTCCATTTACTAGAGGGAATGATTTCATATGATAGTCTTCGTAGTTGTTACTATAAATCTCATAACAAAAAGCCAGCAAAGGCATTTTTACGATCTATTCAAAACAGATAAAAGTTTAAAATAAAAATAAATAACGAGACATGGATTCAGGCTGCAGAAAAACCAGTTCTTCGAAACATTTGCAGCTCGTCAGTTGACGCGCATTTAAACCTGCGTATATTAAATTCAATGCGATATTTCGCTATAGTACACCAATTTTCAATTTTACAAGGTTAAAAACGATTTTTTTGCGAGGCCTATCGGGTGGTATGCTTTTCGCCTTCCTTTCGTAATTTACCGTATTTTTGGCCTCGTTACTTAAAGAAACAGTGATGATCGATCGCCTAGGAACGCAAAACCATCTTAACCTTCCGTGGTTTACGGCTTCCATAATTTCACGGCTACCGCACGTACGGAGGGTTTAGCCCCCGAGGAAAAAAAAGAAACTCGAATTCGACCGCAAGCGGATCTGCGCCTCGAGGCAAACGAGCGAATAAAAAAAAAAGATCCCGATGGTTCTCTCTTTTATCGATCTACCACCGCAAAATGGCTGCATGGCCACCTCGTAAGGCACACAGCCGAACCGACCGCATTCCAGCCAACCAGCAGCGCCGCGATAATTCTTCCACTTTTTTTTTAATCCACACCTCCAAACGCCGGAACAACACCGGTGCTACCTAATGATAAAAAAATACCACCAAAATATTTCGCGGAGGTAATCATACGATAAATCAGCCGAAAAGAAGTACAAAGAACAGTTTTTGGAGATGAATTGTCCCAGTGGGGTTACTTTTTCGCGAATGAAATCTAGACGTGAAACCGCAGAGAACCGGTAAAAGGAGAGAGCCAAAAACCCTTTGACGATCGGGTTATGATTTTTTTACGGTCGTCTCGGTCGAGAAAGGAAGAACGGAATTGAGACGAAATGTAGACGCGATAAGCTTGCGCGTGAAAATACTGCGCCCTGGAATCGGTTCCGATCTCTTTAAGAATTGCATCGCTTCACGCGCAACTTGGAGGCATAAGAATTTGATTCTGATTTGGCTCGTTTGACTGTTCTTTATGCAAATGCAACACCTTACACGCCAAAAAACTAGACAGGAATGAATAATTTTTTTATATTTTTTATATTTTGTCTACAAAGTGTTATATTTTCATATAACCTCACGCCAAAGGCAGCTCACATGCTTATTTTAACTTTTCTATATTTAGAACGCTTTTCCTTAATTCATACGCATGGAATACATTTTGTTGTTTTGGGTAGAAACTTTATCGAAACATGATTTACGAGATTGAAATTCGTTAAATGAAACTTTTATACGTGAGCGACTAATGCCGAACATAAATTTCAACGCATGAAAGTGAGGGAAATTCTTAAATGTACAGGGACCAGTTACCACCTATCCGGCGTTGGTAACAATGGCAAGAATATGTTACAAATATGTTACGTCTCCATAACAAATTTGTAGATTTGGAGACGTAATACATTTGTGGGAGAGCTCATATACCCTAAATCGGTAGTTCTCAAAGTGTGGTCCACGGACCGCTGGTTGGCCTCGAGGGACTTTCAGGTGGTCCACTGGCTGCCGAAAAATGAAACTTACAAATACCAATCACTAAAGCCGAAGCCATGCGTGAGAGCTTACCAGAAGCTTAATCGCGGGTAACGCCACACTACTCGACCTACTCACGTAATTAATTATATTAGAACAGTAATATAATTTACTCCATTATTCGAAGTCGATTCGTTCGGGTAGTTCAACCAATTACTCCTAAACGTTGAAAAAGGTAATTAAGACAGTTTTCGGAGAGAAATGTTTAATTAACATTTGGTTCCACATACGTCCCGATTATCCTGGACTCGCCGACGTGGCATTGAAGCGGTGAGTCTCCTCTTATTTATTTTTTATATCTCGCTTTTTATTCTTCTGCTGTTATCAAATTAAATTTTTTGTTTTTTTTTTCTGGGAGGTTATTAGAAACTACTATAAGATTTTCTCTTCAACCAAGAGAGGTCTTGAAAATTTGCTGGTAGAAACGGGAAAGTAGGCCCTTTTTTAGGAGTTCTCGTACTACCGGTATGCGATAAAGAACGCCTTTTTCAGGACTCGCTCGTTTGTCAGTCCGTTTTCATGCCGCGAATTTCATCGTTTGAACCGCACAAACTATTTCAAGTACATTTAGTATGTGCGACCCTGAGAAAAATGTACCGCCTAATTGTGAATTTGAGCATTATAATTAGATCCTCCGATTTTTATAGACTTCAGTTAGCTTACATTCGTACATTATTAAATGAAATGAAGTAAGCGTCAGTTGGAACCCAAATTTCCTCTCCCAAATTATAATATAACCTGTAATTTATTCTATAAAAGAATACATTCAAATAAAACAAGAGTTTCTACAAAATGTCGGTGAGGGTACAATATAAATAATAAGGTTGCAGAGGAAAAAACTTATTACCATGCACAAATAATGAAAATATTAACTTAGACCATTGGAAATTTTGTGTTCCATTGTGGTATGTAATTTGTTACGTGTTTTTTATGACAAGCCGGAGAGAATAAGAAAGGTTGGCCGCGGAGGTCTTTTACTGACTAAAGCGGCCCGCAGACCTAAAAGGTTTGAGAAGGACTGGTCTAAATAATATGTACTAAATAAAACTACCTATAAAAATAAGATAATATGGAAGAGTAAGGTTAGATGCATATAGTGTATATGTATTTTTTCGGGTTTTGGTACGGTCTACGAACCAACAGTCTTCCATTCCCAAATATGATTTGTTTTCTATTTTTGACTAATTTTCAAGCTTAGTTATTGGAGCTTTAAACTTGGTCGAATAGAAAGCTGCCAATTTGGGAATATTTTTGAAACGAGAAAAAATTCTGCCATTACCGGGAATCGAACGCGGTTGTTCCACTTGTCGGGAGGGTATTCCACCACTGAACTATCGTAGCAGATTTATTCTCCCGTTTCAGATTGCTGAAACTTTAATGGCGTGATTTACTTGTTTGAAAAAAGGAGTGGCTGGAAGTTCTGATATCATCAAGAGCTCATTAATATTCTACAATCGGTAGAAATATAGTAGAAAATTCGACATTTTTGTTCATTCCCAAAATGAAGTTGTAATTAACAATATTACTTTTGAGATTTCGCCGCCGTGTTTAAAATGGAATAATGTGTGATTTTATTTACACTTTCGTTTTTTATCAACTGGTACACTACTATTAAGTTGTTTACCCTTCCAATTAAAATGCATTTCAAATTTCCAAAAGCAGTAATAAAAAAATATAAGCCATCAAACTCAATATCGTTCGATGTGATTTTTTAAAAATAAACGGGTGACTTCCCATCGCAAAAACATAAGCACGTCCCATTTAAATTACGGATAAACTCTCGCATTTGCATATCCTCGTTATGTTTCATATCCCGTTCGGTTGCGTCATAATTTAGCCATTGTGTCGATCGAAGCTCCGGAGATTGAATTTAGAGCGTGACGCGGATACGAAATGCTACTTTTTTTTTAAAAGTAGAGGATATAAACCAAATCGTAGTTGGAATAATACACTTACCTTTCGAATGGACCAAATTATTCCTATTTATTAGCGCACTTTCTCTAAAAAAATCTATGTAAATATATTCAGTTTTGTCTGTCTGTCCATCCACCTCTGTGAGCGATATCTCTGGAATCCTGCAATATGAAGGAACCAAATCTTCAGAATAAGTTGATCTATATATGAGCTAAACTTGGTTAACGTTTGATGAATTTGGAATCAGCTGTTGGGGTGTGATTGGTGCCTACATCAGATCTTTGGCAGCAACTCGAGAATAAGTCATGCTAGAAATGATTATTTTTGCATGGAATCATCTATTATTGAAACGTTTGTATAATGGATAGCGCATCTGACTCAAGTAACGTGATTCGACTCCGCGGGAGTTTATTTTTAAATATAGAATGTTCAGCATACTTTCCAGAATGGAAATAGGCTTATAGTTTTGTCGTTGTGTCTGTCTGTCTGTCCCCCTATTAACTTTTGAACCAATAAACCGATTTTCATGATACTTGGTGAAAATCTCTTGCTACTTGGGCCAAACGCCTGTGGATAGTTTTTGTTGCGAAGATTGAAAGTCCCGGGTTCGTTTTCAGGAACTATCCTTCCCATTTGCTTTACATGGGAAATCTGAAATCCATCGTGCAGAATAATTTTCTCTTGCACATTAAAATATCTTAAAATTGTAATATCAGAGCGAATTTTCTACGCTTCTCTGAGGAAAGGAATGAAAATTCTAATTTTTATCGTAGAATTTTGTTTTTGATTGTATTTCTTAGAATTTTGCCTACATACTAGCGTTTTTGCAGTTTTTATAAGTCATTACGAGAGTGTTGGCATAGCAACAACTATTTTTGGACTTGGATTCGGTTGAGTCTAATACATACACGCGTTGTTTTTGCCACACAAATACGCGTGATCAATTTAGTTTTATGTTCGAATGTATTTGTAGTATTTTATAACACTAAATTATGAAATTTTGGAACACGAAGAGCAACTCATTCGCGATGATTTTAAAGCTATTAAAGTCAATATAATTATTACATAAATAATTAAATGAAAAGTAGGCATCATAAGTTTTGTTTGGATCATTTTGTTTATTCTTATTTTTTCGTTTTTTTGACCGGGCACAATTTCATTTATTTAAGAGAGTTATTGTAAAAAAAGAAAAATGCGAATTATATAATTATCTCTACAATTCTTTCCTGGTTAATCTTTTTCTTAGCGAGGAAATTTTTTCACTCTTCATAAAAGTATTTCTCTCTTTCAAACCCTGGAATGAGTATCACATGTGCTTTCATCAAAACGTTCGTCCAAAGTCCGTCCTGTAGTAGCGAGGGGTCCCCGGAGTCTTCTTTCTCGTGTACTCCCACATCCTTCGAAGGGCCACCGGTTGCCGGGACGACGACGGCGGCGGCGCCACCTATGTTTGTTTTTGACGAGCGCTCGTTTCGCGAAGAAATAAACGTAGCAAAAAAAGGAAAAAATATACTGGTGGGAGGTCTCGGAGAGAATATTTCTTTTTTTAACGTGTCCATCCTCATGATGGTGATTTATCCTCGGCGTTGGTTTAGTATTGGTTTTTTACGACTTTGTGGTTTTCGTCTCGCATAAAATTTTCCCAGAATTCCCCATAGAGGGCTTGCGCCAAACGTACTAGAGTTGAACGAAGTACTTGATATTTATGCTATCATATTTTTTTGTTCCCCGAATATTCTTCAGATAACTGCTCACTCAGTGTATTTTTGTGACGCTGTACCAAATTGATAAGCATTTATATATATTATTCGAGTTGTTTTTGGACAGCAGGGTTAGTACTGCCATGTGTTAAGAGTGATAAATTTAAAATAAATCTTATGTTTATCAGAACGTGGCATTATGGATTTGGATTGTATATAGATGCTTTCCGAGCAAAATTACAAAACATTGCTTATGTTTCCCAAATAATATTACATTAAGGAAAGGAATAGCGAAGTGATCCTTTTAAAAAAATAATTTTTGGGACATGCTTCTTCAGAAAATTAGAATATTGTTTGGAAGAAATGTATTTGGCTAAATTGTTTTCATCCAAAATAATGGACTTGAGTATTATTTGCCGTAGAGGAAACGAAGAGGCTGAGCCAATGAGGCAAGCCTCCGACTGAGCTCCGTTGCCATGATTACAAAGTTCCCAGTGCGCATGAAAAACGGAGGATATGAGCATAAGTACAATCTTCCTCTTTTCAATGATACCTGGCTGCATCGATCCCTACTCTGTTTACCATTGCAAATCATATTCTCGGCGAATGCGCTGCGTGGCGCACTAGTCGAAAGTATGGAGTTAGTTGTAGAAAATAGTCGAGCAAAAGAGGGAGAATAAACGATAGAGCTTTTACTAAATCGAAGGGTAATATCTATATGATGATGATATAACATATGAAGTGAAGGAATCGGCAGTTGAGGCAATTAACTAGTGTGATATGATTAAAAGAGATTGAAAAATATAATTTGTAACAAAGATATGTTCTACAGTCGGATAGTATTATACTAAATACAGGAGTTACCGATAATTGAAAGATAGGTCGAAATGCTGAGGACATATTAAGGATATAGATACACTCCGAGTTACATATTGAATTTTTCTTCTTCTGAACGACTCTTTTTTAAAATTCGTTCGAAGTATTGCATCAATTTACTTCTCGGCCCTCTTTCCTTTCACCTTTCACGCAGATTAACAATGTACAATATGTCACTTATCTTCATAATTAAATTACCATCAATTTTATTTCACAAGGAACTCATTATAAAATTGGTACGTCATAAGATATTCTAAGATGTGATAGATGCAGCGTGAAAATCCTCGCTTTCTCTTAGAATTTAACGCGGAATCAAAACTTTCTATTCCTCCATTGAATGGTCTCAAAAGGGTTTGACATACTACGAAGTCTTCCTTGAACAATATCGGTAGAATTGACATCATATATAGACTTCCAGCATTCCAACGTGTTATTTATTTTCTCCTTCATGATAACTTGTTGGTAATTCCGAAATGTTCCACCGTAAGAAAAAAAACACGGAGAAAATTTTCAGATGTGATTGTAACTCAGGTGTATCCGCTGGTCCTCGATTTCAAGTTTCGTTATGGCTACTCGGGGATAAAGTGAGGAATAAAAGAGAAAAGAGACGTTGTAACAACTTGCTTACCTCCTGACCTCTACGACCTCCCATAGGCTGACCTTAACTCATTCCTACAGGTCTACAGCGAGACCAACTCTCACAATCGTATATTTTCCTTACCCCCGAACCAACCCCTCTCTCTGTCCCCCTCTCTCTCCCTCTCTTTCCTTGTATACCTCTCTCTCCCCTCTCTCCTCTCTCTCTCTCTCTCCCTTTCCCTATCCCTCTCTCATCTCATCTCTCTCGCGCTCCCTCTTTTCCTCTATATCTCTCTCTCCCCCTCTCTTTCTCTCTCTCTCCCTCTCTCCCCATCTCTCATCTCCCCTTCTCCTCTCTCCCTTCCTCTCTTCTCTTTCCCTCTATCCCACTCTCTCCCCCTCTCCCTCTCTCTCCACCCTCTTTATACATTTCTTTAATCCACTCCTACCTCCTTTTCCTTCTCTTCTCTCTTGCTTTCTGTGTTTTCTTTGTTTCTCCTCCTCATCTCCCTCCCTCCATCTTAAGACCTTTTATTTCCCATTGTTCCCAACGCCCACCACTATGTTTCTTCGTATCGCGTGGACCTTCTCCCATCTTCCTTCATCTCATCTCTCACTCTCCTTTCTCGGTGTCAATCTCCTTCTTCCAATCTCTATCTCTTTTTCTCCTCTTCTTTATCATTCTATTTTTCTTCTCCTTCTACTTTATTCATTTCCTCTTCCATCCCTTTCAAACCATTCCTCTATCTCTCTCTTACTCTACCTTCGTCAACTTACCTTCTTTACGCCCCATATATTACCATCCTAAATCGGTTCTCACTCTTATTCCCCTTCTGATATCCACCTCTTTGCCTTTTTTTTACTTCCATGCTTCGCTCTTCCTCTCCGTCTTTCCTATGCTCTCTCGCCCCTTTCTCTTATTTCCCAGTTCCGTTCGTTTCTCTTCGTGTTTCTCTTTTAGGGTTTTCACTTTTCCTCCATCTGGAGGTCGCTTTTTTATCAGTTTCCTCCGAGGATCCCCCCCCCGCCTTTTCACTTAAACTCATTTCGTCAGCGTTTCTTTGTGTTAAAATTGGTTTGAGACTCTGAAAACGCGAATTGATCAACTAACTTGTTTTTTTTCTCTAATCGGGTCCGGCGGTCATATTTTGGGACGTAATTAAACTCTCTTCAAGAGAAATAAACCAAAATTATTTAATTTGACCAAATGAAAAAAACTAAAAGTTTTAAATACCGTAAAGCTTTTTAATGTGTAATTTAACGCAAGAGATAATTAGAAATGCCAATATAAAGCGTATGTTAATCGATGATTAAATTTAAAAATTGAGTTGCCCGATGCTAAAAAATAAACATTTTTTGTCGTTCCATTTGATCGAACCTTCCGTGATTTTCTCCTTTCCGGCACATTTCGTCCCGTTCATTGTACCTTCGTTATTTCGTAACCTCTCATCGCTGTCTTCACTTTCTCCCCTTTTGTTTCTAGATTTCATATAAACATTTTTATAACTCTACATTCATCTCTTTTTTGCTAATAACTCAGGGTTTCCGTTAATTTGAATTCTGATTTATCGTTCACCTGGACCCTTGCCTTGCCTCAATTTAAAGCATATCTTAACGAGATTTTTCCTTTTTGATTGTTTTATAAATCGAATCGTTTCCATGGAAATCGATGAGACCATACGTTTCCAGCGCTCTCTTTTGCCTTTCTTCAAAAATAAACGTAGAATATACGATGAATTAAATTTTTACGTGGCAAAAGTTTGGATTTTGCAGCTCTAAATTTTCATCGTCGTGCGATACGTTCGAGGCATCAAGTCCTCTTGGGGCATTTTGTTCAAACGCTCGCTCCAAAAGGGGATTCCTATTAATATTTGTTGAAATGAGATGATGGTTATGCGGTTGGATTAGTTTTCCTCGCCGAGTTTTGACCGCCACATGTATCTTGTACTCGCAACTTTCCGGCTTCTGTGGCCTCTCCTCTACTTTTATTTACATATCCAGCGTTTATTTGCAGCCATAAATACACACACATATCTACTTACATAAATACTTGCATATATACCTAAATAGACACATAAACTCACGAACAGAAATTTCCCGGATTTTCGTTGCCGTGACGTTTTCTCTTTAATTTTGGCCATTCTCATCGTTTCGCCCCTCGCTGTTTCCCAAAAATCCTCTCTTCCTTAATATTCATTTCTCCATAAAAAATGCTTCCAGAGAAACCATGGCCCATAAGTTTTTCCTTTCCCGACATTTATTTTTCACCCTCTTTCCTAAACTCATGGAGCCGGAAGGGTAGTGGGAGAGGGAAAAGCACAACTTTTTTTAAATTTTCCACCAAAACCGTCTTACGGTTTTTAGGCGCACGTTGTTTCGCCGCAGCCTCGATCTAACAACACTCCCTACAAAATGGGGAAATTTTCTTTTTTGATTCTTTCTTCCTCTGCTTCTCTTCCTCTATCCCAATCTCGTAGACACAAACGACAATTCTTTTTCTTTTTTTACTTTCCACCTCTTACTTATTCCGTCTTCCTTATCGCCTATTCTGATTTTTTTATACTCGCAGCACGAAAACATCTATTTTCTCCTATATTGTTACAAACGCTGCAATTTCGTACCAGCCCACGGCCTCTTTTTAACCTTATATTCTAATTGTATTAATTTATTTTAAATTTTATTTGTACTTTTTCTCCTTTTTCTATTGTTTGTTTTTATTTATGGCTAATCAGCTTCTTCGTTTATTATAGCCACTTTTTCTATTGTTTCACTCCAACCAGCAAATATGTATTAGCATTTTCACGTTAATTGTAATAAATTTGCCAATCGGGTTTAGGTGTAAGAGGGTGCCAACAAGCCTCAACCTCTCCCAAGTAAAGTCAGTCGTCTGTCTGCGTCTACTTTGCTTTCTCCATCTTCTGGGCTTCTACATTCTATCGTATCTTTCTCTCCCTATTTACCTCCCTCTCAATTTTCCTGTCTTCCTCTTGAGCTGCTCTTTATCTTGCGAATGCTAACTCGAGTGGTATCGCCTTAACCATCCTCCATTAATTTACCTACTCCTAGGATACCAAGTTTTTTTTGCACCCTCTCAATCCTTTCTCCTCTTTAAATTTTCGCCATCACGCCGAGGTTCGCCGATAACAAATGCATTGGCTCTAGCCTCGTTACTTCACATAATCCCTGATTTACTAACAATTTGTCATTATTTTCAACCCCTTCGTTTGACTGCGCCCTCTGTAAATTTACACAATGAATACAAAGGGACTCCTATAAATGACAAAATTCTAAGTTGTTGAGAGTTTCAGGATGTGGTAATGTTTTAAACAATTTCAACGTCGCTTGGAATATGATTGTGTGTGTAAATCGAGGATACAAACTTCCTCGGAATGCCGATCATTGATTATTTGTTTTTTTTTGTATTATTTTTGCAAAGTCAAAGTTGAATTGGTGTACAAATAATGTTTAAATAATTTCATCTTCATGCATGCATGTTATTTTGACTCGGAATTTCAACAGTTTGTCATTCACGCTAAATTTTATAGGGCATCGAAACTTCATTTTAACCATTATTCACTTTAATATAATACTTCAAGTCCAAATCAATTGGTTTTTCTGCAGTAAAATAAACTAAAAATATGAAAATGAACGAAGAAGATGAAATCTAATATAATGGAAACAACATAGAGAAATCTGTAAAAATAATTTGTTTTGTTCGATAACCAGCTGAAGCCTATTGCCGCATACTCGATCCTATCTCCACATCAGCTAGTTTACTAAAACCGCTTCATATTTTTGTAAAAACAGCGGCTCTCGTAGAGAAACTAGCCGGCGAGAATATATCAAATCATTGCGGAATGAAGTATTAATTGACGACTATAATTCACATCCGTCTTTTCCTCTTTTCTAAGTTTTTTAAAAGCATTATTTGTCATTCTTTTCCTATTTCTTTCAGGATCAACACTTCGTGCCATTTTATTTCACGTATATTCTTGCCCATTCATATCGCATCATTCTTTATCTTTTACCTTGTTTTCTCCATCTTCTTCTCCCATCCTACCTCCTTTAATCCCCCATCGGCCTCTGCTCACCCCTAAATCACCGTATTACCACCCCCTTCACCGTTTCCTCCCCTTCTCCCTCCCTTTCCAATGACCTCCTCCCCCTCCGCCACCACCCCGTACGTCCACCCTCTTCCCGCTCTGACCTCATCTACCCCCAACTCGCCGTCCCAGGACATTATTCCTACTCCCTCACCATCACCTCCGTAAATAGAACCTGCTGGTTCTGCTCCCAAGGCCAGTGAGGGAATGGCCTCTTCCAGCCAAAGGGTGATGGTCCTCTCTCCCTCCCTGTATCTCAACCTTCGTTTCCTCCCTCTCCCGCACAAACCCTTGTTACTCTCTCTAACTTTTTCTTCTTCCTTACCCTCTACCTTCAACCCCCTCATATTATGCGCCTTTTCCTATATATATAATAGATATATCAGCGGTGGCCAAGTCTGCTTACCCTCAGAACCGCATATGATAATCTTCCTAAGTTTTACAACCGCAAGACACGCATTCTGCGCACAAATATGTATGAACAGTATACCTACCTTCTATTTAATGCAATACAGAGAGACTGCGTGCCCATTAAGCATCCCCAAAAGTTCTTACTCGCACAGAGTTATCCCATCCTGACGTGATAAGCCTTGATACGCTCTTGGCTGTAAATGGATACGAGCCGTACGTTAAGCTAAAAGACCCGCATGCGGCTCGCGAGCCGCTCTTTGGCCACCCCTGCCATATATTATACGTATATATACTATGTAGTATATACCATACTGTACGCCATATACTATTGCTTACTAAATTTATTTTTTCTCCGGGTATTTCGTTAATCTTTTCAAACT
Organism: Tanypteryx hageni; assembly: GCA_028673005.1. Taxonomy (NCBI): domain Eukaryota; kingdom Metazoa; phylum Arthropoda; class Insecta; order Odonata; family Petaluridae; genus Tanypteryx; species Tanypteryx hageni. The sequence continues at coordinate 40,601,113 of CM054112.1, read as the reverse complement.
TTCACCACTTAGCTACTTCTTACGTGATCAACTTTCCAGCACCTTTAAATTCCACTATAATCCTCCTAGATTCTCTCCCTCTCAACCTTTTCAGCACTTCCTTTCCAACATACCTTTTCTTCATTCTTTCTTTCTTTCTTTTATCCTCTTTCCAATCGCCCATCTTCTCTTCCGCGCATTCATCTTATCCTTCGCATCTCCCTTTCTCCCAGTCCCCTCTGCTCTCCACTCCGCCTTTCCTCCCTCCTCTCCACCTTATGCCTTAATATCCCTCCTACTCTCTCGCAATCTCCTTAACTCCTTGAGGCAATCATAATTCTCCCCAACACTTCCTCCCCTCCCCTCTTTTTCCTTCCATTCTCTCACCCTCCCTCTCTCATTCTCATACAACTTTCAATATCTCCGCGCCTTGTACGCCAGTGAGTAAGATTTTCTCGCGTTTAATGGCGCGCCTCTTTCGACAACGTACAAATTGCAAATTAGCGCGATCATAAAATACGCATGCTGCTGCTCCAGCGCGAGCTTATTAAAGGCAATTACTAAGTTGCGGAATGAATTAGAGGAGGAATGCTAGGGATGGGGCACCGTGGGTCAGTACCCCCTGAGCTCAATTATGCCATTGCTCTCGCGGGGTCCGAAGAGGCGCGAAGATGTACACGGTAGACGCGTGATTTAGCGTGCGAAGAAATTAAGAAGCTTCGCATGCGTCACTGTCGCGTTAGAGAAATTAGCACGTATTGCGCGTACGGTAGAAAATTGCCGGTGATTTTTAAAAAGAATTTTATTCAGTAAAAACGAACCGGTTAGGTAATTATAAGCGTTCATCTGCAACGAATCAAGTAATGCATAATGCGTATTTCGAATAAACAATTATCGGGGAAAATAATCTCATCTCATACATAATGAATGCGGATCGATCGGTCGCTGTATTCGTGATGAATTTAGATTGTTTTTTTATTCACGAAATCTGTTTATAACAACTTCTTGTCATTCCGTCCGTTTTGTTTTTGCCTGGATTAAATTGGCCCATTTATGAAACGTCAAACTAAGCTGATTTTTTAATTTAAGCACAGCATCATCTTTGGTATTCTGTCCGCAGACAAGTCCGTGAGTATATTCCAAGTTGCTCCTCCACGTTCTTCTATCCACGGCAAACTTCAATTGATTTCAAATGTATGCACTGGTTTTACGTGTTTTCTAAGATTTATTATCCTCCGAGAAGTTGGTAGTACCGATTGCAATGAGCAAGCAAATTTGAAGTTAGAATTTGGCATTAATATTATGGGCAAAATAACTTATTCCTTTGAGATTTCAGTGAATGACGCCAATAAATTAACTCAATTTAAAATCAATTTACTGCTCTCGGTAGAAATTCCTGTGTTTCGATTCAAAATATAATTGATTTTCTAACGTTCAGTCAACTCATATGTATCATTAAGGAACTTCGATACCACGGACGGTGTATTCCAAAGGAAATTAGTAAAATCTTTCGGGATTCGTGATATTGCAGTTAAATTAGTTTAACGAATCCTATATGGGAGTGAAGACGTTCAAGTATGCTACGCTGCGAATCAAATTATCCAAGCTCACGACGTCCATTAAGTCATTCAACTTCTGTAGCAACGCAAGAATAATTTCAAAAGTTTTTCTTTATGGACCTCCTTCCCCCTATTTCCTTCTCTCTTTCTCATTACAAATTACCACGTCATTTGAATAAATGGATTGGCGCGCCGGCAACGATAAAAATACGCTTAAAAAGTTTCCTCGTTAGTCAGTTGTTTGAAAATGTAGTAACTGTCCTTTAAACTCTTTCCTTACCAATTGACTTCTCTCTCTGTGATGGAAGGAGATGATGTTTACACGGTGGACTTATATATATATATATATATATATATATATATATATATATATATATATATATTACAACATCTTTAATCCACATTCTCGTAATCCGGGAACTCCTGTGCTACGGAATAAATCATGGAATTTTTTCCGATACTGCCGTTCTGACGCCGGGCATTTAAATTAAAAACTCATAAAATTCTTTCACACACATATCATATAACAAATAAACTCCCTTTCAGAACAGGAAGGAAGGCGGAAACTCAAACCTATTCACTTGAATATAATGTAAAGTACCATATTCGTCCGACGATTCTAAGTAATTTTAAAATGCGAATGAAAATTGCGTAGCATTGCTTCTCGTAACTGCCATATAAAATTCAGAGGGAGATACAAAATCGAGATTCTATTCTATTCTTGCTATAATGATTTCATATATTTTTTACCCTCCATTATGGCCAACTCCCGTCATCCGGAAAATTCCATAGTCCGGCATAGATTCTCCCCCGGACTAAAGAGATTGTACCATATATATGTTACAGTAAAGGTACGTAATGGGGAAATATGTACATTTACCGGTAAATGTGCACATTTACCGGTAAATGTGCACATTTACCACCAAGCTAGGTAAATGTAAGTTTAAGTTTCCAGAAATACATATTATCCGTACATTTCCCGGTAAATGTGCACTTTTACCGATGTGCCTTGGTAAATGTGGAAACGAGCAAGAATGATAAACGCTACACTTTAATAATTACGTTAATTTATTATAAAAATCATCGAGGGTTCGGCTCTACTGGTATATATTAAGATGGACGCTTTCCAACCCGAGGGGGGAACACAGTGAATGTGAGGAGGAACCAAAAACACTTTGACTAATCTACCCAACCCGATGCGACCGAGTAAAATTAGCCTTCATGTTCAAATTTAGCTGTGCACATTTACCACGAAATTTACACATTTACCGGACAACGCATATTTACCGTACTTCTAAACTGCAACAGATGTTCGCGACGCCGCCAAGTTGTGGCCTGTGTTGCGACGTTAATCCACATTTACCTGTGTCTCTAGGTAAATGGGTACATTTCCCCAATCCAATCGGTAAAAGTATGTTATACTTACATTTATCGAACTTGGTGGTAAATGTGCACATTAACCGGAAAATGTACACATTTACCGGACTACGCACATTTACCGTGACATATATATACATGTTTCACAATAAATATTACACCATTAAAGCACATTTTATGAGAATTTCTCTAATTAGAAAGTTAATGTAAGCATTATTATTGATTTACGCAAAACTTTCAGCCATTCAGAGATTATTTTCTTTTGAATTTCGTTATTTCAATTAATAAAAATGTAATTCAACTTCGCTTTTGCTATGTATATTCTCGAACACACTATATGTGTGTATATATACAATAGGATTTCGAGGTTTAACAATGTAATGGGTTGGCATGGCAACATCCCGTTAAAATGGCAAGATTTCCCCATACACATAGCTAATTCCCATTGTTCTCATTGGTGCACATTTCTTTTTCCGTATCGTTATATTATATATATATATATATATATATATATATATATATATATATATATATATATATATATATATATATATACCAACTGTACCACCCGCAATATCATTTACCTCCTGAGATGCACCCAATGTCCCGCCTTTTATGTTGGCCTCACCAGCAATCCCCTCAACATCCGCATGAATGGCCACCGCAACAGCGTCATTCTCAAACGACCGCTGCCGGTGGCCGTTCATGCGAACAGACATAATTTAAAGTTCAACAACTGCTTCACAGTGAGAGTCATTCGCGCTCTCCCCGACAATGCTTCGGCTCCCCAACTCCGTCAGTGGGAGCTTTCGCATATCCATCTCCTAAACTCCTTCACTCCCCCAGGCCTCAACCTTCGATAGCTTTTCACACCCTTTCTGTCTTCTTCCAACACCCTACCCATCCCCAACCCCCTCCGTTTCCTCCAATCCTCGACCTTTCCGTACTACCCTTCCACCCCCATGCCTCCACCCAGTGTCACCGCCATCAGTTCTCTCTCTGTAGCTGAAGAAGGAGTAGTTCCGAAAGCTTTACGTTTGTGATGTTTCTGTGTTTTTGTGTTATTTTACGTGTGTCGCTTCGACATCCCCGGAGCCTCGCCAACCTGAAGTCGTCTGATTGGCGAGTGCTCACTGGGTTTCCTCATCCCAACACCTTGTTGACATCCATATATTCATTTTACCTTTCCTTTTCCGTAAGTTGTTATATATATATATACACACACAGGGTGTCCGGTGACTTTATGTCATAACTTCGGGATCTTATTCCTCAAGTGATTTTGAGTAAAAAATGTCATATGAGCATGGGTCCGATTCTCATTTGTTACAGAGCTACGGGCAATTGAAATTATCTCGTACTTGGATTTTTACAACTTAATGGCTGAAAAATGCATTGTTTAAATAAATATTCGTATACATTTTTAATTGTTGAAAAATGGACTATTTAAATAATCATTCTTTTACATTGATACTTAATCCATTGTTACAACAATTGTTCAAAATGGCCGTCTTCAGCTTGGATGCACAATCTGGCCCGTTTGAGTAGGGAACGTGAAACAGCACGAAGAACTGCAGCGTTATTAACGTGCCTCGCAGCATCAAAAATTAGCTGAATAAGTTCTTCCTTCGTGCTCACTTTGGCTTCATACGCAATGTTTTTCATTTGCTCCCACACATGGAAATCCAACGGAGTGAGATCCGGAAACCTCGGTGGCCAATACTGCGCATCGCCACGACCGATCCAACGGCTAGGGAACTTCTTATTAAGATACAGCGTACCGTTCCTACTAAAATGGGGGGTTCCCCGTCATGCCTGCGAGCTTGCAAATTACGTCCACGTCTGTTGTGCAAGCGTCATGCTTCTCATTGTTGTAACAATGGATTAAGTATCAATGTAAACGAATGATTAATTAAATAATACATTTTTCAACAATTACAAATGTATACAAATAATTATTTAAACAATGCATGTTTTCAGTCATTGAGTTGTACAAATCAAAGGACGAGATAATTTCAATTGCCCGTAACTCTGTAACAAATGAGAATCGGACCCATGCTCATATGACATTTTTTACTCAAAATCACTTAAGGAATAAGATCCTTAAGTTATGACATAAAGTCACCGGACACCCTTATATATATATATATATATATATATATATATATATATATATATATATATATATATTGGTTCTACAAATTTTATGTGGATACTTTTCGGAATGGCTAACATTTTACGAGATATGAGTCCTAAATTGCACATTTCATGAAAAGTCGTTGGATAGAAGCCGTGAATGAACGTGCGTACGGACGGGCAGACAGACGGACAGGGCGTAGTTAATAGGTGCTTACGTTGGTAACGAAAGGTGCCTAAAAAAAAAGAAATAACTCGCAATCGTAGCATTTGCATATTCATCTTCTAGGATGCTGTTTCTCCTCTTAGAAGGTTCTCTGTTAGTCCCTGAGTGGCGCGCTCTCTGTCCCTTGGGCACGTCTCTCCATTTCATCATCCCCCTCTCTCTCTCTCTTTCTCTCCTCCTCTCTCCTCCGACCTCCAGAGGCTTAAAACTCCCGTCTTTCCCTCCCATCTCTCGGAAATGCGGACTTAACCAAGTTTCGTGTTTGTGCTCTTGCGAGGACGTCACCGCGATTTACACACACAACTCTATACATACACGCCTATCGTTAAGTGAAGGATTTGAGATTTTACGTTTTCCTTCTCTCTCTCTCATACGACGTAAAACTCATTTTAGTGCCGGCGTTAAAACACGGCGCCAAAGTTTTAATTTATGCACGTGAATGTTCCGGAGAGTTAAAAACCGTGACTAATCTCGGTGGGCGTTCTCAGAGGGATCGTTTTTCCATAATTGTACTTCTGTCCGACAAAATGACGAACATCTTCCGCCGTCTGCGTACAGTTAATTGTACGAGTGTCAAGTTCTCAGCGGAGAAGTCTCAACTGCGTTTCGCTCAGAAACATGACGATTTAAAGTGTAACGAATTCGTCGTAGCACTTAGATTTGAATCGTTGTTTATCATTTGAAATGAGTTTTCAGTTTGTTTTGGTTTAAAAATGTATCCCATTTCCAGCTTTATATATATATATATATATATATATATATATATATATATATATATATATATATATATAAGATGAAGCTGATGATGTTTCTCTGCAACGAAACAATGATCTTTTAAATATACATTTATGTGGAATATACCACGCTATATTTTCATCATCATGGTGTAGTTCTACAAAGTTACGCCGGAAACTATTACATATTATTAAATAGATATTGAAATATTATAATGATTTGGTAATTTACGGACCTATATTGTTAGCGAGCGAAAATGTCGCCTCTAATGGTCCTACATGATTAAGCTCTAATTACAGCGGAAATTAAACTGGAAATAATTAGGATATATTTAGGCCACTGCTTATTTTGAATGATAAACTCAAGAGCCTTCTTGAGGAATGCGCTGTGGTTGCGACTGCACCCGTTACCGTCACCTCTACTTAAACCTTTTAGCTCCTGTAATTTTATATTATATTATTGTCCTTTTCCTCCTAATTTATTGCTATAAGAACTCTTTCAAAATAATAATCATTCAAAACTGGAGTCCATAAAATTTGTAATTGATAAAATGCCAAGCGAAATACTGTTCCATTCGGTCCCAAAAATATTTAAGCCGGTGCCTAGTAGAGTATCTCTTAGTGTTATTTTATAAATCAAGTAAATATTAAAAATGATTTTTGACTCGTATTGCAAGTAATGTTTCAACTTCTAATCATGCTATCGCCGCCATACCTACGGATTTTTATATCCCTTTCTCTCTAAATTTCATAACTTTTCATGTCTTTTATGTTTGTCACCTCTTCTTTTCTATAGAAGAAATCAACTCGATTATTACGCAATATGTCTCGACGCTATTGCTCTCAAACTGCTGTTCTCTTTATTACGATTGTTTTCATTCCCCATCTCCCCTCTCTCGCTCTCCGTCTTTCCTTTTCCCTCCACTTATCTTCGCTTTCGTCTCCTCCTCTCGAATATCACGTCGTATTTTTTTATGACTGCGGCAGTCTGTTTAGAGTGCCTCTCCGCGCGATCCGTCTTTCCGGATGGGATGTTCGCAGAGTGTGATGACAGTCGCTAAAAAACACTCCTGAAGACTATGCCTGCCAAAATAAAACCTATATCGACAAGGCTAAAATAATACCCATCGATCTCCGTCCCATACTTTTCCGGTTTACTTTTCCTGTCCTCGTATCACCGCAATGGCCGGCATTTGTCTTCACGTCTCCGAATTATTATCAATATGTATTGAAAATTTTATGGAGTATTTTTGCACCACATACAGTACGTAGGTAAAGGCGCTAATAGGTGTTAACCCTCGAGAAGTGAAACCTTCTACCGTAACGGGAAGAGTGGGACTGGGTGCTTTCCACCCAGCAGTTAAAAAAATTCACTGCTCTTTCTCTATGCTCTTTCATTTCCATTATAATAATATGTCTGTGCATTTTACAATACCTGAATGGGCACCTCCCTCTGAAAGCTATTAAGTATTCGTCAATACATATATATATATATATATATATATATATATATATATATATATATATATATATATATATATAGGCTGGATTGATACTGCATATATTTCAAAAAGAAATTTCATTTTAACAAAATATTTTTAAAAATGTATCTTAATGTAATAAAAAAATGAATGACAGAAACAAAAAATAAACGAAACTTACCTTTAAAATGAACAATGAAAAGCAATCTTAGGAGAAAAAAACCGTAAAACGGGAAGGAGCACTTGGTGTTTTCCAACCAGGCATGACTACACTGGGTTAACATGGAGCGTAGTAGAGGATATGTTTCTCCTAGAACTATTAGGGATCACAACAGCATATTCAAGCCTGCATAAGAGATTTTTAGGGAAGTTGTTGCACTGCACCTCTTACCGCCCACCTTCCTGGTGGATTGAGGGTATTTTGCATAATGAAATGTTTTCTCCCTGACGTGCATGGTTTTCTGACGTTTTTATCAGAATAAAACGATTAGAGGTCTAATGCAAGACGGAACTCTCAGTTCATACTCTATTAATTTGCATATTTGATTAACTATCTGACTACTGCTCTTAACTTTCTCTATTCTGAATTCATCCTCGTTCTCTTTATCTCTCTCTCTCTCTCTCTCACCTCCCACTCATCTGAATGTGGAACCTCCCCGAAGGCGCTTGACACAGTAGTTCCGCCCGTACCCATCCACCTTGGGAGATGCCCGACTTTTTCCCTGCATTCCACGAGGAGCTAGAAGGGCACAGTCTTTCGCCGTTCTCTCTGGCGGCAGTTGTGGAATACGCTTTCCGCTCGTCTCCTTCCTTCGGTCCATCTTTTTAAAAGAGCTTCGGCATCGCGAGAAAGTTTCCACTAGGTCGCATTCCTTCTCCCTATTCCTTTTTCCTTTCCCCATTTCTTCCACTTCTTCTCTTTCATCCTCTGTCACCCTCTCTCTATCCCTCTCAATCCTCTCTTTCCTCTCTCTCTCTCTCCACTCTCTCTCCCTCTCTCTCCTTCCCTCTTCCTACCACTTTCACCTCTCTCTCTCTCCTTCCTTTGAACCTCTATCTCTCTCGCTCGCCGACCTGTCGACTCCATCTCCGAGAAGCGTGCGTGGAACCTTTTAAGATATTCGCTTTCGGAGAAGAGAAAAGATCAAGACTTTCACCCAGGTCTAGGTTACGGGTCCAGGTAAATAATAAAATTTTAAAAATTTCTTCGGATCTGTGCCAAAAAAAAACATGTCGAACTGATTGATATCGGTTTCCGAGTTCGTCCGCTTAAAAACTTTGAGGGCGTTGCTGTCTGCTGCGTTCCATTGTCTCTTGAGTCCTACGGATACCATGCGATGCCAATTGATCGGGATGAAACGAAATTCCGGGTCAAGATGGTGTATTTTTTAAAGGTTTTGAAGGCGAATCGAGAGTTGTTCTTTTGGATAGCGAGTCTCGATGTGTGTTGTTGTAGTTTGGTTGGAAAGCAAGGCTACTCCTTTATATTTCGGAGCACGAATTAATCACCCCATTCACGGCCACCAAAAGTAGGCCTTGAATTATTTTTATACTACTTTTCCAGGTTTAAAGGGCGGTATTAACATCGGTCGTTAATTGGTTTGGATCGGCTCGAATCAGGTCGACTTGTGGACTTCTGTCCCTTACGCAGTTTAGAATTTCTATATAGAGTTTGGTGCTAATGTCAATTTTTCTAATTCGTCATCCTCGAATTGGGACACGAGAGATTAGGCCAATCTGTCTATTTGCCCAAATGCGAAAACTAATCAGAGCACAATGTTGCAATCTGTTTGACACACACACACACACGCACGCGCTCACATACACACGCACGAACACACACACACACTTGATTTTCGCAAAAGTATTTCGAATTTTGTTGTTGGGTTTGTCCATTTGCTGTTAAATAAATAAAAGACATTTTCGATGCCATTGGGAATTTCAAATCATACTTTCCTGCGACCCAATTGCGCACACATTGAGCTCTTGAATAACAGATAAACAGAGAAATCGTTGATAAACTCCTCTCTTCCCCTTCTGGAATAATTCTCGCAATTTTCAAATTCTGTTTTCCATAAGCGCTTATCGGAATAGCAGGTCCTGTCACATTTCCCGAAACATCGACCATTACTAAATGTAACGCTTCTCTCTCTCTCTCTCTCTCGTAATATTTCCGATGCAGCGCCGCAAAAACGAACGAAGCAAATATTATCGAAAAGGGGTAACCTCCATTGATATTTGTTTTGGTCTCTTTGTCTTTGCGGTATCTGGGTCGCCACTCCTCTCTCTGTTATTCGGCGCAAGATCGATCCGCGACTCGCAAAGAACTTCCGTTTACATTTCCCACCGCGATTATCTAGTCGTTGTCATCGATACCCCGGAACTTTTTATTTTTCAGCGTCGTTCCTTTCAAGCCTTAATAGCGTCGAAGTCGTCATTAGGGAGAAACGAAATATCTTCCGAAACGATTTCATTTCTTCCCTTTCAATCGCTAGTCTCGTGAAATATCGACTGGTGTCTCATTTGGCTACATAAAAGGCAAAAAAAATGACGCCAGGAACTTCTGGAATTGCAGACACGGAGCCGTTGCGTTTAAAGAAATTGAAAATAAATTTGAGAAAAATTAACCTGCATAAGAGGATGCTTTAGAAAAATATATTTTATTTAATTGAGTATTATCGGTCCTCTTGGAGAACAATTCAACGCCTCGTGTTCAAGTCTCTTCCAGTGTTATTCTAGATATCCTCCATAATCATCCCGTGCTTTCTCCGTAAAATGGGAAAATATTTGTTTTACCAGTTATAGAGGGGTCTTCCAAAAAATGTATGTTACTTGTAGTACGATGGCGAAATATCTTTTTCTCTTACTATTGGGTAAATGTCGTATTTCGAATAAGTTTGGTTTTCCTAATATTTTAATAGGTTAAATGGAAATGTAGCTTTTTCAGTAGTGATAGACTCAATTTCAACTAAATTTCATCCAACTCCAATTCGGACCCCGTTGCTGTGCGCCGACAGACTGAAAGGATAGCTTAGGGAAGCTAATAAGGTCTTCCGCGTTACTCCGAAGCCGTTTACTTTTATCTATCGCTCTTCCACGTATACTCATTATCATAGGCCGATTCGTCATTTAGGTTGCACATAAACACCGTTACCGCACTTCTTTCATATCCTGTTTCGACATGGTCTTGGTCACTTCCTGTCTCTCGGTAACCAATCTATAACAAAGATTATCAGCGAACACGCCCATCCGCATTGCATATTATGGTTTTCGTATTCCCTTCTCCAATTCTTTGTTTGGTCTTCATATCTTCATTTTTTATCGATATAATCTTTATTTTTCTAATAAACAACTTTTCTTCTGGCAAACTCTAAAATTGGGCGTACGTATCGATTTCTTCGCTAATCCGACGTCGCGGATATTTGTTCTTTCGACAAATATCAATTCACAAAAATCTTTACTATTTTTAACGGTCAATTTTTTTGATTCCCCTCTAAGTTAATACGGTAACACAATCACTCACTGAGTAGTATTTAAATATTCTTGCAAAAGACAACGATTGAAAGGCCGCCGCCAGACAAACGAATTTCTTTCGGCATGCGCCTCCCGAGAGAAATCTGCATGTTTACCAACTGTCTCGCACCGAAAACTCGATTTTTATTCGGTATTGTTTCGTCAAAGACAAACACTCCACGTGAGTATGGATTCTTTTAATATATCCGCCGACAAGAAAAATAATAAACGAATATCTCCCTATCTCTCTGTCGCTCAAACAAAAGAGAGACGAGAAGTAAGCAATGGAATAGCTCTTTTTCCCTCTATTCATTCTGCACTACAACTCTCTCTCTATCTATCTCAGTGTCTTTCTGTTTGCACAATTGGTGTCTGGTTGGATCGGCGTGGGACGTAGAGGGAGGAATGACGATGTGTTGGGAATATAGGCATTGCAGAGGACTTGTTGAAGTGATGCCTCGTGGGAAGGCTCTAAAGGGTGGCTTCTCTTCCAACCCTCTCTCGCTCGCTCACTCTATCTCTCTCCCCTTGTATTCTCTTGGGATGTATATAGCAGTCGCCCAAAGGATTCGGCCGAGTCCACGGTCTCCCGGTAAAGTGTCATGCCTTCTGCTTGGTTGTCACCTAGGAAGTATATCTCCTTGGAGACGGATGCGCGCACGTCACGCGCTAAGTGTTTTTCGGTGCGATAAACATGAAATGCCCTACAAAGTGATAAATTATTTATTTAGAATGTAGAAAACCTCACTACGACGAGTACTATCATGGAGACGTTTTCGATGCAACAAAAACCTTGCCAGAACCAGGCCAAAGTCCTATTGCAGTGGCATTTTACCAATCCCATATTTTGTTTTTTTAGTATTATTCGTTATGAAATTAATAAAAAATGTATATCTACTTCTATTGAGTTGGTTACAGCAACTGAAATTTTGGAATAATGTTAAGAAGCTTTGTTTGGAGAAAAATGTTTGATCCTTTAATACAATTTTGTCTAATAACCATTAGGAATAATTCTCAGCACAACAAAGTGATTTCCGCTTCCTTCAGAATTGGAGTATAACGTGATTTCACTGTGTTGATATTTAGTTAATTTTGTTTATGTATTTTTATTTATTAAAGTTAGCACGACTTCTTAAAATTTTCAACAGCCGATTGTAGTAATAAAAAGCAATTTTAATATTTTGCCAGTTTTCTGAAAGTGTGCAATCAGCCAGTTTTGACATAATAACAGAAACTAAAGTATGCTTTGCCTAAATAAATTTACTTTGCATACTTTTTTGTGAATATGATTAAGTATTATGTTGCTGCCTTTTAAACTCATTGGGAACTGCACTTAAAAAAATCGTGATCGTTAATTGTTTTTCGTGTGAACAATATACACATGTTATCTAAACACTAAAGTAAACAAATAAATATAAATACGTCTCTAGTATTGTATCATATTTTTTTATAGTAAACGAAGTACAATGAACGTCTTCAGAAGACTAGAGAGACAATCTGCCTTTTTACCCTATCTCCAAAAAGGGAAGACATTACTCGTCCTCATAAACTTCAAAAAAGATGGCAGAAGAGCATCTTGACGCGTCAAAACGAAGAAAAAACACATCTTTATGCTCGACACGATAAAAAAAACTCGCACATTTCTCGAGAAGAAGGAGATCCAAAACAGACGAATGATGCAACCGTCTAGCCCTCGGATGATTATTCTTTCACGCCTTTGAATTCGTTTTGATCTTTTATAATCGAGAAAGGGTCGGAGTAGGAGGAGAGAGATGGAGAAAAAACCACCTCCACATGTCTGACACCCGTCAAGAAAGCAGACGTGGAAACGAGCCGGAGTCACGCTGCATTGGTGGACATGTGCGCGCGTCTATGCGACTATAGGCGAAGTCAACGTTCCCTCGGTGCATAGTGACTAGGCATGTTTCTAAACATCTGTTCGGGTCGCAAATGATGCAGCATCCGGGACAACCGCCTTTCTCCTCACTCTACTCTCCCTTACGTAACTGCCTTTTATTTTGCATAGTATGTCCAAAGTCTTAGGCATCCATTTTTTCATCAGGTTATTTATTCATAAAATGCCGACATACAGCAAGAAGCAAATTACAGTTGAGAGACAAACAAATACAAAATAAAAAAACACGATAACAAAAAAATATCTTATGTATATTTATCTTGCTCCGTCTGCAACAACTTCCACCGCGCGCCACTGATTGACTGTAATGCTATTTTTAGCAAACTTTCCGAGTAGGTAGAAGATTTAAATTTGGTAGGAATGTTTGTCTCTTATAGTAAAAGCCATTTACCAAACAAAATCCCAAAAAGGACCCAGGTTCGACTCCAGTAGATAATTTCTAATTCCTATAAGATAACACGTAAAAATCGAATTATCGACTTTTACTCTTTTGCAAATTAAAATTAGAATAAATTGATCTACCATCTTCAGATCTGAACTATTTTAAAGAAAAGTAAATGAAATTTCTTATTCTTATCATCACATTTTTTCCTACGAGACAAAATCGCTCAATTTTAATGTATAAATCATATTTATTTGAAAAATTTAAGCTTTTTAAGGATATGTTGCCTTGCCGACGGTGTCATTGTTAAATCTCGAGATTGTATTGTCGCCTTTATCCTTATACTATAAGAGTTGACGGTGCATTCATGCTGCATACATTAAATTTATGGAAAATTATGATATTTTTTGTGTTAAGATTATGGCATCATTATTTATGCCTTTAGCACATATTTGAATTCTGCCGTCAAAAATTAAAAACTCCTTTCTTACAGATAGACAAACGTTCTCTTCCCAAGTTCGTATTCTAATTTTAAGTAATTTAAAAATGCATTTTTAGAAAGCCTTGCACTGAATCCCATGCTTTCCTTATGGGGTATTGAAATTAAATATTGTGGTTTAAAACACCCCTTAAATATAAACGTTTTGGTAATTTTCGATTTTTCTGGTTGGTTGTGACTAAAAAGCTATACTCATGCCAAATTTCAAGTCTGTAGCTCATTTGAATGTGCCTAAACATTAGTATCTTCCTATGCAGGGTGTCCCAAAAAGATGCATACACATTTTAATGCTGAAAAAATAAACCTTTAAAAATGCAAGAAAGAACAATATTTGGTGTTTGCAAAGCAATAAAATTTTATTACAAGTTGAATTTTCGCAGATGCTCAAAATTACCTCCATTAGCTTCAATGCATTGTTGGCAATGGGTAGCAACCGACTAAAAAATGTCCACCAAGATATCTGCTGGGATGGCTGCTCATGACTGGTCAATTTTTTGCCTGAGTTTCTGAAGTGTTGTTGGTTTCACTGAGTACACTCTATCCTTCAGGTAAACCCAAAAGTAAAAGTCAAGTGGAGTCAAATCAGGTGAGCGTGGTGGGTGCTCAACACTTCCCCCCCGGCCTATCCACCGGCCTGAGAAATTGCTATCAAGAAAGGCCCTAACATCACAATGGTAATGTGGAGGTGCTCCGTATCGTTGGAAAAAAATCCTCTCTTTCATAAAGCTGTTGAATGTTGGGCACAATAGATACCTTAACCAGGTCAAGGCACTGACTACCAATAACAGTCCCCTCAAAGAAGTACGGCCCCACAACCCCTGGACGACACACCACACCAAACTGTAAGACCGGGTAAATTTACTGCCTTGTCTAAATGAATTGAGGGTTTTCTGATGACCAGTACATGCAGTTATACTGGTTCACTGTAACATTCAGTTTAAATGTTGCTCCATCAGTTCAAACAATCTTGTCAACAAAATGTGCATTCTCGTTCACTTTCATTTGAAACCATTCACAGAACTCAGATCTGCAGTCAGGATCATCTTCAGCCAATTTCTATAACAATCACGGAACATAGCATTTCAACTTGGCCAGTTTTGAGAATCCTGTGTACACTTGTTTTACTGATTCCAGTCTCATTAGCACACCACCTTACAGACTTTTTTGGCGATCGTTCGAATAGCTCTAACACCATAGCAGAATTTTCTGCATTCGTGGAAGTTCGACATCTCCCAGATCGTTGCTTGCACATGTCTTGCACATTGCCGTAAGTCTCAAATTTATCACGAATTCTTGAAATTGTGGTTCCTGTTGCAGACTCACAATCAGTCTGGAAATCATGTCTCCGCTGTCTTTGAACCTCACACACATTCTCAAATTTCCAGTACCACTTCAAAATTGCTTTTCTTTGCTCGAAAGTCAAGCGATGCTCCGCCATTTTTATTACACTGTGAATTATGGGTACTGGATTGTTGTTCATGATTATGACTGAAGCAATCTTTTAATTACATGTCATGCAACAATGAGTCGCTTTAAATTTCATCCAAACAATAATCCGTTAATAGATATTCTATATGACAATGTGTATACATCTTTTCGAGACACACTGTATATATATATATATATATATATATATAAGTTAATAATAATGACATATCATAAATAAGAAGCGTCAATATAGTATAGATATGCGTAAGGAACTTGTGCTTTGAATGCTTTAATACGAGAGAGAGAGAAAAAGAGAGGGGGAGAGAGACAAAATTAAAGGATACATAGATTAAAAATAATCTTGGGCGTATAAAAATTGTGTTTCTTTGTCAAACACTTTCTATTCGCCCAACACTTACTCTCTGGAACACTCAATTATGTAAATTTTAAATTTATTGCTTACTTTGTAGTGCATATAAAAGTTGGTTTCATTAATTTTTATTTCCATTTTAACTTAATACTTAATTCACGCATACCCGTTATATTTGACGAGCAATTACGCTAGTGTCATATAATAGTCTACTTCTGTGTGCTTGTCCTGGCCTAACCGTTTTGTTGTAGCAAAAAACAAACAAACCATAGAAACCTAGCTCATTTACATAATAAGCGTACTGATTGATGTATTTTTTCAATCGGTAAATAAAAGAGCAATTACAGTAATTTTACAATTATTTGTTCATTGACACTTTAATATTTAATTTAATCCACCCTTAATTTGAAATTTTATTAAATCAATGTTGATTTATACATTTAAAATATTTATATAGCTAAAACTATGCTGATTTATATACATTTTTCTTTGTTTTAGCTTTCATTCATATCAATTCCCTTCTTATTTTCTGTTATAAACCGCAGTATGTGCATGAAGGTAAATTAAACGTATTTACTTACCAGAATTCAGCAGTTAAAATATAAATTTTCTTTCTTTTTCAAGGAATATAGGATATATTTAGGCTTTTTTTTTTAGCAACGAAATTAAACTCTAGATACCTCTTTGTATAATTGATTGATGTATTTTTACCAGGAAAATAAATGAGTGATCATATGCAAAATCGAATAGAATAATTAGATTGGGTTCATAAAATTGGATAATTACACAATTTTCGTTCCCGTTATTCTAGTATTGTAATAACAACGAAAAATACAACAATGCTTGTAACAATAGCAAAGCAGAAAAAGCATGAAGAGAAGAGACTATATTCTTCGGAACTGAAAAAAAACAGTAAGAATAAAGAACGGAAAGATAATTTCTAACTTAAGTCCGTGGAACTAGAGGCGAGGTTAAGAAGAATACTTTAAGAGATTAATGAAAGCGATTTATACAGTTATTTAGTGCGTTTCGTGTAAAATAATGCAGGTTAAACGGAAGATGCGCCAATTTTGATATCAGCGGCACGTTTGAACTATTTTGCAATTTAGGATTTTGTTTTTATTTTCATATCTCGCCGTTGTTATCGCATTTTCTTTTTTTTTAGAATCCTTACCGCCTGCTCCGAAAAAGAAAGAAAAATCGGACATTTCTTTAATTTGAATAGGACTAAGGTATAAAATATATTTTATGTATAGCGTAGCATGCAAGGATGCCACTTACAGAAATGGCATCATCTACGCGTGAAACTAAACGTTTGACCTTATTCACGACTTAACGATTATATAATAAGCAAGCCCCTTCTTAATTGGTAGAAAGACGATGGCACTATGCGTAAAAGGCGAATTAACTGAAATGCGCGAGAGCTGAAAACGAACGAAATGGCAATCGGGTCTGCCCTAGTTTTGAAAGAGAACACGAATATTGTGCGGTTCATGTGATAGCTCGGGAACCGGGTTTATCTCCTGTTTTATGAGTTGACACGTTAGCTTCGTAGGATGACGCATAGGGAACCGCTTTTATCTCTCTTATATTTGAGTTCACGTGCAAGATATCCTGAATCGTTTTAAAAGTTGGGAAATGACCTCGATTCGTTAAAAAAAATATGGCAATCCATCGTCACGAATGGATTTTAGCCTTCATCATGGTGTCTCTCATTAACTTCTTGCATTGGATACTCGTTTTGCTCGTGGCTGTCATTCCTCACTCTTTTATCATGGCGTCAAATAAAAAAAAGAGCGAGGAATGGCGGCCACGTGCAGAACGATTATCAAATGCAAGAAGGCTACTTTCACGTGGTGATCACCTGCTCCAAAAATTTGCATCGATTTGTCGGCCACCAGATATTTTTCATGAATTAGAATGAGTAATACAAATGGAAAACCCCAAGGGCAGGTGCCTATAAAACTAGGCTTTGTAAAAAAGTTATAAATGCAGTAACGGGGGCATATCCGGACTAACTGAAGACGAACCTATTTCGGATTAAGGATCTGTTCGGATAACCGGACAATAATCGAATTCATTTGTGAATTATCTCAATAGTACGAGATAAGAGCAAAGGGCCCTATCAAGACGAAGAACCATAAGCAGATCCCCCAAATAAATTTTATTCAATTAACAAACTAAAAATATTAACCATTAAAAGGACAGAAAACACTGTACCAACGTTTAATTCAGACTTAAATATTATTTATTATAATTAATATTTGAATTGGGAAAAAATTAACTCGGCCGATTGTTTGCCCTTTTGATGATTGTATACGGGTTCATCCGCATCATCTGCACCATTCTAGTTAAACCTATAAACCTATACCTGTAAAAGCATCGTAGTTTTTCTAGGGTGAATTTTGTGTTTTGTAGTGTAATTGGCCTAAATAATGAACAAGTTTATAACACTTTATTCAAAATTGATTTCACTTTGCAGGTTAAATCGACCTTTTATTGCTGCTAAATCCCGCAGTGTTATAAGTAACCAGAGCTAAACCTGTTATCAGAGCCGTCCCTAAGGGGGTGTGGCGCCCGGGGCGATCAACATTTGCGGGGACCCTTAAAGATCTAAAATCATCAAGGTATAATCCGCGCAATAAAAAATAATCGTAAAAATATTGTAGGTATATTTTATTGTATAACTTAATGTACATATATTGTGTATTTAAATGAGGAATCGCTTCTGGAGTTCAAGAATAAAAACAAGTCCTTCGTTAGGAAAACCAACATTAATTTCATCATTTACGTCTGATTCATAGGGTATGGATTTTTCGGGTTTAAAAAAATTTCCTTCGGAGGGTAAATATCGGGTTCTATTATTTTCCTTTTCATTCGAGTTAAAATCGGATATATATAACTTACAGATATTTCGAGGTTTTAAAAAGTTCAATCTCGGATAATTTTCGGGTTTTATTTTTTTTAAACTAGGATAAAATGATTTTTAAATAAAAATATTTTTTTTTTAATTTTAAAAGTTTTATCACAATAAAAACTTTTGACCATACCTTAAGTAGGTTGAGAGTGTGATATCTTGTGTTAAACGCTTCCAGGGGGGAGAGGAACACCTCGCAGACTGCACAAATATCTTGCTTTCCGTTCAACTTCTATTGAAAACACACCAAATATTAGTGAAATAATTTTTCTCTCGCGGTGTTTTCAGCTAACAGAAACTTGGGCTCTTTTTTCCTTATCCTATCAAAGATCTAACAGAGTCTAGCTAAGACGCGTCCTTGACTATTCATGGTGCGAACAAACCAAGGCGATTAAGATTGTGTTACAAAGTAAGCATACGAATAAATAACAATAAAATAAGAGAATAAACAGACTGATCACGAACATCTCGGACAGCACTCAAGTGCTGAGGTGCCTACAAGGATGGAAATTCTGTGACCATATCTAAAAAAATTGTGTTTAAAGAAAACTAATAATTTCGGTTTTTTCGGGTTTACCCGAAATTCTTAAAAGGCAATCGGAGGGTAAAAATCTGGTAAAAATGGGGTAAACCCGAAAAATCCATACGCTATTGATTCATAATGATCTAGGCTCGTAATTCTGTCGCAAATGGCTCTGGAAAACTGCATGTATACCTGCAATTTGTATATGAATATTAACATACAGAAATCTCAAATGAATGGCAATATACAACACGTGAGGCCAACTTAATACAAAATTAGACTAAAAACTCGCTCTGTCTACTCTCGGAAATTCAACTTCTTCCACTTTCTTGCAGCAAACTCTGCCATCAGATCGCTGTAATCCAAATCTGAGGCTATTTCTCTCTCTCTCTCTCTCTCTCTCTCTCTCTCTCTCTCTCTCTCTCTCTCTCTCTCTCTCTCTCTCTCTCTCTCTCTCTCTCTCTCTCTCTCTCTCGAGATAGACAGCATAGCCATTCCTCCCAATGTCTCTTGGGATATTGCTGCCCTAAGATAGTTTTTTATTATTTTTAGCATAAAAAACTTCACTTTGCTGATGCCACTGTAACCGGAATTTTTAACAAAATCCTATACGCAATCTCTGTATTTGGTAAGGAACCATTTAATGACTTGATAAACTTAAGGATTTCAAATGCGCTTTTCGATCCTTTGGGGATCAACTGTCGAAGCACATGCAGTTCTAAGAAAAGGTCTGTACTGTCGATGTCGTGTGAATCTTTATCATTCAATGTTGTCCAAATTTATAAATTGTTTTTCATTTCTAATGTAAATTGTCCAACTTTTTAAAATCATATAAGAAGCCGAAATTACTTGCGTACTCTTCCATTTGTTCGGAACGCGTTGTTAGTGACATGAGAGCCTGATCTACGATTACAAAGAAGTAACGAATTTCTAATGCCTTTTCAGTAGAACACCATGAGTGCCATATGAGAGAAGGGAGACGACAGTGAGAAATTGAAATTTACAATTAAATATTTTTTTTAATTAATCAACTCCTAAACCGTACGAATCAATTAATGATTCCTACGGTTTAGGATTTAATTTTTTTCGTTATAAACAATGAGTGTCGTCAACGCTTAGCAGCAATCTTCATCTTGCGGCTTAGAGCGGGGTCCCTTTAGTGGCGGGGCCCGGGGCGACCGCACCGATTCGCCATGCCCTAGGGACGGCCCTGCCCGTTATGACTCGCTTTCGTTAAAACCATGCGATAGCTCAAGTTAAAACTTTTTTGGACCAAATCGGTATAAGTGATATTGTTTGCTCTTAGAAAAACCAGCGAATTCAGGATCAGCTTCAGAATAAATGAGAATGTCAGTACACAAATTTTTCGTTGAAAATTTGAGAGCCAATTTCTCAAGTTTGGAAAATGTTTGAATTAGTTGTTTCAGGCATTAATCTATTAAGGTTGCATTAATGAAATTGGTATGAACACGGCTTTTTAAGTAAAGGTGAAAGAAGCCGAGGTATAAAAATATTAATGGGCGAGTTTTCAGGGAAATTATGAAAGAATAAATTAATATACAGCTGAAAGTCTAATAGGGATAGCTCGATTGGTGTTCTTCGTATAGAGAGGTAGGCTCCCACTGGTGGATGCCGCGATACGGCGCGGCAGAAAATATTCTTTCCATGTTACTAACCCTGGTAGGGTACACTAGGTTTTGGCACCTTATTCAGGTACTCTTGGGCACTGAGTACCGCATGAAGAAAATATGTATTTAGTCATTATCTGTTAGCAAACAAATGTGTTTATTTTTTAATTTCCAAACAAAAAAGTGAAAAGAAACAGTTTTTTGAAATTATTTAAAACATTTGTTGCAAATTATATTCGAATTATTCCGGAAAGTAAACTCCTGACAGCTCTTGCAGCATGCTGTAGTTTTGCAGCCCTTGCTGCGGTCGCATACCTGGCATCTTCCAATCCTTGACTCCAAATTGATTGCAGTACTCGTTGAAGCCTCTGACAGTCGAAGTTGTGAAGCTATGGACTTAGGGAGGGAAGTTCTCAAAGTTGTAATTTGGAGGCGTACTTGGAGCTGGGGCCTGATCATAGCTTCTCCCAAGCTCATCAAGAAAACAGCTTAGATTTGCCTTTCATGCCATTATTGTGTGACAAAATAACAAATGCATTGATAGCTGCAGCATTTAACAAACCATAAAAGATAGCAAGAGGCCATATTCTAGTTTATCCACTCCGAGAAGTAAACAGCTATATCGGCATCCGTGGCAAAAGTTTTAAGATCGATGCAATGTATAAAAACGTGTCTCAATGTTGCATTTTGTACTAATCTGATCGGTGGAGTTATAGTCTTCGTTTGATTTGGAAATTACGATGAATAATAAAGTTTACTGAAACAGGTTCGAAAAAAAATAAATGATTCCGGTACACTGGGGTATTCAGTGCCACAAAGACGCTACAGAAAGCACAAAAACGAGTGAGGACCACAAAAAAAATTCTCAACATCAAATTTAAGTGACCCTAAAAGAACTCTAAAAGTGACAAGTAAATATGCATAACCATCTCTCACTTACACGCAAAATATATATCCGTGGAGTATTAAGTGCCCCAGTGTACCCTTCCCGGAATAAATGAACCCGCTCCCACTAAAGCCGGAGCGCGGCACACCTCTGCAACTTCTCTGCAGCGGTATGCGCGGAGACAATATTCTCTCCTACCGCGCAAGGGCGTGCTTCGCTGTGCTTCAATGTGAGTGGGTCTTGCACGCCTGCGCACGGTTGTCCAAGAGCTTCGTAAACATTCACCTCCCTTGTGTGTGTTCGTTGTGGAAGGAGTTATGGCTATAATAATCCAAGAGGTTGATTAACCATAAATACAAACCAACCAACCAACGGATATCTCGAGGGCAGACATATTCCTAACTTTGGAATTTTCCAAACCATTGGTGCTAATAGTATCTAAGGACTATACTATTATTGTGTAGGCTATCTAGGCCGTAATTATATTTCTTTAGCACAAAAATATGAATAAATGAAGCATGGGAAGATATAAAATAAGTAATACAACAAGTAGGGATGTACACGGTATCCCGTGGTACTGAAGTGCTTTTCGTCAAATTCGTTGCAATATAATCGTACACAAATTTATTTGCTTTGAAATAAGAAAATTATTTTTCCTTATATTGTGGTAGCCCTGCATTTTAGATCCGTTTTATACATATTCATTTCGTTTTGCCATTCTATACTTGCCCTAAAAACGAAATTTCTTTTTGAAATCGAATCAGCCAATACCATCTAAATTCATAGTTACCGAAAAATTCTAAACTTGGTATTGTAGTAGCCCTGTTTAGTCGACCCGGTTGAAATGTGTTACTTTGGTTATTTATTTATATATGAATATTACATTTACCATATTTGGTTAAAATCCATGCTGCCATTTCTCTAGAAATACGTCTGAAAGAAATATTATTTTACTATTTATTGTGGTAGCTCTGCTCTTTATCTCCACTTTAAACATCTTGATTTCACTATGGTATCTTTTAAAAATCTTATATAAGAAATTTAGTTGAAATCCATTTAGCCAATTCCTTACAAATCCATAATTACTGAAAGAGTTTAATTTGTAATTGTGGCACCCCTGTTTAACTAATTCCGTCCAAATATGCTATTGTGGTTTTTTATGTATGTACATTTAAATATTAAATTTGGTTAAAATTGATATAGACAGTTTAAACACAAATACGTGTAAAAGAGATTTTATTATTACATGTATTGTAGCAGCCCTGCTGTTTATAACTATACTTAACATATCAATTTAGTTTTTGTATGATATACACCTCAAAATACAAAATTTCGTTGAAATCGGTTCAGCGAATTTCTTACAAATTCATAATTACTGAAAAGTTTAATTTTGCAATTGTGGCACCACTGCTGAGTCTATTCGGTTTAAATATGTTATTTTGGTCCTGCATTTATGTGAGTATTTTATGTACCAAATTTAGTTTAAATCGGTTAAGGCATCACGAAGATAATAGTGCTTTTCAGCAATGACGAAAAGCACTAACAAGTAGGGATGTACACGTGTTTCTCGTGGTGAAGAAGTGATTTTCGTCAAATTTAACGTAGTATTATTGTATGCTAATATATTTGATTTAATATCAGAAAATAATTTTTTCCTGATATGGTGGTAGCTCTGCATTTTAGATTCGTTCTAAACATATTTATTTCGTTTTGTCATTCTATCCTCGCCCTACATTCGAAATTCCTTTTTGAAATCGGTTTAACTTTAACCTTCCTAATTCATAATTACAGTAAATAGTAACGTTGATATTGTGGTAGCCCTGTTTAGTCGACACGGTTGAAATAAGATATTTTGGTTATATAAATATATATATATACAGGGTGTTTCAAAATTATGTATACACAATTTAAAAATTTATATTTCGTGAACCAAATGTACAATTTGCACAATTTTTCTTTTATTTTAAAGGTTAAATGCATAATAACGTTTGCAATGAACAAAACTCAAGTAAGATGTTCGAAATGTCTACCACCAGCACTGATACATAAGCAAAATCTCTCTTTAACAAAATTACATGCTACAGTGCACAAGTCAGTAGAAATTCTGTGTGCTTCTTGCCGTATTGCCATCAACAGATCCTCCAATGTTTGCGGTTTCTGATCGTAAACTTTATCTTTCAAGTATCTCCATGCAAAAACCTCTGAAGGAGTGAGGTTTGGAGACCTTGGAGGGTATTCAAAAGCACTCCCCCTGCGACCTATCCATTGCTCAGGAAATTCATTGTTCAGGTACTCCCGCACAGTTGTATGAAAATGTGGGGGTGCACCATCCTGTTGAAAATACACCAATGTATCCGGAAACATGTTTCTGATATTAGGTACTGCATAATTTTTTAACATATCAAGGTAACTTTCTCCATTAACAGAGCCATTGAATCTGTAAGGCCCGATTATTCCACGAGAGGATAGTCCCATCCAGATAGTAAAATTTGGTAGATTGACATCTTTCTCCAATGTGAAGTGTGGATTTTTACCTGCCCAGTAAACACAGTTATGACTATTCACATGGCCATCCAGCTTGAACGTGGATTCGTCTGACCATACAATTGAATCTTTAAAAGCATCGATTCCACCATTGTGTTCGTCAATCTGGATCATCTTCTTGGATTGAATGCAGTAATCGAGGTATAAATGCCTTCAATTTGATGTCCTTTAGGATTCTAAAAACACTTGTATGGCTCAATTGTAGCTCACATGAACGCTGTCTTGTAGACTTCGGGGAGCGGGTAATTGCATCTCTGACAGCTTCAACATTTTCGATACTTCTTGACGTTCTTTTCCGCCCACAGCAGCATGTCTTGTTGATATTGTTCACAGTTCCATGTTCCTCAAATGTATCACGCAGATGGGTAATCGTTAGATGAGTTGGTGCTTTTGTTCCATATTTTCTTTCCCATGCACGCTGAACGTCGGTGACATTTTCAAATTTCCAATACCATTTTAGAATTAACTTTCTCTCATTGAAACTCATCTGCATGTTCTCCATTGTTTCCATGGATATTTGTAAATAATCAAACCTTGTTAAAATAATTAATTTATTTTGCTTTTAAATAAAAGAAAAAATGTGCAAATTGTATATTTGATTCACGAGATATAAATTTTTATATTGTGTATACATAATTTTGAAAAACCCTGTATATATATATATATATATATATATATATAATTTTACTTTTTACTGTGCCCTGCTCTTTATTTCCGCGTTAAACATATTAATTTCATTATGGTATGCTGTACAATTCTTATATATATAAAATTTAGTTGAAATCCGTTCAGCCAATCCCTTCCAAGTACATAATTACTGAAAGAGTTTAATTTATAATTGTGGTACCCCTGTTTGGTTAATCCTGTCCGAATATGATTTATGGTTTTGTATATATTTGTACATTACAAATATTAAATTTGGTAAAAATTGATGTCGACAGTTCAACACAAATACTTGTAAAATGAATTTTTTTATTACTTGTATTGTGGCAGTACTGATTTGTAAATCTATATTAAACATCTTGATTTTGATTTTTTATGTTGCACATCTCCTACAAAATTTCATTGAAGTCGGTTCAGCCAATTCCTCCCTGATATATGCGTACGGACTGACGGACGGACATCACGAAGATAATAGTGCCTTTCAGCAATGACGAAAAGCACTAAAAATGGATACGTATGAGATGTCTTATGCAAAAAATTCGGTTTATCCGTTCCGGATGGGGTCATATGACTAGATTAAACGTGTAGTTTTTTTACTCTATATATACCTATCTAACACTATTAAAATTCTTTCTTATGCTGTAAAAAGAAAGAGATAAAAAATTGAGACGCTATCCACGCCATATTTCAAGACCAAGGAAGATATTTTTACCCGGAATAGTTAAAATTTCGCTACCTTTCCGAATCAAAGACGTTTCTGGATCACAGAATTCAAGATCAGAAGGTTGAACTATACTCGTAAAACAATGCGAAAATTAATTCAGAACGTTAATAAGCGCAGTGTCCTAAAAATCAGTCCAGCAATTAATAGATGAATGTGGTTGTTTACATTAGCGATAGCGCAAAAATACCTACATTTGATTAAAGATGCTGAAATGCAGCAAAATTATCTCAAATTTTAAATATTTTTAGAGGGAAATTGATATTCACCTAATTTATGTTCGCATAATATAAAAATAAACAAATTAACTTGAACTCATCTTTAAATTATAGCCTTTAAGTATAATCAGTGTTTGATTAACCACCGAATTTAATCATATCAGTGTTTCTCAACCTTTTTTGGTAATTCTGCCCACCTAAGCTATAAAAATTATCCACGATTCGCCTATATATCAATATGTGTATATGTATAGGCAGGAGAAAATAATATATTATTGACTAAAAGGAGCAGTTTATTAAAAAACAAATAATTTATTGAAATTTTTTTATTATTACGTTTGTTTTTTTACAAAATATAGTTTTCGTTATTCTTTTGCGGAAGTTTTTAAATAGTATGAACCGATTTTAATTTTTTTTTAAATTCTCGCCTCAGTCCTTTTTGCAGTGTGAATAAGAAAAACTGCGCAGGATCATTCTTTACTTCATTGAAAGCGGTAAATAAAAAAAGTTGTTCATAGCCAGGTAATAACTTGAAATGTCGAACGCAGGCTTATCGTATGAGATGCAATGATTGACATTTACGAGAGTATCGCGATGTGTCTTACAAAGCTAATGGTACGTGACTTTTGGGTAAAAATTTTAATGGCTGAAAAACATTTTATGGAGTAAATTCTTTTTTAACAAGCCAGTAGAGAGGCCGTCCCTCCCCCACCCTCCTCGGACATCGCTTCCATTTTTGTTATGCGTCAATTAGTGTCACGGCCATGCGCTTAGCAAGGTCCGTCACGCGAGGAATATTCTATAATCAAGAGAGTATCGCTTGAAATTTTTAATTACGACTGCTGCGGTGGCGTTTTCATATCAACGAAACTAAAGACGTCCGTTATACATCCATTTTTTAGAACAATATCCGGAGATAAAGGAAATTCGGTATTTTTAAATAGAATTGTCTCAAATAATAAAATGCGCGTTAGAACAAATCAGCCAATGTTAAGCCTCACAATGGATTTTACTACACCCGAAAATGTATTTAAAATTTTAGTTCAAGACGGAAAAACTTCTCACCTGGGCGTTTGGAAAATTATGACTGCGCTTGGTTGGACTAAACAATATATTTGAAGGAAAATATTATTTGCCAGCTTGGTTAAATCGCTGGACATTTTTAGTATGATAGTATGCTGAGAAAGGGGACATTGGTCTCTGTAACGGGTGGTCAATCAGACCCAGCGAAGTAGCTCGAATTTACCAATGTATGTTGCTAAGGAGTTACTGTAACATGTAATGATTATATTTGTGGCTATGAAATTTCACTTTGGATAGGTCAACAGAATTTCCGCATGAGATTTTAATTCTAGAACAGGGATCGGAAACATTTTCTGCAATCTTCATAGCTGTGAATCCTTCGGAGGGCCGCGTTGGAAATCACGAGAGCTTCGGCGGGCATGATGAGTTTCCTAAGTTTCCTAGAGGTTCTATGGCCTCGCGACAGAGAAAATCAAGTCTAAATAATTTGCTAGCGGTATAACTTTGCCAGAAAAGATTTTGAGATCATAATTTGACTGAAAAATATGACTATTTCTGTTAAAGTTTACAGATCAATTTTTCATTATAGCTTCGCGGGCCGCATAAGTCGCTCTCGGAGGTCTCATCCGGTCCGCCTGCCGAAAGACGCCACACTTTAGAATTTTAGAGTATTGCATCTCTCGGCAAGCTATCTATGGAAGCCAGTCATCTTGAGTATGTTCAAAAATTCAAGGAATCGCACATTAACGTCTCAAGAACCTCATTTGGCTCAAGGTCAGCCTGTTGGTAACCCCTGCTCTATACAGTTCGTCTGATTACGGTTTCCTCTGGATTGAGTGGTTTTAAAATTTTCTAATGATGTTTCTTTCCTAAATTTCCGCGGAACTATGCATTAAAAAACCACAGTAAATTTTTTAAAGATATTCTTATTATTTTTTACTTAAATTATAGATAAAATAAATTAAAGCCTTTAAGACGATCAATTATAAATATTATAATCGCATAATCTTCAATAATTATTGAAGACATGTAATGCGTCAGTAAAATATGCCTCGAACACGAAACTATAAATGAAAACAGTTCGATTACAATAATAAAACCATATACCTTTGATATAAAAGTCTATCTTGAACAAATATTGTTATATGATTCGAGAGCAATAGAGAGGAATCATTACAAATAAATAAAGGAATATTTTCATCATCTATCGAGTGTTTCCTCACTAATACTTACAGTCGCATGTCGTCATCAGAAATATCACTGATTATTCTTGATGATTTCAGCTTTTTATACGACTAAAAACGCAATAAGAATTTTTGTTGTTTATAAAATTTGTTTTAATTTACATTTGATGTAAAATGAAAACAAACAAAACTCCCTTTAAGAGAAAAGCTTGTTATATTTCCAGCGCACCTGCTTATCAGTTTTGAAACTTATTATTCCCTTTGCAGCAACTTGAGCGGTATTTTATAATTAAAAAAGTCACGATAACTCATTTCGAAACATTTTCGAACTCTTTATTATTATTCTCAGCATATTGTACTTTTTTCTGTACACGGGGACTCTTTCCCCCGTGGGAAATTTATTCTCCCTCCTCTTGACCTCCTCCCTCCCTCTCGTCTTCATCCATCCCTCTCCTCCTCTCTCTTCCTCTTTCCTCTCCCTCTCCTCCATCTGTCGCAGCCCAGCCAAATGAACGCCTTTTTTTTCGCTGAGCCATTTCGGATGAGATGGCGTTACGCGACGCGGAGTGTGTCTCCATGGATACGGTGAGGAGGGCAAGATGATTGGAGGAAGGAAGGAATGTTTGCGAGATCGGAGAAGAGAACGGAGTGTTTTACGGTCTGTTTAGGATAACGCTGAAGGGGTTGGAGGACGGTATAAAAAGGGGTGTATGAGGAACAGTGAGTCGACTCTGTCAGATAGATGGTTTATAGATGATTGAGGGCTGGGTTCTTATTCAGGGATGGAGACAGAGAGGTATGGAAGAGAATGTCTAGGAGATTGGGGACTAGATAAGGGACAGAGAGGGGTCAAAAATTGGGATAGTAGTATGAGGCAGGAGACTGGAAGGGGTGAAGAAGAATATAAAAAGCAAATAAGGGAGAAAAACAGATTTTTGTGTGCGTGTAAAAATTAACTGGCAATTACATCTTTCAATTATGTAACTCTTCTGCAAAAATTTCTACCATATTTATTATAAGCATTCTTGTCTTATAATATGGTGGCGACGAATTCAGAGATATTAACTACATCTAACAATTCGATTGAATTTGTTTGTTTCCAATAATCATAATAATAAAGACGAATTTCTCACGATACGCTCACGCTAATTATACTAACCCCTTAAGCTTAGGAAAAGCTGCGTCATCAATTTCTGGAGAACCAAAAATCGCTCGCTTGATGTTAATTATTCGTTTAACGGAGTAAGGATTCCAATTTCAGATTCGGTTAAAAATCTAGGAGTCACGATCCATCGTGTTCTCTCGTGGGACACTCACATTCGCCGAGTGATAGTTGCCGCTAACAAAAAGTTGGCCTTTATAGGAAGAATATTTCGAAGTAGCTTCGAAAAATTGAAGGGATTATGTTATTTATCTTTGGTTCGACCGCAGGTCGAATATGCGTCGGCTGTGTGAGATCCTTACGAAAAGGGACTCAATAAGGGGATAGAAAAGGTGCAGCGCAAGGCAGCTAGATTCGTGAAGAGAAATTAAGATAGTAAAAGAAGCGTAGCGTCATTAATAGAAAATCTGAAATAGTCTTCGTTAGAGGAACGTAAGCTGCACGATAGATTTATACTACTGAAAAAATATGTCGGAGGAACTAGCGAACTATATTGTAGATCTTATAAAAAATCTGAAATATCTCGAAAGGCAGGACAACAAGGATAAGATTTGCGACAGCGATTGTAGTAGGGAACGATATAGAGAATTATTGTTCCCTAGAAGGATAAAAGAGCATAATACGAAAGGGTAACGTAGGAAAATTAAAACTTTTAGTATACTGCACCCCCTACCATCCACGAAAAAGGTGACTTGTAGATTACCATGTAGATCTTGATTGTTAACAAACTTCAGATCGTGTTTGGCAAGAGGTGATTTATTATATTTGTTTTTAAGGAAAAATAATTATTCACCGTCTTAAAGATCGAACAATTGGTTTCCCTTTCCTGTGCTTCTGACATAGAAATCACTACCGTTTGAGAAAGTTACCGCCGAATAACCTTCCTTTATCTTCTTCAATCTCATTACTCATCTAATGTTTTTAATTAAGTCATTTTTCTTTTAAACTCTTCATTAATGACAAAGATCCAAATGCTCTTAAAACTCCGGTTCACTTGGAGAACTAATTAATTCGCCCCTACCTCTACAGCATTATGTCTCCATAGAATTTTTGCCCTGCAATTAATCAAAGTGGTGGACGACGGGGGATGCAATATGTTATTACGATTTGAGTGTTTAATGTTTATCGTTCCTCTATAATGTGTGGCTCGAGTGAACTGTTTTAGGGAGCCACTCAAATAGATGTTTACACAAGTGTTTCATCTCCGCTTTGGTCATTTCCCATCGTAAATTGAAACTCATTGTCTATCTTGGTGCATCTGACAATACACTCATTAGTTTGAATGGAGGCTTTCACGTTGGATTTCTGCACAATCAGATAATTTCCGGACGTCCAGTCTCCCTTTGCGTCCAAACGACCATCCTGCTATCTTCATTAGCTGTCGATTAATACACCGGTGATTTTATCCTTGGTCATTCCGTAGTCCACTGTTTACTTTTTGTTAAATTAGGCAGCTGCAATAGACCTAACATATTTGTAATACCTAATTTACCAATATTTTAAAAGTTTATTGGAAGCATTTGATGCACCAATCTGGTAACAAATATACGGCGAGCACAAAATTTCTATTTTTTAAATTTTTAATACGTTTCGCACTTTAATATCATTCCTTGTTTAACTTTACCTCGTTTGTACGGTTTTAGTGCCCAGTTTAATGTGTATATCGACTAATGTAGGTTGAACGGTTGTTTGTCTCGCTTAGTTAGTCACTAAGAAATATAACAATAAAACAGGAATGGTGACTTTTTAAACTCAAGCAAATGCAACATTGGTGGAGGGTATATTAGAGGAAAAATTCAAAATTTTCCATTCGAGGCTTTTCAAAAATGCATGCCACAAAACCTTATGATGAGGAAATTTCTTTAAGAAAGTAAGCTTTATCTGGAAATCGTTGGTTACCAAAAGGAACTCGCAAATTTTAATGAATGACAGCCACTCAATTTTAATTTATATAAATCATTTTTTTATCAAATCCGCTTCAAGGATGTTGTGAGCTGTTTTTATTCCAAAGCCGTAGTGTAATAACGTCAAAACAATATAATTGTGTTGATAATTGTATTAATACAATAGATATACAATATTTCTCAATATACAATTGCGTTAAAATTGGCGAAAACACGTACATCCATAGTAACAGAACGATGTAGAGCGCATGCCCGTAAATTATTTTTGCTGGTTATTATTACCAGCCGCAAAATGTTATCGGGTAAATTGCAACCGATGTAATTTAAGGACGTAAAATGTATTTATTTAAATAGTTTTAAATTCACGTAACCAACAGTCGAAAGCAATAATTTTACAACTGAAGGAAACACACTATCCAAAATACCCCTCACAGTGCGAAAAACCGGCTTTCCGTAAACCAAAATTATCCGGAAACCGGATATTTTGTAAAGCCGAGCGGAAAATTAAGTCTGTATGTAAAATTCAAGAATAACCTGTCTCAGAAAAGCCCAAGGAGATAAAACAACTGAAATTACGTAAAATTAAAAAGAAAATGCAAAAAATATTCCTTAATCTAAAATATAATCTCTAGCAGCTCAACCTCCGTGGACGAGGAGTATATACGCTTTAATCGCAAAACCATTGCCTTTATATATTGCTTTTTAAGCAGAGAGGAATGATAAGTTTTGGAAAAGAAACAAAAAACATCATCGTTTTGTTTTCCCTACTCCATATAAACTCTATTTGATAATTCATGGTTGGACCTTGTAATGCATTCTAACGATAACCACCAAGAAATAATAAAAAATAAATTTGGTCGTAAAGTTAATAGCATGGTTTTCGCCACATTTATATTAATTATAACTTCAAATAAACCGCGTTCTACGCTTAAAATACCAACGGAGGTTATTATAACGTATTTGGGAGAGGTACAAATAAAAACTTCGCTCGAAAAGAGAAAGATTGAAGTAATCGAATCTGTCGAATTCCCTTTTTTTAAGCGCGAATGCGTAAATTTTCGTGACATTTTATTCGAGACCTCTTCGAAAGAAGCGCCGCAACTTTTCCATGTGCGATCATAAAATCGAAACAATCTCCCTGTCCATCCGTCTAAATAAAACGCCATTAGTTTAATTAAAATCGAAATTCTCGAATTCTAAAGACTTGCGCCTCCACAGCGAGGGGTTTCGTTCGAAGGGAAACTATGTCATACAACAAATGGATCGCTACCCTAGATTACTTCTCGGTTAAGTCGGTGCCCGCAGTAAAAGGAAACCCTTCCTCTTTGAGCCTGTGAGTGTGTATATTAATTTGAAGATGCGAGACCGACGACAGATGTTAGGGAAATAATACTTAAGTGACTCCATGGATGGGTTGCCGGAGGGAACGTGACATGCGTTATGGTGACTGGAAGGGGGAAGGGGTGTGGTTGAGGCGACGCTTAAAAAAATAACTGCTCTCGTGTAGCGAAGGAGAGGGTGGAGAGGAGGGAATTTTTTATGGTGAGGGAAGGAGTTTAAAAACAGTAAGAGTGAGAGAGAGAAAGTAGATGAGAGAGAATATGAGGAAGAGAAAGAGAGAGGAAGGAGAGAGAGCAAGAGAGTGAGAGGGAGGGAGTAAATGAGAGGGAGTGAGAGGGAGAGAGGGAGTGAATGAGAGGGAGGGAGTGAGAGAGAGTAAGAGATAGAGAGGGACTGAGAGAAGATGTGATAGAGGATGGGAGAGAAAGATACCTACAGGGAGAGGGATGAGAGGGAGTGGTAGAGGAAGAGAAAGATACAGGAAGAGAGAGGCGGGATAAGAGGGATAAGTGAGAGAGAAAGGAAGATAAAGAGATAGGATGAGAGAGAGGATGGGAGAGAGGAAGATATGGGAAGTGGTGAAGAGAGGAATAGGGTTAGAAATAGAGTGGAGAATAGAGAGGACTAGAGCGAGAAAGAGAAGTAAAATAAAAGATAGACACAAGTATATAAGCGAATGAGCCAAAACAAGGAAAGAGAAATAGAACTTGTGAATATATATATATATATATATATATATATATATATATATATATATATATATATATATATATATATATATGGATGTCAACAAGGTGTTGGGATGAGGAAACCCAGTGAGCACTCACCAATCAGACGACTTCAGGTTGGCGAGGCCCCGGGGATGTCGAAGCGACACACGTAAAATAACACAAAAACACAGAAACATCACAAACGTAAAGCTTTCGGAACTACTCCTTCTTCAGCTACAGAGAGAGAGTTTACCTTTCCTTTTCCGTAAGTTGTTATATATATATATATATATATATATATATATATATATATATATATATATATATATATATATATAGAGAGAGAGAGAGAGAGAGAGAGAGATGCATAGGCACTGAGAGAAAGAGAGCAGAAAAATGAAGAGGAATTAAGGTAACCATGCGCTTCCAGCGAGGCATTTGTTTCGGCGTGCGCGCACTCGAACTCGGAGAAAGAAAGAAAAACCGACGTTGCCAGCTCTCCGAACCCGGAGCATCGCTCATTCAGTCCGCCATTAATGCATTAAAAATGTGTGAGGGTGCGATAAATGTCAACAATGGTCTCTTCAGTCGTGTTTGCCGTATTTGTCGGTTATATTGGAGTACTTGACCGAAAATTAAAACTTTCTTGCTTGCCGGATGAGCGAACGCGTGCATATTGCTTGGAAACCTGCGATCTTAACGAATAAATACGCCGGTGATGTTTAATCTGTCATTATTTTTATTGCACATTGCGCGAGCTAAATGGTTTCCCGTGGGGAATACCCACTGAGTATGCTTAAGAAGACTTGGCAAATAAACATGAGGACAATATTACTTGTTAATTAATAGTTCCACTAGTTAGTGAATCCTAGAATAGGTGTGATATTTATTTTGTTCTCCGTTTCTGTATTTACGAGTATAGAGAGAAA
The DNA here is from genome assembly GCA_028673005.1 of Tanypteryx hageni. NCBI lineage: Eukaryota > Metazoa > Arthropoda > Insecta > Odonata > Petaluridae > Tanypteryx > Tanypteryx hageni. Next base: position 40,567,164 of record CM054112.1, on the reverse strand, counting down.
TGCAGTCCTTTTGCTAATTCCAACAAATATGATGAAATACTGTTTACTTTTGATTGGATAAATTGTTCCTAGTTTCAATAGAGAATTATCAAGCTCGCTTTATGGTTAAAAACATAGTTCAAAAATTAAACGTTTGAGAAAGGAAAGTTGAAAAAATAAATTGTTTTTCATAACGTCGTTTTGGCTACCAGAGGCACCTAAGATAAGTACGAAATTTTAAGTTAGAAACAATATTTACCTTTGCCTATTAATGCTTGAGTACGTATGGGTTGAGTAATATAACAAACAGTAGGATGAAGAGCGCTTGAAAATATGTACTTATTAAACGATTTCAGAACTTAAGCGTCTTCTTAAATATTCGGGGAAACCTGTATCCCAAAAACAATATCCTTGCAAAGGTTTGTTCGTTTTCTGGATAAGAAGATATTCGTGTATCATTTGATGCTTAACGTATTTTCCTGGCGAATGGACTGCCGCTGATTTTTAACTCAAACTTTGACGAGCCCTTTGGAGCATGAAGAAGGTGATTTCTTGGTATCTATCGGCATCTCTGCTCTGTCTCTCCAGCCTGTCTCTCTCCTCCCAGCTTTCCTATGGTGAGAGGTCGATACAAAAGAAACTAAAAAAGAACGATCGCGGACCAAGGATACTCGAGAAGAATGACGTCATCTCTCTCTTGCGTCACGGTCGCCTTCGCGCCGTCACCGTGCCCCTCACGCCAACGAACTTAAACGAGAATTTCAACGACCAATGAAAAAATATATAATAGTCCCCTGGTTTCTCGAGAAAATTACGCAACTAGACATTCGCTCATGGAGGAGTTTTTTTTCTCCCCTGAGCACGAAGAAACTTGAGTTTCGGTGTGTTGTTTGCTTCTGGGACTCCTGTTCCTATATTCCTGTTTTTTTCTCATTATAAAAGATGATTACTCTAAGAACAGACGGGAGAGAGACTAGGACGCCCGTGTGTAATATGGCTGCGTGGAAGCTAGGAAATTGCTCAACGTTATTTGAACAGTTTTCTGTGAGTGTTGTTTTGTCAAGACATTTACTTCTCCTAAAAACTGGATATTTGTATGATGCTTAGAAAATGTTATAGCTATTTTTGCTGCAAATATCCATTGCCATTTTTGTTTTTTCGATTGCATTACTGTTATTTGAAGAAATATTAAGAGTGCAAGAAAGAAAAGCAAGCGCATTTACAAAGCTGTCAATCCGCATGAACATGTTTCCTTGATACGACCAAATTTTTAATTAAAAAAATGTTTAGTACACGGAAGTATTTTCCATGAATAGACGATATTTCCATCAGAAATAAGATGAGAAATTCATCAAAACTTGGAGAAAATTTTTTTGTTCGATGACAGGACTGACCAGGATTGTTTTCAAAACTCAGCAAATTTTTCTGTGACGTTTCCCTTTACTATATTTTATCGCATTCAAGGTTTCGGAAAATACCGAGTTTTTTTTAGCGTTTCGTGATGTACTCCCGACGAAATTCTGCATCGCAGTTAATGTTGAATTGTGTCCTTAATTAAAAAAACTTGCCATTGAGAAAGAGTCCTACAAAATCTTCCATTATGAAAAAACCGAGTGACACGATATTTCGCCTCCGAAAGTAGGTCGCTATGTAATTCACGAAATGGTTCCTTTATGCGACATTTTTTTCAGTTAGGGGAAATGTCGTGGTAGTTCCTTGTTTATTGCTGTAATTTTTAAACTTATACATACATTAATATCCGAATTGTACATTAATGTATTAATGAGTAAATTCAGCTCAAAAGTTATATTATTTGTTAGGATAAATTGAATTAATTGCTAAAATATGAAATTGTATTTTCCATAGCTTATTGATTTTTCTAGTTCAAATAAGCTCACACACACACACACACACACACACACACACACATGTGTGTGTGTGTGTGTGTGTGTGTGTGTACTATTTTCCGAATTTATAAGAAATGTTTTCATGATTTTTTCATATTTTGTTGATTAGGACAAGTATTTAACAAAACATTTAAATTTAATAAGTTGGTTTTGCGCCCTGACGTTTCTGATTTATTCCAAGTGTGAGCGAAGTAATTAATTGTACCATTCTGTCATTACTTTTAGGATTATACGAAAATCTCCTTTATACCAAAACAACGGTTTTTATCAATGAAACTATAAATTTTCATACAGTTGAGACAACATAGTTATGGTGTAATATATTTATCAAAATCTCTAAAAAAGATAATTAAAGGTTTCCTAAATAACTGGGAATAAGTAGTAAATTTCTTTGATCTTCATTTTCTTTTTCCATAATCCTCTCCTTGCGTCGTAAGATAATCACGTAAGTACCAGTTTGAATTTTCGCCCTTTTCCTCACAGTTTTTCCATCTGTTGCGTTTCCCACCTCTCTTTTCAGCATCCCATCCGTATGTGCCGCCCCTTTATGCATACTGACCCTACCGTTGATTTGCTTAAACCTATTCAGTATTTTACTTTATGCATATACCCGTCATATTTTTCACCTAACGCGAACCAATGTCACGCTTTGACCGTCTTTTTTCTAACCTCTCAAACACGCTGATCTTCAATTTCTCTCGCCCTGAATACTTTCGATTTTATTACCGACTTGCTGTTGAATATTCAACGGAAAGTAATCGTTCCGCGACAATCGCTCCTCTTAGGGCAGTCATTTGGCCATTACCAATTTAAATTCCTCGGAGGAAAGAGGTGACAAAAACGGGTTATATCGTATGCCTCTGAATAATTTAAGCTGCCCGCATCACCCGGTTTTCCGTAGAAAAAGTTCCGACACCACCACCACTGCGAACGGGACGAACCTATAGGACACGCTCGCACTTGACACGTGGGTCCATGTCCCGCATGTATATATATATGTATGACCTACTTTCTTCTCAACGCTCCCGATCTAAAAAAGACTAAATATTTTGCCATTAGTGAACGAATATTTGTAGGTTTGACAAACTTATCCCTTAACTTTGGGTTACAAGCAGGGACCTTAAAATCTTATCTTTTATACCGTTTTATATCTATCATTATCCTCAATTTTTAAGTGCAAGATAAAAATTCCTCGTTCAAGAATCTCGTATTACTCTCAAATATTGCTCTGCAAGTTTCTCTGAAAAGCTCATCTTTTTCTTAAGTGCGGCGCCGCAGCAAATGCCGATATTCCTCTTTTTTCCAATAATCATATATAGATTGGCTGGGAAAATAAAGGCTCTGAATGGTTCTTAGAGGAGGATTTGTCGATCCCCATGCTATCTCAGAGAGGTTTCCGGATCCTGCGAACCGCCAGTGGGTCTGGTTCCGCCGCCAGTCGTGTTGGCAAGGGAACCGGGGTCTATGCTCCATTGTCATGCAAACGGATGTAAATTGAGAGGGCCCGAGGGTTTGTACCTATGCGCACGTTCTGAAAATCTTGCTACGTCCATGCATTGAATAGGATGCACGTCCTCTCTGCGTTGTTTTTCGTCAACCAACGGAATCGACGAATATCCAAGTTATTTAAATCTGAGATGAGGTTTTCTATCCAAAATCGATTTTAAATGTTTTATTTCAACATTTTTCGAACGAGTAATGGAATAAGTAAAAGATAATTATTGCCTGGACGGCAATCATAGTATATGCAATCGCTCGAAAAATTATAAATTATTTAGAAAGTTTATCTCATCCATTAAATTTCGTACCCTACCAGTCATATTCGAGCCATTTAAATATCTGTGCGAGAGATTTTGCAAGAAAGTCTCAAAAAATTTATTATAGTAATTACTCTTAGAAAAATGAGAGGCAATTTGGTAATTGACTAAGCATCGGCCGTTTCATTCAATAATTTTCATCCAACTTCGTCTAACATCCTTACACTTTTTTTAGTTTTATTGAATCCATTCTCTTCCTCATCTTCTATTCATTCGTAAAATTGAAGTAATGAACTTCTGCCTAAGTATCGTAATGGACGGAATACACTGGTGATTAAGTCCCGACACTTGTCGCGCGAGGAAATCACCGAGGTATTTAAACTGGAGACAAATCTATATAGCGCGGCTTACTGTCTGCGAGCAGCTCAACGCGACTTGACTTTGGTGTTATCACAGCAACTCTCGCGCTTGTGTGTACACAGCTCTGTGGCGAATCCAGTGCGGTATGAGTTGCCAAAGGAAGGTTCTGTGTGCCGCTGCGTTTGTCATTGATAGAATTATTAACCCTAGATAGGCATCGCCTATTTTCAGTTACATCGCCGGGTTATATTTACTTGGCCGATAAAAAATTGAAAAAAACAGTTCTAATCACATTTTATCCATGAAAATTTGTGAGCATATAAATGATTATTTTTACTAAACAACTGGACATATCATTATATATAGACGTTCCTTAAAGAGGAGGAGGATATAACATACTAGTAGTTGGTGCTTGCATACTGCAAGCATTTCATATCACCTTGAAAAAAACATTCATTTTTCAGACAGACATTTCATCATTACAAATATTCTTTCAATTCTAAAGATTTCAACTCCGCAGCGATTTTCGTTTTTCCCACATGTAAAAATAATAGTTTAAAACAATCCCCAAATGTTGCAATTTTAAACATTTTACACTTTCTCCATTATGGGGTACTAATGCTACACATTTTAGCCAAATTATAAAGTTGTAGCACTTCTAGAAGTAAAAAAATATTTTTCTATTTGTTTAAAATTAAATAATTTTTAACGGCCGCCGTAATTCATATATGGTAAAATTGAAATGTTTATTTGTGCAAATTTACTACTCTGTAAATAATGAAAATTTCAGCTTCCTAGCTCATCCCGTAGTATCTAAACAGTTATCTATTTGTTTAAACTTTAAGAATTTTTAACTGCCAAACAAATTAAAATATCAAAATATGTATAATTCTTATTTCGTTTTTTTTTAGAATTCTACTTTTTTTTTAAATTTCAGCTCCGTAGCACATTCGGAAATGCCCAAACCCTGAAAATTTGTTAAAACGATTTCGAATTTTTAGCGGCCGCATTGTTGCACTTTTTCATGATTTTCGTTTTTTCTAGTCGGTTTTGCACAAACACCTACCTAAGAAAAAAATTTCGAATCTCCAGCACATCTGGAAGTGCCTATACATTAGTATCCTCCTATCATTATATATCGACGACTCTTACAGAGGATATAACATACAAGTACACAGGTACACATACACATTTTATCCATGAAAATTTGTGAGCATATAAATGATTATTTTTACTAAACAACTGGACATATCATTATATATAGACGTTCCTTACAGAGGAGGAGGAGGATATAACATACTAGTAGTTGGTGCTTGCATTCTGCAAGCATTTCATCTGACCTTGATAAACATTAATATTTCAGAGAGATATAGCATTATTAGAAATTTTTTTAATTTAAAATATTTCACCTCTGCACCCAATTTCTATCGTTCCTTATTGAACAATATTTGATTAAAACAATGCCTTAAATTTGCAATTTTAAGAATATTACACTTTATTTAATGTAAGGTGCTAATTCCCCACCATTTTGTCAAATTTGAAGTTGTAGCACATCTAGAAGTGAAATAATGTTTATTTAATTGTTTAAATTTCAAAAGCTTAATGCGGCCGCAATAACACTTTGTTGGAGCTTTTCAAATGTTTGTTAGTTTAAATGCACTGAGCTTTACTTAACTTTAAAATTTCAGCTTCCTAGCTTGCCCCAAAGTACCTAAATATTTATCTATTAGTTTAAACTTTAAGAATTTTTAACAGCCAAATAAATTAAAATATCAACATTTTTATAATTTTTTTATTTCGTTTTTTCACAAAATTAACCGGTAAAAAAATTTTAGCTTCGAAGCACATTTGATAATACACAAACCTCAAAAATATGTTTAAACAATTGCAAATTTTTAACGGTAGAATTTTTTAACTTTTTTAAAATTACCTTTTTTCATGTATAATTTTCTACAAAATGATTTCAAAAACTCTAACCTACAGCATATAGTTTTCAATATAAAAATTCTTAAACTTTAATGTACAAATGGGGTTGAAACAACCCCTAAAAATTAACAATTTTAAAGTTTTTAATTTTTATTGTTGGTTATGAGAAAAGTTCTATAATAATGCAAAATTTCAGCTTCCTAAACTTATTAGATTGGTCTACACACTGGATTACGTTTTCCCGTGGTATCTTATGGGAGATATTCCGGGTATCTGGAGTCGAACCCAGGACAGTGTAAGTAAAACTAACAATAATTCTTAATAGATATTGAAACCGTCTAGCATCACTGAAAATTTCATTCTTCTAGCTTACGGGCAAGTACCCAAAATTAATTTACAAAAATGGCGCAATGCTTTTCTTATGGGAAAAAACGCAACTTTCGGAATTTCTGGAGTCGAACTCATATCACTTAGGTAAGAAGTCTCATTTTATCTGAAGATTTATCCATCACATCTACAAAAAATAAAACTTTCAGCTCTCTAGCTCTTGTATGTTATATCCTCCTCTGTAAGAGTCGTCGATATATAATGATAACAGGAGGATACTAATGTTTAGGCACTTCCAGATGAACTGGAGATTCGAAATTTTTTCTTAGGTAGGATTTTGTGCAAAACCCACTAGAAAAAACAAAAATCTTGAAAAAGTGCAACAATGCGGACGCTAAAAATTCGCAATTGTTTAAACAAATTTTCAAGGTTTATGTATTTCCGCATGTGCTACGGAGCTGAAATTTTTTTATAAGTAGAATTCTTAAAAAAACGAAATAGGGATTATACAAATTTTGATATTTTAATTTGTTTGGCATTTAAAAATTCTTAAAGTTTAAACAAATAGATAACTGTTTAGGTACTACGGGATGAGCTAGGAAGCTGAAATTTTCAAATTATTTACAGAGTAGTAAATTTGCCCAAATATACATTTCAATTTTACTATTAATCAGTTTCTGCGGCCGTTCAAAATTATTTAAATTTAAACAATTAGAAAAATATTATTTTACTTATATAAGTGATACAACTTTAAAATTTGGTTAAAATTTGTAGCATTAGTAACTTATAATGAATATAGTGTAAAATTTTTAAAATTGCAACATTTGGGGATTGTTTTAAACTATTATTTTTACATGTGGGAAAAACAGAAATCGCTGCTGAGGTGAAAGCTTTAGAATTAAAATAATATTTGTAATGGTGAAATGTCTGTCTGAAAAATGAATGTTTTTTCAAGGTGAGATGAAATGCTTGCAGTATGCAAGCACCAACTACTAGTATCTTATAAGAAAGCATGAATAAATGCCCGTAATTGAAAGTTAAAAATAGGTTTACAAAAATTATTGTGAAAAATCACTACCGTACACTATGGCTTGTATGTGAAAATATTCTACAGCTAAGAAGGCCATCAGTTGCGGCTGTTATTATGGTATTGATTTTCCGTTATTCAGGTTAGAGATCAGGCTGTTAGCACTCTTGATACTTGTAGGCATTCAGCATTTCAAAAAACACGCACAATGGCCATCGCCTTGTCTCCCTGCTACATGAGTAAGATGAGCCCATTTGGTCGAATGTGTCGACACCACCTTTGGTTTTATTGTATTTGATTATGATATCAGGCTTGCCATTCTCAGTAATTTTAGGTTGGTCGTGCATACTGGAGAGGACGAGTTTCTTCCCAGTTCTTGGCATGAAAGAGACTAATGTCAAGTCTCTGTCATAGCATATGGCACTAGTTAGGGGCTTGAGACCCTTTTTCACGATCAGTTCTGGTGGAATATGAGGCTTATTTGCACGGATGGTGCCACGTTAGGTTTTTGAGTTGTATGCTTCCCCAGGTAAGGTGTAGCACATAACATATATTTTGATTCAACATCACTAGCCATCACGAGTTTTATCCCATACTTTGCTGGTTTATTAGGTATAAACATTCTGAATGGACATTTTCCACTAAAGCTAAGGATCTGCTCATCCACAGTAATATATTCTGCAGGTGAGTAATTTTCCTGACATTTGTCAATAAATAAGTCCCACAATTCTTTTATGGGTGCAAATTTGTCCGTCTGCCTCCTAACCTCCCTTGTAACTAGGTTGTCAAACCTAAGGCAACGCAGTAGGTGGCAAAACCTACACTCAAACATTGCTGCACGGTAGATGGCAGACCCCGTAGCACTCCACATCTCAGATGTTGTAAAGGGATTGTCTCTTTGTGCTCCACTAAATATTAAAACACCCAAGAGTGCTTTTAATTCCTCTCTTGTTGTTGTTTTCCTTGCATAAGAAGTAGTGTTTGTTAAGAACATTTGAGCCACAGAATTAATGTGAACATTGATCCATCTGACCATTATATCTATCATATTATCATCAAAGAACAAACTCAGGCAACTTTGCGGGTTATCCGCTAACCTAGCAGCTGCAATTGGCCCTGCTGAAAAAGCATGCATGATATTGCGGCTAGGGATACGTGAAGAAGTTCGTGTCAGTGGTTGAGTAGTCCACCTGTAGCCATTCTTCCCTCGCAATGATTTCTTTTCAAACTTGATCAAATATTCATTCTGTGTCGGTTGCCTTTTCCTGTTGGTAGTGCCTGAAGCTGCAGGAGGAGCATCATCTGCATCATTTTCACTGCTATTTGACTCAAGCTGTGGTATATATTCTTCACAGTCATCACTATCATATAATAATTCAGCTACCAGTTCATCTGCATCTTCATCACTAGATTGATACAGTTCCTCTATAATGTACTACTCAGTCATAGAAGATTTTATAGCCATTGAAGGGTAACTTTAAAAAATACATATCAATATCTGTAATTGAAATAAATATCAATCTCGATATAATATTATCTGACACCCCCAATATAGTATCAGTATCACACCACGAATAATCAGCATCAGGTTTTATGCGAATAAAATACGAAAAAAGCTGTACATGGGCAAATTGAGTGACAGTTTTTAACGAATGAAAACTTGAATGAAGATTTGAACAGTTTGAGTTTATCAAAATTATATGATGATTCAGTACTTACACAAAAACGACACTTAGTTGGCATCGCTGGGTAAATATTACCCGATCCAAAGAAAACACAAAGAAGGAGATGGAGCTCAGCACGGTGCAAGCACTTATCACCGAGTCTGGACAAATACTGAAGCTACCCTGAGCAAAAAGATTCTCCAGTGATGGGAAGCACACGTACGGTACAAGGTTGCAACATCGCCGGGTATATTTTATATTTATATTTATTTATATTTATATTTATTTATATTTTACAGATTTCACATCCCATAACTTTGTGGTTTCAAAGGATTTCTCATATATTTACTGTCCGTTTAACCATCCTAATATTGAAAGCTAAAATATGTAGCAGCCAAATTCTAGCCCTCAATTGGCTAGGACATATCGTTTGCGTCCATGTTTTTCCTTAAGGTGGCTTTATTAATGGTAATTTTTATGTCCAGTAGGTATTGTTTATGAACTGTAATTGAACATGGTATAGAGGAGGGCGCGAAGATAGATTTCTTATGTGAGGGGCGCGTGGCTTTGTAATATTTAGAAACTGCTGCCATAACCCCACATTTCACTCATACATTTTAATAATTTCAATGGTCTCTTCCTTCGACCATGTTTCTTCTTGTCGCACATATTTTCTCCTCACCCAGCTCTCAGACAGTAGCAAGAAATTCCAACCTTGCTGGAACCGCGCGAGAAGCTTTCGTGACCAAACTGATACCTGTCTACACTGATAGTGAGTCAACTGTCAATGCTTTCGCTGCAAGTTGATAGCACTGTCTGAGAGACTGCTCGCGGCGCTTTCTTCACTGCGACATTGCTATCAGACAGCTGCTGGCGCGACTTTAATCACCAGTGTATTCCGGCCTTAAGACTGAAATACCCCAAATTTCAATCTACTTTTAGCGCATCCATTCATTGTATGAATGATACCAGTGTTTCATCCAAACTATTCGAAACTAATTTTTAATTTTAATCTATTTTTTATACTATTGCCAATTTATGTTTGTTTGTATCATGCTAGCAATCCACAACTTTCCAAATTATTTGTAGTTAATATTTTCCAATACTTTAATTTTTATAGCATAAGTGACCTAATTTTAATTATATAATCGGTTATAATAAAGTTAATTCTTTTGGTCACCTGTTCAAGTTCGCATCCAATTTCTGACAATGTGATGCGATAATTAAAAAAGTAATTTTAAGAACATCCGACACTGATTCTCGCGTGCCTTATAATTTTTAATGTGGAGGCATATGAAATCGATCCAAATTTTCTCGAATGAATACCAGAAACAATATGTCACTCAGTACAAACAAGAGAATGTATTGGTAGATTACACAAATAACGGTACAATCCCATTATGACCCCGCGAATTATTAGATCGAGTTTGCTGTAAGTTGTGTATACATTTTATATTGTCTTGTTGTTTTCTATTCTATTCTATTTCCTCTCCCCGTTTTAATCCAACACGGGGAGAGGAAATCGAATGAATCCAACCCCCAACCACTTAACCTAACGGGCGGGGGGGGGGGGGATGCGGGGGTTTAAAGGGGCGGCTGTCTCTTTTATGGACTGCAACAAAACCTCAATGCGGAGTTTATTCTTCCACGTTCACATTTGCACTCTCCATCAGGTTGGGTTGGTTTGGGGGTTGGCTTGGTTTTCTTTCCACGCTAACATTTGCAAAAAACGCACCAATACTTGATAGTTCATTGCAAGTTCCTTATTGATTTTAGTGATTTTTATGACAACAGGAAAAATAATAATTTGCGGGGTCATAATGGGACAGTACCCAAATATCTGCCGAGAATATTATGGGAGGTATACAGCTAGCTAGCGAGCATTCTGGGAAACAAAAAATATTTGGCCTTAAAGATTAGCAATGGACCCGGAATAATCATCACTGGTTTTTTGGCTCTGGCCAAGATTTTAAAGTAATCCAGTCGTGTTGATCTAATAAAAAGAATTTGAGTGTGAATTATGGAAGATTCAATTGTTCTCTCAAATTAAAATTTGCAAAACGTACAGAAATGTTACAATTTCTACTAAGGTCTCTCAAAAATTTGAAGTAGGAGAAAGACAATCCTGTGATTATAAATTACCACACTTCAAAATTTAATTAAAATGTCAAACAGCCGTCACGCAACCGAGCATAGTTAATGGCTTCCACTATCGAAGTTTTTCTGATCGCATATAGATCCAAAGCTGAATAGTAAAAACAAGTTTTACATTAGCATAACGGTGTTTCAAAATTTTATCTTATGTATGATAATGTAATTTGGAATTTCCGATAAATGAGTTCTTGCTCGTACACAAAGCCAAAATTATCCATCATTAAACCTTTCACCAAACTAATTCAACATCGAAATTTATTATCGTTGAAATTGATAGCGTCTGCCATAATCATTTGCACATTTCAATCTCGAAGAAATTGGTGCATAATTACATTAGGTCATTAACATCATTTTATGGGATATAATTAGTATACATTTGATAAAATGTAATCAATATTGCATTGTTACTTGTCTCATTAATTGGTTTCCGCGACACATACACAATGCTTCAGCATCGGATCAGTTTAGGCCCAACGAGCGCTTTATTTAATTAACATCCAGTATGCCGCAATAAAGAAATTAATGGACCGAGATTCTGAAGCAACCGATACAAAATCCGGCAAAATTTCTTCTTTAAAGCTGTTGGTAGAGGGGTGGTTATCGCGTCTGGCTCCCAATGCTAGTGTCGTGGGTTCGAATCCTACCGAGGGCATGGATATGTGTGTCCGTCTTTGTTATCGTTATTACTTTTATTGTGAAAGGCCGTTAACGGCTGTTTATGAGCTAGTTAAGAATTGATATATAAATCGGTGTTATCCCTCACTTAGTGGAAAAATAAGTTGAAACGCGAAGCATGTTAACACGGAAACGCAACAGAGTAGCGATTATATATGTGAGATAGCAGAAGTTAACGAGATAAAATAGAGCTCGATGGACGAAAAAATTAGGTATTACCTTTACGGGCGGAGTGTCAGACGAACATGCAGGTTGTTAAAACTAACGTTCTTTCCGCTTGTTCTTTATCTTTGCTTAACGCCAAATGGCCATACTGCTGTGTTATATTATTATAAATAGAATTACATAATCCGAAGTGTTACTGCTGGATAATTCGGAAACCATGATAATTTTTACACGTGGACATTCCAAAAGTTTTCTTGAAATGCTATGAAAGCAATTTTTAAAGGCAAAAAACAAATGATAAAGTCCACAAATAAGATTACGTTACTAATATAATGGAAATGCATTATTATTTCTTAAACAAAAACATCAAATCCATATTTGATTTTAATATGTCATAAAACAGCAGTTCTCATTCTGGGGATCACGACCCCGGGGTCGCGAAAACGGAGTAATATATATGAAATAGTTTCAATATATTTTTTGTTTTTTTATGATGTACATTTTAACAATTCTACTAATATTGTTAATTGAATAAAAAATGTTATGCGGAGATCGTTCATGATTAAAGTATATAACTAATGTAAAGCTATACACATCTTTACAATTTATGAGAAGGACTTTAAATATGACCTAAGTTAGATAGTAATTAAATAATTTATTAATTCAATGTTTGAATATATTTATAAAAACCATCGTTGTGCATATGGAATTAATATTTATAATATTTTTTGAAATTGTCACATTTATGGCTGAGCGAAGTGAGGTCTCTCCTGATGAGTTCATGTACACTTTGTCTGTTTGTTCTACGATAACTGCTGTCTCGGTTACCAAACGTCGTGTGCATCTACAAATAACTGCTGTCTCGGTTACCAAACGTCGTGTGCATCTACAAATAACTGCTGTCTCGGTTACCAAACGTCGTGTGCATCTACAAATAACTAAGAGTCAACTGCCTATAGTTTTTCTAGAACACCACCCTTATAGTTCCTGCGCGATTTGCGTTAGCGCATTGCGCTAATTTCCAACTCTTATCCATTTAAAACGAAATTTAGTATACACACAGAAAATATCAAACTATGAAGAAAATGTGAAGTAAATATTTTTCTAAAATGCACAGGAAGCCTCCCAGAGGCGCGGAATTTGCGTTCGTACGGTCTCGGCTGTTGAGTCCCTGGGCACTTTGTCTGTTTATTTGTTAGCCTATTCTACTATAACTGCTATATCAACGAGGAGACAGGGCTCAGGTTCATTTTCCATTAGTTCCGTATTTAGTGCGTTTCTTAGATTCATATTTCTTTCATACTTATTTTACTGCTGAGAGCAGCGCTTTCAACTCTATTCAAATTTTGCATCACCTCTGTATGAAGTGCAGGAGAACTATGAATACGATAATAATATTGACATTGTGATTCCCCCACCAGACCTAAGTTCACTAAACGAGGCCAGAGATCCCGCGGATCCCCTAGTATATTTATTGGTAGATAAATGTGGATAAAGAGGTCGTGATAAGGTCGGATGCCTAAATTTATTTATTTATTAAAAAATACATTGCAATTGGGCCATCCGGCCAGGTGGCAAAGAAACATAATAACTATAAAAATGATGATATTTACAATCAGAATTTTTTTTAAATACACTTTCTTCACAAAAACCGCAAGATATTAAAATGATGTAAATATAATTAACAACCCCCATTGTAATTGAGCACTTTCTGACCGGCCGGGAACGTGGGTGTTATCACGAGGGACGGCCTATATTTGTGGTAAAACTACTTACCAAGCCAACGGAGAGAGAGAGAGACTGATAGTTAGTGAGTTATCGCTATAGAAAGAATCAAATCACAGAAGAAACAAAGAATGCCCATGCTAAAATGGCTATTATCCAAAAACAAGCGCTCCTTGACATTACTTGTTTATTCCCTGTAGCCTTCATGTTTTGCTAGGAGAATCAACTTAAATTAATAAATATTTAGAAATGTTACCAAGTTTTTATTCTTATCAAAATGAGTATATTTTTTAAATAACATGAACAATACTAGATATTATTTTTTATTTATATTAAACTTTTGCTAATCAGACCTGATTATGGTGATTATTCACCGAAACCGGTCGTGTTTTACATATATTTTGTGGAAATTAGCAGTTTAATATAAATTTTAAAATTCTATCTAGTATTGTTCATGCGATTTAATTATGGATTTCCACCAAGTCTCGGCCTCGTCCATTAACTTTAATGTATTTTTTATTTTACAAATGTCTCACATTATAAATATCATACGACGCCTGATTCCGTGAAATCATTGTCAGTAATTTTTTCTCTCAAAAATGATCAATTTAAACCTTCTTTTCATATTAAGGGGCAATAAATGTCTCTTGAGAAATCTTAAATGATAATACGTTCATTAAAAACCCTTTCTTTTTTCTAGGCTTAGTAGAATGGATAAAACATTTTTTTCATGAATAGGTTTAGGCGTATTTCTTTCATGATTAAAACAATTTTAATTCGCGCCGGCGAGCAGAGTTACACGCACATTTTAATTGTATATATGGGCGGACTCTTTGTTTAATTAAGCGATATACGATCCTCAACGTTTCAACGGTGATTTACCGGGTGAAATAATTTGTGAAACCATGACAACTTACAGCCATTCACATCACCAGCAGGAACCCGCAAAACGGACGCGTGGACCAAGCAAAAGGCTTAAATCAACGACCCCGCGTCCCTTCTTTCTCCTTCCATCTTCCTCCTCCTCGTTCCCGCTTCCTTATCTCTCTCTCTCAATTTCCCGTCCCCCACCCTATTTCCCCCCTTTACCCTTCCACCACACCCTCACGCTCCGCAATCTAGCTCAATGTAGCGTAATGCGGCATTACTTTAGGGTTCTGATTCGCCTCCAACTGTACCGATATGAATGGTATGGAAATTAGGGGACAAGTGGACTCCCAATGGGTTCATATGAAAAGAATATTACTTGCGACCGGCTGGCTGCTAAAAGTAACTTTTTGTGAAGCCTTTGTCAAAATGGGGAGGAGATAGAGATGGGAAGGAATGAGAAGATGGAGGGAAAATGAGCGAGGAGGAGAAGACGCGGAAGGATAGAAGGAATACGAAAGAAAGGGAGAGAGAAATTAAAAGAGGTGGACACAAGAGGATACCGGAATAAAAAGTTGCGGAGAATGAAATTACGGAACGAAATTGGAAAGAAATGAGCAAATTGGAGAATAATAGGGAATTAAAGAGTCAATGTATAATGAAAAAGTGACTGAATAACTAATTGAAAGAGAAGTGCTAGGAGAATCAAATTAAGGAAGAATGAAACTGAGAATGAAAGAAAGAATGAAACAAAGATAAAAAGAATAAAATAAATAATGAAAGAAAGAATAAAAAAAATAAAAAAATAAAAAAAAAATGAAAGAAGGAATGAAAGAGATAATGAAAGAGTGAAAAAATGAAAGAGACATAATAATGGAGAGAATGAAGAAAGAATGAATGAGAGAATGAAATTCAGAATGAAAGAGAGAGTGAAGGAGAGAATTAAAGAAATGATGAAAGAAAGAAAAACAGGTTAAAAAAAGAATGACGGAAAGGTTAGAATGGAGCCCAGAATGAAAGAGAAATTAAGGGTAGAATAAGACAAGCACATATAGGTCTACCGCGATCAAAAGAACATTTTGGGTGTACAGTGGGTGTCTGGCCTAATTCCTCACTTCACTTGGAACTCTCCCCTCTCGCCCTTCCTTGCCGCACGGGCTATCGCTGTCTCGGTCATTTTCTAACTACACTGTTGCCAATTATTAGCAAAACTTAGTCTAGGCAGCAACTGTAAATTGTGAGAACTGACAACCTAAGGAGGAGAAGGATGGGTTAGTAGTGGGGTGGGGGAAGTCAAGATGACCGAGGGAATTTCCCCTCCGTGCGCGGTCGAAATCCGCGCATGTTCTTGTGTTTGCGGCATGCCTATAATAAAAATGAGAATAGAGTGAGAGACTCGGAAAGTGTGGAGAAGAAGAACGACAGATTTGGAGAGAAAGAGAAGGGTAGAGAAATTCATGGATAATGGCGAAGGCACGGAGCAGAGAAAAAGAGATAACACGGTAGAAGAGGGAAAAAGGATATGAAGAGAAAGGGGAAGAGAGAGAGAGAGAGACGGAGATAGTGGAGGGGATGAGAGGGAGGGTAGAGGGAGCTGTAGAGATCCAGTGAGAGTGTTAGCGAGGGTTAGGATGAGAAAGAGAGAGAGATGTGTAAAAAAAGAGAATGGTGGTTTTGTGATCGTGGTTTGTGGGCCGGAGAGAGAGAGAGAAAGAAATAAATGAGAACGTTGTATGGAATGATGCCAATCCGCCCTTTCATAACAGGGGAGGAGACGTGCAATCGTGATCTGGAGGGAAAAAAATGAAGGGGTATTTCATTTCTCTTTCTCTGTCTCTCTGGGCTTCAAGTTCGTGACAGGTGCGTTGCTCAACCTTCCACTTATTATTTTTTCCGCAGACTCTCCGAGGGGAGAACGCGGCCAACGAATCATGAATCCCTCGCTGGGAACGTGCCTTAATTGCGTCACGTCAAATTTCGCCTCGTCTGGAAATTTTTACGCAACGTTATTTTAAACCCCTACCGTTCGCCTCTCGGATGGTTACTGCGTTCGACCGAAAACATTTCGGCGGGTGCGAGTAAACAATTTAGCGGGTTGAAAAGTTTAATGTTTTTTCCCCTGTCTGTCGAGTTTCTTTCGATTTTTCAAGATATATTTGGAACATTTGTCCCCTTTAGGCTGTCCTACATACCTATTAAACTCAAATTATAGAGAAAACGTTTATTTTCATCGTGAATATTCCACATATATACGGCCCGAACAAACTCGACGTATTTAAATATTTGGAAAATAAATTAATTATATTAATCTTGAAATAAAGTTTTGATTTATTGATATGCGAGATTTTATCATAAATTAATATTTGTGTAGTTTTTACGGACGTAAAAGTAGCAGAGGCGAATGGTTGCGTCCACTTATGAAAAACATTTCTACATATTCACTTTAACTGCTTTCCTTATGAGAATTCTCCTTAAGATTTCTTTGACAGTAAAGACTTACACCTACTCCCGCATTAGCTATATAATATGTTTAAAAACTTTTTTGTTCCTTCTAAATTATATATTTAATATCAACGCTAAATATAACTAAGGCTACGCTAAAAAGATGGCTAATTTTTGTGCTGACATTTTTTCAATTTGTAATTAAATGTGTTTCGATTTCATTTTTGCCACTAGTTTTACGAGATCATTTCAATCAGTGTACCGCGAATAGTATATAACACGCTGTTGCCGTGAGCGTGAGCCAATAAGAAGAGATTGTTTTTCCGCATGATGAGACAGTTCGGTCATTATGCGGATTCGACGGCTAAGTTCCAAATGATTATGTTCGCTAACGAGAGTCTGATACCTGAGCCATCTGCCGGGAGCATTAAAATGGCGAGATTAGCGAAAGGTATGATCCCTTTTTCCTCCTTTCTAAAACAGCTCCACGTTGAATGTCTCTCTCAGCCAGCGTATTTATTCACCCAAGGGGATTAATTAGGCACACATCGCTCGGTTGGCTTTATTCGTTTGTTTTTTCCTCCTTGATTACAGGAATCGAAATGAATTTTTTGTCTTGATCAGAATCCCATGCATCACTTTCGTTGAATATAGAAAGGTGTCCATCCACCGTGAAATTATGCATTGGTTTTAGTATTATTGCTGTGGAAAAATCAAATTAGTTCGCGTGCTGTACGCACAGAACCAATTTAAATCAAAGCACAGGGTTGATGATAAATTTAGGTATGCGTTCGCATTTATAAATACGCTTACTACCTTTCATTGGTTATATGAATTTCGCTTTTGGTGCAAATCGGCTGTATGATTTCGTTGCGAGTAATTATACTGATAAATATGCAGGCAAAATATTTAAAATCAAATCAATGCTGATCAAATAATATTTCTCGGTTGTATAACTAGCTCGCGTTCATTGGCAATTATTCATCATTGAACAAGTCGGTCAAGGACATTGTAAAATATTTTATATGCATTGAATTACGATGCAAAATGAGTTTTCTATGAAGTTTAAATCTATTCAATTAACTATCATGTTTCAAAGGAAATTTTAGGACAATTTTAGCTTCAAAGTCGCTTGAGACATTTCGATTTCCAGTGCTACCATCGTGAGAAAAACAAAACTTATTTAATATCGGTCACTTTCCGCCGATGACCGCTGCTCTTTAATTAAATGCGCATTTTTCAATCGTTTCACGGGTATTGTAAAACCTTAACTGTCAACGAGAAAATATTTTAGTGGACGGATTTTGACACACCACAAAGTTTACCTGGTTGCATACGTCGCAGGATATGGATAAGATAAATTGGGCAACCTTTCTGAAGATGACATTATTGATGCATAAATCCGTGTTTACGTGGAGTTAGTGATTTTAAAGGAGCAACTAACTGAAGTTTGATTGCGTGTACATGAAGGTCATGTCCCTGTAACACCCCATAAAACTACGTGTGTGAGAAATGGTCCCCTGAGCGGTTTGGCCAACAAGCCATCAACCCTAGCGCTTGCGTGCGGGCGTGTTTGGTGGGTTTTCCCTATCGTCCTTTCTAATCGTTTTATGGCTAAAGATCACAGAATAATTAGGAATGTAGCCTAAATTTATGCTCAAAGCCAAATTTCAATCGTCTTAACATAGCTTCAATTAGATGAACTAATATTTCAAACGGCGCGTAAGAAACAGGAAGTGTGTTTTAGCGGGGACTCCCGTAAACACGGCAATGGCGTCAGAAGAAGCACGACATTAGTAAAGAAAAGCGCAACGGAGAGGGAGAGAGAGAAGGAGATTGGACACGGATATCTGCGGAGAAAACTTAAGTGGAAAGAATGAGATACGGCAAAGCGCGCAAGCACGCACTGTCCCTCGTAAAAAGTGAGAGTGAAAGAGATAGAGAGATAGAGAGAGAGAGAGAGAAAAGAGGATGTGTTTTGGTATTCTGGCAGAACGTAATATTTTTTGGGTTGGGTTCACCGCAACAAATGGCGCCTTCTCTACCGAAATTATAGGAAACGTGTGCGCGTTCGGTGTTGAAAGGAATAAAAAGAAAAACGGAATCCGTGTTGCGCGAAGTGAGGCTGTGACGCAAAAGGAAAATCAGGTTGAGAGAATAAGAAGAGAATAGGAGGGAGATAAAACACGGAAGCATGGGGAAAGAGAGGAAATGGAGTTATCTGGAGCAGTGTTTCTCAACCGGTGGGACGCGAAGGTCATCGAGGTGAGACGCAAGGTTTTGAAATATTAATTATTATTAAACTTTTCTTGAAGAAATTATTGCAGTATTTAATGTCCTTATAAATTTCCATTAATGATTCATATAATACTAAAATGCATATAGCGTAAAAATCTACCACTTGGACTAAGTGGTGTTTTTTATTTATAACACTGGGACTCGGGTTTTTTTGACATAGTGGTTGGTGGGACGATAGATGCAAAATGTTGAGAATCGCTGGTCTAGTAAATGTTGGAGGTTTAATAAGAGAGATAGGAGTTGCAGAAAATTTAAATTAAGGTAGGGAAAGGAATGACGATGGATCCACATGGGAAAGAAAGAG
Organism: Tanypteryx hageni; assembly: GCA_028673005.1. Taxonomy (NCBI): domain Eukaryota; kingdom Metazoa; phylum Arthropoda; class Insecta; order Odonata; family Petaluridae; genus Tanypteryx; species Tanypteryx hageni. The sequence continues at coordinate 40,547,587 of CM054112.1, read as the reverse complement.
GATTGATCGATCGATTTTACACTTTATTGGAAAGGTTAGACCCTGTCAAGCATCTCTTCCTCATTACCCCTTGTATCGTATTATATAAAATTCTTGCTAAATTAAGAGGAAGAGGAAAACTTAACCGCAGATAAAACAAAAAATAATAAATATTGACGGGATTAAAAATATGCGAAATTTTGAGGAAAGAATTTACATGCGATGGGTCGAAAAAGAACGCTTGTGATGGATTGTTGGAAGGAGAGAAAGAACGGAATGTAAGAGGCATTATAGGATGAAGAAAACGGACGAGTAGTAGGAGGATAGATAAGGGGAAAGATTGAGGGTATTAAGAGGTACAGAACAGGCGAGAAAAACAGGCGAGTCGATGGATTTATTTTTTAAGTGGCTGAGGCGGATTGAGGATGAGGCGGAATAGGAATCCAGAGCAAAGAAAAGTGAGAGTTGGAAGAAAGAGAGAGGAGCAAAGGGAAGAGCAAGAGAAGACTGGAATACAGAATCGGAGATTGAGGATGGGAAGAAAACGGGCGGCGAATAGATCGCGTCACAATTGCGAAGTCACGGCCGCTGGACGTGATGGCTCACGAAAACACGTAACGTAAAGGTAAAGTCGCTACTCGTTGGCGATTATTATTCTGGAAATAGAGGAGACGGAGAGAGGAGAGAGATAGAGAAAGGGAAAGCGAGACGGGGAGGGAGTAAGAGTGGTAGGAGTAGATAGGGGATTAAAAGTGAAAGGGATGAGAGTTTGAAGATAGGGGTGTTCAAGAAGAGAGAGAGAAGGGGAATCACGAGACGAAAATAAAAAACCGAAGACAGGAAAGAGGAAGCGACAGAAAGCACAACATTAAAGGAAGCGACGAAAAGAGATATGTAGAGAGAGAGAAAGTTAGGCTTATTGTTAAATGGAACAAAAGGGTAAAGGTGGAAACCATCACGCTGATAGAGGCAGGAAAGAGGGGTAAAGCATACAAAGAGGCATAAAGCAAAGAAAATATGGAATATATAAACCGAGGAAGCATTACAGAATGGAAGAAGGAGGAAGAGTAACAAATGACTGGATTATGGTTCCCGAGGGTTTTTTTGCGCGGTGAGAACACCGTGAAATTAGATAAAATCGCTTCTTCTTCTGGCGCCCCCTTGAGCTTTTTAGCGTTCACGTAAAATATATCGAGTACCGAATAAAATACAAAAGAGAAACTTGTGGAGAGGAAAAAAGCAAGCCAGAATTTTGAAAATTAAGAAGCCCACTACGCGAAAAGGGCGTTATTTTTTTCATTTCTAAAGTGCAATTACTCTCTTGTTTTGTTGTATCAAGCGAGAGTATTTTTCAGCACTTAATTCTTAAATAAGAAAAATCGAAGCACTATAACTATACACCTCTGATTTCTTGGAACTTTAGAATTTCATACATACTTTTGTACGATAATGCATCCATGTTCAAATAACCTAATTGATAAGGACAAAAAATACAAAAAACTAACGATGCAACTGCCTCAAGGCATTTTAAAGTTTGAGATCTGAAAATCTTTGTATGTACTAAGAATCGTATTCTTCTCTCGTCGATACATAAAAGAAGTTTAATGACGTCATACTGATCAGAAGCATTATGACAATCTGCGTCTATCCGAACAATCTTTGTTTATCTCAGCGATATCCAACATGATGCTCGCCACAATTGTGGCGAACAAGATAGCATATTTTCCACATGACAAAAATATATGCAGCATTAATGTGGAATGATTTCAAAGTCGGTTTGATACTTTACTATTCACAACAAACCTATTTTTTAATTTATTATTAATTCGTAAATTCTTTTATTGTGATAAATTTGCCATTGTTCTTTCAAAACAGCATCGGAAGTAGTGTGTATGCATAAATCATCATAGGATCATAATAGACAGGTGCTTCATTTTTAATTGCAAATGCAAACTTTTAGTGACATGCATTTGATTAATTTTCTTCCAACAATGCTATCAAATCAGGTACGAAAATATGAAATTGATGAAAGCTTCAATTCACCTCATGTGGCGACCAGGGTCGCGATGAGCTGACACGGGCCTTGGGGAGTGGTTGGCGTATGGCCTCCCATCACCCTCTAAGGGAAGAGGGTGCTGGTGGAACCACGTGGCAGGAAAAAACATAAGCTAACGATTAAAGAATTAAATAAAATAGATATCAAAATATAAAAGAGGTGAAGGTATATATAGCAGAGGCTCGGGCCCTGGAGAATTTTTCTCTGGTATCCTCACCCTCTCGGTGGACCTGGTACCGACCCTATTGGAAACCCTTGGTTTATACGATGAAATAATTTTTCAACGGCACTTTCCATCAGAATAAATCGATTCGAGAATCGCCATATGCCAGGAAAATTACGTGAAGAGAAAATACTTTTGTTGTGTAAAGTAGATGTTGAAAATTAAAAAAAAGGTTAAAAACATTAACTAAGGGGAACAGTAGTATAAAACTCCTTCAGCCAAAAATTGTAGGGTATGCCCTATGCATTTCGCCCACTAAGTGGGCATCTTCAGGGGAGAACCTGCCTTGGCAGTGAACAGAGTTCAACTGCGACGAAGTTAGAAGAAAAGTTTATAACGAAGACCGAAAAACATTTGAGGATCGAAAAGAATTTTGTGCGTCAAGTTCGGTCAATTTATATAAAGTTTTGTTAAAATCAGTATCTGTGTTCATGAGATTGTTTTTGTTTTTATAGATATGCAGACTTTCTAAAGAGTTAAGTGAATGGTTGGCTGAAGTTAACAAGGTTAAGTCCTCTATGTGTATACTGTGTCCAGTTTCGAGGATATGAGTAGCTACGCTTGATTTCTCAAAACGATTGTGTTTGTAATGGGCTAAGTGTTCTTTAAATCGTGTTATTAGTTTTCGTCTAGTTAGTCCTATGTACATTAAATTGCAATGTGAACATTGTATTTTATAAATTCCGGACTTGTTCAAATTCTTCGTTCTGTCCTTGGTGCTATCCAATAAGTTTTTCAAACTATGTGGGTTCGTGTATGTTATTGTGCAATTCTTATGTTTGAAAATTTTATTCAAGCCCCTGTTTAATATGGGACAATACGGTAGTTTTATATATTTGTTGGCCTTATTGTTGTCAAGTTTGAAAGTGGTGGAGTTGGACAACGTTTTTTTAAGATTGTGTTTCCTTATTAATTTATTGATTAAATTGAAATCGAAACCAAGTTTCTTTGCAGTTTGTTTTATATGTTTGAATTCTTTAACATATCTATCTTTGTTAAGGGGGATGTTGCACAATCGGTGTGTTAAGAATTGGAAAACAGCTGTTTTCTGATTCATGGGATGAAAGGAGTTATTTGGAATATAATTGTCCGTGTGTGTTGGTTTCCTGTAAATATCAAACTCTATTTGTTGTTGGATATTAATGATTAGTAAATCCAGAAATGGTAATTTATTGTTCTCCTGAAGTTCAAAATTGAATTTTATGGATGGATATAAGTTGTTTAATTGATCCACGAAGTCTTCTACTTTTTGTTTTTTTAAATCAAAAATTGTAAAAATATCATCAACATATCTAAACCAACTTTCAGGAAAATAATGGAATTTGTCTTTGCAAGTCTTTTCAAAATGTGACATAAATATGTTGGCTAAAAAGGGGGATAAAGGGTATCCCATGGAGGTACCTTGTGTTTGCTGATAAATTTCGTTTTGAAATTGAAAAATGTTTTGTTGCATGCATAAGTTAGTGAGCCGTAGATATTCGTGGACAACTTCGTCAGTAAAATTTTGTTTTAATAAAAGAGATTTTAAGATTTGGGATGTTTCATCTAAGGGTACACTTGGGAAAAGACTTTTCACGTCGAAAGAGACCAAAATCGCTGATTCTTTTATGGTTGTATTTTTCAATTTGTTAATCAGATCATAAGAATTTTTGACTGAGTGTTTGTCAAGGAATGACATCTGTTTGAATTCATTGTTTAGCCATTTAGCTAAATTGTAAGTAGGGCTGTTGTTCCCTGATGCAATAGGTCTCATTGAGTTGTCGTTCTTATGGATTTTTGGAAGACAATAAAGTTTAGGTATGTTTGGGTTGGAAGTATTTAATTTGAAACTTATTTTTTTTTGTCTATGATATTAATGCATCCTTTGATGATTGCTTTGGTTTTATTGATCATGAAATTTAATGGGTTTTTATTTAATTTGATATATGGTCCATTGTTTAGCATGGTTTGGACGTTGTCAACGTATTGTGCTTTGTCCATAATTACAATTTTGTTGCCTTTATCTGCTTTGATGTAAAAGCAATCTTTTCCTTTATAAAATACAATGTTCACATTGCAATTTAATGCACATAGGACAAACTAGACGAAAACTAATAACACGATTTAAAGAACACTTAGCCCATTACAAACACAATCGTTTTGAGAAATCAAGCGTAGCCACTCATATCCTCGAAACTGGACACAGTATACACATAGAGGACTTAACCTTGTTAACTTCAGCCAACCATTCACTTAACTCTTTAGAAAGTCTGCATATCTATAAAAACAGAAACAATCTCATGAACACAGATACTGATTTTAACAAAACTTTATATAAATTGACCGAACTTGACGCACAAAATTCTTTTCGATCCTCAAATGTTTTTCGGTCTTCGTTATAAACTTTTCTTCTAACTTCGTCGCAGTTGAACTCTGTTCCTACAATTTTTGGCTGAAGGAGTTTTATACAACTGTTCAACTTGGAGCCAAAGTGTTTACGAGCTACCATCTACTATTAACTAAGGGAGTATAGCTTTTGTAAATATAGATGTAAACATGCAGGAAAAAATACGTTGCTTGGGAAAATATTTGTGGAGAGAAAACTTGAGAATCTGAAAACAAGGGAGGCAGTGGAGGACGAAAGGGATTTCGTAGAAGCATTGAATCAGAGTAAGGAAAACGGGAGAAATCACGAGGTAAGGCCTGGGAGAGGATAAGGTGACATAAAATGATCCGGCGGGTTCCAAGTTTTGTTTATTGCCAAATTTATGCTAAAAGTCTTATTTTCCGAATGAAATTGTCGCGCAAAGTGAAGTTCCAGCCTTTTTTTTTTTAGAAAATCGAATGTAGAAAATTTTTATTGGGAATCAATTCTCATTCGCTTATTTCTTTTGGAGAGGTATTCCAAAGAGGAAAGGCAATTGAAAAACCGGAACTTCAATGCTGTACCAAAAACAGCTTCAGAGTGATTTTTACAATTGAGTACATCCTTTAAAATGGTGATTCAATTATAATACTTAAAGTTTTTGAGTTTCATTGCTTTCAATTTCTTTTAATTTACCTTCCATTATTGCATACACTTTCATTGCTATTACGCGGATTATATTAATGAAACGACAAGTAAGCAGACAATATTAGTCACATTAAAGAGCTTTTGAATTTCTGTTTATGACATCCGGTATTTTTTGGGCGTTCTTTACCAGCGAAGGGCTAGTAGCGGAACGCCTTATGAGCACGTTTAATCTCCAAAACTACTAGACTGATTTTAATTAAATTAAGTATTAGTGATCGTCATTACAATCTATTGCCGATTTATGATTTTGAACTGCATCCGCCAATTACATCTTAAATTAAATTAAAATTAAATATTTTCCATCGTTTTAATTGGAAAATTACTCTTGGGTATATTTTTTTCCAAAACTCTTTGAATAATTTACAGTATGAAGTATTTTAATCGTTCGTGTAAGTTTTCAGCCAATACTTGATCTTCTTCAATAGTAAAATCATAATTTTTCCTCATAGTCTTTATTTAACGAGCTAATCCTTCTGATGATTTGTCCTCCCGGTAGATTTTAAAACAGTGGCGCCTAAATTTCTCGGTTCGAGGGTTATGTAACCTACTTCCGCCCTCTTCGCGAGCCACATAATAATTTATGTAGATTAAAGGTTTTAGTTGTAGGTCAATATTACCTGCATTGTTTTTAAATGTATTTATCTATTGTAGGAATAGAGGAGTCAAGACAAAATACATCGTTTTTATTATTTTCTGATTTCATTAAATGTGAATATTATTCATTAATTGTTAAATACATTTAGGGCCGGAGAAGCATAAGTCATACATGAAGTAAGTTCGCGGGCCGCAGTTGGCCCGTGGGCCCCACTTTGGGAACTTCTCCTTTAAACGATACTCACTAAATTGACCAATTCTTACGGAAGCTCCAAACCCTCTACTTATTCATTCATAGAATATTCAATTTTCCCAGGCGATTAATTAAACATTTTCTCTTAGAAATTACAAAGGAATGGGCAACAAAAACCCAAAATGTATTCGCAAAAATGTTACTCAACTTCTATCAAGAGCGCAAGGGTAATAGAGATTTGTTCACGAGAACCTCAAGCATAAATCCACCCAAGAATAAACGCCTTGACCTTGAAGTAGCGCTTGCAATAAACCAGAAATAAGCCTTCTAAAAAAGAATGAAATAAAACGCTTCTGACCGCATACTCCTTTGCTTTCAACGGCAACCATACTGCCTTCTTTTAAAGGGTTCGCGTTACTTTTGGAACCCGAAAACTTTTCAGCTGCTCTTTCGGCTATATGGCATATTAACCCTTAGGTGGAGCGTGAGAGAACGTATGATAGATCATCCTACCCTTAATATCCTTCTCCCTGCGGCTGTAGACACCTTCCTCCCTCTCTCAAATGTTATCCAATGTTACCAAATGTTATTGCGTGAAATTGGCGTCGAGAAGAGACTACTGGTGCGTATGTACGCATTCGTTGGAAAGGAACGACGTACTCAAAGAGATGAGATCATTTTCTGTACTAAGGTCACGCCAGCCCTCAAAAGTTGAATCATCAAGTGTGTTTTGTTAACGTAAGTGCTTTTCTGTTCACTTACGGTTTTCAAGGGATATTATGGTTTTATTTTACGGGAACGATGCCTTCCATCCTCGCGACTTTAGATTCTGGATCGTTTGCCCCTTCTAATCCTTTTAAATCGTTAGTACTCCAAATAAACATTGATTGAAGCCCAGCTTATTTGTAATTTAGAAAATAGCAAGGTTTTAATTGTTGATGGATCGTATATGTTTAAAACGATGTTATTTTTAAAATTACTATGTGAATTTGATCATATAACTACTACTATTATGTATGCATGCAGAATTTATTGCATAATGTTATGCATAACCATATTATCCTTCAAAATTAAAACACCTCATGGAATGCCTCCTGATTTATATTGTTTATTTTGCTGAAAACTGTACAAGAAATAGAAAATCTATTAAATAGTGAAAATTCATAATTTTTTAAACATATATGTCATATTCAAGCATGAACAACATGTTATGTGTTTTCACTCAAGTCCAGAAAAGTAACACCTACTTTTCCATTAATGAACAATTTCAATTACCTTGGTGCAGATTAAATTGTAGTGACGTAATTACCGCGAAAATTAAGGGTCTAATGCCTACCAATTCACAATGCATGTAATACACTGAGATTAACTTCCAAATTAATTTTTATATGATTTTCCCCTCAGCTTTCAATTTTTAAATCATTGAGAAAGGAGGCTTTTTAAAATTCTAGTTGTAATGTGATGTTATCAATGCGTATTTTTTATTTTTTCTTGAACTGCACATATTCTGTCATTATTTTAAAGGTGTATATCAACGACATTGAAGGATTTAGGATGAAAACTCAATTTTTGTTACATACACAGGATGATAATTTAAAAATTTATAATTTCTAATAAAAATAATAAAGCTGAATAAAATATGCGAAATTATTTTTTATTGAATACTAGCTAACGTAACGCTGACATTCAAACCCTCAGCAATCAATATTTCTAATAAGATTACGTAATTTTATGATATAGCAAAGTTATTCTACATTCACGTTGCACCAGGTTCATGGTGAAAGAAGCTTATATGAAATTCTAAGTCTCTCTCCATAGAAAATTAAAAGACATTCGCATGCATATAATTTTTATTGGCCTATCAGCTAAGCAACGCGACGCAATATCAGCATTCCCGGTGCAGCAGCGTATAACCCCGACTTCCATCCTGAACTCCGCCGTCGTGGTGTACATTTTGCGACGGCACCCAAATGGTGACGCCCGAAAGGCGCTCTTTAGCTAGTACTCTCCAAAGCCGCCCTTTCATCTTCCACAAGCGTCGCATCGAATTAAGGCTCGATTCCGCCGCTCGTGTTTTTTTAAATATTTCTGCAAGAAGCGCCCGGAGTTATACGACGACGGAAGAGCTTTTCCACCCCACCCCCTTCTCCCAGAACGCCCTCTTTTTGGTCGACCCTTTTCGAGGAGGATGAAGACGGGAAAAAGATAGGTTTTTCGAATAAAGGTGTGTAATAGGAGATGCTGAGGTGAATAGGAGGAGTGGGAGAGGGTTGGAGGGAGAGGGTTGGAGGGAGAGGGTTGGAGGGAGAGGGTTAGAGGGAGAGGGTTGGAGGGAGAGGGTTGGAGGGAGAAGGTTGGAGGGAGAAAGTTGGAGGGAGAGGGTTGGAGGGAGAGAGTTGGAGGAAGTGAGAGGGTTGGAGGGAGTGAGAGGGTTGGAGGGAGTGAGAGGGTTGGAGGGAGTGAGAGGGTTGGAGGGAGAGAGAGGGTTGGAGAGAGAGGGTTGGAGAAAGAGGGTTGGAGAGAGAGGGTTGGAGAGAGGTGGTTGGAGGGAGAGTGTTGGAGGGAGAGGGTTGGAGGGAGAGGGTTGGAGGGAGAGGGTTGGAGGGAGAGGGTTGGAGGGAGAGGGTTGGAGGGATATGGGAGGATAGAGAGAGGGGGAGGGGATGGAGAGAAAGAAAGGAAGAAAATGTCTTTATTGAGGAGGTTCCACCAAATCATTTACAATCTGTTAACATAAGGATCATGCAAATTTACTGATTACAGAATTTGACTTACTCAAAATAAATTTATAACAGAATCAATGAACGGGAATGGAGATATTTGAGATATTCGTTAGACACAGAAATTTGCTCAAAATGTTATATTAATTAACAGAAAAATATTTACTACGAGAGAACTATATATGCATTTATACTTATGTTTACAAAGACGTACATACACATATGTAGATAAATATTACAGAAGCCATTAGTTTTAGATGTGGGTAGAATGCATTTTAAACTTTTGAATATTAAATGCTTGCTAACAATTTAAAATTTTAGCATAATAAATGAAAGAAGAAGAAAAGAGAGAAACAGTGAATACATAACAAATTTTAGGGTTACAGCAGGTAAAAAAATAACAGTAAATTCATGTTGGAGTGCATAAATCTGAAAGTATGGGACAACATCATTTGTAATAGCAACTCAGTTTTAATACTTATTCTTCAACTAGAAAGCAGGAATTGCGGAAACTTGCCCGGGAGTGGGTAGGGGAGGAGAATGGAGAGAGGGGAGGAGATGGGTGGGGAGGAGATGGGAGGGGAGGAGAGAAGAGAGAGAGGAGCTGGGGTATGCAGTGGTTTGCGGAGGGGTGTGGAGAGGAGAACGGAGGCTGTTTCTGTAGGCCTACCTCGCATTAAATCAGCCCCCTAGGGGGATTTATTGGCGAGGTGCGGGGGTAAAGAAGGAGAGTTAGGGAAAGAGTATGGGCTTCCAGGCTTTCATGGATTTCTTTAGGGGTGGCATGGAGAAAAGTGGAGAGGTTTTCATTCGATACAGCTGTGGGGAGGGTGAGGTTGGGATGGGGAACGTGAGCTGGATCCTTATTTATCGCCCTACATCTTTCCATTCCTGGTTCGTGGTTTCTTTTTTCTTAACCATACGCCGTTTGACTTCCACAGGGGTTCGGCGTTTTTATTTGGGCCATGCTCACTCTCTCCCTCCGCCTTCTTATATGGTTTATTGGATCAACCTCCACCCACAACATCCGCTCCCCACCTCTCTTTTCATATTTCCCTCCTCCCTCCCACCCCTACCGATTTTTCGGGTCCTGGCTCCAAAATGGAGTTTTTTGTTGTTGTTTTGTATAATAATATATCAAAAGATTGGTTTTATATAAGCACAAATCATTCGGTTTTTCCAACCAAGCGGGACATTTTTAACTCGGATATTTTTATTGGTTCATTTGACGCTTCTTTTTTCGGATTTTTTCTCAAAGGACATAGCTCGTTTTGTATTTATTTTTCCTCTTCCTGCCTCCGATTCATTTCCTTTTTGAAAAAGAATTTTTCTTTTTTTAATCAGTTTGGATTAGTTTTACAAACTCCGTTCTCCTCGTCTGCTTCACCGCGCTGAATGTTTCCTTCCATTTACAATGAAATGAACCGCGAAGGGGGCATAAATTTTATTCGGATTCTGGAGATTGATAATACGTGCCTCGAAGGAGATACTGCGATCCTAAAATAGAAGGAATAAAAGATGAAAAGATGTGGACTAAATGTTTCCCCTAAGGGAGAGGAAATAATTCCCAGCGCTAATGCCTTCAAAGGCGGCGGACGCATTCGGGTCCTGAAATACTAAATACAACCTAATTTAATTATAACAGCGACTCGGGAAATGGAAAAATATTGCTCGTTTTTTCCGTTCTTCGATATACTATCTACCGGCCATGGCCTCATTTTTTAAGCACATACATTTACTCTTGAAGAAGCGAGAGAAATATCCTATAGATATAAAAAACCTTCAAGGAGTATGAGAAATATCATCAAAGGAAAGAAAACACCGGCAAGTACGATAAAGACTGCAAGGACGGAGGACAAGAATAAGTCAAGAAGGTGGCCCTGGAGTACGTCTAGTAAATGCTGTGCAGCATTCTCAAAGGATACAAAATTTAACTACTGAAAAATAGTCTCGGAGAAGAAAAACTGCCTTTACAGGAAAAAATCAATTAAAGGAAAATAGTTAAATGCATTACATTTTAATCTCCTCGTTTTTACGCCAGTTAATATGTACGCATACAGTAGAATTAACAGGACATCTGGGAATGCAAAATTTTTATCGGCTATTATTGTATCATTTGATATATTTCATTACTGTACTAAGTATTTTCTTTACATAACATATTTAGAGAGAGAAATTAGGCTTAATTACCCAGCGCTCGATCAACAGTCACATCAAGTCCTGATTATAATGTGTTTTTTCCAATCGGCATAATAAATAAAAATTTATTCGGATAGAAGACAACATTTACTACAAGATAGTCCTCAAGACCACATATATAAGACGGGACAAAAATTCGAGAACTTCCCGCGCAAAACATAGCATAATGTTTAAATCGATCGCGAAGACGGTTCTCCCAGTAAACAATTAAAAGTCAGTATAATATAAATTCAACAATTTATTCGATAGAGAACAACATTTACTATAAACTAGTCTCCGAGACCATACAATTACGACTTATAGTTTCGGAAAATAAAAACTCGAAAATCGACCAATCTTTCGATACTGTTTCATACGTATCTTCCATAAACACCGCCTTTAAAATCTCTGTTTATTCCATTTATGGTGTATACTTATCTATCTTGTTATTCTTAATTATAGGAGCCAGGTGGCTATATTATTAGCGATAAGCCTACCGTATGAGTTTATTTCTGTTTTTCTCAAGTATTGGAATTTTCTCGCAGTTGCTTAAAATATTTATTTCATTTAACCTAAATGGAATTATTAGAAATGAAATGAAAAAAGTCATGCAGTGGACACATCCGATTTTTAAGTATATTTTATATTTCTTAGTCCTTAAACTTGTGAAATTTTTAAGTAATTTATTTCGAATATTTAAAATTTATAAAATTTTAAATTTCGTTTATATTTGAAAGATAAAGTGTTTCAAAATATTGTAATATTTTCATTTTTAGCAATATTTAATGAAAATATATAAAAACTTATTTTTTACAAAAATAGAAATATTTAAAATTGAATCTTGGGAATTTTTCAAATATTAAAAAATTGGGATTTATTGGAATAATTAGACATTTGGAATTATAGGAATATTTCGACATTTGGAGTTATTGGTATACTTCGAATTTTTCGGTTTTTCGATACAATGGGAAATTTTCTGTTTGAGAAATTTTTAAATTTTATTTTTTTGTAAATTTTGGTAATTTTTGAGATCTTAGAAATTTTTCAAAATTCCAAAAAATCGAAATCGAGGAATTCAAAAAATTCGAAAAATTCTAAGAATTCGAAAATTTCGAAAAATTCGAAAAATTGGAAAAATTCGAAAAATACGAAAATTCGGAAAAATGTCAAAATGCTGTATATACGTTAAGTATTTCTGGGTGTATTATGGAGGTTATTAGTATTCATAACTTGAAGTGTTTATAACTTAAATGATTTAAGGTTTCCCGAAAAATTGGTACGAAACCGTAATACTGTGACGCACTATTCGTAAAGTAGTAACAGAATTCATAGGCGACTCTGCCGAGTCATTGTAGGATCTCCAAAAACCGTCACATTTTTAAAATACCTACTATACCTTCACCACGTATGATCTAACAGCAACTTTTACGTATAAATGTTCTTTTCTTCTCTCGTGGCGGATCTTAATATCCTGTACATCAGCAGAAGGCAGACCCTATTCAGGGGCGAAACTAATGGCTCGCCGTGCTCCAAAGACGAGAAAGATTAGCGTCCTCAGCATCCTCCTTCCTAGCTAAATTGACCGACAATATGCTTTGACGACCTTTTAGTGTTTTACTTTTTCTACAGATTTCGAAAATTTGTACTTAAACATGAGTATTATAATTTCTAATTTCATAATTTCCTTCCACTAATTCGCTTGGCGCTATGTAGAGCGATGTCTCCCCTAGTGCCCTGAAACGTCATCTGTCGTGACGTATACACATTTGTAATCACTTGGTTAGCAAAGCGAAATAGTTCATGTGTTTCATGTAAGAACATAGGAGATATTCATCTTAAAAATTTAATTTATATTCTACTTCTTTCTATTTCAATCGTGGTTATAATTTAACTTCATCAGGTATGGTGTTTCATTGCATATATTAAATTTTTTGTGAATTTGTACCCAGAGGATCCGGACTTCATGACAGTGGTCCAACTTAGTTCTTGATGAATTCTGCTTAATTAAACGTCTCATTAAGCTACATGACAAACCATTCATAAAGCAAAAGAAATATCGATTTTTGTCATATTTTCGATTTAATCTGATTGGCGCATGATCCTCAGTCTTAGTCTAATGCTCGTGGTAGCCTGACGTGCCTTCAGGTCGCTCCGTCCCCTTTCACTTTCCATTTTTAGCCATCCTGACCGCTGAATATGCCGCCGAAGGCTTTAAAGAAAGACGTTGAGTCCGATAGCACGGAGTTCCGTGCTATGATAGAAACGGTTATGAAGACTATGTCTTCATTTCAAGATGAACTCAGCCAAATTCATAAGGAGGATACTCCTAAGAGAAAAGAATCCCTTTCATCCTTAGAGGAAAGATTCAACAGCTTCCGAACAAAAGTGATGGAAGTCTTCCGCCGTCTCTCTGACCGCCTTAGTGATCTAGAGAAGAAATGCGTGGAGTTGGATGAGAGACAAGACGCCTTAGAGCAGTATTCCCGACGCAACTGTCTTCTCATTCATGGTGTAACGTAGAAGGAGAATGAAGATTGCCTACTTCTAGGGACTAAATTCTTCAAGGACGAAGTAAAAGAAGAGATCGACATGCAGCGTCTTTCCAGAGCTCACAGAATCGGTGTTCCCAGAAGCTCCAATCCTCATTCCAGAGCTATCATCGTCAGGTTTTTATCCTATCAGGAAAGAGACAAGGTGTGGAGTAACAAGAGACGCCTCAAAGGTACCAATTTTCTTGTCACCGAGTCGCTTACCTCTACGCGAAAAAAGTTATTGCAAGAGGTAAAAATGTTGACAGGACCACGTGGGGTCTGGACGCAAGACGGAAAAATAGTTGTCCTGCATGACGGCAGCAGACGGTTTATCTCCACCATGAGAGATTTAGAGGCATTGAAGCGGGCCTGGCCCTCTCAGAAATCAACTCCGGGGGACGGACGTCGCTAAGTAACCTTACGAGCAAGACTTCGGATTTGCTTAGAAACTGACAAAGACCACTACGGCATAATCATTAGGTAACATCTGTCGTGCGTACTGCATTGTGCCACTTGAGTTCCTGTTTCCACTAACTCCGTTTTTGTCATCGCCTGGCATCCCCGTTCCTGCATTTGCTGATTCTCGGCTGTTTTCCGTGTTCCTGAGAGAAGAAAGAAGCTCCCTGTGCGTTTCCGTCCCCCCTTCTTTAGCAGCGACTTTCTTTCTTTCTTTCCCTCCCTTAAGTGGCGTCCCAAGTGAAAATTAGTGCCCGTGTATATTAGTGTCTGTTTATATTAGTGCCTGTGTTTATTAGTGCCTGTGTATATTAGTGCCGGTATTTATCTGTCTCCCCTACATCCCTAGTTCTCCCAAATTACTTCATCCATAGCCTCTCATTTCTCTAGTGTCAGTTTTCATTTTCGGTTCTCTCTAGTTCTCTCAGTTAGTGCCTGGCTGTCGAAGGGTAAGGACGTGCCTTTCACTTCCTCCTGCAAGAGCTTCTGACCTGCGGGTGACCGGCGCTTTAATAGCAGTAGCTGTAGCAGCTGTCCTTCCGTAGCTGTATCGTTGTGTAGCAGTAGAAGTAGAGTCGAAGTAACCGTACTGATAAGTAGAACTAACATTTATTTATATTGTTTATTGTAGTATCTCTTAATTCTAATATCGTCATTTTTCAGTAGTATTTTTCTAGCACTTGCTTTAAAAAAACTCATATTCAGGTAGTAATTGTTTCTGTAAGAACTCTACGCTGTTTGTGTACTAACTTAACTTGTTTTAACTTGATTATCGCTGTTGGTGTACTAATTTAAATTGTTTTAACGCTTGCTTGTGTGTATATCTTGCCTGTTCGCTAACGTTGTTTGTGCGGTGAGTCAGCGTTTCCCTTTCACTTTTTACCTGCGTTCCTCTCTAGCGTAGACCTTAAGTCCACGAATTAGTTAGTCACTTAGTATAACCTTAGCTTGAAGTTTAATTTAATTCGTAGCTAGTACAGATTAGTGTTTAGGATGGCTTCACCTAGGATTCCCGTTTCCTCCTTTCTATGCGACGCTGATTTCGAGGGAATGAGGTCTCGAATCACGGAGCTGGTAAGAGAGGTTACGGACCTCCGTCGGAGGGTGGCAAGAGCGGAGTCGGCCCTTGTTCGTGTTGGGAGAACGCATCCATCCCCGAGAACTCACCGCGCCATGATGGCGACTCGGGTGCGCTCGAGTGCGAAAGTCGGTGGTGTGATCGAGGGTGTTTGTGGGACCTCTTCGGGGGCTGGGGTCGCTCCAATCCTGAAACCCAACGATTGGAGAGTGGTCTCCAACCGGGGGGATCGTGGGGTGGTCCTGCGAAGGCTGGGAGCTGGGAATGCCTCGGCAGACCCTCTTCCAGTTTGCAATCGGTTCGCGGCGTTGTCGGAGGACGACACTTCGGCCGATGCTCTCGCATCCGCTCCCGTCTCTTTGGCAGAGGCTGGATCTATGGGAAGTCGGGGTGGGAAGGGAGGGCTCCTAGTAATAGGTAGTTCTAATGTCCGGCGTGTTATGGCTCCCTTGCTAACTCGGGCCCGCCGGGAGGGAGTGGCTGAGCGGGTGTTCTCCAGGTGTATACCAGGAGGAACGGTCCCCCAAGTGACGAGGGCGGTACGGGAGTCGGTGGAGTCAACGGGTTGCTCTAGGCTGCGGATGGTGGTCCATGTTGGGACTAACGACGCCTCGAAGCGCGGGTCCGAGGAGATTCTAAGTTCTTTTGAGGACTTGGTCGCCGAGGTCACTCGTGTCCGAGAGGAGTCGGGTTCTGATGTGCGGCTCACCATTTGTAGTATTGTCCCGCGGATTGACTGTGGTTCGGAGGTTTGGAGCCGCGTGGCGGGGCTAAACCAAAGGCTATGGAATTTCTGTGTGGGCATGGGAGTCGACTTTGTTGATCTCCGGCAAGTTCTCGGATCGTGTAGGGTACCCCTAAACGGCTCTGGAGTTCATTACACGACCGAGGCTTCACAGAGTGTAGCGTGTAGGATCTTCGACCATGGTAGGTCTTTTTTAGATTAGAGAGTAGGGTAGGGTGTAGGCGTATTAGGAGATTTCATAGGGGCATCGAGTGTAATACAGTTTCTGGTCGCAAAGTGAGAGAGTCCACCTGCGAAAGCCGTAATAGAGCAGTTAATGCTTCGGGCGATAACGAGAAATTAAATATTATAGTTTTAAACTGCCGCAGCATTCGTAGGAAGTCTGCCGAACTCGAACACGTAATTCGCACGTTCCATGCGGATGTAGTTATAGGTACGGAAAGTTGGCTCACTGAAGATATCGCTAGCCAAGAAATTTTTCCGAAAAGCTATAGAGTATACAGAAAAGACCGCGCCAATAGAATAGGTGGCGGAGTATTTTTGGCAATAAGTGAAAAGTACGATAGTTGTCAGATCCCTATTATCGATGAAACGACCGAGAGCGTGTGGTGCCGCCTAGGTAAGGATAATTCGAAAAAGATATATTTATGCTCATTTTACAGACCACCTAATGCCAAAGTTGATTATATTTTAAGTTTAGAGAGGCAATTAGCCGAGCTTAGATCTATTATGAACGACGGTTACGTGATAATTGGAGGCGATTTTAACTTACCGTCAATCGATTGGGAAAACCTATGTTTCGTTACGGGAGGTAAAGAACGCGAATCGTGTGAAGCCTTAATTGACACGTTTCATGAATATTCCTTAATCCAGATGGTACAAAAAGCCACGCGTTCGGGCAATGTTCTCGACTTGCTTGCTTCTAACATCCCGCATAGGATAACTAAGGTATCCACAGAGGAGGGACTTAGCGACCATCGAGCTGTGTATGCGGAGTGCGAATTAAAGCTCAAAAGACATCCTAAGCCTCTTCGGAATGTATACGCTTTCGCCAAGGCCGACTTTAAAAGTTTCAGCTTACATCTCAAAAGTACCTTTGTCAGTTATCGTGAAAAGACAGAACGATTAGGTATGGAGCCATCATGGTTATTATTTAAGAATATACTAGGAAGAGGTATCAATAGATTTATCCCCAGTAAGTTAAAATCTGATAAGAAAGAACCTCGTTGGTTTAATAAGGAAGTCAGGATTGCCTTAAGACGACAGAGGCGTAGCCACGCAAAATTGAAAAACATACCTACCACCGCTTCCGATGAGTATCGCACAGCTATAGTCCATGAGTATAACAGTGCCCGCGTACTAGCGAGAAAAACCATGCGTAACGCATTTAACACCTTCCGGAATGAGGTATTAAATACAAAATTGAAGGAGGATCCAAAAGCGTTCTGGTCCTATGTAAGAGAAGTCAAGGGAGTGGGTCCTTCAATACCCTCCCTGCGATGTGATTCCGGAGACATCCTTCACGATGGGGAGGATAAAGCTAATCTACTAAACGTTTACTTCGCGAAGGCGTTCACGGCAGGTGGAAATATACTTAAAGATAATCTTATTCCCGATGGATGTACTCGGATGGATAATATTAAAATCTCTGAGGCAGGAATAGCGAAGCAACTGAGTGCGATAAAGCCCAAAAAAAATCCTGGACCAGAAGGAATTCCCGCGCGTGTATTAAAAGAACTAGCAGAAGATATAGCTCCCTTCCTTCGGATAGTTTTCGAGAAATCTCTTACCCTCTGTGAGGTTCCTGATGATTGGAAACTAGCACACGTCACACCCATTCATAAGGGAGGTGACAAAGAAAACCCCGAAAATTATAGGCCGATTTCTCTAACATCATTATCATGTAAGATTTTGGAGCACATTATTGTTAGCAACACAATGCGTTATCTCGAGAGTAGATCGCTCTTAGTCAGCTGTCAACATGGCTTCAGAAAAGGTAGATCCTGTGACACCCAACTCGGTCTGTTTGTGAATGATGTTTTATCATGCGGCGAAAATAATAAGCAGGTCGATGCAGTGTTCCTTGATTTTAGAAAAGCTTTTGACAAGGTTCCCCACCGTAAGTTGTTATTAAAATTGGGAAATCTTGGCGTTAATGTTAAATTCATTAACTGGGTTCGCGCTTTCCTTTGGAATAGAAAACAAAAAGTAGTCATCGATGGTAAGTCCTCGAGTGTGGCAGATGTAGTCTCTGGAGTGCCGCAGGGTAGTGTGATCGGACCTATGCTTTTCTTGCTTTATATAAACGACATCAGCTCAGTTGTAAAAAGTAATATCAGGCTTTTTGCGGATGACACCGTAGTCTATAGAGAAATTAGTGGTCCTAGCGACCATCGTCAGCTTCAGGATGATCTGGATGCGTTATCTGTTTGGTGCAAGGAATGGCAGCTAGAAATCAATCAGAAAAAGAGTAACGTTCTAAACTTTTGGAAATCTAGAAGCCCATCGTCCGTGTTTACCTACTCGATAGATGGTGAGATCATTCCTGTTTCGGAATCCGTGAAATACCTCGGGGTAACCTTGAATCGTGACCTGTCTTGGGACACCCACATAAGACGAGTGATAGGTGCGGCAAATAAGAAGTTGGCTTTTGTGCGTAGGATAGTCAGGAAAAGCACGGAAAAGGTGAGAGAATCCTGTTATTTATCGTTGGTTAGACCTCAAATGGAATACGCAGCAGCGGTTTGGGATCCATATCAGAGGGGACTCATAAAGGATTTAGAAAAAATACAGCGGCGAGCAGCTAGATTCGTGAAAAAGAATTACGATAAAAAACAGAGCGTTACGTTACTCATTGATGAGTTGAGTTGGCCATCGTTGAAAGATCGTAGATTACAGGCGAGACTTAAACTTCTAGATAAATATAGGTCGGAGATATTCGTAAATGAAATGAAGGATATTATTCGACAACCAACGTATATCGGACGGAGGGATAATGACGACAAGATTCGCGAAATAGATAGTAGGACGGAGAGGTATAAGGAGTCCTTTTTCCCTAGGACAATACGTGACCACAATAGATAACAGTGAATAATAATTAGTTAGGAACTTGGTGCGCGGCACCCCCTGCCATCCACCGTCAAGGTGACTTGCAGGGTAATCTGTAGATGTAGATGTAGATGTAGTGCAATTACTCCCAAAATCTAATCCAAAGAGCCTCTATTTCCCAGTGCTAGTGCTCCACGTAGTGTTTTATTTCAATCATCTCACCAGTGCAAATAAGTGTGTAGTTACCTGTGTCTCCCTTCCACCCTTAGTGCTCCCAAAGCAGTTTCCCAATATCTCTTACTCCACAGTGTTAGTGCTCCACTAAGTGTTTTATTCCACTCACTCGATAAGTTCCTTTAGCTCTCTAGGGCAGTTCTCATATCCCTACAGTGCAGTGCTCGCGCCTTCCTGTGCTCCTCTGTTTTCCTTTGCAATTAGTTTATAACTTATCTTTTACTTGACCTGTGTGCATTTTCCTGCTTTTTCATTATACATTGCAATATTGTATTGCGTATTGTATTCCTAACTTTGCGCATCCTACTCTATAATATATCCTCACCTATGTTTAATTCTTCCCCTAGAATCTTGCCCACTAATAGCACTTCATTCCTGTTCGTACCTCCCATCAGTAGACCCTCCCAGCAGGACGTTATGACGCGCATTAGCTCTTCTGACTTTCCACCCCCCGCTGACCACCCTTTCCCCCGCTTTTCCCATTGCACTCAAAATAACAACACATGCCCTCTCTCGCCCATCACCTCTTCCCCTGTCCCACCATATAACCTTAATACGCATGGTCCTCACACTCTCAACCCAGAGGCAGCAGAATTCTTACCCCCCTCCATTCCACTCCCGTCCCCACCCCCCTCACTACCTGCTATACATCCAGCCACAATCCGTACCTACTTTAACCCACATGCTCCTGATTTCATTCCTTCCCTAACTCAACCGCGTCCTTCCTTAGACCCAAATGCCTCTGAATTCTACCCATACGTATCTCCTGTTTCCGCATCTTCTAATCTTCTCCCTATCACTAATAAAAGCTTATCCTCATATTAAAATCCCAATACAAAGGCCAATCTATCTGAACAGTTTAAGCTCTTTCCACGCTCCCTTCAGATCTTATATTTAAATGCTCAAAGCTTAACAGCACATATCGAAGAACTCCGTGGTATCCTACCTAACAATAAAGTACACATCATCGATATTGCTGAGACCTGGTTGAAACCATCTATGTCTTCCTCTACTGTTAACATTGACGGTTTTAAACTTTACCGCAATGATCGCGTTGGCAAAGGCGGCGGCGGTGTCGGAATATATGTAAGAAACGATATTTCAACTAAATATATTGAAAGTAGCGAATGTAATTACAGCAAAAGACCCGAATTTCTCTTTCTTGAATTGAAAATCTATTCACAGAAAATACTTTTCGGTATTGTCTACCGTCCACCCAAAATCGGCCATCTATCCGATATTGATGAAGTCATCTCTAATCACATTAACGGTTACAATAATTTAATAAATACTGGCGATTTTAATGTCAATATACTAGCACTAAACCCCGATTCGACATATTTATATAACTCCTTCAACTCTCTAGGCCTTAGTATTCTACCGCTAAATGCAACTCACCATACTCCTACTTCCTCTACCCTAATTGATTTAGCCGTTACCGCCAATCCTGACAAGGTTCTCGCGCATGGCCAACTCCCTGCTCCTGGAATCTCCGCACATGACATAATATACATTGCATATTCAATAAGGTGCCCAACTCACAAGCTGAAATATATCACCTATAGGGACTTCAAAAACATCAACAATGAAAAGTTAATTGCTGACGCGTCTGCCATGCCTTGGTATTCTATTGAGTATATGGACGACATTAACGACAAGGTTGAGGCTTTCAACAATTTTGCACAGTCATTAATCAACACTCACGCTCCACTAAAGACTAAAAGAGTCTCTAAGCCCCATGCACCATGGCTCACAACCGACATCAAACTGATAATGAAGAGACGTGACAATGCCTTCCGCATTTTCAAAAATACTAAAACACAGATCTCATTCGACCAATTTAAAAAACTAAGAAATAAAACTAAGCAACTTATCAGAAACTCTAAAACTCGGTACATTCATTCACTGACCCGTCCAAATTCTTCACAATCTGCTCTATGGAGTAACTTAAAATTATTTGGTATTGGAAAATCTAAGGATACACAACTTCCTCCTCATATTTGCCTTGATACACTTAACACTCTATTCACCACTCCCCCAACTCCTGATGACAACGAAATGAAACAGAATCACATACACCACCTACTTCAACACACTCCTCCCACCATAGCATCACCACCATTCCAATTTTCTCCTGTAACTCAGCTGGAAGTACTGAATTGTTTACGTAAAATCAAGTCCAGAGCACAAGGTGCTGACGAAATACCAATAGTTTTCCTTAATAAGATTATTCATCTAGTTCTACCCGTCATCACTCATATATTCAATTGGTCGCTTATGCAAAACAAATTCCCATCGCAATGGAAACTCGCCATAGTCCGTCCCATACCTAAGAAAAGTCTTATTTCTGACATAACCGACTTTCGGCCCATCAGTTTACTTCCTGTATTATCAAAGGCATTTGAAAAGGTTTTACATGAACAAATCACATATTTCCTAATTAGTAATAATATCTTCGATTCTCTACAAGCAGGATTCCGAAAATCACACAGCACTACCACAGCACTCCTCAAAATCACTGATGATATCAGATTAGCAATGGACAAAAGAGAAGTCACTATCATGACCCTTCTTGACTTTAGTAAAGCTTTTGACTCTGTAGATGTAAACATATTTCTAACCAAACTGGGTCTCATGA
This sequence comes from Tanypteryx hageni, assembly GCA_028673005.1. Lineage (NCBI taxonomy): Eukaryota > Metazoa > Arthropoda > Insecta > Odonata > Petaluridae > Tanypteryx > Tanypteryx hageni. The sequence continues at coordinate 40,525,862 of CM054112.1, read as the reverse complement.
ACTTCTCCTCAGATTCCCTAAACTTAATTTGTTCTTACCTGAATGATCGCCATCAAAAGGTCGTAACTGACAATCATTCCTCAGGATGGACTAAAGTGACACGTGGCGTACCACAAGGTTCCACCCTCGGGCCACTTCTCTTCTCTCTGTACATTAATGATATATCTTCTCAGCTTGCTCACTGAAAATACCACCTTTATGCTGATGATCTCCAAATCTATATGCACTCTCGCTCTATTGATCTCCCTCTTATCATTGATAAAATGAACCATGATCTCACTTCTTTATCCAAATGGAGCAATGTAAATTTCCTCAAAATTAATCCTTTAAAAAGTCAGTCTATTATTATTGGGTATCCCAAACTTCTCTCGTCACTAAACTTCTCAGAACTTCCCCCAATTCTGCTCAATAACTCTGTCATTCGTTTCCAGAAAACTGCAACCAATCTTGGGTTAGTATTCAATGACACATTGACCTGGACTGATCATATAACTAAAATATGTAATACTGTTAACAGTTCACTTCACTCACTTAAAAGAATTAAAAGCATTGCCCATTTCTCCCTTCGCAAGCGACTTATCACCGCTCTTGTCCTTCCTCACCTCGATTACTGCGATACGGTCTATCTAGATCTATTTAACGAGCTATCTCTAAAATTGCAGCGTGCACAAAATTCCTGCGTAAGATTAATTTGTAATCTCCAAAAGAGAGACCATGTCACTCAACCTCTATATACGTTAGGCTGGCTTCGCACTGAAGCTCGTAGACGTCTTCACCTCCTCTCGTTATTTGACCGAATTATAACTCTTCAAAACCCACAGTATCTGAACTCCAAATTTTCCCAAATGAACTCTGTACACAACGCCAACACTAGGGGCACCAATCTCTTTCAGATCCCACATCACAGGACGGAAATTTATAATAAATCCTTCCATGTTACAGCTTGTAGACTTTGGAATGCCCTACCTACTGACCTCGAAAACGCAACATCTCTCCACATATTCAAACATAAATACTTTAAATTGCTGTTCTCTGCCCAAAATTCAGGTCAGCTTTAACATTTTCTTCTTACCTATTGCAAGACGGCTTCCTTCACTCTTCCTTACTTAATGAACATTAAATTAATTTCTTTGCAGGTTATCGAGTTCTCAAAATGTAAGCCTCCTTCAACTGTTACCTTTTCATTGTCTAGTGTCTACTAAGTTATAGTGTTTATACTAATTCTCATTGTTTTGTATCATTCTGTATTGTTTCATAGTATTTTATAGTGATTTATATCATTTTGTATTGTTTTATACTATATTATATTGATATATATAATTTTGTATTGTTTTATACTATTTCGTATTACTTTATTTTATCATGTATTGTTTTATATCATATGTGTAATTTTATATAATTTCCTTCTTTCTTATGTTATGCATGATCCAACAACAATCTCCATATTCATTGTATATATTTCAAGTATATTTCATCTTATTCTGCCTAATTATTGTATTATATTTCTTGGTTTGCATTACGTTAATACCTATATATGTATTTGTTTATGACGGTATACAACGATGCTGTATATACGAACACTTACTGTACATACTCCTTTCTATTTAATGTTGTATTACTATATTATAATATGTACACTATCTAGGTTTTTCACATCCCCCTTCTCAGTGGGTGTTTTTCTGCGTGGGTTTTACTAGGGAGGACATGCCTGTTTTACCTAGGTTTTCCCCACAATCTCTAATCTTTCTTCAATTTTATATATTTTTTACTCTGTATGATTTAGGCGTATACTGTTTATGTTATGCGTATTGTAATATCTAACATTACCGTTTTTTATATTTATTATATTGACGAAGGGTTAAATGTAAGAATGGACCTTATGGTCTAAATTTCGCCCGAATAAAGACGATTATCTATCTATCTATCTATCTACTTAGAGTTGTTTCATTTTCTCTTTGTATATCATGGGTATGTATCTGGTTTGTGTTCCTCTTGATTGGATTCAGAGTCATCCAGCATGTATAACTTCACATCCCATCACTTATAGACGTTGAAAAGTCTAAAAATTCAAAGAGATATGGCCAAGTGAATCCTGCAAGTATGATTCAAATGGGAGTTACAAACATGCTCCTGGATCTTATGCCACCGATGGGGCTCGATTATTGAATGTCATTGCCAGACAGAATGACAGAGATTTGGACCTTTATTATAAAGAATTAAAAAGTGTATTTCTAAAATGTCTTTTTAAGTCGTAATATGTGAAGAGTATATAAGAACCCAGTGCTTACGTTATAATTTTATAGAATAGTAAATTTATCATTATTTCAGCCTATTTCCTACGCATGATTTTTGGTTTGATTTTGACTCGACAAAATTAAAGCGTGCTAAAACTTTTGCTAAATACTTTTTCTACAGTGTTTAAGCTATAATTCGTGATCTTCATTGTTTATCCATTCCTTGCATTTTGCACGGTTTATTTCCAACAGGGACGTGTCGAACAGGCTAGGAAGTTTAAATTTGTTGGAAAATTTTCCCTAAAGCAGAAGTTTTCAACCTTTTATGGCTGGCGTATCCCTAAGAGCATTTTGAATTGCTTCGTACCCAATGGAGCGTTTTTATAATGATCGCGTACCCTTAGTGCATTTAAAAGTGATAAGAAAATGAATATCACTTCCGTTAAGATAGAAAAGACATGTTTAGAACGATGAAATTTGCAGATTTGACGTTTTTTTTGTTTTATAACGGTCTTATCAGTCGTAACATCACAACTTTTAGTTCTGAAGTCATGCATGAATGACGAACTAAGAAGAACAATTATACTATTTAACTCTATCGCGTACCTCTTCAAAACACTTGACGTATCCCTCCCCCAGTTGGATATCCCTGCCTTAAAGGATATTGCTACTCGTGTAAAAGGTAGTTTTCGAATTCATTCGAAAAAAATGAATTATCAAAAATGAAAACGGAGCCTGATACATGTTAATCTCAAGAACCATCTCCAGAGAAAAACTGTCAGTTTTAATTTTCCGAAACGGCAGCTTATTTGCTTTATCGTAAAGGGTATCGTTTTGCTTGCAAAATGTCTTAATGTCCCATTTATTTTTGGCCGCGCAGCCCGCCTTTCATAAAAAAGAGCAAATATCGTCTTAAAAATGAGGTTATGGGAGAGAGAGAGAAAGATGGGGAATGGAAAGAGTAAGAGAGAGAGATAAGATGAGTTTAAGAGAGGAAAGCAAGAGTTAAAGTGAGGTGAAGAGAGAGAGGAAGGGGAGATAGGTAAGAGAGAGAGAGAGAAAAGGAATGAATGAGAGAAATAGATGGAGAAGGAGATAGGAATATGCCTTCTGTAGACCGCAGGCCTTTTCCCCTTTTCCCGAGCCATCCCAAGAACGCGTCATTTGTTGTAGCATGAATGAGACAAAGTGCCTTCCGCCCATTTACTAGTTGCTGGTCCTTTTGAGTCGCGCCGACCCCTTACACTACTCTGTCTCGAGTATCCGGAAATGTGGGTCGGAGCGGCTTCGGCTAAACACACACACACATACTGCGAACTCTTGTTTCCTTTACATTTCGCTCTCTCCGACGTCATCTGCGCGGGATGCGAGAGGAAGAGGGAGGTCTCGCGAATGGAATCGGAGTACTAGTCAGAGGAAGGAATTTGGCAATTCCCACGCTCTAGTTGCTAAATGACTTCGGCGGCCCTAAGAAAACAAGAGAATGTCGTTGTTTCGGCTCGAGAAGGAGATTCGCGGAACGGAGGGTTTTTTGTTAAGGTCGGGAGGTTTTTTGGGGTCATAGATGGACTAGTAAACACATACAGATTAGGAGATTTTCTCGTAATGGAATTCTTAAATAAACACCGCATTTTCAACTCTCAAAAGTTGACGCAATTTAAAGATGCCGGAATGGGTATGAGATGGAGTATGTAAAAGCAAAATAAAACTCAAAAATAGTTTAGATTTGGAAATATGATTGCAAGAATTAATAGGAAAATATTAATTTTTTGGCGTTCTTTACAATAAGTAAAAAAGATCGCCTTATTGTCAGGTCCTGTCCGTCCTCATGTTTCGTCTCCGAAACTACTGGGCGGAAGTTGATGAAATTTGTTATTTAGGACATAGCGGCAAAGAAACTAAGAAAATTATGTAAAAGGTTTACGTGACCTAATTGGGAGTGCCACATTATTGATGACAGAAATTAACTTTTCTTTATATCTCGTAAAATATCACTTAAGTTAAAACAAACGACTTTGTAGAACTTAGTCAAATAACATGTTTTGTTTAGTACATTTTTATCGGGGGAGTAGCTGATTTCAAGAAAATCAAATTTTACAGTCGCAAATCAATTTTAACTTAAATATTTTCGTGTTTTTTATTGTTGTCAACGAAAACAATTTTTGTCGCAACTGTAGTCAACAATATCTGCAGTAAATATGTAGCCATTTTAATTTTCTTTCGTGCGCACGCAATATTTGGTAAATTAATGGAAATGGATTATCTACGACAAATAAATGAACGTAAATACGTCTACATTTCGTACGTACACAGAATGTTCGTAAGTGAAAAGAAATCGGTAATTTACGAAGATGGAATGAACGTGAACATAAAGATTATATTACTACTATTCGAGTAAGGTGTGTTTTAAGTTACTGTCGATTGTTTTATTAAATACAAGTGATTAGGAAATTAGTAGGTGATGAAAAATTCGATATTTCCTCGGCGTCACTACTGGCATTTCGGTTTATAGACATTATACTAAGCCATTAATATTTTTACTTTCTCCATATAGGAAGAATATAAAAAATATTGTTTTCATGAAAAAATTTAATTCGAGATTTCAACGGAAATACATGTTTTACGGTCCCCTGAACACGTTTTGACAATTTTCTCGGTGATATCTGGAGGTGTCTGTGTCTGCGGCCGGGATATTATGGGTGCTCTAACTCAAAAACTATTAATCATATCAATATGAAATTTTATATTTCACATTTTTGTAAAAGAAAGACGTTCTGATTAGTTTTTGGTAAACATCGGTCAACCTAAAGTGGGTGTTTAATCTTGTCACTTATCTGTTTTTACTTTCTCCATACGTAGTATAGGGGAAAGTATTGTTTTCATGAAAAAAATCTACTTCGAGATTTCAACAAAATACACGTTTTGAGGTCCCCTTACTATATATACTTACTCCTTACTATATGGAAGGGATACAAATACCGAAGGTTGATAATATAAAATATCTTGGAATACATATTACGAAAGATTTAGCATGGGGTCTTCAGGCAGAATGTATAGTTTCAAAGGGTTTCAAGGCACTTAACTTTGTTATGAGAAATTTAAAACATAGTAGTAGGAAAGCTAAAGAATTAGCATACAAAACAATAGTAAGGCCTATATTGGAATATTCTTCAGGAGTCTGGGAACCTCATGACATAATACATATTAATAAATTAGAAAAGGTTCAGCGAAAGGCAGCCAGGTTTGTTATGGGTCGTTTTGGAAGAGAGGATAGTGTAACAGATATGTTAAAGGAACTTGGGTGGGAAACTTTAGAAAAGAGGAGGAAAGTGAAAAGGTTAGTTTGTTTCTATCGAATGTATACCGGTAAACCGGCCTGGAAAGAACTAAAACTTAAGATTAAAACCCCGACATTTAAAGGTAAAAATGATCACTCGTGTAAAGTTCGAAGAAAAGATGTTGGTAAATATTCATTTTTCAATAGAACAGCATTGGACTGGAATGAATTACCTGAAGAACTTCTTATGCCCTTTCCACAAACCGAGAAAGCATTTAAAAGTAAAATTGTTAAAAACTTTAGTATTTAATATTTAATATGAGTATTTATAGGTTAGTATTTTATTTAGTTTTTTTATAGGACTTGTGCCACCAAGCGGCGTTAATTATTGTAAATAAACATAGTAGGGTTATAATTTAATCACAATACTCCAAATAACTATCTAATGTCAAATTATGGTCGAAATTTTTTTTTATTCATGAAGATTATTTACTTATTCTAAATTTTTGTAGTTGTTTGGACAAATAACAAATGAAACATGTTGTATTTTGTAGCTAAGCTGTTGTGACGAGAGTTCCTATGACTTGAAGTCAAGAAGTTGTATATAGTGTATAGGAACTACTATCAAAAAAGGTTCTATTTTTGTATTAAGTACATTCAATTGTTATTATGTAATTTGGGCATTATGTATTGAGTGATACCTAAGCTGTTGTGACGGGAGTTCCTGTGACTTGAAGTTAAGAAGTAGTATATAGTGTATAGGAAATGGTATCAAAAAGCTTATATTTTTGTATTAAGTAACCCCAATTTTTATTATGTAATTGGGGTATTATGCATTGAGTTGTGATGGGGACCCGCTGCCACCGGGACCTGCTCCCAATTGTAGCGTTTATGTGAATAATAATAATTTGTTAAATGCATTTAAAAATTTAATACTGTATTAATTGAAATCTTTATCATAAGTATTAATTGATCCTTCCCAGGTATCATTGTATGACGCTTTTCCGTGCCATACTCAGGCCGTGGAGCGTACAATTGAGGAGGTCACAAAAGCTTTATTAAGCGTCTGCGGAGCTGAAAATCGTGATGGCTTAATTCGAAATGCTTTAAGATCAAGGCAAGTGATGCCATCGTTTGACACCAAAAACCAGTTTCAAGGCATTGACACTGATAGTGACACTTCTTAAACAAACGCTTGTTTCTTCAAACGATATGTCTAGTAGCCTACAACTTCACAAGTCTAATTTTTGGTACTCACCAATACAATTGTCAATGTCTGTATGCATTAAACCCATCATTGGTTGGTTGGTTGGGATGGGTTAGGGCGGAACTAAATGTGCAGCCACCTTCTCGTGGTGACTTCTGGGTCGGTTTCTTCTTCATTCTTATTCCAGTATTCCAGTACTGACAAATGTTGCATTTGGATGAAAAACAGCGAAATTTTTAAGACATTTTGAGGGGGCGGAGCACCCCCCAAAGTACCAAAAGTCTCTCATTATGTCTCTGACTAGGCTTAATCTAGTATTTAGTGACTATAGATTGCACATGTACCAAAATCTACACGCGGAAAGTCCATCCGAACTTTATTATACAAAACCTCAATTTGAGTCAAATTCTCGAAACTTTGTGGCTCGTTCGGGGATAGCAAACTTTATCCGATCGAGTCCACATTTATTGTACGAGTTACTACTATGGTCTCACAACTTTTTCGCATAGTGCCTAATTCAAATTCAAACTTTCGATTTTTTCGATACACCCTAGTGTGCAGATCCCTCCGACAACTGAGTGCACGCAGGGCACATTTAGCTATACGAATTTTGAAGCAATTATTTATGTTTTAGATCATCCCTATTTACTTTCACGAAATAAGTTTATCTAAAACGTTATATTTAACAGTTATCACGCCATAATATTTTCTCGAATGTTGCCAGATGCAGATTTAACCACGGCTAGAAATGATACGCCACATGGCCTTTCCTAATTGCTTAGGTGAACCAAAATACCCTTTTTTCTGGAAAATTTTCTAAAAACTTGGGGTGTTTTATAGCCCGAAAAATACGGTATAAATGACTCTAAAATATTTGTTCTCATCAATTTTCTGATCAATTCTGTAATATTTTTTTGCACTTAATGTTCGAATTTGTAAACATTATGGGCTACTAGGTCAAGAAATTATCTATTTGGCATGTAAGCGACAAAACAACTAATGATCTTATATTGTCCCGGTTATGTCCCGATTTTACTTCCTCAGAATCTGGTCGCCCTAGGAATAGGGGAATATCGAAAGAATGGTTAGATTTTTAAAATTTTATTTCGGCATGCATTCAGCAGTGTTTTCCAATACCTTTCTGCCGTAGATCCCAATTCGCACCGAAAACTTTTCACGGATCTTCGGACAAAATGAAGCAAACGTGATTCTAAAATAAAATAAGGGTATTGCAACACACCTAACGGTCAGTGCGACTAGTTTTTCTGTTTTTTCTCTTCAAATGTTGGATGAGAGCTGAATCCTCGCATCTGGCGCAGTATTCAGTCGATTGCGTTACTAATTTTTGGTGGCACTGCATCTAGAAAATCCAGTCTCGGCACGTATTTGAGAAGGGCAGAAATTATAAAACCGCAGCTTTGGATAAATTTGAATATTCATGGATGAAACTCCCCCCTGCGGGTAGGGGGATTGAGAATACTCCCGCAGCCCCTCTGATGGTCGTAAGAGGCGACCAATGGGCGAGGAGACAACCTCGTTAAAAAACCAATTTTTCGCTTTGGGTAGCGTCCAGATAGTATGTGGATCTGCTGTCTGAGTCCAGCCACGTCATCTGGCTATTGATCCACCCGCGTGTTTGCCGTGCGTGGAGACCCGTAAGGGGGAGAAGAGGTACCTGGTGGTTGAGCTTCCTGGATCCTGTCTGGGTGTCGGATGCCCAAGAGAGGTACAGGGAGCAACACACCACTTTGGCCTCTAATTCACTGTAAACGGGAGTCGGGTACTAGCCACACCCGATTAATCGGCTTGCCGTCACGTTATAACGTTTCGGTTGGCGAGTGCCTAGGCAGTGGGGGTCTGTGTAGGGGGGTCAAAAGTGTATGGGTTTGGAGACCCCATGCACTGGAGATCTGACCTCAAGCAGACAACCATGTTGGAGGTGCTATATCTCTCTGGTTAGCCCTGGCGTCCGCATCAGTTTGTGGTGCGGCGTCCCATTTGTGGCTCCGTGGTGGGTGGGGAGACCAGGAGATGAATACAAATAATTTTGGATGGCAGAAAAACTTTCTCCACCACCAAAAAGATCCCGTCCGGACTCGGATGGGGGAGATATTGTTATGAAATGTAAAACGTACTTACTCATGAAGCGTTCAACTGAAGGTGAGACCTTCAAAAAAGTGTCTCCCTTCTTTATATATAAGTCATTGTCGGTACAGGTGCCCGGATCTTTAGAATCCGTAAAAAAACTTAGGGATGGTACTCTTCTTATTACCACCATGAATGAGACCCAAAGCAGAAAGATTTTAAGCATCTCAATGCTGGGAGACATGCCGGTAACTGTTGAGACCCATAAAACCCTCAACACCTGCAAAGGGGTGATATCAAATTATGATCTTCTCTATGTAGAGATCGAGGAGTGTAAGCGGGAGATGGCCTCTCAGGGGGTCATTGACTGCAGGAGATTGACGACAAAGAAAAACGGTGAGGTAGTCAATACTACCTCTATGGTCCTCACGTTTTCCCTCGAGAAGCTACCAGAGAAGGTCATGATTGGTTATGAGGCATGTGCAGTTCGGCCATATATACCAAACCCTATGCGCTGTTTCCAATGCCAAAAGTTTGGGCACACTGCTCTACGTTGCAAGGGCAAAGCAGTCTGCCCCGATTTAATCGGGATAAGCACGATGGAGCAGAATGCGCAGCGACGGTGTCATGTGCGAACTGCGAAGGTTCTCATCCGGCATTCTCTCAGGACTGCCCAAAATTAATGGAAGAAAAAAGGTTATGGAGCTTAAAACACTTGAGAAACTGTCTTACTTTGATGCACGTAAAAAATATAGAGCTCTTGTTGCTACAGTTTTCTCAAGGTCTTTTGCATCCTTGGCAGCCACCCCTATCAAGAAGAGTACCATCGCTACCCAGACAGATGAAGTAGCACCTATAAAAAGTGGGAAGTAAGGAAAAGGATGAAAAGAAAATAAAAGAAATTATAATAAAAAACAAAAGCATGAGAGCCCTATGGAAGTGGAAGTGAGCAAGTCACCAGTAGCTCCTAAAAGGGTCTAAAAAAACGGGATAAATCCCCTGTAAAATTAAATACAAAGCCGCTGAGGCCGTCCATATCCAGTCAGGGAGATTTGGATATGGACTACTTGTCAGATAGCGGCGTCAAATTCCTCAAGACACCAGGAAGGGGGAAAGGCCAGAAAAAATTAACAATTAAAATGTAATCCTCTGATCTCACCCTCGGAAAATGGACAAAATAATTCAGTGGAATTGTAATGGCTTTCGATACCACCTGCCTGAACTTCGTATACTCCTATCTGAGTTATCGCCAGCATGTGTTTCCTTTCAGGAAACACGGTTCAGGGAAACTGACACAGTCACACTCAGAGGGTACTCCTTGTATAGGAAAGACCTTGTGAGTGCCCAGCAAGCTCACGGAGGAGTGGCTGTGTTGGTTCATAACTTGAGATACTCGGAGGAGGTAACTCTTGACAAACAGCTGCAGGCTGTTGCAGTTAAAGTTGCCCTCCCTCAGCTGGTGACCATCTGCTCGATCTATTTGCCCCCTAATGAGACCATCACAAGGAGGTCAATCCTTGACCTTATAGATCAACTCCCACCCCCATTCATCCTTATGGGCGATTTTAATGCCCATAATTCAGAATGGGGGTCAGAGAGGACTTATCCTAGGGGACGGCGCCTGTCTGAGGTATTCTCGAGCCTGGATCTGGTTATACTCAATGATGGCAGCGACACACACTTCAGTGCTAGTAGTAGGTCATTTTCTTCTATCGACCTAACTATCTGCTCTAGCACGGTCGCTCCATTGTTTGAGTGGGAGGTGTACGAAGATCTATGTGCCAGTGATAATTTCCCGATTATCCTGAAATGCTTATCTGCCAGCATTTCGGAGATGCGTTTCCCCAAGTGGGCCATAAAAAAAGCAGATTGGTGAAAGTTTTCAGGTGCCGTTCAACTCACGGAGGAGCGGTTTCCTTTAGTAGACGAGCATGTCAGCCATTTCACGGAAGCCTTAATAGAGGCAGCTAATGTAAGCATTCCGAAATCCCGCTCCCGACTAAAGCGTGTCCCAGTTCCATGGTGGAGCGAGGAATGCCATGAGGCGATCCGTGACAAGCGACGGGCATTTCTGGCCGAACTACCTCTTCCACAATTAGTGGGCTTATGACAAATGGCTCGGTCATAATATTGACAAATGAAATAGCCAATGCGCTAGGGGCCCTGTTTGCTAAAGCATCCAGTTCAGAACACCTATCACCAGTTTTTCTTATTCAGAAAGATGAGCTGGAGATGTAGGCTCTCAGATTCTCTTCACGGAACACTGAGAGCTATAATCTGCCATTCACTGCATGGGAACTGGAAAGTGCTTTGGCAGAGACGCATGACAGTGCTCCAGGTTTGGACACCATTCACTACGAGATGATACGTCACCTAAACCCCCTGAGAAAGAATATCTGCTAAAGATGTACAACCGAATCTGGGTAGAAGGCATCTATCCCACGCAATGGAGAGAGGCCATTGTAGTGCCATTGCTTAAGACAGGGAAAGATAAGAAACTACCTGAGAGCTACCGACCGGTATCGCTCACGAATTACCTCTCCAAACTCATAGAACGAATGGTCAATAGGCGTCTGGTTTGGTTTTTGGAATCAAATGGTCTATTGACCAACATTCAGTGTGGTTTTCGTCGCCACCGTTCCACCACCGATCATCTGGTGAGACTGGAGAGAGCTGTGTGTGATGCCTTTGTTAGGAAGCATCACCTCATTGCAGTTTTCTTTGATATTGCCCGGGCTTATGACACTACATGGAGATTTGGTATACTTCGTACATTGCACTCGTGGGGATTAAGGGGTAACTTACCCATATTTATCAAGAGCTTTTTATGGGAACGTTACTTCAGGGTACGTATCGGGAGCGAAACCTCTCGAACGTTCCTTCAGGAGAATGGTGAGGCTGAAAGCAAGATGCCAATCCTCCTTGAACCTCTTGCGCATTCTTAGCCATAAGTCATGGGGTGCAGACCGGACAATCTTATTAAGATTGTATCGATCACTTGTCTGCTCAAGATTGGACTATAGGAGCATTGTATATTGGTCGGCTAAACCATCAGTGCTGAAAACTATCGATGTGATTCACCATACAGGGATTCGCTTGGCGACTGGTGCATTTCGCACTAGTCCAATACCAAGTGTTCTCTGTGAATCTGGGAACCATCGCTGCACATGCGCCGGAAACTGTTAGCTACCCGATATGTTGTAGCTTTAAACGCCAGATCACCCGGCTTACACAGCAGTTTTCGACCATCGTTATGTGCAGTTATATGATACCCATATCCGTTCTGCAAAACCTCTGGCTGTGAGAATGCGTAATGTTTTTGAAGAGTTGTCTTTTGAATTGCCTCAGACATTCAGAACGGACCACAGCACAGCTACACCCTGGATGTTACGTTGCCCCAACATTATTACTTCTCTTGCCAAATTAAATAGGCTTTTTACCCTACCTACTGAATACCGACGTGACTTTGAGGAACTCTATGCACCGTTTCAGTCATTCACTGCCATGTACACGGATGGCTCTAAGCTGGGGGAGCATGTGGGATGTGCTTTTACCATCGGCAGATGCTCGCACCTTTTCCGGCTACATCCGCTGTGTGGGATATTCACAGTAGAATTGTATGCTTTATGGAAAGCGCTGCGGTTTGCATATTCGTACCCCAGCAGTGAATATGTCATCATCACCGACTCACTGTCAACCTTACATGCCATAAAATCTTTGCACTCTTCTCACCCTCTGGTTCAGCAGATTCAGTCATCCTTGATGGATCTGGACTCCATAGGGGTGACGAGAGTGTTTATGTGGGTACCAGGTCACGTAGGTATTCTGGGTAATGAGAGGGCAGACAGGGCAGCAAAACTAGCTGCTAATTGCGATGGTATTCATGAATCAAAAGTTCTTATGGGGGACATAAAAAACTATTTAAAAACTTTAATCTACCATCAATGGCAAGAACAATGGAATGGGGTTATCTCCAATAAACTGAGAGAAATAAAAAACTCAGTAAAACCATGGCAGTCCTCGTCCAGGTCATCCCGACTCGAAGAGGTTGCCATTACAAGACTACGCATAGGTCACTGCTGGTGGACGCACGGTTACCTATTGCGGTCCGAGGAACCTCCAGTTTGTGAGACTTGTGATACTGCGTTGACAGTGTCACATGTTTTACTGCTGCATCCAGTTTAGGAATGAGAGAGAGAGAGGGTGCGTATGGCTGCGAACCTCACGGTCTCTCTTGGAGATAATCCGGATTTTATAAATAAAACACTCTCATTCCTGAGGGAGTCGAGAATTTTAGCATTTATTTAATTTTTAAGTGTTTTTAATCATTGTATAATGGGATAGAAGGAAGAAATATATTATTACTCCTCTATCCATTTTAAAAGTTCTGTGTGCTACAGGCATAATAGTTCCTTCTTGTGTCGTGAGAAAATATTATACATGTCAGTAGACCCTTATACAGTCTCACTGATATTTTATTCTACAGATTGTGATGGGCTCTTATACAGTCTTTTACAATCTGTTTTTAACTTTATTTATTTATTTATGTATTTATTCTTTATATCATGTTGGGTGATGTGGGTAGTTCATCACCAATAGGTGGTGTTTAAAATGTATTGTTACGGCGATAATAGCCCAAGAGGCTGATTCGCCTTAAATTACACACACACACTCATGGATGAAACTATCCCGGAAATTTATCAGCGAGATTTCCCTGTACCTTTGCTGCATTTAAAAATTCTCATAAGCCGTCACAGAGATAATTTCTGATTTACTTACCAATAAAACACTTTTCGCCCGCAAACTTATACCCTGGATAGGTGAGGAATAATATTCCAAAAAACAACTTAAATCACGCAGATGCTGGAAAATGCCAATCATGAAATTGCCATCTAATTTGCACTTTGTCTCTTCCAGAAACTGCTGGAGAGCGGAAAACCCCGCGAAGTTCTTCTCCTTCACGTATTCAGCCCAGAAATCGAGTTTTTATAGTAGACATCGAATCTTTTTTTATTATGCAGTAAAAATTGTAACACTTTTGCTATGCATAGAGATTCAATTTCAGATCTTTCTAAAACTATCTTCCAAGTATGCTCGCTTCTGCAACCATGAAACGTTTGTTAGCAGACCGGATACATGAAAAGGACGTTCAACATCTCATCACATTATGAACGGCACATGCGTTCCAGGAAAAGACCGTATAAAGCGAAACCATTCAAAGTGTGCTGTATTTCCCCATAGAAACACATTAAGTTACATTTGATTGCCGTCATGGGTTCAAAATGGGACAACTTTATTATAAATCCATATCTCAGCGTTCCAGAAAATACGATGTAAATTGAAATAAAAATAAAAATTGACAAAACTTAAGTATAAAATAGCGAACATATATTTTTGGCATGCGAAAACAAAATACAAAATGAAATTTGGTAAAAAATGGTTAAATTAAAATTAAATTACAAATTACAATTTTCCAGAGCCCTCATTTTGTCTAATGTTTCATAAATACCTATTTTTCTCATGAGGTCTTTGAATTTTTTCAGATGTCCCATACACAACCACAAAGTATAAATTAATTAATTTGAGACAATTAGTGTACACAAATTTAATTATTATTAATTTATTATTACTATCAATAATATTGCATAAGGAGAGAAAAAGTGAAAAGATCATAAGTTATTTCCTCACCTCAGAAATTATAGGTATCGGTTAAAATTTGTTGAGTGAGAAACAGAAACATGAAAAAACTGTCAGCTGTTGCATTAAAAACTAATTCACCAAAACACCAACAATATTTTCCGCACAAGGAGAAATATCACAGATGTTCGTCTCAGATCGCCGTGCACCGTCTAAGAAAAAGCTTCCCTACTCAAAAACGGTTGACACAATACTAGAAATTCTTGCCTAAAAACCTTCCACTTCATTCACACACAGAAAGTGATTGACGAAAAAATATTTGGAAAAACGTCCCGGGTTCGACTCCAGGCAATTATTTCTATTTCTCATAAGGTAAAAATGGACTTTTTGAGGTGCAGAAAAGTTTGATCGATCTTTGGATCTAGACCATTCTAAAGAAAACATTTTCAAGCTTCTTATTCTATTCGTCCTTTTTCGCCTTCAGCTCGAAATCGCTTATGTTAATCGTTTGATTGGTATACTTTTAAAAAAACTTGGCATTTGAACGGGATGTTGCCTACCAACTAAATTGTTAAGGTACCACATCCCAGCATATAATTCTATAGAAAAGAACGTATTTCTTTAGGCGTATATTCTCATAAGAGAGCAGTGAAATATTGATCATGTTGAAAAATTAATATAAAAAACTTTTATTTTGAAAAAATAATTACTACAAACATTATTTTTGACCATGAATGTATCAGTTTGGTAAAATTTACTAATCATATACATAACTTATAATTGCTTAAATGACGAAAATATTGGATCGCTATTAATTTCCCGATTTTAAGCAATAAAAGCTGATATTTCATAGTACGGATCAAATTGACCCTGTTGGGCGCTCTAGGGGCTGAGCTAAGTCCGGACGTCCGAGTGTTAAACCTCGAAATCCCATTGCTACTTCAATCCATATAGGTTTAAGCGTGATTTGAAGGCTTTTATTAAGAGAAGGAGAGAAATACGGAAGGAGGGGAAGTGATTTTCATAGCAATCAATGTAAACAACATTCGTTGCGTTATTTAAGAGAAGAAATACCTAAAAATGTAAAATACTATTCAAAGAGATTAAAAATCGTAACAATGAGCTAAATTCAATATTTTGAGTTAGAAACTGTATGAAAATCTGAGGAATGTGCTCGACGTTTTAATAAACAAACCGAGCATGTAAAAATGTTATGGGGTCAAGGATTGGGCGATAGGTGACGGGAGTTAGGTAGAAGAATGGAGAACTTGACTGCGGTTTTGGAAATAAGGAGAGAAAGAGAGGCCAACTGGTCTGAGTGTCAAGCTATTAATACACGAATAACTCAATCAAGGATGTAGATAGAAATTGGAAAATTGGCAGCAATAATCAATGCAAATATAAAAATGCTTTGTCGAAAGAAAATTCACAAAAAATGCAAGAGTTCGACTCCAGGGTAATATTTCCATTCTTCGTAAGAAAACACTCAAAAATGGAATGGAATGGAATGGAAGGCTTGACTTATTTTGGAAATGAAAATTGGAAAAAACCTGCCCTACGATCATCCGATTTAAACTATTTTAAAGGAAAACTAATAAAGTGACTTATTATTCTTTTTCCGAAATCGCTCATTTGTTTATCTTGACGACAGACTGCTTTTAAAAACAAAATTAATATAAATAATGATTGTTAAAATAATTTATTTAAAGTTAAAAATTTTAATTCCGTTTTTATTAATTTGAACCCGTCATTTTTTACGGGAAATTGCGCTAGTATTACTTATTATGATAACTGGTTGCTATCCGCACAAAAAATGATGTTGCATGAGGGAGTCGAGGTGGGTGGGGAAGGTGAGCGGTTGCTTCTTCATCTCAGTAATAACACTTCTCCTGATCTTATTACAATTGGCAGCACTACCATTTGCCGTGCGCTTTAAATTCATGTATATAGGGAATTAAAACAATTAGATAAAGCGCTGTAAACCTAGATATAAGACGCTGCAGTGCAGTTCACGAACGATCAAATTTCTACGTAAACTGACAGCAAGACTGCGCATTAATGTCACTGCGCATCTCTGCTTTGTAGCCGAAATGCTCATCTGGTTTTTATATCCTTATTGTGACTATTGGAAATATCTTTTTTATATCCTTGTTGTGGCTATTGGAGATGCCCGAGACACATATTTTTTAAATGCTAGTTCTTGAACTGTAGCGATAGATATCAATGGCCATCACCTCTCTTGCTAGTCATAAAAATATTTAAATATTTCGTCTGTAAAAATAGACGATTCCGCACTCATTGGCCATAAAATATACATGTTCGGACACCAAGTTAACATATTTAATTCACGATCAATAATAACACTGAAAATGTTAAGTATTTGTGATTTTTCTGATTGATATAAGTCTTCCTGTTCTTAGTGATTAAAGTTTCATTTCGCTTGTTAAGATTGTTATTATTAAATAGGAATGAATTGCTTAAATTGTAATTTAAATCTCCTAAACGTCCATCTTAGGTTTTATTGAGATAGACGAACACTACGTTTTCAGTCGCTTATGGCTAGATCAAGTCTTTATCAATAATCAGTGCTAAAAATGTTAAGGGATACTATGGCTATTACAGCAATTCAATTTAAACGAAATTAAATATGCAATCACTCGTTATCCTTCGTTTTCACAATACGAATAAAACATTACACAGCTGCACCATCGGTTCGAGTACATGCGAGTGGAAATAGTAGCTTTCAAAGCGATTGAATATAGAGTAAAACCTCGATTATCTGACCTATATGGGGATAAGGACCGTCGGATAAACCGAAAAGTCAGATAATTCGTAAATAATGGAAACAATGACCATTTAGGAACATCATGTATTTATTTCACATACACCTCAGGCCATTTTACAGTGAAATGTAAAATATCAAATAATATAGTAAAATACAATTAACAAAAATATTAAAATTAATTATTAGTGGTTCCCTGAGTGAATCAACTGTCAGTAGGGTTGCCACCACAAAAGTTAATTCCGGGAAATTTTCTTATATATTTAAAATTTGTTGTTTTATTTATTGATTAAAAGGAATTTAATGAGTATTTAATCATAATTTTATTTCACTTGATTAAATAATTAGCGATAATGATCTCTCGCGTTAATCATCTGTCGGGCGATCTCTCGCGTGAACCGACTCCCGAGGATCTGCCGCGTGAATCGACTTTCGGCGGATGCAATGGACATATGCTTCCCGGCAATGGCTATACAGCTCATCTGTTTTTTGGTCGGTTACACCGAAAGTCGGATAAATGAGGGTCGGAAAATCGAGGTTTTACTGTAGTCGGATTCAAAGCGATTGAAAGTAGTCGAAGTCATAGCAATTGGAAGTAGTCGTTTGAAAAATGTTGGTTACAAAGTTACTGAAAGTAGTCGGTTTCAAAGCAATTGAAAGTGCTTGGTTCCAAAGTGACTCAAAATATTTGGTGTTACAGCGATTGAAAGAAGTCAGATTCAATGTGTTGTTTGATAGTAGTCGGATTCATAACGATTGATAGTAATCGGATTCAATGCGATTGATAGTATTCGGATTCAATGCCATTGACAGTAGTCGATTTCAAAGTGATTGAAACTAGTCGGTGTCAAAGTAATTGATAGTAGTCGGATTCATAGCGATTGAAAGTAGTAACTTTCAAAGCGAATGAAATTAGTCTCTTCTAGCGGAACCGATGTTGAAAACATTCGTATTATTGCTCGATGAAAACGTATTGTTGTAGATTTAATTTTAATTGAATGGGATGGCTATACTATTCATAAAGTTCTTTAACCCTTTCACGACCATGGGACACATGTGTCCCCACATAAAATCTTGATCGTGTACGTAAACCAACATTATTTAAATATTTTTTTCAGCAAATGCGTAATCCGGAACGTATTTTTGATAATTTTATTACTGGAAACCCTACGTAAACATCACCTGTCAAAAGAAATTTTCGCGGCAAGTCGTACGTTCAGAGCGCGGCGTATTCAAACTTTTTCATAAGTGTTTCTGCATAGAATACTGTTTGTTATATGTTTATGGTGTAATATTTTCATTTGATCGTAAGTAAATAATAGTTTTATTATGTTTTGCAATAGAATTTTGAAATAGTATTCCACAAAAACGAGCAAAAACATAAAGGGACGCCGTTGTCCCTGTGGACGTAAAGGGATACTACAAGGAAATTACTCGTTGTTGTAATCGGTGTTTTTTTTATTTTACCCACTTTTGTATTTTATTTGTCTTTTTATCATAACAGACATGTCGAGAAAAGGGAACATTATTATGAAACAGTATATTAGAAATAAACCAATAAGATGGGGTTTCAAAATGTGGTGCATAACTGGTGCTAAAACAGGCTATTTGTTTGAATTTGATCTGTGCACGGGCAAAAAATCATCAGAAACTGAGTATGGTTTAGGCGAATCGGTAGTGCTGGAGCTTACAAAAGCCATTGAAGGTTGTGAAGTGTACTTCGATAACTTTTTCAACTCACCCATGCTGCAATACGGGTTGAAAAACCGGAACACCAAGGCATGCGGGATGTTTTTCATGTCCATTGTTGTTGTTTTTGTTGATTTATGTACTGTTATGTTTAGTAAAATGTAGTTGAAGTCAATATATAAATATTAGTAATTTATATGATTTGCAACCCTTTACGTCCATTGGGACACATGTGTCCCATGAAATTCTATAAAACCTACAATTTTTTTTCGTGTAATGATGTTGTTTTATGTTAAATAGATACCTAATAAAGTCATTTTAATGCCTAAAAACTTTGTATTACTTCATAAGTCCTTCTGGTCCTGAAAAGATTAAAATTTATAATATTCACTCGATTGATGATAAATTTATGATAAGTTGATTATAATCAGTATATATAATTTTACAAGTATCCGTCTGTTTGTCACGGTCCTTTTGGACATTTCACGATGAAATTAAGTGCTGAAACTTTCAAAACTATTAAAACCCCATAAATGCTCCCTATAAAAATCAAACATCCCGAAAAAGTCCCGGATTCGACTCCAGGGGACGATTATATTTTTCCATAAGTTTACACAGGATAACGATTTTTCAAGTGTTCCGCAGCATCCAGGTTCAGAACAACTGTTTTATTCGCTTCGTTCTTTTTGTGAAGCATCGAAATTATAGTTGCAGCAACGTCAAACAATTGATTGCAACGTTAATAATTGCATGCGACTATTATTCAGTAAACTGCGTGTGGGCTTTGGGCGTTTTTAGCGATTAACTAAAAGAAAAACCTTTATATATTTCAATACTGGAATATTATCTTTTTCGTAAGTAAAATCATTATATCCTACATTTTTAATGTTTATTTACTCAAATAGACCTACGAATACGGTTAAAAATTGAGTAATAAGGGGAATAAAAAATAAAATACCTATTGTAAAGTACAAAAACATTTATGTTGGTCAAAATTCATGTGTAAGTTTTAGCACCACGTGGTACACTATCGCCGGACTGATACTGTCTATGATGCGATTCTCCGAAGAACGCCGAATCATTCGCAACTTTCGCTGGATCGGCCAGGACCACCGGGTAATGTTGGAAGTCGGATAATCGATCGTCGATTAATCGATGAGCTACTGTATATATATATTATAATATTTAATAATAAAACAATATTTTAAGATACGATATAACGAAATTAACTCATTAATATGTGTATAGCTTGAGCGCTCTAAGGTGGCAGTCGGAGACGAATGAAAGGGGAAGTAAAGGAATGGGAAGGAGAAACATTAAGGGAGGTCCGACGTCAGAGCCTATGCGCGGTAACACAATTTTGGTTCGCACAAGTCCAAGTTCGCGCATCAAATTCCCACATCTAAACACCATCTCCCCTATAGGTGGTCCCACCTCGAGGTTGGACTCGTCCTACCGTAAATGTACCTAATTCGCACTGCCAAGTTAAAGCGTTTTAGCTATACCATGGGGACGCTATTTAAAAACATAGTCATGCTCCAATAAAAAATGGTAAAAGGAGAAACCTCCTTATACCATAAAAATTAACAACATATCAGCAGGCATAAAAATTTTGAAACTATGCAAAGAGAAAAAATTGACACCAAATTTCATTAACATTTTTCCCAAAACAAAAAATCATGTAACATCTAAAGTGATACAATTGGCTATAAATAAATGGGTCCAAATAGAAATCAGAAGCTTGTATGCCAAAAGAAGTTCCTTAGAAACATCGGTCTATGAGTTACATTTAATAATAACTAAACATTTAAATAATTTAGGCTTTGAAAGGTGGAATAATTTTGAAAAATAAATGCATGAGACCAACACTCACAAATTCTACAAAAAAATGTTAACCCTTGATAAAAAATTAAAGACTCTCATGAAAAAATCTGAAGTTAAAACTCAGAACAAGATAAATCAGCGCAACAATATTCGACAAAGATTTGAATTCACCAAAAATTTATACAGCAAAACCTTTTCAAAGGAAGAATTATCATTGCTGGAATTAGGCTTGAAGTTTGCTCTCCCCCCCCCCCCCCCAGAAACCACCCATAGAGAAAATAGTGACCGACATTGAAAGATCCATTGAGTTTTTAGATGAAAACTCCAAGAATTACATTAGACAAGCTTGTTACATACAACTATAGGACAACATCAACAAGTTAACCAATACTTATCACACAAAATATTCACATTTCCCGCAAACAACTTGGAACAAAGATTGTTTTTATATCAAGACTGATAAAGGAAAAACAATAGTTATCATGGACAAAACACAATCCTTCGACAATGTCCAATTGATGTTAAATAATGGTCCGTACATGAAATTAAATAAAAATTCTCTAAATACTTTGATACATAAAACCAAAGAAACTATCAAAGAATACAACACAACCATGGATAAAAAACTAAGCTTCAAGTTA
Organism: Tanypteryx hageni; assembly: GCA_028673005.1. NCBI lineage: Eukaryota > Metazoa > Arthropoda > Insecta > Odonata > Petaluridae > Tanypteryx > Tanypteryx hageni. The sequence goes on along the minus strand of CM054112.1, from coordinate 40,504,486 downwards.
AACGTTTCCAATCCTCAGATACGTAAATTATATTGTCTCCCCAAGATACACAAAAATGATAATTCCATGAGACCCATAGCTTCGGGGATAAATAGCCCGACTTACAACTTAGCCAAAGGGCTTAACAATGAATTCAAACAGTTGTCATTTCCGGATGATCACTCAGTAAAAAACTCATATGAATTGATTAACAAATTAAAAAACTTGACATTAAAAGAATAAGAGATCATGGTCTCCTTTGACGTTAAAAGTCTATTCCCAAGTGTACCAATAGAGGAAACTTCCCAAATCCTACTAAATCAAAATATTCCTGACACAATGGTTCATGAGTATGTTTTGTTTATTAACCTCTGTATGTCACAATGTATTTCAATTCAACCAACAATTTTATAAACAAATCCAAGGTACCTTCATGGGAAACCCTCTATCACCATTCATTGCCAATTTATTCATGTCATTTTTTTTAAATAAATGCAAAGAAAAATTTAACTATTTCCCTGAAATTTGGTACAGATATGTAGATGATATCTTTGCGATTTTTGACTTAAACAAACAAAAATTAGAGGATTTTATTAATCAACTTAATAATTTATTTTCACCGATTAAATTCACTCATGAATTAGCTCAAAACAACACTTGACCATTTTTAGATTTGCTAATTATAAAAATAAACACCAAATTGAGTTTGGCATTTTTAGAAAAACCACACACACAAACAATTTTATCCCCAATAACACTTTCCATCCGATCAGCCAAAAACAGCTGTCTTCCATCATCTAGTACATAGACTTTGCTATGTTCCTCTAAATAAACACAGATACGAAAAAGAACTAACCTATAAAAAAGAAATAGCCACAAACCTCGGATACAGCTACAACTTGATTGACAAACTAGTTCGAAAACACAAATTCAAAAAAACATTGACCAACACTACCACCTTCATAATCGAAAACAAAAAAGACAACAAATATATAAAATTACCTTATTTCCCTCCTCTAACAAAGGCTTGGATAAGATTTTCAAACAAAAGTAAATATTCAACTGTTTACACGAACTCACACAATTTTTAAAAATTATTAGGCAGTACTAAAGACAAGACAGAAGAGTTAAACAAATCTTGGATCTATAAAATACAATGTTCACATTGCGACAAACAATATATAGGCCAAACTAAAAGGAAAATAATCACACGGTTGAAGGAATATCTAGCACGCTACAAATACAATCGCTTTGAAAAATCGAGCGTAGCCAAACATATAGTTGAAACAGGACACAGTACAAATGTGAACGACATCAAATTAATTATTTCGTCTAACAACTCTCTCAACTCCTTGAAAAACTTAGACATTTACAAAAACCGTCACATAATCATGAATAAAGACACGGAATTCAACAAAACCTTGTACAAACTGACAGATAATCATAACATCGACGCCTAAAATTTTTTCGTATTTCTTTTGTTTTTCGTTCCCCTCAATACTTGAATCCTCATTGTCCTCACAGTTGACTTTCAGTCACTGTCGTGTAAAGTACGCCCTTGAAGATGCCCACTTAGTGGGCGAAATGCATCGGGTCGTTATAAACTTTTATGGCTTAAGGAGTTTTCCCACCTATGATAACCATAAAAATTAAAAAAGAAGTACACAAATACACACCGGTTTAGGGGAAATTACTCTACGCCAAGGGCCGAACTATCACACAATCTCACACATTCCGGGTTTAGGGAAACTGCTCCACGCCAGTGACCCTTGTTTACACGCGCACAAATCACGCAAGAAAATACACAAAAATTATACATACTTCTTTTTAAAAAGAATGCCTAAATATGCATTTCGTAATCAATGATTCCATCTTCAGTAGGTTGATATGATCTGGAAGTGTGCCTAAGTTTTCTAAAGTTATTCGTAATTTCTTGAACGCTTCTTTTCAAAGTTTGTAACGACGAAATCGATGTTGTTATTTATCACCGAACAAAAACGATTCGCTTACCGCAAATCATCAAGTGTAAAATTGTATTCGGAGCCCTTTTCTTAAAATTGAAGAAAAGTTTTTCCTATTCCAATAGCTACTGAATGGGAACCAGGAGTGAAGTGGGATGTGAAAGGAAAGAGAGAGTGCAGGGTATACTAACGTTGAGCAATCTTGGGGCAGCGGCGAGAAATAGCATTTTTCTCATCCTTCTCCCCCTTCATAATCCGAAAGAATGTATTTATTTTCCCGCAAAGCGAAACCGCGTAAAGTGGAAAAGCGCAAGGCAAAAAACGCGCAAGATGAAAACGCGCGAAGCGAGGGATGAGTTGAAAGGGGAACGATTTCCGTAAGAAAGAAACAGAAGGAAAAACGAAGAGAAAGGGAAGGAAAACACAGAGACTAAGAATTTGTCGGAGAAGAGAAAGGGTTTGTGGAAACTTTTCTTGTCGTAGGACCCTGAGATTCGCCTGCGTAAATGGGGTGGCTGGAGAACGTCAGGAGGAGAATGGAAGGAAAAAAGTGACACTTTCATTTCAGAAGTTAAGGAACCAAATAATTCACTCGGAAGAACCAGAAAGAAGGAGGAAGAAGGGAGCATTTACATGGGAAGCTACTTAATGCGAAATGGCCGTCTGCGACGAAGAAAAAAAACGATGAAGAAATGATAAATTATGAACGACGGTCAGGAAGAATTATTATGCTACTATATTATTTTTATTTGTTAGAACGCGGAAACATTTTCCGGGATATTAAAATTTTTGGAGATATCGGCCAAGAGTGTGAGGAAAAATGTTCTCAGGATGTTACAAGCCAGATTTGTAATCGGTGAAAGGCGTCCTTTCCTTTACTTCCTTTTTGGAAGACATGCGCTTTAATCACGAGCGGAGAAGACAAACATTTTCCATGAATCTACTTGCGGATAAATTCTTTACGGTTATGATATTTTAAATTTCGCGAAAGGTACTTGGAATAACAATGTCGACAAAAATGAAAATATTTTTCGTAATTTTTCAAAGTTTGTGTATTTGTACGTAAAAACATTGGAAAGAATAAGCGGTGCCATTTTTGATGAAAGCATTCCAAGATTTTCAACATTTTTGCGAAAAATTTAAGGTTGGTTTTTAGTCGTATTATTGTACCGCAGATCGTTTTAGACCTCGTGTATAAGCTACCACGCTCTTTGGGTGTCCCATTTCCTGATTAACAATAATGGAAATGGGTCAATATAAAAAAATCAGGAAATGTTACAATTGTTACTCGCTTAATATAAAAGCAATAATTAAAGTTTAAGATTACCGAGGTAATTCCGCATGAAAAATGATAACGGGTGTTTTAATGAAACGAGTCGATAAAATGTTGAAACTGAATTAATAATAGTCCACTAGTTCAGTGGTGCCGAAACCTTTCTACATAGTAAGCCACGTCGGTGGTTGCGAATCCCTCGGCGGGCCGCATTGGAAGTTGTCAATTCTTCGGCGGGCCGGATTAGAGTTTAAATCAGAAGTTTTCTATATATTCTGAGGTGCCATAAAAATAAAAAAGGTTTTTATGGCTAACATTTCAATATTTAAAGTTTTTTTGTCAAAATTTCCAATAAATGTATGAATTTGTGAGTCAAATTTATCGGATTGCTTTTTCGCCATAGCTTCGCGAGCCAAATAAAAATCCTTCGTGGCCGGATTTGGCTCACGGGCCGTAGTTTAGGCACCACTGCACTATTCGATTGGTAGTAAAAAGGCTAAAAAACACTTTTTTTAAAGTAATATTTATTGTAATTATTGATGTTGAAATAAACGAATCATGCTATTAAATTTCATTAAAATTATCTTTTCATGACGGGGCCGAGACTTCGTGGAATTCCACAATCAAATAAAATAAACAATACGAGATAGTATTTTTTATTAGAACTCTTTTGCTAATTTCCACAGATAGATGCAAACAACCTGATGATGGTGATTATTCACCAAAAACGGTCGTGTTCTCATTTTGTGAAAATTGGGAAAAAAAATGTTAATAAAAAAATACTATCTAGTATTGTTTATTTTATTTATCTTTCCATCTTTTCAAAACATAAAACCATTTAAAGCGTTGGACTAGCTTTCCGTATTTTTCTGACATACAACTGCCTAAATCTCAAGTTCGTATCTTAACTCTAACTAACTTAACAAAGCGAATTATATAAATGGCAACGCAATATATTTCTTATGGGAAAACCTTTATTTAAAAAATTAATTACTTCGTAACTATTCCGTATTTCAAGGTTTTCAGATCCTTCCTAACGCTTTCGCGTTTTTATCTACATATATATCTACCAAGTTTCAGATTCTCACCTGTTCCGGATATATTACTTCCATACCGGTTTGTCGTACGCAGCTACACCAGAAATTGTTATATGGGATATTTGTTCTTCAAATCGTAGAATCTGAGCGAGCTAAACCAAGTGATTATTTTCTAGATAATTTGCAAACGGGGGAAGGCATAATGGACTATGTGGTACTCAAAAGTGTTATTTCTTATCAGATTGTCAAGTAACTCATACCACGGAAAGCTTTATCCGCTAGTCGCATCACTGTTGTAATGACCAGACTTGCCTAAATATGAGCTATACAGTATACTTCGATAATGCAAACTTGGTTAATACAAAACCCTATTTCATAAATAGTGTAATTCGGTCCTCTACTAAAGCCTAGGCATATATATCTTGTTATAACGAACTAGTTCTTGCAAACATCGTTTATATAAATCATGAAATTTGAAATTTACAATTTAAAAAAATTTTCACATATTTTCTCATATATGAAATTTGAAGTTTCTTGAAGTTAGTTCTAACGAGGTTGTACCGTATATTCTCCCTCTCATTAAACGAGTTTTATCAATTTTGAAGTCTGGCATTCTGAGCTTGAAAACGAAAACGAGCATGTATTAGAACCCTCTACGTGTCACTCCCGTTTACGGTCGCATGCAGGAGGTAAACGTCGAAGATTCCCTCTCTCTTCCTCTCTCCCACCCTATCTCTCTCCCTATCTCTCTCCCTCCCTATCTATCTCCCTCTCTCCCTCTTTCTCTCTCCCTCTTTCTCTCTCTCCCTCTCTTTCTCTCCCTCTCTCTCTCTCTCTCCCTCTCTCTCTCTCCCTCTCTCTCTCTCCCTCTCTCTCCCTCCCTCCCTATCTCTCTCTCCCTCTCTCTCCCCCTCTCCCTCTCTCTCTCCCCCTCTCCCTCTCTCCCTCTCTCTCCCTCTCTCTCTCTCCCTCTCTCTCTCTCCCTCTCTCTCTCTCTCTCTGCCAGCATCTCCTCCTCCATCTCGACATCTATCATACACTATCTCGTCATTGCTCGCTGCGGTCTTGTCAAGTCTTCGCACCACTAACTAATAAGCCTCATAGTGCCGACACGTCGCCTGCCAGGCAGCCACTTACTTTGTCATACATACACACACATACACACGCAACACCACACACGAACGGAATACACAATCACTCACAAACACAAATTCACTCAGATATACACGCACGCAGCACCACTCACGAACAAAATACACACTCGGTATTCTGACAGGATAGCTATTATTTTATTAAAAACAATAACAATAGTCATTAACCAGCATAATTGTCCGTCAGAAACTACGGGCATATACGAAGTATAAGTTTAAAATTAAAGCACTTTCCATTCTTCTTCCCTCCCATGTTCCTCTCCCTTAATCTCCCCCAAATCTCTCTCAGCGTGACAGAATTACAAACTCGGCACGGTTGAATTATAAAATGGCTCATTATTTATATAGATGCTCCTGGATCTTATCACACATAGTGACAGAGTAAGCGTTTTATATTGTATAAAATTATTTTGGTGGCGTTCAGGCAAATCTCACGCAAAACTTATTTTTAAATGTGTTTAAATTAGCGTGAGGAACGCAATCGTCTGAATTTGTAGAATGGGACGGGGGTAATATCAACTCATCTACTTCTATTTATCATTGACGAGTTTAACTTTCTACTTGATGAGCTCCTAGGTGAGTAGATACTTAATTATTCTCCATTATTTTTATTTTCTTCGTAAAAATCCTTTTGCTTGAATCTTTTTCCACATGTAGATAAGCATGCGTATTTCCCAATTTCAGCTAAAAAGTCATTTTAATTACATATCTATGAAATAATATGGATTTTAATTTTATTTTATTGCAATTTATTTTTAATAAAAATGTATGCATTTAAGAATTTTGTAATTTACTGTCATGAGATTTTTTATAAATGGGTTTATTCCTAATCTGCCTTTTAGACCTAGAAAAAATTAAATTGTTTAAAAAGTTCGATTTATAACGGACAGGTTATCTGATTGCATAACATACAGGATATAATATTACGGTTTATTTTTCATCACTTGCAATCAAAGGGTGGTTATTATACCCTCGTTTCTAATTTCCAGCGGCGTATATCGTGTAACTTATCTATATATTTACAATGAGTTTCTGTGTGGCTGAAGGGTTGAAATTGCGGTTTTATTGACATTCCTCAATTGGTGATGATGCTTTTACAGGTACATATTCGACTTTACCTATAACTTGTTTTAAAAAATAAGCAGGTTATTCATGTCTCGTCCAGCTCTGAGCTCCATAGTTAGAAGCAGTTTATTCTTTGTCTCCGCGCTCAATTCATGACAATGCGAATGCAAGAGTTGGAGAAATAACAGAAGAGGAATTCCGAGTAGAAGTGGTGGGAGAGGTTGACCATCTCACGTAACGTTGAAGCAAGCACTTATCCCGCCCACCCTTGCCCTCCGTGTACTCCGCACACAGTGCCAAGGAACAATTGCTCGCAGACGTTCCTTTCCGACGTCTCGCACACTCGCGCCACCGCCATTATCGTGGCAATCCTTCTTCCTGATTACGAGAGAGAGAGAGAGTCGCGAAGACCTTCTGCTCCTTATAGCCACTTGAATTTCATTCATGGCCTATGGGAGGAGGAAGTTTTCGAACTTCCCCAACTTCAGGCACACCACTGCTCGTAAAAAGATAATCTCGGGATGTGATGATGATCCAAAGCTGAGGAAGAGGTTGTATAAATTTTAAATTCGGTAGTTTCATCTACATTCGTGGTCATTTTTGCTACCATTGAAATCGGAGGATAATGTATATTTTCGTCAATAGCAAATACTAATGATTATTTTTACATTATAAAATTACATTCACATTTTTGCTGTTACGTCCGCGTTAATCCGTTCTATTTTATTTTTAACACGATTTGTGATAAACAAAATAGTTTATAAACCAACTAAACTTGTATACAACAAATAATAGGTAAATAAGTTCTCTGGCATTCCAGAAAAATAGCGATAGAAACACAAAGAAAAACTTCCACAAAAAATAATTTGGCGGAAACAATGAATCGATAAATCCGACTGTTTTTCGGAATCGAAGAAAATGGTGGTGCTTAGGGAGGAAATGACCGTTTCCCCCGAAATAAACCATTTTTTTATCCCTTCCGCACATATACAGATTTCCTCCCGTTCTCCCCCTTTCCATCCGCCGTCGCTTTATTTCCACAAAATTTCTCGACCGCTAGGTTTCCCCTTCCTTCCATTATTCCCCCAAAAAGAGAGACTTCTTTCTCTCTCTCTCTCTCGCTCGTTCCATTCAAACACGTTTTACCGTTTTGCTTCCTCTTGCACTAACTTTTATGTCTACTTCCTTTATCTCTCTTTTCTTTCCCTTTACTCTTTTTCTATTTTTATCTCTCTTTCCTCTCCCTTTTCTCTATTTCATTCTTTCTTTTGCCTCTTTCTCCCATTTCTTTTTTATTCTTTCTTCTCTCTCCCTTTTTCTTTTTCTCTATTTTTCTCTCACTTTTCCTATCTCTTTTCCATTCTCCTTTCTCTTTCATTTTTTTCTGTCTTTTTTCTCTCTCTCTATTTCTCTTTAATCTCACAATTTCTCTTTTCTCTGCTTTCTCTCCCTTTCTCATTTGTTTTTTCCTCAGTTTTTCTTTCTCCTCTCTCTCTCTCTCTCTTTTCGGCCCACAAAACGTACAATATTCTTTGGTAATGCTTTGTGATCTATTAACCTATACATAATTAACTTGTAATTAATATGTATTTTATTTTAATTTCTATGCAATTAATTTCTTTTAATATGTAAATATTGTAACTACTTATATGACGAAAGGGTTAAAAGTAAGAACGGACAATATAATCTCAATTTCGCTCTAAATAAAGTCGTTTGTCTGTCTGTCTGTCTATCTTTCTCTAACATTTTCACTCGCTTTCTTAGTCTTTCCCTCTCTTTTATTCTCTCTTTTCTTTTTCTATGCTCTCTTACATTTTTTTTGTCTTTTTCTCTCTTTCTGTTACTTTTTCTCTAGCTCTAATTATTTTCTTCCATTTTTCATCTTTTTCCTCTTCTCTCTCTATCATTCTTTCTCTTTTTCCTCAATTTTTAGCCATCTCTATAAATTTCCCTCTCGCTTCTTTTTCCTTAAAATATTTCTCTTGTTTTCTCAATTCAGCCACTCGTTTTCCTTATTATTTTTTCTAATACCACTTTCTCTCATTCGCTGCCTTTCTCTCTCCTCTTTCATTCCATTGCTGGAGCCATCCAATTTTCCTATAAATGTAACCCGTCACTTCGAATGAATATTCTAACCTACCATTTTTCCCTTTCTCTCTCGCTCTTACAAAATCTCCCACTTCCAATCTCGCTTACAAAGAGAAATTGCTTGGAGTAAATTAAAAATATTCAAGTTTTCGTCGAATGTTCTGTCGAGTGAGATTGCTCCTCCTTCTTTTCCTCTCCTCCTCCTCATTTCCTCCTGCTCCCATCTCATATTATGCAGTGAAACCATTTCTCCTCTTATCTTTTACGTCGACGGTGCTTCTCTTATCCATCTCGCTCCACCGCCTACGCATCTCCGCCAACCCAACCTAAACCTCCCCGAGTTCTACAACCTTGTTTTTTTCCTACCTTCATTGTTTCTGTTTTAAGTGCGCGTTTTCTTCGTCTCTCGTAGTAACAGTCTTCATTATTACTTATATTTCTCCCTCGTGTTCTATATGCTTCAAAACGGGCCTTATTTCACTTCCGTTCCATTTCATATTTTTCTCCCCTCGTCTTTCTGATCCACTTCTGAGCCTCAATTCTCTTATGTGCCTTTTGAATGATTGCTTCTTCACCTCGTTTTCTTTTCTTCTCCTATTCTCCAATTCTATTTTTAGGCGTTCTTTACCAACCAAGAGACAGTAGCGGAACATCTTATGGGCATGTCTCGTCTGTCCGTCTGTCTGTCGCGACTTTCCTCTCCTGAACCGCTGGTCGGATTTTTATTATATTATTTATTATCGATCCTTATTAAAATGCATCGCCGAATTGCGATTTTCAATTCTGTCCGTCAATTAGAGCTTCCACCTTACATAAGTAATTAAATAAAATCTTCTTGTTAAATGACACCCGTCAAGCAACAATTAAGTACCATATCTTTCTCTCCGTAGCTCTTATATTAGCTATGAGGTAGAGATTAAGGGATTTATTCGAACACAGGACAACATTTTCCATAAAAATATCCGAGAGAGCACGTAATTACGACTTAAAGTTACGGAGATAATAATTCGAGAACCCCCCAATCTTTCGATACGGTTTTGTAGACTGCCTTTGAAATCTCGGTGTATTCCATTTATACGTATAATGTGCTATTCATTCTTTGTATTCTCTTCCATCATTTCTTCCCTTCATTTTCCGCCCTAAGCTTTCCTTTTTCGGTCTTTTATCTTACCTTCTGTCTTCTAGTTCGGTATTTCTTTTTATTTTGGCCCCACTTAAATATAAATCAATACGTGTCGAGTTTTTTCTTTGCGCTTCGTCTCTATGTTCTTTTCTTCCTCTCTCATCTGTATTCACTTGATTACCTCCTTTCTATTTATTTTGATTTTCCCTCAAACTCTATTTTTCCAATCTAAAATTGATATATCGGTCCTTAAGGTGTTGTCAAACTACGGCCCGCAGGCCGCATGTAGTCCTCAAGAACCATTATATGTCGCCCAAGAAGCTTCAACGAAAAGTGATACGTAAAGTTAAAATGAACAATTTCGTGTCCGATAATTAAACTCATGCTCATAAAATGTTTGAATGTTGAACTTTCAAAGCTAAATATAATGTTTTGACTTGATTTTCTCGAACATAATAACATCCAACCATTACAGTTCCTGGGGAGACTACGCCATAGCAGTCCCCATGCCGATCTCTATCCGCTCTGGATTTTACGGTATTTTTTTCTCTTTATCCTATCACCTTTTAAATAATTTTTATTTGAAAAGTTTGTCAGACCCAGCATTTCATTTTATCTTTGCTCTTAATTTCTGTGGAATTATTTTTGCTTCCGTTACTTCCCACCAGTTTCTTTCAGATATTTTTCTTCCCTGCGTCCTCCACCCTCTTTAACAAATGCATTTTTATCCCTTGCTTTGTACGGTTTTGCCTCACATATTTCCAATTTACCATTTCAGAGAATTACATCGAATATCGCAAGCTCATCAGTTTCACTGTGGCACGGTTTTGGAACGGTTTCCGAGGAATAAAAAAATCGTAAAACGTTGCAGTTCAACTCAAAGAATAAAGGAAGAAACCCCGAGTAAAATATAGCCAAATTGTCACACGTTGAACTCAACATGATGCACAAAATATAACTTCATAACCTCCCCTTACGGGAACATCTATCGCACTATGCACGGTATTTTCCAAGAACGCATGTGCCGTTCAAGATCGAGGTATGAGTATATTTTCTTCTCTGCCGCTTTCTTTAAAAAAATGTTGGATAATTTGCAAGAAATGGATCGGATGCTTATTGTTGGATGTTTTTTACGATGAGTCAAATAACGTTGGATGTTGTTTATAATGACTATAATTTAATATATTAAGATTAAAATAAGCTCCATTTTGAGCTAAAATTTACAACAATAGAATAATGCCGAAAGAATAACGTTATTAAGATATTTCAACTTTTACCGACAAATCGTGATGCATATATAGCACAGTAGAAGCAACGCACACAGCTTTCCGTCTGTTTTACTCCTCAAGAATAATAGCTAAAAGGTTGTAAACAATTTGTTCGACATATTCAGGCAATACTGATAGTTTCCATTAAAGAACAATAAATATGATGCAAAACTTACAAATTGGCAGCATTTCAAAATGCGTTGGCGCACAGAGGAGTTAATATTTACAAGTGAAATGAAATTTTAATCACCCAGAAAAGAAAAACTTGTGTTAATATGAAAAATCTTTAAAAACTTAACGTTTTCAATTTTATTCATCTACCTATTTAATTTTATCGTTAATTAAATATGTTAATTTGACGTCCGAACATGTTTATTTCACGACCAATGAGTGTGAAATCGATTCTCTAGTTTTGGAGAGGAAATGTCGAAATCTTAGTACCACTACCAAGATAGGTGATGTCCTATCGCTACAATGTTTAAGCAGTACATCTAATTTTCTTAGAACTTTATTTAGATTTATCTGGTTTGATCGACTAAATGTATTCTCAATATTCCTTTATAGTCTTTTTATGGGGTGTTTTGGGGTGGGATGCGATTATATAGCCTCTCCCACTCAAATGTCAACCTCACCTGCACGTGGTGCACCCTGCTTCACAGACGAGGCTCTGGCGTCCGAGTGACTCCCGGGATAAGGAGTCCCCCCTCTACCATGGAAGGTTTTAGAAAGGAATTTGTTACTGATCATGGTATTCGGAACCCAAGATCCGGCAGGGGATGTAGCAGGGCTTCCCAGGTCGTTATCCAACGAAATCCCTGTCAAAACGTCAAAATAGGTACTTGGAACGTCAGAACATTACTAAAAATAGGTAAATTAGAAGAAATAAAGAAAGAAATGGATAAAAATGAGATTGATATCTTAGGTTTATGTGAAACAAGGTGGCAAGAGAAAGGAGATTTTTACAGTGATAAATTTAGAATAATTCATAGTGGAGGTGAAAAGAGAGGAAGGAATGGAATAGCAGTCATTATTAGTAAGAAATGGGCAAACAGTGTTTGCAATACATATCACATAAATGATTGGTTGTTGATGGTAAGAATGAGCACCGTGCCAACGGATACAGTGATAATACAAGCGTATTTCCCAACAAGTATTGCAGAAGAAGGAGAAGTAGAAAAGGTGTATGAAGAATTAGAAGAACTTATAAAGATGACAAAAGATAAAGATAATGTAATAATAATGGGAGACTTTAATGCTGTGATTGGATCTAGTCGAAATAGTAGAATGGTAGGAAAATTTGGTTTAGGTGAAACAAATGAAAGGGGAGAAAGACTAATTGAGTTTTGTGAACAGAATGAGATGATGGTATCAAACACTTTCTTTGAAGTTCCTAAAAGAAGAAGATACACATGGGAGGCGCCAGACAGAAGAAGGTTTCAAATAGATTATATTTTAGTAAAAAGAAGATATAAGAACCAGGTAAAATCGTGTTATAGTTACCTAGGTCCAGATGTAGACAGTGACCACAAGCTAGTCATGGCAAAATGCAATATTAGGTTTAAGAAAATAAAGAGAACAGTTAAAAAGAACTGGCATCTACAGGGACTGAAAGAGTTACCAACGGCTAAGAATTACCAAGAAAAAACAAATGAGTTGATGAGAAATTATGAAGGACAACTTAGTTGGGAGGAATTTAAAAAAGGGCTTATTAAAGCTACAGAGGAAGTTATTGGAAAGAGAAAATTGGAGCCTAGAAAACCTTGGATGACTGAGGAGATACTGATTTTAATTGAAGAAAGGAACAAGTTGAGGAAGAATGGAAATGATGAAACTTATAAAAAAGTTAAGAATGAGATTATTAACAAATGCAGAGAAGAAAAAGAGAGATGGACCAAAGAGATAGTGAAGGAAATTGAGGAAGATACAAAGGGAGGAAGGCAAGACAAAGCATACTTCAAAATTAAAACTCTCCAGTACAAACCAAGAACTAAATCGGCAATAGTTAAGGATAAGGAAGGAAATATGTTATGGGAAAATGAAAAAGTATGTGCTCGGTGGAAAGAATACATAGAAGAATTATAAAGTGGAAGAGATGTTGGAGATGGATGTAGATTTATTGAAAATGAAGAGGAAATAAGAAATGACGAGCTAGGCCCAACAATAACCAAAGAAGAGTTTTATAAAGCTATTAATAATCTTAATTCAGGCAAGGCAACAGGTGTCGATGGTATACCTGCAGAACTTTTGAAGAACTTAGGGGAGGAAGCAAAAGAACATTTCTTTAAAATTATAAAAGATTGTTACGAAAAAGGAAAATTACCTGATGACTTTATAAAAAGTAAAACTATAAGTTTACCAAAGAAGGGGAATGCAGTGGAGTGTAGTAACTACAGAACAATTTCACTACTTTCGCACGCCTCAAAAGTTTTAATTTATATCGTGAAAAACAGAATAAAAAGGAAAATAGAACATTATATTAGTGAAGATCAATTTGGATTTAGAAGTGGGAGAGGAACGAGAGAAGCTATATTAGCCCTCAGGGTGATAATGGAAAGATGTTTAGAAATGAACAGGACATTATATTTAACGTTTATTGATTTGGAGAAGGCCTTTGATACAGTTAATTGGGAACTGTTGTTTAAGACTATGAAAAAAATAGGTATTGATTGGAGGGACAGAAGATTAATTTTTAAGCTTTATCAAAATCAAACTACAAGAATAAATATAAATGGATTAGAGAGTGAAGCAAAGATAAGGAAAGGAGTAAGACAAGGATGTCCGCTATCTCCATATTTGTTTAATATGTTCATTGAAGAAAGTATAGAAGTTATGAAGGAAAAGACAAAAGGCATAAAAATAAATGGAGTTAGAATACACTGCATTAGATTTGCAGATGACATTGTAATATTCAGCGATTCAAAAAGAGAAATGAATAAAATGCTGAAAGTATTATCGGACACGTTAAAACAGTGGGAATTAAAGATAAATATCAAGAAAACCAAATTGATGGTTATAGGCAAAAGTAATGCAGGGACAATATCAAAGATCAAAATAGACAATCAGGAAATTGAGCAGGTGAAGCAGTTTTGCTACCTGGGTAGTACAATTACTGAAGATAATAGATGCGTACAGGAAGTGAAAAGAAGAATAGCACTTGCAAAGCAAGCTTTTCAATGCAAAAGGAACCTACTGACAAGCAGTCATATGAATTTGGAAGTAAGGAAATCCTTTGCAAAAGCTTTTGTCTGGAGTACCATACTTTATGGTAGTGAAAGTTGGACGTTAGGAAAGAGGGAGAGGTCCCGTCTGGAAGCGACAGAAATGTGGATATGGAGAAGATTGATAAAGACAAGTTGGACAGAGAGAAAGACAAACCTTGAAGTTTTGGAAGAAGTAAAAGAAGAAAGGAAACTGATCAGAGGAATGGAAGAAAGGAAGGGAAAATTTTTAGGCCATGTGATTAGACATAATGGATTAATTGTGAACATCTTGGAGGGGAAACTTTTAGGGAAGAAAGGAAGAGGCAGACCAAGAAAGAAATACCTAGATGACGTGGAGTCAGTGATGGGAGTTGAGAAATACGAGATGTTGAAGAGAATGGCAGAGGACAGGAGTTCATGGTTGCAGCGACAAGGCTTAGCCTTTAGATGAAGAAGAAGAAGAGTCTTTTTATTCTGGTTTCATATAAGGTACACGACAAAATTCTCATTAATAAATCGTGGTTCCGCGGAACCCAGAGGTGCCTCGAAAGCTTCACGAGGTTCCATTTAATAATAAACATGAGAGTCCAAGGGTAACGTGACTTTATATAGTGTGGGAAACCCTGTTTTAAAAGAATAAAAATAATTTTTAAATCCTTGGACATGTTTTCCCAAAACCGACTGATTTTTTTTTCAAACAACCGGCTAGTCGATAGTAGCCGTGCAGTCGATTGTTTTCAATCGCTTCATCATGTCTTATTTTTCGTTTCTCGCATTAAATTGCGAGAATAAAATATTTCAGTACAAAGTCCAAAAACAGGCATTCTGGAAATTTTTAGGAGTTTTTGGATTTTTCCGGTTCTTGGACAGTTTATTTATGAATGATCACTAGTTACCAAATCAAGTTAGTATAGAGAAATGGAAAGCAAAATAGCATATGCAAATACGGAATACTGTTTTTTAATCTTTGCCAAAACATTATTTTCTTCTCCGCTACAGGCAAGTGTTACGATAGTTTTCATCTCGCTTCCATATGTTGCGTTGCTAGTGATCATATGTTCGATGGAGGAAGATATTTTTGCGCTACTCTAATTACGTTTTTTATATCACGTGATTTTAATTGTTTCGGGTACTTGAAGTTTTCTGAAAATAGTTTGCTTGAATATTTGTAAACATAATTTACAGTTTAGCCTTTCAAAATATCTGGTTTTTGGTGGTGAACAGCCGGTTTCTGGACTTTTGTACCGCATGTATTTTTTATATTAATAAATCGCAGATAAAAACAACAAATTAAATTCCTGTAAGATTCAAAAATTTATCAAAGAAGTTTTCGTTCCTGTTTATGATGAAACTCGAGTGAAAATTTTAGTTAATTTATTGCCCTTTTTGTAAATAAAAATACGTTTTTTTTCAGAATTGGAAAATATAATGCTTTTTGAGAAATATTTCGCATTATTTTGTTGACCAAATTCACAAGCAATCTCACCTGCAACCACTCTTGGTCCCTGAATATTTAGTTTGATGCCTGATAACCGTTGCCCCATAGCAGTCAGTGTTTACCAAACTTTCCTCTCGCGAAAAGCTGAAAAGGATAGCAAAATGAATGAAAGGATGTCATGACTTGAGTTTTCATGAACTCGCGACTTTCATTCCTGCATTTCTATTAAAATAGTAGAGCGTTATTAACATTAAGAACAAAGCAAAAATTAAATAACAAACATCGTTTTATGTGGAATAAGTTGAAGCATGATTTAAACTGATTTTTTTAATTTTGCTTTGTTTTTATTTAAACAACGCCACATTATTATGGAATTTCACGAAATCTCGGCTTCGTCTATTAATTTTATTCTATTCACAACACAGGTACCATTAATCACAGTTAATACCTGGTTCCTCATTCATTTGACACTTTTATATCATCCTTAATTGTTGCACAAAGTCTTTTTCAAAGCCAAAATCTTTAAGTATTCCGTCTCCATTCCAAAATAAATTCAAGAAAAGAGGCCTTTGTTGCAGGAGTGTTAAGAGGATACTACATTCGTCACTTACGAACGCACAGAAAAACCACCAAAAGCGAAGCAAATTTCTCCTTTCCTACAACTTGCAAAACGCGACCCTCAAAAAGCCCCGGGACATTGCTTAACTGGAATAGAGATAGAGAAACCAATTAAGATACGACCGGTATTCTTGATATACCGTCTGGATTCAAACGAAAGTTCGCCAAAGGACCTCAATGGCCTTTTTGAGGTACATTGCTCCTTTCATTTATTCGGACAAAGGGGATGGCGAGTAGGAGAAGAATGGAGGGGCGGAGGGAGGGGCAGGAGGAGGGGGAGAAGTAACGGAGGGGTGGAAGAGGACGCTGCCTCTACCATAAAGCAGATTGCGATTGGATGGCCTACGACGTGGACCTGGAGAAGGAGGCGAGGGAGAGGAGAAAAGAGGGGAAGGAAGGAGGGGAGGGGGAAGGAAGAGGAGGCATACGAGGGGGAAAGAAGGGAGAGAGCATACGAGGGGGTGGGAAATGGAGTGCAGGAAAAGGGTTGAGGGGGAAAGTCAAAGGATTTGAGACCCAAAAGAAGCATCTCGACAGAAACCGTTATGGAGATAGGAATCCACTAAGCCTTTCTTTATCTCAACCCTCGCTCTCTCCCTCTCTTAGTATATCTCCTTTTACTCTCTCTCTCCCTCGCTTCTTCATCCCACACTCATTTTCTTTGCCTTCGACCGACCTATTACGCACCAATTATCATTACCTCTCTTGTCCTGCGCTAACGTCTCCACAATTACCCTTTTCTCTCTCTCTCCTTTAATCTTATTACCTTGCATCCTCACTCTCTCTCTTTCTCTCTCTCTCCCTCTCTGGGGTTCAGGATCCTTTTCTGCATGTGTGCCGGGTTCAATTCTCCATAAAGAGTGCCCCCTATCCGCTCTCTTTTGTCGTGCATCGTATGCTTCCATCTTTTCGTTTGAATGTGATAGAGGGGACGCCGACACAAAAGATTCAAAAGAGCGAGTGTATTCCGAGAGCGGATTTCGCGACTCGGACTTCCACCGTCGCTTTATCGATGGAGAAATCGATCGGAATCGTCGTCTTTCGACCTCTCGAAAACTCCCACACTTCGTCCCCGGCTTCATTTATGGCATCTGCCTGTATGTTCGTCTGTCACCCCTGTTTGTTCGTGCGTCTATCACTTTCTCGGCTGCTATTCCATCAAAATTTTATCCTTATCCTCCGTGTAAAAATGCATCAGGACTTTGCTTTGACAGCGATACAATTCTAAGAGGTAATATTATTTTTAAATGTAATCTCCAGTAACGCCTATTAATTCTTACGTGCCGTGCCATTTTAACTAGTCTTTCCCACTTAAAGTAACTAAATGTTTTTATTTCCTATAGCCTTATTTTCCAATTGCATTAATTTTTAATAGTTTAGTTGTACTTTTTTTTGTTTCACGGTAGCCTGTAAATATCTATTAAAATTTTGTATGATAAATGGTAAAAATTTAACAGATGAGTTTAGGCGTAAGAGGCATAAAAAGCATCAACCTAGCCCAAATTGTCTCTTCAGCTGCGTCCAAAAAATAGAAATATTTTCGACCTCATTCGTTTCTCCTTTGTTTCACTCTTAATTTCTACTCTGTTCGCTTTCTTCCATTCGCATTTTCTCCTTTTTCACGCGTTCACTCCTCGCTTTTCAAAGGTCGTTGTTCTGCTACCCTCCTCGTCCTTCTCGACGAAGTCCTCCCCCTCAACATTCCCCCCATCCTTTACCTCTCACACTAATCCGAGATTGATTTTTGCTGGCATTTCCATTAACTCGAAAGAAAACAAAAACATATGTAAAGGGGTGAGCACTGGTTTAAAATTTCCATCTTGATGGATACAGCTCTCCAATCCCCTTCCCATCCCCTTGTGACGAATTGCTATCTCGGAAAGTCATTTCTCTCTCCTCTTACGTCTCTCCATTTCTCTTTCTCCATCTCTCCCTCCCACTTTTCCCTTTGCCCTTTTTTGAGAGTGACGAAAGATCACCCCATGTCCCGGAATATATTACGAGGAAATTCCTTTCGCACCTCCCGCCCAGTTCAATCCTTTCCTCCCTTCCTCTCTCTCTCTCTCTCTCCCTACCTCCCTCTCTCTCCCTTCCTCTCTCTCTTCCTCTCTCTCCCTCCATCTCCCTCAGCCCCCCCTCCCTCTTCCTCACACCCACCCTTTCTCTCTCACCCTCACACCCACCCTTTCTCTCTCTCCCTCACACCCACCCTCCCTTTCTTCCTCCCGCCCTCCCTCTCTTCTTCTCAGTCCTCCGTCTCCCTCTCTCCTCCATCTCACTCCTTCCTCTCCCTCCTCATTCTAAGTGTCCATTTTCTCTCCTGGATTCCTTTCTCTTCCTCCCATTCTCCCTTCCATTCCATCTCCGCCCCATTCCATTGTTTCATCGCATATATTTTTTCTCGTTTATTCGCATTCTTCACGCCTCATCCAAATCTCTTATCCTATTCCTCCGTCGCCTCATTTTGCTTTGTCTTTTCTTATTCACTTCACACTCATTTCTTTAGCTTTTTCTATCATATCTCCCTCTTCCCCTCTCATGCCTTACCCTACAATCCCTATTTCCTTCTCACCCCCTCCCTTATATGGATATTAATGTATTTACATATGTATGTAATTTCAAATGATTTTTTATCTTCTCTCAAATTACTGTTTTTTTTTCTTTCTCTGAAATATTTAGGAATTTTTCGCAGTTTTTTATACCTCTCCTCTCTTCGAAGGTTTTTTCCGCAGTGGGACATTTTTTCTGTGCTAAAATATATCTGATGCAGTTTTTTTCGACACACAAAACTAACAATATTCTTTGGTAATGCTCTATGATCTACTAACCAGTATACAATCAACTTGTAATTAACATCTATATTATAGTGATTCAAATGTAATTAATTTATTTTTAAATATGTAAATATTGTAACTATATGACAAAAGGGTTAAATGTAATAATGGACTATAGGTATAATCTCAATTTGGCCCTTAATAAGGTCGTTTGTCTGCCTGTTTCCTCCCACACTTTTCTCCAATCCCTAGTCTCTTGTTATCTCTACTCCATTATACTTTCGTTCACGATTTTAATTCTTCGTCTCTTCCTCATTTTCACTGTGCCAATGCTTTTTAAGACTCTCCATGATATCTTCGCTCTCTTATGCATCTTCTCGGCAAGCGACAGAATTTTGCATGCCTTCATTATCCAGAGTATCGAGTGAAACGATACTTTTCGCGAACTACGGACATATGCGTTCTTCACGTTATAAATTTGTTGTTGCTCTCTATGAATGTATCCGAATCAATAAATATGGAATATTCGGGTTCGAGTTTGTGACTGAATAATTTCCAGCCTTTTTGCTATGAAATTCCACACTATCTCATTCGAGTTCGTATTTATCTGAGTAACAGAACAGCATTCAACTTGCTGTATTTAAAAATATATTCTACATCGGCTTTTTCCTTCATTTTCAATTTGATATTTATCTTTTGATATTTCTAGCTAGCCCTTTATTTTTATTAAAGTTATGAATTTCTTTAAGTCCTATCTGATCATAGATAGGTTAGAAACTACTAGCTTTAAAATAACCTTTTCCATTCTGCCTTTACAATTTTTTCTTGTCAAACCGTCTCGTTTTTCTATTTAAATGAAAACAACAAATGACATTTTTTACAACTTTGAAAGCATAAAAGGTTTTTTAAAAAAATTAAATATGCTAATATTTGATATCGATGAGAAATTAAATCATGATTTAGACAATTTAAAAGCGCTTCTTCCACTGTGGTAATTTATTAGCCCCCGGAGAGAATAGTTTAACAAAACGAAAGTGTTTCCTTTTCTTCTTCCGACTCGTCCCTTTTCAAATTTCGAAATTTATTCTCATGGAATTGATTGGATTAAACGTCCAACCTCCCAAAGGCCTCCGCTTTTAATTCTCAGGCTCCCTCTTCATCATCGATCGCCCACTCTGTACTCCTCCATCAGTCTTATAAACAGAGTTAAGCGCACCCATCTGTATCTCGAATTCGGAACGAGTGTCTGCCCTCATCTAGTTTCCTTGTGTCCTTTTTCCACCCCCGCCCCTTTTTCCTTTTCAGCCCTCGCTCAAAAATCAACCTCTTCCTGCCTCCAACTCCCGTCCTTTCGCTCCCTCTCCCTTCCTCTCCTTCCCTAACCCTCCCTCTCTCACTAACTCACTTCTCTCGCCTTCCATCTCTCTCTTCTTCATTCACTCCATTTTTCTTCGCCTCCTCTCTCTTTTAAATTTTTCCTTCATCTCCATCCTCTTCTCATTCAATCTTCCATCTTACTATTCTTTCCATCTATCTCCCTACTACCATTTTCTAATCTCTCCTTCCTCCTCTCATCTCTCTCTATCTTCCTTTATCCCCTATTTTCATTTTTCTCTCTACGTCCTCTCTTTCCTATCCATCGCCGCCTTTCTCTCCGCTCTCTTCATCTTTCTCTCCATCTCTCTTTTCGACCTCTTACCCTTCTATTCATCACTGCTTTTCCCTTCTCTCTCTTCCCCTTTCTCTCCCTCTACTTCTTCTATCTCCTCCTATACATCACTGCCCTCTCTCCCTCTGCATCCTTTCCCTCTTCTCTGTTCTGGACTCCCTCTTTTCTTCCTTTACCTTCTTCTCCCTTTTCCTCATTTTCTTCCCCTCTCTCTCTCCATTCCTCGTTCTCACCCTCTCTCTCCCTTACACCATATCTAACGTTCCTCTTCTTCCATCCTCTCCTCTGCATGTCCATCTCCCTTTTTATCCCCTTCCCTTCCACTCTCTCCCTCCATTTCTCTCTCTTTGTCTCGCATGCTCTCTGTCTTTCTATCTCCTCATATACAGCTCCGATTCCATCGGCTCAGTAGCCTCATCTATGCCCATTCAGATGGACAGCTCTCTGTTAGTGCTACTTTTTCACACTTTTCCCCACTCTCCCTTTATCTTTTTCTCCCCTTATGTTTCATCCTCCCTCTATACAGCTCTCTCTCCCCTTCACCCATAGTTGCGAATCTAGGGCAAACATTGTTTCGCCTCCGCTCTTTCATTTTTCCTCTTCTCCTCCGCACCCTCTCCTCTCTCTCCCTCTCCTTTGCTTTCCTCCCTCCCTCTCTCTCTCCCTCCCTTTTGCGTGAGTGAATATCAAAGGGACCCGTACAGAGGAAGGAAGGAGGCTGGTCTTAAAGGGATACGGGACAGGACGGATGGATATAAAAAAGTCTTTTGTATGCTCGGACGCCTCTTTACATGGGGCGAACTGAGACGGGGGGCTGAGAGGGAGGAGGCTTTAGGGGGTGGGGGAGGATGAGGCTGGAGGGTGGGGAGGAAAGGGGGAGGATAACCGGGACCGCTATCCTTTTTTCCGAGCTTCCACCCTTCCTTTTATCCTCTCCTCTCTATCTCTCTTCTCCGCCATCACTTTTGTCCTAGCGTTTTTCCGCCTACAGGGTTTCACGTGCAGATTTTGAATGTTTTTTCCTTGACCCGACACGGAGCGAAAAAATAGAAATAAATTTGCGCAGATTTATTTTATTTCTTTATTTTTTCTGTGCGCGTCTCGTCGCGGAATTCTTCCGATCGGTCCTTTTGATTGATAATGAACGTCATAATTAGACCTGAGTAGTAACGATGAAAATGCGCGGATTTTGTCTTCTGTAACGTGGTTGTGTTTGGTTTCAGGTTTTGTCCTATATTTTTTAAGTAATCGTTTGGTTACATCATTGGTCTCGAACCCAAATTGCGTGGAGGCCAAATAGGTAATTTGAAATAGATGGCGAGATTCATTCCATAATAATGACCATAACCATTTTGCTGACACAAAAGATAATGGCACCAATTTTTATTAAGGACAAATTATCATACAATGAATTCTATATAATTTGTTTGGATGTATGTAAGGTGTAATGCTCCAATGTGGCGCCGCTCTTAAAGAGTCGTTTTAAAAGAGCGGGAGAATCGCGAACCATTAATGACTGACTGTATCTAACTGAAATTTGGTAGAAATGTTTAGCGACGTGCAAGCTTTCATTCTTTTGCTAATTAAAATTGTAAAAATTGACCGTCGATCTTCAAAATGGGACTGTTTTAAAGGAAAATAAACAAAGTTTCTCATTCTTTCGATTGTCTCCCTTGGTCCGCAAACGCTCGAATTTAACGTATTTTGTTTTGCGAAATTTAGCGATTTCATGAAGATTTGCCTTCTCAACTATGCCATTGTCGAAATTGAGACTGCATTGTTATCTCAATTCTCATTGAGTAATATATACGTACGTATTGAGTGACTTAATATGAACCATCAAGCATTTAACGTGTCGTCCAGAGAGTTAAATAATGATCAACGGTTTTCTTTGGCCATGTATTAAAGTTTATGTTATACATCCACTATGTTAGAATTTTTAATATGATTTCGATATTTGAAAGATAAGAATACATTATTTCTAAGAGTAATAAGTGCAAGATTTTGAGGTGAATAAAAAATAATATATTCCTTCCCGTCACATTGACGGGTTTTTGTACTACATAGTTCCTAATAATCCAAACAATTTTTATATTGTTTCGTGCCTTTCTGTATACCTATTATTGCCTCGCCAAACTGTCTCTTCCCACCACTTACCGTGAGTTAAAGTATAAAGAGCGAGCTAATCTAACATTCGGACCGCATGCGTGTTTGAGACCCCTAGATTGTATCATATAATTATAAGGGTTTAAAAGTCGCATTGATTTTATTTTTGCTGTCTCAAACGAACTCGAGTTTCGACGTTTCGTAAAATTGTCTAGGAATTTTAAAATGGCAATATAAGCGATGCCGATATCTCCGTGACGTCTCTAGTTTTCAATATAAATAAAGTTCTTAATTGTGGGCCGGAAAGAAAATAAAGTGATCGTAGCTTTCATATTTTCCCTAAAACTGTCTTAAATTTAAATTTTAGGAAGAGAAGGGAAACATTTTTTAATACAAAATTTATTCGGCGTTTAATTTAATTTAACTTTAATGTATATCTCATTGTTTTATTGCTCATAAACTGTAGAGAAACGACAGGTTTTTGTTCCACATAAAAATTTAATGAATGCTGCGTATAAAATATAGTGATATTGTTTCTAGGTAATACGTTTTTCTCTGTCAAATCTCATGTACATATTTAAAAATATTTTCCCCGCTGAATATGAAAATTATTCGCCTCTGTAGCACGTAAACTTTGGGCGGGCGAGAGAATTTACGGGATGAATGGATAGACAAGATAGTAAAATATGAAGTGGCAAAGGATGGACGAAAGTTATGAAGTTATATCGAAGGGTGGAATTAATTAATTCGTTCACGCATGGAGAAGAATTCAAGTTTTCAAATCGGAAACTTTTCGTAGCTTGAACTTGCGAGAGTGGGAGGAATAATAGTTAAGTGAACTTCCTACGGTAGCCTGCGACTTTTAAAAAAACCACCGTTTGTTATTTATTCTCTGGAGGCGAAGGTTATAGGAAATGGCGGCGTAGGAGAATCGCGTCCCGTTATGTTCCTCCTAAAAAAGGGTACGTCACTAAGAGAGAGAACACAAATGCCGTCGCTGTTAATTAGAATCGTTTTCAGTTGGCATCCGTGTTTTAATGAGCTCCACGTTTAAGTTAGGGCCAATTATAACGGTTAATCTTACAATATAGCATAGAATTGTAACAGATTATGTTATTGTAAAGTGTTACTTCTGAAAATATTTCTAAAAGAGAAATGCATAATGAAAATTTAGACGAAATGCGGTTTCAGGCTTGAACGTTATTTAATGCGTCGTTTCCTAACGATTTTTTCATTGATATCTCGATAAATAACGCATTTCATAAATAATAAAAATCAGGCAGAAATATGATCTCAATTCTAATTCTTCCATTCCATCTTATATATAGCAAATAATCAAGAATCCGAGAAAAATCACATGCTCACCTCGTTCAACTATACATTTCCATATTAACATAATAATAAAATTATTGTCAATAGAACGCAATAGAATCGCTCCCTAAAGTGTCCTACGACGCAATGGTCAGCGGAACGACCGCATGGACAGCAATTGGAAAAAATCCCATAAGAGGCGATATCCCTTTTAAGCGAATTTGTCCGTAATCAGAAGACGACCCGTTTGGGTTTGGTTTCAGGGATAAGAGAAAGCAAGCGCGCGTTCCAGCATCCGCCGAAGGGACCTCTTTTTAAAAATTCATCCGAACGGCAGGAATCGATCGAAACGCTTAATTGCGAAACTTTTGAGGGCGATTTTCCGTCGTGTTTGTTATTGGCGGCGGGGAAAGGGAAAAAGGGAGGATGGTATGGATGATCTACACTCCTCGTCGAATTCCCTGCACGTGTCGCTTGCTAGCGGACGGATTGTGGGTGTGAGAGTGGGAGGAGGAGACGCATCCAGACTTTCATTTGTTTGTATCTTGGCTGTGATAGAGGGGATGGGAGATGCGACCCGTGCCGATGATTGCACCCCCCTTTGAGCCTTTCTTCGTCACTATCTCATCCCTTTCCCTCACTGCTCTCTCCTTCCCCTCTCCCTCCCTATTTCTCCTGCTCTCCCATTATCTCTCGTTCTCTTCCTCTCTTCTCTCTCTTCCTCTACGTTTTTTCTTCTCCTCTGTCTTTTCCTCTTTCTCTCTCCTCTCTCTTTCCATCTCTCTCTCCATCTCTCCTTCTTTTCTTCTCTCTGTCACCCTTCCTCTCTCTCTATCTTCCTCTACCTCTATCTCTCTCTCCTTCTCCTATCTTCTCTCTTTTCCTCCTCCTCTCCCTCGATCAGGCAAAATGGGCATGTGGTTGATTGGTTGTCGGGGCCAGCTTACGGTTTAATGTCATCGGACTCTCTCCACAAGCTCCGCTTCGTCTATCCCATCCATGCGCCCAAGCGTGGCTTCAGGAAGTGACACGCACGGGTGCATCGGTATTAAGCCGATAAAAGCCTTCGCTAATTTATGCATGTTTTATGGATCTTTCGTTGCTGCGACCTATTGGATATTCAACTTCTAAATCGAAGAAAAGCAGGGGTGGGCGCGAGTCACCCCTTAATGGCTTTATGGTATCTCATCTTCTTGCTATTTGTCTTTAAAACACGACTTGAAGTGGAATTATGAACGCTTTCAAAATGATTGAAAGATGTATTTAGGCTATTAAATCAGCCAAATGCTGAATTAATCGAGAGCATAGTTTATGTCGTGCTCCTAAACTGCGCCGAGGGATGTGAAAGGATCGAGTAAATTACGGTCGAGGTGTTGGCTTCAGAAAATTAAATAACAAACGCGGAAGTCAAGAGTTTTCTTGCTAACTTTACTTTGGAATAGAAACATAGTCACAAAGAAAAACCATAAAACTTTAAATATGGTTTATTCGATATAAAAACGCATAAAATACGATTCAGTAATATCTGCATTCATATGTCATACGAAATCATATTTATATAATTTAGGATTGTATTGTGATAGTTGAAATAATAAAATATTCTTGACAGAACTAGCTATATAATAGACGGTCAGCCACTTGTTACGAAATACTGATATTAATACCCGATAATATTGTTACAAGAATTTAATTTCCATCGATTATTGAAATACTTTTTCTGCCTCTTTTTGGAATTTTCGTATTGAAGTACTGCACTATTAAAAAGTAAACGAAGCTAAGCATATCGTACATTTTATGAGTATTGACGCTCGAGATCTTTATTTGATGATACTGTTACAGCTGCAAAATTTATAAATTACATCAATTGCTATGAATTTATAGCCCGATCGTGAAATTATCATATGAAGCGATTCTTTGTTTGTTTAAGCCACGACATCCATCCCATGGAATAGTTTCAATTAAGTAGGCTTAATCACATTAACTTGAGACTAAAAGCAGTGTCTTATTTTTTCAGCCAATGGAACATTATATTTTCCTTTGTCGTAATGTTGTTTATCAAGAATCCATTAATTCAAATTAAATAACTGGATGCCCCTGTAACTGCATATCCTTTGTTGTTTGCAAAATTACACACGTCCTATGACTTTTGACACCATTTTTATTTAGCCCATGAACAGCCAATGTTGCGTTAACGCAACATAATTTTTGTGAATTTATTTAAAGGAAGTGTGAATAACTGTCGTAATTTGGATGTTTGCGAGCTGCATCAAATTTTCATTGAACCACAATATTTTTATAGCTCCATTAAATACGTAGTTCTATTTATTTTAACTGAATGTGTAATTCCAATTTTAACACCCTCTGATACGTCATTTTTATATTTTTACTAAAAGGATTCAACATGTCAGGATACTATGAAACTCGCTCCTCGCCTCTAACCTATTAGTAGTTAGTTCATTCTAATTCTGCCTTTCTTTATGGAAGCACGCCTTCTTCATTCTACCAACACAGTGTATTTTAATTTTGTTTGAAATATAGCCCATGGTAAGTCGACTTAATTATTTTCAGACACTTCTGGAAACATTATTTATTGATGTATGTTTCTTTTGTCATATTTATCAGCACTGAAAGTGATTTTTTCTTACATCAATTATATATTTACTCGCGTAATTTACGCAATTTTTTTTCTGTTTTCCGTGTCCAAAATTATACTGCGTAAAATTAGCGGGTAAATGATGTATTGGCCGTCCGCTGGAATGACAACTCCGTTGTGACAATTGCTACAACTGTAGGCACTGTTGACTCAATCGTTATATGGAAAAATGTTTCAAATTAAGGTTGTAGAAAATTAAATTTCCTACAACTTTTATTCCAGTATATTTTTACGTTTATCAAATATTAAAACAAATATTTCAAAATAACGGATGACTAGAGTAAACACCCACTTCCGGTTGACCGATTTTTACCAAAAACTAATTATTTCTTATGACTTTCATAAAAATGTTAAATATAAAATTTCGCATTGACCTGATTAATAGTTTTTGAGTAGAGCACCCACAAAAAGCTATCACATACACACACACAGACATCATCGAGAAAATGGTCAAAACGTGTTCAGGGGACCTCAAAACGTGTATTTCCGTTGAAATCATGAAGTCGATTTTTTTCATGAATACAATACTTTCCCCTATACTACATGGAGAAAGTAAATATGAGGCAAATTTGCATCATGAAAAGTAAATTTGCAACTGGAATGTTTATGTTTTATTATTGTTTTATTTTCATTATTCACAATTTATTAATTGATAGTAGCTCAATTTGACAATTTATTAACATTAAATTTACATGAAATAAGTAAAAATAAATGTTTAATTTAGTAAATGATGTTTTTATGAGTGTGTCAAATTATACCCCATAACCAGCCAATGCTGTGTTAACGCAACATTTTCGTGTGGCATAACTGGAAGTTAGAAATTTCTAATTTTTGTACAAAAACCTTCGTTTCATAGATAAGAGCTAACTTTCAAATTAAAACCAAATTTCCTTAATTTTTTCTATTCTTGGCTCTTAACGGATTAATTAACTAAATAATGGATCTTGGGCAAAGGCGGAACGAAGCAAATAAGATTTCCGTCGCGAAATTCGTTCGCGGGGCGGCGACCCTCTCTTCGTTCGGTGATAACGCGATCAAAACGCCGAGACAAAAATACCCCTCGCATGAACAGGACCTAATTGGGTTCTGCGGTCTCACGAGGGCGCCCGACGCCCTGGCATCTAGCGTGTCTCCGGGGCAACGAAATGTCGCTTTTGAGCGCGCCGTCAACTCGCTACACGTCCGCCACCTGAACATCAAAAGAGAACGCAATGTCCTTTCCCTTAACTCCTCCTTTATGCGACCTGTCCCCCAGACAACGTGTCGCCACCTTCTCCTTTCCTTCATCTATTATCCCTCTCTCCATCATCTCTCTTCCTTTCTCTCGCACAAAATCCAGCATCTGACCTCCTTTGAAGGATCCCGTCCATTGTTTATATACTAAGGTTCCTGTGCATAACTTTCATCTCAGAAGCCTTTTGTTTATGTGTTCAATTGTCCTCCGAGGAGGTGAATTGATTTGCTCTACCCTGTTCTCTGTGTGTACAAATGTGCGAGTTGTATGCCGAGAGTCTAATAAAACAGCTCGAATTCCTAACTTTTCCAAATATGTATGTATACAAACCGTGGAATGCTCTCCTCGCCATCTTCCTGTTTTTGTTATTCTCTATGCGAAGGTCTGGAGGATATATACGGGGATTAAAGAGGAGAAACGTGGAGGCAATTTTCGTTTCATTGCATTCCTGCAGGCTCTATATTGCTCTTCGTGTTCGGCGCATATTAGTAAGCACGAAGGGGGCATCGGTGTTTAGTGCTGAATTTATATTCTACTTGATCCCTAATTTTCAGAGGAGACTTTTATCTTTCCCGTCACAAATTCTTCAGTTTAATAAAGCAGTGGACGGAAAATAAAACAATAAAATAATCGCATAATGAATTATGGGATAGCGAAGTTTATTGTCTTCAACATTTTTGATTTAATAAATCTTAACAAAGTATCTTTGTCACCAGTGCAGTTAAATGAGAATCCATTTGAATAAATAATCAATATTATGCATGTATTTATACACGCTTGATATAGATATATTATTCATCGCTTGAAGTTTACCTATTCCTAAACGCTTCAATGCTATGATAGATGTCATTTTGAGCATGAAATGACTAAAGTTTTGCTTACGGTTGAGTTTTGAACTTTCAAAAGCATGTCCGAGGGCTTAAAGTAATGGCAAAGAGTTGCATAGAAGTTTCTCAGCATTATTTTGGCTATTTCATATAGGTTTGAGGTCATCGTTAGATTTTATGGCCATCTCTCGGAATGGCCTGCTAAAATTCTTCTATTCTTGGAAGTGGTTATTCATCACTTTGGTGACATTGCTTGGTTCCACTTATTGCTGAGAAGAGCGGTTTTTTCTCGTGGAAGTCCAAACTGAGCAGCCATCGAAGAGAGGAAAATATTACCAAAATCTCCCTGCATAAAACACAGACGAGATATTTATATATTTGTTGATGATAATCCATATCATCGGGAGAGGCGTTTGACTCGTTCAGTATACATATTCCCTCTTCATATTTAAGAACAGGTGTTTACGGAAAGTCACAAAATAATAATTTGTCGAATGTGCCGTAATTCATATCAGTCAAATTTAAACCATTAAAATCATTTAACGTAAAATGTAACATCATTCATTGTTTGCGTAAATGATATTAGTTTTCAGGAGACACTTGGGCATATATATATATATTTTTTGCTGCATGGAAAGCAAGATCTAAAACAAGTGCACTCCGTCGTTTTCATCCTTAAGACTATGGCAGTATTTGTTGATATTGGCCCAAACAGGTACCTGTAAATTAAACATAACTTGCGCTCGCTTAAAAAATAGCAATATTTAATTCCTTTTAATCTTGTCAAATGTATAATTTTAATTAATATTAAAAGAAACTGATTAATATGTTTTTGAAAGCCAAACACTGCAGCGAAATACGGCCATGTTTGAGAGCCCTCTTAAAAAATGGGACAAACGAAACATGTTGTGCGGTCATCGACTCGACGCCCTAAAACTACCCGAAGAGGAACCGCGCCATTAAAAACGATCTTCCGCTCGATTAAACTGCCAAACGCATTATACCGTTGCATTTCCGCTCGGATTCGAGAGAAAGTGAAATTATTTTTCGGACCAACTCCTTCCCGACGCGAACGATCCTTCTCTTATTTTTAGTTCAATTTAATATACTTTGCGACTGAGCCAAAACTTTCTACCTTGAATCTCTCCTCCCGCGATGGAACTTTCTAGTGAATCACCCTCTTTAACTAAACAAAAAAAAAAACTTCCTCGGCTAAAAGAAAATATATTTTTTTCTCGGAAAGTGTTTCATCGATCGAATAACCGGACCACACCCTCGTAATTAAATTAACTCACTTCCCACTCCGATTCTTTATACATATACCGACACACATACAGACATCCATTTTTTTTTAATGCTTCTCCCCATCCCGCTGGAGAAAACACGGCAGGCACAATCTCTTCGCTCCTAAACCACGCGACCACTCTTTCTCTCCTTCCACCTTAACCCTTATTATCGTCCTAGAGGAAGGTTTTTTATTATTATTTTCGAAAAAGATTTTGCTCACCCCTCCTTGCCCTGTAATGGAGTTGGCCATTAATGCCCGAAAACTTCGTTCTTTTTTTATTCCGGGGATGGTAGCTTTTTTAGGGGCACTAAAATCTGATGGTCTCGCACACCGTGCACCACTACCAAAAATACCTTTCGTACTAATAGATTGAGAAGGAAAAAATGTGGGTTGCGCGCTTTTAAGGATCAGTTTTTGTAATGATTTACATAAAGTATACGAAATCGGTATTTTTTTTTCTTGAAAAAATATATCAATGTGAACGATTTAAGGATATTTCTTCGCTGTTTGTGTTCATAATTAATGCAAAAAAATTACGTAGTTCAATAAGACTCCGATTTAGCGCCCTCCTAATATAGACTCCAACCCCACATACCGCCCATGAATCGCTATGCACAGTATAGGTGTATTGAAAGATTACTGTCCCTAAATGCGCGAACTGCCACGTTTTGTAGGGGAAGACGTTTAAGAGGAAAGAAAGAAAGAAAGAAAAATGTCTTTATTGGCGAGGTTGAGGCTAAGTAGCCCCCTCTTCCACCTAACCATTACAATTTGGTTACATCAGGATTTACATATTAACAATTTTTTAAAAATTTACAATCTTAATTCACAAAAAATGGTTACCACGAGAGCAATACATATACATTCTCTTATACATATGTAGATAAGTACAACAGAGACAATTTTGAATAATTATAAATATGGAGAATTTTCATTTTATACTTTCGAATATAAATGCTTGCATTACAAATAAAAGATGAAAAAGAAAGATAGGAGAAAATTTAACAGAAATTTAAAAAACTAAAATAAAACAAAAATAAAATTAAAAAAAATACAATTAAAATATATTTTTAAAACCACACTAGATTGACTTGAGCGTCGGAGTATGTAAAATACCAGAGGCTGCGTACAATACAATGTTTCCATGTTGGAGTTGATAAATCTGGCAGAAAGTGAAGTGTGTGTAGGATTACATCATTCAGTTTAGCACTTGTTCATCAAATGAAGAAAGCAGGAGTTGCCTTCCAGTGACTTTAGCTTTGTTGTCTTTACGGGTAACTCATTCCAAAGTCTGCAGGACGCTACATGAAATGAATTACTGAAAATCTTTGTTCTATGAGTTGGAATATTTAGCGTTCTTGAGTTACGGGTGTTTTTTTCGTGTAGGGAAGAGAGAAAGGAATAGTTCGACGAAAGATAAGAGGGAGAGTTTGAAGACAGTAGCCGAAATAGTGTATTAAGGATATGGAGTTTCCTGCGGGAATCGAGATTAAGCCATGACATCTTTTTGTAATAGTCAGATATATGATCTGATTTTTTAAGGTTAAAAATAAATCTTACGCAGGAATTTAAAGTTTTTTGAATTTTATTGGGCAGCTCTACTGATAGATCACTGTAGACCACGTCGCATTAATCTATATGAGGCAGAAGAAGAGAGGATACGAGTTTTTGCTTTAAATTCTGGGGTAGGAAGTTTTTTAGTCTCTTCAATGAATAGAAGGAGCAGTTTACTTTTTTACAAACACTCGTGATATGGTCTGTCCACGTGAGCGTGTCATTTATAAAAAGGCCAAGATTTTTTACGGTTTTAAAGAATTGGATGGGTGCATTATCAACTTGCAGACAGTCGATATCGAAGTTGATGTGGGAAAGGAGCTTTGGGTAACCTATCAAAATGGCTTGTGATTTTGATGGATTTATTTTTAGGACATGATAACTGCTCCAATCGGTTAGTGATTTAAGGTCCGCATTCAGTTTACTAATGGCGTCTGGAAGTTCTGAGGGTTTTGAATGTATATAGATCTGAAGGTCGTCGGCGTAGAGGTGATAGGAGCACGATGTAATTGCCGTGGAGATGTCATTGATGTAGATAGAGAACAAAAGAGGGCCGAGAATTGATCCTTGTGGGACGCCTCTGGTGACGGGGAGCCAAGAGGAGGAGGAATTATTTAGAGTTACTTTTTGGTGACGGTTATTTAGGTAAGATGAGAGCCAATCTAACGTAGTATGTGAGAAACCCATGCCTTTGAGTTTGTCCATGAGGATATCCTTCTCGATTGAATCGAATGCCTTAGAAAAGTCGACTAATGTTAGAACTGTAATTTGTTTTGTGTCCATTGCTGCGCGTATATCGTCAGTTATTTTTAAAAGGGCAGTGGATGTGCTGTGGTGTTTTCTAAATCCAGATTGGAAAGGATCTAAAAGATTGCGTCGTTGGAGGAAGTCAGTCAGTTGCTCGTGGACCAGTCGTTCTAAGACTTTAGATAGGGTTGGTAAAATACTTATAGGCCTGTGATCGTTTAAATTTTCAGGAGCTGATTTTTTCGGAAGAGGAATGACCATAGCTTTTTTCCACTGTGAAGGAAATTTACCTTGCATTAGTGATGTGTTTATGATGTCAGTAATTGACGGGCAGGATATAAGGTGTGAGTTTATTAAGCATTTCTATAGAAATTCCATCTACCCCGTAAGATTTGGACTTAATAGATTTTAAGCACCTGAGTGTCTGAATCTGTGAGATAGGAGAGAAGTTGAAATCAGTTAGACTAGCTGTTGACTGGAAGTTTTTCATTCTGTCATGGGAAGAGACGGTACTGCTTTTTTTAGTTAAGAGTGTAGTAGTAAAGAATTGGTTAAGTGCGTCGAGGGAGAAGTTAGGATTGGGAATCGAGTTTTTTTGTTTACCTATGCCCGTGTTCCTTAAGTTTCTCCAAATTGATGCTTGCGATTTGTTAGTGCCAATGATTGAATGGTAATATTTTAACTTGGAGTTTCTTAGCATCTGCTTGGTTTTATTGAGCAATTGCTTGTAGTATTTATGATCAACAAACCCCTTCGTTCTTTTGAAGTCACGAAAAGCAGCGTCTCTAAGTTTCATAAAGTGTTTTATTTCTTCCGTTATCCACGGCGTTTGCCGTTTGGAGACGCGAACCGTTTTCATAGGAGCGTGTTGATCATAAATGTTGATTATCATGCTATTAAACGCCTCTACCTTATCATCTACTTCCTCGGAAAACTCAGTGAAATACCAGGGTACGTTGGCGGCGTCCGCAAAGAAACTTGTGTCGTCTATGTTTTTAAGTCTCTGTAATTAATGATTTTCGATTTTTGTTTTGGGACTTTAAGAGAGAAAACAATATATATTAAGTCGTGTAATGAAATTCCAGGAACCGGTAGTTGTCCAAATGATACTGTTTTGCTTATACTGGAGGTCGCTATTAAGTCAAGCCAGGTGGAAGAATATGGGGTGTGATGTGTAGCATCGAGAGGAAGAATATGTAGCCCTAAGGAATCGAAGGAGTTTCTTAAACAGTGTGTGTCGTAGCTATTTGCGGAAAGAAGATTGGCATTAAAATCACCCATTACAATTATGTGATCTGAGTTAGGGATGTGTTCGGTTAGAGACTCAAAAAAGTCCGTTAGGTGGCCTATTTTAGGTGTCCGATAAACCGAGCCGACGATGAGTTTATGCGAGTTTAATGTAATTTCGATAAAAATAAATTCTGGGCGTTTTGAATAATGTGGTTCGCTAAGGCTAAGTATTTTATATTTCAAGTCCTCGCGTATGTATAATGCAACACCGCCTCCGATTTTACCCACACGGTCATTTCTAAGAATTCTGTAGCCTGGAATTTCCACTAGGGATGACGAAAGGTTAGGTTTTAGCCATGTTTCGGATATGGCGATGCAGTGTACTGTGTTTTCGGTCAGAGATGAGCGGAGTTCGTCCACATGTGCTATGAGGCTCTGCGCGTTTATGTGAAAGGCTGTAAAACAATGCCGAAAAGGTTTGAAGGCTTTACTGAGTAGGTCCCCTGTAGAGTTCAAGGTTCTAGAAGGAGGGTTCCTTCCGGCTCCCTGGGGAGGGGAGGGGTTGGCGTCGTCCTGAGGTGAAAGGAAATCTGGGTGGCTTGGGTCACTGGTTGAGTCACTAGTTAAATCATTGCTAGGGTCGCTGGTTGGTATGTCCGACTAACTATCTGCTTTCTCATGTGATTCAGATAAATACATTGCTTACAAGCGTTTATAATAGACGATAAATATAAATTAGCCTAGATTAGCGCTAAAGAGAATCCAATCAAATAATATACAATGCGACGAATAAATAAGATATTAAAATAATGATTTCAAAAAGGAAATATATAAAATCAAATAAACTAAAAAAATAATAAAATAATTTTAAAAAATAATAATTAAATACAACGAGAAAAGCACTCGTAAAGGATAATAAGGTAAAACACAGGACGGGATAAGATAATTATTACTGCGAGGGAAGACAATGAATAAATTCAATGTATATTTAAAAAGCAGGTATTAATGAAGTATTAAAAAAGTTAAAAGAATAAAGGAAAATAATAATAGCACAACAGCGATTGGGACTAAGTTCCCCAAGACCCACTTACTGATGACCATTTGAAATATATCTATTTATTAAGCCTGGCAAGTTCACTTTGCTTGGTGATATAATGTTTTTTGCTGTCCTTCAATATAACAATTTTCCCCTCCTGAGACCAAACACTGTTCACCCTAAATGAAACTTTGGCATCGTTGAGTAACCTCACTCGCATGGGAGTGAGGGACTCGGTAATTAGATATTTACTCGCCTTCAGTGCCTTTTTCTGTTTCCATACAGCGACGAGGTCCAAATGATCTCTGAAGTGAATCATTAATGGTCGTGGTCTGCTGGACACTGGATTCTTGGCTCGAAGACGGTGAGCGTGTGATATCATAGAATGATGAACTTCCATATTGAGGTTGCTCCCCAGAAAGATCTCAGCAACTTTTGCGGGATTTTCCTTCTCCTCCTCGTGGATCCCGTGGATGAGGAGACAATCACGTCTGCCATGCTGATCGAGGTCGTCCAATTTCTCAAAGAGAATGTCCGTTTTGGTCTCCAATGATGAGACGCGTCCTCCGAGAGATTTCACCTCCTCGATCAATCCCGATTTGAATTTAAAAAATCGGGATTCAAGCGAGGCTAACGCGTCCTGACGATCATCGCCGTGCAGGGATTTTGCAGCAGTAAGTCCCGACTCGAAGGTATCCATCCGTAAGTTGTAAGACTCAAGAGTTTTCTTGAAATCTTTCACGAGAGATTCGAGGGCTTTATTTTGGGCCTGGAGGTCAGCTTTCGTAGCCATGGCGAGTGAGAGTAAGAAGTTGAGGTTAAGGGTCTGTGGGGAGCGGAACTAAACACGTGCGTCTCCTATGAGCATCGACACTAGGAGGAGGAGGAGGAGGGAAAGTGAAGGGGAAATGAATCACCTGAGGATTCAGATCAACAGTTTGGCCAACTAAACCCTAACGCTTGGAGGCTAAATATTTAGCCACCGGTATTTTCTCATGCCCGCTTTCTTTTTCTGCCATATAGTCCTTTCTTACAAATAAGGGCCACATATTTTGTTTCTTTACTAGGATTTTGATCAAGTTTTGAAGAATAAATAAGGAATATTTGATCACACAATATTAGTAAAAGTAAATAAGTAAAAACTGAAAACAAAGTAACCAGTACGAAAAAGCAATATCAAAATGAAACAAATTAAAAAGGAAAGCTAGTTAGTGCCTGGCTGTCGAAGGGTAAGGACGTGCCTTTCACTTCCTCCTGCAAGAGCTTCTGACCTGCGGGTGACCGGCGCTTTAATAGCAGTAGCTGTAGAGTAGCTGTAGCAGCTGTCCTTCCGTAGCTGTATCGTTGTGTAGCAGTAGAAGTAGAGTCGAAGTAACCGTACTGATAAGTAGAACTAACATTTATTTATATTGTTTATTGTAGTATCTCTTAATTCTAATATCGTCATTTTTCAGTAGTATTTTTCTAGCACTTGCTTTAAAAAAAACTCATATTCAGGTAGTAATTGTTTCTGTAAGAACTCTACGCTGTTTGTGTACTAACTTAACTTGTTTTAACTTGATTATCGCTGTTGGTGTACTAATTTAAATTGTTTTAACGCTTGCTTGTGTGTATATCTTGCCTGTTCGCTAACGTTGTTTGTGCGGTGAGTCAGCGTTTCCCTTTCACTTTTTACCTGCGTTCCTCTCTAGCGTAGACCTTAAGTCCACGAATTAGTTAGTCACTTAGTATAACCTTAGTTTGAAGTTTAATTTAATTCGTAGCTAGTACAGATTAGTGTTTAGGATGGCTTCACCTAGGATTCCCGTTTCCTCCTTTCTATGCGACGCTGATTTCGAGGGAATGAGGTCTCGAATCACGGAGCTGGTAAGAGAGGTTACGGACCTCCGTCGGAGGGTGGCAAGAGCGGAGTCGGCCCTTGTTCGTGTTGGGAGAACGCATCCATCCCCGAGAACTCACCGCGCCATGATGGCGACTCGGGTGCGCTCGAGTGCGAAAGTCGGTGGTGTGATCGAGGGTGTTTGTGGGACCTCTTCGGGGGCTGGGGTCGCTCCAATCCTGAAACCCAACGATTGGAGAGTGGTCTCCAACCGGGGGGATCGTGGGGTGGTCCTGCGAAGGATGGGAGCTGGGAATGCCTCGGCAGACCCTCTTCCAGTTTGCAATCGGTTCGCGGCGTTGTCGGAGGACGACACTTCGGCCGATGCTCTCGCATCCGCTCCCGTCTCTTTGGCGGAGGCTGGATCTATGGGAAGTCGGGGTGGGAAGGGAGGGCTCCTAGTAATAGGTAGTTCTAATGTCCGGCGTGTTATGGCTCCCTTGCTAACTCGGGCCCGCCGGGAGGGAGTGGCTGAGCGGGTGTTCTCCAGGTGTATACCAGGAGGAACGGTCCCCCAAGTGACGAGGGCGGTACGGGAGTCGGTGGAGTCAACGGGTTGCTCTAGGCTGCGGATGGTGGTCCATGTTGGGACTAACGACGCCTCGAAGCGCGGGTCCGAGGAGATTCTAAGTTCTTTTGAGGACTTGGTCGCCGAGGTCACTCGTGTCCGAGAGGAGTCGGGTTCTGATGTGCGGCTCACCATTTGTAGTATTGTCCCGCGGATTGACTGTGGTTCGGAGGTTTGGAGCCGCGTGGCGGGGCTAAACCAAAGGCTATGGAATTTCTGTGTGGGCATGGGAGTCGACTTTGTTGATCTCCGGCCGGTTCTCGGATCGTGTAGGGTACCCCTAAACGGCTCTGGAGTTCATTACACGACCGAGGCTTCACAGAGTGTAGCGTGTAGGATCTTCGACCATGGTAGGTCTTTTTTAGATTAGAGAGTAGGGTAGGGTGTAGGCGTATTAGGAGATTTCATAGGGGCATCGAGTGTAATACAGTTTCTGGTCGCAAAGTGAGAGAGTCCACCTGCGAAAGCCGTAATAGAGCAGTTAATGCTTCGGGTGATAACGAGAAATTAAATATTATAGTTTTAAACTGCCGCAGCATTCGTAGGAAGTCTGCCGAACTCGAACACGTAATTCGCACGTTGCATGCGGATGTAGTTATAGGTACGGAAAGTTGGCTCACTGAAGATATCGCTAGCCAAGAAATTTTTCCGAAAAGCTATAGAGTATACAGAAAAGACCGCGCCAATAGAATAGGTGGCGGAGTATTTTTGGCAATAAGTGAAAAGTACGATAGTTGTCAGATCCCTATTATCGATGAAACGACCGAGAGCGTGTGGTGCCGCCTAGGTAAGGATAATTCGAAAAAGATATATTTATGCTCATTTTACAGACCACCTAATGCCAAAGTTGATTATATTTTAAGTTTAGAGAGGCAATTAGCCGAGCTTAGATCTATTATGAACGACGGTTACGTGATAAATGGAGGCGATTTTAACTTACCGTCAATCGATTGGGAAAACCTATGTTTCGTTACGGGAGGTAAAGAACGCGAATCGTGTGAAGCCTTAATTGACACGTTTCATGAA
Organism: Tanypteryx hageni; assembly: GCA_028673005.1. Taxonomy (NCBI): domain Eukaryota; kingdom Metazoa; phylum Arthropoda; class Insecta; order Odonata; family Petaluridae; genus Tanypteryx; species Tanypteryx hageni. Next base: position 40,466,383 of record CM054112.1, on the reverse strand, counting down.
TATTCCTTAATCCAGATGATACAAAAAGCCACGCGTTCGGGCAATGTTCTCGACTTGCTTGCTTCTAACATCCCGCATAGGATAACTAAGGTATCCACAGAGGAGGGACTTAGCGACCATCGAGCTGTGTATGCGGAGTGCGAATTAAAGCTCAAAAGACATCCTAAGCCTCTTCGGAATGTATACGCTTTCGCCAAGGCCGACTTTAAAAGTTTCAGCTTACATCTCAAAAGTACCTTTGTCAGTTATCGTGAAAAGACAGAACGATTAGGTATGGAGCCATCATGGTTATTATTTAAGAATATACTAGGAAGAGGTATCAATAGATTTATCCCCAGTAAGTTAAAATCTGATAAGAAAGAACCTCGTTGGTTTAATAAGGAAGTCAGGATTGCCTTAAGACGACAGAGGCGTAGCCACGCAAAATTGAAAAACATACCTACCACCGCTTCCGATGAGTATCGCACAGCTATAGTCCATGAGTATAACAGTGCCCGCGTACTAGCGAGAAAAACCATGCGTAACGCATTTAACACCTTCCGGAATGAGGTATTAAATACAAAATTGAAGGAGGATCCAAAAGCGTTCTGGTCCTACGTAAGAGAAGTCAAGGGAGTGGGTCCTTCAATACCCTCCCTGCGATGTGATTCCGGAGACATCCTTCACGATGGGGAGGATAAAGCTAATCTACTAAACGTTTACTTCGCGAAGGCGTTCACGGCAGGTGGAAATATACTTAAAGATAATCTTATTCCCGATGGATGTACTCGGATGGATAATATTAAAATCTCTGAGGCAGGAATAGCGAAGCAACTGAGTGCGATAAAGCCCAACAAAAATCCTGGACCAGAAGGAATTCCCGCGCGTGTATTAAAAGAACTAGCAGAAGATATAGCTCCCTTCCTTCGGATAGTTTTCGAGAAATCTCTTACCCTCTGTGAGGTTCCTGATGATTGGAAACTAGCACACGTCACACCCATTCATAAGGGAGGTGACAAAGAAAACCCCGAAAATTATAGGCCGATTTCTCTAACATCATTATCATGTAAGATTTTGGAGCACATTATTGTTAGCAACACAATGCGTTATCTTGAGAGTAGATCGCTCTTAGTCAGCTGTCAACATGGCTTCAGAAAAGGTAGATCCTGTGACACCCAACTCGGTCTGTTTGTGGATGATGTTTTATCATGCGGCGAAAATAATAAGCAGGTCGATGCAGTGTTCCTTGATTTTAGAAAAGCTTTTGACAAGGTTCCCCACCGTAAGTTGTTATTAAAATTGGGAAATCTTGGCGTTAATGTTAAAGTCATTAACTGGGTTCGCGCTTTCCTTTGGAATAGAAAACAAAAAGTAGTCATCGATGGTAAGTCCTCGAGTGTGGCAGATGTAGTCTCTGGAGTGCCGCAGGGTAGTGTGATCGGACCTATGCTTTTCTTGCTTTATATAAACGACATCAGCTCAGTTGTAAAAAGTAATATCAGGCTTTTTGCGGATGACACCGTAGTCTATAGAGAAATTAGTGGTCCTAGCGACCATCGTCAGCTTCAGGATGATCTGGATGCGTTATCTGTTTGGTGCAAGGAATGGCAGCTAGAAATCAATCAGAAAAAGAGTAACGTTCTAAACTTTTGGAAATCTAGAAGCCCATCGTCCGTGTTTACCTACTCGATAGATGGTGAGATCATTCCTGTTTCGGAATCCGTGAAATACCTCGGGGTAACCTTGAATCGTGACCTGTCTTGGGACACCCACATAAGACGAGTGATAGGTGCGGTAAATAAGAAGTTGGCTTTTGTGCGTAGGATAGTCAGGAAAAGCACGGGAAAGGTGAGAGAATCCTGTTATTTATCGTTGGTTAGACCTCAAATGGAATACGCAGCAGCGGTTTGGGATCCATATCAGAGGGGACTCATAAAGGATTTAGAAAAAATACAGCGGCGAGCAGCTAGATTCGTGAAAAAGAATTACGATAAAAAACAGAGCGTTACGTTACTCATTGATGAGTTGAGTTGGCCATCGTTGAAAGATCGTAGATTACAGGCGAGACTTAAACTTCTAGATAAATATAGGTCGGAGATATTCGTAAATGAAATGAAGGATATTATTCGACAACCAACGTATATCGGACGGAGGGATAATGACGACAAGATTCGCGAAATAGATAGTAGGACGGAGAGGTATAAGGAGTCCTTTTTCCCTAGGACAATACGTGACCACAATAGATAACAGTGAATAATAATTAGTTAGGAACTTGGTGCGCGGCACCCCCTGCCATCCACCGTCAAGGTGACTTGCAGGGTAATATGTAGATGTAGATGTATATAAAGGAGACTAAAACAGCAATCAAAACTACGATAACAAATAACGATATCAACGATAAGTATTAATAAAGAAAAAATAGCTAACAAGAAACGCAATAACAAACACTCGATAATCAAACAGCAATAAAAAACTACGATAACAAAACAATGACAATAAGAGCACACCGTAAGGTTGGCAACGAAGGCACGTGGAGTCTCACAATCAGTAGAAAATGATATAGAATTTTACCCTCTTCCCCGCGCAGCCCGCGTTTCGAGAATGAACTCTTCCAGACCAAAATGCGTTTCTGCGCATGGGCCATAAGCTTTCAACAGAGCTATACTTCCACATTTCTATCACATAGAGCAGTGGTGCCCAAACTTTCCTACATGGTGGGCCACATTGATGGTTGCGGATCCCTCGGCGGGCCGCATTGGAAGTTGTCAATTCTTCAGCGGGCGGCAATAGAGTTTAAATCAGGAGTTTTCTATATATGCTGAGGCGCCGTCAAAATAAGGTTTTCATGGCTAGCATTTCAATATTTTAAGTTTTACTATCAAAATTTTCAAAAAATGTATGAATTTATGTGTTGAATATTTCTATTTGCTTTTTCGCCATAGCTTCGCGGACCGCACAAAAATTCTTCGCGGGCCGAATTTGGCCTGAGGGCCGTAGTTTGGGTACCAATGTCATAGATCAAGTATATACCTCGACATACCGCCACCTCCACTTCAACGCCAATGTCAGTAATGGACAAACGGTGGCGGTAAATCGGTGTCTTGCTGTATATCTCTTTATGATGTCAAATATTTAGGTACTGTCTCTGAATTCAAATTGACTCGTTTCTTCGTGGACACATTCTTATTTGTGATCATTTGCCTCATTGCTGAATAATCTCCAAATAAACATTTACCACAAAATTAATTTATGAATGCCAATCATTAGGAAACAGGATTATAGTAATTCGAATTTTTTTTAACAGCAGCATTAAATCAACTTGAAGGAGTCTCATTAAATTACAATTTATTAACAAACATTTTTTTTCATGAAAGGCATATTGATCTGAAAAAAATTCATTCCCGTGAGAATGATGAGGATAAAAATTCAAACAAAATTAAATGAAATTTAATCCGCTCGTCTGAGATTTATCACATGTATCTAAATTAATAGTATGCTTTTACTTCATGCTCATTTTTATTTATTTATCGCTTTCTCGTGATATTAGCCAAAAATATCCCGTCAGGCAATGTCGTTCAAGTCACGAAACCATGGGGAAAAGCCTTATATTCGGCGGTAATCGGTCGAAGTAAACACTGGTTTAGATAGAAAACGGGAAGCAACCTGACTTTAATTTTATATTATGCGGGCAGCACAGAGTAAAACAAAATTTTCTATGCATGAAAATTTTCTTTAGAATCGAACAATTCTGCATTACATTACAGAAAGCTAGTTTGTAGAATTTAAATGCGTAATTTCTCCGCTCGACCATTTTATGGTAACAAAATTTACCTGTAATGTCCTAATTCTAATGCTTTTAGGATCTATTTTCGGAGAATTTACACTGAATACGGCTTCTTTGTAGCCGAAATGCGCCTTTGGTTTTTTAAAACCTAATGGTGCCCATCGGATATCCCGAGAGACAAGTCATTTCTTAAGTCCTTGTTCTTGTATTTTTCAGCCATAAAACAAGCTCGGTAATTTTCTGTTGAACTCATTATCTATCTAATTTTTTAATTAGATTCTATAATAGATATTATATTATATCTACATTTACATGTTACCCTGCAATTCCGCAAATTGGTAGGGGGTTAAATGCACCAAAGCCTACCTAACCGTTATCTCTCGCAGGTTTCGCTTTCCTGTTATAATCTCGTACTGCCATCGATAGCGCTCCGTCCTACAATCGATATCAGGTATGTTATCGTCACGATCATTTTTACCTCAGAACTGTGGTGCTTCAGTTATTCCTAAAACCTCTTCTGCTAGGCATTCCGACCTATCATACATTAAAAATAAATTTTTTTCACTTATTTCTGATAAAATGCGTCTCCGCGAAAGCAAATGGTTGAATTGGTATTCTTTATCGCAACATCATGAGTGCTATATTTATGTAATTTACTTGTGAACATAAGAGCAATATTTCTAGAGAAGATGAAATAAATAATCATAAGTTCCCGTAAAATGAATCCAAATATAAATCTTCGACCTAATTGCTGGAACCCATTTCATCGTTGGGAAAAGTCATTTAAGATAAACGATCCAAGGATTCTTCATCAAAAATAAAGATCTCTTAATAAAAACGGAGAGTCTGCTTTATAGCCGAAATTCGTACTATTTTTTTTCTCAAAAGTTTTATTGATTCACCATCACCACCATTAGTAAGCTTTCCTCGTGTATATTTACCATCATAAATAATAATAAAAACAAATTCTTCCCTCCAATACAACCTTCTTCAGTTGTTCTCTCTTTTCTCTTCAAGACATCTGTCAGTTGAAGTCCTTTATTTACTATTCTTCTGCCTTAAAATATTTCTTAAATTACAACTTCGATCACACTGTCCATCCATAAGAAATTATCTACTTCGTTATGCCGTCCTCATTTTAATCATTAGTATTATCATTATTTTTCTCGTATTCATCTTCATACTAGTCCATTTTATCCTCTTTTTACTAACGGATTTTTTTTGCATATTCAAAACCTTTCTATCATGATTCATTCGTCATAGATAATATGTCAATAGACAGATCCATGATTATTATTTGTTAAATCCGATTTTCAACCTACTCCTGCTTTCCGCAATCTTATTCATATCATGGTAGCTCTCTTTGCCTTTCAAGTTGTCTACCTTCTCCTACACTTCTCTTTTTTCTTCCAATTTTCCTTATAACACGTCTTTAATCATGCTCTCTCTCCTCAGGTAATGACCGAACCAGTTCCCCATCCTCTATCTCCGGGGTTCCCAAACTATGTTCCGCGGAACACCGGTGTTCCGCTGAACCTGAATAGGTGTTCCGCGAATATTTGGAAACGTTTTATACACTGCAATATATTTAAATATCTTCTACTATCTACTTCAAGTAATAAATGAAAAGTAATTTTAAATTTCCTGCCTTTATGTATGTGTGCGCGTGTGTGGGTGTTTTAAGCGAAAGTGGCGCTGTGTAAATAATGCCCCGTTCCCACTACCAATTTACGGACCTTCGTACCAACCACTCGCGCGTTTCCACGAGTTATAAGTTACCATCGTAACTCAGTGCTGCTCTCCCTAGGCTGCCGGTTGAACTACTAACAAACACACATCTAATCTTGGACATTTTAGTAGAAATGAAGAGCACTTTCCATCTTTGTATATTTGGAAATGTCTTAAAAATGAAATCACAGCTCTCCTCCACTCTTCATCAAAAGACAGTCTTCGGCATCAGTGTATAAATTCGGGAGGGAAAGGTCTGCGGGAAATTTCATAAGTAAGTCCGTGTTGTTTTTTAACCTTAAAATTTGATCGACTTTGAACTGAAATTTTTTGTTGATAAATTTGTCCTTATTACAGTATTTAAATATTATTCAAAAACTACCCATGGATTTTTGGTAAAAAACTGGAACTTCGACAAAAGGAAGGCCAAGAACTTCTACTGATACATCCAATACGTCTATCATTGAAGAAGAAAATGATCGAAAACCCGTGGTTTCTTCAAAATCTAATATTAAAGAACAAGTGTCATCTATGAACAGACCAAAACGGAATTACGATGAAAGTTATGTAAACTTGGGATTTACGTGTATTGGCAATTCGGATGCTCCTGATGCAATGTGTGTTTTATGTCATAAAATACTCGCAAACAGTTCTTTGGCTCCAGCAAAACTCCGCAGGCACTTCGGAACGATACACAGTGATTATAAAGGAAAAGACATGGAAATTTTTAAGAGACGACGTGACTCACTAGAAAAGTCCAAACTTCAAATGATTACAATGGCTAAAACTGAAAATGAAAATGCAACAGAGGCATCTTATCGCGTGAGCTATCGCATTGCACTTAATGGTGAAGCTCATACGATTGGAGAGACACTCATTAAGCCATGTGCGAAAGACATGGTGGCACTTGTTCTTAACGAAAAGGCTGCTGAAAAAATAGATGCAATACAAATATCAAATAATACTGTTTCACGACGGATTAAAGATCTTTCTACTAGCATAGAGAAAGAGTTAATTCGTCGTCTTGGACTTTGCAGTGAATATGCATTGCAAATGGATGAATCTACAGATGTCGCAGGACTAGCTGTACTACTAGTATTTGTTCGTTACCCATATGATAAAAGTTTTGAAGAAGATTTACTCATGTGTGGATATTTACATGGACAAACTACAGGAGAAGATATATTTAACCGTATTAATGATTACATTACAAATCAAGAGATAGGTTGGGAGAAGTGTATTGATATTTGTACAGATGGTGCTCGAGCAATGGTAGGAAAGATGAAAGGTGTTGTATCACGCATCCAGAAAGTAGCTACAAGAGCCACCAGCAGTCATTGTATTTTGCATAGGCAAGCACTGGTGACTAAAAAAATTTCCACAAATTTAAAAAATGTTATGGATGAAGCCGTGCAAGTGATTAACTATGTAAAATCAAGACCACTTCAATCCAGATTATTTAAAATTTTGTGCGATGAAATGGGTAGTGGACACAAAGCACTTTTATTACATACTGAAGTGAGATGGCTATCCAGAGGGAAGGTACTATTAAGACTTTATGAACTTCGAAGTGAGGTATTGGTCTTCTTGAAGGCACAAAATAATTCAGTACAAGTATAAAATTTTGTTGAAGTTTTAAAAAATCCTTCATGGTTGATAAAACTTGCATATCTGGCAGATATTTTTACCAAGTGTAATGAAGTTAACTTATCATTACAAGGAAAAAGTATTACAGTTTTTAATACAAGAGATAAAATTGCATCTTTTGATAAAAAAATACAGTTTTGGATTTCATCGGTTGAATCTAATAGTTTTGATTGTTTTCCTGCCTTACATGAATGTTTGAATGAATTAAATTTTAAAGTAGATTACGAAGTTTCCAAGGCATTTTTAGAGAACCTACATAACTTGAAATCAACTCTTTTGCAATATTTTCCGAAAACTACTAAGGACGATTCCTGGGTTCGGAATCCATTTTCCGTGACAGCTAAACCAGTAGGCTTAAACGCGAGTGACTATGAAAATCTAATTGATTGAACTAGTGACTCTGATTTGAAACAAAAATACAAAGATCAGCCTTTGAATGATTTCTGGGCGAGTTTGTCAGAAGAGTACCCCAATTTATCAAAACAAGCTATTATTGATTTACTTCCATTTTCTACAACCTATTCATGCGAAGCTGGCTTTTCTTATTATGCTGCAACGAAGTCAAAGTGCAGGAACAGGCTCGACGCCACACCAGATATTAGAATACAACTTACCAATATTGTGCCTGATATCAAGATGATATGCAATTCAAGAATTCAAAAACATAAAAGTCATTAAATGCTTTATTTATTCATATTTTTATGTTTATATCATATTATAATAGATTTATATTAAAAAATAATTACTAAATAAATAATTTGTTTTAATAAAATGTTTTTTAAAATTTTTACAAGAAGAATTACCCAACCTAAAAAATAAGCTAAGTGCTCCGTTAAACTTCCCAGGTTTGCGAAGCGTTCCATTGCAGAAAAAGTTTGGGAAACCCTGCTCTATCTTATAGTTTGTTATTCATTTGCTTTTCGTCTATTCTCATTATTTCCTCATTTTTTATCCTAGCTGTTAATTTTATCTTCAACATTCTTCTTCGCGCCGCATTTAGAAGCTTTCCAATTATTTTTTATAATTTTTCCTGATTGTCCGTGATTTTGCTCCATAGAAATCAATACTACACTCATAGCATTTTATCAACTTCTTGCATATATCTTCCTTCATATTCAGTGTTAGTAGAAATAGTAGTAGAACCATCTTGGTTATCAAATATTATGATTTTTACTGTGGGTTTTATATTAACGACCTTGGTCTCTTTAGGCTTTACATCTGTCTGGAGAGATGAGTAATTCTAAGGACTACGTTTTTAGAGTGCGCTTCGTAACAAACTTGTAGCTAATCAACCAACTCGTACATTTCTTTTTCTCTCCCTAACTCCGAGGCGTTCTCCCATTCGCGGCGCCGCATCCCTTCATTCGTTTGTTTTCCCTTTGTTTTTCCACATTTTTATTTCGACGCCAAGCATTCGCTCCTCCCCCACCAAAAAAATAAGTCTCCCCTATCGCCAGACTAAACTTACAGACGTCTAGGAGCGTAACGAGGAAATGACCAATTCCTGAGCTCAGACCGCCAGGAACCACCATGTCGTGCGGTCTATCTCCCCTCCCTCCCCCTCCCTCCCCATCCCTCCCCCCCCCTCCCTCCCCTCCCCCTCCCCTCCCTCCCCTCCCCCTCCCTCCCTCCCCCTTCCATCTCCCTCCCCCTTCCCTCTCCCTCCCCCATCTTCCCCATCCCACTCTCTCCCTCCCTTTCCCCAACCTCTTCCCCTCCAGAACACATAAACACGGAACACAACCAATCCACATGATTCCTCTACCCCGACTCTCATTTGTCTCAAGAAGTCACTCCCCAACGTCGTCCTTTATCTTTCCCGAAAGTCCTCCTTCCCTTCTATTCATTTACTTTCCTGTTTTCTTTCTTCTATATTTCCCTCACTCTCTAGATCCCGTCTATTTCTCCTCCCTCTTCTCGGTTTCTTTCTTGAAAGGATTTAATAACGTGGAGACCTTATTCCGGCGCTTTGTGACCCGAGTGATCCCTAAAATAGCCACGAGGAGATATTTATCCGACTGGTCAGTTAGATGGAATTTTTTTATGACAGACCAAATGAAGAAATTAAGCGATAATAGAAGGTGAATTTCCGTATCGGCGTATATCCATAGACAATCGCTAATCATCCGTTAAAGAATGATTTAACGATTCATTTACGTGATGAACTGTATATACTTACATATTTATGCATAGCATAAAATATATTCAATAACAATCACTTAAAAAATACTCGTCTCAGATATCTGCAATAGCCACAACTATTTGACAAGTATTTTAAAAGTGCTCGTTGTTAAATAGAATTAACTCCTTAACCGTTCTTGATCTTTTTTCAGTTATAAGGCGAGCTCAATAATAGATAATAGACTGACTTAATAGATATCTTAAAAAACGTTAAAAAGTGAGATATACAGCGTTTCTAGGTGTGTGTGTGTGTGTGTGTGTGTGTGTGTGTGTGTGTGTGTGCCTTTGAGGGTTTAGGAAGGAACTCTGTAATTTAGAAACTTGAAAGGATGTGGGCATTACGTAGAATATAAAGATAACAAGTTGGAAATTTAAGAAATATGAACATATGGTCACAGATTAGGGAACTTCAGTGAATTTAATAAAAATGGTGACAGCGGAAATGGTTTTGACGAAGTTTCAGATGGAAACGAATGATCAAGGATTCTGCCGAGGAGAGAATGATTATGACGTAAAAGGGGAAGGAAGAAAAAAAAACTGTTTTAGGAGGCTTAATTCACATAGGAACGAATATGATGGAAGTGTTGCTTATATATGGTTCCATCGGAGGAATATTCCTAAATAGGCTTTAAAAGTATACTTGCACACATACTACATTGCTTACTCTCTACGAAATGTTGGAGGAATTCATGAAATTCTAGACAAAATATTATTATTTCTTTCAGATAGGATCGTGACAAGATAGAACTTTGGCATCGTCATTAATCTTTCGGATAACTGGGGAAGAAATGAGAAAAACAGTAATTTCATTGAAGACAGTTATGTATGCTTCTTCATTTGTGTACATTTCCTGACCGGTGCCACCACTACGAGAAATCGCTGGGCGGGCAATGCAATCCGTGGGCTCGCGGTGAAATGTTTACGTTTGAGATTCAAGAGCCAAATTTCTTCTACCAAACCCCCTTAGTCCTAATCCAATACAAAATTCGATTTAGAACCCACCACTTTTTATGTTGGCAGAGGATTTTTAAATTCCGTTTTCCTCGTACTAATGGAATAGTATTAAGTATTAGCTTTAATCGGCGTATTCAATTCTTCCCAGATACTCGTAACAAAATTCATTATATTCAGGCAAAAATGTAAATATATCCTGTTTGAATGAAATCGTAAATCAAAGAGGAAGTATTATTCGGAAAGTCACCTTTTTTAAAAACAACAAAGCCAAAATAAGCGTTGATCGAGTGATAAAAACTGAGTGCCGTCCAGGAACTTTCTTATATCGCATAGGTGTGCCAAACCATGGCCATAAATGAATATCCAAAGGCGATTACACTAAAACCCACAAGCCTGTAAGAAATAGAATTTCTAATAAGGTAGAGGTGGGTAAGAGTACGCAGTATTTTTTTCAGCTGGTGGCAACACTGCGAGAGAACTGGCTGGCCTGTGTCATAAAGATTTAGTAGGCAAGTACTTTGGATGAGTCAGTTTGTGCCTCCGCGTATTTATATGAATTTGACAGGTAAAAAAGTAGTTTTTGGTACACGCACTATAATATACCGACTTCGTAAGATAAGGCTGTGTGCCTTTTCGAGGGAAGTGAATCAAATTACTTCTGTATCAATGCAGAGTACTGTTATTCTAGTCTGTAATGCCACTGTTGTGGTTGTCTAGTGAGGAAGCTACTGTCACCTAGTGTGAGAAATGTTTAACAGTCTCAGTGGAGGGTAAGAGTACGCGCCGGCTTCAAATGTGCGTACTCTTACCCGAACTGCGAAAACTGCCGTGAATAATATCATTATTGTACTCAATGTTATCGAGTTTCTTCTAACATTAACAACCCATGGTAGGCTCAACTGGTATGTTGTGGATTTTTTATTACTTTTTTAGATCTCTATAATTAAAGGAATACATCAAAACTCGTCCAAGACTCGGATGTCAGATTTTAAGCATGACTAGAAAGGTCTTAATGAAAGTGGCTTATGAATATGCATCTCTCATTAAACTGGAAAAGCTTTTTAATATGAGCTAAAGCAAGTTGGACAGGATTGGGTCTACAATTTTTGTAAAAACCAGTCTTTCTCTTTGCTCTCCATAACAGTGCAGCTTACGCAGAGTCATGGGTTTTAACTGACAATGAGTGAAACGATTTTTCACCAATCTGAAGAACTGCTTTGAAAAATGTTCCCTTCCCTCTCACGTTGAATTACCAGTTGCTGAATATATTGGTCAATCACAAGCTGAAGAAAGACATGAGGAAGAGGTAGAGGAGGAAGAAGAAGAGTATATGGATGCGGTTCCTCCCACGCAAAAGAACCAGTTTCTTTTATTTACCCACTCCCAAAAAGTCGAAGACAAGTAAACGGCGCAATATACATTGCACAAACTTTCTCATATACGCATATACGTTTCATCTCACTACACTTTTTGCTCCGAAATTAACTCTCCCCTCTGACGCGTGCGCTGAGCGCCTGATACAGAAATAATTCCACTGGAAAATATATAGTATACATACAGAGTATAGTATATATATAGTATAGTATATATACAGAGGAGGAGGATATAACAGATAACATATAACATACTAGTAGAAGGTGCTTGCATACTGCAAGCATTTAATCGCACCTTGAAAAAAACATTAATTTTCAGAGAGATATTTCATCATGATGAATATTTCCTTAATTCTAAAGATTTCTCCTCTGGACGGGTTTTTGTTTTTTTATTATGGAACAATAATGGAGTAAAACAATCACTAATTTTTGCAATTTTCGAAATATTATACTTTTCCCACATTGAGTTAATAATGCCACACATTTCTGCCAAATTGTAAATTTATAGTGCAATTAAAAGTGAAATAACATTTATCTAATTGTTTAAAATTAAATAATTTATAACGGCCGAAATAACAATTTTATGGATAAATTGAAATGTTTATTCGTTTACATAGATTAACCTCTAAATAATTTAAAAATTTCAGACTCCTAACTTGCGGCGTAGTGTCTAAGCATCTACCTATTGTTTAAATTTTTATGAATTTTTAACTGCCAAACAAATTATATTATCAAAATTTCTATAATCCCTATTTCGTTTTTTTTACAAATTCTACCTCTAAAAAAATTTCAGCTCCGTACCTTATGCGGAAATACATAGACATTGAAATTTTGTTTAAACAATTGCAAATTTTTAACGGCCGCATTGTTGCACTATTTCAAGATTGTCGTGTTTTCTAGTCAGTTTTGCACAAAATCCTACCTAAGAAAAAAATTTCGAATCTCTAGCTCATCTGAAAGTGCCTAAACATTAGTATCCTCCTATATGTTATATGTTATCTCCTCCTCCTCTGTAAGAAACGTCGATATATAATGATATATGTGTGTGTGTGTGTGTGTGTTATAAAGCGTAAGGCACTTATAGATATTCCACAGAGCTGAAATTTGGAAGGAAGATTATTTTTACTGAAAGTAGAACACGAATCCATGCCGATTTTTACTGAATAAAAACGGGATTTTATACAATTTATAACAATTACCTAATATTTCTGTCATGACTACGAGACAATGCTTTTCTTCTGGAATTTATTTTACGTGTTAATAAAACTGAAGGAGAGCTTAGTGCCACGAACTGAAAAGTAGCTTAGTGTCATGACGTCACTCTCAAACCGTGACATTTAAAAGCAAAGGGAAAAGAAATTTTTAGGGTTTGTAGAAGTCATGAGTAGGCCTTCGGATAATATGAGACATCTTATGTAGGTGTCCTCGGTTCGACTCCAGGCGCTCCGGAATTTGAGTTCTTTTTTCGTAAGAAGAATTAATTTAGACAACTTCCCGATATGTTACAAAATGAAAACTACTTCAAAATTCAAAAACAGGAAACATTAGAGAATTGTGAAAGATGGTGATGTGACCATTGCAACTATCTCAAAATTTTATAATTAATGTTTTTTCAATTTGAGATGAAATGATTGCAGGATGCAAGCACCTTCTACTAGTATAGGATATAAATATAGAATATATATATAGGATATATCATATAAAACCTCAGGTACTTCTAGAAGTTCTATAGAGTAGAAATTTGGCATGAAGATAGGTCATTGGGTACAACCTCGGGGAAAATCCGAAGTTCCAGAAAAAGTATTATCTTAATAATGATTATAGTTGATGCTGAAACAGAGAGATATGATACATGAAATACGAAAACTTGAATTCCAGAGAATTTATATATTTCGGATAGATACCTTTATTTTGCGGAAAATTATAATTGTTTTCTTATTTATATACTGTAATGCCATTGATTTTAAATCACGACCTAAACTTATGATGACGTCATTATACTAACACACGAAATTTAGTAAAACATAAAAAGTATTTTAATATTGCGTTTCGTAGCTTTCCGAGAAATTTTAACTGTTTTCCATTATTAAATATAAGGGCGTCATGTCTAAATCGCGGTTTTTTTTATCCAATTACGTGCTAAAGACAAGGATAATCGTAACACAAAATATCCTAAATTTTCCATAATGTTAGTGAATAGGGTATTGTCTTAATGATGATTATTCTTATTTCTCATGCAGGGCGATCTGAGCCATGAAAATTTAAATGCGAACCGATTTCCAGAGAATTTGGAAATTATGGATATGGAATTAATTTCCAGAAAAGTTATAAATATTCTGTTAGAACTCATGGAATTTATTATGTAATACATATATGATCCACGTGGTTTAAGTGCTGTTTCCCTGGATATCGCATTGGTTTATTTACGAGTTTAGATATTGGTGTATGGTGATTTTTAGCGCTTGCAGTATGCAGGCACCGACAACTCGTATATATAAAAACTTTAAAATATCCCACTTGATCTTCTCTAGTTCTTTTTGACGCTCTTGAAGTTTATCTTCGCTGGACAATGTCCGGCAATTGATGGTAGTTTAGTTAGGTTGAAGTTAAAGGAATTGGGTAAGAATGAGAGAGAATGGCAGTGTGTTTAACCTCCGGGAATTCTTAGTACCCTTTGCCTTCATACCTTTTTCCTGACGACTACGACGGTCAGGGGCAATCCAGCTTCCAGAGATGGAAGGCCATTTTTTAAGGTTGCACATCACAGGGGGTCTTGGGCCAAAAAACACCACGCCGGCCCAGAGCGTGTTGGTGATTTTCTCTTTCACTTTGGTCGGAGACACGTCAGAGAGACTTCACAGCACGGTTGAACCTACCAGTGCCTGATGACATAACTGCATTTTTGCCTCTGTTTGCGCTCTTCCACCAACCTTGAGGCAGTTGGAAGGGATATATATATATACATATATGTGGGATTTAAATGAGATGTAAAATCTTTCATTTTCATAAAAGTACCATGAGAACAGAAACTCTTTTCCCCATATTAAATAGTCTTTTCAAACTTCGGTACTAAAAATTTACAGTTCTTTCCATCTCGGGTCCCTCATCCCAGGCCCTTTTCAGAGGCATAATAGGCACTGCCTCTCCATTAGCAATAAAACCGAAGGCCTCTCGAACCCATAAAAATCTTCCTAGTGCGTTTAAATAGAGTAATTTTCAGGATAAAAATCCATTGTTTTTTAGGTTTCGCACTTGCGGGAGTCTTGTGTTTTCCTTTGCAGTATCCTGTATTCTTTTCGTATTCACGTTAACTTAGGCACGGCGGAGAAGTTTTTCTTCCTATGAACGCATATTTTAACAGTCGTTTTCTTTTACGATTACCTCTTCGATGCTTTCAAAAAATGAAGATATAATATTTAAATTTTATGGTGAAAATTTCAGACAATATCTAAAATATTTTGGCGAGCGATATATAAGAAGAAATAATGAATACACGAGATTCCTTCCTTGACGGAAGTTTCTTTCGCGCTATAAAGTTGGAGATTACGTAATAATTAATTTTAAGAATGCCGATGGGAAACGATTTGAAATATCATATCGTTTAAATTCGGTCTTCTAATAAGGAACAGTTCGAAGTGTTTGATCAGCGGAATGTTTGGTCGCACAACGAATGTTTTCATTCGAAGGAGATTACATCCAGATTTCTCATGATGCTGTATTTAAATCGACGAGGAATTGCATTTACTTCGCCTCCCGGGCAAAGTAATCAGTCGTTATAAACAAGGGCGGAACTAGGGAAGGAGAGGAGGGTAATTACCCCTTCCCCAGGATTTAAATCATCGAAAAAAATTATAAAACAATAAAAATAACACACCCGAGAAATGTTATATTTTTACTGTATTTGTTTTGTTTCATAAAATGTTATCTATTTCCTTATTACATATTTAAATCTCTATGCTTATGAAGATATTTTTAATTGGTTTATTTTTCCATTTTTGATTATCCCCTCAGCGATGAAGCCTGGTTCCGCCCTTAGATATAAACTCCTTTACGCGCGCCCATCCTCCTTATGGCCGATTATACTCCCCATCCTGACAACGGCGTATTAAAAACAAGAGAGTCGGTGTACTAATTTTTAGAGACAGAGAGAGAGTCGCTTTGCATCTCGGGAACGAGCCGTGTCTGTACCTCAGCTTCCTCTTTCTTCTAGACCCTTAAAAACCGCCTCCTTCGAGGAACCGGTCTTCCTTACTTCTCCCAAACACCTACGTCTCTTCGTGTATTCTCTTGCTCTGTCATTCTCTCTCTCATCCTGTCCCTCTCTCCTCTCCCCCTCTCCTATCTCTCTCCTCTCAATCTCTCCTCTCCCTCTCTCCTCTCCCTCTCTTCTCTCCCTCTCTCTCCCTCTCTCCTCTCCCTCTCTCCTCTCCCCTCTCTCCTCTCCCTCTCTCTCTCTCCTCTCCCTCTCTCCTCTCCCCCTCTCCTATCTCTCTCCTCTCAATCTCTTCTCTCCCTCTCTCCTCTCCCTCTCTTCTCTCCCTCTCTCTCCCTCTCTCCTCTCCCTCTCTCCTCTCTCCTCTCCCTCTCTCTCTCCTCTCCCTCTCTCCTCTCCCTCTCTCCTCTCCCTCTCTCCTCTCCCTCTCTCCTCTCCTATCTCTCCTCTCCGCCTATCCTTTCCCTCTCTTCCCTCCCTCCCTCCTCTCCCTCTCTCCTCTCCCTCTCTCCTCTCTCTCTCCTCTCTCTCTCCTCTCCCTCCCTCCTCTCCCTCATCTCCCTCTCTCCTCTCCCTATCTCCTCTCTCTCTCTCCTCTCTCTCTCCTCTCCCTCTCCTCTCCCTCTCTCCTCTCCCTCTCTCCTCTCCGCCTATCCTCCTCCTCTCTCCTCTCCCTATCCTTTTCCTTTTCTTATTTGTTTGCATTTTTATCTGATATTCTCTTTTTCATTCTCTCCTCTCTCTCCCTCTTGCTTTCTTTATCCCACTCTTTGTCTCTTCCACTTCCTACCGTTTCATTCTTTACCTCTGTCTATAGGCGTCTACAGATTCATGCGAATTTAGGTTGATGTTCCGGAACGTATTATGGAAGGAGTCGGGGGAGGTAGAAGGGAAGAGGGTGAGCAAGCGGTGAGGAAGTCATGCAAGGTTGGAGATAAAGGCGGAGAGATGGGTGAGGAGGGTGGAACTGATAGCGAAAAGGAAGGAGTGACTACTTAAATGAAACGGATTGGAGATCGAAGATTCACTCCGTCATCCGTTCAACTCTCCCTTCTTTTCCTTCCGATTTTCTACCTCTCCCTTTATACCCTTCTCTCCCCCTCCCTCTTTTCTCTCTCTCTCTCTCTCTCTCTCTCTCTCCCCAACCCTCCCTTCACTCTCTCTCCCCACTCTCTGTTTCTGAACTTCCTCCCCTATCGAAGAAGTCTGTTTACTCCCAAGTTGTGTATTTTTTATCTTCGCCTACCTTATGTGCAGCTGCAACGACTTTTCGTAGGGCGGGGAGAATATGTTTTTCCTGAGGCGACGCGTCGCGAAGCGGGCAGTCGTGCCAACTGTACGATCTCGAAACACGCCGTGCAAATATGACTTTTGGTGATTGACGGACGAGAAATGCGTGGTCTGTTTGTATTTTTTTTAACGTCTGCATTCTTGGTTCACCAAATGTTTACATTAAGGTCTACGAACCACAGCACCAAACATTCCATTTATGTGCAGCTAATATATTATTTATACCACGTACGTTATAGTATATATGTTACATCCTATATGTTATATTAACATACAGTCAAACCTCGATTTAACGCCACTGTTTGTCCATCACTAACCATGGCGCTAAAGCTAAACTAAGCTAAGCTAAAGCCGTTAATCGAGGATTATATTTGCTGTATATAATCATAAGATGGAAGTTCTGTTCACAACGATTCATGGGCGGTATGTGGGGGGCGCTAAATCGTGGTCTGACTGTATGTTATATATGATATATAATGTGTGAAATCGGAGAGATATTTTGAACATTGGTTTCTTTCACTTTCTTATGTATTTTGCATGTAACTCGATCATGGGGTTGCATTGCATGCGCATTGAGCATGCTTTTCAGGTTTAGTCAACAGTTAAATTGAAAAATTGATTTTTCTGAAATAAAAAAATAATATGCAAGACTCAGAAAACAATTTTTATTAGTCTCAAAAGTTTAATTGTATTATATCGTTACAGTTATTTATTCCTATTGACCAAAGCGTTCGCCACTCCACGCCTGTTGGCTTATCATCCGCAAACAATTGGCGAATTCATATTTTTCATAAGCTACGTTTATCTTTTTATGTCGCAACTACATTTTATATTCATTTTGCTATATTTTCCATAGCAAATTACGGAAAGTGTCAAATGAGTCACACGCCGAATTAGTCTAGGGAGTTTCACGATGAGAATAGGAAATACACTGACTAAATTTTATACCTTGTTTCCAATATTAGATCAAATATTTTCATTGAGGCGAACGGACCTCTACAGTTTTAATAGGCACAGAAATCCTATAGAATAATAAGACAACCGATTGTATAAATAGCTCCAATGACCAAAAAATGATCGCGTGAACCATATGTAACTATTTGAGCTGTACTGAAAGCAACTTCGGTGGTACATCTACAAGTCACCATTTTGGCGGATGGCAGGGGATGCAGTGCACCAAAGGTCCCTAGTTTTCCTACGTTTTCTTTTCATATTATGTTCTCTTATCGTCCTAGGGAAAAACGATCCTCTATATTGCTCCGTTCTACAATCGATCTCGCTGTCTTGCCTTCCGGGATACGTCGGGCTTCTGATAAGGCCTACCACCTCATTCGGTATTCCCTCCGACATAAATTTTTCCAGCAATTTAAATGTAGCCTGCAGCCTACGTTCCTCTAACGATGTCCATTTCAGATTTTCTATTAATGATGTTACGCTTTGTTTACTATCGTAATTTATCTTTATAAATCTAGCTGCCCTGCGCTGAACCTTTTCTATCTCGTTAGCGAGTCCCCTTTCGTAGGGATCCCACACAGTTGACGCATATTCGACCTGAGGTCGAATCAAGGATAAATGACATAAATCTTTCACATTTTCAGAGCTACTTTAAAGGCCAGCTTTTTGTTGGCGGCACCTATCAATCGGCGAATGTGGGTGACGCACGAGAAACCACGATGAATCGTGACTACCAGATATTTAACCGAGTCTGAAACTGGAATCTGGTAATATGTCAAACGAAGGATATAACAATCTCTATATAATAATACACAAATATTGGGACTTGGTCAGTACGCTGCTTGGAGTTCAATGTCATTCTGTAAGAAGGCAGGTCGATCGACTGTGAGAAAAATACAAAGAAGGATAGATGGAGACAAAGAAATCGTTCTGCGAAAAATTAAAACCGAAGTCGAAATTTGAAAGAATAACTAAGAATTTATCTATTCTATAATGATTTTAAATATGATATCTTAATTGATCACGGAAACAATCTTCCTAGCGACTAATATAATAAACGATCCCTGTGTTTTGGTAATCATGCACGCTCCTTCACAGACGAAATCCGCTTTCCAACGTCGAAAACATCTCCTTTGAGCAATGGTTATGAAAAATTACATAAACACAAAACTTTCAGCGCAGAGCCACCATGTGCTCCGGCGAGTTTCGCAATCGCGCCTTCGCGGCGCATTGAGACGCAGCGCTCTTTAAAGTGGCGTGTTAAATGCTTTGTCCGTGAGATGGAAGCAGCAAAGGGGAAAATGGTTGCGACATTTCTTGACGGCCCTCGGGTTGAACGTTCTCGTTATGGGAGAAAACGCCCGACTGGAAGAGAGAATCTTGAATGAATGGACGAAGCCTTAGCTTTATTTTCGCTCCCTCTTTTCTTGCCACTTCCCTGACGAAATAGCGAACTCTTCTACGCACTAAAAAAGTCTCTCGTACTTGGACCGTCTGTCTTACTTTATGCATGACTCAAAATTTATTTTTACTTTATTTTTTTTGCCATCCGAGTTTGGTTATGTCCACGCAAAAAAATTCAAGGTTATGAGCATATATTTTTCTTCACATTTTTTTGCCGATGAGCAAACGTTCTGAGAAGTGTTTGGATTTCGACGGTTCTTCGAATAGCTCTCCGAGTGAATCGTTAAATTAGTCATTTTTTCTGTAGTTGACAAATAGGATGCGTTCATCTAAAGTAATAATAATTGGACACTTTAGTTTCGTGTATGATTTAAGCTTTGAAATACATATATAGACTCATTAATTCTAAACTAAAATCAAAAATAAATTATCTTTTTATATTCTCCTCTCATTATGGCTGCTTACACATTTTACCTTAGTTTTTCAACGCAGTGTTTAATGTTTTCTTATTATTCCACTTTTAAACTTTTCACCGTGTTTTCATCTACACTTTTTGCGTTTCTCATTTATTGATAAATGTTTCACTCTGATGTGTTGCTTGCGAATTCGTGTTTAGTAAATAAACAAAACATTTTCATCGATGAAAAATTAGAAAAAACAAATGTTATTATTTATATCTTTTTTGGGACGTCGATAAATAATGGAGAATCAAAAAATAAGTGTGTTATTGTTGCGTCATCAAAAAATACTTGTGTCACCAATTGCTTCATCAATTTGTTTTCTCTGGCGTCTTCCGAACGCCAACGATGAGGTCGTGGTCGATATGAAATTTCTCGCGTTTCGTCCACATGAGCATCGACGTCCGTGACGGGATGCCTCCGTGTCCAGCTTCCTGAAGGGAAACTCTTTCCGAGTAGCGCTATCTGCTTTTAAAAGCTTGAATCAGAATCAGTGCTGTCTTAACGCAGTTATGAAAGGGTGTTTTTCTGGTCCAAAAAAGCGAAACAAAGGAATGTCCTCGGATGAAACGAGTCACCACCGTTTGCCCTTTTTATGTTTAGAACGTATGTATTTATTTGCTGACTTATTTTCTTACAATCCGAGTTAATACACGTTACACATTTATTTTATTCTCGATAATAATTGCGAAACGTTTTAATGAAGTAAAACCTGACCGGGATTATCATTCAGTGCAACTACAGTAAACTCTTGTTCGACTACGGTTTCCCAAGCGCGTATTTTATTATTCGCGATTGAATACGTTTATATTTGATTCTTATATACCAGCCTCGTATGAAATATATGTTCTGCCCTGAATTTTTGTGCCTCTACTAACACTCTGTTGTTTCATGAAGAATTGAATATGCGCGACGTAGTTTTTTCTAACGCTCTTTTCCAGGAAAGTAATTCCTCCATTTCGTAAGGGAGATATAAATTGTAGGAAATTTTATAAATATACTTTAGTTTATTACGATAATTATTAGTAATCAATGAAAACTGAGGGGTCGGTGACGTTTTGCTAACACATTAACTTGATTTTCATTTCGAAAAATAATTTATTTGATCAGACACATTTTATTTACAAAAGATGCTACAGTGGCGTACCCAGGAATATCCAGCATTTTAAAATAATTTTCTCTTCTTATTTGGTTTATTGCTCTCGATTTTCAGAATAACAATTCCTTTTTTGCTCGCGAAATTTTTCTGCATTTTTTCTTTGTACGCTTTCATATATTCCTTTCTTTTTTCGGCGTTCATCGTCCATTCTTTCTTGAACAAGTTATCAACAAGTTTTTCTTTCTTATTTATTATTAACCTGTATGAGAATTTAGGATAAGTTTAATTTAATTTAATTTTTTTAATTTTCCAAGTGATGTGGTAAATAAAATTAACTGACATTGCTAAGTTCTTTTAAAACTTATTTCTTCGTAAACAGAACAGAAAAAATAAAAGAAATGAAGTGATATCGTCAAGGGACTTGCGAGTACACTTAATATTACTGCACGCTAAAATGAAGTGGCTATGGTAACTAACAATTCTCATTGTTAAAAGTTGCGTTTTTTCGTATTAAAAACAAATTTTTCGACAAATTCGGAAAAATGAATGAATTCTCACGGTAACCAAAATGAACTTTATTCTTTTTCCAATACAACCGTTTAGGTTCTGAGATCGAATCTTCTTTCAGACTAATTTTAAAATGTGATTTTATAACACCCGAAACTGATTCCAATGCTTTTTTGTGGAGGATATGGGTGGCGGAAAAACTCCCCTATAAAAGAAAGTATTTAATTTGTTTTCATTTAGTATTGTTAATGAACAGATGTATTCTGCATTTTTTTAAATTATAGATAGTAAAAATAGTCCAAACAGCGGTCGAGATATAAGCTTCCCAAACGTCTATACAAACCTGCCAAAAAAGTTCGCCTATGACTATTACGGTAATATAATATAGATAAATGGATGGCGGTGTTAGAAATCACGCTCAATATTTTCTTCAAGGAAGCCTTTATATGTCATTCTTGCGCTGAGAAAATCTTTCGTCGTTAGGGGCGACCGTACTGTTGCTATATTCATGAGATCATGTATATAGCAACATCATTATAGATATGGAATCGCATGATGAGTTTACTTTACCATTAGAATTCAGTAGTAGAACACTGTTTCTTGAGTATTGCAGATTAAAGTAGGTGTTTCGATTTTGAAACGGTCTCCTAGCATCAAAAAGCTAAAAAAAGATGTTCCAAGATCTTCGGAGGTTATTGGAGAAGATTGAGGAAAAACATTTGAACACATCGCTACTAAATTGCCACTTTCGGAGTCAACAAGACGCGCTTAAATGTAACCCCCCGTAGTATTTCAATGGAAATGCATATCCCCCTTTATGGAAAATTTTGGAAACGAGAAAAAAATCTGCTGTGACCGGGAATCGAAACCGGGTCTTCCATTTGCCAGGCGGATATTCTACCACTAAATTATCGCAGCAGAGTAATTTTCCTGTTTCCTGTTGGAGCTGGTTTATACTAGCTTAGCTAGCCCGGTCCTAACATAAGAAAACATAACCGTCCAGAAACAGGAAAATTACGATGGTAGTTCAGTGGTCGAGTATCCGCCCGGTAAATAGAAAAACCGTTCGATTCCCGGTCGTAAGAGATTTTTTCTCCTGTTTCCAAATTTCCCATTATTCCAGCTTATGCCTGAAGCATAGGGATCATATGATCCATTATTGGGGGACTGCCAAAATATTTAATTATGTTTTTTTAATTCTTTGTAATTGATTTAATTACTCCCTGTGAATATTTTTTGTTAAATCATCTTCATTATGCAAAAAAATATTTAAAATAACTCTTTTAACTATCCCGCGAAAACGGCATCCTGGTTTGAGAGAGAGAGTAGTAAGGGGTACATGACATCATCGTATGCCAGTCGTTTAAACGTACGACGCTTACGACCGTACTGAAAGCGCGTGGTTTTGCTACTTCGTCCTGTTGCTTTTCCTGATATCGTAGCTAAAATGGAGAATATGGAACTTAAGGAGGATTATAAGTATTGTCTGGTACTTCAGTGCTTAAATACAAAGATGAAAACCCCGAGAAAAGTTTTCTTCAAGCTACCGAACTCCTTGGTAAGAAATAAGAACCGGAGAATATTGTGGTTGCAAGCCATGAGGAGATACGCATCTGATATATCGAAACGTACAACTGCATTTGTCTGCGAAGATCATTTTAATGTAAGTACTAGTTATATGTATGTACGTAATTTTATTGCTTCGTATTTTAGTTTATGACTCATGTCGGCATTACATATATATATATATATATATATATATATATATATATATATATATATATATATATATATATATATATATTTATGGAGAACGATGTTGAAAGAGTAAATTATATTTTTATGTTTCAAAGATTAGCATATATATTTTAACAAAAACTCCACAATGTATTAACCTATTCTTAATACGTAGGATCAAACTTACGGAAATCGTTGGGCTATGAATTTATTAAGTAAATAATTACAGTTGCAATGCATATATTTAAGTGCCAAGTTTTTAAGCAAATACTTTTACAAATGTTACATATAAAGTTAGTTCTGTAATTTAAAGATTTTAATAAATTTGTTCCCATAATATCCACGACAGCATAGTATTTTGAAGGACCCTGTTTTGCTAAATAAGGGCAGTCATGACACTCGACAGACGTAACTAAATCTTCTTCTTCATCTACAATTACACTCACATCATACACTCTTCATCTTATTGTGTTCAGGGAAAAATCTTCCCTTTACAACACACATTTTTCCTTCTCGCTTCAGTTTAATAAATCCAACAGCATTACTAACATATTCTTTCCTCATTGACTTCAAAGGGAGAAAAAAAACATAAAAGCAACAATGAAATAAGCGACATAAACAAAAGAGACATGCAGTTATGACAAACACTTCTACAGTTTTTCTTTTCATAAGTATAGGTAATAACTAAGGCAGATATACACTTACAACAACAAACTTAACCATATTTCCTATAGACAAGACACACGCAAACTATGTTTATTCACATTAATTTTGTATAATATTTGTAAATATTTGACCTGATGATTCTGTAAAGGCAGATGATGTTGATTATTCACCGAAACCCGTCGTGTTTTACTTCATATATTTTGTGGAAATTAGCAAAAGTTTAACATAAATAAAAAATACTATCTAACATTGTTGATGTTATTTTACGAGTACTGTGGAATTTCACGAAGTCTCGGCCTCGTCCATTACCTTTTGTAAAGACAGTCTTGGGACCAAGAAAAACTGAATGAAAGGCAGGATGTAGTCAGGATGAAGTTGAAAGATCGCCTAAGCGTCATAACAAGAGAAGCAAAATGTACGGATGAGATCAGAACTAGAATAGAAAAAGCAAAAGTGGCTTTCAGAAGAATGAAACACCTACTTACGGGGAATATAAGGGAAGATATCCGCAAGAAGTTCATAAAATGCTATAGTATAGTATAGCTTAATGCGGGGCAGAAACATGGACGTTAAGGAAAAATGATATCAAATACTTGGAAAACTTTGAATTGTGGAGTTGGAGGAGAATGCTGAAGATAAAATGGACAGATAACATGAAGAACGATGAAGTGCTACAGAGAGTATGAGATAAACGAATGATTATAAAGACTAATATTAGAAAGAGTAAGGCAAACTGGGTTGGACGTTACCTGAGGGGAGAGAGTATGATTAAAGACGTTTTAGAAGGAAAACTAGATGGAAAAAGGGAAAGAGGTAGGGAAAGGTTTCAGCTGATAGACGATTTGTAAGGGAAAGAGAGTTATGAAGAGGACAGCGGTAAATAGGGGTATATGGAGAGCCAGGTTTAGCCATGAATAATGACAGAACTGTCTACGGACAGACTACCTATGATGATGATGAGATACTAGGAGAGCATGGGAAACAATGCATAAATAAATATTCTATAAAATTAGTTAAAACTAGAATTGTTTTATTCATTTAATATGGGAAAGCTGTTTTAAGACGTCAATATATCTTTTACATAACTTCTGCGTTTCAGTAGAAATTATAGTACTATTACAAAAACTGAAAATACGTAAAAGCGCTACATCGAACTGGTTTTATCAATTAAATGTAATACAAACCTGAACGCCATCAGTCCACACATTTCAACATCTGAATATTGCTCTCTACGACTTCCAATGTACTGCAAAAGCATGTACAAATCAACGTTGGGCAAATTATCAGATCTGGCTACACAAAACCCTTCATATGCCATTTTGCAAAACACAAAGCGAAATAAATGCAGGAAGGTGCAGTGCTTCTACCAATATTACTTCTAAGACGGCGTATAGAGGAAAACAACATAGTTATGTTTTTCGAGATAATACTTCTATATCGGCACAGTGGCTTCTAGCACGGCTAGTCTCGGCTAACATGCTTGTGGCATGCACTGACATCACTAAACACTCGGCAAACTTCGGCTACCAATCAGATGTGACCGGGTTTGACATTAACTCGTCCATTTTAAATTGCTTTTTTATAAATATCTGTTAAGAATTTAACGAAAAACTTTATATTTGCCTATAACAACAGCAATACTACACAACTTCATAAAATTTTCGATAATTCCCGATATTTGATAGTTCCCCATTCCATCTATACCCTTCTTTAGCACAGATTCGACTTACATGACCTTTTACAGGAACTCATATGCCGCTCAAAGCGAGGGATGGGTGCACTCGCATCAAAAATGTGCCAGTCAAGCTTCTTAAGGAAGGTGATTCTGAAAAAAGAGGAATCTCATTGAATTTGCCTCAGAATCACAGGATCTCTGCTCTCTGCGGATTAAAGACCTTTCGGCGAGAGTCGTAGCGTGACATGAGTATTCTCCAACTTGTTCCATGGGGTGTGGGCGTTAGTGGAACTGATCGTATTGTCTCTGGAGGGGGTGAAGATGGTTGGGAGAGGGAAAGGGGAGGGAGGATTACGAATTATTTTCAATGGAAGTGAAGCCTAACTTTTTTTACCGAGGGGTTCAATCGAATCCCTTGCAGGGGTGGAGTGGGAGAAGTGGAATAGAGATAGAATTGGAGAGAAGGGTATAATGGGAGGGGAGGAAGGGAAAGTGGTTTTCTCCTGAGAGAGAAGAGAAAGAGAGAGCAGTGGGGTTGCTAGGAGGGAGAGGGTAAATGAAGGCCTCCGGGGATGCGTGTAGGTGAAAGGGAGAGGAGGGAATAGAAGGGTAGAGTGAGGTCGTTAGGGAAGAGCAGAGAGGGAGAGGGAGGAAATCTTTATAGGGATGGGGAAAGGGCTTGGGGGGAGAAGGGGACGTGGGAAGTAGGGGAGGGTTGGAAACGGAAATGGGCGTTGGTCCAAGAAGGTAGGTACCACGGTCGAATGACGTTTATAGGTGGGGTTCGCGATAGTGGTTATGTAGCGAAAGGGGTGGGACAAAAAAAAACGATTGGGTATATTGGTTAGAAGAGGCTGTTTTTACGGGAGCATTCGTTATTTTTTTCCTGACGATATATTTTTTAAACTAGAGTAAGTGCCCGTCAAAAATGACAGGACATGAATTTAAATATCCTTGAGTTAAAATATAATGTACTCTTTCGTGCTCACATTAGGATTGAGACAACAATTGAAGATCGAGTTTTGGCAGCAACATGGTTGCCAAGACAGCAAACTGTTTAAAAGGCAATGTTTTTCGAAATATGAAATTCAAACGATAGATTATAGCGATTTCGAGTTGATGGCAAAATTCTACGGTAAGATTAAAAAATTTTATTCACTCTTCTTTAAAACAACCATTTTGAAGATTTATGGTCATTTATTTCCTAATTTTAATTTGCAAGAGAATCAAATCTTGCACGTCGAATTATCGCATTTTACGTGTTGTCTTATCGAAAAAATTATATCCTGGAGTCAAACGCGAGTCTATTTTTGTCATTGACATTTTAATTCGTGACTGAAGCATTCCTGCCAAAGTTCAGTCTTCTACCTAGTCGGGAAGTTTGTTAAAACTCATTTAAAATTAGCGTCGTACACAAAGTGACAAAAGGCTTAATCTATTATATTATGGAGGATGAAGTGGCCACGCCGAATCATTTTTTTATTCAAGCCCGTTCCTACGCAAAGGTGAGAGTCGATGACCGCTCTGGATTTCCGGTCCACTTTTGAGAAGGGAAATAAAAATAAATAAATGCCGCCATCCAACCTAACTCGCACGGGCGCCTTCGCTCGTCCGCTTTGGAAGTGTTTATGTTTATATTTTTATGGAATCGTATTTTTAAGGGGAGAGAAGATTAATGCTGACAACGGGAGGGCAGTATGATGGGAAAGTCAAGGAATAACAATTACTGCGTGACTATTTATTACATTTGTTATTTTATGGCGTTCATAAATGTCATATTCTTAAATGGGTTGTCAAATATTACGAAGCCGCTTTAACTCCGAAGTTTTTTCAATGCCAGAAAACTAGTGAGAGAAAAAATTAATGTGCAGAAATGGCTGCGTGGTTTATTTTTACTGACAAATGAATCAAATTTTCTTTAACACTTAATTACAGGTCTGTCACATTCATAAGAAAATGCGCGGATTTTGGCCGCGCACGAAGGGGAAGTCCTCTGCCACGGAGGGGAAGTTCCCTTGACTTCCCCCACCCCACCGTTAGCTCTTCCTTCTCCTCCTTAAGGTTGTCAGTTCTCACTGTTTACATTTGACTGCCTAGACGAAGTTTTGCGAATATTTGCCAATAGCGTAGTTAGAGAAGGACCGAGACAGCGATAGCTCGTGCGGTAAGGAATGGCGAGAGAGGAGGATGCCAAGTGGAGTGAGGGATTAGGCCACACCCACAGGGCACCGAAACTGTTCTTTTGATCGTGGTAGACCTATAGTATGGTCCACTTGTATCCTCAGTTCATTTTTTTACCGGAATCGTTTTTATTTAAATTAAATTAACTAAATGCATTTAATTACTATCTGTTAAAATACATAAATTTTTGTTCATATTAATAAAATTATGACGTGTAATGTTTTTTAAAATATTTTATTTAGGTATGTTAAAGTGTGCCTAATCATTTTTAATATCTATTCTATCTCTTTATTGAACATAATAAATTATTATTTAATGTTAGATCTATTTAAATATATATTTTACAAAGTAATCAGCAGGTAAAATTATTAAAACATACATACATATATAAAATACCGAATTACCAGTATAAAATACCGAATTACCGGTAAATTTAGTCAAGTATTTGTGAGTCATTTACCGGTAAACCGGTTTACCGGTATTGTAATCCCTAATAGTGTAGAGACAGTTGTTTAATATAACTTTAGACCATTTTGGTGATGGTAATTAATAAACATTTAGTAATCACTCTAGTAGAACAAGTAATTAGAATAATAATTATTATTATCATTAAAACTTTACAAGAGGTTCAAACTATCGTGGTGGCAACGATACAGCAAAACACAGAAAGTGTAGTAAAAATTAAAGTAGTAAACAAGATGATCCAAACGGAACTTATGATGCTCACTTGCCCATATTTCATAATTTAGCATTATAATATATAACACAACGGAAAACTAAATTGATCACGCGTGTTTGTGGCATACTATACCGAATCTAAGTCCATCAATAGTCGTAACAATGGCAACACTCTTGTAATGCGTGATAAACCTGCAAAAACACCAGTATTTACACGAAATTCGAAGGAATACGATCGATAGGCAAAAGTTACATTCCTTTCCTCAGAGAATAGTACAAAACTCGCCCCGATATTACAATTCTAATATATTTTAATTTGCAAGAGAAAATTACCCTGCACGATGGATTTCAGATTTCCCATGTGAATCAAATGGGAAGGTTAGTTCCAGAAATCGAACTCGAGACTTCAATCTTCGCAGTAAAAACTATTCTCGGGAGCTCGGCTCCAATAGCAAGAGATTTCCACCAAGTGTCATGAAAATCGGTGTATTTGCTTCAAAAGTTAATATGGTAGGACATGCAGACAGGCGGAGAGACAACGAGGAACTATAATTCTATTTCCATTCTGAAAAGTAAGCTAAAAATTATCATGTAAACAAAAGTAGATGGGTCAATTTCAACCACTTAAGGTTCAAAACTGAAATTTACATCGACAGCATATGGCTCCCCAAAAGACAAAAGAAAAATAATTTTATGAAGTAATACTTACGTTCTCG
This sequence comes from Tanypteryx hageni, assembly GCA_028673005.1. Taxonomy (NCBI): domain Eukaryota; kingdom Metazoa; phylum Arthropoda; class Insecta; order Odonata; family Petaluridae; genus Tanypteryx; species Tanypteryx hageni. The sequence continues at coordinate 40,437,159 of CM054112.1, read as the reverse complement.
TTATCAAAATTGTAGCTTTTTATTCATTTGTTTTCGGGTTCTAAGGATGTGTTCCTTTGTTATTAACAACTGCCTTCAAAAACGCCATGTATTTTAGCGTGAAGTACGCATAAAAATATTACTAAAGTCCCCTTTTCGAAAATATCTCTATACACGCATGCACCAACTTCCCTCCCATCCACTTCTTTTTTTAATGGCTTCCCTCTGCTCAAGGGGACCGAGTTCGCTGCGCTTGAGTGCTTTCCGTCTGATCGTGACGGGGGAATTAGAAAAAATAGAATGGGGTAAAGAAAAAGTGAAGTGAGAATACGCGAATCGGGCTGAGGGTGGCTTAAAGGGAGGAAGTGAGCATGTGGGGTGGATGGATAACGAGTGTAATAGTGGGGATGAGCGTTTGGTACCTTTTTACGAAGGGTGATTGGTGGCGCTCCGAGGGAACGTGGCGGTTCGAGCGTTGCCGCCTAGGCGTCGGTACGTCGGAATTGTCGAACGGAACCGTCTCAGTATTCTCATTTTCCATTCCGTTCTACGCTTTGTAAGGGATACGACCTCGTAAAACTATAGAAATAAGGCAGAGGGTTCAACATAAACATCCCTATCGGTTGAGTGGAAGTTACTCCTCGCAAGGGACGGATACAACCACGGGAACACTCACCATAAACTCTTGGTGTAAAGGGGAAGCCAATTAGCGCCCGTTACCATTCAAACCAAGCTAGAGGTATGCGGAATATTATTCCTCTCGAAGGACTAACGATACGATGCGGCATCTACGCTATTTAAGAGAGATTTTTGTTATATTTTTCTTTTTACAGGAGTTGACCGTTTTTCTTCTCCTCTGTACCTGAAAGCTCTTTCATAAACCTCGAGTACTTGAAATGTCCATATCTTTTATTTTGTAATGCAGGTAATTTCGTTCACCTTAGTAGTTGGGGTTGACTATGTTTTAAACGTGTCATTTGTGTCCACAGCTCCGGCACAGAAACTGTTATGATGAATAAGAGCAAATAACTTCGGAGGCACGACAGAAACCCGCACGTAAGATGGAAAATATCAACGTGGAAACCCAAAACTTTAGCGTAGGCCAAGGGAAGGGCAGGGTAAACCAGAGAAGCTCCCAAAGACGGACCAATTCAAGGAAATCTAATGTGGCACAAAACCTCTACTCAGGCCAATTTTTCTCCGGGCTTTTTTAATTAAATAATTTAAATTGTTTAAAATAACTTTAATTTTTTTCTATTGAGATACATTAGCATTTCTAATGATTTAAAAATGTTTTGGAAGTCTTAATATTCTTTTTGAGCTTTAAAATACATTGAGCCGTTTGCACCCAGAACGAGTACTTACGTGATAATTTTTAGCGCGAGTACAAGAGGGTTAAATGTGCACGTGGTCAGAGAGATCGAAACGTACACACGCACGCTCGTGCTATTTCCCTCGCCTGATCCTGTTTCGTTTCGTTATATACTATTTGAACTTTCAAATGGAAAGCGTAATGAAGACACGGTGACCGTTTCTTTTATGTTTTGGAGGATATCTGTTCTGTTCGGATGGGGAATGTTTTCGCGTCGCCCGAGAAAGGCGAAGTCCGGATTTTTTAAAAGGTGAAAGGGAAAACAGTTTCGGAGAAGAGGAAGGAAATACGTTCGCCTCTTGTTTTTTTATCTCTATTCTAATTTTTTCCTTTACGAGTTGGCGGATCGGTTCGCAGGAGAATTTCCCTTCCCTCCAGATGAAAGCGTCGCCTCGAGGGTTGTTTTGCAAAATATTTTGAGGAAGTGGATGTTTATTTTGCTCGGTCGCGGGCGGAGAAATTATTTAATTGTCGCGTTTATTTGATCCATTGCATAGAAAGAGGAATGGATATTAAAGATTAGAAGTTAATGTGACGCCAAGAAGTTTTATTAACTTACCTTTTAATTCGACCGCTTTTTTTTGTTATATTACATATAATATCGTTTTCGATAAAAGTGAAAGCGGAAGTTGAAAATCTCGCTCTAACTTAGATATTATTTTCGGCCTGTATTCATTAATTAATTTCCATTTTAATTTCACCTCGATCTAATTTAGAATTTAATCTCTTTTTTGCGTGTGTTCTGACCTGGAAAATGTAAGGAGAAATGCATATTTGAGGTAATTTGTAATTCATCTGAAATCATGAAATAATTTTATTACCATGCCTTAAGCATAAGCGTTTTGTATTCGTTTTCTTACTGTTAACGATCTCGTCGTAATTGCCATTTATGGATGTATATGGTGGTAAGATAAATTAAATATCCAAATTACATTTAAGGAGCGAAATAAGTTGTGCAGAGTTTTTCACGTGGTATAAGAATTGGAGCAAAAATAACAATATTAAATTTTTACACAGTCATAAATTCGAAAATTCCAGAAAATTTTACAATCACGAAGTCTTAAAATGAAAATATTGAATAACGTATAACACATATTATTCGAAGTGATCTAATGTGATCGGCGCGTTACACGTAGCTCGCCGGTTCACCTTCATTGCACTGCAGCGGCATTATTAAATTAAAGTTAGGCTACAATAAAGCGGGCGGGTCAGACGTGATCCGGGTAGAGATCTTACCTCAACCAACGCCCGACGGGGGTCCATGCCTTTCAAAGTATAATAATACGCTGCGAGAATAGATGAACACAGGAACGCTACCATCCATATATATATATATATATATATATATATATATATATATATATATAATAGGAGCACGTTTAATTCTAAAAAAACAAAATATATAAAATATAAATATATAGAACGATATATCACGGGCTTGATATTTTTGTTCAGTTCAATGGTGTTCATGAAATTCACGGGAAAACTCTAAGAAGGTACCAAAATATACTAATAATAACGGAATAACTGCGCGGATTGATACATACATTGTTAATGCATGGATTGGTTTTGTCGCTAATGCGTAAACTTGGGATTCTATCGTTTGTTTATTGTTATTTTTACGTACCTATTGTAAATTTTTATTTTTTTCCCCGGGTTTGCTTTATTGCTTTTGATTTATATGAATGAATATTTTTAGGTTGTTGTTTCTGCGTCACTAACAACAAACCCAAGTATTGTTGAGCTCAGTAAGCGATGTTGATTAAGTCCAATTAGGTCAGAGTAAGTGAGAGTAAGTCAGAGTAAGTGAAACAGCTAAGAAGCTCTGAGATTCGAGGCTTTTGAGGAAAATCCAGGTCAATTATCGTACATAAGTGCTGTCTTTGAGTGTATTCGTGATTATCGCATGCAAATGGTGATTTTATTCAAAAGAAAAGTCAGGTTTTGAGAAAGTACGTACAATCGTTGGATATTTATTAATTTTGATATATATGAATGAATATTTTTAGCATTAACAACAAACCCAGGTATTGCTGAGCTAAGTAAGCGATGTTGATTAAGTCAGAGTAAGTGCAGCAGTTGAGAAGCTCGAAGATTCGTGGCTTTTGAGGAGCTGCATATGAAGCTCGGAGAATTATATTTCTCCCTCACAATTCCTACATTTACCTCGTGGATTCATCGTGCGGAGATTTTTTCTTGTAAACAATAACAATTTCTTAAATTTATGTTATTGTTGCTTTACGTCGCTTTCAGCCGTGTAAAACCGTTGTATATCGTTAGAGTGCAAGTTATCGATTGGCCAAAACAAGGAAAAATTGGTGAATACACTTTTACTCTAAGCATAGTTTTTCAAGAGAATCTTCATGTTTAGCCCACATTGACCTCGGTCGACTGGTTGGATGCTAAGATCAAAAATAAAATAAAAATTTCGAATTTCGAAATTAAATTTTTTATTTCTTGGACGGCATGTGCCGCCACAAGCCACTAATATTATATATTGGGAATTCTGTAGTTAAGGTATTCCAGATAATAAAATCAAAACTCGGTGGATTTATAGAATGGGTACACAGTACGCGATCGGGTTTACTCCCGCAACATAGAAAACTGTAGAATAAAAGATAAGTTACAATTGCTCAAGTGAGCTATGTATAAAATAATTGTCGACTCATTTACTTATATTTTCGAAGGCATAGAAGATGGAAATCTGAAACTTTGAGTGCACATTTACACATTAATTCCACGCATTCGTGAAAAGTTAGAGTTTTGAAAACTTCGCAGAGGAAAACGTCAAAGACTTTAATGTAAAGTCGATTGCGTTCGAAACTCAAATGTCATTTTGGAAGTATAATTTATCCAAAAGTATATATTTATGTAAAATATATGTTTATGTAAATTATATGTTCATGGAGAGTCATGAAGCTCCATACGACGCTAACTTAGCTATTAAGCCTTTCATTTAAACGCAAACTCATTACGTGGTACACCAATTATGAAATAAACGAGACTAAGGACCGAATATGTAGCTGTATAACCACAGAAAAAAATAAAAACCGCGCTAATTTTATTCATGTTCATGTAGATTCTACTTGTTTCTAATAAAAATCGCTCATGTATTCGGTATTTCCGTCCGTCCGTCCGAGCAATACCTCTGAAATCCTGCAACCTGGAGAAGCCAAATATTCAGGATAGATTTATTGCTTTATATGAGAGCTAGAAACTTGGCACAAACTTGGTGAACATAGGATTAGCTGCCAAAGTGTAATAGGAAAAAATCTCTAAAAAGTACATGCTGCTACTAATGTAGGCAACACAAAATACATCGCATCTGCGATAATTTACTACGTTGTAAAGATAGCAGTAGGTAAAAAAGCGCCTCATCTAATTTTCTCTGCAATTCTTCCATCACCTGTTTAGAATGTCAATCGAATACGGTAGCTCTAATACTGAAATGCGTGTGTAGTTTATTCCAATGTTTTGAACCTTTATGAGTTACCTTGGTAATTAATTGAATTCCCTCCATTTGGTGTCCTATGGAGAGTGTCCAAGATAGTTATGCTGAAAACTCATTAAGCAATCCTTAGAAGTCCTAATTAAAAGTCTCCTAACATCCAGACTAATAGTTCTTCAGGGGTAAGTGACGGGACAAATGAATATAAAAATTCTTGCGCAGGGCCACCGAAGGACCAACTTCCTGTTTCATCAAATGACCTTGAGACGTGGCAGAACATAGGAGTCGGTTAAAAGAGTTATAATAATAAATATAATATATTAGATAATCGTCCATGCTACACGGAAAAATGGCACTATGGATTCAATATAAAAATGAAATAAATCGTTTATTTTTTAAGATAGAATTTAAAGAAGAGAAAAAGAAAGCAGTATCTCAGCAATACAAGATGTCTCAAAAAGATGTAAACATATTTTAATAAAGAAAAAATACCCATTATATAATTCAGAAAAGGTCAATATTTGGTGTGTGCAGAAGTGATAGTTTGTGGAACATGGAGAACTATCGCAGATGTTCAAAATTACCACCAATAATTTCTAGGTACTGTTTGCAACAGCGAACAATTGAGTTACAAACATTCACCAAGGTATCTGCTGTGATGGGTGTGCATGGCTATTCAATTTCTTTCCTTAGTTCTTGGAGTATTGCTGGATTTTTACTGTATATTAAATCCTTCAGGTAACCCCACAAGTAAAAGTCAAGTGGAGTTAAATCAGGCAAACGTGGGGGTACTCAACACTTTCTATCCGGCCTCACCGGTCTGAGAAATTGTCATCAATATAGGCCCTGACATCACGATGGAAATGTGGGGGAGCCCTGTGTTGTTGGTAGTAAATTTCCTCATCTGCATACAGCTGATGAATGGCGGGCACAATGGATACCTCAAGCATGTTGAGATACTTAGCACCAGTAACTGTCCATTCAAAGAAGTATGTTCTCACAATACCCCTGGATGACACACCACACCAGACTTTAAGTCCTGGTATATTCACTGACTTGTCCACGTGAATGATCAGATTTTCAGAAGACCAGTAAAAACGATTATGTTGGTTCACTGCTCCATTGAGCTTGGATGTTGCCTAATCAAACCAAACAATCATGTCCTCAAACTCTGTATCCTCATCCACCTTCCATTGAAACCATTCACAAAACTCAGCTCTGCAATCAGAATCATCTTCAATCATTGCATGTAACAGCCTTGGAATATAACATTTCCACTTAGCAGTTTTGAGAATACGGTGTACACTTGCCCTGCTGATTCCAGTCTCACGAGCACATCACGTTAAAGATTTTTTTGGCGATTGTGTGAATTGCTGTAACACAATAGCAGAATATCCCCCACTCGTGGTTGAGCAGTCTCTCATACCGTTGCTTGCACACGTCTTGCGCAGTATCGTGTCTCAAATTTTATCACGAATTATTGTAATTCTTAGTCATGTTGGAGAGACGGTTGAAAATTAACGTCTCCACCTTCTCTGCACTTCACACACATTCTTGAATTTCCAGTACCACTTCAAAATTAATTTGCATATTTCGAACATCAAGCGAACCTCCGCCATTTTGTATTATGCTCTGAATCATGAATAAGGTATTGCAATTTTTCATTGGGGCTAATTTCACCTGGTAAGTGCATACCACACTACTTATAGGCACATTAAATTTTAGTTCCATCTTGAATACATGAATTGATAATCATTATTAAAATGTTAAATAGAAATTAACTCCTTAACCGTAAAATTTGACGGCTAAGGAGTTAATTTCTATTTAACAGCAATTTTGCCGTAGTCTCCATCTTTACTTATTTATTATTAAAATGTGTATACCTCTTTTTGAGACGCCCTGTATGTATATTTAACAGTGTGTCTGCCATGCAAACACTGTCACTGATGAATTTTATGATATTGCTGTGCTGATATGCAAGAACGTGAATAAATAGTTACTTCCTCCGTATCGCGTAGTAGGATTAATCACGGAAGTTTCTATGTAAGCCAACAAATGACTAACTTTTCTTCTAGAACAAGAAAAATTGACCGATGGAATTTTTTCGAACGTCCGTAACATTTTTCCCACTATATCTATTTCTCGCGTTAAAATTAATATTTTCAATTTTTTATTGAAATATTTTTTACCCGATATCGAAATATTGAAGTTCTTTTTAGGCGCCATTTTTAGGAGAAAAGAAAGGAATATTTATTTTTCACATTTATTCCAGAATTTGCGAAACTTCCTCGTGAAGAGGAGAGCTTCATGAACGACAATCGAGGATGGAAAACGAGAGAAACAATGGATAAATGGGAAGCACCCAGCATATGTGCGTATATTGAGCTATCATGTCCCTCCAAAGGCCATAAACAGATTGGTTACATTTTTATAGCTATCGGAGAGACGTATTTCGTCAATTTGATTTCAGCCATAAAGTGAGCGAGATTGTTTTTGGATTATCTCGACACTGAAAATATCCCAAGTGCATCAGAATAGTTTGATGACTATATTAGACAACTAGGGAGTTTCCTCAAATAACGGAAAGTTTATTGACGAAGTTATTAAAATTCAAAATTAACTCATAGTTAAAATAATGGTATCAACCTTCCAGCGAATTTTTCTTTATAGCCGAATATTGTACTATACGATACGAAAGCAAAGAGTACCATCTGTTCTTAATAACAGCACGAATTACTCATGAGGCTCTACCGCTATAGAAGACTGCTATGTCCTTTTATTTTACGGTTTAACCTTTTATTTTAGTAGGAGAACTCTGTGAATAAATGAACGAGGGAATTCATCGATTTCCTTCCGGATTGTTCGACATTTTTAGACTTTTTACGTCCCGATTTCCAGTCCCAATACTTGTCCAACCGATCCCACTCGAAGATAATAAAAAAATTCTTCTCTTTCTCCCCATCCTCTTCTCCTGCATCGCCATTCCCTCCTCCTCATCTCATGTAAAGAAAAACTCCCCTCCCCACCTGGAAGATGAGGTCCTTGGGATTCAAGTACCCTCTCTCTCACAACCTTTTTCTTTGCCTGAACTAAAAAAAATACTTAAAAAATGAAGGCGACAGATCGACTCGGCAAAGGCATACCCATTCTCCAACTTCCCCCCTCTCCTACATTTTTCCCTTCCATTCAAAAAACGAGGGAGAGAAGAGATAGGGAGAGAAAGAGAGGGAGGCAAGGGAGTAAAAAAAAATAAAAGAAGAAACCGATTGCATTCATCCGGTGATCCAAAAACTCGAATGAAAAAAACCACTCGACTTCTTATCCTGAACCTCTTTGCCGCCTCTTCGCTTCAAACCCTTTCCATTCCCCTAATTGACGTAATGCCTTCTGCCTCCACTCTCTTCTCTCTCTCTCACTTCCCTTACTCTCCCGCCTAGTAAATTCGCTTCAATCCACCTCCTCTCTCTCACTCCCTCCTCTCTCTGTTACTCTGTCACTCCCTCTCTCTCACATTCTCTCTCACTCCCTCTCTCACTGCCTCACTCAATGCCTCTCTCTCTCACTTTCTCTTTCTATCTCACTCCCTCTCTCTCTCTCTTTTACTTCCTCTCCCTCTCATTCCCTCTCTCTCTCTCACTCCATATCCCTCTCTCTCTCACTTCCTCTCTCTTTCACTTCCTCTCTATTTCACTCTCTCATTCCCTCGCTCTCATTCCGTCTCTATCACTCTCTCTCGCTCTCCCCTTCTATCTCCTCTCTCACTCCTCTCTTATTTTGTCTCTCTCACTCCCGATCTCTCTCCCTTCCTCTCTCTCTTTCTCACTCCCTCTTTCTCACTCCGTCTGTTGCACCCACAGTCTCACTCCCTCTCTCTATCTCACACACTCTTTCACTCTCATTCTCTCTCACTCTCTCAGTCTCTCTCACTCTCTATTACTCCCTCTCTCTCACTTCGTCTCTCTCACTCCCGATCTCTCTCCTTTCCTCTCTCTCTTTCTCACTCCGTCTGTCTCACTCCCACTCTCACTACCTCTCTCTACCTCACTCACTATCTTACTCTCATACTCTCTCTCTCTCTCTCTCTCTCTCTCACTCCCTCTCTCTCTCTCACTCCCTCTCTCTCTCACTCTCACTCTCCTCCCTCTCTCTCACTTTGTCTCTCTCACTCCCGATCTCTCTCCCTTCCTCTCTCTCTCTTTCTCACTCCCTCTCTCTCACTCCGTCTGTGTCACTCCCACTCTCACTCCCTCTCTCTATCTCACTCACTCACTCACTCTCTCTCACACACACACACTCTCTCTCTCACTTTCTCACTCTCACTCTCTCTTATCTCTCTCACTCTCTTTAACTGTTGCTCACTCCCTCTCTCTCCCTCTCACTCCCTCTCTCTCCCTCTCTCTGGCACTCTCTCACGTTCCCTTTCTCTCTATCCTCTCCACTCCCCTTCTAGCACTCACGAACGCAAAAAAAGGAGTCTGCCCCATATTAACCCACTCTTTTCGATTCCCAACTACCCCCCGCCCCCTCTCCTTTCAAACGATTTTAATGCTGTTCTTTTGTTTCAGGTTCTCGTGTCGCATCCTATCTTTTCATTCCTTCACTGTCAATTTTTTTTATTCGGCTTCGAAAAAATCCTTGCTTTATTCGTTTCTCCTCTTCTCCTTTTTCCTCTTAACCCAATATTAGCAGTATTTCTCCTCTTCTTCGATTCATTCAGACAGTTTTCGGATCGGTTTACGTCAAATTATCTTCCGTGCCGATGGTAGCTATTTATCAGGTCCTCCTTTTATTTTGGGAGGAGAAGTAAAAAAGTGACCAAAGGGAGACATAGACATATGTTAAGGCAAGTTTCCAGATGCTTCGCTCCCATTACTGTCTTGTCTGAGAGAATTATATCTGCAGGCAAGGGCGGATATTGGTCCACGCGACCTAAGCCACCGCCTAGGGCCTCGCGCCTCTGGAGGCCTCGGGCCTCTAAGGACGCCTCGATCCGTGAGAGAGTTGTGTTAACAGATTCAGGAGCTAAATGCGAGAGGTGAAGGAAAAGTATAGATTGAGTGTGTGAAATTCTCAAAACAATAAGCGGCCATCTATATATCCTAAATGATAACGACGAACAAACGTAAACAATAATGGGCGAAGCCCAGTCTCAACTGATGGGTATCACTTAAAAAGTAATTATTTCTAATTGTTCCACTCGAACACTTTGAACTGCAATCGACATCGACCTCAGAACCCACCGTATTGTATATATATATATATATATATATATATATATATATATATATGTGTGTGTGTGTGTGTGTGTGTGCAAATAAATTGTTAAGAATTTGATAACCTGTTTTCCTCCATAAAATTTAAACACGTTTTCAGGATTCTCGAGTCGTGGACTCTGCAAACTGCTACTGCCTAGGAACGTCGCAAATCACTATCGCCTAGGTGTGTCGAAACCGCTAAATCTGTGCCTGCCTGCAGGTATTGAGATTATAATTCATTAGCTTTGTTCCTGGCCATTCGCATAATGAGACTGTTCGCGTGGTAATGAAAATAGAAACGCTTTTTGAGGAGACACTAATTTTTCCGAGGTAAAATTAAAATTTCATTTATGAATTGTCGTGTGAATATATTATTGGCGTACCACGTAAAAGAAAAACTCAAACAGATTCCTAAAGATTTCATACCAATCATATGATCCCATCCCTGTTAAATATAGATTTATGACGCCAATTATTCTAATACGAGATAAAAATACGAGACCAGAACTGGAAAGACAAATCTGCGAGTAATAACTGTTAGGTAGGCCTCGGTGCATTACACCCCCTGCCACCCACCAGATTTATGAATTTCAGAATAACATGTAGATGTAGAATTTATTACAAACTTTATTATTAAACTTTATTGCGTAAAGTTGACGAAAAATTAATTTACGTTTGGCATCCATGTGTGTTACTAAACATTGTAATTTCTTATTTGCAGCTCGCAAACCAAAACACTCTGATTATACGTTACATTATCCTAAATTAAATTTCAAAATGATCTAAGGTTTTCTCCTACACATGAAATTATTTCACAAAAGAACGTAGGCACATATTATCTCATGAAAGAAATACGAGAAGGGACAATTTAAATGCGCTGTTTCATAGAATAAATTAACAAACGCAGGCTATGCCACTCCCCAGGATAACTGAAAATAAAAACACGAAAACAGAATTTTTTAATTTCCGGAATTAGTGAAAAGCCAAAGGATAAAAAATAATCAATTCCGAACTCAAATAGTGGAGTGGAGTGATTTTCGACGTCTTAATAAATTTTTGAGAGAATAATTTATAGTTAAAATGTTTACGCAACCAAAAATCAAAAGATCACTTTTCTGGCAGCGATTGATTTGTCCAAAATATTATGCATTAGATCTCTGAATTATATATATGAAACTTTAAGTCAAAAAGACAGGAAAATCGAGTATAAGAAAAGCGCAAATATTTTGGGCAGGGAGAAAGAAGTGACAAATATAAATCTTAGAAAAGGAAGGAATTAATACTGCCGAAATGTTTTACGCAAGAATAATAATATCTAGATCATTAGCTCCTAAAAGATACTTAAATAATGTAATTGGAAAAGAGTTGGTGTCAAGGAGCATTTCCGTCTTTCACTTTTTCTCTTAACTAATGGCATCTATTTTGTTTTGTTTAAAGCCGGGTTTATAAAAAATACAGGTATATTAACTCGCTCTATTATTCCCTTGTATCTGCATTGAGACCTGTTATTATCTGTTGCTAAGCAGCTGCCTCATACTTTTATCTACTTGGTTGCTAAGCAGCTATCAAAATAAAAACAAAAACATTTCCTGTGTTGTAAAAATGGCAATTCCACAGCCCATGGCAGAAAGAATGGAATTTCATTAAATGTATTTACACAAAATTTATTCCTTTCGCTATCGAATTAAGAAATTATTGCAATCTTTAATGTAATGCAAAAAATATTTTATTGTTGAAAATAATGTACAATAATTTTAAATTGGTCATAAAACTTGTGGCTTAAACTTATTTTCTTTCCTTATTCAAACTTTTTTGACAACTACATTTATAGTATATCAATACCATCTCTTTCTTTAATTTGATAATAATTCCAATGATATCGCAATTTCTTGTAATTTTACACCGCAGAAATTTATAGTAAATGTTTTCAAATTGTAACTCCCGTGTTCAGTGAATATATTTGGGTTAGGCAACAATTGTTTCTCTTATATTGGTGTCTTCCCTACCTCTCTCGGATATTCATGCATTTTCTGCTTCTCTTTCTACCGCTTAATTCCGTTCCAGAATTCGTCCTTCTTTTGTTCGAAAACTGCGCACGTGTATAGCTCGCGCGCTCTAAGGTGGCAGGCGTGAGAGGGGAAGGGAAGGAATGGGAAGGAGAAACTTTAAGGGGGAGCCGACGTCAGAGCCTATGCGCAGTAACACAATTTTGGTTTGCACGTGTCCAAGTTCGCGTGTCAAATGCCCGCAGCTAAACACCGCCTCCCCTATAGCCGAGGATGGACCCGTCGTTCAGTAAATGTGCCTACTGCGCAACACAACCTTAGAACGTTTCTGCCATAACGAGGACGCAATGGCTCTCGCTTCCCCTCCCACCTCTTCTCTGCCTCCTTCTCTATAGCCTAATTCCTCGCTTTCCTCTGCTCTCCGCGTCTTCCGCAGTCTTCTTCAGCTCGCCATCTTCTTCACTTCTCGTCATATCTACTCTCTCCTCCATCTCCTTTTCTTACTCGCTCTCTCACCATTCCCTTTTTTCTGATACTTTTTATCTCCCATTGTTGAAAAAAGAACTTTGTTCCACAAAATTTAATTTAAAAACCACCGGTTTCACTACGATCGTAGCACCATCGGATATTTTTATCTCCTCTTTCACCCCACTCTCTATCCGCTCTCTACTTTCCCTATTCCTTCCTCTCTCACACGCCTCAATCCCCTTTCTCACACCCCCCTCTTTCTCTCTCCACTCCCATCTTTTCAATTTCTCTCTCCAACCTCTCTCTTCTCTGCTCTGCAGCGAACCAAAATTTTTTATGCAAGGACTTCAGCTGATATGCTATATCCTTAAAGGCCTCAAGAAATTAGAACGATTCGCAATATTCTATATAACAGAATTTTACATAAAAAACACAATAAGCAAATACAATTTTAACTATGATAGACAATTCGAGACGGAAACTTGTCTCTTGGTAAAAATCAGTTATATTACACCAGATATAATTACGATAATCTCTCCAAGCTGCTGGTATATCATTGTCCACTCCAACAAGGAATAGTGTCATCAGCTGCTTGGTATATCGCTGCTCACTGGAAGAAGTAACTCGGCGATCTCGTGGAATGCTCGTACTTCAGGTGAATCAGCTACAACTCGTGAGTGCGCCGAAGGTCTCCCGGCCTCCGCTTGTCGTACTCGTAGATCACGTGACGCCGGAGGCAGGAACTTTCAGCGGAGGGGAATTACGTCAGGCGGGCCTTTTGAAATGGCGGTTTAGTAACCGTTTATTGGGTACTTCTTTGTTGTTCTTACATAACTGAAGGAAAAAGGAAATGTTAGGAACGTGAGGGATACTTAGGGTCTATAAGGCGGGAAGGTACGCATAGGGCGTGTCGTCCTTGGGCGTGGCGTACTGAGGGCGAGGCCATTATGTCCGGCGATAATACGAATATCGGATAAGTGCGATAGGAAAGAGGGGGAAATCGTCACAGCTCCCCCCTCTCCTTTTCCTTGTGCGGGTGTTTTCCAGCAGTGTGGTTTTTCCTAGGGTATAGTTAACTAAATCTTCCTTAATTTTTCACCGCAAATAAATATACTTCTCTTTTAATTTCGAATCATGCAAACTTTAGTTTAGTCAGTTTTTATGAAGCGTATTGTGTATTTTTTGTTGAAATTGACAGTAGGTATGTTAGATGGAAGAAGAGGATGTCTAATCTCCATGTCCCCCAAATAATGACGAGTAGCAATCTATAAATTCCCTTCTCGCTCTATTCCTCTTCCCTGTCTATATTCTATCTCCTTTCCCTCTTTCCACCTCGCTCTCTACTATCTCTCTGTCATTTTTCCCCCCTTCTCTCTTTTTCTCTTTTCCCTTCCTCTCTTTACCCTCTCTACCAGCCAGTCTACTCTTTCGCCCCCTATTATTCATCGCCTTCATTCTCTTCTCCCCCTCTCCCTTGTTTCCCACTTCTTCTCTTTTGCAATACCATCCCTTTATCCTTTTCTCTCTCTCTCTCGCCATCCTTTTCTTTTCTCCCCCTCTACTCTTTCTCACTATCTCCTCCACTGGTTATGGATTCTCATCTCGTGGCTTTCCGAGCAATGTCCTTTGTATGTTGTTCGACCAGAGGGAGTGTGGAAGAGACGGAGAGAGAGAGAAAGAAATCCCAAGGAGCAGAAAAATCGAACTTCAACCAAGGAATCTCTCTTCGTCCCGGATAAAAACGTGCCCTTCATTTTCCTTGCACTCCGTTGGAAGAGCTTCGTCCCTTGGTAATTGTTTTGAAAGGTATGTAGTGAGGGTGGAGGCGAGGGGAGGGTGGAGGCGAGGGGAGGGTGGTGGAGAGGAGAATGAGGAGTGGGAGGCGTGGCAGGGGCCTTGAGAATATTCGTTCTTATTTTTCCTCCAAAATCGCTCTTTTTAAGAGAAGTGGGCAAAGACGGATACCGTGCGGAAGCGCATGAGAAGCTAGAGCTCCTTCGAAGTGAAAAGAAAAAACGTTATCACTTGCACAGTTTATTGAACACGATCATCAGATGAAAAAATATTATATATATATATATATATATATCGTAGCGAAACCAGCAGTGTTCAATAAACTGTGGAAGTGACAGTTTTTTCTTTTCGTTTCGATGAGTAAATTCCACGAAGTAGAGCCTGACTTTATTAATTATAGAGCTCCTTCGTTGAGGCGAACTTTGCGTTCGTCACATCCTCTTCCTTTCTCGTTTTTCACTCCCCGGAAAAATTGTTTTATTTTTCAATCTAGAAAATGACCATAATATAATAATGCTGTGTATAATTTTGGGCTCGTTTGAGGATGGAGGAAATTGTTTTTTTCGTCCGTTGCTACAATAAAAAATTGTGGTTCGGGAGGACTTTTGAGGTTGAGTCATCGTCATTTTCTTTTCCCGTTTTGTAACTCGGTTGTTAAAGTGTCGTTTTCGTTTCGCAGAAAATGGTTTCGGTTTTTGTTTTGTAACGCCCGTCCTAAAATTGGTTTGAGAAAGTATTTTGGGTGTGCGGGATTTCATAATTTCGCGGCTAAAAAATTAATCCGAAGTGAAATAAGTCCTGTTTTAACCGTGTCACAGAGGTAGCAGAGTTCTAGTTGTATTTTTTGGATCCCAAATTTACTTTCTCCAGTAGTATATGAGAAAGTATTGTATTCGTGAAAAATACGAATTTGAGATTTAAACGGAAATACACGCTTTATGGTCCACTGACTATGTTTTCACTATTTATCGTTGATTTCGATGTGATAGGAATTTCGTGCGCTCTCTTTGGCAATAACTACTACTCAAATCAACAAAAAAATTTATAATTAACAATTTAATTATAAAATCAAGGTCTGATTACATTTGTGCTGAAACTGGCCAACTGGAAGTTGGAGTATACTCTTGTCATTTTTGTTTTTAACAAATATCTCCTTTATAACTTGGTTTATTGAAATATTTTCTCTTTTTAAATTGTAGAAAATATAAATTTTTACGAGGTTTTTAATAATATTTTCTCATGAAATGTATTGTTTAAGAGATATATTCAGTATTATTCTAAGTTTGTTAAGTGCGTCTCTAAGGGATACCTAGATTTCCGTTACTATGATCGAATTTCCTAATTGTTTATAACGGTGCATACGCTTCCAAGAATAATTTTAATTGTGATCAAAATTATTTCAATGCCATCTAGCGTCATATTGTTTATACAACATTTCTTGTAAATATTCTGAGATACATTACAAGTAAAAATCATGTCTAAATTGTTTTTTAAGGTTGAAAGTTCGATATTAAATGCTTTATTATTATAACTTAAACTTCATAAATATGAATTTGCGTGTTCAAATTTACGGATCTCTTGTTTTCATCGAAACTTTGCGGGCCACATAAAACGCTCCAGGGGGCCGTATCCGGCCCGCGAGGACGAGGGTTTCCCATGCCTGCTCTAAATTCACGACTTTCGTTTCATCGGGCTTGGCACTTGCCTTTTTCTTTATTTTCATGCAAAGATTTTCTTCTTTCCTTTACACGAAAGGTGTCACATTGGAAACTCATAACTTTAATTGTTTTAAGAGTAGAAGTGTTTTAGATATAAGCCACTTCATATGTCCTCTTGTGTTGAGCAGAGGTTCTCACGAAAATAACTGCCCCGTGGCCGCACTTCCAAAATTTTGCACATTATTAATATATCCGTCTTAAAAATCTTCTTATATCAGATATTTAGTTAGTAAATTGTCATTATTAGTAAATAATTCGTCCGCGCACCTGTCCTCCACAGCTAACCGAAGTGCAGTTTCGTGATGTTCGTCTCTCAGTTTGTGGCGTTATTTACTTTTCAGAAAGTGAAGTGCACTCTTGCCTCTTCTTTGATCGCTCTTCGTGTTGGGTTAGGAGAGTAGATTAGGTATTGTTTTAGACTTTAATGCAATATTTGCCTCAAATTTTAACGTCTTTCGCGTTGGATAGGTTTGGCAGTGAGTAGGTTAGGAGAGCTTAACAATTTTTAGGTTCAAACCAAGAGAGCACTCAAGACCATATCCGTCGATTGCAGAGCAGTCATCACTTTATCGTAAAACTCATATAAACGTTGGGCGCTCGTTTCGAAGCTAACGAATTACATTATAGTTAAGAAGCACATTATGTTTCTCGTTGGTGGTGCCACACGGCGATTATTATTATCGTAGAATTTTGCTTATCCATCACATTTATTTGAATTTCTTGTAAATACTGGGGTTTTTACAGATTTTTTCACTCATTATGAGAGTGTTGCCATTGCAACGACTATTGCTGGACTCGGATTCGGCATATTCTAGTACAACGTTTCCTAACCTTTTGAACTCCGCGGGACACTTCAGCAACCCTTTCAGAGGTACCCCGAGAAAATACCCCCGAGAAAATAGTCCCGACAAAATAGCTTACACACGGAACCCAAGACAAAATATCCACGTAATATTAGTCTAGTTTTATTAGGCTGCTTCCCAAAGGAAACATAGCCTTATGAAATGGTCCTGTCTGTGTGTGTGTTTGTCCCCTATTAACAACTTTTGCACCAATGCATCGATTTTCATGAAACTTGGTATGAGGCTCGTGCTGCCAGGGCCCACCTCCGAGCTGTATTTTATTTGGCGATGATTAAAGTCCCGGGTTCAATTCCAGGAACGTTCTATTTGTTTTACTTAGGAAATCTCAAATCCATCGTGCGGAGATATTTTCTTTAATACATTAAAATTACTTAAAATTGTGATATCGAAGCGAGGTTTGTACTATTCTAAGGGAAAAGAATGTAGATTCTAATTCTTTCGCCAAAATTTTATAATTGATAATATTTTCTTGAATTTCTAGGAAAACAGAGCGTTTCTTGTATTTTAAATCGCATTTTATCGGATTGTTGCCATGGAGACGATTATTACCAAACTAGTCTTGCGCATAGACGAGTGAACAAATGTGTCATTTTCTTTTCCACTCGACTACTCTTCAGTAAAGGGCAGTTGATCCAGACATATTAGCGTACAAACAGAAACATTTATTAAATTCGTTTAGTTAAATAACACATGCAAAATATAATGTCAGAAAGAGATTTTAATATTCCTTTTAGTATTTTAAACCTGATAATTCTCTATTAATTTGTTTTCCAATTTTCTCTATCATTGATAAACTATGAACTACAAGTGGTATTTATGGTATGAGAATTCCTTGGAATGACTAACACATACTGAAACATTTCCTGTAAATATAAGTAATCAATTCGGAATGTCAACTTCGGGAAACCAGCCTGCATTAATCCTGGTTTGGCCTTCTTGTTCTTATTTAAGTGTGACAAACCAATACATAAGTAATACAATATTTGTCAAATTAGTCAAAAACCAATACATAAGTAGATAATACAGTTTTTGTCAAATTAGTCAAAAACCAATACATAAGTAATACAATATAGGTAAAATTACCTAAAATCCAATACATAAGTAATTCAACATTTGTAAAATTAGCAAAAATGCAATAGTTAATAAAAGGTTTCAATTTCAAATACGATGTGTATATATTTAGCTTGGTATATATACCCTAAGATTATGGGAAATTCCACGATAATAATCATGAATGCGAGAATTATCATAAGCTGTAACTAGAGTATGAAATCGTCGTTTGAGTTGAATGTACGTATTTCGTCTTCGATGCTTCTGGCAGTCAAATCCCTGCACGAAAACGCGCGATGTCGATCAATACTCGATCTTGTTCTTTTCGAAACTGGTCGACAAGTTAATATATCGACGTATGATGGCAATCTATCGTCTACTGCAGTGGTGTCCGACCCCCCTGGGCCACTCGCCACCTGTGACGTATCGGCCATTGATATGCGGCGAATTGATGCTCACAATCTACTATTTTTATTAGCTTATTAAATCATACAGTACTAAATTTTTTTATAACTGGTTGTGTAAACTTTACATACAACGGCCTTTTCCCAACATAATACAAAATATTATTTTTTTATAATTAGTACAACACAAAAACAAGGCTACAGTGATACACAATAATGATTCGCGCCTTTTCACCCCCGGCTGCCGCTGCTGCTTACAATTATTGTGGGTTTTGTGCTAAATTTCAGTGCGCTATTTGGACAAATGAACTGTCAAGTATCACATTAAAATTGAATGAATTATTTGACTAACAAGTGATTTAAATCATTATTGTGTATCACTGTAGACATTTAATTAAATTAATTCCTACTTGTAATATTTATATTTTGTATTATGTTGCGAAAAAGCTGATCCGTCCGCCACAAGTGTAGCAAACTTAAAAGTTCTGTTGGACACAACCTTCAACTGAGTTATTGGTGCTATATGTATAAGTTAGAATCAGCCTGCATTTATTTTGTCGAGGCTAATTTGGTGGGGCGATTTTGTCTTGGGCTGTTCTGTGTGCTGTTTTATCGGGCATGTTTTGTCGGGCATGTTTTGTCCGGGATATTTTGACGGGTCTCGCTTTCATGCCCTGCGGACCACTTCATTATTTACATTAACCGACTTACTGTATCTTCGATTAAGGGAAGGGGGTGCTTGACGCAGTTGAGTTCCAAACGGCACGAGCACTCTCAGCTTATGAGGTAATAAGATCAGTAAGTGTAAGGTGCGGATGACAGAGGTGGAATCGAGATATATGAAGGAGTGTGAAAATGTTCAGATAAAAACGCCATTTATGAAAATATTCAATACCTGTGATAGTGTACAACTTGCTTAATTTTTTTCCCAAAAACACTCCAGCTAAATATGAGGTGCGGCCTAAAAATAAACTAATTTTGGAAACCTCCACGGGTCACCAACAAAGCCTTCGCGGGCCATCGGTTGAAAAACGCTGGTATAGTATATACACGCGTTATTTTTGCCACAAAAATACGCGTGATCAACTTCATTTTTCGTGGGAATATATTTGTACTATTTTATTATGTTAAATTATGAAATTTGGGAACACAAATAGCAACTCATCCGCGATGATTTTAAAGCAATGGAAGCCAACCCAAATACTCAGGAGAAAAGTAGGCATAATAAGTTCCTTCTCCCTGGTCAACTATTCAAGTTGTAAATATTTTCCTTGTAAAGAGGCATCCTTCTTTCAGTGTCAGCTAGTTTTCATTCTGCATGTTTATTCTAATCACTCCTCTAGAGGTTGAGTTAACTCCTCTAGCGTGCTCTATGTAACCTTTTCGTCTCTGTTTATTATGGGCTTTAAACTTTCGTGCTCTGATTTACTAGCACCCTTTTAGTTGGTTTATGAATTCATTTATATTGCTTAAGCGTTGAGGTTCTTTGTTGTCTGTGTTCACATATTTTTTCTTCCTCTTATGAATAGCTGTAGGGTACATGTAATCATTCGCCTCATTTATAAATAATAGTTCTGGCAGTTTTACAGAATGTTCCAGGGTTATCATGGCAATAAAAACTTACTTTGAAATATAACACAGTGCTACTTAGCAACGGAAAGCGACACCTGTAAAGCTGAGGTATTTTTTTCTATTTGGACAAAAACCCTCCCTTTTCGATATAAAATTATAATCTACGGATTTCACTCTTGAGCATCCTCTAGTATGGAAACTCAGCCCAGCCGATTCGCCTCTATCCTACGCACAGAGGGTATCTCAGAGGTAGTGCAATGAATAGCCGGGGAAGGGAGGAGGGAAAACCGGTGCCGGCATTTGCCGGCTCTTACGAAGAACACCAGGGGGACCAACGGCTTAACGTCCCTTCCGAAGGACGGAACAGTTGAATTTGCGCAGTCTCCTCAAACCACACAAACAGAGGGCGACCTTGGAAAAATCCTACTTCCGCAGGATTCGTACCCGCTGCCTTTTCAAGCAGCAGGTGATTAGCAGCCAGCATCCTAACCACTGCACCACCGGCACCCCCAAACTCATCCCTAGGCGATCGTAACATCGCGAATATACATTGTCATCGCCGTTCTCGACTAGAGATTTCACTATAATAACCAAATGTGTATCCTCCTTTTTCTCTCTCTCTCTCTTTCACACACAAACTCACACACGCTCCTTCTCCATAAACCCCTCCATTCCATTTGATTTCAAAGTGGAAATTATCTCTCTCAGAGTGGAAAAGTTTGTAGGAGCAAGGAGTTTTGCTATCGACTGGAAGGAGAGAGAGAAAAAGAGAGATAGAGAGAAAGAAAAAGAGAGAGAAATAGGGATAGAGAAATAGAGAGGCGACATCTCTCTCTCTCTCTCTTTCTTCGGAAACGAATGCGAAAGAAAACTTTTCCCCAAAACTTCACCTACCTTATTATCCATCCCTTGGTAGTTCACATCTCTTAATCAACACTTCCAAGAGTGCCCTTAAAAGCCTTTTTAACCCCCGTTTTAGTGCTCTTTTTTCCTTCCTTTTCTCCCTCCCCCTTTCTCCCCCTCCCTTTCCGCTTCCTTCTCCCCCCCTTCTCCCTCTCCTCTCCTTTTCCTCGTCTCCGTCTAGTGCGCGCTCCTGAACTAATCATTTTTTTACTCCTGCGAAAACCCTTTTTTGTGTCGGTTTCTGTGGGAACAACCCTTTCTGTCACGTCCTCTTCTCCCTGCATTCCACTCTCCGTAATCTTCCTTTGTTAACCCTTGACCATACAATATTAAAAAAGGGACGGAACAGGGAGAGCTGTGTCCCAAAATGCACCTCCCAAAACCGTCCAAAACTTAAAAATGTCGACTCCATTTTAACTCGATCGCGTTAATATAGATGATCATTAATATGTGTGCGCGTGGCTACTTGACCACGCAATTCATTTCCAAAAGAGCCTATTCACGTGAGGAAAGACTGAAATAAAATTAGCTGCACATGCAATTAATGCGTAAGATTTTATTTTAAAATCTTATCGTGAATCGCCCACACCAAGGGTCGGCTACCTTTCCCGCATCGCGGGCCACATTCGTAACATTGAATACTTCCGAGGGCCGCATTGGAAATCACTACAGCATCGGTGTGCCAGATGAGTGTTTACATCATAAGTTACCTAGAGATTCTGGGGTCTCGTATTTGGTGAAAATTAAATCTAAATAATTTATTTGCGTTGGCTTAACCAGAACAGTTTTTGAGACCGTAATTTTACTGAAAAAAATGTGCAACTGTCTATATTTAACCATATCGATCACTTTTTCAACATAGCTTCGCGGAACGTAGGCTGCCGACCCCTGTCCTACACACTTCGTTATACTATAATAATCCAAGAGGTAGATTAGCCAAAAATAAACACGCACACACTTCGATATAAAACTTGAGTTCGTTACGCGTAACTCGGCGAACTCATCATTTATGGAAATGAAATTTAGGTGACTCTAATATTTTCCGCCCAAGCTTAATCGACTGAGGATTGTTCACAAAATCTACCATACTACTTCGTATACACCCACGGTTCTGTTTCTGACGCTGGTCTCACCGTGATATTATGCAATCGGTTCATCATCTCCCATTTGGGTTTAATTAAACACATTAGAATTTCTTTACATGTAGGAGGGCAGCCATCTTAGCCCTCTTCTTCCCACATTTTCGTGGAACAACGGTTTTACCAGTTTTAGCTCTCAAATAATTCTTTGTCTTTTTCACACTTTCTCTGTGTAAATTTTTCCGTCGTTTAACCAAAACCTTGTATTTTTCGCTGGCAAATGCTTGGTGTTTGTAAATAAATTCACCTGGAAATACATATCATCTGTCAAATTAGCGTCGTATCGTGGGAAAAGACATTAAACGCTCCCGAATTTCATCAACATATAAAGTTATTTCATCGCGAATTCGAAGTGTTCTTAATCAGGCATTCGAAATAAAAATTCTACTATTTTACGAAAAAATAGTATAAACAATAAATAAACATGCGCAACTGTTTTAATAATCAAGTACATCACTCGAGCTCGTCTTGAAGCTGAGATTAAATTACATAATAAAGTCTTAAAAATTGAAAAATTAAGTAATAATTCTTTATGCACAGACATCATATTCAGTCGTTTTGAATAACGCATGTGGCTTGCTTTTTTAGTTTAGTTTAGTTAGTTGTGCACATTTACCAGGTCATTTAGACATTTACCGAGCAACGTACATTTACCGTTCTTATAAACTGCAACAAATGTTCGCGACCGGGCCATGTTGTGGCCTATGTTGTGACGTCTATACACATTTACCGGTGTCTCTAGGTAAATGTGTATATTGCCCCAATCCAATCGGTATAAATATGTTATACTTACATTTACCGAACTTGATGGTAAGTGCACATTAACCGGGAAATGTACACATTTTCCGGACTACGCGCATTTACCGTGACATATATATTTCTCTTACTCCGTCTGCTACAACTTCCACCACACGCCACCAGACCGCGCCACTGATTGACCGTAATGCTATTTTTAACAAACTTACTGAGTAGGGAGACGATTCAAATTTGATACACTTGTCTCTTATAGTAAAAGCCATTTACGAAACAAAATTTAAAAAAGACCCGGGTTCGACTTCAGTAAATAATTTCTCTTCCCCGTAAGATAACTCATAACTTACAGGCTTTTACTCTTTTGCAAATTAAAATTAGAAATTGACCTACGATCTTCAGACCTAGACCGTCCTCAAGAAAAATAAACGTTTCTTAGTCTTATCGTCGCATTTTGCCTACAATACAAAATCGCTCAAGTTCTACATTTAAATCATATTTATTCGAAAAATTTTAGCATTTTAACGATATGTTTCCTTGCCAACCGTGTCATTGTTAAACCGAGAGAAAGAGAGAGAGAGAGACAGAGAGGGAGAGCGAGATAAAATTAAATGTTACATAGATTAAAAATAATTTTGGGCGTCAAACCATTTCTATTCGCCCAAAACTATTTTTACTCTCTCAGTTATGTGAATTATATATTTATTGCTTACTTTTTAGTGCATATGAAAGTTGATTTCATTAATTTTTATTTCAATTTTAACTTAATACTTAATTCATGCATATCCGTCGTATTTGATTGGCAATTACGCTAGTAAATTAGATTCTTCATATGTGAGTTCCATAGCCAATTCTATCTCTCATATTAAAAAAAAATAATAAAATCCATCCGAGAAATCGTTCACTTATTATGCATATAGCATTTCATGAGGTGCAAAAATTATTGAAAGTAAGCTGCATTTAAAGTGGTGAAAATCATATTTTTTCGACTTTTGCTCAATAGAGTCGTTAATAATTGGTCATGTAATTTGAGCCGAGTTATGAAATATGTTTTTAAAAACTCTTATTTTTAGCCTACTTGCCAAAAAATGGAAAGTAATCTTATTAGTGTGTGTGTGAGTCCCCTAACATCTTCTTCGTGAATAAACCGATTTCAACTAAATTTAGTAAATAGAATCTTCACATATGTTAATGACCAAAATGACATATTCGGACCAGTTCGACTCACCAGGGTTGCCACAATTGTTAAGATAAACTTTTCGGTAATTATGAATTTGGATGGAATTGGCTGAACCGATTTCTACGAAATTTTGTACGAAGTAGGGGTGCAACATAAAAAATAACAAAATCAAGATGCTTAGTATAGATATAGAAAGCAGGGCTGCCACACTGTAAGGAGTAATAAAATTTCTCTTTACATGTATTTGTGTTTAACTGCCAAAATCAATTTTAACCAAATTTAATACTTATAATATACACTTATATACAAAACCATATTAGCATATTTAAACAGGGATGCCACAATTACAAATTAAACTCTTTCAGTAATTCAGGATTTGGAAGGAATTGGCTGAACGGGTTTCAATTAAATTTTGTATATAAGATTTTTACAACATCACATAATAAAATCAAGATGTTTAAAGCCGAGCAAAAGAGCAGGGCTACCACAGTAAAAAGTAAAATAATCTTTCTTTTATACGTATTTCTAGAGAATAGACCAAATGAACTTTAACCAAATATAGCATATTTAATCGTCATATTAATAAATAACCAAAATATCGTATTTCAACCGGGTTGTCTAAACAGGGCTACCACAATATCAAGGTTAGAATTTTTCTGTAACTATGAATTTGGAAGGTATAGACTGAACGAGGTATAGGCTGAACGAATTTAAAAGAAATTTTGTTTATAGTGGGATTATAGAATGGGAAAACAAAGTGAATATGTTTAGAACGGATCAAAAAATCAGGACTACCACAATATAAGGAGAAATAATATTCTGATTTCAAAGCAAATGCATAAGTATACGATTATACTACGGTGAATTTGACGAAAAGCACTTCTGTACCACGAAAAACCTGTGTACACCCCTACTTGTTATATATTAAAATTTTATTGAAAGGAAAGTGGGCGGATTAGTTCTTTCCAGAACGATTTGTTTTAATTTTGTATCGAGTAGACTTGCGTATGTATAGATATGCATATCAATTAATTCTCCCTTGAAAAATATTAATTTGTTTCATCGAGCGGATATTGTCTTGGTCATCTGTTTCAATAAACTTCAGAAAATAACCTAATTTAAGGACGCTATTAAATTAAATTCCCAACATTGCGGATATTTTGGAAAGACATTTGTTTGTCCCTTTCAATCAAACTAACCTCGTCCGCCGTATCGCCGGAATCCGCGTTTCTTTTTTTCCTGGGACATTTTTTTTATCTTATTCCGACATTTTTTCCCGTTTCACTAATTCCGCCGCATCGCGTGGCGAAACTCATTTGTTTCGTCAGATCGCGACAAATGGCCGAGTTTAAACAAATTCGCCGATCCCTTTCGGGCCCCTCGGAGCAATAGCACAGGTATCCCTGGTCCTTGATTGACCAGCGTTACGTCGATGAATGATGAGGGGGATCTCGCGGGATTGATTGGTCCTCCGATGACGTATGGGAACGACAAACATCTGCGCTTGGATGCGAGGCGGTCGCTCGGACAACGGGGCCGTTCGTTAAGCCGTGGTTGAGCGAAACTCGGGGACTCTCCAAGCATTGGGTCGAGCACAGAGGGCGCTATTGATCAACGGTTATACGCGTGTGCATGAGATGAAAGGGGAGGGGAAAGAGAATTGGAGGAGAGGAAGAGGATTGGGGGAGGGGGGATTAAACTGATATCCTACGAGAGCGATGGATCGTCCTCCGAATTTCGAAAACAAGCCTTTCCATTTACGAACGAATATCTCGGAAATTGTGCGCTGGTTAGTTATTTACATATAGAAGTTTGAAACGGAAAATATGAAATAGGAGCACTCTGTATGTTCTCGGCGTTGCAATTTGTTATTAATATTATTGACGGCGGGAGCTATGCAAAATTTTGAATTTTATTAAAATTCGCGAATCTGTGATTAATTGAAACTGTTGAAAATTTACGGCACGTGCGATAGAATTAAGTAATTGCTTTGTAATGACAGATGAGATAATTTAATACTAATTGTTTAGCGCAGAATGAATTCAACAGTCCCCATATGGCGTAGTGATGCATAGCTCATGAAATGAAATCTAATTCGTTATTTGAATATTTAAACACCATAAAGCAATAGTTGTGATAGATATGCCCTTGCGTCAATAACATTTAATTTTTTCTTTATTAAAGCTCGCTGTATAATAGATGGAGACGGTGTTTTTTTTAATCCCTTGGTCTTAATATTATGATTAATTGTTTAAAGAAGTAACTAAAGTGCATTGTTTTGAGCATAAAGGTAGAATTGTAATTTTTAGCATTTAAATATATTATATGATAATATCGGGATTATGCCATTTTTATTAGAGTAATACCATTTCTATTTTGTCATGTGTGTACTGATTTAAACAAATGCTTAGTTTTGATCGCTACCATTTCCTAGTATTCATAGCAAAAAATGTATTTATTTATATATGTTAAATTGCCCTTTGGCAGCTTTATATAATGAGCGTAATAACGATAACAAAGACGATCACCAATGCCAACCATGGCTTCGGCTGGAATCGAGCTCGCGACTCAAGGGTTCGTAGCCATACAATCCCACCACCCTTCTACCAAGGCCAACAATATACTATTGCGAGCAAAACTGTGCGATCGATATAACAACCAAATATTTAAATAATTCCACCAATACAGTAGACATCATACTTAAAGATAATTAACCTCGAAAGTTCAAACTATCGTTTTAAATTTTGAATAAATGCATTCTATACATTTACATTTCTTGTTCTAGCCCGTTGAACGGTTTAAGTTATTAACTATGCAGGTAAAAAGTCTTCGAAGAAAGATGTCGACGCCAAAGAAAAGAGACTAAAATTAATTTGTCCATGTTCTGCGTATTCAGCTCGTAATGAAGTTGGGAAGAGGGCATTTTATAGAGAGAAACCTGTTATCGGAGACCTTCCCGTAAACCTCCCTCTCTTTGTCTCACTCCTCCTCGCCACATTTCTCCTTCTCTCTTGCTCTCAACAAAGACTTCCACTTTACCCGAACCCTCACCTGTAGGGTATGTTCTCCTTACGGTGCACTGCGTCCCTTTCCCGCTGGCGTGGAGTTCGGAAGAGTGAAGAGAGAGAGAGAAAACAAGCGAGAAGAGTTTCAGAGAGGAGGCAGAGAAAGAGGATGGGGACTCTAGAAAACAGCGAGACGGATAGGGAAGAGAGCAGAGGGATGCGAAAAGAGCAAAAAAAAAACGAATACGAGAAACTGAGATGAGTACTGAGGAAATGTGAGAACTGGAAAAAAATTATGAAAAGGATCTAAAAAAAAGGGTTTGGTGCGAAGGATTTCTAAAAACGTACAGAAACTGTAGAGTGAAAATGAGGGGATAATTACAGTAAAACCCCGATTATCCGCCCTAACTGGGACTTGTGTGAGCAAGAATAGTGAAAATGCACGGTTAACCCTGAAGGATGAAATTTTATGGGCAATATTCTTTAAAATGTCTGTTAAATAACCGTGCGAATTTCTTTAAGTAAAAAAGCAAGCCACATGCGTTATTCAAAACGACTGAATATGATGTCTGCGCATAAAGTATTATTATTTCATTTGTTAAATGAATGTCGAGAATCTTGCAAAATTCAATTTGTTAGCAAAGAATAATCTAAGTCATTGTATTTGGCATTTGAGCGCTGTTTATGAGCTAACGACGAACAAAAGAACTCATAAACCTAAAAATTAGTCAATTAAATTCTTCACGATAAAGGGAGGTTTGGATTGACGTTATCTAGGATAATTCCAAACACTACAGAATGCTTGGTCACCGGTAAATCCGCCTCCTGATTAATCCGCTCACGGATGATCGAGGTATTAAATTAAATCAAATCATGAATACAGGGTAATGGAGAGAATCGGAAACTGAACCGAGGAGAGGGAAAAGATTCAAGTAAGAATGGAGAGAAAAAATTGGAAAAGAAATAAGCTACGAAAAAAGCGATATAGAATCTGAAATTCCGGTTGAAATATTGAGCAGATAAAATAAGAAAACATGAAAATTTTCAAATATCTTTGAGGAGAACGCGAAATCAAATATCAGGATCATAATTATCAAATAAAAAGAAGAGGAATTGAAAACAAACAACTGTTTTAGGCGTTGTGTCCGGTGAATTCGATCGTAAAGTTGAAAAAAACGAAATAGCGATGGTCAGGTGGAGGAAATAGGGAAAGGAATAACGGGAGAGCTCGGTCCATAGCATAAACGCAAGACACGTCAGAAAGATCGGAAATGTACGCAGGAGGGATTATCTATAGGGGGAGGGGATTACCTATGTGTTTGGTGAGTGCAGGTGATGGGTACCTGCGAGCTGCGGCAAAGGCCTCACACAATCACTGAGCCGAGATGAGAAGTGAGGGTGGCTTCGCCGTACACCACCCCCTCACCCTCCCTTTGAATGTACACTCTTTCTCTCTACCTCCACCCATTACAACTATACCCAAAGCGCGTCCAATCCTAACACCCCACCCTCTCGCGACCTCAGGCCTTTTCCCTCCCCTCTGGCGAGAGTCACTTGTCTTCTACCCTCCTATCCCTCACCCCAAAGCCGACAACAAAATGAACGGAGACGCGTAGTTCGAGAGTCCGCCGTCGCAAAAAGATGGCACTGCGAGCGCATCCTAGGGTGGACGATACGTTCTTTTTATATAGTTTTTTGGTGTGCGGTCGGGTTGGGTTGGGTAGCGAAAAAAGTAATGCTCCGTGCGGAGTTGAAAAGAGGGTCGATTTTCATCAAAAACGGAGCCAAGAATCAGAGTTCCGTGGGACCCGGATGACGTAATATACACGTCGACGACTGCCACCGCACTCTTTCTCTCCGGGATTACAAACGAAAAAAGGGGAAACGAGGATGATTAAAATAAAACTGTTAAAATGCCGACCGCTGAGATTTTTTGTGGGACTGCGCTTGCCCAGCTTTATCTTTTTTATTTTAGCTGCGAATGTAGAGTGACTCTCTCTCTCTCTCTCTCGCTCTATTTCACTTCTCACTCTCTTGCTGGGGATTTTATGATCCTTAAACCTTTCAAACGGAAACGATTCACACCGCTTGGACTTTGGATAAGAATCGCAAGCTTGATTGCTATATTTTTTCAAGCGCGTACGGATTTACGACCCCATTCGCGCTCGCGTAATTTAGTACGCTTACTGAGAGCTCCTGTAATAAAGAGCGCAACGCATCAAGTATGTGTGTGTGTATATGTGTATATATATATATATATATATATATATATATATATATATATATATATATATGGATGGCAACAAGATGTTGACGGCATATAACGAGAACTTCGTTATATCGAGCGAAAAGCCCGTCGCCGTCAATTTGTTACATACACGGAATTTTATATAGGCTATTACGAGTATTCGTTAGAATGAGTATTTTTATGAATTATATAAATTCTCGCTATATCGAGGTTTCACTGTATTTTACACTTGCGCCAAAGCATATATCGCTCAATGTAATAGAGTTGAATGAAGATAGGCTGTTTTGAATGCATATATTATCGAAGGAGTTTGTCTCAACTTGAGGCTTAAGAAATAAAATTAGCACGCGATAAACCAGCTTTCACGATGGAATGTTTATGTTTTTAAAATAAATTCATATGCGTTGTTATGTCGATTTCCTACAGAAAGTGTGTTGGTTGCGCAGTTTCGAAACACTGTCACATAGGAGAAACCTATATATGTCAAAATAATTGCGGTGGAAAATACTTGAAGGCTCAAAGAGGAAGTAGTTTGTGTTGTGTGTGTATAATATTTATTTGCGTATATAATACTCATTCCGCGCGAATGCGAGGACTTCACGACGGAGTTTGTACTCAAATATCCAATATGTCTCTCGCAGAGTTTTCGCGATCCATTTCCAAAGGGAGTTTTAGTAATAAAAAATTTCGTTTCTTGCTCCCTTCTTTCAAATAATTCCGATGAAAAACGGAGAAGAGTTGAGCTGCTACTGACAAAAAAGGAAAATATATACATTACTCGATTCTCGGGCGTTTTGTTCTCATTTACGATGGCATCTGCTTACACAAACTCACACATACACACTTGCTTGAACGCAGGTTCCTATGGCTATTTGTGTCTGGCATGTACGTTTTTAATCAATTGCAAAACATGCTAAAAATTTATTCTTGACCGGGGCATTCTCTCGAATGTTCGTCGGAATGTAACTTAGTTACCGAGGTCTAAAAAAAGAGGTCGAGTTCTCTTTCTCTGTCTCTCTCGAATGGATGAGCCCCTTCTCTCCCCGAAGCCATTTGCACACGCATCATTTCCGATGCCACGTAGAAGGGGAAGGGAAAATAACCTGGGGCTTATAACATTCTCTGTTTAACAATCTATGATTCAATTTGTTATTGAGGTAAGATACGAGAGCGCAGTTATTAAAAGACCAGTGATACATGCAAATTCGACTACCAACGAAGCAAAGCATTTTAAACGAAAGATATTATTTTTCATGATCTACAAAATATATTCGCGCATAGTCTATTAATGATTTATATTTTAAGAATCCCCAGTTTGTATGTAGCACCACTGGTGTAGTGGTATCATGCAAGATTCCCATTCTTGCGAGCCATGTTCGATTCCCGGGTGGTATTTTTCTATTTCTCTTGAAGATTTTTTTCCCAAAATTTCCTCCATAATCTTGAGGATTAACTTATGCAAAATATGAAGTAGCCTTATTTCATAATCTAAAAACTGAAATTATATAGATTCTAAAATATATTACACCAACATGAAAAGAATACAGCAATACTGTAACTAAACTGGAAGACTTAAAAGTAATAGGTTTCCTAAAAAAAAACAACCAAATACATCCGCGCTATGTTTTTTAATACCTACCTCGAGGCTAAGCAGGGTAAGTTTATCATCCTCTGCTTAACGATTTATTTTGTGTTTCGGGTCGTCTCACAGCGTATTCGTGGAAAACTGCTGGCGTTTGTCTTCCTTGGAGACAGATGAATTCATTTACTGAGCGCTATTTGCCGGGAGTCAACACGAGCGACGAGACTGATTACATCCCGGAGTCTTCTTTCGTTCTCTTGAATGGTAACAAAGTCTATTATGCCTTAGAAGGAAACCACCGCGAGGCGTTGGCCAAAAATTCTGTTGTAATTACGAAAGTCGAACATTGACTACGTTTTTCCGCTTTTTTAAGTAATGTTTTCAGGGTTTTTTGACTTTGCGTCTAACTGATTTCACGTAAATTGTTCACGCCAAGTAGGTATTTTTTTAAATTCTTTGATTTTTGCGTTATTCAATATTTCACTTTTAGTTTCACGAAATGGCAAACAATTAAGGGTCCACTCAAGAGGGGGCGAAAGCTATTTGGCCTCCATCTCAGCCGGTAAGAAAACTTTGTAGGTCGACCTGACGTAAAATATCACGAAAATATTTTTAAATTAATTTTAACTAATAAATCGCAAAAACAAATATAAGTATACATAATTTGGTTTGAAATAATTGGGAATTTCATTGCATTTCGTTCTGTAATTATTATAGACGATATGTAGAAAATTTCTGGAGCCAAAATTAACGTTGCAGGAAAATCGTGAGCTAGAGAGCTTTTGAGTCCGCGGGCTTTTTCATTCATCGTCAGTGAAAATATCTCGTTTTCCTTTTTACTAACTCTATTCCATGTTCAAGAACTTAAAAAATACTTGTCACAGGTATCTCCAAAACCACAACAAG
Organism: Tanypteryx hageni; assembly: GCA_028673005.1. Classification (NCBI taxonomy): domain Eukaryota; kingdom Metazoa; phylum Arthropoda; class Insecta; order Odonata; family Petaluridae; genus Tanypteryx; species Tanypteryx hageni. The sequence continues at coordinate 40,405,517 of CM054112.1, read as the reverse complement.
GTTATGAAACCTGATGCGCAATACGGCTACAAAGATTCAGCGGTAATTCACCGAGAAGAGAGTGTAAAAGATCTGGAATCTATTTTTGGTGATTTGTCACTGAATATGGCTGCCTTTTTAGCCGAAATGCGCATCTGGTTTTTTATAACCTTGTTGTGGCTATTAGAGAGATACCTGAGACAAGAATTTTTTAAGTGTTTTTTCTTGAATTTTTTCAGCCATAAGACGAGCTCTATATTTTCCTGATGAATCTTTTCTCTGTTTCAAATATATACATGTTTTAGAATAGTATCTGTGTTTATGTATTTTTGCTTTGTAAAAAAATACATTTGTCTTCCATTGCAAAATCCATTATCTGTTCCTAATACTTGTTTGTTATGGTCGTTAGCCGAACTCTTGCTGCCATAACTGGGAAAACATTCTTAACTCTCCATAAATCCCCGCTCTTTTGGACTACTAATGGTGTTTTAACGCTTTAAAGGCGTTTGACGCGTTAGCTTTTTTCTATCCTTCTCTTTCGTCACTTTTTTCTTCCCACAGTTGCCTCACGCGATGCATTCTCATCATTTTCATTTCATCCTCTCTTTTTATCCTACTTACCTCACCGCCTTCCTTTTGTCCCTTTTCTGTGCTCTCTTCCATTCATCTCTCTCTCCCGAGTGTAAAACTTGTTTCGATATATCGATTTTCTCACCTATGACGATAAAAGACGCAGTTCTTTGTCTTTTTTCACTTCATTTTCTCCTTTCATCGTTTTACGTCTTTCCGTCTATTTTTATCGGCCACTTCCTCAGTCTTCCTTCCTCATTTCTCAACTTCCTCTCTTTTTCCGTCTGGTTTTACGATCTTGTGACGCGTCTGCGATCCCGTCGTCCTCTCCTTCTTTCCTTTCCTTCCTCCCTTCCTCTCCCACTTCCTCTGCCATCTGCGCCTAATCTCTTTACATCGTCGCCTCCCCTTCTGTTTGGCTTCATCCTTCCCCTTTATATCACTCCCAATCTACCTCCATCCTTCCTCAGTTCTTTCTTCATCTCTCGTCGTATTCCCTCCCATCTCCGTCGCACCTTCTCCAACCTTCTCCTGACCTCTCGCCGTGCGGTCTCCTTGGGAGGAAAGAGCATTAGCGCCTCAACCTTGAACGTCGACGTTTTGTGATGAGTCGTCTCTTCCTTCCTTCCTAAGAGCGGTGCGACTCGGTGCTATGGAAACCGTCCGGTTTTTTATTCTCCTCGTTTCTCGCCCTCTTGGAGTTAAATAAGAGCTGTAAGGAGGTGTAAGGTTTCTTTTTTTAATTAGCAAGAGGCCAATTTGCGCTCATTAGCAAAGGGTGTATACATAAAAAACATCTTACGAGAAACTTGTACATTTAAATCTCAAAGCGTGTAAGATGCAAACTCGTCTTGAATGTTTTTCACAGATAAAGGTTGGATACGTTTATGCTGAAATAAGTTACATTCAGAGCTGTTTATAAACTTAACGTACTAATTTTCTGGTAAAGTTGTCCAAAACTTTGCTGAAATGCAATTAGGTACCTGAAAATTCGTCCTCAGAGATTCCGATATGTTCATCTATTCGTTTACGAGCCAAGCTACCCGGATTGCCATTTCGAAGTTTATCGTCATGGTCACATGCAACTTCGTTTACGAAGTCATCTACAAATTCACACACAAGTTATATTGCAAAAATAACAGCAAAATTGCATGCATAGCTAACTGAAAAGTTACCTTAGGTGTTACCAGATATCTTCGAAGTTGCCATAAAGCTACCTTATAGTTCACCTACAAAATTTCCTGTGACGCTATCCGGAAGTTTATTATCTACGTTTGCCTAAAAATCTTTCTATAGAGTTACATTTTTTAGCGCAAAAGTGAGAAATAAGGTTTGGCCGAACTGGCCACTGGTTGCCGCCATAGCAACTAGAGCAAAGATGGCCGATGCGGCGGTCGTGTGTCGATTATGTTTTGCGGAGCTCGCTAACGAGCTCGTGCCACTCCACTCTGTTATCGCATCGCCCCCAAAGATAGAATGGCGCACGGACACGGAGTTAATTGAACTTCATTTTTTCCGAGAGATTCCGGAGTAGTTTTTTATTTCCTCTTCCTACTCTCGAACTCGTTCTCCGTTAATGGTTCGATTCGCGGGAGAGCTTATCAGCCGTTCCCTCTAATTGGTACCGCGTTTTCTTCCTGAACTGCGGGACATTTTCCTCGCGCCTCGACGAAAGAGGTTTTTGTCTCGTTCGGAGTGACGAGAAGAACTTCGATTTTTCCTCTTATCGTTTTATTTTTCCTATTTTGTTTGCCCTTGAATGACGCATCTGATCCATTAAACACGTGAGTCGCCGGAAGAAAAAGACCAAAATCGATTTCGGAAAGCCGTCTTTTCAGGAATTTTCCGATTTCAAAGGAAACGTGGAATGCGTCTAAATCGTCCCACTCCGTGAATGTTAAACCTATAAAATTCATTGTCTGACTCGGAGAGTCCGTCACTGCATTCCTAATTTGTCGTCGCGAAAGAAAGAAATTTATCGGTGATTTTATATGCATTCAGTGATTCCCAAACGATGTCGCAGCACTAGTACTAATTGTGAGGGACATTAGAGAAATTCCAGTTAATTACCTAGGCCCTATCCGTGCCCATGTCTCTCTTGTAATTCTACGCGTTGCCACAAAAACAAAAGTACTTAATACATATCACATTCCTTTGGAGGAAATACTTTTTCATATGATCAATAAGTACATGTTGAAATCTGCCAGGTTGCACATATAAAGAAAATGCTTATCGGGTAAGTTAACTTTCAAATGTTATTCAATCAAACTAATAATAATGTTAGGATTAGATTTTTCGTGAATGTAGAATAGGAATATTTATTTTCAGGCTATTTTTGAAAATTTCCTTTAGCCTATACAAATCTACAGGATGGTTCGCATTTTGTCCAAAAGATCCAATTTGTTTGTTAGAAAATCTTGGAACTTCCATTTCGACCAATTCATCGATTTTACTGTTGAATAAAGACCGAATTTCATTTTAAATATACCATTTTATATGAATTTCAAGGCATATGTTGACAGTCGTTAGGCGTGTACCCCAAAATCTAGCTCAAATTCCACCCATCCACTTGATGCATAATTTGTTAATGTCTCAAATGTTCAAAAACCACAAAAATAGAAACTTATCACTCGTTATATTACTTTCGTATCGCTCAGCGATAGTATAACCCGCCATTTCAACAATTGTTTTGATTATAGCACATCTTTTTACATTATTAATATATTTTCCGTCGCATTAAATTTACCTCCACTAAACTCACAAAACCTAACTTTAATTTGTTCAGAACGTTAACAGACACTTAAAAATAAGTAACAACTTCATTTATCCCTTAGGTTACACCACTGCCGCGGTGCATTCATCTTGCACCGCGCTTTATATCACTCAATCAGTAGAGTGCGTGACAGACCCTTTTCTTTTAAATATGATTTCCATTAATTTTTCCATTAGAATTTTCCACCAAATTGCTCAATTCCAAAAACGGGACTAGAAATTTGGCGAATGACGCCTTGACCTTTCGAAAACTCATCAATCTCATAATCCATGCAGCCTGAGAACGCTTTGAAATCCTTTTTCCGTTCTTTTCAGAGAGTAAAAAACAGACGTTCGCTGCTTTGTCTTAGCGTTTCGCAACTCGCCCCCAACCTCAGGTGGGGGCGCGCCGCGCTTGTCACCGCGTCTGCTTTCCTGCTTCGCTTTGTGCGACGTATTCGGCCCGCTTCTTTTGCTACATCCGTGCCGGCGTGAGTCACCCGCAGTCGCGAAAACACGGTCTGCGCACGCGCTTGAAACAAAGGAGCGCATTAACAGTGCTATGTATATATATATATATATATATATATATATATATATATATATATATATATATATATATATATATATAATTAATAGTTATGGCGGCGTCCATATATATATATATATATATGGGCACCGCCATAACTATTAATCCTTTGTCCAACAATGGGCTTAAACCTCCATTACGATGGTCCAGTTTTCCAGACGCATACAACAAGCGACCTCAATAGAACGAGTAAGTCCATAAAGAAAACATTATTTGTTTGGTCGCCAATTTATGGAGACAATCTTCCACAACACCAGGCTAATGCAGCAGTTGAATGTTTCATAATAAAAAAAATAAAACAAAATAATACAAGGCCACTGTCGATAGCACAACATTATTATTTACGGGTAAAACGAGACTTGTTTGGATTGAAGCTTGTAATGAGGAAAGTGACACTTAGGCTTACGCGTTCCTTGTTTTTAATGAATGCATTACGAAACCCGAGGAATGACGTTATGTATGGGGGAAACTGAAATCCCTGGTAGCATGTAGTTTTTGACATGGAAACCGTCTTTCCTTGTCAATTACGACATGCGTTTCTTATTTTACCTTTAAAATTTTCATGAATATAAATTAACCTCTTTTACTGAGTTAGCGCTGTATATGTACATACGTCTAAATGATTACTAAGCTTGCCATTTTCCATGAAATTTGTATTTTAATAATTAAATTTTATTATAATAACTTATTGCATTGATTATTTATTTCTTTTGCACCAAATTACATAATTTTGTCTAAATATTTTGTATTGACATGGATAAGTTTTTTTTAACATGTTCCTTCTAAATTCAAATTTTTGGTCTCGTTTTCCGTTTTTCTCAAAAAACTGCCTGGTAACCAATTCAAATTTTTAAGTTGACTTGCAATGCAATTAATTTAGTTGTCACCTGCTATTCGTGGCTTCACTTTTTTTAATCCCTTAATTTCGTATAAGATTTTTCCCTCAGGAAGGAATCGGAGTATTTTCTGATAGATAAAATAAAATCAACTTTGATTTTTTAAAAGATATCCTTGGTCTGGGGTTTGTAAAGTATTTCGGAATGAAATTTATTAAAGCTCACGTAATAAATGTCAAAATAGACGTTTTGCCGAAATCCTTTCATATTTCAACAGATTCGAAGAAATTGATGTACAATTAAGAGGCCCACTTCGAAGTAAATAAATGTAAATTTATTCCTTATCGACTGTAATGCTAATACACAGTGTTTTAGAAGACTATAAATCAGTGGTGCCCAAACGTTTTTCACTGGCAGGCCGCATCGTCAGTTGCAAATCGTTCGGCGGGCCGGATTAGAGATTAAAACGGAAATTATCTAAATGTTTTAAGGATCCATATAAGTGAAAATCATGTCAAAATAAGGTTTTTATGGTTGACATTTCAGTATTTAATGTTTTATTATCATAATTGCAATAAAATGTATGAGTTTGTGTTAAAATTTTCGGATAGGTTTTTCATCATACCCTCTCGGGCCGCCCAAAATTCATTCGCGGGCCGTATTTTGTGAATCCCGAATATAAAAGGTTCAGAAATACGTCGTTGGTCTCATATATATCCCCACGCTGAAGAGCGATCTTATCTGGAGACATAGGCATCCTTTCCCTGACCTTTCACAATGGTTTTTCTCTCCGATGGGCTTGGTTCACCACGATGACCGCGAAATGGTATTGGTTCCGAATCGTCGCCACACATTTCTCGCTCTTTCGTGCAAAAATTGACTGGATAATGGAAGGTTAAAGGGTGTATAAGGGTGATTTATACAGCTAACTTTTATGGCGCCCATTCTATCATAGTTTCCCAAGGCGGAGTATATTATCAATATCGTCGTAGGTACCTGAAAGTTTTCAGTCGTTATGGATTCATCTTTTTTAGTCGAAAAAACTTTTGCGAGAGGATTCAGACATTCCAAAATCGTTATACGTTCGTAAGTTAATGAAGGAAAAGGTTTAAGCACCGAAATAGTACCCTACGATTCACCGTCATTTAAAATATTAATGTTAGAAAGTCAAAATATTTTTCTTTGTAATAATTAAATAGCGTGGTTTTCCGCCAAATATGACGGGTATGCGTAAATTAAGTATTAAGTTAAAATAAAATTCAAAGAAAAAATAATGAAATCGACTTTTACGTTCATTAAAAAGTTACCAATAAATATAAAATCCATATAATTGTAAAAGTGAAAATAGTTATGTGCATATAAAAGTGTTGTGGCAAAGAAATATTAATAAAGATTTATAGGTTAAATATAATAATTCTATTAGAATTTGGTTACATAAATTAATAACCTATCGTATAATAACTGCAACATATTTCGCACGCTACTAATATCACCAGGTACAATAAACAATCTACGGGAAAAACTCTGAAAAAGAAATGCAAACCTCGTTATCGAACACTCACTAACACCGTATCAATGAATAATGGAATGTTTATTTATTCATTTCCGTTGCCTTTATTATTCATCGTAATCAAAATATTGTTTAAACTTCAAAATGACGTGGAAATGCCGAGAATATAGATAATCCCATTCAATCACACGCAATTGCACGAAACCGGCAACAATGTAAAAACTGATTTCTTGCGTCTCCGATAATCGACGAAAGGAATATGAAATTTCGTTCTTTTAGCCGCACTGTGTTTCGAGTCTTGAATTCCCACGATGGTTCTAAGCAACTTTAAAATGCAAATGATTAATACGCTGCACCCGTGCCAGTCGTAATCAAATGGAGAAAATAAACACTCCTTGAATCGAACCGATGATATTATTATGTACAATGACATGCTTAAAATGTGCGAGAAATGTTTTTCTGTGTATTGTGAAAAGATTGTCGAAATCTTACGTTCCATTCACTAGTTTACCGTCACGCGTCATATTCTAAGTCACAATTGGTATATAGGTAGGGGATGAGTATTTATATTTTAAAATTCGATAATTTAATGCATTTTAAACTATCCAAAAATAATTTTAACTACATGTGTATAATTGGCTTAAGCAGGATCATCAGTTGCTACTATCTCTGCCGTTTTAACGATTAATTATCGTGTAGATTTATTGCGTGTTTTCTGTTTGTTGTGTCGTAATGCAATTCTTAAAAGTTACACTTTATGGCAATTTTAATTTATCTCTCATCAAACTAAGTTTAATTACCATAAAAATATCAATAAATATCAATAAATGTAAGAGGTGAACGGCACAGATTTCATCTGGTAAGACTTGCATACGCACGCCAACGAGAAATTCATCGGACGCCTCATTTATTAATAACACTTGTGAGCGAGAGAAAAACAAATAATTTTATTTACCTTGGAGAGAGTTTAAACGAAAACGTTTATCCGCCCACAGGAAAGCAAGTAATCATTCAAACTTCCATAAAGGTTATCTCACGTCACCAGTTATTATTTATATTAATTTCGAAGTGTGCCTTCGTAAGTTCGTTTGTCACACTGGTACAGAATAGATGAGACTGAAATTTGGCAGATATGTAGATGTCAGCGTAAAAGCGTCAGGAAAAATCTAAAGACCTTTAAATGTGGAATACCTAGTTATGAATTGATTGATTTTTAAAATTAAAAGTTATCCATAAGAAACACATTGCGTCTCCATTTATATCCATGACATTGCTTTATTAAATTAGTTAGAATCAATACAAAGAAGAATGAATTAAAATGACAAATCATGCGGGAGCATGATTCTATTAAGGTTGCTAATCGCCTCGACATCCGGCGAGGGCGTGATTCTAGTAGGATTGTCAATTGTCATCCGGAGATACGTGAAAGCTTCTGCAAAATCCGAAAACCTTGAAATGTGGAATAGTTATTAAGTTGTTTATTTATTTTTTAAAATAAAATATTCCCATAAGTAATACAATGAGTCGCTGTTTAGATCCATGTCATTGTTTTATTAAATTAATTTGAATTTAGTTACGATCTTAGACTTGAGCACTTGTTCAGCCTTAAGTGCGAAGTATATTTTCTTCTCTGATGCCATAAAAATACGGGAATTGCTTAAATAGTTGAGCAATGAGAAATTCTGATACCGTGGAAACTAGTTCAATGCTTTTAAATCATATAATGCTTTTAAATTTATTATGGGCGGGGGAGAAAGTGGGAGCTATAGATAGAGAGAGGTAGAATAAAGCAATCATTTTATGACGTGATGTGAAGCAAAGATAAGATGAAAAGCTATTTTTATTGCGTTTTTATAATGATTCGATTATTTTAATATAAAAATACAATTAGATGCTTCTGATCATTAATTCTTAAAAAATATACAGTATTACCCGTAAAAATTAACGTTTTTAGTTCTTTTTCCTCTTTCCTTTCACCATTGCATCCAAATTGCAAGCACGCAGCAACGGGTATAATAGTTATTCCGTTAATCAAAATTTTAATTAACAGACAAGAGGAGATACATATTTCTTTAACGGACGATGAGCGACTAACCGCATAAGTATGAATGATGGCGCGAGATTTTGGGGTTGAACGTCCGCGGTAGCCACGGTAGGCTACTGCGCATTATTTCCGTAGTAATGGTTACGGAGCAGCGGGTTTGATTCACGCTCCAAGCGCCCGCGAACGCACATATTTTCAAAGTCGCGTGGTTTTATCGCGACGCATGGAAGGATTCGGAATCATATCCCTCGCTTTCCATGGCGAATCCATTGCGCGTCGCGGTTCCATTGTTATTTGGCCGGCGCCATCGTAAATTTTGGATCGCAAAATTTTCAGCCCAAAATCGTGACAGTGAAATGGCGCAAAAGAAAGAGTCCATTGAAATGGTGTTAAAACACTGCCGCATGAGGAAGCACCGTTCATATTTTCGAGTAAACATTGTCGAAAATATTCTTTCTATCTGCTTGGTTTAACTAATTCTCGCGATAAAACAAAAATCAAAAATATACATACTTCTATCTTTTTGCGTTGCGGATAATTAGATTCTTTTAAACGTTTGTGCCATTCTTCGGTATGTTTTACAGCCCTGCGAATATATTAATATTCGGTTTAAACAACGCGGATATCGTTTCCAAATTAAATTCTACCATGGAATAATGTCGAAAAGTAAAGCCAACAAAGTGCGTGGTGATCTTGTGATGATTTTAAATCCTTGGCACGAAATCCATTAACCTTCAAGTGACGTCTACATAATGGCAGCCGTGCTCCATTTACTTTAGAAAACTCCGAAGGAAATCAGCCATTAAATCGCCTTTCTCTGTCAAATATCAGAAACTATAAATTTATTAGGAATCAACATTTTATGCCTGTAACTCATATTTATTATCTCCTCAATATTTGGAAACTTTTTCCTGCGTCGAACATTTTACGGAAGACTAAGTACAATATATATATATATATATATATATATATATATATATATATATGTATGTGTGTGTGTGTGTGTGTGTGTGTGTGTGTGTGTGTGTGTTTCATGTTTTCGTAAGTAATTTTTAATTTTCCAGCAAATAGGAAAATAAATTTTCGGAGAGCCAAAATCCTTCAAATCGCCACAATTTACAATTATGGCGACATAAATGCAACCTTTCTTCGAGGTATTCTAAAAAATAACAGCGAAACTTTCCTAGAAAGATAGAAAAAATAATTCTCTTGTAGTCTAGGAAGGAAAATCTTTCCCACTTCCAATCGATAACGAATTTTATCGATGTGTACGGATACGGCGCAAATTATCGAAACAGAAAAACAATGCCGGGGTCGAAGGATGTCCTCGACGGTAAATATAGGAGACAGACGCATTTCCTTCGCTGCAGGGTAAATAAAACAAACGAGCCGACACGTGCGAATGAGGCTGTTGACGCCAGCGGTGGGTGTTGTAAAAATGAGACGCAGAACTTCGCTCACGAAGATCTCAAATATTGCATCGCGAAAAGAGTACGAATATAACAAAGGAGTATCGGAAATTTAAGGCCATGTCAAGCCAACACTTATGGAAAAAATATGTGTATACTATAACCGCTTGCCGAGGAAAATTTTTCATCCGAAATAAAAGGCTGCACGGAACGGCGATCGTGTTTTTTTTCATTACGTTCCGTTTGTGTGCGCGCGCGAGTAAGACCGATAGCGGTTATTCTCTCTGTCTCTCCGACATCCATTTCCACGGCCCGCGAAAACGTTTCTCCCACATACGACCCAGTTCGCTGCGGCCGAAATAGACCGCCTGGAAAAAAATAAAAGAAAACTTTTTTCGCGAACGTCATTTTCTCCCTTTTTTCATTAAACTTCCCTTCGGATATATGCGATCCGAGGCGCGGACGGAAATGGAATATGTGAAGAAACGAATCTATTCTCACAAGAAGGACGAATAGGAGGAGATGTGGTCGGAAGGGAAGGATAAAAACTGTAAAATGAAAAAAGATCCCTTCAGCTTCGTCGAACTCGAAGTGACAAAGAATTCGAACGACATCCTCCTTTCCTTAATCTTCTCTCCGCGGCCGCGAAAGAAAAACAATTGGAAGATCAGTAGTTGTTAGCGGGAGATATTCAAGATTCCCTGGTTCACCGTCCCGACAGTTGCGTTTACCTTTCACACCCCTTTCTCTCTCTCTCTCCCTCTCTCTCCCCCCATCTCTCTCTCCCTTCTCTGTCCCTTTCTCTCTTTCTCCCTTTCCCACTCCTTTTCGCTCTCCCTCTCTTCCTCATTCCATCTCTCTCCTTCAATTTCTCCATCTCTCTCTCTCCATCTCTATCCCTCTCTCATTCCCTCTCTCTCTCTGCTTCATTCTGTTCAGCTTTCTTTCCTTCATTCTCCCCCTCTCTTTTTCCATCTCTCTCCATTTCTCTACATCACTCTCTATCTCTCTTTCCATAATTCTCTACCTATCTTCATCATTCTCTCCCCCTCTCTCTCCGTGTCTTTCTTCATCTCCTTTCTTCCTCGCCCTCTATCTCTCTCGTTCTTTTCAAAGAGTTTGCAAGCACGAAGTCTTTGGTCGCTAGGCCGCATTGGGTTTGAACTGAAAAGACCGTAGATTTCTTTAATTGGCAGGAATACGCGAGAATCCTATAAAAAAATGTTCATCGGTCTACCGTGATTGGATTTTTTCCCTCCGCGATGCGAATTCAAAAGAGTCACGCATTAAGTTTCTGGAATGTCGAACTCCGTCGAAAGAAAATTTGTTTCGAACCACATTGAAAAGTGCTGCAAATGAATTGTTTTTCAAAGCACGATCGTTTCATAATTTTAATCATTGTTTTTTTTCGCCTACGGTGAAATGTTTGCAAAAACGTTTTTAATTACGATGTGCGATGGATGGAAAGTTGCTATGAATCGTGAAACTGACACTCTAGAATAATAACCTGACAATTTGAAGGAACAATAAGTTACAGCTATAATAGCAATATTGGAAATGCCTTAGCAATGCAGTCATCAAATCATTGTATATTTCTTTATTTTTATTGAATATTTTTATAAATTTTGTTGTTTTTTATCCATCTTGATTTCAGTGTTGGATTTTCTGAAGTTTTTTTATTTCACACTTTTATGGGAATAAGCCTGCTATGACCGGAATCGAACCCGGGTCCCGGTCGTAGCAGACTTTTTTCCTGTTTCAAAATTATTCCCAACATTACAGCTTATGCCTGTCTGCATAGGATCTTTAGATCTCTTTATTCCATCAATTTCACACTTTTATGTTAATTCAGACACTTTTTGAGTGAATTGTTACGATGAATTATCGTTATGAGAGCTCTTTGTTATAGTGATAATGCTAGTTATCTCCGAATTAATGCGCAATTCGTCAGACCTAAGGAAAGAGTCAATGGAATAATGTACCACAAGTGAACTCTTAGAAAATATCATTCCATATGGAACGGCGCAAGAAAAATTCTTTCCGTGTTCCTTCGGAACCTAATTTTAAAGAATATTTTTATTATTTTAATTACCATCGAAAATTATTAAGAGTGATATAATTAAGGAATGCTAATTTCGGTATATGAGAATTGAAATAGTCTCTAGAACTGAAATGTACTGCAGATCCTGTTTTCCAGACGCAATAAGGCAAACCAATAGACGCGTTAAATAGAGCGCATGCCTTGTGTAAATGTACGCCTTGCCAAACGCTGTTGGCGGCTTGCGGAGTAGTAATGTAAATCTAAAATGTAAACTATGACATAAGACAAATATTATTCAGTTTCAATAGTCGGAAAGAGATTTAACTGAACATTCAATAAAGCAATTATGGAGAAAATTGGTCCGTATTTACTTATTTTGTTGAATGTAAGAAAAAATCATGCACCTTGAAAAATAGAAAATGCCATGTAAACTTATGGGAAAATGTAATCGTCTCTTGGAGTCAAATCAGGGACTTTTTCCGGAATGTTTGATTTTTCTAGGGACCATCTCATAGGGGTTTAACGATAGTGCAAGTTTAAGCTCGTAATTCCATTGTGAAATGTACATAAAAATTGTGACCGACAGACAGACGGACAGGCAGACGACCAGACAGGTAGACAGACAGGCAGATAGACAGGCAGATAGATAGACGGACACTTGAGAATTATTTTATAAGAACTAGCGTAATTGCCCGTCAAATATGACGGGATTATGATAAAAGTATTCCAAATATATATTTGATTTCGATATGAAAAATCAAGTAAGATATGCTAAATGATGAGCCCCTTCCCTCCCTCTTGCCGTCCCTCTCTCCCTCCTTTTCTCTCTCTTTCCTCCCCTCTCTCTCTCCCTCCCTCTCTTTTGTCTCACCTCCCCCTCTCTCATTCACTCCTGTCTCAATCCATAGCTCTCCCTCTTATTCTCCATTTCCCTCTTTATCTCTTTCCTCACGTCCTTTTATAATTCTATACCTCCCTAACTCTCTATGTACCTTCCATCTACATGGAATGGAATCGCCCCCGTGGAGTCAAGCCAGGGTCATTTTTCATTTTTTCTTTCGTCATTTAATTTTTATATCTAATTGTAAATCAAACATTCCTGCAAAATTTAAGCCTTCCACCTAGTCGGAAAATTTGTTAAAAACGCGTTAAAAAGTGCCATTAGTGACGTCAGCCTCTCACACAGACAGACAGAAGTGGAAACTATTAGTATATGTAAGATTAGTAAGTGAAAAGAGGATTATACGATTTTTTTCGACAGAAGTGCACCATCAAATAATGTCATTATAATCTAAAGGTTATTGGTAGGCCGTATTGATGTTCACCAACTCTTTGGCAGAATGCAATGAAAGTTTCCAATACTTTTTCGGGCCAGATTACCGTTTCAATCGGCAGTTTCCTAAAGTCTCTGAGATATAATATGGGTAAAAATCAATTCTAATAAGGTATTCAGGTTAAAAATTTCAGTATTGAAGGTTATATTACTGTAAATTTAATAAAGATATATAAATGTTTGTGTTAAATTTTACGCATCACTTTCACAGAGGGACATAGTTTGCCCATCCTCGATCAAAACGAATTATCGGATAATTTTTACTTATATTGAAAATCCATGCACATTTTACCCATGAATAGCAGCGAACAAACCAACAACGGAAAGTATCCATTATATTAACTGAAAATCCAACAGATGACGAAACTTCTTTTTACCAACGAGTTAGCAAGACGATGATGTAGTGAAAGAAGGGGAAATTCGTGAAGCGGCATTTATCGATTAACTGGGCACATTACGTGTACATAAGGTACTCAGCGTCGCTTACGTAGTGTCGCGAACACTAAAAGGAAGGATAAACAACGTAGTAGCATTACGTAGTCAGTATTGCGCAGGCGTGACGATCGACGTCTCCCAATTGAGCGATCGTCGTTTGACGAACTTCGGAGAGCGTTTCGCTGCCACGAAGTGCCAATGAATTGCACGCCACGTTCGCTGTCATAGATAACGTCCTTGGAAGTCCTTCCGCGTCTTCTGCGCCGTTTCCTGCGTATCACGGTTGCCCTTGCCGCTGCCGATTCGTCCTATCAATGTAAAAATGTACACGTATGTATACGTGTATGTGTGTGTATAGAAGATAATAAATACTTCATTTTTATAATCAATGAATGATTTATTAATTTCACCACTTGTTCCTGGGGAGTTTTTAAAATCACCCTTGAATGTAATATATATATATATATATATATATATATATATATATATATATATATATATATAACAACTTACGGAAAAGTAAAGGTAAAATGAATATATGGATGTCAACAAGGTGTTGGGATGAGGAAACCCAGTGAGCACTCACCAATCAGACGACTTCAGGTTGGCGAGGCCCCGGGGATGTCGAAGCGACACACGTAAAATAACACAAAAACACAGAAACATCACAAACGTAAAGCTTTCGGAACTACTCCTTCTTCAGCTACAGAGAGAGAACTGATGGCGGTGACACTGGGTGGAGGCATGGGGGTGGAAGGGTAGTGCGGGAAGGTCGAGGATTGGAGGAAACGGAGGGGGTTGGGGATGGGTAGGGTGTTGGAAGAAGACAGAAAGGGTGTGAAAAGCTATCGAAGGTTGAGGCCTGGGGGAGTGAAGGAGTTTAGGAGATGGATATGCGAAAGCTCCCACTGACGGAGTTGGGGAGCCGAAGCATTGTCGGGGAGAGCGCGAATGACTCTCACTGTGAAGCAGTTGTTGAACTTTAAATTATGTTTGTTCGCATGAACGGCCACTGGCAGCGGTCGTTTGAGAATGACGCTGTTGCGGTGACCATTCATGCGGATGTTGAGGGGATTGCTGGTGAGGCCAACATATCTAAATATCTATATCTATATATATATATATATATATATATATATATATATATATATATATATATATATCTATATCTAAAAGCAATGACATGAACTTTGATATTGTATTTGAAATCAATTGTGAGAATTCTTATATATTTTGAATACATTTTAATCGAAAGGAAAGTAATGATGGCTTAATTTGACCGGTAGGCTTGTTTACTGCAGTGACATTTCTAAGGCGTGGAAGAAATGCGAACGAACATAAGACCGCTAATATTTTAATTAGCTTTATGTTTTGTCTACCTTGACGACGAAAGAACTTAGTAAGTAGCTTTTTTATTCACACTTTTTTGTAATCACTATAAATGCACCGACCATGCGGCAAATATCTTGATTAATTATCGAAAGGAGTTAATCATAATCATTGTCAATATAGTAATTTGCTTTACATTACAACCTCTTTATGAAATGTCGAAAAATCGGAAAAAATCGAATATAAACTTAAAATATGAAGGAGGAGAATGGAAGAGATAAAAGGAGGAAGAATGGGAAGTGCCTTAAGTTTAATATTTAATCCACGCATACCAGTCATATTGTCGGGCTTTTGTACTAGTTTCTTTTTAAATATATCCCAAGCAAGTATTTTATATTTTAATTTGATTTTAATATATTATTATATAATAGCATTAATTTATCCTTATAGTACTTCAATTTCATTTTTGCATAACTTCCTTATATAGGCGTGAAGTCCTATCTCGTAAGTCGAAAACGCAGAATGCTTATGGTATTATTATAACTGATGGATTTTTTTACGACCTGCTGATTCCCTCTGGCCTACGCGCAATGGTTATCAGGATTTTTAATTGTGTTAATGTTAATATTGTATGCTTTTTGTTGACTTTGCAGTTGGTAGTACTATAACTGCGATTAAATAAGTAAATATGGAGACTACGGCGAAAGCCTGTGTGATTGAGTGAGTGAACATGTGAGTGACATCAGGTCCCTGGCGTGGAGCAACAACCCCTAAACCTGTAAGTTTATAATTTCTATTGTCTTTTGCCTCTTCCTGATTTTTCTCCCCCCTTTTTCATTCTGTCTCTGATTTTGAATTTGACGGTTAAGGAGTTAATTCTATTCAACATATAACTGCGATTGATCTGATGTTTGTTTATACTTAAATACTGAGCATTCTTGCCGTTACTTGGACTAAAATGCCACCACCCGGCGTACGCGCGGGTTTTGTGGTATCGGGTTCAAATCTGGTGGAGGTCGGATTATTCAACCTGGGATCGTCCCGCCCTCTACTTGTGTTGTTTGAGATACCGCGCAAGTCAGCGCTCCGTCCTTCGGAAGGAACTTTAAGCAGTTGCTCCCCTTGGTGATCTTCGTATAGAGTAGGCTAATGCCGGCGCCGAGTTTCCCTCCTCCTCTGTGTCTGTCCGTTGTGTAAGGAATAATGGCTATAGTAATCCAAGAGACCGATTAGGCAGGAAAATCAGAATAAACAAACCGGGAGTACAGTTATTTGTAGCGCCGGCTTGGCAATAATAATAATAAAATTTATCTTTTAAAAGTATAATAGCTTGCATCTGGACTTGTATAGATATCACTGCGTCACCGCCCAGGATACAGCGATGCATTGTTGAACAGTTCTTCAAAAATGTACCTGGGTCATATTGAAAATTTGAATATCCGCCATAAATCTTGTTAGGGGCTGCATTCGGTCTATTCTCATAGCTTCCCGGGTATAACGAACAACGGATGACACGACCAGCTAAATACTCGCTCCCTTTCGAGAGTTCTCGTCGCAATAAGCGAGTTCGACGTCGAGCGCATATATCGATGCTTCCATACACGTGTATGCATTATGAGAGACCGTAATGGAAACGAGTTGTTAGCGATAGATAGTTTCCTGGCGAACGAGGTCGGAGATATTTTGCTCGCTCGCCCAGCGTATGTGCTTAACTAAACGAGGCCAGGGTCGGCGGATATAAACGTGCTTACGGAGACACAACCCAACTACTACATGCTCATCTACGGCCATTTTCGACAGCAGACCGCACGTACTACTCTCCCCATCTCGTCCTTTTGTGATCCGGTGGCGTTTTCGCCGCCACGTCGTCGTGTCACAATACTAAAAAAAGAGCATCGCCAGAAGGCCCGCGCTGTTAACGCGGCAGCTAATGGCGGACTAATGGCGCAAAGCAGTGTCGCGTGAGACCGCCATTACGCGTCACGCGTCATGTTTTTTTCTTCTTTCCTTTCTCGTTTCGTCCTCCATTAATGTGCATTCTGCGCCTTCTCGTGCTCCACTAGAACCTCGCGAGGTTTTCCGTTGCTATTTATTTATTTGTTTCTATATTTCAGAAATTTAGAAAAAATTAACGTCACGGCGTCGCTTTGTCCGCTTTTTTAAGGAGGAAATGAGAGGGGTTTCTTCGTTTTTACGTGAAAGTGAAAAAGGATTGGTCTCCCATTTTTATTTCGCCTTTGTTTTTAGTTCTGACAATTTCCCGTGCTTTTATCGTTATCTCTCTTTTTTCTACCCGTACTTCAATTGCTGTTAGCAAATGGTTTCATGCTGAAGTATTTTGTTATGCTCGTTTTTTTACACGAAGACAATAAAGCCTTTTTTGCCAAGGTCGTGACTGCTTCCATTTTGTCATTTTGAGTAGGCTAGCTATTATAATGCAATACCGTTCTATATTTAATACATCGCACTAACCTACTGATGATACATTAACTACCTCCGATCCTATTTTAATTTACAATAAATTTATTGAATATAGATTATATTAGCTCATAATTGAATGATCGATAAACAAAATTATTTTCATAAATTGTTCGAAACACGCGAATAGATTTTAATTTTTTTAACGGAGACACCCATAAAAATATAAATCTCCTAAATATCTCTTCTGGTCACATTCCAAAAGGGTTACTTTTCTAAAAGAGAGTCCATTTAACAACCTTCGTTTTCGGTCCATCATACGAACCTTGACGACCGCAGAAAAAACGTCCAAGTGAAGCGATTACATCGAGTCTCGAATATAAAAGAAAAACATCATTCCTGAATAGGAAATTTATAAGGAAAAATTGAAGGGGGGAGACGGAGAGAGGATATGGAGGGATGAGATGGAGAGAGGAGGGGGGAAGGAGGTGTAGGCGTTGGTTTTATCCGGTCCATTATCTCGTAATCCTCTACCCTTCACTCTTTCCCTTTCTCCCTCCCTCTTTCCCTATATCGCTCGGCATCAAATGGTATTAAAGGAAAGTGAAAGGGAGCGAATGGGGATGGAGGAGAGAGGGTCAAAAGATGTCAAGAAGACAACTAGCGTGGGCACTTAGTATCAGTTACGCCTCGCGTCCTCGATCTTCCTCCGCCTTCGACGCCCCCCCCCCCTCTCCCTCCCTCGCTCTTCCAAACACGCTCCCTTTCGTCTCCTCCCCCAACCTCTTGTTTC
Organism: Tanypteryx hageni; assembly: GCA_028673005.1. Classification (NCBI taxonomy): domain Eukaryota; kingdom Metazoa; phylum Arthropoda; class Insecta; order Odonata; family Petaluridae; genus Tanypteryx; species Tanypteryx hageni. The sequence continues at coordinate 40,387,480 of CM054112.1, read as the reverse complement.
AGCGGTTTCTTCTCCCTTTATCTCACTGCAATCTCTCTTTCTCCATCTCTCTTTCTCCATCTCTCTCTCCCTCTCTCTTACTCATCCCTGTTTCTCCTACTTAGTCCATTCACTCTCTCACTCACTCCCTCACCCTCATCCTCACTCTCTTTCTCCTTCCCTCTCTCTACCCCCCTCTCTCCCTCTTCCTTCTCTTACTCCAGCGCTCATATCCCCTTCTTCCCATCGCTCTCTCTCTCCCTCTCTGTCTCCCTTCCTTTCTCTATCCCTCTCTCTCTCCCTCCCACCCTCTCTCTCTCCTTCCCTCTCTTTCTCTCACCCTCTCTCTCCCTTCCTCTTTCTCTATCCCTCCCTCTCCGTCTCTCCCTTCCTCTCATCCTCCCTCTCTCTCTCTCTCTTTCCCTACCTCTCTTTCTCTCCCTCTCCCACCCGCCCTCCCCTCTCCACCTCCCTCTCCCTCCCTGTATCTCCCTCCCTGTATCTCCCTTCCTTTCTCTCCCTCCTTCACTCCCTATCACTCTATCTCGCATTCTCTATCTCAAACCCTATTTCTCTCTATCTCGCAGCCATTTTCCGGCGTTGCAACTAATTCCTTAACCCAGATCTCATCCTCCACTTTCATCCTTTTTCTTCCGCTTCCGCTCTCTAAATTTTTCTCCTCTTTTCTCATCTCCTCCGAAACTTCTGTTCGTTCCTTTTTCTCCTGTTACACATCTTCCTCCGAATTCTCATAGCCTTCTTTTTCTCATCATTCTCTATCCCACAATCTCCTTTCTTCCTTTTCATATTTCCCAATTTTTCCTAATACAACAAAACTTTGTCCCCCTATTACCTCTATACCAAAAATTTCATTTTTATTATACTTGTATTGTTATAAATTTAACATAAATTTCCTTCTGGTAACATGGAAGTTACGATTATTTCGAAGGGAAAATATTATATATCTCTATTTTACTAAATCGTACATAATTTTCTTATAATATTGATCGATACTAAATGCAACTAATATAGAGTATATCGAAGCAATTTACGAATCCCCAAAAGTTACAATGGTATTTTACTGTACCGCGATTCGTTTTCGTCTCTATTATATATTTCCTTTTCCTAGTCCACACTACGAAGTTCTTCTTATATCTCAATTACTTCTTTTCCTACTTTATCTTGCTTACGCTCTTTTCTATTTTTTCCCCTTTCGTCTTTTTCTTTGACTCATTCATCTCACCGCCACTATATTTTCTTCCCTTTCTCAGCGCATTTTTTTTCGAATCTCCCCTTTCTTCTTACTCTTTCCTTCCTGATATGTCTTAACCCCTTTCCTTAAATATCTCAGACCTCGAAGCAAATTCTCGCCAATTTTTACTTATCCACTCTATAGAACCTTAACCTCTTTTTGAAGAGTGTAATTACAAATGCAATAAAAATGCCGGCATCGCCCCGTTTCTACCCCTTTCTTTTTTGTTGTAAAGGTGGTGCATAAAAAATCTCTGACGAAACCGCTCTCTTTACGGAGATTATAATGCGAAATGAATAAATTCTGGGTCTACTTATCGATGGAATGGCTTCCCGCGTGAGCAAGTCTCACTTCTTTTTAAATTCGAGAAAACTTTCGGAGTAAAATCAATGCAGGAATTGCCTTGCATAGGTTTTTAGATGCACGGATAATAAAATAAGAGAAAATAGCTGATTACTCAACTAGTCGGAAAGTGTGTGCATTGGGAAACTTGTCAGTTAACGTGTCAAGAATTGTTTGTTGTGAGGTTTGCCTCATACTCAGTTTTGAGATGCATTGAATTGACGGCATAATTTGATTTTCAATTTCGCTCTTTCGAATTCCTTCAGGGATTCTTTTTGCGCAGTATAAAAAAAACGATCTTCCTTTAATACACCCTAGTTTATAGCACCACTCTTAAAATGGATGAATTTAAATTTTAGCCGTTGCTCTTGGTAGAACAAAAAGTCGGACTCGTTAAATTAACTTATTTAACCGATAATGCTAGATGGCGATGAATTTTATCTGTGAAATTTTTCCCCCTGAAATTTTCTTCCCTTGCGTCAATGCTTAAGGGAGGACACCGTCAAACCTCGTGATTGATTGAAACCGTGTCGCATACCAAAGGAGGAATTCAAATCGATTGCGTCACTGTTGTATCTTAATGGCTCGAGAACAGCGGCTGTTGACCCTCTGAGCACAGCGACGGCATATATCCGTCTTTATATTCTCACAGATCGCATCCATAAAAATTTTTATTTTCTCCTCTGACTTTCATTTGGCAGCTAGTCTGGCCCGTTTATAGGCAGGAAAATTTAAAAAAAAAATAAAAAGCGACGGAAAGGTGAATGCATGCGACACGGATTCGTCCCAAAATGATCGCGAACCGTGATTTCTCTCTCTCTCTTACTCATCCTTTCTAAAAAGATCACGTCGGTTTTTCGAAGAGAAGGCTCTCTCAGCCCTTCAGTTCGACATTCCTCATCGCTAACCCGTCTCCCCTCCGTCAAATCGAAAGTGGACTCTTCCCTCCTCACTCCCAAAGCACTCCTCATCGTTGGGAGGATTGCGTCACGAGCGGTGACGTCTTTCTTCCTCCCCCCACCTCCCTCCCTCTCCCCCTTTTACCTGCCTCTCTCACTCTGTCCCACCCACAAGCTCACGTCACCTCGTTATAATACTCGCAATGAAAGAGCCTCTTTGATAGGCAGCGCTTCTCTCATGGTATATCAACACCCTCTTGTCATTCCGGCTCTCTCTTTCCCCCAAATTCTGAGTTTTTTTTAAGTCTCTCTCTTTATCTCTTTACCTTCAATTTACCTTCATTCCTTTCATTGTTCCTCTCAGTTTTGACATTTTCCCACCTATCTTCATACTATACCATCTTTCTCTTTCCTGCCTTCTCATTTGTTTTTCTAAATCCATTATTTCTAAAACAAATCACTTAATTTCTCTCTTTCTATTTTTAAACACTCTTACTTGCTCTCTCCCTTTGCCTCAAATTCTTCCTACCATTCCCTTTCCCTCTCTCCTTGTCTGTAAACGTGTATGTATGTTTAAATATGTATGTATCTGTGTAACTGTGTTTTTATATGTACTTCATTGTGTGTACTTCTCTGTCGTTATCCTTCCAATCATAAACTAGTGCCTCTCGTAGGATTTGCAGATTTTTCACACACCCCCTTTTGTGTACAATTGGGTTTTTCTAAGATTTTATAACATATCCTTGGTTACTCCTCATAAACAGTATCTTTTCATTTTCCCCATGATAATTTTATATTAACACTTATATATGCATTGTTTTTGTAACTGACAATGACATCGGGTTAGGGGGAAGAATAGGCTGCCTAGTCTTAATCTCCTCCAAATATAGCTACCATGATGATTTTGTATTAGCACTTGTGTATGCATTGTTTTTGTAATTAACAATGATAGCGGGTTAGAGGGAAGATGAGTATGTCTAGTCTCTATCTCCTCCAAATGTCTAGCTACCCTCTCCCTATTCCTTTCCCCTCACCCCTCTCTCCCCTTATCTCTAATTATCCTCATTTCCTTTCTCTTATTTCTCTTCTCTCCCTATCTCTACTCCTCCTTCACTCACTTTCTCTCCTTAACACTTCCGCAATTTCCATCTGTCTCCCAGGCTCTCTCTCTCTCCATTCCCTCTTTCCTTTCCTCTCGCTCTTAAATATATTACTTTTCCTCTCTTTTCCTAATTGTATCTCAGCATCACCCACTTCTTGGTGTAGTCTTTCCTTTTCCGCTCTTGTCACTTCTTTACTCTGGACTTCTTTTTCCGCCATTCCCTTCCTTTCTTCTTTCCTCTCTACATCTCGTTATGCTTACAAAATCCTGAGAAGTTCCCACGCACATTCCCTTTCTCCCACTTCATCTATTGTTACTTCGCTATATTCTTCTCCTACCCATCTCCTCATAATGGCCTATTCCGAAACAGTTTCCCAATCCGCCGCTTCTCTTCCATTCTTCTCTTTCGTTCTCTGTCATTCGGTCGACGACGCCTCGGAATGTATTACTGGAAGGACGAAAGAGAGAGAGAGAGAGAGAGAGAGAGAGAGAGAAAAAAAGAGAATCGTGGAAACACTTTAGCGCGTCGTGGTTTTCTCTTCCGCTGGTTACCGGGAGTTGCGACACGGGGAATATATCTACCGCGTTTGGTTTTATTTTAATGTCGACGGTTTTGTTGGCGCTAGGAAGGACGGTTTTTCGCCTTCCGCGAGAAACTCGGAGAGAGAGAGAGAGAGAGAGAGAGAGAATATAAACAAATGAATAAAGTTTATACGGCGGAATGGGGAGAGCACGAGCTAGAGAGAGATTATGTGCCCTGCTTTGCTTTCCCTTCGCATTTATGGCTCTCAGGGAAAGAAAAGGATGTGAGTTACGCTTTCAAAGAGCAGCGTGCTCGCGTCAAAACAAAGCGGCTTGCGCGTTGCATTCTTCGCGTGAGATGATTTGATGCATCGCGAGATAGCTGCAGTTTTTCGACTGGTTATTAAGAGTGTGATGAGAGATAATTTACTGTGGTAATATATATATATATATATATATATATATATATATATATATATATATATATGGATGTCAACAAGGTGTTGGGATGAGGAAACCCAGTGAGCACTCACCAATCAGACGACTTCAGGTTGGCGAGGCCCCGGGGATGTCGAAGCGACACACGTAAAATAACACAAAAACACAGAAACATCACAAACGTAAAGCTTTCGGAAATACTCCTTCTTCAGCTACAGAGAGAGAGTTCTCTCTCTGTAGCTGAAGAAGGAGTATTTCCGAAAGCTTTACGTTTGTGATGTTTCTGTGTTTTTGTGTTATTTTACGTGTGTCGCTTCGACATCCCCGGGGCCTCGCCAACCTGAAGTCGTCTGATTGGTGAGTGCTCACTGGGTTTCCTCATCCCAACACCTTGTTGACATCCATATATCTATTTTACCTTTCCTTTTCCGTAAGTTGTTATATATATATATATATATATATATATATATATATATATATATATATATATATATATATATCCTGAAGAAAGTGCCTGCAAATGAGATTTTATATTAATTATGCCAAATTAATTACCTACGTATGTGCTTGCGTGTGTGGTGTTTCATGTTTATAATATCCGTATGGATTCTCCTTGATAAATCTGTGAATGGGTAGCAGAACCATATGAAAAAATTCTTTAATGTCCTTTCAAATATTTATTTTAAATATTTGTCATTTGACGATGAATACTCCGAAACTCCAAGCACACCGTCCCAGTAAATCGTTTATTAAGATAAATTGAGATATCTATTGTCATTTTAATGACTGGAATGTGAATGAACCTATTCAATCAACAGAAGAGGACAAAGTCAAAAGAACAACTATACGAACTATTAAAATCCCTGCCATTCTAATAAAATTTATCCATCACAATTAAATCTCTAAAATTCATTCGTAACCATCGATTTGTTTTTGTTTCAGTGACGTCACTCCTGTTAATTCCTTGCCAAATTACATTATTTCATCGTTCATTAGAATATAATGAGAAAACAATAAACCAACTCTTAGGCGAGTAGATATCGTGAGAAAATTAATTTATAGTGGGATTTTTTTCACTTGCAAAAGTGTGGGAGAGAAATAATTGTATGGTTATGGCGGTAGAGGACTGAAGTATCAATAGAACGGAAGAAACTGTCGCGGTATTGCAAAATTTATGGTAAATCGCAGTCCTGCGGCGTTATTTTTAAAGGGGGTTTCAATTGCGTTTGCGAAGAAATCATTCGTAGAGGGCTCTTGCTTTCAAAAACGAACCATTTTCCCTTTTCTCGGCTTCCGATAAATCACACCTCTCCTTCTTCTTCTCTCTTACTCACCCCCTAGGGCAGCGAACATCGGAATCAAGCCCAAATTAATAAACCCCTTTGGAGTCCTCTTGTCGACCGATAAATTACCCGTTTTCCGCTTGCGTAATGCCCCTTCCAACTCTCCCTTTCTCCTTCCTCCACCACTCTCACCTTCCTCTTCCTCCGACAACTCTTCTACTTACTCTTCTCCGCTAGTTTTCCTTCTTCTCTCTGTCTTCCTTCACCATTTTCTACTGGCAGCTTCTCCATGTCACTCATCTGCCCCTCCTTCTCTATCTCCATTTCTCTCTCATTTCACTCTCCTCTCTTTTCTCTCTCTCTCTTTACTCTCTCCGATCTTTATCCTCACTCTCCTCTTTTTTCCGTCTCTGTATATTCTTTTTCTCTCTCTCTTATCTATTTCTCTCTTCTTTCCTCTTTCTCTCCTATCTTTCTCCTCTCCCCCCTATCTCTCTCTTCTCACTCTGCTCTCCACCTCTCTCTCTATCCCTCTCTCCATCTCCCTCTCCACTTCTCTCCTCATCTCTCTCCATCTCTCTCACCATCTCTCCCTCCCTCTCCCCTTCCATCTATCTCTTCTCCTCTCTCTCTCCTCATTTTCTCTCTCCCTCTCCCTTCCTCCCTCTTCCCAACCTCTTTCCATTTCTTTCCCTCACTCTCACCTTCCCTCTCTTAAATGTAAGAGTAGACCTTATAGTCTAAATTTCGCCCAAATAAAGACATTTATATATCTTTCTCTCTCTCTCTCTCTCTCTCTCTCTCTATCCTTCCCTCCACTCTCTCTCCCCCTTCCTCTCCCTACTTCCATCAATCTTCCTCCCTCTCTGTCTCTCTCCTTCCCTCCCTCTCCTACATTCTCTAACCTCCCTATCTTCCTCCTTCCTCTAAATCTCTCCCTCCAACCAACCAACTCTTTCTCCTTTCCTCGTTCCCTGGGCATTCACTCATCGGCTACGAGAGGGCTCCAGGATCGAGGGAGAAGGGGAAAGAGAAGTTGTGGGGACGGTCTAAACGTGAAAGGGTGGTTACTACGATGACGTCACGATAGGGCGAATCAGTCGTTCGCACGACAATCGAATGAAATTATCCTTTTAAAGAAGCCATCTCTCGGAAGCGACGGATGATTCGTCCGCTTCAAAAAATCGCGACCCGTCTCCGATCGTCACTTGCTTTTCGTCCTTCCTCCATGATCCTTTTTTAAGAGCATTCCAACGCCGTTAACAAATGACCGTTTTTTCCTCCCCTTCCGAATCTCTCCGCTAACCGAAGACGGCGATAAATCTTTTCGCTATCTCTTTCCCGCGCTCGCGACGGCGATCATCGTCGTCCACTGGCGGTCACGTGACTCATCGAGTACCCCGTCCGCGTTAGTTGGCGTCCGAATTATGCGGCGTCGTCCCTTCGATTTGCATGGTTATGGCGCGGCGTGGGCATGAATACGGATGATTTATTCGGCGCGTCGCGTAGCGACGCCTCGGACGTCCCTAAAGAGCGTCCTATTATTTATTTGTTTATTCCGACATTTTTTTTGTTTCGCGAGACTGATGATGATCTTTTTTTTCGATTATTTGGATTGTATTTTTTTTGTAAATCGCCTTTTCGAAGCGCTCTTTGCAGAGACCAATCGTCAAACTCGTTTCGAGCGAGCGAATCTTATCCCATTTCTATGCGAGCCATCGACTGACACTCCATGCGTCATCGCCCGCTGCGTGGCATCGTGCCACATACACGCATTCATTTCCATTACGGAGGATATGCCCCGCTCTGGCTCGCGTAATAATTATTGAACGGCGATGGGCGTGATTCCGAGGGGGCATTGTAAAAATACCGGTGAGGCGTTGTTATTCCCCGGAGAATGAGTTGAATCATCTCCCCGCTCGGTGAATGACGTTTATGCCGGCTCATTATCTAGCATTGTAACTAAGGTTTTATTATAAATATCCTGAGGAGGTCGTATCTGCTTCTGTCCGGCTTGTTTTAACCTTACAGATGTTTTCCCGTAGTCAGGGACGGATGTAGGACCAGGCGTCTTAGCGACCGCATAGGACAGGGGTGGGCAGATTTATTACGTGGCGGGCCGCATTAACAGTTGCAGCTTCTTAGGCGAGCCACATAAACAGATGAAAATGCTTTGGCGGGCCACGTTAGGGTTCACATTGGAAGTTATTTGAGATAATGCCAGAGATACTGTTAGTGAAAATCAAAAATAAATATTATGTTATACCCATAACATCACTGGAAAGGTTTTCCGGCCATAACTTTAAGCTGCATATATGAAATTATCTGTATTTTATATAACGGTTCGCTTTCATAATGGCATCGCGGGCCACATAAAATGCCCACACGGACCACATGAGGACGGCGGGCCTTGGTTTGCCCACCCCTGGCATAGGACGTCGCATCTCTGGGGACCTCGCGTCTAATGCCGCGGAAGATTTATTGTTAACAGAGTCAGGAGCTTAATGTGATAGGAGAAAGAAATACATAGGTTGTATGTGAAAAGTCCCACACATCCTAAATTATGATGGAGATCATTGTTAACTATATTTGGCAGGCATCATTGAAAAAATAATTGTTTCCAAGGTTTCCGCGCGAATACTTTGGGCTGCGATTGGCATCGACCTCAGAAGCTCACCCACAAAAATTTTAAGTATATGCAACTAAATTGTTAAGACTTTGGTAGCTTATTTTCCTCCAGAAAATTTAACCAAGTTTTCGGAATTCGGGAGTGGTGGACTCCGCAAACCACTATACTCTAGGGCAGTGGTGCCCAAAGTTTTCGGCTCGAGGGCCACATAACTCGTTGATGCACTCATCGCGGGCCACATAGTTGACGTGTGCGTTCTTTGCGGGCCTCTCTCTGTGGAAAATAAGAGCAGAAGGATAATTTAAGGAAACTAAAGGGTTTAGTTGTGTGTCAATATTATCTGATTTGTTATAAATGAATTTATCTCTTATGGGGAAAAGATGGGTAAAGAAAATTATATTGTTTTTATAATCTTCTATTTTAATTTTGCTATATTGTGTCCTTTAATTGTTAAACTCATGGCGAGCCGAATGAAAACACCAATGCTCTAGGAGCCTAGCAAACCATTATCGCCTAAGGACCTCGCATGCCCTAAATGCACGCCTGCCCGGAGGTCGCTCCCGTGAGCCCTTCCAGTGAGTTTGCGACCGCCGAGGATTCGAAATCAGACGGAGTTTTGTTTTGCGGGTGCAATTCCTTAACAAAAGGTGCGTCCATCGCTGATGCTGAGCGTTGCAAAACGCTACTTGTTTATATATTACCAAAAAAAAATTCGCCGTTATAAAATATTCGCGCGGGACAGGTTGTCGGTCATTTTGTTCGAAGCGAAACAACCGTTGAGATTGATTGCGTTTGATGGAGCTATAAATTGGGAAAGGTTAAGTTTCTCTTCATGGGCAAAATGTTTGCGACAGGTACCGTTAGAAACGCGACGTGTGCAGTGTAGAATTCTTTGACGGAAGAGTAGGATACGTGTTGAATGGATTTGTAGAGATAAGCTATTTTAATAGTGATATTATTGTAAGAAACTATTCACAAGACAAAAATAAAATTGGAAAGTTATGGGCGTTTGTTTATTAAGATTTCCTGTAACAAAATACATTCGATGATCGATAGATACCACTGGATGATCCTTAAGTTTTTGGAGATCTATTGAATTCATTGGAGGAAAACAACAAGATAGCAATTGCAGGAGTCACTAATTAGAAGTTTCTCTAATTGCTCATTTACTGTACTAGCTTTTACTGATGCGATGAATTCCTAGAATAATCACGACTTCAAATTTAAAATAAAGCTCTCAGAATCGGAAGTTTCCTAAAAAGAGGTTATATATTGAAGATTGTATATTTATGGTAGATGGAGGGGGGTTTTGGACAGTTCGGCGCAACCGTTTCGGCGCAATGACATTTCGGCGCGGGTACTTTTCGGCGCAGGAACACAATTTTTCTGTTTCTCTGGATAAAACTCGAACAAAGTAGCAGAAAATATAACTACATAATAGATATATCTTGGCTTCCTGTTGGTAAAAATCTTAACTTAATGGAATATTTCTTAATACTGATACTGGAAATTGGTTGTAGGTACACAACATTATCTTATGAAAATAATAACGATAGGAGGGGAGAGGGCGGTATAAATTATTTACATATATAGGCGATATGGCTGTCATTCATAAACGTCGATAAAGGTCGAATTTTAAATTTGGAATTCGACGAAAATAAATAATCTTCGATAACTGTAATTGGGAATAAAAATATTAATCCTGAATAATAAATCATGATTTCTGTTAGTTTATCACATTGAATCTTATATTACAATTCTCAAACATCGTTAGCCGTTAATTCACAAACAAGACCGAATACACTTTACGTTTACAACGTCTACATTTTGTTTTAAGGTCATTAGATGCATTACTTTTGTGAGTACATAAACAGAATCTCTCTCATAAGGAGTTGAATTCGTTCCAAGGAAATTCATCGTTAAACGAAACTTCTTTGCATGATTGTTAATATACCAAAATAAAAATACGGTATGATTAAAGGTATATTATTTCTCTGCACTTTAGTTATTTGTAATATATTAATCTTCTGATCTTATAAAACTAGCTGCATGATTTCTGTTAATTTTCATAAAGACTGGTTTGCCATACCACCTCATGCCGTCCCATCTTAAGCACTACTTACATAAATGTGATTGTACGCTTCATACAATGTATAGAAAAAACCGTAGATAAGATTTAAATTCCCTTGCTCTCAGTTCTTACACTCCCAGGTTAAACTCAATGGAGATTGTTATGATTAACCTTTACATTAATACCATGCAGTCCGCCGTAAGTTGACATATTTGGCTAATATCTCAGCATCTTTTCAAGATAACTGGAATAACTTATTTTAATATTTTTATTTTACATGAAAGGAAGAGAATCAAATAACAAAGGAACTAAACATATTTTGAATGAAAATAGCAATTCCAAAGAGATGAACAATTTAATATTTACTGCAGTGCTGAGCACATTGACATAGAAATAAGGATAATGACAATAAGTAATTCACAAAGTAAAATGCATAAAACACGTAGTGGATAAGTTTACTGTAAAGGATATTATAAACAATCAGAATTACCTACTCATGTATACAAAACAAAACACCAAGAAACACCTTAATAATAAAGGCGGTGCTGAACGTTTGATTCCGGATAATATTTTTTAAAATTAATTTATACAAATAAACAATTTTAATATTTATTTCACCTTTATACCGCATATATAGTGATTTTATGCCTTTCAGAAGTTCAATAGTTAGTTAAAATTAAAGCAGACACTTGAATAACGACAATGAAATCAAATTCTATGTTTTAATTTAATGTCAAACATATCTACAATAACATTTTGTTATCTTGGATGCGTGAAGACTTTAGAATAATTTCATAATTGAAATTGGATTTCGTGATTCAGACATTAAGCGTAATCTTAGGAATTAGGATTTTACATATTACAAACGATATTCAGCTACGAAAACCGTGAATTTTTAGAACATGCACCAATCGGAAATTTGTTACATAAGGAAAGTAGAATAAATTCTTCGAGAAAAGGTCATGCAAAATATGCTCAATTCTGGTCTCAATGTAATGATAAAGTCAAATTCCTCCTCATTGGAAAGTTCGCCTACTTTAAATAAAAATAACCAGTGATGGCCGGGTTACTGGAAAAAAGTAAATAGGCTCAATTACAATTACTTTAACAAAATAGTAATTGATTACAAGTACCAATTATTTTCCTAAAATGTAATCAATTACAATTACAAGTAGATTACATTTGAAATGCACCACGACTGAACTACACATGAACTATTTTAGTTTTGTTTTCAATTATAATTTTCTGCGTCAAAGTAAGTTTGTCAAATTCTCAACTTAAAAAAGTATAAATTTTGCTCATAAATAAAAATTTTCAACCCTTGGAACTTAATCACCTAGAACTTCTGAACATAGTGGTTTAATGTTCCCATTCATGGAATCCACAATCCAAAATGCACTTTCTCCACAAAAATGAAGTACACTGATTAAAATCGAAACAATAAACTCAAAACATTTAAGTTACAGTGGTTCATTCTTTGTTCTCACTTTTATTAACACCAGTATAGCATACCACATCCTACTTTGCAACCTCATACAATGATTATGCGATATTAATAATTTCGACCACCTTCCCCCTCTCTCTCCCACCGCTAATTATTATTAATTTGCGTAGTGCATTTAAATATTGCTCATTTACTAAGCAATTTCCATTCGATAGACATTCATATCGCCTATATATGTTAATTATCTCGATCACTCCCTCCCTCCCTATCGTTATTATTTTAATAAGATAATGTTGCGTACCTACAACCAATTTTCAGTATCAGTATTAAGAAATATTCAATTAAGTTAAGATTTTTACCAACAGGAAGCCAAGATATAGTATGTAGTAATATGTTTTGCAACTTTGCTCGAGTTTTACCCAGGGAAACAGAACAATTGTGTTCCTGCGCCGAAAGATCCCTGCGCCGAAAGATCCCCACGCCGAAACAGTTGCGCCGAACCGCCCCATTCCGACCTGGAGAGAAAAATGGATTGCTCATACATACTCTCGACTAGCAAGTGTCTTGGAACCAATTCAAGATGGAAATTCGCTGTCAAGGAGACAAAGCGAGGAACAGCAATGCACGATCGTGCCTCCCTCCTCTCCCCCTCACCGGTAACCACCCCACCGTTACACTCCATTCGCCGACTCATGTCGGAGCACATGCACGAGCAGTTGCGTATGCTTACGCGGAATTTGCAAACGCGTCTGCATGCAAGAGCCGTGACTCTCTTTCCCCCTCCCTCTCACTCAACCTATCCCTCTCTCTCTCTTTACACCCCTCTCTCCATCTCTTTCCTCTTTCTCTAGGCTCTATCATCGTTTATCTCGTTTTCTCTCCCTTTCTTTCTTGCTCTCTCTCTCACTTACTCCTCTCTCAATACCTCACTCTTTCCTTCCTATCTCATATTTCCCACTACTCTTGCAGTCTTTCTTTCCCCCTCTCACCTTCTCTTTCTCACTCTCTCTTTCCCTCATATTTCCTCCATCTCTTTTACACTCTCACACTCTCTATCCCTCTCGCTCCTCCCCCTCTCTTTCTCCTTTCCTTTTTCTCTTTCTCGTTCTCTCTCTTTCCTCTTGTCCTTCTCCCTATCTTTCTCCACTCCTCTTTCACTTTCCCTCTCTTTTTGCCTCACTCTCTCCTCTCTACTTAAGCGTTTCCAAAACTTAATGCATCCGTTACACTTCTATTAAGGCAGCCGGCCTTATCAGGACCCCTTGATCCACATTTACCTGCCAATATATATAAAATAAATATAAAGTAAATATCGGTAGAGGAGTAAAACAAGGCCGCTGCCTATCGCCGACCCTATTCAATATATATGGAAAACCTCTAATGCAAGAAGCGTTAGAAGGCACAGGAGATCTCAAAATTGGAGGAAGGATTATAAAAACAGTAAAATACACGGATGATAAAGTACTTCTAGCAAGAAAGGAAGAGGAACTCCAGAAAATGATAAATAGACTAGTCAAATTCGGTAGAAAATACGGTATCGTAATAAATACAGAAATATCCGAGGTCAATCGAATATCAGGCAAAGAAGAGAATCTGAACATAAGTATTGGAGGAAAGCCTTTAGAACAAGTTTCAGACTATAAATACCTTGGAAGCATCATAACGAGAAGCAAAATACTACAACGCATCTTCAAAAAACTAAATAAAATATTGAAACTATTTCATGTTCATTGTGTGGAAACTGTTCTCTTACCCTCTCTCTCTCTCTCTCTCTCTCTCTCTATATATATATATATATATATATATATATATATATATATATATATATATATAGAGAGAGAGAGAGAGAGAGAGAGAGATTATATGTATTCAACTATATTGGAAGAAATTGAGCTAAATCTGACACTTATACGAACATTAGATAAGATAGATGAACAGGTTTTCACTTTAATATATGTTTTGATATTTAATAGTAAGACAAATGAGTATACAATTTTTTAACTAAGTTAACATCTTTAACGTTTTATTCCGAAAAAAATAGTTATTATGGACTCACCAGATATGTTTTTTCTTTATGAACAACAATGCTGTTTATCGCCAAGGGAACGTTTCAATAAAAATGCAAAATTTTGACAAATTTTCTAATATTTTAGCTAAATGCGAGCGAATTCGATTCGAAAACAAAAAGCGACGATAAGAATAAGAATCTTCATTTAATTTCCTTTAAAATAGTTTTCATCCAAATATCGTGCGTTATTTACTTTTAGTTTAATTTTGCAAAATAAAATAAGTCTACAAGAGTGAATGGTATATTTAAGATCCCTCATATGGGAAATCCCATATAGCGTTCCAACCAACCAACAGATTAAGGCTTTTATTAATAGTTTAATATATATACATATATATATATATATATATATATATATAAACACACAAACGGACACTATGGACGTCGAAGGATCCCCTCGCTGCCGTCTCAAGGATATTCCGGGAGGAAAAACGAAACCGGAAAGCGCGCCGTCGTGCCGCGAAAGAGAGGGGAGAAATAAAAAAGGTACACACACGCCCTTCGTTGGTGGTCATGGCCATCGAGGCGATGGACTACAAGGCGAAAGCGAAGCGTGTATCTTATAATACAAATAAGATTTGAAGGGAACTGAATCGCTCGCCACTTCGCGGCGCTGCATCTCGTCGATTTCCGGGTTTGCATTAACAAACCCGACGCGAGTGCGTTTTCACCCACGATGCCTTCCCTTTGTAGTTCAGCCGACACCGAATGGAGGAGGAGAGGGACCGTTTCTCTCTTTACTTTTGTTTAGCAACGTTAGGTATTGCGGTCGGCTCCGTCGTATTGCATCCGAGAGGTATTCTCTCTCTCTCCATTTCTGTAATTGGAACGCCAGATTCCTCGGATTGTGGCAACCGCGGGTGAATGGCGGAGTTCCCTCCTCCTTCGGTAATAAGCTTACGAGACGGTTTTGGGGTAGCTTTGTGTCAGTTATGATGCATCGCAAACGTTGGTATTCGTTTTCGTCTGGTTTTGCGAGTTTCCTCGGTGTTAGGTGACAACGGTTCGTTAACAGGTTGGAAATGGTCTTCCTTCCAAGCTCACTCCTCTCTTCAATTAAGCGCTCATATATACGTAAGTGTATGAATTGATTATTCTGACTAAGCTGACAGGCTTCTTTATAGGTAGAAAAATCGGCGAATGATGCAACTGGGAAAAAATACATTTAAAGTTTACTGACTAGTTTAAATGTGAATTTAAGTGCTTTGAATTAAACGATAAACATTTGCATATAGTATAGAGATGCTGTAATGGCAATTGAAATCATTCATTTGATTGGTATAGGTAATTAATTATTAAAGTTAGTGAGGGCAATTGATTACAATGTTTCGCCATTGCGCCGTAATATAATAATGACGAAACATGCCTTGCATAAATTTTTATCTTAGAGGAAACTATTATATTTCGATGCTCAATATCATCTTCTTACCACTGGTTGCAGAAAGAGATAAATCTATAGATAGCATATCAAACGAAAAAAGAATTTTTGAAAATAAACTCATTGAAATTAAAAAAGCACTGAGATTTTTACCTTGAATACATTTAAAATACTGTAGTAATGATCTTCGAACAAAAGTTGTTTAAAAAATAAAAAGTGATTAATTTTTCCGTGGGGTAGGGTAGGATGGTATATTTGGAACGTTTCAAATTTAATCGGGAATTACAGGCGGTCAAATTTTTTTTTAGAATTCGGTAATTATATTTCATTGCATTATGGTGTTTTAAATTATAAAATATAATCCTAAGTTTTAAATATCTTCTTTATTTTAAAATACACTAATACACAATAATAAAAAACATTAGTTTTACAAATATTGTGGGGATATTTGGATCGCATATTTTCTTGTAAAAAAGCACTGAAAATTAGTCTTATAAAAGATAGAGACTATATATAAACAACGCATTACATTTTCTGACCATAGTCATTCGTATTAATTACGGATTAAAAAACATTCTCCACACTTAAATCGTTTATGTCCAGCAGCCCCTACACACAGCTCATGGTACCATGTTTGGCATGTTTCGCAGCTTATCCAGTCACCTTTTGTGAGAGATTTCGGACAAAAATACTTGATTCCGCAGAAGCCACACGGTACATCATCTTCCGATGTTTTGTATGAAGATTCTTTACTTGGACTGGTTGACTCCATTAGTTTTCTTCTTACACGTTCTCTTACTTTTCTTGAAGAACACAAGATCTTTTATTTATTTATCTACTATCAGAAACGCCCGGCTTCGCTCGGGAAAGAGTTTTCATTTAAGTTGCAAACGATTTTTATTATTTATTATTTTTATTGATATATCACTTTTGATGTCATATTACCATATAAATAATACAATAGATTTTGAAATTTACTTACTTTTGCTTTTCGGTATCCCAAGTTTTGAATTGCTGGTTTAGGGGTTTGGGAGCTGAGCCCCTACAAAAAAGATCCAAACTTTACCAAACGTTCCCCATTCCTTAATTACGCGAGCAATGGTTACATTAACATTTACTATTTTATGTATTGTATTGTAAATTTTTACCATTAATATAATTACGCATTGATGTCTTACTTAATATTTACATGGCTAGATGCATCGAAGCCTATAAAGCACCAATGAAATTATTGGGTCGAGTGAATAAAAAATAAGCAAATGCTTAATTTGGGGTGAATAAAAAAATAGCATTTGCTTTTGGTAGAATGAATAAGCATTTGCTTATTTTTAGGAATTTTCTTAAGCATTTGCTTAAAATTGTGTGAATAAAACCGAGCTTTTGCTTAATGCTTAAACTTTTTAAGTGAGGTAAAGGGCTTGCTAAAATATTTCTAAGTACTCAATTTTCATGATAATTGATCCTAAATATAAATATGGCAATTTATGGTGACACGAAAGGTTAAAAAATACGAGAAAAGTTTCAACAACCAACGGTTATAAAAATTTATATCGTTTCTCTGAAGAAAATGTTAAGTACCTATATTTCAAAACTGTTACTCGGAGAATATCAAGAGAGACGTGGTGGCGTACTGTCTTCCAAACAGAGGATAGAAATATTTTTAAGGTACTTAAGTGCTCCCGGATTTCAAATCGGAGTCGGGGAAGATCACCACGTACAATGCACAACAATATGTAAGACAGAAAAATTTGTGGCGTCCAAAATCACTATAAAGGCAAATGACTGGATAAAATTACTATAACTAATTGAATAAAAATACACCCATGATTTGTGATATTATGGAATTCAGTTATAAAAGAATTAGTTTAAAAAAATATTAATTAATTTTATAAAAAAATATTACCCAATATATTTATATTTTTAGTTTGAAATTCAACTATGTAAAACTTTAAATGTAAACAAAAACAAGTGAAGGAAGAGTTGCAAAGAGCTTTCTTCCGTAAAATTTAAGCATTTGCTTACAACTGAGTAGCAAATGCTTATAAGCAAAAGCAAACTTTTATTCACTCAATATGAAGCAAATGCTTTTAGCATTTGCTTATGCTTTTAGAAAATGCTTTTGCTTTTACTGTTTGCTTTAAGCATTTGCTTAATTTTTATTCACTCGACCCATTATGTCAATACTATTAGCCAAAACGTAAACAATAAAGAACATCTTGGTTACCGCACAAATGTAAATAGATGTATCGATTTATGTTGCGATAAATCTTTCAATGTTATAATATTCCTTAAAAATCATTTGACTCACTTTAAAAGTACTTATAGACTATATTTAGGGATGAATCCATTTGTACCCTTTATCTTGGCGTTGGCTATTCTTTCTCTACGGCGTGGATTTTTCGCAAATTTGGAACTCCGATCTCGTATCCTTAAAATCCAAAATATCGGGGTTTCGGATTTTTCCTGTGAATTGTGAGCTAAAAGCTAATTTCAATTTCAACTTTCTAGGTTTTCTGGAAGTGGGTTAAACATTTTGAACACACAAATATACATCCACTCTGTTTTATATATTAAGATAAGCAATCGACTTACAGCACGAGATCCATTACAGCTGATGGAACTATTAAATAAATTAAATCGGTGAGTAGCATTGTAGATTCTCAAACTTCAGTACTGTCAATATCTTTAATAAATAGTCTTATTTAAGTTCATACTTCTCTTCACTTTTTATATACATATCCACCATCATCATAGGTAGTCTGTCCGTAGACAGGTCCGTGATTATTCATGGTTAAACCTGGTTCTCAATATACTCCTGTTTTCCGCTGTCCTCTTCATATCTTGATAACTCTCCCTTTCAAATCGTCTTTCAGCTGAAAACTTTTCCTGGGTCTTTTCCCTTTTTCCATCTAGTTTTCCTTGTAACACGTCTTTAATTATACTCTCTCTCTCCTCAGGTAATGCCCAACCCAGTTTGAAGAGGACAGCGGAAAACAGGAGTATTCGGAGAACCAGGTTTAACTATGAATAATCACGGACAGACTACCTCTGATGATGATGATGATATATATACACGTAATTATTTACTGGAAATTTCGTTAGTTTTTCAATGCTATAATTGATATAAAATAGTCAATTTTTCTCTGTCACAATCTTGGCCACCTATATCTATGATGCGGAGAAAAACAAATTATGCAAAAGTGAAGTTTATCGTATACAATGACCAAAAAAATTCCGTGAAGTTGATCTCCACGGCGATAGAAGAAAAGCTGTTGTTGGGTCTCGCGTCGAGTCACTATTCACCAGCAAGAGAAAGGTACTCATGTATGTATATATTTATACACATACAGTGAAACCTCAATCTATCGTTTTTGAAGGGACCGAGAGAAGAAATCGACGTAAACGGAAAAGGACGTAAAAGTTCAAAAAACATGAGAACAACAGAAATGACCCTGCTGAAAATTATGTGCATCTTCAAGGAATATTAATACTTACACAAAAATCAATCGAATATTTCATCGAACCAATGTTGTGTCTTTCGTCCCTAAAAGAATGTATGTACCTACTATGTAAACTGAACGATACGTCGGGGAAATCGACGTTGGTGTACGTGGTTACATAGAGAGGAAAATTGAGAGACGAAGATGCGGAGGAAGATATAAATGGAAACAAAGAAAAAAATGAGAGTGAGATAACAGTGAGATGGAGAGAGTTGCAGATATTAAGATTAAGGGAACTATGTCGCCACTTCAAACTTCCCACTTTCCCTCTATCTTTCTCTATCTCTCGCTATACACAATTTTCTTCTCCCTTTCACCTTCTCCTCTTACCCCGTCCAAACGTATAATTGAACTCATCCTTTCGGAGAGGAAAGAGATAGGTAGAGAGAGAATGAAAGGGAGAGTGAGGGTGAGACACGAGAGGCCATGGGGAGTGTCACTAGGGACCTTAGCAGTAGAGAAGGGAGGAAATGGGATGTTCCACTTATTTTCCCTTCTCTCCCCTCTCTCTCCATCTCCCTCTCTTAATAAAGGGTTTGCGATTAGATAAGGAGGGAGAGAAAGGGATATAGCACCTCCTCTAAAGCTGAAGGGAGAGAGAGAATATAATGTAGGTAAGGGATTGTGCCTTGTTTGCCACGCGTTTGAGATTCGTATGGCCCAAGGGCCTTCTTCCACTTCGGGAACTTCTTCTCTTTTGCTCCACTATATCTCCCTTCTCTCTCCTCTTCTCCCTTTCTCCCATCCCTCTCAGTCTCCCTCAGGATGCAGTAAATACCGGTCCTTATTTTCCTTCAAACTCTCTCACATGTCCCACACCTTCTTCCTACCCTCATCACCTTCCTCTCTCTCTGCTTCTTCAAAGACCCATTCCCTTCGCTCTATTCCTCCGACCTCACATCCACCTCTTCCTCACCTTATCTCGCCTCCCTTCTCAAAGAGGCTCTTCATACCTCGGCGCCGAAGTCTGTTTACATTTATGGCCTCCTTCCCGTCGTCGCCCACCCGTTACACAATGGGAAGGCTTCGCGACATCTTCTCACATTCGCGAGTAATTATCGCAGAGCAAAGACGTTTTAATTCGGTCATTTCGTCGTTTTCGATGAATAAAGTCGGAACATTCTATATTCAGATCGTTAAAAAAATGACTCGACTTCGGTCCAATCGAATGACAGATGCGCATTTGTTTCGAAAGTAGTTGTTACCTGGAAAGTAATCCGAAAAATTATCCAGCACTCCAGGGGTTCCGTCGTAAGGATGTATCTCTGCCAAAAAATAGGAATTAAGAGGTTGAACCTTTCTTATCAGGAAAGTTCTGTGCCGGAGGCGTTTCAAACTATCATGTTTTCCGAACCACAGTTATTGTACACTCTACCTTAGTAACAATTTTATGTTTTTAAGACGCGGATATGAGTAATTGAAGCATTGTAAGATATTAAAACATATAAAATGTTATAAAACAATATAAAATTATATAAAATATGAATATAAAGTATGAATATAAAAATATTGATGGAATAAAGCGATCCGATGATCCTAGGCAGACAGGCATAAGCTGTAAAGTTCGGAATAATTTTGAAACGAAAAAAGTCGGCTATTACCGGGAATCGAACTCGGGTCTTCCACTTGCCGGGCGGATATTCTACCACTGAACTATCGTAGCGGATCAATTTTCTCATTTCTGAACGCGGATGTTTTCTTCACGATAGTTCAGTGGTAGAATATCCTCCCGGCAAGTGGAAGACCCGGGTTCGATTCCCGGTAATAGCAAACTTTTTCTCGTTTCAAAATTATTCCCTATGAATATAAAGGAAAAGAAAATTGCAGCTATTTTGTAATTTCTACTAAAATTAATTGTTTAATATATGGGAATTTTATTCCCTTTTAATAATGGGAAAATTTATCTAAAACTATCATTGTCTCTATCTGAATATAGTAGATATAACTTCGCTAATAAGGGCGAGTAAAACTGCGGACGTTTTTAACACTTTAAAAAATTCTTTCTTAGACTGTGGGAACAGAGAGAAGGGGAAAATCAAAATGCCATCCAAGCCACATTTCCGAACCAAGGATGTTTTTTTGGATTAGTCAAAATTCTGGAATCATTACGAATCAGGGGTGTTTCTGAACCACAAGAATCCCTTGCTAACGCAAGAGGTGAATCACGTTTTCTTAAACATTTTTCATGGTTCTGTTTTGCCTCGCCATTTGAGAAGGTGGAAACCCGAACCGTTGGAACGTAGATCCTGACAAGACTTTCCCATTTGTGAAAACATTACTCTCCTAGCTTAAGAAGTGTGGCTACAATCCCATTACAAAGTTTTGAATTTCCTGAATTTGTAGCCACGTACCGAAAAAATCTATGATCTATTTGGAAAATCCAATCGGTGGAAAATTCATAGATTGATAATTCAAAAAGAATATTCCTAATGAATATTCCTAATACAAAAAAGTTGATTGACTACAGACGGACAAAGGGACAAACAGATGGACACACTGACAAATAGACGGACAGATAGAGTGATCATATTAGCACGTTTTATTCTTTTGAGAAAACGTGCTCAATTTATCGCCTGTTATAACTATTTTCAGATCTTCTTTATTATTCTTTATATATTTATTTTGTTTATTTTCTTCTTTTTTTAATTTTAATTTATATGTTATCTGTTTTTTTATATTACCTACTTTATTTATGTTACATTGTTTGTGTCATACTTCATTTTTAGGCTGGTTTCCAAAGGAAACAACCTTATAAAATGAACCTGTCTGTGTGTGTGTCCCCTACTAACAACTTTTGCATCAATGGACCGATTTTCATAAAACTTGGTATGAGGCTCATGCTGCCAGGGCTAACTTCCGGGCTGTATTTTATTTGGCGAAGATTAAAGACCCGGGTTCGATTCCAGGATTTTTTTTCCCTATTTGTTTTACATAGGAAGTCTCAAATCCATCGTTCAGAGATATTTTCTTTGATAAACTTTAGAATATCTTGAAATTGTGATATCGGAGTGAGGTTTGTACAGCTCTAAGGGGAAAAGAATGTAGAATATAATTCTTACCATGGAATTTTGATAATTGATGGAAGTTTCTTGAATTTCTACTAAATCATAGCATTTTTGTGTTTTAAATCGCATTTTATCGGATTATTGCCGCGGAGACGATTATTACCGAACTAGGCTTGAGCATAGAAGAGTGAACAAATGGGTTATTTTCTTTTCCTCCCGACTACCCTTCAGAAATGGACAGTTGATCCGTAAATATTAGTGTATAAACAGTAACATTTATTAAATTCGTTTATTTAAAAATTACATGCAAAATATAATGTAAGAAAGAGATTTTGACATTGCTTTTAGTATTTTAAACCTGATAATACTCTATTAGAGAGAAATGGAGGCAGCGATTCAGTTAAAACCTGTCTTCGGACAGAAGCATGATGATGATGAATGCTCTATTAATTTTTTTCCAATTTTTCTCTATCATTGATAAACTATGAATTACAAATGGTATTTATGGTATGAGAATTTCTTGGAATGACTAACACATACTGAAATATTTCCTGTCAATATAAGTAATCAATTCGGGACATCAACTTCGGAAAACCAGCCTTCATTAGTCCTGGTTTGGACTTCTTGTTATGATATTCAGGGTAATTGGCCTTGTGCTGTTTCTGAATTCTTGCTAATAAATAAATAGATAAATATTACTTCTGATACATTTTTTAAATAAAAATGAGATGTAGATGTATAATATATAATGTAGATGTATTCAACCAACCTTTAAAAACCTTTATCTCCTCTGTCTTCTCCCCTTTACTTTTTTTAATTTTCCTTTTGTTTGTCATTAATTTATTTTATTTTGTTTGTCTCTTGAGTTATGTACTTATGGATTTTTGGTTGTAGATTTCACTGTAAATTGGCCTTTGTACTGTATGTGAAATATTTATAAATAAATAATCATGTACCAAAGAAACTACTCCCTTCTTCGTCGTCTTTATCTCTCTTTGATCTCTTTCTGTCCAGGGCACTTTAAATTGAATTTAAAATTTTAAATGGCAACGGAGTTGTGACGTTAGATAGCATGTGCGCGATTACATCTTAGGAGTGCAAATTTAATTCTTTGTCATTCGTCGCTTCGCTTGGGGAATCTTTCATTTTTAATTGCGATTAAAACAGAAATTAAATACAACGGCCGCAAACGAGTCAGATGTTTGTTTCGAATGCGACTCGATATTGAAATATTTGCTTTAAAAATATTAAATTCCTTAAATTTATCAGAGGTCAATTAAAACAAAAAATAGCGTCTCTTTTGAAGTAAAAGCAAAGACGTTACTAGAAATGTTTGTGTTATTTTTAAAGAGCTTAAATTTATTGAATAATTAGCCGTTTTCGATCAAAACTTCTAACTGAAGTTGAAATATTTGTCAACAAAAATTGCTTAATTTTAAAATATTAGACAAAACCTCATAACACTAATTATTAAGAATTTTTATCCGGAGAAGCGTTCATTATTTGAAAGTCTAAAAATTATGAAAATAAAGTTGTTTCTTTTCCTATCACAACCATTTTCATCAGCTTATATCCTTTACCCGTCCGGACCATTGTCTCTTCTCTCCCTTAATTTCCTTTCATTCTCGATTCTTAATCACGATTTCGTTACGTAATTAACTCCCTCCCTCTTTTATCGCATATGAAATCTCACGTATATTCCCATTCTCTCATTTTGTTTCATTTGCCCCGTTTGTGTCGTTAGCCACTTTTTTCTCCCTCCTCTCCAATTTAGTTTCATTAACTCTCTTCAGTCTTTCCTTCTTCGCTTATTCAGCGAATAATCGTGTTTTCCTCTCGCACATTTTTGGATCAACGGTTTGTTTCTCCTTCGCTAAATCTCTTTCCACTTGTCGCGATTCATTTCTCTCACCGGGCGTACATTTCCAC
The DNA here is from genome assembly GCA_028673005.1 of Tanypteryx hageni. Lineage (NCBI taxonomy): Eukaryota > Metazoa > Arthropoda > Insecta > Odonata > Petaluridae > Tanypteryx > Tanypteryx hageni. Next base: position 40,363,639 of record CM054112.1, on the reverse strand, counting down.
TCTTCGTCTTGACGCCGCCGCCGATGGAAACTGTAGTGGGGGTAGTTGAAGGAGAGGACAAGTGGAAGGGAAAGGGAGGAGGGGAGGTTTGCTTCTAAGGAAGAATATTTCCTGTCTAGCACGATTCTAATACACATCCACCGTTGGCTGGCTTTGGTCGCCAAAGCATTTCCGAATTCACTCGAGAAAGCATTTCCGCCTCATTGAGTACGGCGTCGCAAATGGAAAATATTTCAGACTACTGAATCGTTAATGCGCTTTTTATAACGTTAAAGCGCCCTCTTTGCGCGCGCTTCGGTTCCTCTCTTCACTGCAGGTGACGTGACTGTTTTTTCTGTTCTTTTCTTTTCGTTTTAGCGTATATGTAAAGCATATAAAGGCGTCGCCGAAGGCTGGGAAATAGTTGGGCCGTAAATTTTTTCCTCCGGAAACATTAAGAGGCATATAGTTCATTATCATTTAAATCTCACGTTTTTGGGGACAAAATTGAAAAATGTGGGGCTTTTCCCTTTTTATTTTTGATAGCTTTTTGAAATGCGGAATTTCTCAGACCACGCAGGTGAGGTTGTAAATTAAATTAGACGTGGCATAAAAGTTATAAAAATCGTGAGGAAAGTTACACTCAGGCTCTATATGATTGCACCTTTAAAAATTTACTAAATAAATATTTAGAGACGTTATTAGATGCGTCACTCTCGAAAACTTGAGTAACACTAAGACAGGGAATACCTATTCCTTTCAAAATTTTGAATAAATGCACAACAGAGGAGCTTTTAATAATTTCTTGGAAATTGAAATTTATCTTGAATAAAAAATTACGCTGGGATTTTTAAGCATTTTTAAAAGGAAGAGCTAATGATTGAAAACGATTATTTAATACGGAATAGTTTTTAAAAGCGAATTATACAAAGATTGGGCGATATAATTTTTTGTAAAATAATCAGATGTTTAACCTTGATGTATTTGAGTACTTAAATGGATCTTCCGTTCCATAGAGGAAGATCAATACATACTTATTCGCGGACACGGATTGTTTTACTCGTATTTCTTCTGCCATTTAGTCATTTTATCTATGCTATTAAAAATACAATTCAATATTTTGTTTATGCATTTCAGTGAGGTATTATTTGCTAAGTATTATTGTTGGTGTTTAAGGAGAGATGGATCAGACTGCTATAGGGTTGCCACATTATGAGTAGTTGATTCCGGGAGATTTCCACCTCATGAGTAGCAAATTCCGGGAGAATTTTCTCTAGGTCGAAAATAACTTGTGAGTGAGTGAGTAATGAAACGTTTTATTTACTTATTGGAAAACATATAATGATTATTTAATCTTTATTTTATTGTTAAAGTTGGAGTTGCTACATTGTAAATTGCTGATTCCGGGAGATATCCACCATATGAGTAGTTAATTGTTAGATTATCTTTAGGTTCAAGAACAGATAATGAGAACAATAAAACTTGTTATATTTATTGTTTAGCAATCATGAACATTCAACCTTAATTCTGTTTTAACATTATTATACGAATTATAATAAAATCTCTTAAAAATAGCATTACTTCAAAAGCCATACTTCAATTTCATTTGTATTTTTATTTTGAACTACTTCGAGCAATCTCCAAAAGATCTGGTTTTGATAGTAAAAAGGCATGGAAATCTTTACAAGAGTAATTAAAATTGTTGCATGCTTGAATTTTTTCCTTGACATGTTCCACACTTAATTTGTTTCGACCTTTACACAACAATTCATTAATGACATTGAACACACGTTCGCAGGTTGCTTTGGATACTGGAACTGAAAGCACAAACGTTACAATTTTCTTTAATTCTCCGCCAACCACTTGCTTTTGAAAAGTAATCGAAAACAATGCTGAATGTTTCTTGGTTGGCTTAAATTGTAATAAAAATCAGGCGATCCTTTAGTGGCGCGTCAGAGGTAGTAATTAACATGGTCCTGTATAAAGAGTGTATTTATACACTAGTGTTTTGCCCGTCATATGACGGATGTCAGTTACTATATGGTTGAAAACCCCGTCGTATAACTAGTAATCCTACTGAAACCATACATCTTAAGTAGTCGTAACTCATTATAATCACAAAATTAGTTTATTTCTCTAGATTAATTGCCCGTTGAAATTCAATGGGGAACTTAGAAACGAAAAATAACAGCTGAAATTATTGAGTAAGCGTAAGAGAGTAAGAGTATAAAATTTGCCAAAATAGAGATTCGGGAGAATTTCTTTCTCATTCTTGTTTTCTCCAATGATAAGCCCCTTGGCAAAAATGAAGTAATTATAATAAATTAATAATAATATTCTCTACCTCCCTCTCGCCGTCCCTCTCTCCCTCCGTCTGACTCCCTGCCTTCCTCTCTCCCTCCCTCTGAATCGCTGCTCTCCTCTCTCCCTCCCTCTCTCTGCCTCTTTTCTCTCCCACCTCCCCCTCTCTTATTCCCTCCTGACACAATCTATAGCTCTCCCTCTTTATCTCTTTCCTCCCGTCCTTTTCTAATTCTCTACCTCCCTTACTCTCTATGTACCTTCCATTCTACGTATATTCGTATATTCCTTCCTTCCTATCTCCCTCCCCACAGCTCCCTCTCTCTTACTCTACATCTATATAGTCATTAAGAGGCTTTTATAAATAGAGATTAAATATCGCTTCATTGGAATCAAAGGAAATGATTCTACCAAAAATCTCAAATAAATATAAAGTAAAAAGCTGAAAAGTACTTAATTACGAAAATATTGAGATCCCGGACAAGTTCCACAAGAATCCGGGAGAGATGTATCTAAGTTGGGTTAATTCCGAGAGACTCCCGGATATCCGGGAGAGGTGGCAACCCTAAACTGCTACCATGGCAACGCGATCGCTGCCTAATGGAATCGTATGTTATTATGGGGACATTTTCCTCCTAATAATCTAATACATTTAAATCAAACTTTTGAATGTTAACAATCGTGTTAAAAATAAAAATCAATCAACATTAAAAAATAATTTCTCAGTAAAAGAATACTAAGCGGCGAGAAATAACAAACAGAGACACTTGAATTTCTAGGAAAAATGGAAGTCATTAGCCGTTTCTTGTATTGAAAACAGCCCTGTAATGTTTCATTCCATCTACATTTTAGCCTTATCATTGTTTTTTTACATTAACTCGCGCGATTCTATGAATAATACCGGAAATTTCAACGCAAAAACTCTCCAGTTGTAGTTCCAACCACCTGCAGAGCCAACCGGATTCCTTTAGATATTTTCCACTTTTTCCAGAAGGAAATTTTAGGTATTGTAGATATTTTGACTGCAATCGGATAAATAAATCATGATTGAGGTTTCCCTTTCTAGGCGCGACTCACATTCAGGTGTGATCTAAATACGTTATCCGCTTGCGTAAACATCTCTACAAGTTTTGAAATATTCGACCTGCCGGACGTTTTTTCTTTCTTCTTCTCACACGCGCAAACAAAAACCGCGTCACTCGAATCCTTCGATGTCGCCCGCGCCCTCGAATGGCGCGCAACAACTTAGAGACCGCATCCGCCGGAGATCGCTTGCGACGACAATCCCGACGAGGCGTGCGGACGCTGCAATGCACACGCATACGTCAGGATCCGATCCGTCGGAAACCGTTCCTCCCTTCCGCCACAAATCCTAATCCTCGCATGATACTCCTATTATCTCCTGTTGCCCTCGTGATGCATGCCTTCCCCCAACCTCTCCCCTTCCCCTATTTTGCTCCCGATCGAACAATAGATTTACGTTCAAAGCTGACGCGGTGGGAACATATCGCGCTGATTCCTGCCCGTGTAAGCGGTAATATCATAGGAATTCTCCGATATCTACCCAATTCTCCCGATAGGTAGCGTTCTGTTTGCCAAAGCTGAGTCTGCAGTCAAAAATTTCGGGCGTGTGCAATGAACTGAAACGCGACTGATTCGTAGAGAGAGAAATTTTTATGTGGAAATTCCCCTGGATTTTGCGCGGTTCTGTGTTTCTCCCTGCCGTCTGTAAATGAATAATTCAAAAATGAATCGATGAACTTTCCTTATTGCTGGAATGGAATCTATTGGAGGAGGTAGCGCCTGCAACGTTAGAAATGATCTGGTGAACCAGATGCAAGTTTCTGGTACAAAATGGCCGTCTTTGGCGATTCATTCTAAAAAAAAGTGCTCGACCGCTTCATGGTTACGAGTATTATATTGATTATAAGTTTTTCTAGCATGACAATCACCGAAAAATTGGAAAACGCACAAAACACATAAATGAATAAGTTTACACGCGCAGATGTTCAACCCTTAATTGGTGGCATGGGGGTGAATATGACCGCACCTATTGTATTTCAGTCAATAACTTAATAATTGGAGTTCAGATCATGGCCAGTCTTACAGTACCTTGTTGATGATGTTTCAGTAATATTTTTTATCTTAGGAATTTGTTGAAATTGATATTATAATGTTGTTATGCACAAAGTAACAAAAAGTAATTTTTCTCTAGGAGCTGAACATTCAACGAAATCTAACGGTATTTCATATATATGAAAAAATGTCTTCCTGAATTTATGTATTACTAAAATGATATAAGTACATATTCTTCCAGAGCCGAAGGTAGTTTATACTTGTCGATTTTCGTAAAATCTCGATTTTACCAAAAGTTGCATTCACTATATCGGGGAAAAATTCATCCAGTTTTAGAACTTTTTGCCATACATAATACTACGTAATTAATATTACTCAAGAAATAACTTTATACCGTGCGATGATGTAAGCGCCATGCGCAACAATTCTTCGCAATTGCTCTACGATCCTGCGACATATAGAGATGGGATAGGGAAATGGAATTAGCTGACGATTTCTTAGCACTCTTGTTTGCTGCACGGTATCAAATGAGTGGATAACCAAAAATACACATTTCGACGCAAACCAAAATAATTGGATAACGTGGATAATATATTTTATTCATGTAGAATATGTTATTTTGTAAAAATGGTTTTAAAATAGGTACTTAAATTAAACTTCAAATGATGATATAAAGTTATTTTACTACAACTATTATCCCAAAAATGATTTTTTACTTGCTAAAATTAAAAAATAAAATACTGTGGAGTCATATTGACCTAAAGTTACTAATTACGTATTTTTGACGCCACTAATTAAGGGTAAATTACGCACAAAAACCATTGATCACATCGGTTATTCTCTGAATATATCAATGCTTACGATTTCTTGATAGGCTCATTTGCGTCATGCAAACGATTTTATATCCTTATTAGCTTATATATTACACGTATTTTATTTTCAGTTGATACTAAAATATGGATGAAGAAATTTTTGTAAGAGACAAAAGAGGAAAATGTATCCTTAGGAATATAGAATGTAGCTGCGTGTACACTTACATAGCTATTCACTCTTATTTAGAAGCCGTAGGATTATCTATCTACGAATGATATCTCAAAAATTAGTAATCTTATATTATATTACCGTAATTGTCTTCGGCGAACATTTTGGCATATTTTTATTGTTGACTGGCCAGCCAATAAGAGATCGGGACCTTATTGTTTATATACCTTGGTTAGATTATATGTTTACCAAAAAGAACGATTAATTGTACGTATTCTTATTTGAAAGATTAATAAAACACTACATTCATATTAGTTTATAGGTTCGTATAGAATTTTGTAAATCTTATATCTCGACCACTGTTTGGGCTATTTTTGCTATCCATAATGTGTAAAAATGCAGAATACTTCTGTTGTGTACTCGCGAGGCCCTTGACGATATTACGTCATTTTGTTTGTTTACTTTCTTTTGTTCTTTTTACGAGATGCAGAAGAAAAACAATATCTGGCGATTGATTCTGTAAAAAATTATGGAGATGATGATCATGCTTTGCAAGCTAATTTCCCAGTTGTGTTTGCTAATAGTTGGAAGCTCGCAGGATTAAATTTAAAAGTTGGATGTATCGTAATGCTCCTAAGAAACCTATCAATTAGTAAAGGATTATGTAATGGAACCCGAATGATCGTAAAAACATTTTGTCAAAGCGTTCTTGAAGTGGAAATAATAACAAGCGCTCATTCTAGTAGCATCCATTCCATCCCTAGAATCTCTCTTGATACACTTCGAATGATTCAACTCTACCTTTTAATATGGTGAGACATCAATTCCCAGTTCGACCTTATACCTTCCAGAACCGTACTTCGCTCATGGGCAGTTGTATACAGGATGTTCAAGAGCAACGAATTCTGATCCCTTGAAAATTCAAATAAATAGTACTTCTCGGAAAGAACAGACAAGAAATGGTCATATTGAGACATAATGTTGTTTACCGAAAAATCTTTTCGTAAAATTTTGAACTTCTCGGTTACAAAAGTTTGTCAGTAAATTAATTGTTATCGTATTATCTCCTAAAAATTGTGTATTATCAAATGATTTTTTATCAAGCAAAAAACATTTTAAACAGTATAATATAAAAATTGAAATCTTTTAATATATATTTTTGCGATAATCTAAATTACTGCACAAATGTTTTAAATTTGTTTTTTTTTTAAGATTGCAGATTTCTTAATCATTACAAATTCCTTATACAACAAGAAAGAAGATAGTGATTTATATATTTAAACATTAATTAAAAATATAAAACCTATTGAAATACTAGATTTTCCTGGTCACTGCAGGATACTTCATTGTAAAATCTTTTGTAAATAAAATGGGTTCTGATCAAATGAGTTACTTTTTAAAATTAAAATCAACTTAATGTAACAGCGAAGATCCACAGATCATTGATCACTAATAATTATCATAATAAACTAAAGTATATTTAAAATGTCCTACAATTTATGTCCCTTACGCAATGGAGGGGTTACTTTCTCGGAAAAGAGCGTTAGAAAAAACTACGATGCGCATATTCAACTCTTCATGAAACAACACAGTGTCAGTAGAGGTCAAAAGGTTACGAGAGTTCTCACTTCACATATATAGGTAAAATTCTGTGGATACAAAAATTCAGGGCAGCACATAATCATATTTTATACGAGTTTGGTACATAAGAATCAATACCTTTATTTCTGAATGTTATTTTCAAAATCTAAACCGAGGTAAAATGCTTTAGCAGTGTGTTTACACTAAAATTTGTGTCGTTGTTCCACGGCGAAAATAATTCTCGTCCATTTTCCTCATCCCCGCTTTTGTCCCGAGAATAATTCATTTTTCGTATCCTTCTCATCCGAAATAACAGACCGCGACGTCTGTCAGAGCGCGGCGATTGAACCCTAGTCGCATGTCATCCGGGACTCGCTATCCAGCGAAAAAAAAATTACATTTAGTCTCGCGCATCTTCGGTTCTCGATTTTTCCATTATTTCATTCGTTGCCACGCGTCTGAATTTCCCATCGTGGTTCGCGGGTTTATTACGTCGAGGTCATCATTTTGATAGTAAATCATGGTTTAATCTTTGTTTCTTTGTCATACCTACGCTTAACGTATTCTTGTCCCGTGATATCAAAGCCCTTTACCATGACAAACTACCTCCCTCGGACTACACTTGATGCCCCCATCGACCCTAAAACTCCTCTTCAAAGACCACTCGTGTCTACTCTATCTCTTACTTCCTCTCTCCATGTCTCTTCCTCTCTCTCTCTCACTTCCCTTTTCCTCTTTCTAGCTCTCTCTCGACTTATCTCTCTCCCTATATCTTACTTCCTCTGTCATTCTCTCTTACTTCCTTTCTCCATCTCTTGTTTCCTCTCTCTCACTCCTCTCTTTTCCTCTTTCTCCCTCCCCCTCTTCCTCTCTCGATTTGATTCGTTCCTTTTCCTATTTCTTCCTCTCTACCTTTCTCTTCACAACTTCACCGCTCTTTCCTCCATTCTCCGTTGCCTCTAAACACAACCGCACTCTGGTTTACTTCCTCTATCTATGTGCCTCTATCTTGTTGGATTTTCGTTCTGTCTTTCGTTTTATCAGTTTTTGCTTCTCATGTTATCAACCTCCATTCTTCTCTCGCACCCATTCACTCTCTATTTTTTCTTCTCTTCCTTTCATTATATCCTCTTAATCTCCGATCCTCCATCTCCCTTCTTCCCTCTTCTATCTTTGCTCTTAATTTTTCAACCTCCCTTCTGTTCTTACCTTTCTTCTTCCTGCTTTACCTTCAGTTCCCTTCCCTCCCTTTTTCTCCTTCTCTCTTCATATTTTTCATTTCTCTTTGTACATCTCATCATCACTCTCACTGTATCCTTCTGTCTTGCATCTTTCTCTCTTCTTCTCCCCATATTTCTATCGCTTTATCTTCTCTCTATATCTTCCTCTCTGCCTTTTGCACTCTCTTCCTTCATTTTCTCTCCCCGTCAGTATCTCTCTCCTCTGTTTCACTTTCACGATCGCCTTTCATCTTCATCCACCCCCACTCCCCTCGGACCCATCATCCCTCTTCCTCAACGGTTCTTCCTTTATGAACTCGTGTTACCTACCGATTTCCTTCTCTTCAGTCCTTCCTCTTTCCTCCCTCTTTCTTCCATCCTTCCCCTTCTTACCCTCCCTTCCCCATCCATCCTTTCTCATGACGCTGTCCTAATTTTGGTCCCTCGGAGAATCGACGGACCGAATATTCTGTCACCCGGAGTTGAGAAAAACTCCGATCCGCGGCCTCTGTTCCATCCCAACTCTCTTGCCTCTCCTCCACCAACCATCTCCCCTATCCCTTCATTAATAAATCAAGTTAGGATATTTACATTAGCTTTGGCGCCCTAAAATCTGACAAACGCTCTTGGTGGGGATGGGGTGGTATCAGTTTCCCTTCCTTCACTATTTACTCAGGTAAAAATCATCAGAGGGGGTAATCGTTAACGCTTCATGCAGTTTTCTTACGTTTTATAAGTAAAGGAGATAAAGGAGATTACCTTTCGGCCGTAGCGATCTTGCACAATGCCTAGGCTTGGTTCGTGGGTTCTAAGTGATAAATATTGAGACAGATTCGATCAGTAATGAAATTATCAATATTTTAAGGACTATTGTCCTTATTTCCCTTTGTAAGATATCTTTCCAAGCCTTCCCTAAATATGCAGAATGCGTCAACCTACAACTAGTGGGTGATGAACGTAGATGAAATTGTTTACAAGTTACAAGACGTAGGTTTATGATAGTTCATCCAGGCATCTACGTAACCCGCAACATTTCTGTATACGTATATTAGTCGCTCTTAATAAATAAAAAATACCTTGACCATTTCAACGATTTTCAATATGCTATCTCTCAGTTCGTTCCAAATATATCCCTAAACTTCATAAACATTCAAGTGGAAGTAATCGTGCGGACAAACGAACGGACAGACGGTCAGAAGATGGAGAAAAAGCTAACCTCCATAAATGCTATGATCCATAGAAATGATGCGTTATTACGTAAGAATTAAAAAATGAAAATCGCGCTTCTGGGGAAGGACATTAAAAATCGTTTACCTTGCGGATGTGTTAAAAACAATTCTTGAGAGAAATTTCAGATATTTAATAGGTGAGTCAGAGGGAGGCGGAATAAATAAGGAAGATTTGTAAATCTTGACATGATGATGATATGTCTCGCGCTTGGATTTTTCTATGCAGGCATTTAAAAAAATTCATTTCGTTATTTTAATATTAATTTTTACCGATATAGACTCACTGTTAGACAAACATTTACCAAGTTCGAAAACGAACTCCCTTAAGAATGAAATATGGTGTCACCTTATTGATTAAAGCCTAATATGCGATCTATGCCACAAATTTATCCATGGAAACACTGAACAAACTTCTTTTTACAATTAACGACTGGTGAATGATCCCTTTCGAATTATTTTGTCGCTGAAATTAATACCTGGTTAACTCGAGCAGCCTGTGGCGACCGGGATTGCTTTTACTAACAGTAAGTGATTTTAGTAGCATATAATGACAATAAATAATCATAATACAAATATAATCAAACACAATGTAAATTCCACTTATATTCGCGACATGTTTCGCAGTAACAATTGCATCATCAGTGTTACTGCGAAACCGGTCACGAATATAAAGTGGAAGTTCGCCTAGTGAGTTGGATTTCAATTGCATAGTGTTGTTCCATGAAATAAAACCTTCCTTACAAAGGTGAAATACTCCTTTAGCCAAAAAAACGCAGTTGTTTTGGCTAAAGGAGTATTTCACCTTTGTTAGTTTTGGCCAAAGTTATTGAGCTACTATCAAAAACCTTCCTTGATTAATAAAACCCTTAGCAATAAATCCCTTAAAAACTCATTCTTTTCTCAACAACTGATATTATTTACATGGTAGCACCTCCGTTCTCCCATATGCTTTTCGCGTAATGAACGCATTTTTTTCTACCGATCCTCGATATTTGACTTATAATTTTTCGAATATTTATCCGTATAATCCTTTCTTGCGCGCACACAAGTCTACCTCTACGCAAAGTCTTTCCCATCATTCGCTTCCCAACTCGCCTTTGAAAGCCGCTTTTCCTCATTCTCGTGGTTCAAGCGGCACGACACAATTTTCTCCATCTCGGGGAAACTTAACGGAGGGGGTAAATTATGAAAACGGAGATTAATAGCTATTGCAAAATCCTTGCAAGAGACTTTTAGAGAGAGGAACGTCTCGCGATGATGCTATAATAATAGCTCTTCGTCGTCGCGGGAGACGCTTCAGCAAAAGAAGACCTACGTATTGTTATTGCCTGTCCACGATCGCTATCACAGGTAAAAAATTTCTTTATTTGTTATATCCATTTTCAGAGAGGAATGTTTTTTCCTTCCGTTCTAGCCCTAAGAGGTCGACGCCACGCGGTCAAGACTCCTCTTAGCCTTTACCGAAGAATGTAATCTCATTCTCCATTTTCTCGTTTCCATCTGCGTTCGCATGCTTCTTCTAGAGACCTTTTTACCTTGCGGCAATAATCTTCACTGGAAAACTGAGTGAGTGAGAGAGAGAGAGAGAGAGAGCAGCGTTGCCGTCCTCGTCGGACCGTGAGCGCCGTTGCCGCCTTAAGGGATATCATCGCTGAATTGCTTTTCGAACAATGAATTCGAAATTTTAACGCACGTGCCGTGATTCGACACAAATGTACGTATTCCAAAGGGGCTTTGATGGCGTTGGAGTGCCTGAAATATTCCATTCGCGCAAATGCGGACGTATTTCGAGGACAGATCTGAATCCATCTCGAATATTTTAACGTATTCCTCGACAAAGCAGTTCCGCCGCGCTAAAACTGCAGATCACACGTGAGAAACGCGCATAACTCACGTAGTTGCCTGGAAGTTTCTTCGCCAATGTGACTGTGTTGCATATCCGTGCACGATAAATCATCAAACTCGCGTTTTGTCCGGGATTCGATTGATTATCAAAGTAACTCCAAAATCAGTAACATCGCTGAGGAACATATTTACACATTTCGGCTAGGAAAGCCCCCGGATTCAGTAGCAATCCACCGATCTCCGATTTTGAAACAGTGAAACGCTACTGATGACACCTGATTTTTCTGGCCCAAATTCTGTGAAACTAAGTTTCTGAGCGCTCTGATAGAGTTATTTCTCTTGTCAAGTCCACACTAAAATAATAAGCTAAACCGATCGGCAAAAATTAGTATGGAAACCGTAAAAAAATGTGCATAAATTTATCCTAAAGCGTCTATATCGACTTTCGAGGTATTAATTTGCTAAAAATATTTTTCATTTTTTACTCTCAATCCATTATTTTAAATAATTTATGTTTCTTACTTCGCTTTTTGAATTAGTATAACCATTTTCAGCTTGCTGATGAACTGCTCCGCGAGATGAATATGCGAAAAATTGAATGACCCAGTTTTTGCGCCGAGTTAATGATGGAAGTAATATTAACCGCAAAATTAACGAACGAAACACTACTTCTCCGAATCGTCCTGGCGCCCATGACCCAAAAATCAAAAGGGAATCTTGTGTTCTTGACGTATTCATTCCCACAAAGAACTCTTCCTCGTTCATCAGAATTCGACCCTGAGAAAAAAATGAGAGATGGTATCCGTGGTAACTCAGTTATTTCACTCGAGAGGCAAACTAGGCTGATAGGGGAGATTGATAACCCCGCCCACAGATAGATAGAGAGAATAAGCTTCGAGGGAGTGATGTTATGCAAGAATTCTCGGCGGGATATTCGATTGCTCTCCTTTAAGATGGTCTCCCTCCTCCTCTCTCACTATATTTCGCTTCCTTTCAACCCGACATACATCGAGGGATCCGAGGAATGCTCCCTCCATCCTTCTCTAGATTTCTTTCTCCCTCCTTCGCCTTTTATCGCTTCTTTATGGCGCCGGCGCCTTTAGGGATAAAAGGGAGAATATGGAAGGCAATGCGATCACGAATCCGCATTCGGGTAGGAGGGAGAAAGAATCCGGGGGAGAGGGAGAAGGGGGCGTTTAGGGAGTGGCATTGTCCGTTAAGGGAGGGTATTGGCGCTATTGAGAAGAGTGGAGAAGACAGTGAAATGGGATAGGGAGGTCAAAAAATAGGGGAGAAGGATCGGAAAGGCGGAAGAATATGGGCAATGAAGGCGAGTGGATGAAGAGAAGGATGAAGAGAAATAAAGGGCAGTGACGCTATAGAGAGAAAAATAGAGGAGGAGAAAGGGAAGTAGGAGAGGAGAGAAATGAAGAGGAGAGAGTTTGGAAGGGTGGAAGGAGTAAATAATGAGAAGGCATTGGAAAGGACAATATAGGACAGAAAGAAAAGGAACTAAGGGATGTAAATGATCGAAATTGAAAAGATTGAGGGGGATAGGAGGAGCGAAAGGAGAGAGGAAGTTATGTGAGAGAGATATGGGGAGGTACCGAGGAAAGAATAAACAAGGATGGAGTAATAGGAGAGAGGAAGATTACTGAGGGGTGAGAGAGGAGGGAGCATGGATAGAGTATGCCCAGGGAGAGAATAACTGGAGAGAGGCAGAGAAGTCGAAGAGGTGGAAAAGGAGGGAGGAGAACGGAGAAAAAAGTGTGGGGAAGTATTAGAAGAGAGATAATGGACAAATGGTGAGGAGATGGGGAAATTTAATAAGTTGGAGAAAGGGAAGAGAGGGATAGAGGGATAAGTGAAGATGAATGAAGGGGGCGAAGGGGAAGAATCCACTGGAGCATTCCTCCACTGCATTTCCTATCCGTAGGTTCCTTATGAAAAGGTATCTTTGGACTTCCGGCATCGATCGAGTTCTCTGATCAAGTCTGCTTTTAGCCATAGCATCGCGAAACAAGATGAATTCTGTATGAAACATTGCTTTCTTCCGTACTTGCCGCATTTTTGCTAACGATGAATGGAACTATGCATCGTAGAGGAGATCAAACATGTTTTATCCCTTACAAAATTATCCGGTTTTGTGTGCGTGATTTCTATGTCTCTTCGACGCCCCCAGCAGTCTGCCAACTTGATCCTCAACTTGGTAAGTGTCCGCTGGGCTTCCTTCAACACCTCGTTGCCACCCTCATCACTACCTTTCCTTTTCCTTAAGTTTATATATATATATATATATTGATTGATTTATGTGGTCTTTATTTGGGGCGAGATTAAGACTAAAAAGTCCCATCTTCCACCTAACCCTTCATCATAAAATATATACAATAATACAGAGCACTTTATATAAATACAATTAACAATAAAAATACAAGAATTGAAAAGATGTAATTTTGTGGGGAAAAGATATGGACTGCTGAATAATAAAATTCATGTAAAAAACCCACAGCAGGAAAACACCCACACAAGAAGGGGGTTGTGAAAACCTGCGAAACCTACTGAGATTCACTAAAGACATTAATAACTGATATTTAGAACAAAAGATGTATACATGAAAAACTTAAAGCTATGATCAGTAAAATTTTGGTACAATACGAATACATCATTGATGGAATGAACATATAAAAATGACAAAATGAATAGATAATAACGCTGTTATGACTAAACAAAAAATAGAGGAGAAAAAATAAGTAAATGAATAAATTAAAAAAGTATTAATTATGCACAATGAATATTGTTTTGTCAAAATCAATATTGAGAAACATTGAAGCATTAAGTGTGTTTAACTGTTCCTTTGAAAGGATAAGAGAGATGGGTGCTGTTTGAATGATGAGAGCGAGTGCAAATTTTTTATTGCTTGGGGAAGTTCTTTCCATAGTCGGCAAGCAGTTACAATGAAGGACTTGTTGAATATTACCGTTCTGTGTTGAGGAATAAGGAGTTTATGGCACCCTCTGATATTACGGTTGTGTACAGTGTCTAGAGAGAGAGAGAGAGAGGCTGAGGCACATAAATTATTTATATTCGTAGATATTATCTGCATAAGTCAAACATGAAACAGTAAAAAAATCTATCTAACCTTAGATATCCAAATTTCTTATCCTGAAACTTTAGAAAAACATCCCAAGGAAAAGTTCCTAATTTGAAGTGAAACTTATTAATATATACTTCCCACTGTCTCATTAACCAAAGTAACCGGGTTTCGTTTTCTTGGGACGTCCTTGCAATAATAAGCGTATTTTTGGTGCTTGGGGATTCTATCAAACAATGTGGACGCTAACCACAGTTATGAAATTATCTTTCACACACGCACGCACATATTCAACAGGGAACTATCGAGTTCGCCTTATGGATGAAAAAATTCAAGAACAAGCAATTTAAAAAATATACTTGCCGTCTTCGGTGGCAATTCACCTAAAATAGATTACAAATAAACGCACATATATTTGATGTAAATTGCGAGCTTATTCTTCTATCGAATTCCGACGATTGATAAACGTCTAGTAGCTTTCGGTGAAAACTCATTCAGCATGAGAAAAGTGACAACTGAATTTATAACAAAAGTTATTTCTTTGCAAAAAGATACGACATTGTGAACTTATTTCTCTGACATTTTCTCATTATCTTGCAGTATCTCACGGAACGAGTTTCTCTCGTACTTTAAATCATACCCGGAGGGTTTAGTAAGCGCTATGATCGCAGCTCTGAGAGCAATGTGATAAATGGTCATATCCTTTCATCGCATTACTTCCAACGTGTATACTTCCTGCAGTAAAAAAAGGAAAGAGAGGGGAAAAATTATTTTAAATAAACCTCGAAGAAGAAGTACCCCTTCCTCTTCCATAAGACAGAAGTTTCATCGAAATGTAAAACGGCGCATATATAAACACACGCATTACGGCGCGAACGGCACGGAAAGCACTCCGCTGAATGACTTCTTCTTTCCAATTCCGTGGAGAAAGGGAAAATTTTCTTTTCGGCAATTTTCGCCTCCTTTTTTTTATTTCCGGAAAAAAATAATCTTTGAAAAATTCCATTTTATTTTCCATTCCGGCGGCTCTTGATTTTAATGCGAGTCACGGAACGTTCTATCCCTTATGCACTCGCAACAGTTTGAAAATCCAGAAAAAGCTTTTGTTGACTTTTAAGAAGAACGCTCTTTCAAGAGAGAAAGAGGGAGAGAGAGAAAAGTTGTTCCACCGCGAGGAAGAGGTTCCTTCTTCTCCCATTTTCCTCTTTTCCCTCCGCCTGTCTTCCGATCTCTTCTCTCCTCCTTTATCGCTTCATATTTCTCTTCCTCGTTTTTCGACCATTTCTCTACTATACCGCCATCAGATCTCCATTTTCAATCCAAATTTCTTCATATTTTCTCACATTCTGCAGTCTTCCTTCATCTCATTCCTCTACTTTTGTTTCCCCCTATCTCTCTCTCCATCACACTCCATCTTTCTTCCTTAAATTATCCAAAATTCTCTGCAGCGTTATTGTAATATTCATATACGATCCTTTTTATTCTATTTACCTTGCTGAGAAAAGGATTGTTAAAATGAACTCTTTTAATGCATCATGCTCCTCCATACATTAGCATATTTCAGCATATACCGAAAATGTTGGCATCTTATTTATTTGCAGTGTAGTTGCGTCCGTCCGTGCGTCACACTGGTGTGGAAGCTATAGATCCGGAACAGGTGAAAATCTGAAAAATGGCAGACATGTAATCGTGAAAGCATCAGGGAATATCCGAAAACTTTGGTATATGGAATAGTTATGAAGTCATTGATTTCTTTTAAATGACATCTTTGCCATAAGGAATACATTTCGTAGTTATTTATATCCAAAATATTACTTACTTAAATTAGTTAGAATTAATATGCAAACCTGAGACATGGATAGTCGTACGGACGTTCGAACGAACTACTATTTTTCTCGAGAGAAGAATCCGAATCCGTGCCGAATTATATTAGATAAGAATAAGCTTGATGCTAGAAAAAGGTAATTTTTCAAGATTTTAACAGTGAGAAATTCGGAGAGTACCATATAAACGATATACCTATAAGTATGCTTTTAAATGGGTAATAGGATTTGAAAGTTTGATTCTCTTGAGGTTTATAATGTCTCGTCATTCGGCGAGAGTATGATATTCCTAAACAGGGCTGTCTCTAGGATCCGCGGGGCCCGGGGCAATGCTGCTGCAGAGGGGCCCCCTACCCACCCGCAAAAAAATATATATATATATATATATATATATATTGCACTGGTGGTGTAGTGGTTAGCGTGTCGGCTTTCTATTGCAAAGTTCGGGGGTTCAAACCCCTCGAATGGAGGTTTTATTAAAAAAAAAAAACTGTCATCAGTGCCTGGCAGTAGGCAGCAGTACTGTCAGTATGGTATAGAGCCGAAAACAAATGATGTTGGTTGGGTCTATATCCAATACAGCTGTAGGCGTGATCAGGACGATTTGAACGGCTACAGTACTGCGATGTGGAAAGCAAGAGGGAAACTACCACATTACAATCCCTAGTAAAGATTATATGGTTGGACAATATGAGTTCTCTCGAGGTAAAACAATCCGGAGGTAAAATAGTCCCCCAATCGGATCTCCGGGCGGGGACTGCCTTGAGGAAAACATTTGTCGAAAGTAAATTACGAATAGGGACTTGGAACGTAAGAACTATGAGAAAGGCAGGAAAGCTAGAGAACCTGAAAGAAGAAATGAGAAGAAATAGAATTGACATTATAGGGCTAAGCGAAACTAGATGGGAAGGAGAAGGGCAGTTCGACTCGGAAGAATTCACGGTAGTTTATTCTGGAGGAAATAGTGGGGAAATGGGAGTAGCTCTGGTACTTAGGAAAGATATGATGAAAAGCGTGACAAAGATAATAGCAACGAACGATAGACTGATGGCAATAAAGCTAAAAGCAGTCCCAGTGGACATGCTGATAATCCAGGTATATATGCCAACGTCAGCTCATGACGATGAAGAAATAGATGAGATCTATGAGCAAATTAATGAAATTTACGAAGAAGACGGAAGAGGAAAGGTAAACTGCATAATAATGGGAGATTGGAACAGCATAGTCGGAGAAGGACAGGAAGAAAATGTTGTCGGGCAATACGGACTTGGGAAGAGAAATCGAGGAGGGGAGAAACTCGTAGAATTCTGCATCAATAATGACCTTGTAGTGACTAATACATGGTTCAAAAACCATAAACGAAGGTTATACACATGGAAAAGCCCAGGAAATAGAATGAGATGCCAAATAGATTACATCCTTGTAAAACAAAGATTCAGGAACAGCATAAAGAACGCCAAGGCATTGCAAGGAGCAGACATTGATTCAGATCACAGCCTTCTAATACTTGACATGAGTACAAAGCTCAAACAAATAAGAAAAACGAGAAGAGAAAGACAGACCTGGGACCTAGAAAAACTGAAAGAAAGGCAGGATGTAGTCAGCATGAAGTTGGAAGATACCCTAAGAAAGTTGGAAAACAAACCAAAGACCGTTGATATAGAATGGGATGAAATTAAAACCAGTATCAAGGATACCTTGGATAAAGAGATTGGAAAACAAGAGAAGAAAATCAGAAAACCATGGATCACGAAGGAAATGCTGGAGAAAATGGATGAGAGACGAAAATGGAAAAACGTTAACAGTGAAGAAGGTAGAGCCAACTATAGGCGTATAAACAATGAGTTGAGAAGGGTAACAGATAAAGCTAGAGAAAATTGGATAAAAGGAAAATGTGATGAAATAGAACAAATGGAGAAGTTAGGACGGTACGATATGATGTACGCTAGGGCACTGGAATTAGAGGATAAGAAGTCTAATGGAATTTGTGGTAAAGGAATTATGAATACGGATGGGAAGATAGTCTCAGAAACAAAGGATGTAGCACAGGTATGGGAAGAATACATTAAAGAATTATACAGCAAACAGGCAGGAGCGGCAAAAATAGAACTGGAAAATGAGGAAAACATTGAAGAAGATAACTTAGGACCAAGTATTATGGAGAGCGAAGTAGAAAAGGCGATAGTGGAACTAAAGAAGGGGAAAGCCATGGGCAGCGATGGAATACCGGCTGAGATACTTAAAGTCATAGGATCAGAAGGACTAAAAGTGATCACGAAATTAATTAATAAGATTTACGACACGGGAGAGTGGCCTCACGATTTCCTAGAAGTAACAATGATCCCTCTAAAGAAGAAGCCAAAGGCAATGTAGTGTAAAGATTACAGAACTATAAGCCTTCTGTCACACACATCGAAGATCATCACGAGGATTCTTAATAAAAGGCTGGAGAAAAAGGCAGAAGAAATAATAGGGGAAGATCAATTCGGTTTCAGAAAAGGACGAGGAACTAGAGATGCTATAGGAGTAGTTAGAATCATATCAGAAAGGGCAATAGAATACAGTCAAGATATCTGCGCATGTTTCGTAGACTGGCAGAAGGCCTTTGATAGAGTAAATTGGGTAAAGTTGATGAAGATATTAAAGGATATAGGTGTAGACTGGAAAGACAGGAGACTGATTAGGAATCTATATGAGAATCAAGTTGTAAAGGTCAGGTTTGAGCATGTGGACACCTGCGGAATAAATATCGGTAGAGGAGTAAGACAAGGCTGCTGCCTATCGCCAGCCCTATTCAATATATATGGAGAAAGTCTAATACAAGAAGCTCTAGAAGGCACAGGGGATTTCAAAATTGGAGGAAGGATTATAAGAACAGTGAAATACGCAGATGATCAAGTACTTCTAGCAAGAAAGGAAGAGGAGCTACAAAAAATGATAAATAGACTAGTGATAACAGGTAGAAAATACGGTATGGAAATAAATACAGAAAAATCCAAGGTCATTCGAATATCGGGTAAAGAAGAGAATCTGAACATAACTATTGGGGGAAAGCCATTAGAACAAGTTTCAGAATATAAATACCTGGGAAGTATCATAACACGAGAGGCAAAATGTACGGATGAGATCAAAACTAGAATAGGAAAAGCAAAAGCGGCTTTCAGGAGAAAGAAACAACTACTTACAGGGAATATAAGGGAAGATATCCGCAAGAAGTTGATAAAATGCTACGTATGGAGTATAGCATTGTATGGGGCAGAAACATGGACGCTAAGGAAAAATGACATCAAATACTTGGAAAGCTTTGAAATGTGGACTTGGAGGAGAATGCTGAAGATAAAATGGACAGATAGGATGAAAAACGATGAAGTGCTACGAAGAATAGGAGAGAAGCGAATGATTATACAGACTATCAGAAAGAGGAAGGCTAACTGGGTTGGACATTACCTGAGGAGAGAGAGTATGATTAAAGACGTGTTAGAAGGAAAACTAGATGGGAAAAGGGAAAGAGGTAGGAAAAGGTTTCAGCTGATAGACGATTTGAAAGGGAAAGAGAGTTATCAAGATATAAAGAGGACAGCGGAAAATAGGAGTATATGGAGAACCAAGTTTAACCAAGTATAATCACGGACCTGTCTACGGACAGACTACCTATGATGATGATATATATATATATTTATATATATATATATATATATTTATATATATATATATATATATATATATATATATATATATATTTATAATTTAGTTATTACTTTTTAAAAAGAAAAAATTAAATATAAATAAATTTTTAAATAAAATTCAAAGAAATCACACAAAAGTGTTATCTATTAAAAATTTTCACATTGATACATACAGTATGTTTTCCAAATTACGGAAAAATGTAAGTATGAACAATGATCATTAATTACATGAAAATAAAATCTTGCAATCATTTATTACGTATTACATTTTAAAAATTTAGTTTTCTAGCTCTCATATGAGCAAATCTATCAATAATTCTTGACCTGTCAATCTTATCAACTTCCTTTTGTTCAATGAATAACAGTGCCAACCCGGTCATCCTTTCTTGTGAAATAGTCGATCGTAAATAATTTTGTGTTGATTTTAATTTTGAAAATGACCTTCATTGGACGCTACAGTCACTGGTATTATAAGAATTATCTTACAAAGTATTTACTTTTTACGGCATATTTTATGCAATCTATTTTTATGCATGAAATTTAAAATTGCACTGGTACCATTATTGATAACATTCTTAGTTCTTCAGTAAACTCTATTCCATCTACGTCGCTTTCGGAATCCGAGTTGGTTTCATCCTTCTAAATTTGTTTTATATCGTAACAGACTTTCTGCAAGTTAACTACAGTCCAAGTTTTAAGTTGGCTTATGTTGTGCATGAATCCAAACCTAGAAAAATATTCTCCTTATTGATCAGATCACCAGGACAGAAAGTTCAATGCCATATCCATGACTCTTAAAAAGAAATCCGTTTTAAATCGCTCCTTCGCATTTTTCAATCTATCATCCTCATTTTCAAAATCAAAATTTCTCTTTTTACCTATATCGGTATATATCGGCTGATTTGTCATTTTTGAGTTGTTTAGCTACTTTTAGAGTTTGATTAAATTATTCATTTCTATATATATTTAATGCTGATATCAAAGCATCCAAATGTTTAACTGCCATATCTAACGGAATTTGAGCAGATTGTAGAACAACTTTATTTACAGCTATTAGTATGTCATACTAAATTACAATGAAGTACGAAAATTCGAAGCTGTTTAATTTATGGGAAACCAATGAATTTGATTACCTTTTTATTTTCGGATCTTGACAAATTCCTGCTACTTCGAGTAAAACTTCTTTAATATTAGATAATTGAAAGCGTACAGCTTTTATACCTTCGAGCCTAGACTCCCACCTAGGATTAGACATGGGTTTTAGTGATATATCTGTATACCTCTTGCCGGAGAGGCTGCGATTATAATGTACATGCGCTGAATAACACCAACAAGTGACATTGCCTGCGGGCAAGAACCAACCGTATCACAAAGAACCAAATTTAAGTTATGGGCTTCACATGGTATGAAAAATACTCTTGAATTTAGACTTAAAATGCGTGCTTGAACTCCCTGTTGATAGTTCTTCATATTTTCACGCCGTTATTACACCCTTGTCCTCTGCAATACTTCAAGGAGATTCCCGTATCATTCAATTCTTTTAATATAGTTTCCAAAAGTCATTTTCTTGTTGCAACTGAGATTTTCAGAAAACTTACGAAATGTTCCACTAATCCTACATTAATCTTCGTCGCCGTACGGTGACGCTCTGCCTTGTCATAGAATTTATGTAGAGTGATGTTTTCACGTCCCGCGAACATTGTATCATTTTAAATGGAGCTGCGCTAAATTCAAAAGTGAAATCGGTAGACGCGGGGCCCTGGGCGACTGCCCACCCAGCCCTCCCCCCTTAAGATGGGCCTGTTCCTAAGGTTACCAAATGGCTCGTCATCCGGCAAAAGTATACTGCTTTTTTCGCCGTATTTATAATTTATGATGATATATAAGCTATATGATGAATAGGTTTATTGTAAGAAGCCTCAACGTGTCTCAAATAAAGGCATTAATCGATGATTCCCTCTATCCCACTTTCTCCTTCACACTCGCTTAATCCCTCCCTCTTTCTCACTCCCCCCCTCTCTCTCTCTCTCTCCAACTTTCTATCCCTTTTCCCTCATCCTCTCATTCTTATTATCTCCCTCTTTATCCCATTTTATCCTCCCATTCTTCTTCCTCCCTTATATTCACTCCCACTCCCTCTTACGCGAAATTTTCGCTCTATTCTAGGACACCGTTCGCGAAATCCGCGGTTTCATTTTTTCGCTTCCTTTTTTTCCGCGCTCCTATTTCTTTTTTGCAAAAAACAAACCCTCGAATCGCAATATACCTTCTCCCATTTCTTTCTATCTCTCTCTCTCTCTCTTTTTGAAACGTCGCTACTCCGCAATAAATCACTCAAAAGAAAAAGGTATTCGATAAAGTTTCTTATTTTTACGTAAGACGGCCGGATTTAAAACGGGAACGAAGAGAAAAAAGGAAGATCGTTTCATTCCCTTTTATATCTGGTAAGGAGCATTTGTTTTGAGGGTTCGGGCGTATATATCTGGCTCTCTTTCATTTTCCGCAAGGAAATATGGATTGCTGACGGATGCGTCTTGTTTCGGAAATTTGAAGAAGAGAGGAATCGTGGAAAAAATTATGGCATTCTAGGACTAATGCCATCTGTTTAAAGAAACGTTCGTGTTGACATACATACCAAAAAATCTGTGATAATCTCTATCGGATATTTTCAGATTTTTTCAAAAGATTATATAAGACATCCTATTCATATAAGAATGTAGATTTAATACTGCTGACTCAGTTTTCGATAGTTTGTGCCGCAAGACAGTAAAGTACAAACGTAAAAAGAAATGGTTATCTAGTTTACCTATTCTGGTTTAGCAGCAGCGGTAGACCGAGTTTTATGTTCCGATAATATGAAAATAGAAGCTTGTGGAGGTTTTACGAAATTCGGAAATTGGAATCACCCGTGACCTGCCTCTTCCCATTAATCTAAACGAAACGGGGTTAGATTGTGGTTATGTCTACCTTTCGCATAATAAACTCCAGATAGCATCTCCATTTCAACTAAACTCAGGGACAAGGTTAACTTTTTATACAGCTCCCGTGCTCTATTGTCTAATATTTTCTGAAGAAATGTTGTTGTTGCTGTGTTCGTGCATGTTTTATTTTGAATCCTGGGAATAAAAAATAGCAATCGCTGGAATTTGGTTGTTTCACAAAATCTGTCATTAACAAAATACTGTATTTACTCGCATAATTTTCCAAATTTTTCAAAGGATTTATTTTATACTAAAACAAGGATGTGGCAAATACGCGGTTTTTGCCTTATCGTAAGAATGTAGTCCTTTGCAAATGAAGTATATCCTTAATGCAATTTAAAATATTTACAGGTATTTTTCCCAGCACAAACTGGCTTATAAGAACACTGTTTATTTTATTTTATCGAAATTTCACGTCTTCGAGAGTCACGCAGTTAATGATAACCATCATGCCAAATTAAAGTAAGAGTAACGTCGTTAAAGAGTGGTTTAAATAGTCTTTTTGCGCGGTTGGTGCGAGATTATCGTTTTGAAACTTGTTTAAAATAATATGAAAATTCAAAATTTAGACGTATGTAAAGCCAAAAGAAAAGTCTTGTTAAAGTACAGGAGAGGAAATTACGTGTTGCAAAAAATAATAATTTATTTACTTCTCATGATTACGCGATGGAAGCAATTATACCAATAAATTCGGTACTAAGAAATAAGAAGCGAAGAAATGCCAGCAGGGCCAGTTTTAGGCATGGGGCTAAATGGGAAAGCGCCTGGCTCTAGGGACGGCCATGAGGCTACGCTTAGACATTTCATTTAATTGAAACTGAACCTTCTTCAGAGTTTTTAACATTTAAGACACAAAACGTTCGTCGCCCACATTTGAAAGAATTGTCGCGATGGTCCTGGACATAAATATCGTCAGTAAAAGAATTAGAAACTTTTCATCATTTTTACAGATATTAAAAATTTGAATTAGTAGTACTTTAGGAAAAAAATTAAAATGTAAATTTTATTACTTTTACTACTACTCCTACTTCCAAGATTTTTTCGTATTTGAAGTGTTTAATAATTAACAATAATATAAATTTTTAATTATATTCTTCTTCTAAATATTGCCTGGTTTTATTTTTCCCTTCGCTAATTAGAAATAAATCGAATGTTTTAAACCATAAATATTCATAACTATTCAATATATCTATCAGTCCCAATCTTCCATCTCAATAGAAAGCTTAAAATTTTAACTGTAATAAAATCTAGTTGCATTAATAAAAATGCTCCTTATGGCTAAATATCTACTATCCTTCTCCTTCCACTATTTAATTATTCTTTCTTGTAACTCATTAAATCTCATATTCACAGTAATATTTCTAATTTTCTCAAATTGCGCATCCCGCCTCTCTGGCTTACATGAAAAAGTAATATGTCACATAAAGTTCTTCGAGTTGAAATAAGGCTCCCAGTAAGCACGTCAAGTGCATGAGCTTCACCCGTGGCCATGCACCTCATTAAATGAGGTTACATTTTAGGCAAAACTTTGGAACATTAGGAAAGCAATAAAAATTAAAAGCCTAAAATAAAATAAAAGAAACGACGTTTCAAAAACACGGAGTTCCACACCTCAATAGTTTATGGGAGGAAGATGAATTTCCAGTCTTATTTATTTAAGCCTGTGAGGGTCCTGGACCAAAATTTGAATGTACAAGAAATATCTGAAACATTATGATCGTGCTGTGCGTGGTTAATAATTTGAATTTTGGGTTCTCTCTCTCTCTCCACTCTCTATTTAATTAAAAAAACATACCTTTCTGGTACAATGGGTTTCAGCCCTTAAAAGGAGAGGAACAAATTCTGAATTGGCATCCGTGTCCATCTCCCAGTCTCAGTGTGAAGATAAGAAAACGAGTCAATCCGTCAAGTGAGAAGGATTCTAAGTCATTTAATGAGGAATTCGATTAATAAATAAACCACCCATCGATAAAATTTGCGCTCCGAGAACCAAAATTCCGATCAACAGAAGGAATGAAAAAAAAATAAAGATCCCTTAGCAATGGACGTAATGTTATTTCTTCTCCTCTTAATGCGTGGGGCGCTGGGATATTTTCGTTCGCGGATTTGACGGGCGCCTCGCGTTTTAATAGAATTATCCTCGGAACTTGAATCTATCCGCTCGGCGACGACTGGGACACAAATTAAATTTCCTCACTCCTCCACTCGAGGCGAAGTTGTGTTGTAAATAATTATTTTTTTCGAGAGCTAAAACGTTAAAATGGGAGAAGGGAGCGAGTTTGGGAGATATTCGATGTTTTATTTTTTGTGCTGACGATAAAAAAATTCAATCTTCCAGATACCATTGTATGCGTGGAAATTTACCACGCATTAAGCATAAAAAGGTGTATATGGTTTCGATTTAGAAAGGTCTTTATTCCAGTCTCAAAATACATTGTACAAAGATAAATAGTAGCAGATCCTTTACCTAATATAGGGATGGAATAATCTGTTATTTATGCTGCTGATAGTCGTTATTTTATGCATACATGCATACATATATATGCACACACACATACACATACACACACACACACATGCATATATATATATATATATATATATATATATATATATATATATATATATATATATATATATATATATATATATGTTGCCACCCTCATCACTACCTTTTCTTTTCCTTAAGTTTATATATATATGCATGTTTGGCTTTATGCAAACGGTTGGATAGACGAAGGAATGCGCAATATCCAGATAGCTTTTCCTTACTACCCCTTGAAAAAATCTCCCCTTCAACCTGCTTGACAAGCCGTCGCTGAAGCAGGAGGAAGTAACTTTAAGCGCTGGTGAGGAAGAATTTCACGGTGATGTTAACAAATTGGAGGCTAAAAACTTCATTACTTTGGGTACTTTTTCTTGCGCTCTTAGAGGATACCATAAACCTAACTAAATTTGTCAAGGGACTTGCAGAGCCACACCATCAAATATGTGCAATCCCTGTTCTCTTACAACAAGAGAGATGCTTTCTGAAAAAGTGCCGTGCAATTTGAACCCGTGTTATGTGAGCCTGGCGTTACATAGCCACGGGGCCCCCTATTTATACAAATAAAATTTCTCATTTAATTACAGAACCGTCTCTAAGACCCGCGGGGCCCTCATAGGCGCGGGGCTGTTTTTCCAATTATCTAAGCTTAAAAACAAAACATTCGGAAACATCGACATGTCTCTTCCTTGCTCAGCAATCTAGTACCCCCATATCCCAAGTCCGACCGAACCGTGTCAATGCGAAACGTTATACGCTTTGAATGAATTTAGACATTTTAAATTTGTACAAAATCCATGTTATGAAAACCCGTGTTATAGGAGGGCCAGGTGTAGTCGAATATAAGCATAATAAAAACAAGGAGAACTGATTGTAATTTCCATGGAGAAAATGTTTTTAAGAAAAGCAACTAAGAAGATCATTTCCACGAATACGCGTTTAAACAGGTCGTATTCCATGAATTATTCGTGTGAAGAATGAAAGAGATAGGTGGTGAAACCGACTCAATCATGAGAATTTTTTTTCAAATGCCATCGAAAATAAATACCAGATTAATAAAATAGAGACAATTTACCGCTATCCTAGCTAATAAATCGTGGTTAATGTGTTTGTAGCTCATTTCCACACGATTTTGGCCGACTTCTGACGCAATAAACGTACAAAAAAATTGAAGAAATTGTGCCACACACGAGCTTACTCTGCATCCCTCACTAGTTTTCCATTCCGAGTTTCCTTTCGTACACACTCCCCATTGCAATGGAAACACGAGTTAGTCCACCCAATCCCTAAAAAATCTCTCTCCGCAAATAATGACTATCGACCGATTAGCTTTCTTCCCACTTTATCAAAATCCCTTGAGCGACTTGCGCATGAACAAGTAACAGGTTTTCTCAACGTAAATCATCTACTTGACTCCCATCAATCTGGCTTTCGGAAGTCACATAGCACCACCACTGCACTAATTGAAATCACCGATGATATACGCAGACACATGGATGACAGAAAACTTACAGCACTAGTTCTGCTAGACTTTAGCAAAGCGTTTGACTCATTAGACAAAGACATACTCCTAGCAAAACTCCGCGTCATGTGATTCTCTTCACCTTCAATAGATTGGTTCTCCTCGTACCTTAGCGACCGTTTTCAACAAGACATCTTCAACGATTCCTGGTCTTCGTGGCTTAATGTTAACCAAGGCGTTCCGCAGGCCTCAATTTTAGGTCCTCTATTGTTCTCTCTATTCATTAATGATTGCTCTCAATACTTAACTTACTCAAACATCATTTGTACTCCGATGATCTCCAAATCTACTTAGACATCAAACAAAATAACTTATCTCTTACCATAGCCAAAAGAAATCATGACCTGGCTCAACTTCAAAAATGGAGCTACGATAATCTTCTCAACATAAACCCTTTGAAATCTCAGGCCATTTAAATCGGTTATCCAAAACTACTGGCTTCTATAAACCTTGCGGAATCAGTTCCTCTGTCTTTGAATGGTTCAGTTATACTCTATTGCAAAATCGAAAAAAATCTCGGTATTCGAATTAATGAAACGCTTGCCTGGAATAATCATGTAATAAAAGTCTGCAAGACGGTAAACTCCTCCTTCTACACTCTAAGGCCCCTCACTAACATTCTTCCCTCTTGACTAAAAAAACAGCTAGTGACCTCTCTAATTTTTTTTCAATTCGATTATTGTGATGTTGTATACCAGAACTTATCAAAGGATCTCGCCGTTAAGCTACAACGTTCTCATGATGCCTGCATCAGATTCATCTTTAATCTTAAAAAGTCTGACCATGTCTCAGAAACTTCCGTCGACTCTCCTGGCTAAAACTTGAATCCAGAAGAAACCTTCACCTCCTCTATCTATTGTATCAAGTTCTTAAATATAACATCCCTTTGTTATCTTTCTTTTAAGTTCGTCGCCATTAATACAGTTCACCAATGCAATACCAGAGGATGCGAAAAACCACTAACTCCACTTTACAGAACAGAAATTTACAACAAATCCTTTACCGTCACTGCTTGAAAACTCTGGAATGGCCTTCCAACGTTAACAAATAACTCTTTATCTCTTTGCACTTTTAAACGCTTGTATTACAGGCATCTCTTCTCACTCCCCACTCATTGAACCACTCTCTATCTTCTCTTTCAGGTTGTCGCAATGATACGCTTATTAGGCATAAATTCATAATTTATTTTATTTTATTTTCCTGTATTATAATTACTCTGTAATCACCCAGGCATATCTTATCCTACAATTCCCATTTCCCTCTCACCCCCTCCCTTATATGGATATTAATGTATGTATGTATGTATGTATTTATAACTGATTTTTTTATATTTCTCTCAAATTATTGTTTTTTCCTCTGGACTATTTAGGAATTTATCGCTGTTTTTTACACCTCTCTTCTCTTTGTAGGTGTTTTCCGAAGAGGGACATTTTTTATGTGTTAAAACATAGCTGATACACAGTTTTTTCGATCCAAAAAAATAACAATATTCTTTGATAATGCGCTGTGATCTATTAACCAATATGTAATTAACTTTTAATTAACATATATGTTATTTTAATTCATATGTAATTAATTTATTTTAATATGTAAATATTGTAACTATATGACAATAGGGTTAAATGTAAGAAGGAACTATATAGTCTAAATTTCGCCCTTAATAAAGTCGTTTGTCTGTCTGTCTCGTTTGCCCTCGAGGCACCTACAGCCTCGTCTCGCCATACTCAGCCGACGCCCCACCTCCGCAAACCCTCCCCCTCAGATCCTCCCCATTTAAACCATCTACTCCTTCGCAATCCGAAGGCACTGTCACCCCCTTACGTTCTTACCTTACCTCCTCCATCTTATGTTCCCTCCCCCCTTCTTACGCACTCTCTCCCCTCCTCTTACCCTCCCTCTCCCATTACCCTCCATCACCCCTCATACCCTTCCTCCTATCTTACCCCCCCCCCCTTCCTCTCTTACCACCCTCCTCCCTCTTACCCCCTCCCTCCTCTCTCTTAAATGTAAGAATGGACCTTATGGTCTAAATTTCGCCCGAATAAAGACGATTATCTATCTATCTTATCCCCTCCCTTCTCTCTCTTACCCCATCCCTCCTCTGATTCCCCCTCTTATCCCCTTCACCCCCTCCTTTACCCTCCCTTCACATCCCCTCTCACCCCCTTCACACACTACCATCCGTTTCTTTATTTTCATGGTATTCTTAAATGAGTACAGCTATGAGTTTCATATGTTCACTTAACTATGATATTTTAATGTATAAAAATAAAAACTACAATCTGTCTAGAACTATAGATATTATAGTATATAGCATAATGCCTCCTTTTTATTGGTAGACACAGTATATTATATTCAACAGTAGGTATAGATAATAATAAAATGTTCTTTAAGTATTTATATTTACTTACATTTCCCCTTCACCCTCCTCCTACACCTTCCAATTCGCCCCCTCTTAACCCCCCTCCCCCCTGACCCCCTCCGCCCTCCTTACCCCCCCTTAACCCCCTCCGCCCTCCTTACCCCCCCTTAACCCCTCCTTCCTCCTTAACCCCCTCTCCTCTCCTTAACCCTCCTCTCCCCTCCTTACCCCCTCCCCTTCTTACCCCCTCCCCCTTTTACCCCCCCCCCCTTTTAACCCCCTTTTACCCCCCCCCCCCTTGTACCCCCCCTTTTACCCCCCTTTTACCCCCCCCTTTTACCCCCCCCCTTTTACCCCCCCCTTTTACCCCCCCTCCCCTTTTACCCCCCCCCCCCTTTTACCCCCCCCTTTTACCCCCCCTCCCCTTTTACCCCCCCTCCCCTTTTACCCCCCCTCCCCTTTTACCCCCCCTCCCCTTTTACCCCCCCTCCCCTTTTACCCCCCCTCCCTTACCTCCCCTTCACCCACCATTTCTGCACGGAGTGCGCGGCTCACCAATCGCATTCTTCCGAGGACACTTGAAAAAAAAATATCTCCCAAGGGCCGCCGCGAGCTAGGAGACAACCTCTGTACAACTGCCACATTCTCCAACGCTCTTAAAAAAATAACCTTCCTTTTTCCCATTATCCCTCTCCTACTCCTTTCTTCCCCTCTTTTCTCTCTCTCTTTTTTATTTCCCTTGCTCGTAACAAATCCCTTCTCCTCCTCCTCCTCTTAACTCCGTTCCGAGCGTAGTAAAGGATAGGGTCGTGATCTTTGCATCCTTCTTTACCAACCGCCTTCGCCCGGCCCAAGGATGCATGCAGCCAACGCCAACCGACGGCGGGAAAGCGGAAGTTTAAACAAGGATGACTCACCGCTATAATGGCGCCCCCTCTTCTCCCTTTCTATGGCGACGGCGGAGGTGACCGTTTTACTAGGGAAAAGGAAACGGGTAGAAATGCCTTCCTCGTTCACTAACGCAAAACCCCCATTCCACGAACGGCGCCTCGCGGTTAAAATAATGTGAGGGAAGAAGTTTTCGGTGCCAATGGCATAAGAACAGAGGTTCTGCGCCAGGTAGCGTTGCTGAACGCGGTTTCCAGAAAACCGCGGGTCGATGCAGCGTTTCTCTCTCCACGGTCTGCCGGTTCGTACGTGTTAAGTCTGTGATCGGTTCTTTTTTTATAGTAATAAAAAGAAAACGCGTCGTGATTTCATCGGTGGATGAACGTTACCTCCGTTGGCAACGGATCGTAGATCCTTCGCAACCTCTTCGATCGAATTGGGAAATCGTCTTATTCTATTTCTTTTGGATTCGCCATCCGGAACTGGCGAACCGTGTCGAATAATGGGGAGAGGTCAAAGCGCCGTAGCTTTATGAAACGCGGTTGCGATTAAAGAGATCCGGACGAGCCGCACTCGGGGGCAAGGTCAGAGGTGTTATGGTGTACGGTCTGACTGTGACAGCGGAGGAGAAAATGCGGTCCGCTAGCTCCGCGGGTACGTTTTGCCATGGCCGCGCATCTGCAATGAGAAAGCGACCCATAAAATTAAATGGTGAAAATTTCATGTTAGTCTCGTAAAGTGCGCTAATTAGGTCTCCCTTATCCAGTAAAAATTCTTTTCTGGCTTGACTTTTTCTCTCTTAAAAGGTTTTTTTCGCGTATTCAAAGTAGCATCAAAATATGGCTCAAGATGGAATTCGCATGTAAAAAACATTAATTTATTTCACGCAAACAGTGTTTCCCAATTTTGTTTGCTATATTAGATGCAAGTACGTCCCCATACGACCACGTGCTCTGGAGTACTCGGACTCCCGACCTTTGCATTGACGCTAATCATCTTCTCTTTCCTTTTCTCGTTTCAAAATTATTCCCATCTTCTGTTATGGTAAGTTTATGAAGCTTGATGATGCCTCGTGTTTTGTTTGAGAGATAACTGTTCCTGTACAGGTGCACAAACATCATAACTGTTTAAATAGTTTCCCGATGGATAAAGAAAACTTTGTGAGTTTATGTATAAGCATTAAACTGTTTAACGCGTTTTATTGACAAGAAAAACGTTGCATTATGGCTTAATAAACGGTGCCTATGAAGGAAAATAAACACGCTTATATTGACGTTACTTTAATGGTATTTTATGCACATCACTAGTTTGATAATGCATTCTTGTTTAATTAATGAACTATTTATAGATATGTCAGAGTTAAAGCAATAAAAATTTGAAAATTAGTCTTATTTAATGAATGACAAGTTCATTTATGATATGATATTTGTTAATCTGTGAGGAATTGCCGGAGACGTAAAAATAAATTATCATTCGTGGTAATGTGAGCGAGGTTTAATAAAAATTCTAGGTTAAAATGCATGTGGCTCTTCAATACTTGGCCTTTTGTTTGCTTTGACATGGGAACGAATTTCCAGCTCAGTAGGATGTTTAAGCGGAGTGGTTAAGTGAATCGCGAGTTGCGCAAAAAATCGCCGGCCTATGTCATTTCATTATTTTTTTGAAACCGAAGGGAACGCGATAGTGTCACGCTTTATTTTTGGTTCGTATTCCATTAAAATTGTAATTTCTTCAACGCTGCGTCGTCTGTTGCTACCGAAAAGCAAGCGAAAAATCCAATAAAGTCTTTTTTTAAGGAAACTGACTGGAAAACAAGCGACAATATAGTTTTGTTATCAACCAGAAGGTTGACCGTGAGACCGTTCCTAGCAACCTACAACGAGCATAGAAGAAGTCCATGACCCTTTTTTCTCGCTCTCTTACCGGAACAGACACGGCGTCACACAATCGCGATAAAATTCTCGGAAAAACGGAATGAATACTAAACAATAAACAAGAATATTGTTAAGCAGCTCATCCTTTTGATATGGAGGACCTATAATATTTTAGTATTCAATTCCTAAATATTGGGTCTCAGAATGAAAAATAATATGCCGAAGGTTAGGATTAGAGAGGCCAGGACATGACATTGGAAAGTATAGCCAAACCAAAAATACAAGGTTGTGACAAGAAAAATCGATGGGAAAATAAAGAAAAAAATCTTCGAGTTCGAAATGCTATTCTCCACCTTTGAGGCCCACCGAGGTGGAAATAAAAATGAATTTCTCGTCCAACTTATCATCTAAATAGCTTTAAAAAAACATTCTTCGAAACCCAAGAGCGATCCAGCTGATAGCGACGAATGCGTAGCGAGTCCAATGGCGAAACGCCATCTGAATACGTCGTCGAATTTGGCCGATTATGGGCGTCCTCCGCAGCGGTCGGCGGAATCGCCGGTGACGAGTCGAACCACGGCATCGATGACGCCATCGTCCCTCAGACGTGGGATCCGAAGGCGTTTTGGAGAACAAGTGGGTCAAATCAGAGAGGAGGAGCCACCGTACATTCCCCTCGCCTCTCTCTAACTCACCTACTCCCCTCTTTTACTCTTTCTCTCTCTCTCTCTCTCTCTCTCTCTCTCTCTCCTCCACTCTCAAAAACGCGAAAACACACGTGCGTGACGCATCGCCTTCGCGGAAAAAACGCCGGCGACGGCGACAACAAACGTGCATCCAGGTAGGGAAGAGGCCAATGAAAAAGCGTGACTCATTCCTTAAGTCCATCGTCTCGGAACCTCGAAGAGCACGGTCGAAAAAGGTTTTTCGGTCGGAGGCAAATGACGGGAAATGCTCGACGTGTACGTATGCAGGAAACAATGAAGGTTCTGGCGATCAATGGGGCGATCATGTTAACACCGAAAAACACGAATAGTTTTGAGAACATACTGTTATTTTCGCGTACTTTGAAGAAGATCCTTGACGGGAGTTCCGTCTTGGATACGAAAAAAATGCAAGATGCTCTTCGAGTCACTTCGATGTTTTGGTGGATGTCTGATTCGACGAATACTACGTTAATTGGAAAAAATCTGCATAATTGGGTGATCATCTTGATCAGTGATCCTCGATTGCGCCTCACCGGAAAATATTAACGCGGCCACCAGCAAAATTATATTTTAAGCATGGGAATAGTTAATATGCAGACTGCGATGGATACTGTTAGTATGTCACATTTTTTATAATTAATATTTGTTATCTTTATCTTTTTCTGGTTAAACTTCTTAGGTGCCTTACATAGAATACAAAATATCGCTTAGACCCAAAATTTAACAATCCGGCCACCACCACATGGCAGGTGGCCGCAGGCGCGACCACGACGAATTTTTCTCTGAGAACTACTGGTCTTGATGCATAGGTCGAACTCAATCAAACATTTTGGTAAGCTCGTCTAAATGGATGTGACAAAATAGAGAAGGTTTGCGAAAAACATGCTCATAATATGCTATACGAAATGTGGATGGGAGTCTTAAAATATGAGCACAAAACTAAGGAATTGGGATATACTCGTTCTAACGTTTGCAATAAAACTTCAAATGCAGTAAATCAAAACAACTGCTACATCGGATAAATCATACCGTTTATTATGTCCGAAAACTCTTTTCGACTCAGGCAGTCGACATTGTATTCTTAATCAGTGAGATTTATAATTAGCACATTTTTTATTTGGAATGCACCACGAGCCTACAAACATACCGATAAGATTCCATTGTCTTCCCAACCACGATTGCAGTCTAAGCAGTCGTTCAAGGCTCTTTCTCAGTTTCATGACTATATATTATGGAGTCATCGTCAAGGGTGGTCACCGTTTCCACATGCGGCCACCACGCCAAATAAGCACCGTCGTCAGTGTTCCATGAATCTTATAAAAATATATTAGTGCGACCACCAAAATTTTGCCCCTTACCGCTCTTACGGCATGGCAGATTTTGTTACTAGGATGATTTTCATAAATGTAACTTTTTAACCATGTAATTTGTACATATATTATCGTTTTTTTAATTTTACCATTCCTTTGATTTATTAAAGTAACATGCATCCTCAAAATTCTTCCACCGCTTCTAAGAGCAACCAATCCACAGCTTTCAAAAGTGGACTGCATTTCTGTACGCATTTAATATTCATTTTTTTAGACGTCACCCGTGGAAGTGATAAATATCGCGTAGGCACCCTCCCGGATAAAAATCCACCCACTCGAAACTTTAAAAAGTCATTCCTTTATGGCGTGGATTTATAAAAAGAGATAGCGTCCCGATTAAATTTCCTCTGACGTCTTCGAGCATTCTGTAGGAAGAAGGAAGAGAACCACATATCTCCGAGCTCCTTTTGCATAAAGCGTACGTATTATAAAGTCCTAAAACAGTGCTTCCTTCTGCGCATGCGCGTTGAAGCGCGCTGCATTACAGGTCGCCTTCGAGAGAGAGAGGGGAAGCTAACCGCCCGAACCTCAGCGCCTAGCGTCCAACCGGGCAGTGTGTTTTGGAACGGAGTCGGCGACAGTTCGTGAACTACACCGGAGCTGCGAGGAGACTTCGTTTTTTTCTTCAGTACCATCCTCGTACAGTGAGATTCGCATAGGAAAACATATATACCGGAGGGCCAGATCGTAGGAGATTTTCCCGGTTCGCCCCGCATTTATCATAAGTGGTGTTTGTTTTGTGTTCCGCATATATATTTTTTGTTTTTTGACGCTTCTCCCGCCTTCATTTTTTTGGGAGGAGCAGCAGCAGGAGAGAGAGAGAGAGATTCGAAGTGGGGACACCTGCGTGCATGTTTGGTGCGTCGAGAGGGGCGTGACGCCGGCTATGCGTGAGTCACGCGTTTTATAGAGGATCGATCAAACTGAAAACCCCCTTTTTCTTCTCTCCCCGTTGACACCCAAAAGAAACCCTTTGATCGAGGGTAGGTGGTGGCGGTCGAGAGAGTGCTACAAGGAAGATACGAATATACACACAGAGTGGGACGCATTGTCTCTGTATCAACGTCGAGGAGCGTCTCTTTTTCGAGTGCCGGGACTAGGTCCTCTTCATCCCCCCCCCCCCCCCGCACGAAGCGAGATATAACGAGAGAGGCGCCTGGGAACGAATACTTCTCTTCCGCCTTCCGCGCTCCATAAACTCGCGCTCTCTCTTGGAGATGGACTCCGGAGGCTCGTAAGAACAGGACGACGACGACGTCTCCGCTGGGAGTTTGCAGTCTGGTTGACGAACTTCTCGGCCGAATACGACAGTGAGTAGTATTCCTTTTCTACGATCGAGTTTTTTGTCGGTTTTTGTGTTTATTTTGGCAAAAAAAAGATGGGAAACTTTTGGAGAATCCGTTTCGATGATAGTATGTTTCTTTCGTGAAGGATTGTTAAAGAGTTCACGAGGTTGTTGTCTTTTCCGACTGTTGCTCTGCGTCCGACATTACGGCCCGTCTCGGTAACCTGTGTTATGGTTCTCGACTTTTTTTGGTCGAGAGGAGAGTATTTTACGCAACTGGATTTTCTTCATTCCGACGAGTGAAAATAAATAATTCATTCGCCTCGGCGGAATACTTTTTTTTCAAACATGTCGGTACTACCCAAATGGTTATATACATACATAAAAAAGGTTTTAAGTTCGGTTCGGCCTGGTTTATAACATTACCGAACCTCGAGTGCATTTTTATCCAAGTCGCCTTATATAATGTATATTCGCTTCTCCGAATTAAGGATTTTTATAATTTTTTCCGAGAAATATGAAATTTCAAGCGAAATTCTCCCGTGACATATGAGAGTTCCGATTTTTTTTCTTCCTCGTAGCGTTAATTACCCCTCCTCATTTTCACCGCGCTTCCCTCGAGAACGGCTTCCTAGTTTTCTCCTCCACCAATGCTCCGGATTCCTTTTCCGAACGCAAAAGAATGCACGAAGCGATTTTCATCCGAGGCGATCCATTAAAATAAAAGCCGAAACTAAAAAAAAGGCATTTTTCGAGGCGAGTTCGTTCCTCATTCATGTGGGGAGACACTTCGGCGATACTTTTCATAAATTTTATGCAAGGAATAAAAGTCCTTAACACGGAATGCATAAATTTCGCGGGAGGGGCTGATGAAATTTACCGGGATATAGATCACTTAACGAGATGTTTTTTATTTACCGCTGGTGAATTTCGTTCAGTCGTGGTAACTATGGATCTCGACATTTTGTGGTGTCGCCAATAGACAGAGGGGAGGGGGATCATACCATGACCTATGTCCAGATTTCTTTTGAAACGGAACTTTTAGTCGGAGAATGCCCAACGGGGTGGATTTCTCGCATTCTCCGTATGAGGATGATTTAACGGAGCAGTAAAGCGTCTTACAGGTTAGTCGTGGTGAATTTCGCCTAAAAACCTCCACGACGTCAATTTTCCATCTTTTCCCCACCCGTGAATTGTTTGTCCTCGGCGAAATATCTCTCTCTCTCTTTCTCGCGTCCATTCCGTAGATTGTAAATATCTGAGCTTTCATACAATTCTCTCTCTTTAAAATATTTAAAGCAGGCGATGGAATTCTTCGTCTCAGAAAGAGATTTCTGCCATAAATTTTGTCAGTAATTTTAGGGAAAAAACCCCTTGTGGAAAGGTCTGTTAATGTAAGCGAGCTCTTTTTTTCTTGTCGTCGAGAAAATTTGGGAGGTTTTTAAACTCGTTGTTGTGAGTTTCCTGCTTATTCACCGTAACAGGAATTGTGAGTAAATAGTTGGGTGCATTTCAAGTGCAAGGTTGTTTTATAACTTTGTTTTCGATAGGGTGTCCCCACGTCACATTCAGATTTAATAACTGTAAACCTACTTAGGTCCAATTCATATCAACCTTTGATAAAAAAGCATTACGATTCTGTTTGATTATTTTTCAATCTACTATTGAAATTAAGACAAACTTCTAGAGCGCACGTATTTTTTAAATTATCGTCGTCAAAAAAGTCGATTTTCTCTCGTCCTTTTACGATATTTCGATATTGTTTCAATATCGGTTCGGATTTTCGATTTAAGGGTACTGATCATTTTGGGGGAGGTAGAAGGAGAGGGGAGAAAACGGTTTGGGACCGCTATTAAAATATTAATTTTGGAAATTAGGCCGCGCTTTGCCCTCTGCCGTATAATTACGCCCTCACCCACGCTTCGACTCTCAACCGATGGGCAACCCGCGGGAGATATCCTCCGCCTCATTGCGGCCCTCTCTCTGTATTCCTCATTCAAATGTTTGGCCTTTCGGCGCGTCGTGTTTATTTTCTCCGTTTCCCATATCGAAATTCCCTGAGCAAACACAGACGATCAATGTTCGTTTCAAGTTTTGATAACGATAGCCTATCTAACTGTGTGTGTGCGCGCGCGCGCGTATGCTTTTAACGGGGTCCCCAGATACGGTAATCACATATATCGTTTTGATAGGTTCGCTTATTTTCACAGTCGGGCGGTGTGTAGAGTGTTAACAAAATCGACGCTTCCATTCCAGATACACTTTTATTTTGAGATAAAAATATTTGTATTTTTTTCGACTTTGAAAGCCGCGCCGTGGTTAAAAAGGGAGAGTTTTTTTTGTAATTTGCACTAGTTTTAAAATTCCAATTCAACCTCTACGAGTGTTATTCAGAGAAGTATTTCCTTATGAAAACACAAATGGTATATCCGGCATCTATGCTTCGCTGCCCAAGTTCTTTCTAGGCGTAAAATAAAACCATTTCCTCGAATTTCTATAGCAGGGGTGGCCAACCGGCGGCTCTCTGAGAGTTGATTTGCGGTTCTTTAAAATTTTCATTTCCTTAGGTATTGCGTAATTTACCCAGGTGAAAATTAAAAATAGGTTTTGTTTTTATTGTTATCTTTGATAGTATGTAGTATGCAGATTTATATATACATATATATTTAAAATATATTTTGTAGGCTCACTACAACTTACTGCGGCTCTTCGGTGATGTCCATTGTATTGCGGCTCCTGCTCATGGCTAGGTTGGCCACCCCTGTTCTTTCTATTATATGCTAGTAGAAGGTGCTTGCATTCTGCAAGCATATCATCTCGCCTGGAAAAAAAACATCCTTTTTCAGACAGATATTTCTTCATTGCAAATATTTTTTTAACTCTCGAGATTTCACCTCCGCGGCGATTCGTTTTGTTACATGTTATCTCCTCCTCCTCTCTAAGAAACGTCTATATATAATGATATAGTAGGATACTAATGTTCAGGCACTTCCAGATGAGCTGGAGATTCGAAATTTTTTCTTAGGTAGCATTTGGTGCGAAACCGACAAGAAAAACCGAAAATCTTCAAAAAGTGCAACAATGCGGCCGCTAAAAATTCGCAATTGTTTAAACAAATTTTCAAGGTTTATGTATTTCCGAAAGTGCTACGGAGCTGAAATTTTTTTAGAGGTAGGATTTGTAAAAAAACGAAATAGGGATTATACAAATTTTGATGTTTTAATTTGTTTGTCAGTTAAAAATTCTTAAAGTTTAAACAAATAGGTAAATGTTTAGATATTACGGGGCAAGTTAGAGAGCTGAAATTTTTAAGATATTTAGAGTTTAGTCTATTTATAGGAATAAACATTTCAGTGTATTCATGAAATTCTTAAATTCTTATTGCGGCCGTTAAAAATTATTTAAATTTAAACAATTAGATAAATGTTATTTCACTTCTAAATGTGCTATAAATTTAAAACTTGGCAAAAATGTGTAGCATTATTAACTCAATGTGGAAAAAGTATAATATTCCTAAAATTTAAAAAATTAGCGATTGTTTTACTCCATTATTGTTCCATAAGGAAAAAAACGAAAATCGGTCCCGGGGAGAAATCCTTTGAATTAAAGAAATATTTACCATGATGAAATATCTCTCTGAAAAATGAATGTTTTTTCAAGGACAGATGTCAAATGCTTGCAGTATGCAAGCACCTTCTACTAGTATGTCATATCCTCCTCTTCCTCCTCTGTAAGGAACGTCTATATATAATGATGTTATATATACATATATATATATACAGTCAAACTCGTTTATAACGAGCACGGTTGTAACGAGTTCACGGCTATAGTGAGCAAATGCTACTTCCAAGATAAGTTTACGAGCATTTACATACAAATATTTCACGTATATAACGAGCACGCTTCACGGATATATCGAGAACACTTTGACCACTTCTCACTGTCTCAAACGCGGTGGCGGTCAGCCCCTTAAATCCTCATAGTGACCCAAAATATGTAACCTTGTGTTCTTGAGTCCAGCCTCTACACCGTATCCCTTGGGGAGGTTAAAGACCGCGGCGTTGTTGTTAAAAAATAATCCCTTCGTCCAAACCAAGAATTCCCAACTTGCAGGTACAGTGGCACTCGCGGAGGTCCTTTGTCCTCTCCTCCCAACCCCCAGCTCTTTTACAGCCAGGAGGTTGTGTTTGGAAGGGGGTAAGGGGTAAGGGCATGTACAATGGCGCCCACCCCCGTCGCTCAGCCGAATGCACCCAACACCCTTTCCCACGTAAAGATGGGAAATCCCACGTTTAATCCGTCTCCTCATTAACTCTTCCTGGAATTGGTATGCTCACAGTTTGCAAAGAAAGTTCGTAGCGTTGATCACAAAAATCAGTTGAGATTTTGCCCTTAAACGAGTAACATGTCCGTACATAAAAGGAAGTGTTTGTCTATTCGCGAAAAGGTTGATATTATTCGAGAGTTAGAACGTGGTAAAAAAATGTTGAAGTGTGTAAAAAATTTAATTTATCATCGTCTACGGTTTCAACCTTATGGAAAAACAAAGAAGCGATTTTATATGCACTAGAGAACAACCTAACAACGAACAAGAAAATGAGGAAGTGCGACTTGGGTAGTGATTAAGGATGCAGCTGTGAGTAAATTTTATATGTACGTATGTTTACTTTAAATTTTCTAGTTTATTCTCATTTTTAGGTTTTTTCATAAATTTACTAAATAACCTTTCTGTTTATATATTCACTTTTACTTCTTATGTCTTATTTCACCATACGCATGCATGCTTTTGCCTTCACGGATATTAAGTTTAACGGCTATAACGAGCAAAACTAAACGGTCCCGTGGCGCTCGTTATAGCCGAGTTTGACTGTATATATATATATGTGTGTGTGTTACTAGTAGAAGGTGCTTGCATTCTGCATGCATTTCATCTCACCTTGAAAAATCATTCATTTTTCAGACAGATATTTCTTCATTACAAATATTTTTTAAATTCTAAATATTTCACCTCCGCAGCGATTTTCGTTTTTCCGTTATGTCAAAATAATAGATTAAAACAATCCCCAAACTTTGTAATTTGAAGAATTTTATACTTTCTCCATTATGGGGTACTAATGCTATACATTTCTGCCAAATTTTGAAGTTGTAGCACTTCTAGAAGTGAAATAATATTTTTCTAATTGTTTAAATTTTAAATATTTTGAACGGCCGCCGCAATATATTTATGGAGATATTCAAATGTTTATTTGCGCAAATGCACTATTCTGTATTGAAAATTTTAGCTTCCTAGCTCATCCTGTAGTACCTAAACAGTTATCTATTTGTTTAAATTTTAAGAATTTTTAACGGCAACACAAATTAAAATATCAAAATTTGTATAATCCCTATTTCGTTTATTTACAAATCCTACCTCTAAAAAACATTTCAGCTCCGTAGCACATTCAAAAATACATAAACCGTGAAAATTTGTTTAAACAATTGCGAATTTTTAGCGGCCGCATTGTTGCACTTTTTCAAGATTGTCGTGTTTTCTAGTCGGTTTTGCACAAAATCCTACCTAAGAAAAAAATTTCCTTCCAGATGATTGGCAAACTCGACATATTTTTTTTCCTAGAACTATGCGCAAAACCGACTAGAAAAAACGAAAATCTTGAAAAAATTCAACAATATAGTCGCTAAAAATTCGCAATTGTTTAAACAATTTTCCAACGTTAATTTATTTCCGAATGTGCTACGGAACTGAATTTTTTATAGGGAGAATTTGTAAAAAAAACGAAATAGGGATTATACAAATTTTGATATTTTAATTTGTTTGGCAGTTAAAAATTCTCAAAATTTTAACCAATAGGTAAATGTTTAGATACTACCTGGTAAGATAGGGAGCTGAAATTTTAAAGTATTTAGATCTTAGTCTATGTAAACGAATAAACATTTCAATGTATGCATGATATTGTTATTGCGACAGTTAAAATGTATTGGAATTTAAACAATTAGATAAATGTTATTTCACTTCTAAATGTGGTACAACTTTAAAATTTAGCAGAAATGTTTGGAATTATTAACCGAATGTGGAAAAAGATTAAAATTCTTAAAATTGCAAATATTAGTGATTGTTTTCCTCCATTATTGTTCCATAAGGAGAAAACGAAAATCGGTGGAGAGGAGAAAGCTTTTCAATTAAATATATCCAATGATGAAATATCTTTGAAAAATTAATGTTTTTTCAAGGTGAGATGAAATGCTTGCAGCAATCAAGCATCATATACTAGTAGTATGATATAAATATAGACTTTGCATTTAAGATAACAAAGCAGACTATATTGTTATTTAAATTTATAATCCAATGACTAATGTGAATTTCGGCAATTATAGTAGCGAAATCGTAAAATTTTGCTAACTAATATCATATGCAGGCCTACATAACTTTCTTACTTCCTTAATTATAGTCTTCTAGCTCTATTTTGTCGCTATGTTTTTGTTTATTTTGCATCCAAAACGTGAAATATTTCGCAAATCTCGGGGAAATTTTCAAAATTAAAAAATATTTCATGTAAAACCGACCTTCCAGTTTCAGAAAATCGATCTATGCTTTCCGAAGCCGACTGAGTTCAGCGACTCGAAGAATCTCTCGAATACCGTAAACATCGAAACCTGCGTCGTTTCGATTGTCTTCCGAAATTCGATCTCTTCGG
This sequence comes from Tanypteryx hageni, assembly GCA_028673005.1. Lineage (NCBI taxonomy): Eukaryota > Metazoa > Arthropoda > Insecta > Odonata > Petaluridae > Tanypteryx > Tanypteryx hageni. The sequence goes on along the minus strand of CM054112.1, from coordinate 40,321,601 downwards.
CATCCGAACTTCTTTGATTGCCCCCGAAACGGAACTTTTCTCGGGACAAATCTAACATTAAAAAAAGTCTTCTTGTCTCTCCATGAGGATGTGCGAGTCTGCCGACCAACGCCCTTACCCCCAACTAAAAAAAACATCCCCCTTGGTAAAACTCCAATCGCTACGCAGTAACATCCACAAACCCTTCCTCCGGAGACAAGGAGCTCATTACTATCCCTCTTATTTTTTCCAACTGTTGGTTCCTCCGCCGACGAATAAATCGGGAATGAGTCACTTTTTCATCATCACCATTCGGACAGCCGTGACCGGCGATACCGGTTTTGGACGAGGTTCGTTCTGTTTTTTATTTCGTTATGTAGAGAGAGAGTGAGGCGCTCTCTGTAGGGATTTGAGGGGAGGTGTTAGAGGAGAGTCGACGGCGAATGAGAGAGAGAGAAGGTTCGAGTAGACTCCAGAAGAAAATAAAACGGAAAATAAAAAAAGCGAAGGGGAAGACGCAAAGGTGTACTCTTCTCTCGGACCTGGGAAGAAAGACGCTATAAATGGCAGAGAGAGGAGGAGAGGGTGGGTGCGGACGGCTCGGGTTGAGTGCGCTGACCCGTCTTACGTGGAATCCTGCCCTTGTAGACCGCCCACGCGCTGTACAAAGACCTATCTCCTTCAGTTAAGGCGCCCAGGTTCCGCTTCGTTGAAAGCTTGCGCACTCAAAACACACGCAGTAACCGTCTTTCTACCCACTCTTTCTCGCTCTCTACCTCTCTCTCTCTCTCACATCCTCTCTCCCCCTTCTCCCTATCTCTCTCTTACCCTCTTTCTCCCTTTCTCTCTCTCTATGCTCTTTCTGCACTTACCATCCGCCTTTCTTTTTCCATTACGTGAGCGAGTGCTTGTTTATCCACCGCTAACCCCTTTTTGCTCGTGTTTAATGCTGAGCCAGACGCTGCTTTCGATTCGGTAAAGATCATAACAGCCCTGTTTGTTTTATCTCTGAATGGACTATGTTACCAAAATTAATCAATATCGAAGCGTTTCTAATCTTCGGCAGCGATATTCCCAAATTAAAAAAAACTATTTAATATGTAGTATCTTGTGCAGAGTATGGAAAGCAGTTATTTTAATACACTATAGCATATTTTCAACATGACCTGCAATGTAATACGCAAAAGGCAGCGTTGGCGAAGACCGCTCAGTGAAAATGTGATTCCCTTAGAAAAGGTCGCTAAGACCTTTTTCACGTCACCTAAAAACACAAAAAATTCTGTGCGCGCAAAATTCAGGACCGCATATAAGTAACTTTTATGCGCGGTGGGTAGATAACTTTCACATATATTTGATCGCGCACCATCAAATCCGTGTAAGGGAAGGCCTTGCTGGACATGAGTTTATTATAACTTTGATATGAATGCTAATTATGCATATATATCTTTAAGAGAATTAGATATTCATCTGCAGTTTGTTACAAAAATTTGTCTATTTAATTGATGTTCGAATGGTTTTTTTAATCATTCTACCCCAATTTTGAAAAATTGCGCGCCGTTAACCTGTTCGTAATAGTGACTACATACGCAAGTACTCGAAGCAAATAAATGGATCTCTCCGTTTGTTACCAAGAAAAAAAAGCGATTTTCTCGCGATTCGAACCGTTTTTTATCATAGTCGGCAATTTATCCGAATTAAAAAATATGAATGTCGAATTGATGGAACCGTTTTAAAAAATCCCCTTGGAAAACGGTTATTCGTCTCCGATAACGCATTCTGAATGATCGAAAAAAGTTCGTTTATTCGGGTCGCATTTTTACCGAATAAAACGAGAATGGATCGGTTATCGCTGCTAATTTTTTCGCCGAGAGATGGAAAATTTTCATACTCGCGCCTCAAATTCTTTGCTTTTTTGTTTCGGGGTTTTCGAATCGTTCGAAACGGTTATGAGTTTTCGATTCTGAGCGAAATTTATGGACGATGCGCTTTTTTTAAATTGGAGGATTATTGGATTTTACGTTTCCGATGGGGTTCGTGAGTTTATCAATAAATGGAAATGCTTCCATCTTAGAGAGGATTTGCGCTATTTTTACTTTTTTTTAATTGGATATTTCGGCGTTCGTTTTGAGTTCTCGTAAAATGTGGGTTATGAAACCTTTATGGCCGTGGGTCGAATAAATCGATCGCTTTTGTTTTATGGTAACTGTAGAAATAACGGATTTCCCTTTCTTGTATATTATTTGAAAAATTAACATAACCTTTCACTGCTGAGGTGCAGTTTGTGAGACACTACCTAAACCAGCGATTCCCAAACATTACAAAACTGTGCCCCCTCTCACCTAAGAAAACTATCATCGTACCCCCTCTATACAATGCTCAATCACAGTCCATGAACAACACCTATTGGACATGCAATCACCTAATATGAGATCTTAAGAAAAATCATGGACGCAAACTGTACGTCATAGCCACTTTGAGGGCTAGAGTTTGGTGACTGCATATTGTAGGTCTCAATATGATCGTAATTTAACCTTTTTTAATATCGGCAGCCCTTTTGAACCTTAAAATTTTCTAATCAAACGAAAACTTATGTAACCCTAGGCTGTCCGTGCCGCCTATCGATCATAACTCTCGTACTTCTTAATTGCTCCATATACGTAGTGTAGGGAAAAATATTGTATTCATGAAAAAAAATCGAATTCGAGATTTCAACGGTAATACACGTTTTGAGGTCCCCTGAACAAGTTTTTACCATTTTCTCGATGATGTGTGTGTGTGTGTGTTAGTGTGTGATAGCTATTTGTGGGTGCTCTAACTCAAAAGCTATTAATCAGATCAACGCGAAATTTTATATTTAACATTTTCATGAAAGTCCCAAGAAATAATTAGTTTTTAGTAAAAATCGGTCAACCGGAAGTGAGTGTTTACTCTTGTCACATACGTTATTTTGAAATATTTTCTTTAATATTTGATAAATGTAAAAATGTTTTGGAATAAATGTTATAGGAAGTTTAATTTCCTACAACCTTTGTTTGAAATATTTTCCATATAATGCGTTGTTTAAGAGATATCTTATATTCTTAGCTGCCACCACCACGCCACCTACCGACCACTATTGTTAACAATTGACGCTTAGTTACGTCTTAGTAACGCTCCTTTTTCTTTTCTTAATTGTTGGAGCTTTGTGGCTATATCCAATATCAGAAGGCTATGGTTTGAGTTTATTTCTGTTCTTTGTCAAGTCTAAAATTTTCTCGCAGTTTATTAAAATATTCATTATTATGTAACCTATTAGGAATTTTTAGAAATATTACAGATATGGAGCAAGTCATGTGGTGGCCACATCAGATTTTTATATTATTGCGATAATACCCATCATTTGTTTCGATTTCATTTTTTATTCCCTCTTTTAAAACGAGCGCACATGTCAACTCTCGGAAACGAATCGGTCGCCCTATTTATAGGGAGCAAACTAAATCTATCTCTTAATTTTTTTCCGAGATTTCATTTTTCTATGCAAGCAGCAATGGGAGGCTTAAAAAAGGAGGAATCGCGGCGGTGCGGAAACGTTTCCTCCGCGCGTCGAGTGGACGTGCAAACTCTTGTCGCCATCGCGCGCTCGAGTGCAGCAGCTTGCGCCGTCCGCCGCGTTGGAGTGGATTTTGTGTAAACAGTTGACAGTCTAATCCCGCCCGTGGAGGAAGCACCATCTGCGTCGCGGAAGTGGTCTGACACCTCCCGCTTGGCATAAAATGCTTGAAAAAAGCGCGACTTGCGATGCGGTTTTCGAATTCTTTCTCTTTTTTAAGCATTCATATTTTCCTCCGCCCACCCAATTATTTTTACCAGCTGGTTCTTTCCCATTTTTATCGTACTCGGGAGATTTTACTTAGACGTCCTGTGCATTTTTCCTCTGAAATGTGGTTGTATTTTTTGTCGAAGGTAACCTTAGCGACTGGAACGTAAATTAACTGGGAAAGATTAAACTCCGTATTATAATTTTAATATTGAATAACAACCTTCTATTTAAATCGGCCACCGTGAATCTTAACATTTCAATTAGTACAGGTTCTTCCAAAATGAATATAACACAAAAACAAAGTTGAATCATTTTTTTATTTTTGCGATAATAACCAACTTCAAAAGAAAATAATCTCGCAAGGCTTGCCGGTTTTATGTAATAATAATAATCAAGCTTCAATTAATTTTCTTTTCACAGAGCTTCTAATTAAGTGTCCTATCAACGATGCTGTCACGTCTATTTCTCGGCTGAGTTGGAAAATCCTTGTGAATTAGATTGATAACAGCTAATGATGGAAAATTTACGTAGAAGTTTATAAATTAACTTAAATTTTCATTTGAACTATGTGCTTATCTTAAACAATAAAATACTTACTCGAATGTTTTGGTATACTCTTTTTGGGTTACCCTTTATTAAATTTTCAATATTTAAAAATAACACCATCACCAGTCAATCTTCGATTGTTTTTCTATTACGTTGTGCATATGATGAGGAGTATGTTTAAATCTTGTCCCGCTGATTCAAAAAGAAATATTTGCTAAAACCATGATCGTAGAATGTACGATAGTAAATACGCGAGTAAATAAAGGTCAAATAGAAGCAAAATCGCGCCGCGTAACTGTTTTGCTACGATACTCGCCGAACGAACGAGCGCGCCTTACCTTATGCACTCGGAAATACCATTCTTTAGACAGGTTCTTCCAACCTGTTTGAATCCGAATCCATTCCTATATACCTGTTGATATTTGCTTCTTCATAGACCAAAACTATCATACTCGCTGACGCATCTGTAGATGAATTGAGAAACTACCACCGCCCTCGGTCCGTTACTTTTCCTATTTCCACACCTATCATCATCCCCGTGCACTCTTGGTCTTTCGCTTTCCCTATCCTTCACCCCTTCCATTCATTTCCACCCCTTTCCTAACCCCTTTGCATCGTTATCCTCGCCCTAAATCTCCCCTATTTTTTCTTCTTCCGTTTCCGATCCGAGGGTTGGTCCCTTCACGTCCAATCGCAACCCCTCTTGATGCAATTCGTTGATTTTCCTCCCCCTTATCTCCACCCGCCGCCAATTTGGGATTTGCAGCTATTCCGCGCGAAATATCTTCAAAGGGGATTTCTCCGTAAAAAAGCTGAAACCTCTGTATCCAACTTCCCTCGACGTATTATTTTTCGCCCTCTTTCCGGGCAAGTTCTCCGCGAACTTTTCAATGAAGTTTCGACTGAATATCTCTTTGCTCGCACCCTCGTTTTGCCGGTTTTTTCATAATGCAATACCTTCCGGGTGTAGCCAGAGGATGAGAAAGGGGTGGGTTGAGTGTAGCGCGAATTTCAAAGGTTTCGGAAGGGATTTGGTTTCCCCGGGGTATTTAGTTTTTTCTTCCTCCTCTGGGAAGAAAATAAAAAAGTGGCGGGAGAGAGGGTAAAACACTTTATAAAAAACACTGTCGTGAATGTAGTGATGGCGGGAGAGGATGGAACGCATACAGGGAAGAAATGCATATCTTGAAAAGTAAACAAGGAACACAAGGCCCGAGGGATGTAACATATGGTGAGTCATTCGCCTTCAAGGGTTTACACAGGATTTTTTTTTATTAAAGGGTAGTTTGCGCAGCGGATTATTTTTTTAAATGAAGTTACGGTCTATAGTGGTGAAGCCTTATGGCACCCGCGGTCTCTTCTCTGATGATGAACGCTCGGAATTAAATTAATCGATGATTATCTCGAAATTATCTCGGGGTTGGTTCTTGTAAACAGAAATACAATCCGGTGTTGGTCGGTTATCTCTCTCCTCAAGCGTTTTAACAGTAATGGTGTCGGAATATTGCATCTTTAGAAAGCTGTTTTTGTTTTTTATTTAATTTCGCCAGCTACGATGCAGATGTTTCTAATTAGTTTCGCGGTTAGTGAAAGAGTGATCGCTTTTTAATAGTGCAGAATGTTCTGTTAGATAGCTGAAAACATCCACTGCGACGGAAATATTTTCGCGGATTTGTGAAAATTTGTTTATAATTCGTCGTATCCTGCTGTTTCTGCGCAGTTTTTTATATTCAAAATAATCACTTAAGGCTCAGATTTAAATTATTTATCAGCGTTGTATTATTGCAATACCTCACCTTTTGATCGATGTGTCTTATCTATTTCCGGGCCAAAATCTTTAAATCTCATGTATTATATGTGTGTGTGTATATATATATATATATATATATATATATATATATATATATATAAGGCGTTTCAGTACCTTTCAAACAAAGACTTCCCGAATCTTTGTGTAACAAAAACGTGTGTAACATAGCTTGTCAAAAAAGTGTATGTACATACAAACGCCACCACACGTTGGTGCATTCCACTTTCTTTTTACCAACATATTTAACACTTTGTGTTTTTATGTAAGTATATAATAAACAAATGTATCAATATATAGATTAAAACACAGTGCTCGAATTATCGCACAAGGTTTACATGCATGAGCGGGCTCATCGCACATCACTTGAATAATTCCTCTTCGTACGATGATGGATAACACGCTCCGCAAATAATCTCTACTCTCTTAACTCTTCAACTTTCACCGCTATCTCTCTCCCTCACTTCGAATTCCATCTAAATGTATCATCTCCGAAATGTATCATGCGTCTAGTCGCCGCATAATATCCTTCCGCCTTTCTCCTATTGTGCCTTACCCCGTGGGCGCGCACAACCAGAGGGTATCCACGTAGCGTCTCTCGCCCTCTTCCCCTCCCCTTTAACTACATTATCACTCCCCCAATGCTAAATCCTGACCCTCCCCAAAACAAAAAAAAGAATTCTCTTTAATCATCCCGATACCCTTACATTTTTCAACCACACTCTCGCACTCAATAACCATTCTTCAACCCTCCTCTCCCTCCACTGTCTATCTCCATTTCTCTCTCCACTCCAAGAGCTCTTCTCACATCGCTGATGCTCTCCGAAAAGCCAAGCCTTTCCTCTCTCTCCTCCTCCCTATACCTCTCCCCTCCCTTTACTCCTCCCTTCCTTCCCCTCTCTCCTCGTTCTCCCCTCCCCTCATTTCTCCCTCTCCTCATTTCCCCCTCCCCTCCTTCCCCCTCCCCTTTCCCTACCGCTATCTCCTCTCCTCCTCCCCTCTCCCACTCCTCCTCACCTCTCCCCTTCCACCTCCTTTCTTATATTCTCCTACTTCTCCCACCCCCCGTTTCACCCTTTTACCTCAAATTTTTTTCATTTCCCACTCGAAATAAATCCTCTCGTATTTTTCAAAGGAGGAAAACGCGAGCGGTGGTGAAAATGGGTTGATTCTCATTTGTACGAACCTTCTTCTTTCCACTTTTCCGTTTTTTTCCCTTCCTTTCCTGTTCCATTTTTTTATGGAAAAAACGTCCGATTTGTTATGTTGTATGGCTCTGATATGCGTCTCCATGTCCGGAGGATGCGGTAAAGCTCGGTTTTATTGTCGTTTAACCACCCTGAGTTTGTTCATAATTTACGGAGGCTCTTCGGTGAGCGGAAGAAAGGATTTGGCGGGAAACATATCAGCTTAGTTGATGAGCAGACCCGCCCTTTTCTATTATATGCATGGTATGGCATCTATGCTACATTTTTGAAAAATTCACCATACCTCGGTGCGTTCAGTCTATAAATCAGTGGTTTTCAGTCACTTTTTTAATAAGGACCTTTGTGTTGATTATATTGTGAAATCAAACTGAAAGTGAAAAATTTATACAGTGAATTTGGTAATATTTGTGTGATCATTCCACGTAATGAAACCTCCTTTAGTTAACTATATAGTGAAATTATGCTTAGCCTAAACCCTATATGTAACGGATAAATGGTTAAACATTGCATATTTGTGATATAATCCTGTGAATTGTAATTTTCCAGCATATCATAATTGTTTGTTTGTTTTGTTTGCGCAAACTTCAAGAAAAATAATTCTGTATAAGGTACAATTTCCTTGTATTGAGCGGCACCCTTTAGAGATACCCGCGAGAATCCAGTTGAACTTCAGCTGTCTTCTAAATCGTATTGTGATTTATTTGGAATTGTTATGACAATTTCTCTTCATTTCCGAGCCAATTAGAGTCGCAACAACGGCCGCAAAACGATCGTGCCAAAGATCTCCAAGGCTCCGTCTTTCGTGCAGACAGACAGAATGGTCAATGAGAGGCATTTGAAAACGTATTCTTGCGCTGTCATTTACGCCCAAATCCAAGGAAATTTATTCTGGAAAACCGAAACCCTTAAATCTCCAAAGGTTTGGTATACCAAATGTTGCGACGGTGGCGTTTGATCTGATCGAAAATTTCAAATAAAAATTGAGTCTACCTCATATCGAAGCGTTGTGTGTCGCCGTCTGCCAAAACTCCGGAGCGACGGAATGAAAACGAGAGGTTTTCTATTATCCACGGAAACTGATTTTATTCACCGCCGAATCCGCAGCACGCGTGAGGAGTGTTCTAGAATACCATTTCCGAACGCGAGTATTCGATTCGCTCCGAAGACTTTCTCTCGGTGGCGACAGAGGAAGCGGTAGATATCATATATGTATATATATACACACACACAGCCGGCAAATACAAAATTGTCGTCACGTGACCTTTTCTCGTAGGAGGAAGGGGGGCGGGGATGCGGATGGTATCGTCTGGGAACCTGTGCTAGAGTGCGGCTGATTTTATATCGAATCAATCCTCTTTACATTCGATCCCGAATCGATGGCGTTCTTTCCTCTTCGATCCAGTCACCCGATCCTATCGAATCGCTTAGATCTTGTCTTTTTCCCTTCTTTCGCTCAACCACTTTGCATTCCTTTTGGCTATTACTCGTTTGAAATTTTCCGAGGATCTTGTCTTTCTAAAGTACAGTCCAACTCCGATTTAGCGCCACCATTTTTGTCCATCGCTGACATTGGCACTAACTAAAGCGGGGGTGGAGGTAAATCGAGGTATGTGCTTGCTCTATGTCATTGGTCCTTTAACTTCCAATTTTCGAGGCCCCCTTGGATATTATACGCCCTTTTTTGGATTAAAAATTGTAAAAATAAGAAACTTGAATAAAAAATTCATTTTCACAATTATTAATGATTTTGATAAAATCGTATTTTAAAAAATGCCTTGATAAAAATGTATTATTCGTGATAATTTTAATTTTTGTGATTTCACCTTACATTCAAAATAATTTTGCGGTCACTTGTTTGAGAAACGCTGCTCTATGTAACCATAAGGTGGAAGTTCTGTTCACAAAGATCAATGCGTGGTATGCGGGGGTGGCTTTATGTAAGGGAGCGCTAAATCGGGGTCCGACTGTTGCTCCGAAAATTACTCGCAAATGCAGCAAGGATAAATGTGTTGGTCTGTGACCAAACTCCCTTCCAGTTCACTTAACATCGTCGGTTTTACAAGGATTCTTGAAGATCTGATTATTTTTGCCACTTTCCTAAACCCGATATTTTCCATTGCTCGGCATTCTATGTATATCCTCTACCACCTTCCGTTCTCGCGTAATTGTCACCGTGGCATTAAAATTTTCAATAAAAAAAAATGATTGGATATAAGCGCAAAGCTCAATTGCGTCGGCAATACCAACGTAAAACGAAGATGAACTAAAACACGAGCTTTCAGGAGAAATGGGGACCTCTGACTAGGAGAGACGTAGTTAATCTATAGCGAGGCTCCACCGCAAAGATCCTTTATCGGACTCACGCGAGCACTCTCTCTCTCTCTCTCTCTTTATCTCTCCCTCACTCCAAAGAATCTCTCCTCTTCATCTCGATATCTCTCTCATAATTTCCATTGCGCGCCTTTTCATCCCTCTGCATCATCTCCGACTCCCATTCCATCCTCCCGGTTAATCTCGCCTACTGTCTGACACCAACTCAAACTCCTCTCCAACCTCCTTCCATATCTCTATCTGTCTCTCGCTCTCATATCCAACCCCTTACAGTTTAACTCCCTCATCCAGAATAGCGCTCCATCTCTCTTATCTCTCTCTAGATTCTCGCTCCCAAATCTTCCTTGATCTCCAACCTCTCTCTCTCTCCTCTCTTTACCTATTTATCTCTTCTCTCCCACATCTCTCTTCCTCTTGCCTTATCTCCTCTCTCCCTCTATCACTTTCCTTTCCTCTCCTTCCCTCCGCCTTCCGTCTCCTTCCCTCTCCCTCCCCCTCCTCACTATCCTCTCCATTTCACTCCCTCTCTCCTCCCTTTCTCTTTCCTTCCCCCTCCCTCCCTCTCTCCTCCCTTTGTCTTACCTCTCCCCCCCCTCTCTCTCCCCCCTCTCTCTCCCCCCTCTCTCTCCCCCCTCTCTCTCCCCCCTCTCTCTCCCCCCTCTCTCTCCCCCCTCTCTATCTCTCCCCCTATCTATCTCTCTCCTCTCTCTCTCTATCTCTCTCCACCTCTTCACCTTTCTTTCTCTCCACCTCCATCTATCCCCTTCTCTTTATCCTTCTCTCCTCTATCTCTTTCCCCTCTCCCTCCCTCTCCCTCCCTCTCCCTCCCTCCCTCCCCCTCCCTCCCTCTCCCTCCCTCTCCCTCCCTCTCGCTCCCTCTCCCTCCCTCTCCCTCCCTCTCCCTCCCTCCCTCTCCCTCCCTCTCCCTCCCTCCCTCTCCCTCCCTCTCCCTCCCTCCCTCTCCCTCCCTCTCCCTCCCTCTCCCTCCCTATCCCTCCATCCCTCTCCCTCCCTCCCTCTCCCTCCCTCTCCCTCCCTATCCCTCCCTCTCCCTCCCTCCCTCTCCCTCCCTCCCTCTCCCTCCCTCCCTCCCCCTCCCTCTCCCTCCCTCTCCATCCCTCTCCCTCTCCCTCCCTCCCCCTCCCTCTCCCTCCCTCTCCCTCCCTATCCCTCCCTATCCCTCCCTCCCTCTCCCTCCCTATCCCTCCACCATCTCTCTTACTCGCCACTTTGCCACTCCTTCGCATCTCAAGCTCTATCTCGCACTCCTCGCCATTTACCGTTTTCGTCGATCCTTTTCCGCCCTCTTCCTCTTTTACTCTACATATCCGCTTTACACTCACCTTCTCTTCATCCCTTCACCGCTTCAAATATGTCTCGCCTCTTCATATCCGCTTGCGCCTTGGCTTGTTTCTTTAACCTCTGCGATGCCTGCTTTAGAGTTCTCCATTTTCCGGCCGATGCCCCGTTCATCGTCGAAGATTCTTTTGCATAAGACTTCGCGTTGTTTTCATTCGATCTGCTCGACGTTCCGCGTTCAACGTGTGAACAATATTTTAGCGCGAGAAACTATGCGAGTCCCTCATGTTCGTTTTCGATTGTTCGCTGTGCAGTAGGTGTATTACGCGTGGGAAAATGTAGGTCCCTCAGTAAATATACCGTTGGTATTCATTATCGGCGGGGCATGTGCGAAGCGCGTGGGCCGCGCATGAAACAATAACGAAAATACGGCACTAATATATGATCCCGTTTAGGGTTGACGGTGAGCGTATATGGGAAATATGTCTACGCGTTGAATACAGACTAGCGTAATATTGTAGGATATATATTTTTGCAAAAAATTTAGCAAAAACCCTAACTCGATACCCATCCGCATATTGCTTTTGTTCAATAAAATATTACGCATGTATCCAGTGACCGCATGCGCATCTGTCGCTACGGAAACCGTCATCTGATATTGTTGATTTTCTGCAGAACTTGGTTATCCATGCAGTTTAGTTAATGCGGATTTTGGATTATAGATCAGTGCATGAAATCCAGGGATGATTTTCTTAGGACCGATAATCGCAATAAACGATATAATTTCTCCTCAAGAGAACATAGTTGAAGCATTTGAAATGCCGCTAATACTCGTGTATCGAACACACATTTTCCAAAAATGTTAGTTCTTCTCAAATAGCTAGACAAAAAATTCAAGTGTGTAAATTGCGAGAAATTTATTTTAATATCGTAAAACCCAATAAGATTACATATCACTAACTTTAATCGTAAAAACCTAGAATAATATGTGGAACTATAACTAGTTTTAATTGAAGATGTAATGAAATTTGAACAGAAATGGTCTTTACATGCGTAAGGGTAGCACATTCAAACGTCACAAGTTGAAATCGGTGAAATTCATTCCTTGAGACGTTTTTCGCGCAGTTTTTACGCCTAGTGGGCGGTAAATCCGTCCCTGTCTGCGGTTTTTCTATATTGCTAGAATACATATGCGTTCTACATAGGGGTCAAATGAACTTTCCTAGAATTTTAAACGGAAACCCTACCTATGACCTATAAACGGGATTTGCAGTTTATATTATATCTATTTCTCCGGCTTCGTCCATCTTGTTCTCTCCTTCGTTTCGGGTTTTCTTACTCTTTATGTACACAGTATTTTCTTGCGCCACACCCAGCACTTACCTCTGCATATTTTCTTCAAATTTCCTTTATGTTCATATCTTTCTTTTTATGTGCATTTTATCATCCCATCCATCGCCTTATCTTTATCATTCTTTCCTCTTCGTGCACCATCATAACTATTTTCAGTTCTTCTCCGCACTCCTGCCGTGAACTCCGACCTCTTCTCTTTCTCGTCATTCCATTTATTTTTATGCTTTTGGCTTTTTCCCCCCTTTGCCCCCTTCTCTTTCTTTTTTACGTGCTTACTTCTTATGGTCCTACTTAACCGTATTCTTCAGGCGCACTCAAAACTCGTCCCATTCCCTTCCCAAGAGTTTTCTTTCTCTTTCTTCGTCACTCAGCTCAGTTTTCTTTGAAAACTGTTTAAACTCCTGAAATCTTTTTTTTCTTACTCCTTCCTTTCCACGGATCTCTAGCAACCAACACTCTTCTTTTTCCCTCCTCTCTTTTCCCTTGTCTGTCACACTCTTTCTCCCCCACTCATATTCTCCATCTTCACTCCCTCCATCGCCCCTCCCTTCTTCCCTAAACTTTCATCGGTCTCTCTCTTTTCTCCCTCTCTCCCATTTCCCTCTGTTCCCTTCCTCTCTTCCCGTGCTCTCCCTCATTATACACCTCTCTGTTCTCTCCCCTTCCTCTTATTTTCCACCAACTTCCTTTCTTCTCTCCTCCCCTTTCTCTTATCTCCTCCTTTTTTTACTTTTCTGACAACCTTTCTTCTTGTTATACTTTTTCATTTGTTTCCTCCCCTTCTCTATCTCCCGCACTCTTCTGTTCTCCTAACCTATTATCTTTTGCTTACTTCGCGCAAACACGTTCTACTTATTGCTACTTTCTTTTAGCCTCTCCACTCCCGTCGCCTGGTTACCATCATGGATTCCTTACTTTCGACGAAACTACTCTTTTTGGCTATTCATCTCTAGGCATCCTGTTCTTTCATTTTTAACGCCTTTCCTCCCCACTCGACCCCGATAAAATCATGACGCCGCAGCTTTCGCGTCTCGATGCACGCGATTTGCATTATATAGCGACGCACCGCGGGGAAAAATATCACCGCGGTCTTTTTGTTGACCTTGCAAAACCTTTTCTTTTCTCTGTGGTATAAATTTTTTTCTCGCTATAGGATCTAAATATTTACTACTGTATTATACCTCGTTCCTTGTACCTTTTACTGTCGCCTCTTTTAACATCCGTCTTTTTTCCCTATTGCTTTCCATGTATTTGTGGACTCTCCTTCGTATCTTCAGATTTTCCCTACTATATCTTTTAAAAAATGCTCATTTTATGAATCCGTCCCTTGGACGAGGCGACTCCTCCCCCATCTATCTATTCAATTCATAACCACTCACCCCTTTTCTTCACCGCCTCCCATAAAATATGCATATATAAACATATACGTACATATGGGCGTGTATATACGCACGTATACGTACATACATACACCTGCGTACTGTGGGATCTTTTTGAGCTTATCCGACCGGAAAGTCGCAGCTCGCCCAAGGGAGATGAATGCGAGGGAGGCTTTCGTCTGGCGTTGTGACTGAAGGAGTGGAGGAGGTGGACGTGGTGGCGGGATGGGCGAGGCGGGGTCCTTTTGATGATGGAGAGAGAGAGAGTCAAATGGAAGGCTGGCGTCAGGAGAGTTGGTACAGGGGGAGGTAGGGTGTTTTTGGAAGTTGGGGCGTTTCAATGGATTTTCTCGGCAAGGGGCACGCACGCACACGCGCCGCTCGCCGCCGCCTTCTTCTCTTTCTCTCTCTTTGCCCATTAACTTATCCCTTTCACTCGCGAACGCTATGAGCTCTCGCAAGTATGCGTCTCTCTGAAAGAGGGGCGTTTCCTCATTTTGAGAGGAGGGTGTGTTTGTGAGGGAGGAGGAGAGAGAGAGAGAGAGAGGAGCATTAGCCGGGTGGATTGAACTTTACCTTTTAAGCGCCATCGGTGGAAGTCTCTCCTCTTGACGAAGTGTGGCTTTTGGTATTCTGCGGAAGGCAAGAATTTTTTTCCTCTCTTCGACTTTTTTTGCGTTTGTTTCTGTCTTTCGAGGGACCGTGTTGTATTTTCTTAGGCACGCTTTACCTTTTTTATATTTCATTTGATTAATTTCTGAGAATTTGTCGGGATTATAGAGAGACGTGTGTTTCTTGTGTATTCTAGATTAGTTTTGCTTCGCCTAGGTTATGTGATTTCTTTAGGAGATTCTAGCGCGCTTATCTCAAATACTGGTGAAAACAATGAAGGTTCAGCACCGAATAATGACTGCATTTCTTATGTTTACTATACATATAGTCAAGAAAACAACTTCTTTAACATCTCCCGTTTCGGCGAAAATGCTCATATCCGCATGCTTATTAAATTGCAAATGTACGCTCTCCTTTTAAGAATATCCTCGCTGGTGTCGAAGAAATTTCGAAATGTTTACTCTTTTCATTTCCTTAGTGTTTCAATTGTTCTTGATGGCGTCATTTATCTGTCATACTGTTCTTCTTCAAATATATTTTTTTTATTTTATAAATATTTTCATAACATCTGGAAATGCGTGAACGGGAGCTCTTGAATCGCACGTTATAATATATGCTAACATTTCGATAAACACAAGTTTCCCTATTTCGAAATTCTTGCAAGAGCGGAACGGAAAACAATAATGGCATAGCTTTAGGCAAAAGGGAGAAAATTACCACTTATCGTACGGATGCGAAACAGGTAAAGAATTCGAAATCGCGCGCATTAGCGTGCATTCCTGGAGTGAAATTCACGCTCGTTCGGTTTTACATTCGCGAATCTCAGGGGTCAAGACTTTTAAGAAGCTACGACGTCTGCTTACGACGCCTCTTTGTTTTTTTAAAGTCGTCGCAACGTCGGCTGATCGTGCGCGAGGTTTCCGCGCGAAAAAAAATAAAACGCGACTAGATTTTTCTCCGTAGACGCGCGCGCGCTTCTCGAAGAAGAAAAAAAAACACTCGCGCAACTCGATGCTACGCGTGTTTTTCTCTCTCTCTCTCTAGCACGTCGGATTGCTTATGCGAAAGGGGTTTGCGTTGGCCTTACCTCTCATTCCCTCTTAGTCGCTTCCGTATGACTGGCGAGGAGAAGAATGATGGCCCTCTTTATCTTTCTGGCCATCTCACGCGTCTCTTGAAACGTAAAGCACACGATTTCGCCCTCTTCTTCCTTCCCTTGCTCTTTTCCCCTCCCTCCCTCTGCCCTCCCGCTCCCCCCTTTAACTCCTCCTCATCCCTCTTGACTGCCCCCGGAGAGAGGTCATCCGCGGGAAAACCAGATGAGCGATTTCTTCACCTTGCCCCCGGAGAGCGCATACGAACCATCAAGTTCATTGCCGTCGCGAGTTCCTTGCTCTTCTCATTCTGCTCGTTGCCCTTCGTCGGGCGAAGCAGAACATCCACTCGCGTCTGGATTTCCTCGGGAATTATGTAGGGATGAAGCGTGACGTGCCGAGATTCTGGGATTTCTGTTTCGCGAAACGGCCATTTGCATCTGCGTTTGCATCCAGATGTGGAGAACTCGCAGATCCTAACGCGGCCGTTGGATATTCACGGAAATTACATCTTTATTTTTTTTTAACCATTCGGGATGGATTGCGTCGAAATTTGTTGGCAATTGTTGAAATCGCCAAGGCGGGGTAAAATCTATTTGCGGTCATTAACGACCCAATCGTCGTTGCTCTTACATGCGCTACCCCAGTCAACCAAAAAAATATCTTGATGAGTAAAATCTTTTATGAAATTCATTTCCTCATTATTTTTATTAGGATTGTAGATGGTGTAGTGACAGCCCTGCCAAACACTTCTGGTGGCTTGCAGGGTATTCATGTAAATGTCATTTATTGTGGCTGACTACCCACTAATTTGATTCAATGACAGTGTAACAGAATTCGTTGAAATGACGAATCTAACCGATATGCCACTAAATGTTTTGACAAAAAATTCCTTTTATGTGTATGTAGTTAAGGGCCGTGCCAATTATATGCTTAATATTAGTGCAGATATATATGCTTATGGAAGAGAAAACAAGTGGGATAAATGGATGGCAACAATATGTTGGGATAAGGAAGCCCAGTGAGCACTCACCAATAAGATGACTTCAGGTTAGCGAGCTGCTTGGGGTGTAGAAGTGACACACGTAAAACAAACAAAAAAACAGTTCACCAACCTGAAGTCATCTTATTGGTGAGTGCTCACTGAGCTTCCTTATCCACACATCTTGTTGCCATATATATATATATATATATATATATATATATATATATATATATATATATATATATAAACATATATATATATATATATATATATATATATATATATTAACTTAAGGAAATGAAAAGGTAGTGATGAGGGTGGCAACAAGATGTTGAAGGAAGCCCAGCGGACACTTTTCAAGTCGGGGACCAAGTTGGCAGGCTGCTGGGGGCGTCGAAGAGACACGTTAAACACACGAACACAAAAAACACAAAAAAACACGCAAGCTTATCGGGCCTATGCCCTTCTTCAGCGATAGAGTAACTGAGAGTGACATATATACAAGGTGCGGCAGAAAGAACTCCCCACTCCACGACTCCACTCCCCACTCCACGACACACTCCCCACTCCTGTAGACGCTGGCTGCTACTCGCCTGCTGCTTGAAAAGGCAGCGGGCACGAATCATGCGCAAGTATGATTTTTCCAATGTCGCCCGGCCCCCTGTTTGTGTGGTTTGAGGAGACCGCGCAAATTCAACGTTTCGTCCCTCGAAAGGGATGTTAAACAGTGGCCCCCTGGTGATCTTCGCAAAGAGTAGACAAATGCCGTCACCGGGTTATCCTCCTCCCTTTTGTGTGTGTCCGGTGTGGAAGGCAACGGGAAACCACCACACCCTGTATGTATATTCCCTAGTCAAATCCAATCAATGAATTGGTAGGACGTGTCGTAAGACAGAACGCGAATGAATATATATATATATATATATATATATATATATATATATATATACATACATATACACACACACACACACCACCTTTTTGAATTCGCGTGTTTGCGGTTCGCGAATTTGGACTTCGCGACAACATTTTTTATGACCATTACTTGTTTTCTGTGCATATTGCTGTACTACTACTGTACTTGGATTTTGCGTCACGCGTTTACAATGCCAACAAGCGTCCCTCTACTTTTTTGTTTATTAGTTCATTTTAAACTTTAGCACCCTAGAAATGGACATAATTATTATATTGTATTTTTAATGCTCGTTAGTAACAGTTTTCAAAGTAAACAAACGTGATAACGATTGACTTTTTTTTTTAGCTCAGTTTAATACTAACAGCCAACGGCGCTATTTTCGATAGAAGTCAAAGTTGCTGGCATCTAGTGAACAAATTATAAATTATTGGCTAATGGAAAAGCAGCCTGCGCGTTTTTTTTCACAACTTTTACGAGTATCACATTGAAAATATTCTTTCTTCGCGTACTATGTGGTTGCTGGTTTTAGCCCGAAATATTTAATGCTATTATTATTGTTATTATTATTATTATTATCTTTGTATTTGGAATATAATTTAGGGAACTGTTGTTCATTGTTTATTTCGAAATTTTTATCTAAATCTAAGAATTGCTATCAACTTGTAAGATTTTTTGCCGCGTATTTTGAACGCAATTACTGAAATAAATGTTATAAAGTTATTACGCTAGTTTTTTTATTTCCCGTTATGTATTTCTAACGTAATTAATAAAATAAATGGAACCACATTTTAATGCTACTGTTTTTCTGCGCCTTAGAAATGTTTGTCGCAGAATCCAGAAAAACATTTGTGAATAATGTACTCAACATTCCACTTCAGTTGTTCCATTTTAAATTAAACCATTTCCTTAGATTGAACAAAAGTAGATCGAAAATCGCGTGCAAAATTTTGTGGAGGTAAACTGTACAAGTATGGAAGGAAGTGCAATCACATTGTTATGCTGGATTTTCATTTGCTATTACGCGTTTTAAAAGTAATTAAAAGTATTTTTTAAATTTTATAATGCTAGGTTTTTCATTTGCTGTTACGTTTTCTTATATTTTCTGTTAAACTGCATTATTTATGATAAAAAAGTGAATTTTTTAGGTGCCCGTATGGGTAGGAGTCTTTTGGCTGGGAACGACTCGCTTGTAATAACATGGCGTCTTATGGAAAAACTGAACTTGCTTCGCGAATTTGCATTTCGCGTCAGTTTTCCGGAATCAATTAATCGCGAAGTATATATATATATATACATACATACACATACATACATTACATATACATACATATACGATACATATTATTGCATTCGATACAATCGTTCCCCAATGAATCCACAGTCGCCTTTCGCTAAATACACGCGAGATTGTAAATATATCCTGTCACGTTGTTATTACAGAGTGCCTCGTATTTATTTTTTCACGGCAAAAAATGTCCGCTCATACTCATTCCATTTAATTTTTTGAATAATGTTTACGAGTCCGCTTCAACCTCTCGGAAAAGAAAAAAAGAACAATGCGGAGAGTCGCCGCCCCAATCTGCCACTCTCCTGTTTATATTGACTTTTTTGTTTTTGTTTTTTCCCGGGGACTAAATAAATTTAAGAGACACGTTAAAAGCGCACGTACGTCGCTAACAATGGGTCCGGCGGAATTATATATCTCGCGGCGGAAGAATGGCACCGCCTGCCAGAAGCGGCTGCGGAGGCTTAATTTCTCGCCGTCATTCGCTAAAGCAATTCGCTGCTGCTGTTGTTGTTTTTTTTTTCACGTGGAGGAATATCCATTTCCAACTCGCCGAGCAGAGTGGCAATTTGCAGTCGCATCGTCCGGCTAGAAAAAAAATAAATACACAAAAATGTAAAAATAAAGAGGAAATGAAAAAGTTTTAATGTTTTCCTTTATTTATCGAGAGAATATTATTCGCCGCGTCCATTGCTTTGATAAAAACTCCTGTTTGTTTACTTTTTCATAAATCCGCACATTTTTGGTGATGATTCGCATCTCCCTTCGCACGACGGAAATGCTTCAAGTTTTCTCTTTTTCTTTTTGATTACCGAAAGTACTTTTTTTGATACTTTTTTGCTCACCCCTTCTTTTAGTCATAGCGCAGGTTGAGTTGAATGTGACTTCAATCATACCAGATGGTAGAATCACAATGATTAACTTCTAGTTGATTTTGTGTGGTTGCAATATAATTTTTCTAATCGTCGTCCTAGAAGTTTACGCTGGAAAAATTAGGAAATCGGTTTTTAAAGACGAATTTTCTCGTCGCTAAAGCTGCAAAATAATTATTTTATTTTTTTAATTATGCAATCGGGCGGATTTCCTCCCTCCTTTTCTTTAGCTTGAGTGTTCGAAATTTCAAAGGGGCGAGAGAGAGAGAAATTAATTTTCGCTCTGAATTAAGATTTCCTCCCGATGGCTCTGAAATTGTGCTTTATTTGCTTTTTACCATTGACCACGGACCGATTTACATCCTCCCTCCCTCGCCATAATGCTCTATCCTCTCCCTCTCCTCCCCAATGTGATCGCGGAAAACATTCCGTTTAACTTCCGCTGCCAATCGTTGTCCTTTTGAAAGAGATTCCACGAAGAATTATGGCAGTTATGAAAGAGAGAAATATTTCGGTTTGTTTGGCGAATCGAGTTCCTTTTTTCAAACCTGATGCAATCTGACGTTATGCATTTGCCGAACTATTTGGAATAGGCAACTGCTTGAATGGGTGCCACCTATTTTTTTCTTAAGCAAGGCAGACGATATAAATACAATTTCCCCGCCTGTGCAAGGCATTTCAGACGAATTTATGACAGTAAACGCGAGAATAAATTTCGTCCTTCCATTGTTTACTGACTTTAAACATATTTGGCGAGGATCAAGCTCTCAAAGATAAACTTTTAAAGGGACTAATATTTACCCGGTTGTTTTGCCGCGTCGTCATGGAGGGGGAACGAGAAAGTTTTGCTAATTCAACTTGATATACACCATTTACTCGCCTCTAATATTCTGTACAGCTCCCGTATATTTGCGAATGGAAGTCGATCAGCGTCTCTGTTTACCGCCATCAAACAAGAGAATCGGAGGGATCGGACGAAAGGGACAAACATTGGAAATTTGGTATCGAATTCGCGCACAAATAAGGTAATTCTATCGCCTCGAGAATAATAACATTGAGTTTATTAGACCTAAATGGGCGAATTTACGTTGAGACGAACAAATTCCTTTTAATTAAAAATAGGCCAAAGTTTTATGATGCATATGTCACGGTAAATGTGAACATTTCTCGGTTAATGTGCACATTTACCACCAAGTTCGGTAAATGTAAGTATAACATACTTTTACTGAATGGATTGAAGAAATGTACACATTTACCAAGAGACACTGGTAAATGTGGATAAATGTCGCAAAACAGGCCACAACATGGCGGCCTCGCGAGCATCTGTTGCAGTTTAGAAGTACGGTAAATGTGCGTTATTCGGTAAATGTGTAAATTTCCTGGTAAATGTGCACAACTAACTAAACTAAATTTGAACATGAAGGAAAGTTTTACTCGGCCCCACCTGGTTGGGTAAGTTAGTCGAAGTGTTTTTAGTTCCTTCTCACGTGCATGTTTTTTCCCTTCGGGTTGGGAAGCGTTAATCTTAATATATACCAGTGGAGGCGAACCCTCGATGTTTTTGTTATAAATTAACGTAATTATTAAAGTGTAGCATTTCTGGGGGGAGCCGGTTGTAGTGGTTCGAGTGTTGGCCCCACCGTACGATCTGCTAAAAAGCGACACCCCGTTCGATTCCTTATGAGGATTTTTCCTAGGACGCTCCGGCCCCCTGTTTGTGCGTGTTGGAACTAAGGTGACGAGGACGAGCCAATGAGGAAAGAGAACACGAGAAAATGAGGAGCGCGCTCAAATCAACACTCCGTCCTTAAGAAGGGACGTTGGCCCCCTTGGTGTTCTTCGTAAGAGCAGGCAAATGCCGGCACGGGGTTTCTCTCCTCCCTTTCTGGCTATTCATTGCACTACCTCTAAGATACCCATAGTGCGTAGGATAGAGGCGAATCGGCTGGACTCAGATGATGATGTAGCATTTCTCATTCTTACTTATTTCCACATTTACCAAGGCACATCGGTAAAGTGCATAGTTACCGAGCAATATACGGATAATACGTATTTCTGGAAACTTAAACTTACATTTACCGAGCTTCGTGGTAAATGCACACATTTCCCGATTACGTACCTTTAACGTAACATATATAATATGATCAGAATTATTCCAACGGCAAAATAAACGGCGCAATATGCATTGCACAAACTTTCTCATATACGTATATACGTTTGGTCCACGGTGTACGCTTGTAAAATTAAAACGCTTATAGTTCAAAGTTAACCGTAGTTTAGCGTATATTTTAATGCCACTGATCGATTTTTAGTAATTTTTGGGACATGTGGCTTAGTTAGTACTATTTGTGACATCAGGCTGTACGATTGGATGATTTTAATCAAAATTCTTATAGCCATTTTTGAGTAAATCGAATTTTTTTTCAAATTGTCCCGCAATATTATTCATCTCTTCAGAATGTCTTTTATGAATGATGTTATCCACAAATATGATATATCATTCGATTTAGTTTAACCGTGCAGAATTTGGGACATGTCAGCCAAAGTAAATCCCTGTCGAGAGCACAGTGCAACGGAGGAGTCTCAAAATAGAAAAGGATAAAGGAAAGCAAGAGGGAGAGAGGAAGGTGGGGAAGGAAGTTAGCGAGACGCGGAATGGGTGGCGTGAGAAAGGAGGAGCAGGGGGAGTTTTAAGAAGCGGAGATTGCTATCGCCCTCCAGGGGGTGGCGTCGTCGCATGAGTCTCGGGTGAGGGGCAGGGATAAAAGGTGAGGGGCACTTGCCGAGAACAGGTACGATGGGAATTTTCAGTGTCAAATGTACGAAACGTGAGTGCTCGCTACGAGAGAGCATTATGAACGTGAACCGTTTTCTCCCTTATCCTCGTTGTATTGCCTTAGGCGTAGCTTTCCTCGCTTTATATATATATATATATATATATATATATATATATATATATATATATATATATATCACCACCCTTGATGGCTTTTGTCTTCGTCCACCTTTTATTTCCCCGTACTGGCTATTTCCTCCGCGACGGCCATTAGACCTGAAAATTGCGCAGTGTACCCATTACTTAGCCGACGCTGGACATCGCGTCGATTCTTTGAACGACTTGAGACTGAAAGAGAACTTTGTTTCGCCCGATTAAAGGTAACGCAATTATATATATTTTCCGTTGTATCCTGGGCGCTTAATATTTTTCATACTGTTTTAAACAATACAGGTGGGATTTGGAATTGGTTTTACGTGATTTTTGGCTGCACCCGTACAACTTCTTATGTCAACATTGAGTAAATACGACCTTACAAATATTCAAGCGGACTGCAGTATAGGATTACAATTTCAGGTATATGACTTGCCAAAATACGCAGTAAATCCGTAAACCTAAGGATTATTTCATTCAGTGCTATGAAATTTAAAAATATGTTTCCATAAGATCTCGCATTAAATTTAACTGTGAATTGTGTCGTTTTTGACATATCTCATGAATTTAGAAAACTCATTTCGTTCATTGGTTCGCGTTTTTAACAGAGCAATCCCTGCGAATACGAATGCTCTTTCGCAGGGTCTGAAAATGTATGTCAAATTATAATGGAAAAGAGTTGTCCCATCCTTTATAACTGAAACGGAATGAAAGCTAGCGGCATAAAATGTAATTCTTTTTTTCTCGTGCGGGCGGAAGGATCCACAAATTAAAAAAGATACGTTTTCTCTTGAACATTTCCACTTGCATCGGGAGTAAACAATAGGTTTTAGAGTTATATAGGAGGTCGGCCAGTTGAGAGTTTATCGAAGGATATTAGTCAGTTCCTCTGCCGGTCGAAAACTACCCCACGATCCTATCCATCCCCAATTTCCTTAACGGGTCAGCATGCCTCGCGTAGAAGGTTTTTTTCTATTCTGCCTCTACCTGGACAGGTTTAGACTCCCCCTCCTTCCCCCCCATACCACTCCACTCCAAGAATGCCTCTTGAACTCCTCGGGGTTCATCGTGACCTCGGATCCTTCTCCTCTCACCGACTTCCTTCTCCTCTCCTCGACTTCCTTCTCCCTGTGAGTTTCACTCTTTACACGGTTGCCTGGGCACCTGTTCTTTCCCTCTACGACCCCTTTTACCTGCAGCAATCCATACCATAATCCAAACGCGATTCGTTTCCTCGACAATCTTTACGTCTCCTTCAAACACGTCTACGGAAAATCACCCGCACCACCCCTCAATTTTTTTCTCCCTCCTCGGGGGAGAATACTAATGGGAGGGGCATTGTTGCTTTACGGCGTCCTGAAACCAGCTCCTCAGCACACCCTCTCTCTCTCTTTCAGAACTCCACCCTCTCCCCCACTCACTCAGTTTTTTATAACACAGCGACGAAGGAGTTTCCTCCGTTCGTATAGACCATAAGGAATGTGGCGTGCCGTGGGGATCCTGCCTAGCACCTCATCAGTATTTTTTATTGACCATTATTCCGGGATGACACCTAAGGAATATTGATGCATCGAAGACGTGTTTAGCCACCTTTACTCAACGTTGATTTTGAATTTATCGCGGGAAGTGTCTGTTTTTAATAGTCCATGTCCCAATTATTCTCTACTTAAAGTTGTTTTCTTTTTGTGGTGGCAGGTTCTGGTTGAATGCGCGGCATTTAACACCAAAGGGTCGTTATGAATGAAGGCTTATGAATGTCACTGGATGCACGCCACTTTCCCCTTTCACCTGCTTCCGTATTCAAAGTCGGACTTAAGAATGCCGTAATTACACAATCCGATCTGTGTGTGTGTGTATATATATATATATATATATATATATATATATATATATATATAACAACTTACGGAAAAGGAAAGGTAAAATGAATATATGGATGTCAACAAGGTGTTGGGATGAGGAAACCCAGTGAGCACTCACCAATCAGACGACTTCAGGTTGGCGAGGCCCCGGGGATGTCGAAGCGACACACGTAAAATAACACAAAAACACAGAAACATCACAAACGTAAAGCTTTCGGAACTACTCCTTCTTCAGCTACAGAGAGAGAACATCCTCATCCCAACACCTTGTTGACATCCATATATATATATATATATATATATATATATATATATATATATATATATATATATATATATATAAGGTCGTTGACCTTCTCGAAATTTATATCCATAACTTGTATATCCTTCGATAACAAGGCAATATATCACTGAATTAAATTTTAAACAAGTCTAACGGAATTAGTAGTTGATAAACCATTGGGTAAAAAGTAACATATCTCGGAAGGTAGGACAGCGAGGATAAGTTTGCGAGATCGATTGTAGAATGAAGCGATATAGAGGATCGTTTTTTCCTAGCACGATAAGAGAACATAATAGGAAATGATATCGTAAGAAAACTAGGGACCTTTGGTGCACTGCACCCCCTGCCATCCACCAAAAAGATGACTTGATTAGAATTATGTTGATGTAGATGTAACATTTGCGTTCAAGAGGCATTATTTACCATCTCTTTAACGATGTTTACGTTTGTAATGAGCCAAAAAAAGCAAATTTTAACCTCTTGGCCGTATGGATGATTTTACATAAAAAGTAAAAATAATTTGTAACTATTCGTGCTTTTATCATCTTAACAATTTACCGTCCCAAGTTCCTCTTAAAAAAATTCAAGTATGTCAGATTTGAGTGTCATAACTCGCGTGACGAATTTCACGGCAACACTTTGAATCTCGTTCGTGTCGTGAAAGTCTGTCCCGAGCGGTAATTCACCGCAGCGCCGTTCCCGAAACATTACGCCACCCAAAATTTAAACCCTGTCACGTTCCACGACTTTTACAAATCTGGTACTTCCCGAAGCAAGGCTAGAGTTCTCTCTCTTTCTTTCTCTCTCTCTTTCTCTCTCTAAGGAGGATCCTTTTCTCTCCCGTGAGTGAGAGAGAAAGAGAGAGAAGATCCCAGTTCAAGGAGAGAGGATTTTCAAGGCTTTACCACCTCACATTCTATAAAGACCGCGGCACCCTTCCTATCTGATAAATCATCACACGCCTCATTTCCTAGCAACCGGAACTCGGCTCATCCCTCAGCCCCCTTTCCCATGAGACTCCTTTCCGAAGTTCTGCGTCCCACAGCGAGCTCAAGGGAGCAAAAAAAATTGAAACGTTTTCCTCCTGTTTCCTTTTTTTCCACTCCTCACCTCCTGTCGGGCTCACTTCCACGCTTTGGTCAGGGCTACTGTATGCAACCAAACTCCCAAACTCAATCCTGGAAAAAATACACCTAAACCCTTCCCCCTTTTGGACATTCCGTCCGAACTTAAAATCTTTTGCTCATCGCTCTCAACCATCCAGGGCTATTTTGTTATCCGCGCCGAATGAATCTCTTCAGAATTCTCTACACTTTTTTTCCGACGTTTTTTTGAACACATAAAAACCCTCTATCTCACCATGAAGGTACATTTCTTGGGCTTTTTTCATTATTTTTTTACTTAACGTCTGGGGAAAACTTTCCTTCTCTCCCTCTATCTCTCATCCTACCTCCTCCTTTTCTTTCTTCCCTACCTCTCTCTCCCTCTTTTACTTCCTTTGTCACCCTCTCTCATCCTCTTCTTCCCTCCATCTCTTATCCGCTGCTCTCTCCTTCCCTTTCCGTCTCTCTCTCTTACCCTCTCTTTCCCTCTCCCTCCCTTACCCTCCCTTTCCATCTCCCTCCCTTTCCATCTCCCTCCCTCTCCCTCCCTATTTCTCTCCCTCCCTTTCCATCTCCCTCCCTTTCCCTCTCCCTCCCTATCCCTCTCCCTCCCTTTCCCTCTCCCTCCCTTTCCCTCTCCCTCCCTATTTCTCTCTCTCACTCTCATTCTCTTTCCCCCTACTCTCTACCTCCCTACATAATCCTCTCTCCTTGTCCCTCCCTCAACATCTCGCACTCATTCCTCACTCTCCTCCCTATCTCTCCATCTCTCCCTCCCCATTCCTCCCAAATTATCCCACGCTCTTCTCTCTTCCTCTTCCCGCCCTCTCTCACCTCCGTACCCAGATCTTTCTCACGCTCTCCTGAATTTAGGGAGACAAAAGGTTTCTTCTCATGCGTCGAAAAATCTTTTGTTACCACCCTGATTACGTAGACAAGCATTCAGTACATTTTTGGTCAACTATGTTTTTTATGGATCCAAAGGGAATGAGGTGATTTGAATTGTATGTATTATTCAGCTGCCATCTGAATGTTTGCATGTATTTATAATGAAAATGTGTATCTCTTTGGTAGAGCGAGTTAAAATATTGCTTCAAAATTTTCAGTGCCCACTAAAGTATGGGATGAGTTCTTTTTCATGTATTTTTTAACTGCCCTAGTTAGCCATTCTACGAATTTTTCTTACAAAATTTCCTCAAACTATAGTTTTAATCACAAAAAGATATTATGCCTTTCTAGTTCATCGCCTCAACCATTATTAAAATTGGATCACTGTATTATCATTGAGCGTGCTTCAGGGTACATTATTTTCATATAGGGACTGGCTGGCAAAAATAAATTTATAATCGAAAGATATTTTCAGTTATATCTTACCGTTTCAAGGATTCACTCTCTCAAAATGCACGGAAATTGTCCCACCAAAAAAAGTGCTTGAAGACGTTTAATGAACGACCGAACTTGCTAAAAAAACTTTCAAGCGATCCGAATTTTAGCAACCTTTTTCGTGCAAGAAGACGGCATTCAGGATGTGCTACTGAAAGGAACGATCGCCGTTACTTATTTACAGCAGAAATACATAAAAATATTTTCTCCGTTGTGTATTCTGCGTTTGTCACCTTTCGATTCCGCGTTTCAAATATGGGAGCTCGCTTCTCTTTTTCCATGCGTATATCTGTTTGAGGACATCCAATACTTTTCCTTTTCTCGATCCTTCTCTTTCATTCGCCTTACTCTTCTCACCCTTCCCTCTTTCCTCCGCTTTCCATTCCCATTCCTCCTCTTTCCCACTTCCTCTCTTTCCACCCAAATCTCCTCTTTCCGCCATTTCCTCAGTACAAACACATTTCCAGAGTCCATCTTTTGGAAAAATCCCTTTGCCCTTCTCATCCATCGCTCTCTTTATATAATCCCTCGCCTCCTCCTTCCCTTCCTCATCTTTCTCTCCCCCCCTCTCTCTCACCACCCTCACGGTTTCCACATCAGCATCCTTTCCTCCACTTTTCGCGTCGGAGTATCCTCAAAAAGACCTTGAGGGTAAAGAGAGAGGAAGGCAGAGGAATTGGGACGCGAGAGTGAGGGTGGGTAGGGGTGCGGGTTTTTTTTTAGAGCGTCGCGGATGCGGGGTACGGGACATATGACAGAGGGGGGGGGGGCGGAAAAGGGCCGTGTGTATTGTATAAAAAAGTGAGAGGGGGATATGGTCATAAATTTTTCATTGCGTCACGGTCGTGCCTGCCAACATGGCGTTTTTTCCCTCGCTCGTATTTTTTTATTTCTTAAAAATGATCGAGAAATTCTGTTAATAAATATTGCGGATTCCGACCTTTTCTCCCGCGGCGACGGAATAGGAATGACACGACTCGAATGAGTCGCAGACGAAAAAAGTAATAATGGCGATACACGTGAATTATGCGGAGGCCTCCGGCGTTTATTTGGTTTATGGAAATCAAATCGAGTTTCAATTTTGGCAGGTTTAGAATGGGATAATAAGTCGGCGATGAAGGTAGTAGTTTATGAAATACTTTGTGCTTGTGGTAAATCTTCAACATTTTTTAAACCTCCCTTGGTGTTTAGGAACCAAATATTAACATTTCCATCATTCATTTTGATATTTCATCCAATATGTTTTCGGGAAGTTAATCTTGTACGGTTATATTCCAATTTTCTCAAACTAAGAAAGAGCAAAGCACAATAATCATTCTTAGTGTTAATAAATTTATAGTTGTTGTGTTGGCTTTGTTATTTTTCAATCTTAAACTTTTCTTAGTTTGCTCATGTTGTTAACGTTCCACTATTTTCCCTTTTCCTTTGTGTTTTTTAATCATCCGCGATGCCAGACAACTCTCATCTGTAGCATTTCTTTCGGCCGAAGCTGCTCAATTTTTGATCTGTGCTCCTTTGTGCGAAATCCAATTATCCCAACTCCCAAAAATAATACAATTCAATTACATTTCTGCTTCAACCGTGGATACAACAATAAGAGATATTAAAAATGACTCTGAAATTAACAATAAAATTCAAAGAAGTTACCCGGCAGTGATTAGATCCACGTCTACCAAAAAAACACTCGACTTTCAAGAAAAGCGGATGGCATGGGAGATACAAAGACGCAAAGAAAGGAAAAGTAAAAAAGAGAAACTTCATCACGATACAAATAACTATGGAGAAAATATTTTTTTCATCAAAAAAGGCAACAAAGGTGACAAACGGTCGCTTACGACGGCAGAAGCATCCCATTTCGGGGTTTAGAGCGAACGTCGCCTCTAAATCCGGGAACGCATTTAGGGCATTAGATCCGAATCTGAAGAGGTTTAGGAGGGCAATGAAAGTGATAAGGGAAAGGGAATAGGTTTGGAAGAGAAAGGGGAAGGGAGATGAAAAAGAGAGAAGTAAAGGGAGATGGAGAGAGAGGAGGAATGGGAGATGGAGGCAGAGAAAGGAGATGGAGGGAGAGAAAGGGAGATGGAGGGAGAGAAATGGAGATGTAGGGAGAGAAAGAGAGATGGAGCTAGAGAAAGAAAGATTGAGGAAGTGAAAGGGAGGTGGAGAGAGAGAGAAAGGGAGTTGGAGGGAGAAAAAAGGAGCTGGAGGGAGAGGAGTAAAGTGAAATGGAGGGAGAGGATGAAATGAAAATGGAGGGAGAGGAGTAAAAGGAGATATAGGGAGAGAAAAGGAGATGGAGGTAGAGGAGTAATGGGAAATGGAGGGGGAAGAGTAAATTGAGATAGAGGGAGAGAAAGGGATATGGATGGAGAGAGAAAGGGATATGGATGGAGAGAAAGAGAGCAGGAGGGAGAGGAGTAAAGAGAAATGGGGGAGAGGATGAAAGGGAAATGGAAGGAGAGAAGTAAAGGGAAATGGATGGAGAGGAGTAAAGAGAAATGGGGAGAGAGGATGAAAGGGAAATGGAGGGAGAGGAATAAAGGGAAATGGAGGGAGAGGAATAAAGGGAAATGGAGGGAGAGGAGTAAAAGGAGATATAGGGAGAGAAAAGGAGATGGAGGTAGAGAAGTAAATGAAAATAGAGGGAGAGAAAGGGATATGGATGGAGAGAAAGAGAGCAGGAGGGAGAGGAGTAAAGAGAAATAGGGGGAAAGGATGAAAGGGAAATGGAGGGAGAGGAGTGAATGGAAATGGAGGGAGATGAGTAATGGGAAATGGAGGGAGAGGAGTAAAAGGAATTGGAGTGAGAAGAGTAAAGGGAGATAGATGGAGAGAGAGAGAGGGAGATGGAGGGAGAGAAAGGGAGCTGGAGGGAGAGAAGTAAAGGGAAATGGAGGGAGAGGAGTAAATGGAAATGGAGGGAAAGGAGTAAAGGGAAATGGATGGAGAGAAATGGAGCTTGAGAGTGACGAGTAAAAGGAATTGGAGGGAGAATATTAAAGGGAGATAGAGAGAGAGAAAGGGAGCTGGAGGGAGAGGAATAAAGGGAAATTTATGGAGATAAAGGGAGCTGAAGGGAGAGGTGTAAAGGGAGATAGAGGGAGAGAAAGGGAGATGGAGGGAGAGAAGTAAAGGGAGATGTAGGGGCAGAAGTAACGGGAGATGGAGGATGAGGAGGAAAAGTAGAGTGAGGGGGAGAAGTAAAAGGAGATTTAGGGAAAGAAGGGGGAGAGGAGAATGGGACAGAAAAGGAGTTGGTGTTAAAATGTGGGAGTTTTCGGTATGATTCGAAACACAGGACGAAAACACTTTCTCCCTGCGTGCCACATACACGCACTCTCTCCTTCACTCCTACTCCATCCCCTTCTCTCTCTATGTATCTCTCTCTCCGGTGCTACATGTACCCTCTGCCCTCTTTCCCGTCTAACGCCGACGCCGCGTGCAAGTGGACATTTCGGCGGCAGATGTATAATACTCTTGGGGTCATGAGATTCCCTGCAACAAAACAACTCGCGCTCTCGCCCCCTTCAATTATTTTTTTCTTTTTTCCCCATCGTTCCGTTTTGCTCCTACGCCGCTCTGGTCCTCATCAAGACTGATTATAAAACATGGTACTCATTGACGCGTCCTTTAACACCATTATGAACGAAAGTGTGTGCACCGCGAGAGTCCTGATCCGCGGCAGCTGAGGATGGGATGACGTTGGTTAGCGAGGAGTGTTCTATATTTAGAACGCCTCGAACGGACAAGTTGCGTCGGACGCGCAGAGCGGTGGCGTTAATGATGTCGGAGGCTTTCTTTCAATTATTTCAATTCCATCTTTTTCCAACAGAACGATGTACTTTCGTACTTAAAGGAGTCAACTGCTCGTGTCAAGGAAAATTTTTTATGCTTTTTTTTAGTGTTCTTCTAGCTTGATTCCTCGGTTGTGGAGCTTGTGGTGAAGAATGGTGAATGTTTGTTCTTTCATCGATGCGAAATAATCCTGCGTAACGAAGATTTGTAGATGATTAAATAATGGAGACTTTTATTCGGGATTTTTGACATGTAGTATTCAGGAGTTGCGTTAAAAGAACCGTAAACTTTACATCGCGCCGTATCTGTATCTGCTTAATACCATGATGGTCGAATTTTATTTGTGAATCGTATTCGCGGATAACATCGCCACGCGTAATTTCCTTAATTTTCAATCGAATTTTTTAATTTAGATTCCGGAAAATGTCGCCAAATTGATCATGATTGATTTAAAAATAAAAAAGGATTTGAAAAATCACATTGATTGTCTATGTTGAAACATCGCTGTAGTTTATCTTGCACAGCTTTATAACGCTAATGGAATTGCGGAATAACGGATTCTTACCATCTTTATACCATTTCTCTGTTTAACCACAACTCTTCCTACCTATTATACCTATTATGCACACACAACTTACTGGCGCCACACCGCGCTCCCCGCTGTTTCAAAACCGTTATTTACTGGGGGCGACACCGTCTGCAGGCTCCGGTCCATTTGCGACCGCACCCATTAAGCGATCCTCTCTCACCTTCCTCCCCCCCCCCCCCCACCTCCCCACTGTTTGCTTAACAACATTAATCCGGAGCGCAGGAGTTGCTTTCTCTCAAAACATTCGGCCCTACTTTGGCGTTTTGCGCATAGCGTGGACAACGCTGACACCGGCCGGCGGGGAAGCAGTTGTCTCACCACATTTAGGCCCTCGAGTCGTCCGACCTCTGGCTTCCACTTCGCGTTCTAACCACCCTTTAGTTCCCAGCATTGCGGTATGTGATTTCGCAGGCTCGTTGTCCACCTTAACTTTTCCTTCCTTTCTCCTAGAATCTCTTCATAGTTAAGAGCGCACTTACTGAACTATTATGCACTGTACTGATTTTGAAAGTTTTTAGTTATTAACTATTAGTACCGTTTCGCCGATGTGATAATTTCTTAATCCGCCACAATGGCTCGACTGAATACACTTATTTGTATTTTATTACTTCAATTTTCTCTGATTTTTAACCCTGCTGTCCTATTAATTACAGCAGTTTAATATTTTCATTGATAGATTCTTCTTTAATAAAGTTATATCCGTGAAAATGAATACACGTACCTTTTCGAGTTGATACTCCGGAGGAAGTTTGTGCTGATTTGCCATATTCATTCAAGCGTCATTCCCAAATATGTTATTTTTAGAACAAGTACGTTATTGATATTATCTCGAAAAAAATAGTTCCATTGGTACCTTTCTCTATTTCTTCATTACTACATTTACTCTTTTCTCACGCGCCCCTTTTTAGCCTTGCATCAACCATTTCCTCACACATACTACGGAGGGGAATTTTGAAAAATAACGGAGGATGAAAGTCCAACGTCTCGTGAATATTATTGTTTCCTTTGATGTTTATCACAAGCGGTTGCTTCCATGTCGCAAGAGAGTGTTCATGTCTCCTCGCCAAGGCGTCGCCGCGTCGTCCATTTGCTCATTTAATTTTTAGCTTTTCTCGAACAATTCAAAAGTGCGTTTTCAAGGTTTATTGGTGGTCGAAAAGTTGGAAAAAAAGAAATCCGAATATCCTCGTCTAAACACGTGGAGAGCTCGCAAATCTCCAAGGAAAACCGCAAGTTTAATGATCTGTATAAAATGTGACCCCGGAGAGACCGTAAATTAAACAGGAAGTTTTATTTATGGGTGAACAGAAGCATAAAATTGCCAATAAAACAGAAAATTCAATACGATATTTGATATAAGCGTGCGAATTTAATTAAATTTCGATTACATCGAGATGAGTATTTACGCGGATTCTTCCTGGTTTTAGCGCTTTTTTCTGAAAATATCGCTTACATTCGGTTCATC
This sequence comes from Tanypteryx hageni, assembly GCA_028673005.1. Lineage (NCBI taxonomy): Eukaryota > Metazoa > Arthropoda > Insecta > Odonata > Petaluridae > Tanypteryx > Tanypteryx hageni. The sequence goes on along the minus strand of CM054112.1, from coordinate 40,288,727 downwards.
GGTCCGTGTATCCGTGTACAAAATAACTCTAAAATGACGAATGGTACAACAGCCAAAATTCAACGATAGATAGTTCTACATTAGAGCTACATATGGTATAAATTTGGTTAACTAGAATTACCAGCTGGGAAGTAATAAAAGAAAAATCTAAAAAGCATATGCTCTACTAATGTAAGCAACCAGCAATACATCGAACATTTTACCTTCACTCTGATGGCAAGATAGCAGTCGGTAAAAAAAGCGCCTTATTATGCATTTTCCTCTGCAATTCTTCACTCACTTGTTAATTTTTTAAACAAGTTGGTGAATATGCTCGCAAAAATCAATTTTCTCCACCTTTATATTTCTCCCAGTGTAAAAATATTACCGAAATAATGCCTAACGTTGGAAGTGCAATTAACTTGTCAATATCCAAAGCATTTCAGAAACCCGATGAAAACGATTCATCATCGATGATTTTGTTCGTTTGTATAAGATGTCGATTTGCAAATCGATGCGGCTCGTATTGGACGACGACTACTGTTTTTTTCCAAACAAAGATCCCTTCGTAATTCCAGCACAAATAAATTATGTCGACGCCGCCGCCATTTAATTTTTCATATTTTCTCCCCTTCCCCGATTTGTTTGATGTGCAGTTGTGTTTTGTTTTTCACTCTTTTTTTGCTTCCCTTTTGTGTCCCTCCCTGGCATCGGCTTGCCGTGTGTACGCTTTCCTCGGCCTCTTTCGGTGACACAGGGAATCGATTGCTTACTGGGGCTCGATGGCACTATATCAGACTAAAATAGAAAGCAAATAAAACTCGCAAGAACAACAGCGGCGTCATTACGCCGTTCTTTTGTTAGATTTTTTCCCCTTGGGTTTTCGAGGGAGAGGAAGTGATCGATCGATCTCTCGAACGCTCCATTGCTCTCGATTTACCTTTCGATGCAAAATAATACCGATATTTTTATGCTCGAAAGAAAAAAAACGCGACCGAAGTGAATTTTCGCGTCGTTTTACTTCATTTATTTTACGCGTCTCTCTTTCGTATGACGTCTTCCGTGTGACGCGCCGTCGTGTGAACTATGCAGTTCTCTGTTTGAAATCCTCATCCTATCCGTACTGCTTCTAAAGTAAGGAGGGTGTTGCGGAAAACATTCGCTCGTCTTAATATGCACCTGAAGTCAGTGCCGTAACTGGGATACGGCGAAGGTGGTATTTGCCATAGGCTCCGCCTGCAAAAGGAGCGAAACGTTTCCGCAAAAAATGCCAAAAGTGGATTTTATTATAAATAAAAATTAATTTAATACTCAAACGTTGAAGTCATTTTTTTAAATGCCTCTTTTTCTATTAAAACGCAGGAAAAATATTATTCTACATAACTGAGGTGTTTCCTAAAAATTTTGCCATGAGCTCCATATTCTCCAGGTTCGTCTCTGCATGTAGTTAGAATTTTATTTTGGTATCATTTTCGGGCATTGCGGAGTCGCATCTCGCAATTTATAGCCCAGTCCATGTTTATCTAACGAGCGTGTGTAATTTCATTAGCGTAACCTTTTCATGTATTTCTATTGTCAATGTTGGAAAATAGGAAATTCTTGCTAGCGTTTTCAATTATGAACTTATCCTCCGTGCAAGTAAGTTATGCGGCAGTCGGAAACGTGCCGGGACTCACCTGGTTCGTGCGTATAATCGGAAATTTTTAAATATTAAATAATCGAATTGATTATTTTTTGCTATCTTTGGAATAATAAAAAGTTGGTGATATTTATCATATCTAAAACCATTCCTGATCTCATAAAAAACCCTGTATGTGTGTGATTATACATGAACACGCATACATATACACACATATACATACATACATACCTTCGTGTACACACATACATGCATATGCATTGCATAAATATACATACCTCTATATTCATACATAAATCCGCTTTAACTTTTCCAATGAATCACAGTGACGTTATCGCGTAGAATAATATCCATGAGATGCGCGCTTTAATTTTTCAATCTAAGCTTGAGATCGTGCATGACCTTTTCCTTGGCATTTTGCTGCATCTTTACTCAAATCACGCTACGCAAAGAATTATTTCCCAGGACAAGAACAGTCGCCATTTACGTGTATCCATGGTAACCGACGCTTATTATCTTCAAATTTGACATGTGTACTATTATTTTTGATGTGCCGAGGGCATTTTCGAGTTATGTATTTCCCCCAATCCTTCAATTTATCACCTTGGATGATGCTGCTTTTACTCAAGGCTTCGACGTGGATCTTTGCCTCAAGTTGAAAGCAAATAGGACAAAACGCAGATTAATAGCAAAGGGTCGTTATTTGTGGTAAAAATAGAAGCATAAAATGCTGATGCTGATGGAGGAAATTTTTCTTTAAATATTTTAGGCTAATTTTCTTATTCGAGCAAAATTGATCGGCCGAGCCGCACCCCTGCGTGGGCATTTAAAACAAAGTAAAAAAATGTATAATTATTTATTAACAAATTATGCGAGGAAATCTTCACCATCACCTAAGAGCTAATATATTTTGTATGATAACTTCTTTTCCAGGGGAATCTTTATCTAATCATTGGAATTTTTTCAAATTGCTTAATGTTTTTTAAAACTCGAAGTTATGTCGGAAATAATAATTATAAAATTAGGGAAGAATCCGTACATTTTTTAAAAACAGTCGTAAATCCTTTTTTTTTAATGATGCTCGCACATTTATAACAATCAACTTGAAAAACTGCCCTCTGCAAAATGCGTCCGGTGTAACAAACTGAAAGCTGTACATCCACATTTTTCGTCTACTTACGAGAAGAATGTTGCTCATTTTTGCAGTAGATCAACATTAATTCGATTATCTTTTTTCGTTCATCCAATTGCGTCATTCCTCCTTTAAGTCAGTAAAACTTTCAAACTTTCCGAGTTCCAAAGCGTTTTCTTTATTTCCCTTCGCCTCTTAATGCAATCAACGTCTTTTCTCATTTTCGTCCTCTTTGATCTTCATGCTTCACGGCTCTTCTTATTTCGTATTTCCTTCTTTTATATTTTCGAATTTCCTCTCGTTCTCTCTCTCTCTCTCGCTCTCTTTCTTTGCAGGACCTAAATCCTCTTCGCAAAGAATAATGCCTTCGAAACCGTTTTCCTTGGAGATGCAGTCATTGCAGTCTCTCTGGAATCTAGGAGAAAAGTGGAAAACCTCGTCGCGATTTTGTGGTCATTATTTTTTATTTCACGTCCGATCTCTTTTCACGTACTGTAACGCCCGCAATTTTTTTCTCCCCTTTCGCTTCTTTTAAAACGCATTCCGCGATATATGCCGCGCGTGACGGCGCATTCGCGGCGTTGCCACATCTCCCAGCCCTTCGAAGGAGGGAAAAAACCAAGCGTCTGCAAAAAGCTCATGCGTTCACAAGCCCCCACAAGAACTCCTTTTCATCTTCTGAGCCCAACGAAATCCCTCACGTTACTGACTTACGCTTCGGATATTAGGATTGCATCCACTTAAAATCGGTGGCGATTAAAAGTTCGTGATGTTTATATGCATGTAAAGGGAGATTTCCCCTTGGTAACGGAGAAAAATGTATGCAAAGAAATGAAAAAGTTTGACTATATTTTTATTTAATGTCTTCACGACTATTGAGTTCGCTCTAAGAGTTTATCAAGCATTTTAAAAGTCATTGATGAAACTTTATAAAGCTGGTTAACTAATACCTTTTGCTGTAACCAGATAAAAGTCCCACAACTAACTTAATTTAATTATTAACAATAAATATATTTTATTTGCCAATAAAAATACCTAGTGTCATAAAATTCTACTCGTTACTGCGTTGATTACAAATACCTCTTGAGGTAAAAAATTAATTTTTCCTTTTTTTATGCTGAATATAACATGAAATACTCGGCCTGCAATATTATAAAATTATTTCAACTTTAACGGCGTCTCCGTACTCCCTAGATTCGAGTCGGTCGGCAAAATATTTAATCACTGTGTCATATACACTCAAATTGTTGCACTGCGAGTTATTTTCACGAAGCCTGAGGTCAGTAAACGTGTACTTCTAACCCCTAGCATCAATCCACACCTCTCCGTGATCGGTTAAACATGGCAACGCTGCTCGCAATTAGCCTCGCACCGCAGTGCCCCTAATGTGGGGTGAAGGGAAGAGGTGATTCCGGCGGTGATGGTCCTTCTCTTCCACTTCTCTCTCCCTCTTCTTTCTCTCTCCCTCTATCTCTCCTTCCTCTCCCGATGACCCTCACAGGACCTCCTCCCTTCTCCTCCGCTTCCCTCGCTACTTTCCATTTTCCCGTTTATCCATTCCGCCATTTCATAACTTTCTCTCTCGCCATACACTTTTCGTTCCCTATCTCCTTTCCTCCATCTCTCCATTCTCTATCTTCTCGTCCCTTTACACACCATCAACAACCGCTTCCTCCTACTCCTAACTTTTTCTCACCATTACAAGTCTCTCCATATTGGTCCATCATTTCTCTATCTCCCTATCCACACCCCTCTTATTCTTCCACTACGCACCTATGCGCACACGTACATAGGTACGTACACGTCTATAAACAAATACATGCATATGTAAATGTATACAGACACAAACATATATACATACTCAAACATACACAAACACAAATACTTGCATATAGATACATACAAGCATATATACGTAAAACACATTAGCCACACAGATATATGTGCGTGCACACACCCTACCCCAGTCGCCCCTCATTATCGTCTGCTGTGCAGACGCGGAATTTACATATTCATAGAGGAATGCCTCTTTCGAACCCCGCCATCTCCTCCTCTCCCCCTTCCCAACCCAACAACCACTAACCACTCCTCTCCTTCGCCTCATACCCTCTCCCTCTCCTCCCATCACCTCTCCATTCCCTCCCTACTGCACGCATCCCTCGCTCAAAGGACGGTCCGAACCCGTCCCGGGGTCAGAGCCCTGGACCATCCCATTGGAATTCCTCCTACCCTGCCTCCTCCCCACCCCCACACCCCTCGCCTCCCTCCCCCTCGAGCCGCTTTCATGGCGGCGTCCAGCTTCTTTCTTTCAGTCCAAAGCAGAAACGAAACCGCGTTCCTCTTCTCTGCATGCCAAACGCGCTAGACATGCGGTTGTGAGTTCATACCTACCGTGGTCATTTTTTTGTTTTTCGCTGCGTGCGCAGTAGACGCGCAGAAAAAAAACACGCTCGGTACTTTTGCACCGTCCGAAAATTTTGCCGCGTAAAAGATTCCCCGCCGACGGCATTTCGCTGGTTGCAGACGAATAAAAAATAAATGCCCGCTATCTTTGTGATCGCTGCTCGTCCGTCAACGTCTGGCTACTTTTCCTCTCAATGCAAAAAGGAAAATAACAAATGAGTGCACAGAGCGCGTGATGCGGGAGGAAAACTCGGTGATAAAACATGTCGCAGTGCAGACACTTTTGGTGCGTTTACACTAGGCCCACGTATAACACTAGTCGCTAAGTCGCGGTTTGTTTGTAACACCAAAAATTTAGATAATGCGGTTTATGGTTCGTATTCGTGCAATTTGGTCGGACCTGGGATGTGGTATACCAAGTTCATGAGCGTGAAATAGGCATTTTGGCGTATTTAAGCTACTTAGATCCTAAGCCTTACGTTAGATCAGCGGTTCCCATCTTTTTCGTATCTCGGTACCCTTTAAAAGATAAACAGAATTTTGCGGTGCCCTTGAAACAAAGATGCTATACTTTTACATACGGCATTATAATATATGGACGTATCCATTTGATGGTACAACATCATAATCAATTCGTTAGAGAAAAACTATCGCCCTAATTATAACACATCCAAATCGTTCATTCATTCACTAAACTAAGTTTTTTTCTCGGGACCCCTGAAAGTCAGCTACGACACCCAGGTTGGGAACCACTGCTTTGGATAATTGACAATAACACTCTATTTGTGCAATATGTGATTAACTACATCTAACGACTCACTTTTTAAAGATCGACACAATGTATTAAAATATGTACGCCATTCATGGTTCCGAAGACGACATCGTATGGGATGATGATTTCGGTGAAGTGGATAACGCGGTTGAAGACGACGTTCTCGGCGATGCCATTTACTTAGACGATGGTAGTGAACACAAGATCGCGGATGAAAATAGTGAGGGCAGTGATGGTGAATTCGGAGATTTTAGCTATTAGGACTGCTGTAAATTAATAAATAAATAATTATTCTTAGTTTTGTTTTGATATTTTTTAAAAAATAAATGCTATCAGAATGCAATGAAAAGTACAAGTTATGTACGAAAATAAAATTATTTCCTTACTAGAAAAAGTTATATGCGTTTGTTACCATGTATAATCCGCTCCCAAAGTTTTTGCTAATATTTTGAGGAAAAAAATGCGTATTATAATCGGAAAATAACGGTAGGTGTATGAGAGAGAGTTTTGGGAATTTTGGTTCCGGAGGGGGTATTGAAGGGGTATGGAACGCAACCCTACTTTCACTGCGCAAAACTAGGTTCACTTAACCCGGATTTGCGTTGTACGGCGCTTATTTCAAAACGTGTTAAAGGTAGGGTAGTCATCATTTTGATGCCTGAAGTTTAGACGAACGAATTCAAACTACTTCTGGCTAAAATATTAATCGTTCAACCGCGAAACTTGACCGGCGGAGGCTAATGGAACCGCACGCTAATCTTAATCGCCGTGAAAGCCTCTCAAGTTCTCTGGAATTACGGGATATAAACTTTATTTGAGCAACTGTCACACTCGCCAAATGCCTAACAAAATTTATTTGCGGATTTGCAATATGCTCAGTGTTTTCAGTTAAAGGTTGCCTTGCGTAATCGTATTTATCTTCATGAACAAATGAAATGAAAAACATCTTCAGGTAAAGAAGATGATGTATCACATCAAAACCCGGGTCATAGTGAAATATTAAAAGCTGTGGAAAATACAAAGTTTTCAATTTATTTGTTCATCATGGAACAGTTTCACAAGCTTAACGCCCACCACTGTAACTTTTACTTATTTTGTTTTTCCCGAGTGTTTCGTGTTTGAAATACCTCGAGGAAAAACGCAGATTCCCGAATCTTAAGAAAACCTTTTTATGGATATGCGTGTGGAGGTATAAGGTGAAAATTATAATTTTTTTAAACTTTCATTGCAAGTTATGTCGTAAGTATTCCATTTTTCGCGCCGCATAAATTTAGGGCAAAATTAGAATTCGTTGCGTGAAGGAATTTTTGCTCTCCTCTCGTTTACGTTGGACTAGTTTTTATCATTACTCATCACGCAACCAAACATTCCTTAGTCGCTTTCGTTCCCTGAATGCATTGAAAGGATTATTTGAAATGACGAAAAAACTGAATAATGAAAAAATGCATTCAGTTTATGTAAATAAATTTCAGAGAGAGAGAGAAAGCACGTTAAATATGCAACTCGTTTAAAAATGTAAATATTTGGACTGTCTGAAAGGACGGATTCACGAATTAAATGGTGAAGTGGATGAATGCGAATTTATGTTGGCGCTTATAAAGACCGTTATTATTAACAGTATTCTCATTGCAATGAGAAACAATTGTAATACAGTAGCTTTCGCTAGTCTTGATTTTCATTGTACGTATGTAATCCCTTACTTATTTTCACCAGCTGCTGTTTATTGTACGTATGTAATCTTTTATTTATTTTCACCAGCTGTTATTCTTATTCACCCTTGCAGATGCGCCGAAAAGTTAAAATTCTCCCAACGGATCGCTACCGTGTTATATATTGTCGCGATATTTAATGAGATTGGTAATTTACCAATCGGTGCCATTCTCAATCAGAATATAAAAACCCCACATCTTGGCTAAAATCATATACTCTCATAAAACCCAATAACAAATCTGATATGGCCACCACATGACTTTCTCCATATCTGTAATATTTCTAAAAATTCCTAATAGGTTACATAATAATAAATATTTTAAGAAACTGCGAGAAAATTTTAGACTTTACAAAGAACAGTAATAAACTCAAACCATAGCCTTCTGATATTGGATATAGCCACCAAGTTCCAACAATTAAGAAAAGAAAAAGGAGCGTTACTAAGGCGTAACTAAACGTCAATTGTTGACAATAGTCGGTAGGTGGCGTGGCGGTGGCAGCTAAAATATAATATATCTCTTAAACAATACATTATATGGAAAAATTTTTCAAGCAAAGGTTGTAGAAAATTAAATTTCCTACAACGTATATTTCAATACATTTTTACATTTATCAAATATTAAGGCAAATATTTCAAAATAAATGATAAATGACAAGAGTAAACCCACTTTTGTTATACCGATCTCTACCAAAAACTAATCAGTTCCTGTGACTCTCATAAAAATGTTAAATATAAATTTTCGCGTTGATCTAATTAACATATATTTGAGTTAGAGCACCCACAAAAACTGTCACATACACACACAAACACATCATCGATAAAATGGTCAAAACGTGTTCAGAGGATCTCATAATGTGTATTTCCATTGAAATCTCGAAATCGATTTTTTCATGAAAATAATACTTTCCCCGATACTACCTATGGAGCAAGTAAAAATCACGAATTGCGGCAGATCTTAACTACGAGCAGATTTTTTTCCTGCATGAACAAGTTGCCAATCGTCACAATCAGTCATTGGAAGATTTCGCCTCAACTCTTAATACTTCTAGAGGGCCTGTGATGATTTATCGTGACGCTAAAAAAATCATTATTTTATACGTCTAACTACAAGCCACAAATCGAAGGCATTCCCACCTAACCTATGAAACTATGGACTCATTAATCTCCAACGTGGTATCATTCGACCGCATTAAATTAACCGAAAAAAGAACACCCGAATTATAAGAAAGGGGAATTATAGGGGTTTCCAAATTTCCTAATAAATATTCCACCTCTGTTCCTTTATTCAGACAAATGAGAGAATAAAACAGCAAGGAGAATGAGAGAGAGAGAGAGAAACTCTCCGATTTTCGTGCAAAACCCCTCCAGATTCGAGAAATTAAATTTTTTCGCGAGCTTTCGGGTTTTCTTGCAGAGTCAGCGCCCTTCTGGCGACGGCGCCACTTATCATAGAAGGGCCTGCCATTTGTTACCCTCATCAAAACGACCCGGCATTAAATCCAATCGAGGGAATATCCTTAGGGCGTTAATTTATTTTTCCCCTCTCATAATCCTATCCCCTCCGTAGCGTATGATTTCAAAAAATTTCCTTCGGTTAAAAGAGAAAGAGAGAGTCGTTCCAATCGTCGCCGATTGGTTTCCAGAGGGACAGATTGGAAGGGTAATTAAAGGCGAGAGAGGGAGGACGAGGTCTCTTTACGGAAATAATTCATCCGTTTGTCCAAAAAATTAAAAAACCCTACATCCATCCGACTGACTTCACAGAGGGTTGGTATGTTCTTGGATTTGATTCTTACTTTGTCGTTAGTGAGATAAATTTTGAAAACAAACGTACCGTATTTGCCCGATTATAGGGCGACTTCGAGTATAAGGTGACTCCTAATTTCAGAAGCTATACGAAAGAAAAAAATTTGTGTTATTGATTTTAAATTTTTATTTCAAAATATCTGATCGGTTACGCTTAATTTCCAGTGGAAATATAATTATGCGGTAATATTAATGAATAATTGCAATAATACGTCTACATTTATTGACTTCCAGTGATATATATTAAATTATTTGTTTGTTTGTTTGAGTGTCCAGTCAATTCGCCTCTCTTACAGCACAAATGGGTATCTCCGAGTTAGTGCAATGAATAACCGGGGAGGGAGAAGGGAAACTCGGTGCCGGCATTTGCCTGCTCTTACGAAGAACACCAGGGGGGCCAACGGCTTAACGTCCCTTCCGAAGGACGGAACAGCTGAATATGCGCGGTCTCCTCAAACTACACAAACAGGGGGCCGGGCGACCTTGGAAAAATCCTACTTGCGCAGGACTCGTGCCCGCTGCTTTTTCAAGCAGCAGGCGAGTAGCAGCCAGCGTCCCAACCACTACACCACCGGCACCCCATTAAATTATTATTTTTATTTTTTGAAACGTTTAATGCTGGACTAAGATATAAGCGCTGGTTCTAATGCAGGGGAAATTTCGCAACTGCGCGCACCAAAAGCTTAATACTGTCTAATAAGGGTGGAATAGACTATAAAACTTGCAGGATTGAATTTTAGTGGGGATGAGAGAAGGAATAGAAGATAATACAGTAATTTTAGACGAGTCTAATAACATTTTTATGGTTATTGGAGATGTCTAAGATAAGTACTAACCTTTTTAAAATTTTTACATTGAAGTACTTATTCTTCAATTTGTTCTCATTTTGAATATAACCTCGATAGTTCTCTAGAGAATTGAGTTTACGCTAGTTCAAATTGATGCAACTCTACTTTTGATGACGTTGTATGGTTATTTGTTGCTGCAAGAAGTTTTGCGAGCATGTTTAGAAATTATTTATTTATAAATTTTGAAATCCACGCTTTTTATTCGTCACGCGTTTGGTTGGCTGTTAGATTTCACCTCAAATTTTATTTTATTGTAGCCATGAATTATGACAGGGACGCAGCCACGAGCGCTGTTGTTTAGAGCAGTGTTTCTCAAACTGTGACTCGTGGCCCCCCAGAGGGCCGCAACATTATTTTGGACGCAAGGTGGTGTCAAAAAATAATTTTTTCATGAATAATAAAATTTTATCAGGGAATTATTGGAAAAACGATGTTATAAAAATTTTAAATTGTTATATAAAATGAAGAAATTTGCAATCAAGTTTCTTATTTTTACTATTTTCATTTAAAAGGGGGCCGCATGATATTCAAGGGAGCCGCGACAATTGAAAGTTTGAAAACCACTGGTTTACAGTATCCGAATAAAAATGTTTCAAGTTGTGAAAATGATTTTTTTTAATCCCTCTCTTATTTGCACTTAAATCCCTGCGTAAGTTTCAAGAGAATATCCAGATGCAGAGTTAATTTTTTCACATGTATCTTTCAAAGAATTAAATGAGTGACTTATCCTTTCCACTTGAAATATTGGACAAACGAATCCGATTAACACCTGAAAACCCGATACTGCCCGATGAAATACGATCGAAATTAATCAAAACGGCACTTGGAATGCCAAAAGCGGAGTGTTTAATGGATTGATTCCCTCAGTCCCACCGCGACCCGTCAATCTCATTAATGGACGAATTAAAAACGTCCTGTTTCCGATATTTTTTCTACGATCTCCGATCGACAACCCTCTCTCACCCTCTCTGTCCAAAAAAATAAGCACCCGAACCAATCGAGTCTTCATAAATGTTTTTTTTAAATACATATCCCAAGGCCCTAACATTTGATCGGGTTCCACGGGAATATCTTCCTCTCTCCCATTGCAGAATCCCTTTCTCTCTTTTTTCCCCACCTGACTCGGTGTAAAATAAGTCGCACGCAATCGAGTATTCGACCTGGGAGAAGTTTTTATGCGGATCCCGACGCCGCCAGCGCCACCATATTCTACGTCGGCCATCACCACCAACCGTCTGGCGTGTAATGGCGAAATGCGTTCGACGCGGAATGTTGTTTACGCCTTCGGGCTGCGTCGCAATTTCGTTCTGGTTTCTGCTCGTGTTCCTCTGGAGAGAGAGTTTGCTAGGGAGTGAGAGGTTCTGAGGGAGGAAGGAAAGAGGGAGAGAGAGATTTGCAGGTCCATTTGCCGTCCTCGCCGTGCGACGTCTGAATTAATACTAAGCACGGACGCCCACCACGGGATAAATTAATGCCGCTCTCCGTGCCGCGCACTTGATGGGCGGAAGCGCGTGGGTCCGAATTGATCGGGTGAGAATTTTGGGGAAAAAATGAAAAATTCAAATCCGGGCCGGAAATTAATTGCGTAATGGGCCCGGGCATAGGCGCTTTTAAAGCCCATGTCGGTGGTTCCAAACTCTCTCTCTCTCTCTTCCTTTCCCCCTCTCCCCTTCCCTCCCTCTCTTTCCGCGGAGCATTAATTAATTGGATTAATCTGAGATTTTCCCGATGGCGGCACCACGGATTAACGAAAGAGATGATGTTTACCTTATTTGGAAGGGTCTGTCACGTAGGTTAGGAAAAAATAAAATGCGGTTTCTCTCAAAAAACGGAACGAATTTTGCCAGTCGCCCGAATCGAGAAATTATTGTATCGATAAAACAGTTAATTTTTGTAAGGTCGTCGGCGATTCGAACCTACTGAGACAACACGGAGCAGAAAATATGGAATTTTGAGTTAGGATAGCTGGCATCTTTGGGAAGTTGATATTTTTATCAGTTTTTAAAAATAGAAAGCCTATACAACTCTTTGTTTACAGTAAACGCTCGGTTAACTGGATACCAAATGATCGGAATCTCGATTTTTCGGGATCTAAACAAACTGGAATCTCGATTTACAGGAATTTCCGTTAACTGAAATTTTTAAAATATGATATATAACTTAAATGTTTTTATAAAACATTACGTCTGCACATATGTAGAGTATTTAATTGTCCTATGCCAGCGGTTTAACCACAAATTCTACTCCCCTCCCGCGAAAATTTTTAAATGGGCTTCCTTAAACAACCATACATAAAATCATTCTACGTTCGCTTCGAAAATGTTGATATAAATTTAAAAATGCACTATTTAATGTATAGTTTTATTTACAAGTCATACAGGGACGGATTTCCCGTTAGGTAGGAGTATGCTTATGGACGCTCGCGTTCTATTAATGCGGTGATTATTGTTCGTCTACATTATCTACATCTGAAAGTCACCTTATTGGTGGGTAGCAGGGAATGTTCATGTAGTAAAACGAATTTATATTAAGTTTCCGTCAATCACCTGTGAGAAAGCCTAACTTTCGCAAATAACATATATTTAATTACGTGTGGCTTAATACTTCATTTTTTTCGGAAAACACAAAGTCGGGATGCTTTTAATAGGGGCAGGTGATTTTTAAATTCGGCCATGCATATCTAGCAATATGTAATAAACACGAATAAATACTTTATAATGCAATAATACTGGTGGTGTAGTGGTTAGTGTGTCGGCTTCCCATTAAAAAGTTCCGGGGTTAAAACCCCGCGAATGGAGGTTTTATCAAAAAAACTATCATCGGTGCCTGGCAGTAGGCAGCAGTACTGTCAGTATGGTATAGAGCCGAAAACAAATTATGTTGGCTGGATCTATATCCAATACAGCAGTAGGCGTGATCGGGACGATTTGAAAGGCTACAGTACTGCAATATGGAAAGCAAGAGGGAAACAACCACATTACAACCCCTAGTAATGATTATATGGTTGGACAAAATGAGTTCTCTCGAGGTAAAACAATCTGGAGGTAAAATAGTCCCCCAATCGGATCTCCGGGCAGGACTGCCTTGAGGAAAACATTCGTCGAAAGTAATTTGCGAATAGGCACTTGTAACGTAAGAACTAAGAGAAAGGCAGGAAAGCTAGAGAACTTGAAAGAAGAAATGAGAAGAAATAGAGTTGACATTATAGGACTGAGCGAAACTAAATGGGAAGTAGAAGGACAGTTCGAGCCTTGCGATGGTGCGAGAATATTCCGTGGCATCATAATATATAAACTGAACGAGAGAGTTTCAAGAGTGCCCACTTTTCGCAGCGCACAGCTTCACTAGCCGGTACAATTTTTTGTCCTTTTTTTCTCTGCCTCTCTTCGTTTCGCGTTAAAATTTTTTGGCGCCTTTTTTCCGCCGTCCGCCATTAACCCTTGCCTCTTCGCCGCGTAATTCGCGAGCGCCCTCTCTCTCTCCGCCTCTTTTATGTTCATCCTTTTGTTCCGCTTTGGTTTCGTCTCGTAACAGTAATTTTTCGTTACCCTCTCGTCCTTTAGCGTAAATTTGAGAGCCCCCCTCTCTCTCTCTCTCATCCCTCTTTTAATGACTCTCATCAATTCCTCCTCCATTCGCCACTCTCCTCGCTGTAAAACCGAAAGCGATCCCTCAAAGAGTAGAGTTCAAAATTACATCTCTTTCTTTGTCTCTCTCTCTTTCCATATCCTTCCGCCAAGAACGGTTGTAAAGAGCGGAGTAGGAAGAAGAGGGATCATTTAAAGAGAGAGATATAAAGGCTTAAGTGACCGACCGCGCTTATTTATTCATTATACCGCGCTGATTTTGATGATTCAATACTGGTTAATTTTCCGTGCGGATTTTTTTCAAGCGATCAACGAAAGCTTATGCCTGTCTGCATAGCATCTTCTGATCGCTTTATTCCATCAATTACTTGCTTGGCAATCTCGCCATTTGAGAGGGAGGAGTTTTCTTCGATGTATCTCTTCGAGGACATCCGTTGGGGCAGTTTGATACTAGCTTGGCTAGTTCCGTCCCAACCAAGAAAACATCCGCTTTCAGAAACGAGATAATTGATCTGCTACGATAGTTCAATGGTAGAATATCTGCCCGGCAAGTGGAAGACCCGGGTTTGATTCCCGGTCTAGCAGACTTTTCTCGTTTCAAAAATTATTCCCAACGAAAGTTATATTTTCTTATTTCAGGAACTACCTTAAATGGCGTCTCTTATCATCATATTGGTATTTCTACACGCGATTTCTGCCCTCACTTTTTGTAAAATAACATTTTCGTGAATATTTAATTATTTTAAAAATTTTCATTGATCAATTGAACTATAATAGAAACCAACACAAATGTGTTTCGTACTTCTATGCGACAACTTTCTCGTCAAAATAATTTTTTATGATTTTTCACATTTATGTGATGTCTCATTGTTGCTTTTTGCGAAAGGCATTGCCATTATACCGATTTTGTCTAGAAAAATTGGTCTCTTTAGACAAAGGGGAAAAGGAAAGAAGAAAGAAAAAAAGAAAAATGTCTTTATTGGCGAGGTTGAGGCTAAGGAGACCAGGAGAGATATAAGATAGAGAAGAGGAGAAGAAAATGAGGATGTAGGAATGAAGAGTGAGAACTATGGAGGAAAGGCATAAGGAGTAATGTGCAAATGAAAGAAAGGGCAAGCAGGAGTGAGGTGAGAGAATCGGAGAGAAAATAGGGAAAGATATAGAAAGAAAGAAAGAAAAACATCTCTAATAGCGAGGTTACACTTGACCATTAAAAATTTGTTTACATTTAGATCATATAGATACACTAATTACAGAATTAGATGTACATTAAATGTATATTGATAGCAGAAGCAATAAAAAGATAAAAATACTTAAAATAGAAGAAAGAGGAAGTGAGAGAAAAACGCAAAGGGGAAGGTAGAATAAGGTATTAGAGAGAAAAAATGGGAGAGTAAAAATAAAATCGGAGAAGACGCGAGAAATGGGGGATGGAGAGAAGAGAGAGCCACCCAAGAGCAGAGAGATAAAGTGGGAGAGATAGAGAGTGAAAGAAATATAGGGAGATACGGAATGAGAGAGAGGTAGAGAGAGAGGGGGTGAAGGAGAGACAGGGATGCGGAGAGATAGCGTTCCAATTACGACACGCAAGACCTAAACCCATCTCCATTTCCCTTTAGGCCGTTAATTCCCGAGGCCGATTGCAATTCTCTCTCTTTCTCTCTCTTTCCCTCTCTCTCTTTCTCTCCCTCTCTGTCTCTCCGCGTCTCTCTATCCCTCCGCCGCCGCGCATTCCGATCTGCGACCGCTTTCGACGTTTTGCGAGAAGATGACTCTATAACCTCTCGTGTAAAAATAACACTTGGTACGTCACCGTAAAGTTTCTGTCCTCTTTTATTTCTGGCGTAAAAACGCACCCTCGAGTTAATTGGCAAGAAAATGCCCTCTCCATCTCTCTCAGCCATCGTTGCCGACGAAATCATCCTGAATGTAAAATCCTAGTTAAATATGTACTTTTATTCTGCTGGCGGGTCCATATATACATACAAATACATACATATACTCGTTTGTTAAACGAGTATTCGTAATATCCGAAAATTAAATTTCGTATATGTAACATTAAGAAATTGATGGTGGCTGTGTTTTCCCTCGCTATAATGAAGTTTTTTGTTACATGCCGTACTCGTTCTATCGAGGTTACGCTGTGACGGGACATCTTTGGTTAATATTTATTGGAACTTTTATTGTAGTGCCTATATTTCATACCTCATCTGTTACCATAGCAATTACTGATCTTCACACTTTAAATGTTATCGATGATAATTATGATAAAGGATAATAATTACCGACAAAATCTCGATTAGAATTATATAGAAGCGATATAACGCTTGTGACAATATCTAGGGGCTCAATGGCTGCTCCGATAGCTGGTTAAGATTACAGGGACTCGTATCGCTACTGCATTGACTGTTCCTCAAAATGAAATGTTGCTTAGTCTTCGAATCTATTATCGATACTGAGAGGATCGATTTATTTTGAGATAATGTGTAGAAAAGTATTCAGTTACATCCAGGAAGAAATAATTATTGCGCATGAGCGCGAAGGGCTAAACATAAATGTGAATTTAGTGGAGAATAATTCGCATTTGCACGTTTACACCCAGAAAATACCGTGCAATTTTTTTTCTTCTCTGAGAAATAGTTGTTCCGGCAAATAAAAGTATTATTTTTCATTTCGTTGTTTTCTAAATACGCGTTTCCTCAAAGTGAAGGATCAAGTCGACGATTTGTCCTAATTTACTATCGATGAACGTTAAAACTCTTGGCTTTAAGACTGCATTCCATCGTGGCTAAATATATTAATTAATAATGTTTTTGCGCTGGAGCGACGAAATCCTAATTTAGCTCCCACTTTCCTCTGTTACTCTTTTTGACCAGAATCTTTCTCTTACGGTTTCGCAGTGATTCATATTTGGAGATGGACCGATATCGAAACGTTAAAATATCTTTAAAAGGAACGTATAATGCATATAAACCTTGATAAAATTTTGAAGCCATGTGGCATTCGCCCAAATATTTTGCAAAATGAAAGAAGTTTTAAAAAATAAAATAAACGCCAAACCGACGTGCCGAGCGTGAGATAACGAAGTCACTAATGAAAAACACAGCCTTGGCATCCGGGGCGAAGAGGACGTCTCCCTTTCCGCTTAATTGAAATATCCTCCCTTGCTCCAGATGTATATCTTCGCCAGAGGTACTCGGAAAAGAATAACCGTTCTCATTAACCCCATTTCCTGAAAGAAAAACCTTTCATACTAATCCCCGTTGGGATGAGGAGTCCGTTAAACGCAAAACGAACGTCACCATGGCGACGGTTTTGTCACCCCATACCTCATCGCTGTCGATGGTTTCGGTAATATTGCCGCTAGGTGTCTCTAAGGCAGCGAAGTATATTTTTTAAAATGGCAAATCTCTTCGTATGCTACGCATATAATTTTATCGTAATTACTTTGGTTACCGAACGGATATTATCTCTGCTTACTAATTCATCTCCACTTCAGCGCGAAGAATCGATATTTCATGAATCTTGCCAAGAAACTGCGTATATGACCGCCATTATTTTAAATATCCAAATATTTTATAAGTAGCCGTAGTTCCGTCGTGAGCTCGTTTTCCCATCACCAGCTGTGGTAGAGCTCTTTTATTTCAATTGCTTACTATAAGTAATAGGCGTCATAATCATTAACCTCCTGAAAAATTGCGACGATTTACATGACGTAAGTTCTGTTTTTAACAACCCTTTCTCGACGCAAGATGAAATTGCAATTCTGATTCTGAAGTTGAAAATCAATTCGAATATGAAGCTTCGATCGAAATGCTAAGTTGACAGGCATGTCAACTTTTGATATGTTAGTTAGGTTGCCCTAACGGACAAATGTGCCAAGCTTAAAAACTTTATGAATTATTTCCCCTAACCGTCAAAAAAGTATCTAATTTGACCGGTCGTTCCGCAAAAAACGCTCATTTTCTGCTATACTAAGTAGCAAAAAGACCTCTCTTGTAGAAAATTTTATTCTCTAGAAATTTGTCTACGCACAGTTTTGCCGTAGATTTGACCGTTTCCGAGTTATTCGCGTAAGCCCAGTATGGAACAATTTGAAATTCAAGTGTGTGGCTTAAAAAACTGTGTAGTTTTAAATGATATTTTGTATCCTTTTGATTCCCCACTTCACGACCTCCCACTAATATAATTAGTCCTACCAATTATCCCCATTACCTTCTCGTTATCCAACTTACTGGACTTCACTGAGCTCAACCGATTTCTCCCCCTCCCTTTCCCACGAACATACTTTCACTCCTTTCCTCCAATGATCGTTTGCTCCACAATTACTTTCTTTATCCTCTCCCAACTCACCCTCCCCCACCCACCCATTGTACCTATTACTATAAATTGCTACCGGTTTTGACAACGAAACCTAGGTCGTTTTTAATAAAATTTATGTGGAATTTCAATAAGTCTCTTTATTTTTACATTATGAAGAAATTCCACCAAGTGTCGCCTGAAACCATTAACTAAAAGGGACGTTAAGCCGTTGGCCCCTTGGTATTCTTTGTTAAGAGTAAGCTAATGCCGGCACCGGATTGTTCTTCTCCCTTGTTATCCAGCTATTCATTGCACTGCCTCTTAGATACCCATTACGCGTAGGCTAAAGGTGAATCAGCCGGGAACATAATTAGTATGACCTGTTTTTAAAACCAACTCAAACGTCGAGCTTATATGACATATCATGAGGAAATTGACCATTTGGTTGGCATTTAACTGTTATTAGGAAATCACCTTTCTTCCAAATTTTTTAAACCTGACCAGTATTGCACTACCTCTTATATACTCATTGCGCGTAGTCAAGAGAGGATCAGTAGGTCGTAAAAAAGAAGTTTACATGGCACTCAAACGTCATTAGTAATACTTTAGTAAAAACGTCGAAAAATTAATAACTATAAGCCTTATCAAATTTTCGAATCTACACACACACACACACATCTTTAAAAACACGACATAAATAACTTTAAAATATTTGTAATTTTAAAAGTTATTTTTATCGTGGTTTTTTATAGGGATACCTTTTTCGACCCATTTGTAGTAGCATTCTCCGGCATTAACGCTTGTCTAGGGAAGAAAGCAAATTGCACTATGTTCTCCAGAATCGATCCAGCCTATATTCCATAACGACGACAAGAAGTTAGATGTATCAATTCTGAGGATCGCCTTGGGTGGAGGTTTGTGTTACACTTGTTCGCCGATTTTTTAGCTCCAGAGAAAGTGTAAGACGCAATCTCTTGTCCTCCGGTCATGTTAGAGAAATATGGTCTTGGGTTCATTTTAGAGGTTTTTTTATTTTCACGACCTGCTGATTCCCTCCTGCCTGCGCGCAATGGGTATCTAATAGGTTGTGAGTTTCGAAAGTTTAGGAAGAAAGTTGACTTCCTAATGTTACACTTGTTAGAAATCTCATCGATTTTAGAGGTCACCGCGAGGATACGAGTAAATACAGCATGGGAACACACAAAATAAGTTGAAAGATGATTTTTTTATGCGAACAGTTTGGTTTATCCTACCCGGATAAAATCGTAGACGAAGTTAATATTTTTTGTTTTACGGACATTTTTGATATTTAAAAAAAACTTTCTTAACCCTAGATGGACCAAGGGAGGGTTAAAAATGCCCAACACTTTTTATTTAGAACTTTTTTGCTTTTTTTATAAATCTGAAAATTAAGAAAAAAATGGGCATTGTCTCTAAATGTTCACTAATCAGTTTACCATATTCATAAATACTAATATCAGAAATGTACAGCAGTTATGCGTTGATTAATAAGTGGTGGACACAAAGTAACCCTCCCTCAGTCCAACTTGGTTCCTTTTTGTTATGTGTACGAATGCATTTTCCATGAATGTTGTTGAAGTAACTTGTAGTTTTTCAATCCCTTATTTATTTCTAATTACGTAAATGGATCTTTTCTTACTTTATTGTCCATTTTTCTTTTATATCTATGATTTTTAGTTGTTTTAAATGTAATTTTACAGTTGAATTTTCTGTTTTGAAATTTCTGTGAACTTTATATTTTGTGAAGGTGCGATATCTAAGATTTAAGATTCTCTTGTAGATTGGTAATACTTATTCTACTTATAAATCATATTATCGTAAACAACACTCATATTTTTGCTCCCAAAATATTGCTTCAGAAAGAAATAATACAAAATTTACACAACTACAAACATGAAGTTTGAATAATAATTCAGTCCTTATGAATTCTAGTCGCAATCTGATTCATCACTTTCATTATCATCCCTTCAACTTTTTGCCTCACTCGTAGAATTAAAACAAAAAAATTAATTTTTCTTTGTGGACATTTATTGACCCTCCCTTGGTCCACGGCGCGACAGAAAATACCTTGGTCCTTCTAGGGTTAAACTGTGTGAGAACGAAGAGAATGGGAAAATCGAAACGCCATCCGCGCCATCTTTCTGGACAGATGATGTTTATTCCGGATTAGTTAAAATTCCGGAATCCGAAGCAGGAATGTTTCCGGATCACAGAATTCCGCATCAGAGAGGTTTCAACCTTATTATGAGATCATTTTCGTCCCGATTCCATTCCTTAAGTGTGTCTTTCTTTCCTTGTCCCTTGTCGCATTCTGACCTGCGTCTGTCTTCGCGAGACTCGTTGCTTGAAGTTTGAGTGAAGCGTCTTACAGGGGACCTTACGACATGTTGGTCGCCGATTTGGTTGAAACTTGGTGAGCATGTAGTACCTCCTTAGAGATGAAAAATGCCAAAGCAAGACGATGCACCTCTCAAGCATTCGCGAGATATTCGCGATCAAAGTTGGCGAGCGATCTAGCGTTCCAATGTAAACCTTACTATGACAGCAAAGGTCAACAGAAGGCGGTGACCTAGGTGGCTAAATCCTCGGTTACGTAAGCAAAGGACGGCAGTTCGAACCCAGCGCGGGTATTTTTTTTTTAATTTTTATATTTGATTTCTTTCATATGTTTTTCATTTTTTTGGGTTTTACAATTTGCTGGAAGTTTATTTGATTTATAATTACATTTTCGCTAATTATGCAAAGCGAAAAAAATTTTCTCACGAAGTTAAAAAAAAATTATTTGCATCACCATCAAAAATTAAATGATAATAACTGCTCATGGTCCGTTTATTACACATATTCAACACTTTGTTTTTGCATGAAACTAATGTTTCATTGAACATGACTAGATTTACTAACCAGCAGTCGCTGAAGTCTTTATTTCAATCCCAAATACTGTACTTTTTTGAATTTGGACATAATTTTTGCTTTAACGTTTTATGTGGTTTTGGTTTTGTTAGTCAAGGACAGTCGGAAGCTGACAAAAAAATATTCAGCCTGAGAAAGAGAGAGAGAGTGAAAGGATGGTCGACCCCCGATCGGTGCGCCTCTGTCGGCTGATCGAGGCGACGTAAACGGAAGCCCTCCCCGTTGCCTTTCTCGAAAAATAAAATATCAAAGAGTAGACGGGGAAAAGGCAGAGGTATTTCATTTTCCAAACCACGGCCGTCTTTTGAGTTCATCTCTCCGGATTCGGTATTTTTCGGCCGTTTTGAAATCAACGGCGTTAATTAGAATTCTCCCCAACACAATCATCGTTCAAATGTTTTCATCGGAAGTCGGCACTCACTTCGGTTTTGCGGCTGCAAACAAATGAATTGCCGCAGTGGCTCCCGGAAAATGTTTTTTTTTTAGTGAAGGCATTCCCAAAGGTATTAGCGTTCGGGAGAAAATTCCTCTCCCCTTCCAAAATTCGGCTCACGGACGGTTCGTCTTTCCGGAGAAAGCTTTAATAGACTTCCTTGGGAACCGCCCGTTATTGTTTTCGGTGTCGTAACAGTTTGTCCTTTTCAAAGCGTTTCTTTTTCCTGTTTGTATTGAAAGCGGCCATTTGGCCGCATATTCGATCCTCCACCGACGTCTCCGTTTTATTGCGATAACTCTCTCAACGCGCGTTGCGCAAAAGGATCCTGCGTCGTTGAAAATTCACGCTTCTAAATGTTACGTCACGACCAGCGCAATCCAATGGTGGTACCAATCTGAAGTGGGTTTTCCATTTTTCGGTGTTTTTTTGGGAAAAATGTCAATTCCAATTACGAACCTTTATCCGGAGAAAATCACCGCACAATTCAGGTCAATTTTCCGCGTGCAAATTAACATAAAAAATATCCTCCTCATTTGGAAAGGATGACGCGCGGAATGTGACGCGATACGGTATGCGATGCAGTTTTCAGAAATTCGTCCGTAAAATTTCTTTTTTTTTCAGTCCGCCTCTATTCACATCCGACTAATAAATATCACACGGAAAATTTTTTGATGACCTTATCACGTATTTTACTTTTAACGGCGCGATTTCGAGATAAGCGCAATTTTATACATAGACATGAATGTATATATACGTATATATTTCACGAAACTTTTTCGAGTTAATTTACCGCGCTCCTAGCTATGGGGGAAAAAAGTTGGACTTAATTGCTTTCACCGTTATTTAATGGGAGGTTTTTAAATCTCTGTTTGCATAGTTCTTTTTTGCTAAACGTTGAACCATTGTCGCTATCAGACTGTTGGCTCGGGATATTTATGCCGGTGTTTCATGGTTGCATTTAATTAAATCGGAGAGTTTTTGAGCTAACGCTATTCAGGAAAGCGGAAATTACTAAAAAAAATCTATGTACGCCATCAACATTTAGACTGCGATTTACGATGCAATACTCCGGGAGATGGAGGGTAATTGGGCTCAGTGATCCTCGTGTAAATGTATTATAAACTTCTCGTGTTTAACTAGCGTATTTTGATGCTGACGCGTAACTAAATACAGGGAAACCTCAATATAGCGAGAATTTATAAAATTCATAAAAATACTCATTCCGATAACTACTCGTAATATCCGAATATGAAATTCCGTATATGTAAGGTTAAGAAATTGGCGGTGACGGAGTTTTCGTAGATATAATAATGTTCTCGTTATATGCCATACTCGTTCTATCGATGTTACACCGTATAATTATTACATTAGTCACTTTCGCAACGCGGGATTGACGTTCTCGGTAAATGCCGCGTTGGGCAAAACCGCGTTGTGCAAAATTTAGCATTTTAGGAAAAAATCAAGTTTTTGCATATTGTACCGGATTTCTCCCGTCGTGTACCTAGGTAGAATGCGGTACACGTCTAATTAAGGGCCGCGTATGATTAAATTTCACGTGTGTCGGGCAAATTAATCACCTTATCCAGTCGTGTTTAATAAAAACTGCGCTGGGCCGGGTTTTACCGTGTACTTATCGATTGTTATTAATCTCGATTGCTTTAGTTCATTTATAAGAAACGCATTAAAAAGCTAAATAATGTAACGACGATAATTCACGCCGTCCTTATCGCCGCGGTCCCTTCGAAACGTTCCGAAAGGAAAATAATTTAACGCGAAACAATGCTCTGTATATATGACCGAGCGACGGTATTTTGTTATCTCCGTCGCCTTTTCCCTTCATTTAATCGGGAAAACTTCGGGTTATATTACAGGACGCACGCGGGATGGAACGACTCTTAAAAGAAACGACGCAATATACATTGCACAACCTTTCTCATATACGTATGTATATACGTTTGGTCGACTGTTTACCTTTATAAAGGAAAAAACGCTTATAAATCAAAGTTAACCGTAGTTTACTGTATATTTTAATGCCGCTGGTTGATATTTAGAAATTTTTTGGGACATATGGCTTAGTAAGTATTATTTGTGATATCAGGCTGTACGATTGGATGGATTTTAATCAAAATCCTTAGAGCCATTTCTGAGTAAATCGAATTTTGTTTCAAAATATACAAGAATAAAGTACCCTTAATTGTTGCGCAATATCGTTCATCTCTTGAGAGTGTCTATTATGAATGATATTATAAACAAATTTGAGATATCATTTGATTCAGTTTAACCGTTTAGGCTGTAATAAGATGTTTAGTGGATCGCAGCGGAGGCTTGGGTAAGGTAGCTTAACCTACATTTTAATGCCGCTGGGAGCCATATAGTGATCTCAAGAGATATATGGTTTACGTATTATTATTTGTGACATCAGGCTCTATAATTTGATTGATTTTAATCAAATTCTCTGAGGCCATTTATGAGTAAATAAATTTTTTCTAAAAATCGCCAAGAATAAACTACCCTTAGTTTTTGAGCAATATTATTTTGATGAAAAAATGGTCTGCAAAAGATGATATATTGCACAAATACGAGATATTGTTAGCTTTTATGCATTCGTTTGGGCCCTAGAACAGCGAACAGACCGACTGACAGACAGACAGACGGCATGACTAAAACCACTTTTATGGACTAGGGGACACCTAAAACGTGTATTTCCTTCAAAATCTCGAAGTCGAATTTTTTCACGATAACTGTACTTTCTCAATATAGTACATATATGAGAAAGTAAAAAAGAAAGATCCTCCTTCGGCCATGTGTCACGGCTCGAACAAAAATAAAAGAAATGAAACTCGACGCTTCCTCGATCTTTCTATATTCTCTCTCTTTCTTTATTTTTCTCTTTCTCTCACACTTTCTCTCTCTCTCTCATTCACTCACTCCCGGACTCGAAGAGAAAGGAAAAAAGACAGAAATGACGTGACCCGAGTTGGCGCGATAAAAACGTTTTTATTTTTATTTAAGAGACACTTCCACAATGTCTTTCTCTCTCTCAACCAAGTATTGTGCGCCGCCAGTCTTGAGATAAGTTTTGTATCTATACTTCTATCTCTTTCTCCATCTCTCTCTCTCTCTTGATCCCTCTATCTCACCTACCACATTTATTTCCATTACTCGGAAAAAATTTCCCCAATTATCTTCTCCTTTTCCTCTCTCTATCTTCCTCTTCTCGCTTTTCCCATCTTTATTTTACCCTCTATTTCCAGCATTTATGCACCACCCCTCTCATTCTTCTCAATTTTTACATTTATTTCATTTGCTTAAAATATAGACGTACAGCACTCTGGCCCTTTACATTTGGTATCAAGACAATAATTTAACATAACATAGTTCGATAATTTAAACATGCCATCAACGTGAAATACTCAAAGCATAAAAATAGCAAACGATATAAAATCCTCGCGCTAACGCTGCATCTTCTCTTTTCTTGCTTCCAACCCTTTTACCAAATATGCATGTGAATAATTTTTAGTATTTTTATTAATAATTCCAACGAGAAAGGTAATCAACCTTGCAGAAGTAATTTCGCCGAAATGAAAAATTTTAATCCTTGTATTTTTCATTGCTGATGAACCCCTTTCCCTTTTTTCCCACCTTTCTCCTTTCCCTTCAACTTTTTTTCTAATTACGTCAATATCTCCCTTCTCGCGCTTTTTTAACTTCTCTCCTAGGAAAACAACAACACAAACCTCGTCAACCCGCACGTACGGAACGAACGAAACATTAAAACCAAATAGAATCGTTTCTTTCTTCTTCCCTCGCCCTTCGTTTTCCGCGCGTTCCTCGAAAAAACGGGAGAAAATAACAAAACGCGGTATAAAAAAGCAGAAATCATACACGTCCCGCGGGGCATCTCGGAGGAAAAAAGAAGCGTCCCTTGCGGTTCTTCGACGCTTAGGGCAAAAGCGCTAGGCGTCGCCTTCCATTTCCTCCTCCCCCTTTCCATATCTCGCACCACTTCCCCCCTCTTCCCAGCCACCCCGTTCGCCGTATTGACATTTTGCCTTGGAGTTGGTGCCCGAGGGCGGACTTAAACCCAATTGGAGTGTGGGGAGCGGAGGAATGGTTTAGTGGGCGGGAAGGGGTGATGGGGTTTATAAGGGGGGTGATGAAAAGAGGTGGAGATGATATGGGAAAGGGACTGCGCTGTGGATTTGAGAGGGGGAAATGGAGAGGGAGAGAAAGGGAATGAGAGGAGATTGTGATGTACAACCCTGCATCGAGGCCGTCCATCCCTCTTAACTAACTCTCTCCTCCCTTATTCTACTCCCTCTCTCTCTCTCACTCTCACTCCTCCACTCTCCTCCCTTCCTCTCACGTTCTCATTCTTTTCTCTCTCTCTCTCTCTCTGTCCCATTCTCCCCCCGCCCATTTGTATTTTTTTAGGCATTCCAGTTTCCCCTTCGCTCCCATTCCTTCTCTTTGTGTCTCTTCAGTTTTTTTATTTCTTTCTGTCTCATCTGATTTTTCTCTGTTTGTCCTGCTTTATCTGCTTAAATTTCTTTTATGTTTATCATTCATTCGGTTATCCCAGTTCCCTATGTATCGATTTATTTCACTTCTCATTTTCCTCCCGTCCTTCTCCCC
The DNA here is from genome assembly GCA_028673005.1 of Tanypteryx hageni. Lineage (NCBI taxonomy): Eukaryota > Metazoa > Arthropoda > Insecta > Odonata > Petaluridae > Tanypteryx > Tanypteryx hageni. The sequence continues at coordinate 40,262,546 of CM054112.1, read as the reverse complement.
TCTTCCCCCCTCTCTTCCTCTGTCACCCCCTTGCCCCATCTCTCTCCATCTCACCCTCTCTCTCTCCTCCTCATCTCACCCTCTCTCTCTCCCCATCTCACTCTCTCCCCATATCACACTCTCTCTCTCCCTCTCTCCCTCTCTCTCTCCTCCTCTCTCCCTCTCTCTCCCCCTCTCTCCCTCTCTCTCCCCCCCTCTCTCCCTCTCTCTCCCTCTCTCTCCCTCTCTCTCCCTCTCTCCCTCCCTCTCTCTCTCCCTCTCTCTCTCCCTCTCTCTCTCCCTCTCTCTCTCCCTCTCTCTCTCCCTCTCTCTCTCCCTCTCTCTCTCCCTCTCTCTCTCCCTCTCTCTCTCCCTCTCTCCCCCTCTCTCTCCCCCTCTCTCTCCCTCTCTCTCTCCCTCTCTCTCCCCCTCTCTCTCTCCCCTCTCTCTCCCTCTCTCCCCCCCCCCTCTCTCTCCCTCCCTCTCTCTCCCCCTCTCTCTCTCCCTCTCTCTCTCCCTCTCTCTCCCCCTCTCTCTCTCCCTCTCTCTCCCTCCCTCCCTCTCTCTCCCTCCCTCCATCTCTCCCTCCATCTCTCTCCTAACCCCTTTTATTCTCCCTTTGTTTCCATTCAACTCCTTTTTCTTCCTCTATCTAACACTTCAGTAATCTCATTCTCTCTCTGCTTGCCTCTACTCTCTTTCTCTCTCTACTCCCTCCCTTTTTCTCCCTCTCTCTATCACTCCCTCGCCCGCCATCCCTCTCCTTCTCACCTCTCTCCCTACCCTCTCACATCTTTCTTCCTCATGCCCTCTTCTCTGTGTCTCTTCCCCTATCTCCATCTGTATCTCCCACACACCCTCCCTATATCTCTTCACTCTCTTTCACTCTCCATACTCCTCTCACTCGTTATTCCAGTAACCTTTCTCCTGTTGTGCGTCCCCTTTGACGATTGAAATGTGGACATTAATGATCCTCGCCCTCGCATCCATACATTCTCTGCTCTCGTACCACTTCGCCCATCCGACGCCTTCCTCGACACGTCGCTCCCTAACTTCTATCCCTCTCTGACTCTTTGCATTCCTGATTATCTATTATCCTTTTTGCCATCTATTTCATCGTTGTCTCTTATTAATTTCCCATTAATTGCTTATTATCAGTAACGCGTAATTAATCTGTCGTTTCGCATTTTCCTCCTTCCTTCCCTCTCATTTCACCCTCCTTATCATTTCGTTCTTTGCCGCGTTCTATTTCGTTTCCCAATTTCTCCCTAAGATCGTTCATTTTTTTTATTTGCGCTACTCGTGTTTAGGGTTGTATTTGCATATTATAAAGTATCCATTTTTTATAACTCGCGTTCTGTCTTTTTTATATTTAATACAACCATCCTCTTTTTTTTCTGTATCAAACCCTTCTTTTTTCTTGCTCTTCTCTTCGCTCTCATTCTGTCTCCGCCTCCAATTTTTTCCTCAAATTTTCTCTTTTTATACTTCGCTCACTAATTTTGAACTCTCATATTACGTTCTCTCCACTATCTCTCTCTCCCATCAAACCTCTCTCTCTTTTCTCATCTCCTTCCCTCGACCTTTCTCTCCATCCCCCTCTCTCTCTCTCTGCTTCCCTTTCCCTTACTCAACCGATCTCTCGCAATCTAACTCTCCTCACCTCTGAAACGCAGAGATATCGACCCGTGGACCACCTACCCTTTCCCACACCTCTCTGCCTCCCTCCCTATACCTCCGTCTCTTCTCTCCTCATCTTCTCCTTCCCTCGTCTCTATTGCATTCCCCTTTAAAACTACTCTCTCTCTCTCTCTCCCACCCTTTCGCTATCCTTTACAGCCTGCTCCACTCCTCTATTTCCTCCCCTCTCCTCACCCCCTCCCTCTAAATCTCCCGCCTTCCTCACTCTTACTCCACGTAACGACGCAACCCCAAGGCGTCTTCAGTTTGCTACCGATGTAACAACTGCTTTTCCCGCCTCTTCCTTTCCTCTCCCTAATCACCCTTACCTACCTCCCCTTCTCCTCCCTCCCCTTCTCCTCCCTCCCCTTCTCCCTCTCCTTCTCCTCCCTCCCCTTCTCCTCACTCTCCCTCCCCTTTTCACTCTCCCACCCCTTCTCTTCCCTCAGCCAACCTTTCCACCTCACTTGCTTTTATGACTTTCCAATCTTCTCTATCTCTTTCCATCCTTCCTCTCCTGTCCACTTCCTTCCTTCCTCACTCCTTTTCCCTCTACCTCTTCCTTTCTCCGCTTCTTTCCTTCTCTATTTTCCTTCCTCTCGATTTTTTCCTGTCCTTCTCTTCGCCTATCTTAATATTGCTCTCGTTAGCTTGCGCTCTAAATCGCCCGCTGTGTGTTCTTTACGTCGCATAGTATTAATTTATTTCGTCATTATGATTTTGTTTGTCCTGCTTAATTTTTTCTCTTCATTCGTTTATGTGCTGTTAATAAATCAGATGTTATAGTAGTCGATCCCTAACAAAAATTTGTTTACTAACAAATAACATTTGCAATATAATTCTTCATAGCGACTGGAGTGACTCAAAATTCCCTTCGCTCATTTACTTTTGTTTTCGTTAAATTTCTTCTTTCGGCGTCCCTTTATTTTAATTTCCTTCATTCCCGCTCATATACGCGGACTATTTACAATTTTTTAAATAATTTTCGCATTCATTCTCGTCGGAATCATCCCGTTACATTTCCACTGGTTCCGCTTTTATCTTTTACCTTTTAATTTTCCACCCCAAATTCAAAAATCTTACTCCATACACTTTTGACGCTCTTTCGATCTTTTTTCTGCCCCGAATTTTCCTCCCCCGCCACTCCCTTAATTATTCAGCGTTCTCCTCCCTTTCGTCTCTACTGTTTCTCCTCTGTTCCGCACCTGCATTCTCATTCTCGCGGCTTTCTTTTATTTTTAAGACTCCAGCACAGCGATACTCTCTCTCCTTCATATTCCTCCTAACTTTTCTATTCTCCTATCCGCTCTTCGATTTATTTATCACTATCCGCTCTCCTATCTCGCTATCCACGTCCGCTTTCTTACGAATTCATATTTTTTCTCGTTTCTTTCCTCTCTCTCTCCATTCTGGTTCTTTCCGTCACCGCGTCCCACCCGACTCCTCCCGGATACATCTCCCGCCCACGCTTCGTTTTTTTTCTATTTCCTCATGACGTGTATCTTCGGAGGGGAAAAAAACAAATTCTTAAGCCTCTGGAGTCTACGCACATAAATGATCTAAGATGTTAGCGCAGAGAATGTCGGATCCGTGTATCGAAGAAGGATCTTTAAAAGAAAATATTTACGAAATAAAAGGAACACCGCTTTATCGTCCTCCGGAATAAGGGCAGAGCGATGTGTATTTTTTAACGGAGTATTTCGGAATGGATCCGCGCGTCGCTGTTTCGCTATTCCTTTATTTTTTTGTTCTCCCTGTTATATCATACGCATTTACGTGCGGGAAGCTTGGGTAGAAAAAGGGAAGGTCGCTATTCTTTTCCTTTTCGTTTTGGCTTCTCTCGAGGGTTTCTTTTATATCTTTTTGGGAGTCCATCGCGTCATTTTCGAAAGTGCAATGGCCTGCAGGAGAAAAGAAAATACTGCGCCGATGCATGTCGTTAGGAAAAAAGTGGAGTGGGATATGTTTCAATTGTTTTCGTAACAAGTCGTTGTACGTATCTCGAATTTTCCTCCTATTTTCATTGTTTCCTCCCCGAAGAGCGGAGCGACGCGTGCGTGCACTCACCTGCATGGCCGTTGAGGAGATAACTGTCAGCGGCAGGGTTCGAAGTAATATATAATAATATAATTCCGTTCGTAATTCGAGCACATTTTGGGCACTTTTTCCAAGTTTCGAAGTTGGTACGCGTGCAGTTGTGTTTGCTTTTTATTTCTCTCTACTGTGATGAGATTTTAAAAATGTTTTTCTACTATGTGTAGATTTCTCACCGCCTACATTAGCACATAATAGGAATTCCCTCAACGCGAAAATGGGAATGATTAAGGAAATTTAAGATCAAAGATATTATTGCGGCAAATTTTGCTCGGATCCGCATCTTAAGTGGCTTCACACAATTTGCGGACGGCGCGATAAATTTTCGAACGACCACCTCATAGTATTTAATGCTCTCGGAATGATCAACCTAGGAGAAATGCCGTAAACGATTAATTTCCGGAACGAAGCGAAACATTTCCAGTTCTTCCGCCATTTCGGGACCTCTTTAGCGTCAGAGAGAGACGCAAAGATAAATTTTTGATGGTTAAACGCAAGAGAGAGAGTGTTGTTTTTATTTTTTATCTCCCTCGTAAAATTCGTCGTGCGTTTTTACTCATTCCCTGATTCCTCCCTCCTTCTCTTTTTACCACATTCTCTTCTCTCTTATCACCGTCAATTTCTCCCGTGCAATGTTGTTATCCCAATCGATCCCATTTAACGCGTTTCTCAAGATGAAGCATTGATAAATTGGACCGAGAGTGTTTCCCGGTGCCTTTTCTGCTTCATCCGCTCCATATTCCTTGAGCACTCCCTTCTCTCGCTATCACACCTTCCCTCGGCGTATCTCCATTTTCCCTTCTCCCTCCCTCCCTCCTCCTCTCCCTCCATCTTCCCTTTTCCTCCTCAACCTCCATCCATTTAAGTGAGCTAACCTCGGCCAATCTCCTCACCTCCAAACACATCCAGTCGCAGTTAATCTCAGTTTACCCTGCGCCTACTATTTACTCCCCAGCATCCACATCCTCGAATCCGCTGAAAAATCCCTCTCTCCCTTTCGCAACGTCCTCATCGGCCTTCTTTTTATCTCTCCCTCTTATTTATTCCCGCCTGCCTCTTATAACATTATCCCCCACCTGCATCTCTCAAAAACCCTTTCAGCTGCTAGGTTCCCCTTTCCGAGCCCCTTTCGTATTAAACCACGGTAATAACCCGACTCAATCAAACTCTCGAGCGTTACCTACGACGCGGATTTACCTTATCTGCAAGTCCTGCTCTCGTCCTATAATCCCATTCGCCGTATATTTCTCTTCTCCGATCTTACCCCCATAACATTGCACATTCTAACCTCTCAAAAGCGCTATATAACTACCATTGAAACTTCGGAGAGAAGTATCTGGAACCGTCGCATACCCCGCTATTGTGTGTGTGTGTGTGTGTGCGCGCGTGTGTGCGCGTGCCGTTTCTCCTAGCATCGGGCAACTAATCTCCCAGACCCATGCGTCCGATCTGGATCGATGCTCCTTTTTATCTTCGTTACTTTTAACCCTACGATGGCCATCCTCTCGCTCTATTTATGCCATTCCCTTCGTTTTGGCGTGTTGTATCCTTATCCTATTTATTCATCACTTTATTGCTCTCTCGTCTGTATAGATTCTCGAAACGCTATGGTGCTTAATTTTACACCACCTCCCTTTAATTATTTTGTCAGAAAGTATGTCCATAGTTAAAATTTTACGTAATTCCTAACTTATCAAATGTTGCAGTTTGTAGCATAAGTAAGATGAAAATTTTAACTGTTTATACTTCCGTTTATTGGTAGCTGATCGATTCTGTTTGAGATATAACTCTTTCAGTTAAAAAATGAATAATATTCCTGGGTTGGCGATGAAGGCAACGTCAATAACGAGAAAAATAAATTTGAGAAAAACATAACGTGCATTTAGGCTCCATCTTCGTCGGCGGTTAATGCATCCTCGAATCTAGAAAAGAAGGTTCTTTGGGTGGAAATGAACATTTGGTTTTCTCATCTTTTTTCATGGCTATTAACTTTTATTTTTCCGGCCTCGACAAATTTCAGAAATTAGGAGCCAGTGTCGATTCGAATAAGCTTGGGAATATGTATTGGCTCGTACTTACGTCATGGCGATATATTCTTTGGTGGTTTTGTAATCTTGTACACTAAAATCGATGTTCCAAAAATGCATACATAAAAAATAATTTGTAATAAAATATGATTCTCCACGATGGAATTGCTCGGCGCCATGGCGACCTAGCGCACGTTATATTTACAGCTCCCGATTATTTTAATTATCATTTGGATTTCAGCCATCTGAAACGAGCTCGATATTTCATTTTTGGAAGATTTCTTGCCATCTCTGTCTATTTCTACTTCGCCATTTCTTTGCTTTCTTTTTCTCTTTCTCCCCGTTGCACCCTCTCTTCTTTCTGAAGACTTTCACTTCTTTTTTACTCCATCTCTTTCTCCTTCGTCTCTTTCCCTCCTAATTTCCCCTCTTGTCGACCTTTCCAATATTTCCCCCTCACTCTCAGTTTTGCGTCATAAAATAAAGTAGGGCGGAATTCTCCATTTTTTTCCTCTCCATTTGTCGCCGCGAGGATAAAAATTATTCTGCGAATTACGGGGACCGAGTAAGGGAGACTTTTTTCTTCGTAAAAAGGAGGAAGAAAGGCCTTTCTCCGTTTTTCTATTCGAACAAATGCGGTTCTACCAAAACGGATTGTGCTTTAAAAACAATAACAAAAAACCGCTTACCCGCGTTTCTTTTTATATCACTTCCCCGCCTCACATTTCTTTTTCCCTCAATTTAATTCTGAAACATTTCCTCCCACAAAAGGACACTTGGCACGCTATATATGTTTACGATGAAAGTCTTCGATTTGAGAAAGAATTTTCTTTTGCAGTGGGATTTGAGGGAGTTTTTCTTTTTTGTTTTCAGACGATTAAACACATTGAATTTTCTTCTTCTTTTTACGAAAAGGCTATTTCGTCCAAAATCGCTGAGCGGAAACGAGAAGTGAAAATCGTAAGATTCTTAAAACTTTGGCCTATTTTTTGCAACATAAAATGGTTTGAATTTTTTCTGCTAACGTTGGATAATTATATAGATGGGTTAAAATATTGACTGAAGAAATCTTTTTTAAGAAGTGAAATTTCGGTATGACAACGCTAGAGTTAATGGTTAGTCACGAATTATGTAGAATATTTTATGACGCATCAAATAAAATCTTTCTTCACTGCTTACTATATTTACCATTACTGATATTGGTGACAGCACTACCATAACTAGCAATTTTAGCTCCCGGGGCAAACTACTAAATATGCGCGCCCGTTTTCAAGTAACTGTCTCGTTAATTTCGTTACTCCCGTCGACAATTTTTGCGCCCGGGTCAGATCCCTCGCTTGGCCTCCCTTAGTTACGGTACTGGTCATTTATATGGTCTTAATCTATCGATATGGGTGTGAATCGTCATCTGGTGTTTGAATTTTACGATGTTACTATAATCACTTCGTCGACCAATAGAAGTGAACCCGTATTGATCATTTTCACCTCTACCTTTTGATTTGTCTTTCCAGCAAACGTCGCTCGAGATTTTCATCTCGAGGACACGACCACTTAATCAACGGATATGTTTGTATTCAAAACCTTCATTTTTGTCCACCCAGCGGTTGACTAGCTCTCCTTTAAATCTCCCTCACCTCGAAGCAATCAATATTAATACCATTCTCCGTCACATCCCCGCTCTTGTGTGTGTGTCCTAAGATGCAGGATAGTGACGCAGATCTTGTGTTCCCGTATCGCGTTAACGCATCGTGCCTTTCCATGCCTGAAGTTAATCCAATTTCGCAAAGGAGAATATCAAACAGAGATATGGCGTTTGGGTGAAAAAGGAAGGGAATACGGAGAGAGAGAAATATGGGATGGAAAGAGGAAAGGAGACGGGATAAGGAGGGAGAGAAATGGAGGGGTGAAGTTAGGGGAGGAGTTGTGTGGGAGTAAGCATAGTATATATGGGCGGTGAGAAGGAGATAGGGGCGAGGCCGCAGTGGGTGATACGGGAAGAGGGGTGAGGAAGGAGGGAGAGTTGAGGGAGTGGGGTGGGGAGTAGAAGGAGGGGTGGGGAGTGAGGGATAGGGTGCCAGAGGTTGGGAGGTAGGGAGAGGGTTCCGGAAGAGATGGGGAAGGAGAGAGAGAGAGTTGAGGGGGAAAAAGGAGGAAGAGTAGGAGGAAGGATGGGAAAGAGAGATGGATCCTCTGGTGCACGACGTGAGCATCGGCCCTCTCCCAAATGAATTAACCGAGAGAGAGAGAGAGGATTTCCAGAATGCCTTTATTTTTTCTCCCCACCATTCTTTGCTCCGAGAACGTTGTTTGCGAGCACGACTAGATGGCCCTCTTAACTGCAGCATTCAACGCAAGGAGTGGTAGTGTATTCGCCTTTCGTTGAGGAATATTTCCCTGATTTATTATAGGTTTTGGGCGAGATAGGAGAAGGAATCGTTGCACAACGCGGATCGCCGTGAATTTATAACGGAACTTGCGAGTGGCGCCTTAAAAGTGAGATATTTAGCGTCAAACGCTAACGAGTTGACATTTTTGGAGCGAATATTATTACACCGTTGGACTTGGCCGTATGTTTCACAATGTTCTCGAAGGGAAATGTAAAATGAATACAGCTTTATGGGAGGGATATTTTGAGAAAGGATTGGATGCGTTCGAAAATGACTTCTCGTCTATTTCAGCCGAACAGTTATCTGAGGATTATTTTTGAAAGATCATAGATTCGACTCTCTCTTGTTATGGATCGTGAGAATGTTTTTGTTGTTTTGTTGCCAGTTAAAGGATATTTTCCGCAGAGTTCGGAACAAAAAGCCCGGGTGATGCGACTTGACGAGCGTCAATTAAAAGGAGTGGGAACTCCCGTTGGTTTTCGCGACGGCTTACAGGAGAAATTAAAAAAAAAAACAAGAACTCCACGGAAAGCTCGAACGTCGTGCATTGGAATTGAACGAGACTATCTCCCAAAGGTCCAATTCTTTTGTCTCTGATGACGGTTCGCAGAGAGTGAGAGAGAAATGGAAAGAGAGAGGAGACAACAACGGAAAAGAGAAAAAGAACAACAGCCACAGAAATAAAAAAAATGAAGAGAGACGACACGAGAGAAGGTGGCGAAAACGGAAAAAATAAAACAGAGGGGACAGGTGGAAATAAAGTGTGTGTGTGTAGAGAGAGAGAGAGAGATGAACTGAGTGATATCGTTCCTGATTTAAATAAGGAAAGACAAACCAATGAGTAGCGGCAGCGCGGGTCTTCTATTGTTTATTTTTTCGCAAATGTCGAGAGCCATAAACGCGGAGTGGGCGTGCCAGTCACTTATTCAGAACATCGCGTTCCCGGATCGTCGTCCGACGGAGAATGAGGGATTCGCGTTTTTAGAAAGGGAAATCCCGGAGGGAGAACGAGAGAGGGAGAGAGAAACGTAGGGAGAAAGGCAGGGGAAGAGAGAGGGAGAGAGCAATGTAGCTGGAGGAACAGCATTCAAGAGAGGGCATTGATTTCGAGAGAGAGAGAGATATTGAGGTTTTCGCCAGAGCAACGGAGAGGTTGGAGGTTTTTTATACATATTTTTTCCAAAAAAGAAAGGAAAATAATTTTCATACATCGCAAGGGATTGGTTTTTCAAAGAATTGATTAACCGGCGTTTGAAATCCTAGCGTGTAGGGTATGTTCAAAAAACCTCCTTTCTCCTCCCCTTTTCTTCATTCGGCTGTGTGGGAGTGTGTGTGTCGGGGGCATTCGTATATTTTCAGAATGAAAATTTATTCTTCGCGAGGCCTTTAATGGCTTTCATATGAAAAAAGGCTCAATTTGCGCCCTTTTCGGAATGTCCCGCTTAATGGCTTTTAATTGACTATGAGGGGTGTAGAGAGAGGCGCTCCGTGAGGACGAGTATCATTTGCGTTTTGAAAATGGAATTGTAATAAAAAGGTTACGTTTTAAAGTTCCAGGCGATGGAATTTTCATCGCTGTGTGAATTTCTCGTTGAAAATTATTCCAATAATACTTTTGATGGTTGAAATATATAGCAACTCCAGAAGGATTTTTACCGTTTTCTAGGAATGTGACGTTTTTTCATACGCGACGTATTTTTGGTAAAAATGATTTTGTTGCGTTTTGCTCACTTGTTGAGTAATATTCTCTTACGCAAGGTACAAATCTATTTTCAGATTTACGTCGAAGTCGAAAAAACAATTAGCCTTCGCTGTGATACATTATAACTAATATAATTATTTTGAGAATACATTCAGACCCCGATTTAGCGACCCTCTATCCTTCTATATAGTGCCACCCCCCGCATATCGCCCATGAATCGTTGTGGACAGAATTACATAGAGCAACCATATACCGCGATTTACTGCCACCGCCGATTTAGCGCCAATGTTAGTGATGGACAAACGGTGGCGCTAAATAAGAGTTTGACTTTATATTAGTAAAATAACATTATCAACTTTCTTATACAAATGCTCGCACAGAATAATTTCTCTCTTAACCTTTCTAGGATTTAATCACCAAATGCAGTATATTGTTAAATAGTTGTTTTTATTATATCCCTATTTGTGAAATATATTTGATAATTATTATTCCGTAAATCTTTTGACCGCCTAATTAAACTTGCCTTCGCAGCCCTGTTGTGTTAGAAGTTACAATCGCAGCTCTCGATTTGATAGGGCTTGAAAACCGTTGAATTTTTACTTTCTCGTATACGTAGTATATTGATAAGGTTAACGTAAAAAAAATTCGACTTCGAGATTTTGATGGAAATACACGTTTTAGGTGTCCCAGAGTCCATAAAAGTGGTTTTCGCCATGCCTTCTGTCTGTCGGTCTTTTCGCTGTTTTAGGGCCCAAATGTGTACATGAAATCGAATGATATTTCGTATTTGTGTACTATATCATCTTTTGCAGGCCCATTTTTCATAAAAATGATATTGCTCAAAAACTAAGGGTAGTATATTTTTGGTGATTTTTAGAGAAATTTTATTTACTCATAAATGGCTCAAGAATATTTGATTAAAATCAATCCAATCGTACAGCCTGATGTCACAAATAGTACTTACTAAGCCATATGTCCCATAAAATTACTAAATATCGACCATTGGCATTAAAATATACACTAAACTACGGTTAACTTTAATTTATAAGCGTTTTTCTTTTATAAACGTACGTACACAGTCGACGAAACGTATATACGTACGTATATGAGAAAGTTTGTGCAATGTATGTTGCGCCGTTTATTTTATTTGAATTTCTTTGAAAAAGATCACATAATTAAGGAGTTACCATATGTCTAGGTAAATTGCGTTAATCCAACAGATATAATCAGAACTTCGTCAGGTATCTTTTAACTGTACTGTCAATCGGAAGAGTATTAGAGACATCCCACGCAAGGTCACCGGATAGGGAATCTTAAAAGGTTTTGTTGAACGATAGAGACCATGATTTTTTTCCCGTGCGTACACACACGCGCACGCACACCCACGCACATCTCTTCCACTTCCTATCCCACGACACGCGTGCGTGCGTGCACGGGTCGGTTTGAAATCTGCAACGCTATACGCAGGACACGGCGCGGCAACGGAAAAATGAAGGGGTGAGGGTGGAATTGTCTCTGAGAGCGGAAGCCGCAAGAAGATAAACGACGTGCCGTTGTCACGGTAACAAGAGACGTGGGCGGAAAGACGTAGAAACTGAGAGTCTGAGAGGGAGAGAGAGACAAGGGGACATGTGAGAATGAGATGAAGTGAGAAGAGAAGAGTGAAGGAGAGAGACAGAGAGAGGGGAAGAGAAGGGAGGGAGGAGGTGAGAGAGAAGAGGGAGATAGAGAAGGGGGAGAGAGAGAAGGGGGAGAGAGAAGGGGCAGAGAGAGAAGGGGCAGAGAGAGAAGGGGGAGAGAGAGAGAAGTGGCTGAGAGAGAAGGAGCAGAGAGAGAAGTGGGAGAGAGAGAATGGGGAGAGAGAGAGAGAAGGGGGAGAGAGAGGGGGGGAGAGAAGGAGGAGAGCGAGAAGGGGGAGAGCGAGAAGGGGGGGAGAGAGAAAGGAGAGAGAGAAGGGGGAGAGAGACGGGAGAGAGAGAGACAGGGGGAGAGAGAGAAAAGAGAGAGAGACAGGGGGAGAGAGAGAAAAGAGAGATAGAAGGGGTGAGGAGACAGAAGATTGCTAAACGCTATCACCCACAATGGGGAGTGGTGGAATACTAAGAATTGGTAATAGGATACTAAAGGTCTAAGGGTTTTGAAGCCAATTCGTCCTTCTTTACCTTCCCGACTCCCGCTCATTGAACAGACGTCGTAATTATTGTCTCCGATTCCTAGAAATTTGCCGCAGTCACTGTCGAAGTTTGTGGAAGCGCCATTATTTCTACATGGCCGAAATCGGACTTTTTAACGCCTTTTAAGGGACTAATATTTTTATTTTTCAGCATTTTTTGGGTTTTGTCTAAAATTAAATGAAAATACGGCCACTTTTTGTGCATAACTAATTTTTGAAAATCGTTTTCTTTGCGAAGGATAAATATCCTTTTCTCTTTATTTATCCGGTTTAATACCGATTGTTAATTAACTATCGTGGTATTTCTTCATAACTACCTATCGCGTACATTCAGAAATGTGTCATGCGTAACATCGACGAGTTCTTTTATTCTATCAAGATGAATGTTCGTGCATTATCGCCCGCGTCCAATTCAACGCCGTTTATTCGCTAACGTAATTTTTTTCCACTCTGTGAAAAATATTTGAAACCAACTGGATCAACCTTTCCGGAAAAAAGAAAAAGCCCTATACTTTTTAAAAAGGGGACTTAGAAACAAAAAAGTAAGAACGTTCCCTGTAAACAAGACGGCGACTTCCATTCCACCAAATGCCACGCCCCGTTTTCTTTTTTTTTAAGCACAAAAAATATAAAACAGCGCTCGAAGGATTTCACTTTCTTTTTCGCGGAAAGGAAAAGTGGAGAGAATTGGATTCTGGGAGCGCAAAAGAAAAAGATCAACGATGGGGAAAAATCTCTCCGCAGAGGGAGAGAGAAAGGAGATGGAGGGAGGAAAGTGGAGAGTTCGTGAGGGTTTGGTGAGAAGGTGTGAGAAAAGAGAAATAGAGAGGGTGGGTGGGAAGAGGCGAGCGAGGAGAGGTTTTACCGGGGCCACGCTGGAAATTAGCCCGGTGGAGGCCAAGAGGATAGCCCGGAGCAAATCCACGAAATTGATGCGAACGAAATACCTCTTTCCGTGAAACGGAAAACCATTGCCCTTTTCGCAAAAAAATATCGTAATCTGATGCTTTTCCTTTACTACCCTCTCTTTTTACCTGCCGGAATTTTAATATTTCTCCATTGGAAATTCGAAGGTTAAAGGAACGTTCCAAAACGTCGCTTTTTAATTTCAATATTAAAATCCTTTATTATTTGTATGCGTATTTATTTGTTTTTGCATTTGGTTTAGCATGCGAGAATGGTGACTGGAATAATATTGCTTTGACGCGATTCTTTTATTTGTTCGATGCGTCTAATATTTAATGAAAATGTTTGCTTTCACTCAGCGGCAATCCGTTTTTTAATGTTTATGTTGGAATTTTCCCACTGTTTTTCCTCTGATATTGGGTTATCGTAGAGATATTATTCGAGAAATGTTTGGAAACAATGGGCTTGTAGAAATTCAGGTATTCGAAGAAACTTTCCATTTAATATGCCTCCAGTTATTTGATCATACCCTCGTCATGATTATATTATTTAGTCTAAATATATGCCCAAAAGCACATTTCAATGATATAGCATGAGAGGTGCATAGCGATGTTGAAAAATTGATTTCCATATATATTGGTTTAATATCAAATTCATCTGAGACTATAAAATTATAAAATTTCTTAATTTCTCTCCTCCAAAAATATCCTTTTTTCATTCGCTTATGGAGCAAGAAATTTTGCGTTAACGTACAAAAAAATATAAAATATCTACTCATTGAAGGCTTGAAGGGGAATATTGAACACAAATATTTCATTTAAAAGTTTTTAAAAATAACCTCCAAAAACAAATTTAAAAAGCTGTATTTTGAGTCCCTTCACAAGGAATTAAATGCAAACAACAACTATGTTAGAGACTTTGAGGCATGTCTATGAAAGTTTTAAATGAGAATATATTTCTTAGTTCACTGAATTGAAATTCGTAACTACTCAAAAAAATTTGCGTCATTTTATATTCACATATCTTAATGTTTGAACAAGGAAAGAAAACATTTTTTTAGTTCCAGTAAGAGTTTATCTAGGTAATTCACACGTTTCTAATATAGCGATGAACGCACTCAAAGACGAAGTACGAGAGAATGTATTGCGGATCTCCTTCCTCTTGGTTTCATCAACTGCAATTCTAGGAAGCCTTAGGCCATCTTCTTTTTCTCTCCATATCATCTCTTCTCTCTCTCCCCCACTCCCTCCCTCTCCCCGCTTCCACCATCTCCCCCCTCTTCATCCTTCCCCTCCCTCTCCCCCCTCTTCCTCCATCTCCCCCCTCTTCCTCCATCTCCCCCTTCTTCCTCCCTCTCTCCCCTCTTCATTCCTCTCTCTTTCTCTATCTCACTTTCTGCGTCGCCCCTTGGAATGCGTTCACCTCTCTGCGGCTTCATCGCATCCGTTTTACCGATAGATGGCATCCATACCATATTTTCCCGACGGCGGAAAATCCCATCCTTCACAAAAACCGAACCCGCACCATAATGCAAACTCTTTCCTCTCTACTCCTCTCAAACTCCTCTCTCCCATTCATCCATCGATGCGCACAGTAAAGCGCACAGTAAATATGTACAGCCTCCTCAGACTTGTTATTATTTATTTTACTTGCATTATTTTCTTTTTGCATCGTAAAGTGGACGCATGGCATTGAGAAATGCACAGATGATGCGACAGTGATACGAGGACTATTGACGGATAACAATATTTATCTGACGTTAAGAATATTTAATTCAAAATATTTTCCTCCACAATCTGAAACATAGGTGTGTTTTGTTGATCTAGACGGAAGTTTCTGCAGCATCCTCTCGTGATGTCACTAATATTTAAATTACGCTTTCCTCTCGTTAAAAATGTTAATCGCTCGGCTTCAATGCACTATTTTCACCGATTTTTGTATGTGATGTGATGTGTGATCAATAAATAACGGGAATTTTAATTTTTATCAAAAAGTTTTTATTTTTTCATCAATATTTATATTGTCCCCTTCAAAGTAAGCCCCATCAGGTATAATGCACTTATGCCAACGTTTTTTCCAATCCTCGAAACATTTGTGGAACGCACTTTTTGGTATAGCTTTCAGCTCACTCTGCGATTTTGTCTTTATCTCCTCTATGGTCGCAAAACGTTGGCCTTTCAATGTCTTTTTCATTTTTGGGAACAAAAAAGTCGCAGGGGGCCATATCGGGTGAGTACGGTGGCTGCGGCATCACGACGGTGTTGGTTTTTTCACGTATTAGAAGTGAAGTGTGAGCCGGTGCGTTATCGTAGTGCAAAATCCACGAGTTGTTTTTCCAAAGTTCTGGTGGTTTTTTTCGAATTGACTCACGCAAATTACGTAAAACTTGAAGGTAATCCTTTTTATTGACTGTGCAGCCTGGTGGTAAGAATTCGTAGTGAACAATGCCATGGTAATCGAAGAAAACGGTAAGGAGAACCTTGACATTTGAACGAACCTGGCGTGCTTTTTTGGGTCTTGGCTCTTTAGGAATCTTCCATTGGGATGATTGAGCCTTTGTTTCAATGTCGTAGCCATACACCCATGTTTCGTCACCTGTTATGACGCGTTCAAATAATTCTGGATCGTCTGCAACTTGAGCTAACATTTCTTCAGCAATGTTTTTGCGGTTCTGCTTCTGTTGAAAATTCAACAATTTTGGAACAAATTTGGCTGCCACTTGTTTCATGCCCAAAACTTTAGTAAAAATTGCTTCACATGAGCCGTATGAGATATCAACTTCCTCAGCAACCTCCCTTATAGTAAATTCTTCGATTAATAAGCACAATGTCTTTAAATTTTTTCACATTTTCATCAGTTGTTGATGTGCTAGGACGTCCAGCTATCTTCTCATCTTTAACCTCTTTATGGCCTTCTTGGAAACGTTTGTACCATTCATAAACCCTTGTTTGCGACATACCGTCCTCGCCAAAAGCCTTCTCCAACATTTGAACCACTTCACTGCACTTCATTCCATTTTAACGCAAAATTTAATGCAAATTCTTTGTTCCGTCATTTAAACAATTAAAAAATCGCCGAACACACTAAAATGGGTCTTACTTAATTGCTTGTCAGAAACAAACTACACGTTCAATATGGCTGAAAATTTATATTTACATTATAAACAGTGTTGCCATTGCTAAAAAAAAACGAACTCAATTGAAAAGAAATTGAGCACGAAATTTAAAAATTCCCGTTACTTTTTGATCACACCTTACTATATACGCGATTAAGCTACGAAGCATTTGTCGTCATTGATAAATTCGTCGAAATTTGATTATAATTTATGAATAGAATTGTTCATTTTTTATCAAGCAAGTTTCTTTAGCGTTGAGAGTGATAGTTTACATTTCCTTTTTTAACTTCCATCAAAGAAGTCTTTACGACGTTTTCCAACCTGAGTATCGCGTCATGTTGCTTTAGGAATCCCAGCAGAAAACAATGAAAATTTATTTTTCGTGCATGCACCAGTTAGGTTGCCGCAATAATCAAGACCAACAAGTCAAGGCGGCGCTAGTTAAAAAGTTCGGAAATCACTCGATTATTAGCGCAGCCGGGAATTTACTTTGGAAGTGGCAAATAATAAAAGGCAATTTTTCATAAGTAGATTACCCTCTTATTTTTCTTTGATAATTTCCAGTAATAATTCGTAAACATCGCTATGAAATTTGAAAATATCATTGCAGTCATTTAATAAATATATTTATTTCCAAGTACAAGCTAAAATTATTGCGAAAGCAGTCGCAGCTCAAATTATATGCGAATTAGGGAGGGGGGAAATGTCCGGCTCTCCTCTCCTCCTTTCCCCTCCCTTCCTCCCTCCCCCCTTTTCCTCCCCTTTCCCCTCCCTTTCCCCTCCCTTTCCCCCTCCCTTTCCCCCTCCCTCCCCCCTTCCCTCTTTGCCGCGCCACTGGCATGGGGCGTTATGACTTTGAGTGATCAAATACTCGGAATATATTTTTTATTTAGAGAAGAGTATAAAAATTGCCAAAATCCATGCCGAGACGATTTCTGTCATCGTGTAATTAACGCTCATGCCCGTTCAACGTGCTATAGCTCCAATCCGAGCGTGCAGTTCTTGCTCACGGATATGCGCTTTGGAAGCGTGGAAGTCACGGGGGAGCAAACTTGGGGGTCGAGGCTCAACCGGAAACGTGTGGATAAAGGGGGGTAGGGAGGGGGAGGAGGGAGGGGGGGAGCATTGCGGGCGAACACAACGGTGGTTCTCTGCTTCGGGAAACACGCTAAACCGGAAGCGTGTGAATAATTCGGGCACGGGTGCTTCCCCATCCCGCAAAGGATTATGGTCTTGGGGAGGACGAGGGAGTGAGATAGGATTATGTAGGCTAAGCTTATGACGGCGAACTTCTCGGGAGAGAATTCCTAAGCGCGCGAGTTTCCTCCGGGATGAGATTCCTTCCGCAAGGCTTCCGATATAGTCGCAAGTCTCGGTTTTAATAATTAAATGGCTCTTCCTTGTTGCGTTTCTTCGTTGTTATTTTTTCCGTAATTTATCGTGTTTCGTCCGCGTGATATCCGCGGTTCGTGGCCGTGAAATTCCTGCGTGCAGCTTTTGTTTTACTGGCTCTCGAGGTGCGTGACAAAGGCCGTCACGGTGTCAGACGCGAAACTGAAATAAAAAAATGTCTGGTTCCATTCTGATTTTATCCGGGAACACATATATTTAGATCGACCTTCGGATGCTTTTCTTCCAAAAGGGACGAGCGAATGAAGTGGATGCTAATTGGTCCTCGACGCAAAGATGCCCGTGATATTGATGCATCAATACATTTGTTTTTATTTAAAATTAGGGATGATTTTTTTATTTTTAATTTTTCCAGACGAATCGAAATCTGTGAGTCATTCGCTTTTTTATTTAAACGTCGCATCTAGAAATATCTCTGCTTGATAAAATTCAAGGCCAATAATTATATAGGTATATGTATAACTATTTTAACTCTTTATGTTTTAATACCTTTATACTTACGTCCAAATATATATTAGTGTGGTAAAAAAATAGTAAAAATATCCCTTTTTAATAATGTTGATATTAACTTCGATTGAATTTCGAAAAATAATTATTGATGTTTAAATATTGGTTTAAAACTTTCTTTATTAGTTATTTATAAAATAGTTTTTATAACCACAACTTATTTATTAGTAAAATGTGTGAACCTGCAAAAAATCCTTTTTCTTTCAATAGGATTGGTTAATTAAGATGAGAGCAAAATTTCCACCAAACTAGGTTTTTCTGTTTTTTAAACATTTTTTCGAAACTTTTTTCTCCAAGTACTTTCGACTCGATTTGCACCGGAGTGGCGTGATTTCCTGCCGTTAACACTCGTCATGTGATAGCTGCCCCCCTCGGAATGGTGTGATCTAGGTCGGGAAACCCAGAAGTAAACTTCCTTTGGCGAGCATTTATTTCTGCATCCGCTCTCTCGATTGTGCACTCATTAGAGGACGAGTATTCATTTTAATGAATGCGGTGAACTCCGAAAATTCTCTCCTATTTCGAGTTGAAATATTCGCGCTCATGTTAAAACGAATCTCCTTCAGTAAAATTTTCCCATGCATAGCAATGGGAAGCAATGTTCCCTGCAAAGCAAGAATCCAGGTGTTATTTTCCAAGACAACCATGCTACTGTATAGAATGTGGAAGAATGTAAAAAAGTGCCTTTTTCCAATTGATTTGATAAATAGCTTCCAAGGAAAATAACCGAGCAATTAATAGGATGAAAATAATTCCAAAAATGGTGTACAATTTCTGTATTTATCACTATTATAATCTATCGGAGCCTTGTTGTTTTTGTATGAAGTCTATGAACTATCTGCATAATCCAATGATCAAATTTGGGACTGTGGCTGCGTTGCACCGTACCGTTATCCTCTTCCGGAACTAGATAACGCTGAAACGATGATTGTTATACGGCAAAACTAGGATGATAACTTGTGTGTACTTGCAGTTCCGCCGCTGTTTGCTCTCCCGGTAATCTGATTTCTGTCGAGGGCGCTGCAGTGCAAACAATCGGGAACTAACGGCGCCGAAGAGAGTCTCTTCCTCGCTGACTTGCTAGAAACAGCTACGTTCCCGACCAGTGACTAAATCGGCCTGCAGCTGTATCCGACTTTGTTTTCGAAATACGGTGGAATTTTGATCGCTAGTAAAAGACTTGATTCGCTTACGATTAATGACGATGCAGCCTATACCCGGCTGTATCGAGAAATTATAATCGATGATTCAGTTGTGTATCCGTTGTTAGCGAGAGGGCGGACTTTGTATCGATGAAGTTTTGCATTTGATTTTTGCCGTCCCAAAACTTTGTGTTTAAATTGCTCTTTGTATCTGTTCTCATTGAAATCGAATTACATTGCGTTTTATTACTTATTTTGTGTTTTTATTTATTTATTATAGGTATATTTATTTATCCTTCAATGTCGCTAGTAAGCTAAAGTCGGGTGGCGACAGCTGCTACAATAGTAAACCCATGAGTATCTTTGATTTATACATTAATTAAAATCTCTTAAATTATGCCTATTTATGCATTAATAACTAATGTATTTGTTAACAAATACAATGATATATAATTTAGAACTTATTCAATTGTTATCTATTTTTATGGAGCTTTCTACCATTATCATCGCCTTCATCCAGTACATATATGTATTTTGTTAAAAGCGATCTTGATTGTTGTAAAGTTATAAACAATCTAACCTTAAATGGAACGACGACTTCCTAGTTTATATTCAGATAATCAGGACCAGTAACTTTTCTCTTCTAAATCTATAAATAACTCTTCCGGAAGCCTAATTAAGGAGTTTTCCTCATCCCCCCAACGACTGAACCCAAAATTCTTGTTCCTATGTTGCAGGGACACCCGGGACCCCCGGACGAAACCCAAAATCCGGAGCTGGGATCGCTGGGAGTGACAGCAGGCCATCACAAATTCCCAGACAACTTAGTCAGATCCTGAAAATTAGTTGGCGCTCGGAGGTAAGCACGCAGTTTCTTTTCTCTTTCGATTTAGTAGTTGCATAAAAGTATTTTTTTCTATCCGAACCCTCCATTCTCGACGGAGAATGGTAAAGTGGAAAGAGTCGTATCTACGTGTACTTAATACCCTGCAAGTCACCTTATCGGTGGATGGCAGTGGGTGCAGTGCACCAAAAGTCCCTAGTTTTCCTACCTTACCTTTTCCTATTATGTTCTCCTATTATGCTCTAGGGAAAAAAGATTCTCTATGTCGCTCCGTCCTACAATCGATCTCGCGAATCTTACCCTCGCTGCCTTGCCTTCCGAGATACGTCGGGCTTCTGATAAGATTTACCATCTCATTCGTTAGCCCCTTCGACATATATATTTTCTACCAGTTTAAACCTATCCTGCAGTCCACTTTTCTCTAACTAAGCCCATTTCAGATTTTCTATTAATGACGTTACACTGCGCTATCATAATTTCTCTTTACGAATCTAGCTTCCCTGCGCTGTACTTTAGTGAAAGTCTCTTTTCGTAAGGATCCCACAAGGTTAGTAGAAGAGGTGCGGAAAGGGGGAAATTAATCCTTTTTCAATCCATTTGCGCAACTTTTTCAATTTTCGGAGCTTCGTTCCGGGACCTTGAACTCACTACTCTTGACCCTCTGACCGATATCCTTTCCTCGTTTCGTGACATTTCTTTCTTTCTCTGTCTCTCCTTCCTTCCTCACTTCGCCTTCCGCACATTGCTTCCGGTTATGTAGAGCACAGTCACGTATTCCCCCTAAGTGCCGTGAATGCCCCACTCTCCTCATAACATTCTTCCTTCCTCCTTAAGGAATCCAATCAGATTTTCTCCCTCCGGTCCCATATACTGCCTCCCGCCTCCAATTTCCGCCTCCCCAAACAGGCCAACTCCCTCCTATTCCCGTTGTTACTTAGGATCCACATTACACTGGGGACGTTTTATGGCCCGAAAGACTTCAACACAGGGTGGCTAGATACGAGGAACTGTGCGTGAAATAGAATCTTTATTACGTTATTAAAGGAATTAGTTTGGATGTCGATCGAATAACGCCGGCTGAACGATTTGTAGGTTAGATTATATTAGTACCCGAAGAAGCTAATACGAGTCGGAAGATTTAGCTGAAGAAACTTTAAAATTAATTGAATTTTCCGAACTGTATTGGGAGACACGATCACGGAGATGAATTGTGCGAGATCGATTGCTAGATAGAACGATATCGAGATTCGATTTTCTTTAGATAATCAGAGGTCAAAATAGGAAAGCTAACAATAAGTTTAAAAATCTGGACAATTTTTCCGTATAGCATAACTTAAGATCCAAAGTTGTATCGGCTCTTAAAGTCATATGTATAATCACCATCCGCTTTTCGTTCTCATCATTTATACTCGATTGAGTTTAACTTCAGCTCTACAGAACCAAGAACAATTTCTGTAGGGTAACTCTCATAAAGGTTTTCAACCAATCGCCGACCTCAACGTAACCCGATCGTGCGCAATAGCTCTCCCTACCTTTCATTTCGGTCTTTTCTTGAGTGTGGTTTGGTAACGTCGCCATCCTCACCAGCTTCATGTCAAGAGCTCAAGTTAGACTTCGCAAAATATAAACCCCCTCAATCATGCGTTCACCCAAATCTTTTTCACCCTAGACCTCTCAGATCATATTCCATCTCCTGTCTCGACCCCGTAATTATCTCCGCCTAACTCATCTGCCTAAAATATTAAAGCGTAAAAAAATTCTATTCAAAGATGGAGTGAGAGAGTAAGGTCGAGTGTGAAAATCCCGTCCTTCTCCGCTTAACTTAGCCATATGAAAAGTGCTCCCGCGAGAAGTCTCTTAGAGAGGAAATTAATTCGGCTTAATTTATAATCCGGTTGCGGAATTAATTCGCCGGATGGCGATGGTTGATTAAATTTGCGATTGTCGCCCGCGATCCTTCCTTTCTTGGTCCAGTGCGATCGGTCCGGACGAGCGAAGAGGATCGGATGGAATCTTTTTTTATAACAGCGTGTTCGAAATTGCGTTCTTCTTACGCGAGAGAATGCGGATGCTGTGTGCACGTCAAAGTCTACTCCTCCGTTTAGGTAGATCACGGAGCCCGAACCAATCAAACCGAGCAAATAAACATTAAAAAAATATTAATTGGGCGAAATTGGAACGCTCGGCGTAGGAATTATGGGAAATCCACTCTCAACCGTTACAATTAATATGTCTTTCTTTATGATTTTCGCTCATTTCCTCGAAGTCGTATCAAAGCAAATAATCCATCCCTATGGTTACCTAATAAAAATCGCCTCGAATTAACCTCTCATCGACCTTTGACGAAGGAAGAGGTACTTAATAAAGGCTCTGGAAATTATATATTTTGTGTCCGAGTGTCCAATCTTCCTCGCGATCGGCTGTGTTCCATATTTCCCCGTTACAAAGAAGAGTATTTTATGGCGCGGTATTCTGTTTATGGACAACCATTACGTGGAGAGCGACTCATACCCCCGTAAAAAACGTGGAAGCACATAAAGATATTTAATTTCCGCCAATTACATCCGTGTCATTGCGCTTTTAGTGCTAAGGCGTCGAGTCTTATTTCAGAGGCTTTATCGTTCAACCGCTTTTAATAAAATCCACGCCCAAAAACGAATCTCAAACGTTGTACGATAAAATCGCAATAATTGTCCTGCCTTTTATGCAGCTTTGTTCTCCGAGAGATTTCAAAACTCTCGGAAAGTTTTTCAATTATCTACGAATGCTCTGCGGGTCTTTTTTCGAAAAAGGCGGAAGAAAGTTAGGCGTGAGTTATTGCCATTTCTTTTATTTTCCACGGTGGTTTTATGAGTGTGTCGAAACACGACCGCATCGTTTCCTAGACGCGGGCGACGGAAAGATATTTACGCCCTTCTTTTGCGCAAGTCGCTTGTCTTCTTTCGAGCTTTTTTCTGAAACACCTATTCGCTTTGCCTGTCCGTCTATGAGGGCAGTATCTCTGGAATCCTGCAGCTTCGAGATGTCAGGTTTTCAGAATAGATTGGTCTACATTAGAACTATGCATCATAAAAATTGATGCATCTAAGATTATCTGCTGGGGTAATCGAAAAAAAAACGTTTTATGTAAAGTGACCAACCGTACTGAGTTAATTCAGTAATGTATTGATTTTGACGATATTGTACTGATCGACTTCCTGTACTGATTTACAAATATTATAATTCCTTATTTGATATATTGCCTTAATACGGTCACTTATCGGTATTTTGATATCCTCTATTTCTCTCCCTGTCATTTAAAATGCTGTTATAGTACCTATATGAGTAGCTTAAAATTATACACCGTGATAGGCTGAACATTTATAGTAAAATATTCGTAAAAAATAACAAATATTTTGCAGACTGCAAAGTTAACACTCGAAATGTTAGCAAAAGGATTTTGTTCTGGTCTTTCTCGTTTACCAAGACAGTAATTCCGAATTTGGTGTACCAAACGCCAATTGTACCGATTTGAGCTCGAAAAAGGGTCACTTTTGCCTTATGAGCTTTGCTCTGCGATCCTTCTCTCGCTTGTTCAGTTATTATCCAACGAAAACGAGGGAGGTAACGTTATTTTTCCCGATAATGTTTAATAATCGTTTCCTGTGGAATTTCGGAGGATAGGATATGACGAATCTTTAGTCGAAAACTGAAAAACCTCCACAGGGAAGAATGGAGCGCGAGCTACTACTTTAAACCTTCCGGGGTCAGAGGCCGTGAGGGGAAAAAAGAAAGACAAGTCACGTAAGAGGACACCCTACCATTAAACTATCCCTCACGTTCATTTAATTCCACTCTCTACCCCTTCCCTCCCCTATCTTCCCTCTATCCCCTCCCTCCCCCCTATCCTTTCCCCCCCTCTATCCCTTCCCTACCCCTCTATCCCTTCCCTCCCCTCTATCCCTTCCCTCCCCTCTATCCCTTCCCTCCCCTCTATCACCTTCCTTTCCCTTTATCCCCTTCCCTCCCCTCTCTCCATTCCCTCCCCTCTCTCCCTTCCCTCCCCTCTCTCCCTTCCCTCCCCTCTCTCCCCTTTATCCCCTTCCATCCCCTTCCTCCCCTTTATCCCCTTCCATCCCCTCCCTCCTCTCTATCCCCTTCCATCCCCTCCCTCCCCTCTATCCCCTCCCCCACTCTATCCTCCCCTTTATCCCCTTCCCTCCCCCCTTTATCCCCTTCCCTTCCCTGTCTCTCTTCCCTTCCCTCTCTCCATTCCCTCCCCTTTATCCCCTTCCTTCCTCTCCACGACCCGTGTCCTCCAGCTTCTTTTATGTCTTCCGACCGTCCACCTGCCGTCGACCCCCTGGCACGCACGCAATCCCGGCCTCTGTTACACATTCCTACGTTGACCCTTGCACGCTACACCGGACCTCCCGATATCAGCCTATCCTGCTCTACTCCCAGATCAGAAGCCTCCCTTCCCCCTCACCCTAATTCCTTCCCGTATATCCCTCGCACCTTTCCCACCTTCCCTACTCCTCCCCAACCCTCTTCTTAACCCTCAGGCTGGTGGTCATAGCGGGGATTGTTGTTGGTCACGTCCCTATTCTTGACCTTTCTGAGTTTCCTACGTGTGTGTGTGCGTGTGTGATAGATGTCCGTCGAAGCGAGAGATTTGGAGCAGGCGGAGTTGGCAGACCTCACAATCAGTTATATTTTTTTCAGGGCCAAGGTCTCCTCCGCAAACTCCTGGGGGAATTTTTGCGGTTCGCCAAATCTTTTTTTTGTGAGAGCGACCAGCCGGGGAGAATCCGAGGTTTTTTTTATATACAAAACACCGAATTGATCACGAAAAATGTACTCGAATCATTAAAAATCTCCAAACCCTATACGACCTCGGTGTACAACGGGGTTTCGATAGTCTCCAACCTAGAGGCAATCCCATCACCGCATTCGGCACAAAAAGCGTTTTTTCATATTCGTCAAGCGATAAGGAATACTTTTACCCCTTCTTAGAATTATCATCTTGGATAAGTCCTAAGTATGGATAATACGTATTCAACTAAATGCTGTTCATTAACGAAACATTCAAAAATGGAAAATTAAAATTTCGAAAATTGATTATCTAACTCAACTCATGGCTTGAATGTAGTGTGATCGGACCTATGCTTTTCTTGCATTATATAAACGACATCAGCTCAGTTGTGAAAAGTAATATTAGGCTTTTTGCGGACGACACCGTAGTCTATAGAGAAATTAGTGGTCCTAGCGACCATCGTCAGCTTCAGGATGATCTGGATGCGTTATCTGTATGGTGCAAGGAATGGCAGCTAGAAATCAATTAGAAAAAGAGTAACGTTCTAAACTTTTGGAAATCTAGATGCCCATCGTCCGTATTAACTACTCGATAGATGGTGAGAACATTTCTCTTTCGGAATCCGTGAAATACCTCGGGGTAACCTTGAATCGTGACCTGTCTTGGGACACCCACATAAGACGAGTGATAGGTGCGGCAAATAAGAAGTTGGCTTTTGTGCGTAGAATAGTCAGGAAAAGCACGGAAAAGGTGAGAGAATCCTGTTATTTATCCTTGGTTAGACCTCAAATGGAATACGCAGCAGCGGCTTGGGACCCATACCAGAGGGGACTCATAAAGGATTTAGAAAAAATACAGCGGCGAGCAGCTAGATTCGTGAGAAAGATTTAAGATAAAAAAACAGAGCGTTACGTTACTCATTGAAGAGTTGAGTTGGCCATCGTTGAAAGATCGTAGAATAGAGGCGAGACTTAAACTTCTAGATAAATATAGGTCGGAGATATTTGTAAATAAAATGAAGGATATTATTCGACAACCAACGTATATCGGACGGAGGGATAATGAGGACAAGATTCGCGAAATAGGTAGTAGGACAGAGATATATAAGGAGTCCCTTTTCCTTAGGACAATACGTGACCACAATAGATAACAGCGAATAATAATTAGTTAGGAACTTGGTGCGCGGCACCCCCTGCCATCCACCGTCAAGGTGACTTGCAGGGTAATATGTAGATGTAGTGGATGACCTAAGCTACTACCGTACTCTAAAAATGGCTAGCTTACTCATTGTTAATTCGTTGCCTGTATAATATGTGGGAAACCAAAAAGATAACGTAAATTTCTTAATGCAATTTCAAAATAAGGGAAATTTCTGTGGCTTATTCGCCAATTACCAATATGACTGGAGGATAAACGTAGCAATTCTACTGTTAGCATACAAATGAGTCATTTAGAAAAGCCCAGGAGCCGTTTGCCAATGACGACTATATCTTCATGTACATGTGCATGATACCCTGCAAGTCACCATATTGGTGGATGGCAGAGGGTGCAGTACACCAAAACTTCCTAGTTTTCCTACCTTACCTTCTCTATTATGCCCTAAGGAAAAACTATCCTCTCTATCGCCTTGTCCTACAATCGATCTAAAAATCTTATCCTGGCTGCCCTGTCTTCCAAGATAACCTACGATGGGCTTCTGATAAGATCTTCTGTCTCATTCGCTTGTGTTATATTATATCAAATCCGCAGATTTTCAAATCAGATAATATTTTAACGTCGCATTTAAGATATATAAGTAATTTATGCAGATTCAAATAAACCTGATATTGAAAGTGTCGCATTGAAATCTACCCTGGCCCCTGGATTTTGGAAGTGGATTCGTTTGGAGGTTCCCTAAAATAGCTTCAATCATAAATTCCATTTCTTATACTTTTATTAAATCGTATAGTTACAAAAACATGAGAATTTATTAAAA
Organism: Tanypteryx hageni; assembly: GCA_028673005.1. Classification (NCBI taxonomy): domain Eukaryota; kingdom Metazoa; phylum Arthropoda; class Insecta; order Odonata; family Petaluridae; genus Tanypteryx; species Tanypteryx hageni. Next base: position 40,235,810 of record CM054112.1, on the reverse strand, counting down.
GCGAGTAAAAAGTCGACGAAAAGAACGACTCTGAGGCACTCGTAAAATACAAGCGGTAACCCCGTTATAAATAGGCATTCGTTGATCGCGAAAAAAACTCTTCCTCCCTTATGATCATAACACGCAACCATGCAACTCTGGTAGCCTGTCAGGCTATTCCATTCTTCGGAAATAACTCCTCTTAAGTTCGCCGTCCTTTTCCCATCGGCGCATCCACTCCACACGCCCCACGATGGAGTGGGATGGGAGTGGAAGGACAGAGGGATCTTCTAACCCACACATCCGCTGCCAAACAACACCCAAGTTGTTTTTTTCTCGACGCTTGATCCGGAGCCGTTACTCCTGCTTCGAAACATCCAAGACTCCTTCGAAAAACCTCTCCGGAATTCCTCCGGTTAAAGAGAGAAAAGAATAGAGAGAGAGGGAGGAAGAGACCTTTTTGGAAAGAAACAAGAGAAGGATCGTTCCTTCCCTCCGTGGGGAAGTAAAGAGAGGAGGGAGGAGTTGATAGGTTTGCGGGATCCGCTACTCACGCCGACGGGAGAGATAGAGAGAGAGAGAGGTTGGAGCGAGTGAGGCCGACGTGCGCTCGTGTTCCGGAATGGCTGTTCTTTAAGTGACGGGGTGCCAGGGGCACGCCCCAGACGGTATATCACGCCAAGAAGGTTGCGTAAATGAACAGGGAGAGGGAAAAAAGCTAGGGATAGGTGATTCTTTTTTAAAATGGAAGGTTCTGGAGAGGGAGGGGAGTTTTTGAGGAGGGAGTGTGAGGGTGTTAGTAGGGGGTGGTGATAGTGGGAGGGGGTGGTATGGGAGGTGTGGTGGTAACGAGGGGAGTGGTGGTAGTGATGAGAGTGGTGGTAGTGATGGGAGTGGTGGTACCGATGGGATGGTGGTAGTGAGGGGGTGGTGGTAGCGAGGGTGGTGGTGGTGGCGGATGGGATGATAGCGTGGGGGTGGTAGCGTGGAGGTGGTGGCGTGAGGGTGGTAGCTCGGGGGTGGTAGCGCGGGGGTGGTAGCGGGGGGTGGTAGCGGGTGGAGTGGTAACGAGTGGAGTGGTAGCGGGAGGTGGTAGCGGAGGGGTGGTAGCGGGAAGAGAATGTGAAGAAGTTGCTAAGGGAACCTTCCCCTCTCCCCCCACCACCCCTCTCTCTCTGCAACAACAGCTTCAGCTACTCCTTTTGTCGGATCATATGGTGCCGCTGAAACTTATTAAGATAATAGGTTTAACGGAATGGTTTTAGACGTTTATATGCATTGGAAGTGCATAGTCGTGTAATGGTTAAATGGAGCTTGAGTGGGTGAAGATATAGCCTCCTTTCCCTGAGGTAACCACTCGAAGTGTCTTTGTTATTCTGAAGGAACCGAAAGCCTGCTAACTTCCCCATGCTAAACTTCCCCATTTGTGTCTAACAATAAGCGAACTATTTTCGTGAGAGGCTGCCTATCTTGTTTTGAAAAATTACTTCCTTCAGTGCCGTTCTGCTCGTCTGTTGAGGAAAACTCTCGAAGGCGTAGAACTCGCGAATGGTACAACGTCGGGTTTTTGTAATGTTCGTCTATAAACAAACAAAACAAAAACTTACTTTAGACTCATCTGCACTTTGGACGAATACATCTTCTTACCTATACTTGCCAGGGTTAGATTATATTGAAATCTTTTTTTTATTTTAAGGTATATATTACGTAATTAATGAATTTCGATAATAAAAATTCATCAGAAAACATTTCAGAGAGCAATGTTATCGTGTCATATATTTATCATCTGAAATAATGCTGATAAATAAAATAATAGGCTAATTTCTGCTACAAAACAGTTGCAGCAAAATAGATACGTTTTTCTGTTTCCGTTTAGCTCAGTTTCGTCAAACCTTGAAATAATATTATCCAAAGAGTTGATCTTTGTATGGAGAAAATAAAATTCCGCGATTTTCCTGTCATTCTTTACTAGAAAATTCTTTTTTTTACCTCTTGGTCTAATTGAACCTGTACGGTCAGAACTTTCTATTTTTTTACCATTCTTCGTCAAGAATACTGTAAGATATCACAAGTAATTAAGCTATCTTTACTTTAATCGAATGCCCAATTAATGTCCTATAAATCTTCGATGTCTTTCACGTTTCGGTAAATAAATGGAATCGCGGCCTCATTATCAAAGCTGCAAGGTTAAACTTCCGCGTCTTTAATGAGTGCAGGTTTCATAAATAAACGTGGGAAGTTTTAATAGCTAATAGTTCCTTGGTTCGATGATCGCAGGATATTGTCCAAACAAAGCGTTAAATAAACTTAGAATTGGCTCAGTCTCATAACCGGTAGGAAAAGTAACCCCTTGAAATTCAACGCTGGAAAAAGCTTCCGGCTCAGAAATCATGTTCTGTGAAAGGAGACGTTGCGTTGTATGCTAACGTGCCACTCCTCATTTTTTGTAAGCCTGCTTTTCAGATTTAAAGTTCGTCATTCTTGTAATCGTGTACTTAACTCGATTGAATCTGACGTTTTTTTTACTTTTCCAGCTCCAGTGTGCAGCCAATGCACACATCGGATCTTTATCATTGCTATAAGAATTTTCTTTGTTATTTTGTTTTTGAATTTCCCGAAAAATTTCCTGGGTTTAAATCAAAAATATTTTTTTCTCCGAGGCTATTGAGGGTATTCATCGAAATGAAGAATTTGTCTTTTCAAAATTATTTTAGTGCCAAAATTTTAAGATAATTTATCTATTCATTATTTTAACACTTCAGTTCCTCCTTCCTTCAGTTCCCTTTAAACAGCAAATAATAATTATTCAATGGGTGTTACTTTGTATGATCATCAATTTCTATTTCCATAATTAGGGACGATCCCTAATGTTTTTCGTCTTTACAAAAGAAAATTTGTAAAGAACGTCGATTACTTGAGTGACCCAATCGAAGAATTTTATAATCCTGAATGTTGTGCGTGCGCTTATATATGTAACTGGATCACTATCAGCTCGTGAAAGTCGCTTTTTATGCTAAGTACAAAATCTATACGCACAGCAATCATCCAGAAAGAGAAATCATGTACTGAATCGGTTCCTGGTACGTGCTCTCACAACAATACCAAGCGAATCACTTCCGCAAGGCAATCTTATAGGAAGAGCTGTCGAATTGCACCACTGCGCTCACACACACGCACTTACACGCACACTCACACTCGCGCACGCACACACACGCACACACACGCGCACACACGCACGCACACGTACACACACGCACACGTACAAGCCACCTATTTATCCATCCATCTTTCCCTCCTCCTAGGGATTCTCACCCGAATCTTTCATTTCCCCTACTTATTATATATATACACAGGGTGTTTCATATTCTAGCGGATAAAACAAGACTAAAATGTCCTATGACAATATTTCTGAAAACGTTTTATTTTAGAGTTATGATTCAATTAACCTTTAAAGAGCAAGTCAGTACAAAATAAAATGAAATTCTTCTTTTAAACAGGTATACAAACAACGATTGTTCATAATTACAATAAATGTTCGAACAGATGCGTGGGATTCGTCGTGTACTTGTCCGTCGATCTTGTACCAATTCAAGAATGTCTTCCTCTTGAGTCCACCCTTGCCCTGTGGGGGAAATGAACCGCGTTCCCTCAAACATTTGCCTTGCATAATTGAATTTTCTCCAGCGAGACCGTACATGAGGCATATCTGGAAAACTCCATCGCAATCACACTACTGGATCAGTACGAACCTCAGTGAAGAATGAATGAGTCAGGAAACAACTGGGACACCGCGAAAGTATGAGTTCTACTGAGAGAAAGGAGGGAAGGGAGAATGCAAGGGTACACATGTTCGAAGGTCACTAATGCGACAAGCAGAGACCTGCCTTCAAGTTCACGGACGCCACTTTGAACATTTATTGTATTTATGAACAGTCGTTATGTTTGTATGCATGTTTGAAAGAATAATTTAATTTCATTTTGTACTGGCTTGTATGACTTCTTTAAAGTTTCATTGAATCATAACTCCGAGATAAAAGCGTTTTCAGAAATATTGTCATAGGGCATTTTAGTCTTGTTTTGTCCTCTAGAATATGTCCCTGAATTTTTTACACTCAATTTTGAAACACCCTGTATATGTATGTATAATGACAATTAAGACTGGTTTTGACAGATCGCATTCCAATGCGAAGCGCGAAAGCGATCTTTCTCTTTACTCTTAGCCTATTTTTCCCTATGGAGGTGATGGATCGAGAGTGGGAGAGAAAGAGAAAAATGGTTGTGAAGAGAGGGGGGACTTTTGTTTTGCAATTGAGAGGATGTTTCGGAACAATGCTCGCCTTCTCCCACTAGTTGCGGGAGCATGGAACTTTTTTATCCGTGGCCTGACTGACGGAGTTACGCAATCCATCGCCCTCTCTCTCTCTCTCTCTCTGATCCAACCTTGTCAAAAGAATGGGGTGCGAAAGGAACTTGCGCAGACGGTAAGGGAAAAGGGAACCTCGTTCCCACGCTGCCATGTGCTGGGCGTTCGTATGCGTGTGGCCGCGCGTCCCAGGGCGCGAGGAACCGTATGCGTCGCGCTTCCTGGTCCACGCCGAATCTCTCTTTAATTCGGCACGGCGTGGGAGTTCCCAGACCTATTAAATACCCTATTATTTTTCCTCCAGTTACTCGATCCAATAGAAGGGACGCGTGTGTAGGGGTAGTAGGTAGGGGTTGACTTCCTGGCTGCATAATACAAGAATGGGAAGACATTTCGGGGTACGGAGTGAAATTTTCACATACCTTCCGCGATGGGACGCTCTCCATTTTTGTGTAATCTGTACAAGCGATCACCAGTCTTGAGAGGAAAGCCTCACAATCTTTCCCTCACATCTGGAAACCATTATGTTTTACCCCACCCCCACACCCTCCTCTGCCTCCCCCTCGGCGCCCGTGTGAATCCCTTTGGTGAAGAGGGGTTGACGACCCGAGTAGTCTGATGGGGTGACGAGAGAGAGAAGTGTAACGACTGCCTCCCCCCTCTTCCAGCCTCCCACCTCCCATTTTTACCTCCTATCTCTTCCCACTCCCCGCCTGGTGCTGCTGTTTTAGAGATAAGCCACGACCATAGGATATTCTTCAGTCCGTATCTGGAGGTTTGGACGACGTAGACAAGGGGAGGAGGGGGGACAAAAGAAATGTGTGCTGAAAAAACCTCGCCTTATTCCCTTTTATCTTCCTTCGCCCATTATAATTTCCCTCTTATTTTTTTAAGTGAGTGAAAATTTCGAAATTTTAGAGATAATGGGTCGATCCTACGATTTGGTGGGAGACGATTATACATTCAAACTTTTGTCAAAAGCAACGATCAATTTTAAAATTTTCAAATTATAATGATTTGTCAAAAATTGAAAATTATTATATTTAAATCAGAATTAAAAGTCTTTGCTTTAAATTTGTTTAATTTGGGCTCTCTGAAATAATTACAAAACAAAAATAAAATAAAAATTATTTTCCAATAATACCTATATTGAAAAGATCTTAGAGATAAAGATTTTTATACTTTTAAAGCTAAAGAAATAATTTTGCAAATCAGATGAGTAAATTATATTATAAAAAATAAATTACGAAAAAAATTACTGCTATTGGTTAGCGCTGGCTTTTTAAGATTGGAAATTTCTTTGTCGTCTCGCTGAAATCATTTTTTATATTCCTGCTATGCGCGCAGATTTCTTCTCCTCGGCCGATATCGTTTGCATATTCAACTGAATGATAATTAATAAGCTAACGTCAAACCATGGCATAAAAATATATAAATAATCACCACCCATTTTCATCCTTAGAAACAGGTTGGCAAGAAAACGTTTTTCATTTTATGTGATGCAACGTGAAGTGAAATATTTGATCCTCTTCTCAACTCCAAAAAGGTTTACGACGGAATTTACACAATCGTTGCCTAACCGCTGTAAAACAGATTATGTACAGTATTTGTTTTCGAGATAAACGTTATAAATCCAAAAGAGCCAGCCTTATCGGTATATATTATTTACAAGACGAATACCATGTGTGAGGCGAATGGAGAGGTGTTACAAGAACAAGAGATAACCTTTCTTTATCATATATGAGCGCCAATATAAAACTTTAAAAAAACCCTCATACATAAGTGTGTATTAGACTTGTGCCATCCAGAAATACAAACTGAATACAGCATTTTCCATTCGCTTTGCCTTAAAGTGTGAGCCAACGAGAAAGCGCTTCGTAGCTATAAATAAACAGCATCACCCTCTATCACCATTTTAACGAGAAGTCTCACAATTAACTTTTGTTCCGAGAATAATGTAAATAAGTCTACGACATTTTGACAATGATCATCATTCACGGCATAACCTCCGATTTATAGAGGTGCTTATGGCAAAATTGAAATGAGTTATAGACATCCGTGAATAAAGATGACGGCACGCGACACCAACTCGCCTATGGACCCTGGTCGTCTCGGCGTAATGGCGGAGGTCCGCCATGGCAATTAGTGGTTCACCTCAACGATTTAAAAAGTTACTTAAAAACCTCTAAATTAACATATTGTCTCCGATGGGCAAAAAAATAAACTACTTCTATACAGTTGTGTCCATTAAAAAAAATATTAGCCGAAGCCAAAAGTGGGACAGTTTTAGACCAGGAGTGGGTAAGGTTTTTTAAATGGTATAGCGCATTAGACTTTATTTTGAAAGTTACCTAGAAAGTCATAGGAATCATATAATAAGTGAATCTAAATTTCAAAATAAGATATTTTAGGCTAGAAATTCAATATGAACAGTTTTATTTTTATAATTTCAATAAAAATATGAATTCGTGTGTTAAATTTTACGGGCTGTTTTTGATCATAGCTTCGCGCGCTGCTGTTTTACCACCAGTTTTAGAGAAACAAAAACTTCAATAAATAAAAACGCCCAACTGCTTTATAAACAAAACCGAAAATCACACTAATACGTTTTCTTTCCTAAAATAACAAATAATGAGGGGAATAATTATAAATTACCGCTGAACACGATTAAACGAATACAAAGCGTGTGGTATTCAATAAGAAAAAAATCACCGCTTTTTTATTTATTTCGCGGGGCTGGAGGACGGGAAAGAACATGTCCTGCGGGATAATAATAAGTTATGAGATTTCGGTTCCTCTCTCTCTCTCGCATTGTCCGTGTTTTGGCGCAGAAAACATAAAAGGATGGGTATTGTTATTTTTCCACTTTTTCTATTCTTTCACTCATAACTCATGAGGTTTTAATTAAAACCCGGGGTTATCTCTTTCCCTCCTTTCTCTCCCCTTCCTTTCTATCCTCTTCCTTTATCTCCCCTTCCTTTCTCTCTCCTTCCTTTCCCCCTCATTTCTCTCTCTCCCCCTCCTTTCTCACTCTCTTCCTCTCTCTTTCTTCCTTCCTTTCCCCCTCCTTTCTACCCCCTCCTTTCTACTCCCTCCTTTTTGCACCTTCCTTTTGCACCCTCCTTTCTGCACCCTCCTTTCTGCACCCTCCTTTCTGCACCCTCCTTTCTGTGCACCCTCCTTTCTCCCCCTCCTTTCTACCCCCTCCTTTCTCCTCCTCCTTTCTCCTCCTCCTTTCTACCCCCTCCTTTCTCCCCCTCCTTTCTCCCCCTCCTTTTCCCCCCTCATTTCTCCCCCCTCATTTCTACCCCCTCCTTTCTCCCCCCTCCTTCCTCTCCTTCTTCCTCTCCCCTCCTTCCTCTCCCCTCCTTCCTCTCCCCTTTTTCCGCTCCCCTCCTCCTCCCCTTCTTCCTCACCCCTCCTTCCTCTCCTCCCTTCCTTCCCCCTTTCCTCTTCCCCCTTATGGTCTAAATTTCGCCCGAATAAAGACAATTATCTATCTATCTACCCCCCCTTCCTCTCCCCCTTCCTCTCCCCCTTCCTCTCCCCCTTCCTCTCCCCCTTCCTCTCCCCCTTCCTCTCCCCCTTCCTCTCCCTACTTCCTCTCCCCCTTCCTCTCCCCCTTCCTCTCCCCCCTTCCTCTCCCCCCTTCCTCTCCCCCCTTCCTCTCCCCCCTTCCTCTCCCCCCTTCCTCTCCCCCCTTCCTCTCCCCCCTTCCTCTCCCCCCTTCCTCTCCCCCTTCCCCTTATGGTCTAAATTTCGCCCGAATAAAGACGATTATCTATCTATCTATCTATCCTCTCCCCCCTTCCTCTCCCCCCTTCCTCTCCCCCCTTCCTCTCCCCCCTTCCTCTCCCCCCTTCCTCTCCCCCCTTCCTCTCCCCCCTTCCTCTCCCCCCTTCCTCTCCCCCCTTCCTCTCCCCCTTCCTCTCCCCCTTCCTCTCCCCCCTTCCTCTCCCCCCTTCCTCTCCCCCCTTCCTCTCCTCTCTTCCTCTCCCCCCTTTCTCTCCCCTCCTTCCTCTCCCCCTTTCTCCCCCCTTTCTCCCCCCTTTCTCCCTCCCCACTTCCTCTACCCTCCTTCCTCTCCCCCTTTCTCTCCCCCTTTTCTCCCCCCTTTCTCTCCTTCCCTTCCTCTCCCCTTCTTCCTCTCCCCCCTTCCTCCCCCCCTTCCTCTCCCCCCTTCCTCCCCCCCTTCCTCTCCCCCCTTCCTCTCCCCTTCTTCCTCTTCCCTCCTTCCCCTCCCCTTCTTCCTCTCCCCCCTTTCTTCCCCTCATTCTCTCCGTTGTTCTCATATATGCAACTTCCGCCTCATTTTGTGTGGGCGTGAGTAGATACGTAAGACTATATATGCCACAGGAAAAGTAAGATTTAGAGATGAGAAAAAATGTTGTTATTTGTGAAATGACGTAGGCCGTAGAGGAATCCTTTTAAAAGAAACATCCTAACATAATCCTAGGTAACTACTTAGGGAAAGATCTACGCGGAGCTGTACCATACTTACTTTTTCGCAGAGGACGACTGCATTATTTTTACAATCCGCGAGTATTTCGTATTCTGCGTGGATTTGGGTTAACGATGCCCCGCGATACTTGCTTGTTTTTTTATTACCCATAAGCCTCGGTTCATATCCGCACCTAATGGGATCTTCCACACCGACGAATGGGTTTTCGTCATCCGGCCTGCGAGTATTAAACGGGTTGATTAATTACACAGCGTCAAGAAATGCATCCGTTATGCTTTTGTTCGGCTCCGGAGCCTTAATCGTCCGCGAAGTAAATCGGGTAGTGGTTCCGTTTAGAGGTCAGATTGTTCAAAGTTAATGCGTCCCTTTTATCTACGCCAGTGGAGCCCAACCTTTTTACATGGCGGGCCGCATTCGTAATTGCGAATGCTTCGGAAGGCCGCATTGGAAGTCACGAGAGCTTCGGCGAGCCGGATGAGTTTTTACATTGCAAGTTACCAAGGGATTCTGTGGTCTCATATTAGCGAAAATCAAGTTGAAATGAATTACTAGTGTTAAAGCTCCACCAGAAAAAGTTTTGAGACGATAATAATACTGAATAAATATGAAATTGTCTATATCTAATTTTACCGATCACCTTTTCATCATAGCTTCGCGGGCCGCATAGAGTGCTCTTGGGTGCCGCATTTGGTCCGCGGAGCGCGGGTTGGGGGCCTCTGACCTAGGTCATTCTCAGTTTACTGCGGAAAGTTAGGGCTTCTTGGTCACTTTAAAATGGTCGATCATTCATTTATCACTAAGAATTAAGGATTTTTATGTATCTCCATTATACCATTCATATTAATGCTTGTATTAAAATACTACGTGTTTCAAAAATATTTTGCAGTCCTTATGGCTCAAATAGTCTCGCCCTTCAAAAACATTGTTCTATGAAGTCCCTAAGATATACAACATGCAGCTGAACCAGAAAGTTTTGAGAAAAGAATGTAGAGGTCCGATTTTCGGAAAAATAACAAGAGTGGTGTTTGGCAAAGAAATTATCAATTTATTAAATAACGTAAAGGAGAATTAATCGCTGATTTTAATATATTTTTAGCGGCACTGTACGATTTCAAGGTGTTAATAATATCCATATAGTGACTGTTTACTTGGAACTGCAGGGATGAAAAATGGGTGTAAATTGCGTAATTTCCCTTTTAACGTTATTTCTTCAAAAGGAGTTCCTGGATTTGACTTTACAAATTGATATTGCATACAATCGAGTTGCATAGTTATGTATTTATTATTAGGATGAAAACTATTGATTTCATGAATGATACTGATTTAAATGATTTAATGAATGACTGCAACACCACCCTGAAATGGCTGCTATTTCTGTCTTTTCCCGAACAACCGTGTTTATTTATTGTATTTGTTGCGGTGAAAGTAATTACGAAGATATATAACCTAAATTTCTGTCGAAAAACGAAAAGCTAACCCGAAGATTATCGCAATTAAGGTTCATATCTCAAATTATATAAAACGAATCTAAATTGAGCTCCTTAGGAAATAAAGACCAACAGAAAGCTAGCTAGAGTGCACGAATCGTTGTTCTATAGTAATAAGACCCTTTTCACTCTCCGTTTCCGAGCCGTTGTTGATACACTCAAAAAAAAGTTTTTTATTACGGTGTCATTTAGCTAATGACGAGGAAACCTTTCCTCTTATGGAGATAAAAGCCAACAAAAGGAGAAATGAAAAATTAAAACGGCACGTTTTCAGCATCGTTATCTTTCTCTCGCGAATAAAATAACAAAAAGGTTAAGAGAGGAAACCTCGATCGCAAAAAGGAAAAACTTGCGGCGTTTTATGCATGTTGCTTGGGATTTTCGCGAAACATCGTTTTCCGCGTAATGATGCTGCAAGAAGAAGCCCGAACTTTTTCTTATTATTTAAAAAAAAATAAACTGTGAAAATGTTAGGGCACCATCTTCGTCATTAAAGAGGGACGGAAAGGTTGCGATATCGTGGGAGTACATGGGGAATTCCATTTAAAAAGTAAAAAAATCTCCCTACTCCTTTTCTCTTTCTCTCTCTCATTACACCGAGAAAGATAATGGAGGCGTGCGATGTAAATTAGGGCATCGCTGGGGTTAGGGAGGTGAGGGGGAGAGGAAGAAAGGAGGAGGGAATGTGGGAGGTGATAGAGAACGGGCGAGAGAAAAATGTTGTTTGAGGGAGCGAGAACAAAGGAACGGCGCAAGGGTCGACGGAATACATACTCGTGCTACCTTCCCCCGTCTTCCACCCGCTCTCACACAATCCAACAACCAGGAACATATAACTTTTTTACCAGATTTTTTTCATATATTTTATATGGTATTCACCAAAAATGTTTCTATAGCTCATCCTGTAGGTGACCTTGTAAATAATTATTTGTGTACACAGGTAAACAAAATAGGCACTCCACGCTTGTATTCTCTGGCATGACGGATGTAGATATTTGTGGTGTAATCGAGCCGGCCAAATTTGGCACCTGAAGAGCTAGTTGGCTACCCACCGATGGGAAGGCGATGTTGCCAAATGCTGTTACGACCATCGGTTTACAACAACCTGGTGAGTCACCGTTTATTACGCGGGTGGAACTAGCAAAACAGGAGCGGTAAGAGAAAATGACAACAGCGCACCATTGCCATGGTAACGGCTCGGTCTTTACGCTGTCTCATTGGCTAAAGCTCTCTCCCTCCAGAGTTGGCACTTGACTGCTTCCGTGCAGCCAGGTGTCAACTCTGGCAGGCTCAACTAAAGACATTATTTCGCATGTGTTTTTCTGGTCAATTTTTGGGTGACTTCAAAGATAACTTCGTAGTTAAGATTACATTTGTGTCTTTATATCTATTAAGTAATCGCGGAATTAAATTTGAAGGTGATTTCACGTGTGATTTTGGAAATAATTTTGCAAATCATCAAAGAGTAATTGCATAGCAGATTTTTTTGTATATTCATTGGCAAATACTTTGCATGTCTTTAACGAATACTTTTATAGCAGATTTTCTTTCAAATGCCAGGTAAAGTTGTGCCCGCTTTTCATATATGACTAAAACGGGATCCAAGACGCAGTAATTTAAACTGCGGAAATCGTTACACTTTGGTCAGAATAAGCAGTATTGGCAACCAAATCGGCAACTTAATTATCATTTTTTTCCAGGCCATGAATTAGTTCTCCATAAAAAATTCAGGTTTTCTTCAGTTCACTACCTCTCGCAGATTTTTTAACGTATCGCGAAACATTTTGAGCGCGCGACCTGTTTTTATTTCAATTTATCAATTTCAAAGGAAGGGTCACGGGCTACCCGAAGCGAAGATGAGGAAGCAGCCGAGGCAAACAGGGAAAACGCGCGCGCCATAGCTCTTATTTCGACCGCGTATGTGTTCTCTTCTTTCCTCGCGCTGTTTCCGCGAGCGTTTTTTGTTTTTCGTAACAGCGTTGGCAGGCCGTGCACATACGTTTTTCGCGAAAGGGGTGGGGAGAAAGAGAGAGAGAGAGCGTACAATGCTCCAAAACTTCCACACACGAATCCCCAGCTCCGGCAAAAATAGGGTGGAATTTTTTTTGGCGGGATTTTTTTAAATTTTTGTTCTTTTTTTAACCTCTCGGATGCTCCTGCGGACTAATTTCCGGTCCTTTCCCCTCTCTTGCTCACACAGTTCCCTGGCCTTAATAAAAATTTTGGAAAACGCAATTATAAAAGGCAATTTAATATTCTCTGTGCTTGTGTGTCTGTGTGTGTAATAATAAAAAAGGCAACTCCGCGGTGAATTTTTAAAGAGGGCGTCATTTTTTGGGGTGTAAACGGGAACGGGGATGGGCGAGGTGGGGGCTGGTGGAAAGAGATGGGGGATGAAAATGTTACGGCTTGATTTTTTCGTCTTTTTGCGCGGCTTTTCTATTAAACAAACATTCTTTAAAATGTATCATTCCCGAAAAATAGTTGGCTTTGTAAACGCAAATGGTATTTCGGTCACAAATATCGTCAAAAAGCGCATTACTCTTGATTTGCGCGCGATTGTAAATGACGAATAAGAAAGGGCAGTTCGAAATTTAAAAAAATTTGCAAATTTCTATCAATCATGAAGCGATTTTTTTGTGGAATTTTAATTGAGCTCACTCACATGGGACGAAATTGCCTTATTCGTTTTTCATTACCGGCAGAAATGGTGATTCATCCTCGTTTTCGTGACACTACCATCCAACCCCATTATGCATGAGTGAATCAGTTATTAAATACGTATTTAACCGAAAAGGAAATGTCGGCGGCTTGTTGAGTCGTATAAATTTTACTTCTTAGAATTTTCTCGTCGACCTTACGTTAAAAATATTTAACCTAGCGAATTTTCTTGGATAAGGCCGTTAGTGCTACGTTTTATGTATTTTTTTCTTTTGGAATCAATTTTTACGAGAATTTTTCTTTAACTTTCCGTTTAACGTGAAACTATGGTAAGTCATCCCTTAAAGCTACTATACTTAAAGCGTAGAAACAATTTCCAAATCGACCTTATTTTATAAATTTAAAATCTACTTGTATAGCAGCAAAAAATTCATGTGTTTTGCGTTACTATCGTAATTCTTTGAACATTTGACTATATTAGGCTATTATCTATTAGTTAATTTAATGGAGCTCACATTCTGTGCGAAGTAAAATTGTTCATATTTTGTCCTCTCATATTCCTCCTACGATTCTAAGACTTAACTTTCTCTTAAAAGCTCGTGAATTATGCATGAAATTGAATTCTCCTCTGAAATCTTTCGAAACTAGTCATTTGAACAGTATTGTTTTCCCTAATCGCCAAAACAAAGAAACTTAAGAAATTGGTGAAGTTTATGAAATTTCAATTCTAATTTTTTTAATTCATTTCGAAATAATGTAATGTAAAAATAAATCGTACATTACTTGCCTATACTAATTGAATTTTTGTTGGAAACAATAGCTGTCAAGAAACTTAACTGCATAGCTTTCAATTGATCCGTCGACAGAATAAAGAAGCAATAACGATTATTTTCTGAAAACCCATCGAGGAAGACGATATTTTACTACGGAGAAAAATCGTATTTTCTTTTTTTTAGACGTCACGGATCTCCGAGAGCAATTTTTCACTATCATCTTTCGCTCAATCGACGTGGAAACGCGATTCCTCAGCTTCCCGTAATGGATTCCCGTCCGCAAGTCCCGCAAGTAAACATCCACCTATCCTTAAGCCGACCGATTTTCTATTTTTAAAAATTTCGGCTCCTCTTCCGCAGGCAGTTTTTCTCAATTAAAAAAAGTTCCGGAAAGGGTTTTTTCTGGCTCCTCGGAAATCCCATTTGTTACGTAAACTGCACCTTGCTTAAAAGTATGGAAGGAGTTCATTAAAAGAGAGTATGTCTAGGCTGTCGCGCCTTGCTGTGGGAAGACAACGAGGTGGACGAGAACTGTATATGGAATGACATATAGGACGTCAAAAAACAAGTGTAGTTGAAATTACTTTTGCGCTGTAAAGAGGGTTGCGGATTATAGGAGGTTTTTGTTGAAATAAAGTGGTCCATATTAACCACAAGGTTTAGGTTCTGACAAAACCGCGGTTTTTAGGGCCAGAGCTTACTAGAAATTGGTAATTAAAGGGAGTGACTCCTGAGAGACATACTTTCACTCCTGTAATGTACTTTTCATTGTTAAAAATAAGTTTGCGATATTAAATTAACATGTTTATTAAAGAAAAAAATTATTTCAAAGAACAAAGAGGTAGTGAAAATTAACAACATTTGTGGTCCTGCCGCCCCTACGCACTACTCGCCTCGCTAAGTTCAAAATAAATTTTCGGACGATGCATATTTTTTGCACAAAAAGTTTTTTCTCCGACGTACCGTTTCCGAAATACAAATTTCTAAATGTTTTAAACGGGCGCCATTTTGTTTCAAGATGTCGGATAAAAATTGCAGTAGTTTTCCAGGTACCTCCTAGTTGATATAAATAAAATTCCGTTTGCCACATTTATACACGAGAAACAGTTCTTATGATACAGAAGGGGACAGACAGACGGACGGACTGACAGACTTGAGAAATTGTACATAGGAGGATGAGGGAGGAACATCACCTGCTGACACTACAAGCGTATTCTTACGCTTCAAAGAGCGCCTGCACAACCATTTTACATAACATTTCTAGAATCTTCACATCCCAGCTGTAAATTTCCTTTCCTATGTCGCTCTCTTTCTCGCTAAGAATAGTAAGCGCGTAACTTCTTCGATAGCATAAACCAGTGGTGCCTTATCTTTTCTACATACTGGGCCGCATTAGTGGTTGTGAATCCCCCGGCGAGCCGCATTGGAAGTCGCCAATTATTCGGCGGGTCGGATTAGTGTTTAAATCGGAAATTATTTACATTAGTGATACCCGCAAAAACTTTTGCGAAATCAGTCAGAAATCGGCATGTTTAAATGTAATAATAACCCATTTCTCCTTATAAAATTAGGCAACTGACATTTTGAATTTCATGTTTGTTTTTATTTATAATTTATATGTGCAATTTTAATTGCTTCTCCAATACGAAAAAGGTCACATTTCAGTATTTAAATAAAGAAAGATTTTTTATTGTGGTCAATTGTTAAAAATGCCCACATCCCACACGCAGTTTACTTAATAATAATAATCTTTAATTATTAACGTTGCAATTTATTAAGTTTGACATTGCTACAACTATAATTTCGATACTTCATAAAAACCTCGAAGCGAATAACGCAATTCTTTTGTGTATTTGAAGGTTTAATAGACACTAATTCAATCGAAGGCAACAATGCGGGTCCTCTTGGCAGCACCCGGAAAGAATACGAAAAAGCCATAAAATTCCGAAAAGAAACGCTTGTTTCTGAGAAATTGTTCCATGCAACATCCAAACATTGAAGGAATAAGATATTTTACAGTTTCAGCAGTCGAATAAAGCAAAAACGGAGAATTTTGGTCCATATTTACGTATTTTAATGAATGAAGGAAATAAACCTTGCACCTTGAAAAATCGAAAGTTCTCTGTAAACATATGGGAAAATATAATCATCTCCTGGTGTCGAATCCGGGACACTTCCGTAAACGAAAATAATTTTCCCGGGGTCTCCTGGTTGGCACCTCTGCCATAAACTTTGATATTAGTAAAAATTTCCAGCGATGAATCGCGTTTGGATTGGATACCAGGATTGGCAAAGCCATGTGCAATTTTTCTGACGCGATTGACAAAACCGTGATTGTTGAGAGACTAGCGTACTGTACGTGTGAGAGAGAGAGAAAGAGGGAGAGGGAGGAAAGGAAAGAAGAAGAGAGAGATGTGGGAAAGGAGAGAGGTTGGAGGGATGTGGTGTGTGAAGGGAGAATATTTGTGTTTGTTGTGGAAGATGGGGAGGAGATCCCATGCTGTTCTATGGGATGAAATGCGGTGGTAGAATTTGAGGTTGGATAACATCGCACATCTCTCTTTTCCTTCATGTTTAATTGGAGTTTTTTCCTCCTCCCTCCTACTCTCCCCTTCTCTTCCCCCTCTCTACACCTCCCCCCTCTCTTTCTGGGGAGGGTGTTTGTTTCCGTCGGTGTGGGTGGGTTAGCGACGGTTTCGCTGGAAAGCTACGTGACTGTGTGGGAGAGACTAGACACATCTTTCTCCCTCCCTCGATCCTTCGCACCCCCCTCCTCCCTCTCCCTCCCTTTTTCCTGTCCCTCTCCTCCTTCCTGGGGTAGCGGTCGCCAATTATGAGCCCTCTACCATTCCTCCCCTCATGCCCAAACCATCCTGCCAGCGCGAACTTTGACTTTTCGTCCACGCCGCGGGTTTTTCGGGTCGTTTTATCCATCTCCCCATGTCTTCCTTCTCCGTTCTTCTCGGTTGTTCCCTCAAAAGACCGATAAATTATCGAGCGAATAAAGACGTCCGATTTATTAGCGCATAATCACGTACGACAAGGGTTCGTTAATGGGTCTCAGTTTTCCTTTTTTTTTTAAATCCTCTATATTCCGGTGTTCCATTATTTTCCTTCAAATCGTTGTACTAAAAGAAATATTATTGTCAGTTTGAGTAAAACAGCTATATCTCACGTTTTGGAATTAAAAATTTGCGTCGAACGAAAAATTGCCGTGTCAATTTTCCAAATAGCTTTGTTGCTGCGAGGGGTCAACTAATTCAATTTTGACGCTCGATATGTACAGCTCTACAAATGCAGTTTACATCAAAAATGAACTTTATCTCCGTGCGTTTCATGGTGGGTCGAGTTGAAATTGTCAAGCTTTCGAAGATATCATTCAGCATATTTTCATTATCCTTCGGTTAACTAATTTTACACTGAAAATTTACCGGCCTATTTGACTCTTTGTTTTTCCTAAAATTATTTGCCGTGGTGTCTTTTTGCCCGTAGAAGAAGTCCAAGTCTTTGTACGAGCCATCAAAGCTAGTTTGTAAAGGTTATAAGCGGAATGAACACGTATTTAGTAAAAAAAAGTCACTTATATCAATTGGGTCGTTTTACAGTTTAACAAAGAATAAGCATTTTTACACAAGTTTTGCTGTATGACTTTGGTAAATAATTATAAAAACGTAATTTATAGTAAGTCGCGCTTTAATTAGTGCAGATTTAATATATCCGAAAAACAGTCTGATTTAAGCATGAAGACGACAATAACATTTAAAAACAGGAGCTAAGCACTTTATTCCTCAAAATTTGGGTCGCAAAGGTAGATAAACTTGATAACCATCTTGGTAACACGACACAATTTACAGCGAGGGCAAGCAATTGAAGTTTAGAGAAAAATCTCTTCACAAATCTATTTGAAACCAACATGCAAGTAGAGACGAATTCGAACCGAAAGCCGTTTCGCGAAAAATACTCTAAAATGCATATTTCTCAGAATTTATCTCCTTGCTGGAGGATAATTTACTATTCTATTTCACCGATTCCAATCCTCCCTATTATTCCACGCGAGTGGAAAATCAAGAAGTCATTTGTTCGGCTCCACTGCGCCTTCCGAAACGCCGCAAGCATTCTTTTTTCCTCTCTCTTTTTTTATCTCGTAACGCATTCTGCGTTAGAAAAAAATCTCGCCTTCCTTAAGCCTTGCTCCGCAAGCACGACTTCCGCGTACTACTCGTGAAAACAGCGCGTATTTCAAAAATAAATTACGCGAACCAAAGGAATTTTTAAAAACCGTCCGCGACGTGCTCGATCGCCAAGAAAAGCTGTCATTAAATTTCCATCAATCGATCACAAGATGAGAAAGAGACAGAGAGAGCTGCTCCGTATTATCCCCGATCTCGTCCGCTGCATATCTCGTCGCGGCTCTGCGTTCAATTGGATTTGAAATACTCATGACCTGTTTACCACTCCCTTCACGAATCAATCCAGTTTTTCCTCCTCTCTTGATCCCACCCACGATCGATTCTTATCGATCGATCGATTTATGGTCATGTCGATGATGATGATGATGAAGACAGAAGAGGCCAGTCTTTTCGCCTCGCATCTTCCTATTGGCTCTCTGACGATTTTCATCTACCCTTTTTTAAACCCTTGGGCACTGACATAGCCGTCTTTTTTTTCAAAGTTCTCCGATAGGTGAAACGGATCGGGGAAAAAAACGATCTTCGTCGGGCGTTAATAGTCATGAACAGTCGGTTTACTCTTTTTACTTCCTTCTGTGTAGAGAAAGAGAGATACTCCACTCGCCTATGGAAAAGGCCATCGAAAGAAATAGGGTAGTTGGGATCATAGGAGCGTAATGCATCGCCTTGATGCACACCGCAGGATGTCTAATAAGCCCTTTTCTGGGCTGTAAAACAGAGGGACTCGAACGGGAACTTTCTTTTTCCTATTATCCGGAGTAACTGGAAGAAAGAGCTATTCGGGCAATCGAAAACTCCGGCTAAGTGGGCATCGTTACGAAATCTTATCACGGATAAAGTAGATACAAATGTGTGTTTTGAATGTATTATTTTCAAACAAATTTGGAATTAACTAAACTGCACACAGAATGTAATTGAATGTATAAAATATGCATTCTAATTTATTTAGAAAAAGAGCCGATTAACTTCTACCGATAGCTTCTTTAAAGGAGATTTTAAATTTCGTCGATGGAAAGCAAAATCTTTTAAAACAAATCAATTGCACAAGGGTTTAAATTCGAAATACTTACAGAAGTCCAAAGGATTCTTAACTGGTAACAATTGACAGTGAAAGCCTCATGGAATGAAAATTGAATTAATTCCCGGAAAATCGAATTTCCGCGAGATTCATCTCGCGAATTAAAATTATTTTCTTAACTATACGTAGAAAGGTTTGTGTGGTTTGAGGAAACTGCGCAAATTCTGCGTTCCGTTCTTCGGAAGGGAAGTTATACAGTGGCTCCCTGGTGATCTTCGCAAAGAGTAGGCAAATGCCGGCACCGGGTTTCCCCTCCTCCCTTCCGTGTGTGTCCGGTGTGGAAGGCAACGGGAAACCATCACACCGTGTATGTATATTCCCTAGTCAAAACCAATCAATGAATTGGTAGGACCCGTCGTAAGACAGAACATGAATGAATGATGACACAGAAAGGTAATAAAACGAACAATTTTTGACCATTATTAAATGGTCATCTGTGTCAAATTAATACTTTATGACTCGTGTAAAAGTTAGATTTTCGATGGAAAACTTTGGTTAAACGAAAAATGGGAAGGAATTACGGGATAAAAACAAATGAACTTTGTTTTCCCTCAAAAATATTTAAAGGATTATTTTAAAATTTGTATCTCTAAAACCCGCGAAAAAAACTTGGCAAGATATTACAATTTAAAAAAATATAAATTTGAGCATATCAAGTAAGCAATAAAATCGCATATAGACTCCTTCAAAAATATTTCAATCCCTTTGACAGATATTAAGCTAGAAAGTACGACATTTTTCATAGCTTTGTTTTCCATTAATCACATCCTCGACTTTTATGTTGTTCGCGACTTTTAAAACGGGGCAATAATTTTGCCAAAACCCCGAAAGCCGTAAGGAAGTGTTTAGGACCTTTACGAATTTACATTTTGCCAGAAAATCGGGGACATGGCATATGATGCACTCTCCGTATCTTTATTTTTTTAACGCCGTCATAAGAGAGGCAAATTTATGGCCGTTGCCATGGGAACTGCGCCCGCACATTTTTCCCTCGTATCTGCTGCCTGTTATCCTGCTGCGTCCGCCCGCCTCTGCCGCTCTGTTCCTTCAATCACTTTTCGGGAGAAAAGGACGTTGTTAATCATGGCGAAACGTTTTGTTTTCGCGTTACGCGGTTTTTATCCCCGACCTACGTGTTTATTCTTTTCCTTTTGGTGGAGATTTAAAATTTTTTCATACGATATGCTCGGGACGTCGGTTATAACATCGCAGCTTTTATTTCCTCGAGAGATGCATGAGAAAAAATGTATAGATTCGAACAGACTCGAGCATTTTATCATGGCGATGGAACACCCAAACGTTCTCCAAAAAAGCGCTTTTGGTGGGTTTTATGGGAAAATATTCCGAAAATACGTAAAGTAAACTAATTTTTTGTTGTATGCATTATATAACACTAGCTGTTACGTCGAACGAGAAAAAATAAGTACTTAGACTTGGAATTTACCACAGGAAGATTAAGTAAAATAAAACCACGCTTACTCATTCGAGAACGCTAATTTCCCCGCAAAGGAAATACTATTCCTGTTCGTAGTTTATAAAATCGCTTTGTGGTTTCATTTTCTTTTTATATAGAGCAAGTCAATAAATTCAATATTTAAATAGTAGTTCATTTTGATTTTTTCCTGTAGAAATAAAACGCATTAACATTAATTTTTGTTTCGAGAACCAAATATCTTCACTCTGTTCTTGTCTTCTCTTTCTGGGTGCCGAGCGTGTCGTAGCATTAATCCCGAGGCTTTCTGGGTCTCGAAACCCAGCATGCTAATTCTGCAGAGTGGCGATGTTTTTACTTCATCATCGTACCAAAAGATGGCGTCATAATTACTCTCGGAACGCCTCGTTAGTCGTCCAGACAGGGTGACCGAACCTCCGCAAAGTTGAGTGCGCCACTCTTTAATCTTTTGTTCTTCTCGTGTACCGGTCTCGGACTCTTTGACACCGTAATCCATAGCACGATCCTTTGATTTATTTCCTGTTATCATTTGGAGTGCTAGTACGCGAATGCGAATACATTCGGGATTTCAATTTATAATGCGACACCATGATCGGTCTTAGGGCCGTCATCTTCTAATTTTTCAGATGCAACCTAATTCGTTTCCTTTGTTGTCGGCTAGAATGTTGAGGTCGTTAATCCAATAAGTACGTTATTCCTCTTTCAATTAAATTTGTATTTATTTGAATGATTCATTAATTTTCTTCTCCCTCGTTTTTTTATTCATTACAAACGATATGCATATTTACCAGAGCGAATAACGACGAAATAATCACCTTAACACTCGAGTGCGGTCGCCTATTTTACAAACGCGATCCAGGTTGCTGGGTGGCATACACCCAGTCCTTTCTTAGGTCCTTTTGGATGGATTTACCAGTTATTGTAAAATTAATATAAGCATATGATAAACTTAAAAAGAATGAAAAAGCTATGTGTTTTCATGTCTTCATTGAAAAATATACAAAGATATGAAACAGTAAAACATTTCAATCATCTTAGGTCTCTGAGGTCTCCATATGCACAGATAACTTCTTCTGGCAGTTATCACAAAAGAAAATGCAATGTTCTTGGCAAACGTTTGCACTGCCTTGTGAGCAGATTGATTTTGTTTTACGATTCTTCCCTTTACATAGTTGGCATCGGAAATAATTGTAAGACAGATAGGCTTTTGTGTTACAATATCATCATCATTTGTTTCTGCAGCGTTTGATACTGTAATATTATGACAGGTGTATAAAAGATGTGCAGAATGGTTCTGAAGGTTAGCACAAATATTAATTTGTGGCTGGATAAGACCTATATCTAAATCTTTCAAAAATAGTTTTCTGGATTTATACTTTGTAGGTGGGTCTTCTGTTGAAAACAACACAATAAATATTACATAACACAAATACAAATCATGCAAGGATAAAAATAATAATGAATAAATACTCTCAATTTATTTATTTTTTTAATATTAAAAAATATTACACAAGTACGGTAGGTGGGTGTAATGCACCCAGAGCTATGACAAAATTTTTTTTTTGTTCCAGAGTTGCAATCGCACTAAAATTGGTCACAAATCCCTTAAAACATATCAAATCTCAGCTACTAATCGAATAAAGTTAACAGTATTTCGGAAAAGAAAATATTGACATTTTAAAACGCTCTGGGTGTGATACACCCAGGCGACCGTGCTCAAGGGCTAAGCAATATTTAGTACAAAATGGCTGTTAAAATTAAATGCAATACATTTGTTATTATATTTGTTATAAGAGTTTTTGAAGAATTATTAAATTTTGCAAATTAAATTAGGTCCGACTATTAAAGAAATTTTTTACCATGGATTGAATCGTGTGTTTGTAGACAGTGTCTATGGCGAATTAACATTATTTAATGAAGGTGGCATATTCCTGCGCCCCGTAATAATTTTAAACGACCTATCGATATTTATTCCCGTAAATCTACGCGTCGAGAAAAGATCACGTTTCCCAAACTTCTGCTGGACCTTGTGTAGTCACGAAGCGACCCCATTGGCAACGCTATCGATCCCATCGTGAATTTTTTTTCTTTTGGGTAAGCACGACGTTTCATCACACACATACCGTGCGGTTTTCATGCATTACCTGAACCGAGAGATAGGGATAGCCCTAACAGACGGATAGTTCCTGCGTTGGTCACGCCGGGGTGAGCGTACCGTCCAAAATTTAGGCCAACCAAATGAGTCCCTTCTGTTTACATCCTCTGGTTGGGCTGATGTAGGTCGACTCTTCCGTGAAATTGAGCGGGAGGAGGTGAGGGAGGAGCTTTTAGTAAAGGATTACACCGCTTAAAGTCACAGGTCACTACGTCAACTTCTGCCTAATCGCTTAGTCACCAACCCTTTCTTTCGCTACATTTGCTCCAATGATAGGAGTTCCACCGCGCGATTTTGCTGCCTCCTAGGAGGCCAATTCCGACACTAAAGAATTCGAGGAAAGTAGGTCCTTCCAATATAAAAGGTTTTCTTATTAAATTACGTTTAGTCTTGCCTAATGTAGCTTAGATAATCGAATATCGCCCTAACTCTAAGAAGAGAGGATATTGCTTTGCTTTGGAGAAAGAGACATAAATTGCCAACTGAGTGGCTGTTTAAAAAAATTATCCACAAAATTGCTGTTTTCCAATATTTATTATTTCTTGAATGCGCACCGGAGAAAAAATGCTGTTATTGCAGTATTTTCAAAAAGTCTCCCGTTCTACGCAATTTCTTTGCAGTTTACGTTAAATAGTTTAATGTGAAATGCTGTACGTTTAGTTCAGGTTGGGAATACTCTTCTGGAATACTTGACCATTTTAAACATTACAGCGTAAAACTACTTATTAATACTTAACAGATGAAGTCGCATAAGGGGTAGTTTGCCCATAAGTTACCGTAAAGAAGCACGATTAATTCCATGTCCGGTGGACAGAAAGGGATCAAGTCCTGGAGTTAAAGAAATTCGAAAACTTGATTTAAGGCTTATTGTAATACCCACTTGAAATAAGTCCTTTTCAGATAATAAAGTTTGATTCTGTAATCAATGCTGAAACGAAATGCATTTTGATTAGATCATAAATATATACATATATACCTACATATTTTTTCTGCGTAATTAATTAATTTTATGGTACTCATCGTCTGCCCGCCAACCACGGATTTATGTCATTCTGTAAAACTTTTATGGACAAACTAAATGTAGCAGAATCTTTTCCAATAAGGCGCTGTTTTGAAACTGCGATTTATTTTGCGTAATTGTGTTAAGGATAAGAGGAAGTCAACCCACACAGAAATGAGACTTAAACAGAGGTCCCTGGATTTAACAAGAACAGGACGTTGCCTGATATCCAATGTGTTTTGCGAGGAACGTCACTTAAGCTCGGTAACTGACCGTGGACTCGCCTCAAGCCTTATGTTCTGTCAGAGCTGGAGAATTCCCCTAACGGTAATGTTATTCCGATACGGAAAATCCTCTGTATATCTTTGAAATATGTACTTTCCGCCATGTGGATGTTTTTATTTTTGTTTCATTATCGGTCCGAATCACTTATCTTTCGTGAAATAAACGTATATATTTTCACACTAACAAACTCCCTTGAATCGTGAAACTATCAAAGCCAAGGGCTCTATAATTATTTTCGGTTCGATTTGAGCTATACTTAAAAATGTTTAGCCCACATGCTTGAAATATCCGGTCGTTTATATAGTTCGAATTTCGAGCGATACTTCGACAGGAGTATGGAGGTGGGTGCGTCGTAAATTTCAGCACGGAGCCATTAGGGAGTTATAATGGCACCCCGTAAATCATTAAAACGGAACGGATGTAAATGATGCATCGCACTTTCACAAACACGAATGCACACACCCATACGCTCGCGCGCGCACGCACGCGCACACACACACACACACACACACACAGGTCCTTTCATCTCGCGGCTGACGATTCTTTTTTTACTTCCGTCCGCTCACGCTAATGCATTGATAGATTCCCGAAACCTCCTCGTGTGTTTAGCTCTAATTTTCCCTTCCTCGCTCGGTTGGTTCCTAGCCAACTACCGGTTAGAGCATAACAGTGAATCGCGGGGAGTAAATGTTTCTCGTGATCAGTCGACCGCTGCGCAGGAATGTCGGCGAGCTGCGTATTTTTTCAAAATAGGATTTTTTAAAATTCCTGTGGAGATCCGGTGAAAAATAAAACTGATTGATTGCGGTTTTCTCCCAAGGTTCTGTGAAAGTCTGTAGTTTTCGTGGGACGTCATTCTTGGTGTTTGCCACGTCTGTAATTTTTAGTTTTGTTTAAATGTATAAACAGAAAATTTACACGCGTCGTTTTAACTGTCTCGTATATTAACAATTTGTATTCAGCAAATCTGGTAATGTTTTCAAAATGTTGCAACTTTCCCGTTTGGGGTCCTTAAGAGAACGCCATTGATTGAGAGTGTTACTGCAAAAATAGCGCAAAAAGTATAAAGTTAACCAATATCGAGAATGTGAATTAGCAAATTCTTATGTTGGGTGCTGCTATTCGCCATGCCTACGGAGTGACATCCCTCGACTCTCGCCGCTCAGAATTTACCATTCCCTCCGAACAAATAACGGGGAAGGCAGCAAAAGTATATCACGATCCTTAGAAACGTCCTTACCAGATACACTTAGCGCAAATATTCTTCCGAACCGTTCAAATTTGCGATGCTTCGCCAATAAGACGCGATGCCGTTGCAGTGAAGCGGACGAAGGTCTGTAGAATCTAGAGAGAAGCGAGGAAGATCCCACGAGCGAGGCAGAGAAATCAGTTTCGCAATCGGCGCTAACTCAGCACAACTGGTCCTTCTAAGAGCAATGAGCCAACCCGTGTTGATTTGGAGAGCTGGTAATATCAATGCTCCAAACGCGGTGAGAAGCACGCCAAACAGCGTTGCGCCGTCTTGTTATTCAGTGCCTAGCGTACGCATTGTGTGAATACGTCAGTGGCGGATGGGGGCGATCGCCCTTCTCTTTAGACGAACCCATTGCCCTCCACTGGGTACATTCTTAAATTTATTCCCCGCAACATTCCTTGTTTCAACACCAAAGATTAAGTCTGTATGACAAGGAAAAGAAAGATTCTGATATAGGGTTAGGGATTTTCAAAATGGGTTGTCGTCGGCAGAGGAGGAATCAAGAAAGGGGAGAGGCAATTGGGAAGTTTCCGCCCTGGAAAGTTTCTTGATCCGCCCTTCGTATACTTGTATGTTTATATAAAAATACCAATTGATGTATTTTAATACCTATACTTAATTATCAAAATTTTATTAGTTGGAAGAATACAGTCTAAAACTCAAATTATGCTCAAAATAGGGAACTTGAATGATGGAACGATTTTCAAAATTAAAAAACGACAGCATGATAGAATTTGATTATGCACGGTCAAAGTTAAGTTGCTCTCAGAAGATGATCCGAGAGTAAGTATATCGCGTAAATTGCCTTTATTGTTCTGAACACCGAGTTCATACTAAACTCTGTACAAGGAGCGTCCAGCCTAAACACCGCGAGAGCATTTATTGCGTCCCGCGAAGCTTTGATGATGAATCTGTTTGTGGTACAGGTAACTTTGCATATTTTCATTACAAGTGCTTTCATAAAACCGTACCTGGTGAAGTTTGAAGGCTGAAAACCCTTCTAGATTTGATTTTCCTTTAAATATCATATATGACGTTCTGAGTAAGAGCCCACGTATTATCTCATCGGCTCATCGAGCCACTTTCGACTTCTAATACAAAAGCGATCGCATCTAAAAACGGGGCCCGCCACGTGAAAAGATTGTACACCTGTGTCTACCTATACCATCTTCAATTTCTCTTTCGTCCAGAATCTAGAGGAATTTCAGCGCAAACCATTCTCCTCCGCATTCAAACTTTGCTTTCCCTGCACGTGAAATAAATAAACGGAAAGAATTAACCGGACCTTACTGCATATTTATATTAGTTCTCTTTTAAAGCACCATTTTCCCTATCTCATCATATCTCCACTTTTTCTCTCCTATCTCTCGCATTCTTTTCCTTTCCCACCCCAACTTCATTTACCATTCTCCTCTATCCCACTTCGCTTTTTCGTCTCTTCATTTAAACTCCCTGTCCTGCTGCATCTCTCTCCTCTCTCTCTCTCACTCTCCCACCCCCATTTTTCTCTCCCCACTCCACTCTTCTGCTTTCCCTGCCTTCCTCTCTTGGGAGACATGCGCCACTTCATCCGAAACCTATTCTTCGACGGCGGAAGGAGTGCATATATATATATATATATATATATATATATATATATATATATATATATATGTGTGTGTGTGTGTGTGTGTGTTTATATATATAAAAGACGAAGTCGGTCTCCTCCCAAGTGGTCTCCGCGAAGCGTGACGCAGTCCTTGCGAGAGGCGAGGAGAAGAAGGGAGTGAGGGGAAGGGAGGGTAGGAGACGAAAGAGGCGGTAGTAGTAAAAAGAGGTTAAAGGGGATGGATGAGGGGTGAGGCGGAGGAGAACGTTCTGTGGGCAAAAGTTTCTGGATTGTGATTGTATGACAGCCACCCCTATCCCTATTCTCCACCCCTATTCCCTTCATGAAATTTCTTCCCACTTACCACCACCACGGCCCAGCCACGTTCTTTCATATTATTTTCTGACTATGGCTACATCTTCATTAGACGCCTTTCTTTCTTTCTCTAATGGATTCCTGTTTTCCGTAACGTTTCCATTAATCTAGCCGATAGAACTCGGTCAGGTGCTTTTTCAAAATTTACAAAGCCGTGGCTAAATTTAACATCTGTCTCCAGTAAGTGTCCTCGATCATTGCGTTGTGACCGAGTTATTTTCTAGAATATCGAGCGAGACCACTCTATTTTTTAAAATATGAGTAGTCATCATTGAAAACAAGCCATAGTAAAGGTAATTAAAAAGGTTTTAATGCATTTGGAAAAAATATGTCAAAATTCTGGTGACTTCAAGCACCTTAGAAGAGCAATGTCGGTCTCCTGAGGAGCACAGAGGTGCTCGCGAGCACCGAGCTTTATTATCAAATCGTGTGCCTAGCCTTCTGTTCAGAATTCTGAAAATTACTTCAACCGCTTACGGAATTAAGACGCTTTCCTTATAATTTTGCCATTCTGGAGTTACTTTACAAAGGTTTTAAAATTGACCTAGTACTAAGTTCCCAAGAGCACTCTATTCTTCGCAAGTTACGATGCGCGATCCATTTTAAAAACACTTCTATTCTCCATGTTCTAAATCCCTTTTAACAATTCTATCGGTATGTTATCTTCATTCCCTTGGCAACGTGCTCTCCGAGAAAGGGAACACGAAGAAGAGATTTCCACTGCATACTTCGCAAAAAAAGTTGGCTGATTTTGGTAGCAGAATATGTTTTTAGTCCTGTCTCTATAATCCTAGACAGAGGAGTATGTAAGAATGGGAGAGACTTTTGGAAGGCAGACAAACATTCGTGCGAAAGTAGAGACACTATTAACGCTTCTTAAATTTAACACTTCGTCGTCTAAAACAGGTTTGGATTTAATGTTTAATTATTTGGGCGGTTAAATCCCCATTGACCGAATATCGAACGAGCGGAATGTGGATTAACCGGATTTATAAAAAATTATAGCTTATAACTTGAAAGTTTAGTTTTTATACTGCATAACGAATGTAAATTTGCACGGCATTTACCTGCCATGTGTGTATTCACTTTACTTTCTCATTATTTACTTAATTTTGCATATATACTCGTTACAGTAAGTGTAAATGTGAATATCAATCACCCGAAATACACTCTTAACCGGAACAGATCCAGTGACCAGTTTTTTTGTAAGTCAAAATTAGATGACAAGTATAATTTCGTATAAAAGTTTCAAAGTTTTAAATTGTACACATTAGTGAGAAGTTTAGGTATAAAGAACAAGATGGAAAAGTATCTTATAAATATTTTAGTGTGTGTGTGTATGTATGTATATGTGTATGTTCTTTATACGTTTTTAAACCGTTAAAGCTATCGCATTCAAAAGTTTCGTGGGCCATTCTATGGGCCAAAGGAAGAACTTGGTCTAGGTTTGCAGAACGTGGGGTCAACAAACTACTATTTCCATAAGAATACATGATAACAGGTGTGGAGAAGCCCCAAAATGCCATGCAGCCCTTCACTGATGTGGAT
The DNA here is from genome assembly GCA_028673005.1 of Tanypteryx hageni. Lineage (NCBI taxonomy): Eukaryota > Metazoa > Arthropoda > Insecta > Odonata > Petaluridae > Tanypteryx > Tanypteryx hageni. The sequence continues at coordinate 40,207,158 of CM054112.1, read as the reverse complement.
ATTAATATATCTAATTATTAACTTGCGATCACGTGAAATTGCTTATAACATTGTTATCTTTTGCCATTAATAGTGAAAGATTTATCGGTAACCAAGATGATGTTAATTGTTTACGTTTTGACTAATAGTATTGACATAATCTACAGAATTTTATTGCTGCTTTAAAGGCTTCGGCGCATGTATCCATGTGAATATTAAATAAGACGTTAATGAGTAATTATATTAATGTTAAAACTTTACAATACAATACGCAATAAAAATCGTTTGCTACTTAAAAGAGAACTTTCCCGAGCGAAGCTGGGGGTTTCAGCTAGTACTCCTCCATAAATGGAATACACTGACGATGAGATTTCAAAACCGTTTTTAATGGAAAATACGTATGGAACGGTACCGAAAGATTGTGTGATTCTCGAATTTTTATCCCAAAAACTATAGTCCCGGGGACTATCTTGTAGTAAATGTTGATCTCTATCCAAATAAATTTTTTAATCTATACCTCGCAGATCATATTAGAGAATGGGAGAGAAATATATGGATTTTTAATTGTTGTTTGCTGAGAGAAACGTCTTAGCGATTTATATAAACAAAACATGCGATGTTTTGCTCTGGACATTCTCTAATTTTTATCTCCGAAACCATGACTCGTAATTACGTGACCTCGCGGACTATCTTCTAGTAAATGTTGTTCTCTATCCGAATAAATTTTTAATCTATAACTTACAGATCATATAAGAGCTAGGGAGATAAAAGTTTGATATTTCATTGTTTCTTGACGGATGCCATTTAACGAGATACGGGTATAAGTTTATTAAAGTAATGATATTAAGTGGAGGTTCTAATTGACGGATTCAGTTGAAAATCACAATTGAGCGATAAATTTTTATAAAGATCACTCATACTTATTTCAATTAAAAGCTGTCCGGCAGTTTAGGAGATGAAAGTTACGACGGACGGACAGACGGACCAGACGTTCCTATAAGGCGTTCCGCTATTACCGCTTCGCTGGTAAAGAACGCCTAATAATGCGATCATATTGAATTTTACGAGTAAGAAACTACAGGCAATGAGGCTAGATTATCCCAGAAAATGAAAAAAGAAACTAAGATAAGGGATTTAAAAAAAGAAAGCATTTTGGAGGTCATACAGGGCAGTAGACGCTTAGCTACAGAGATAACAATGCTTCCTTTGTGCAGTCTTCCACCCTAGCTCAATTGCACTCCTTTAGTTCCGAACTTTTGACACGAATATATACCGAACATCTTTCGCTAGTTTTCTCTTATTTAAAAAACCTTGTCGCTCGTTTTCCACGTTTCCGTGTCATGCATAAGTTCCCAATTAGCCTCTCTTGTCGTAAAAATATTTTCTCCGTCGCCTGACGGTGGAAAACGTAACCTGGTTTCCTCAAGGTTTGTTATATTTGTCGGGTGAAATGTATGCGCAACTGTTCCATTTTTTTGGAACGTCTCTCCATGCAGCAGCGTCACACTTTGTTTGTGCCATCCCGCGTCGCTAATTATTCCATTCTCTCTCTTTAGTTTCCGCGGGAAAGCCGCGAAAATTCGTGCGGTCGAGTTTTGCGAAAAAAATTAATAACTTTCGTGACGTTTATGCGTCACATCGCGATGAGTTGTTTGCTTTATTTCCACAACAAAAAGCAAGTGGAGTTTTTTTTATCTCTCCGGGCTTAGTTCGGCGGATGTCCTGCAAATTTTGCAATTCTCTCTCTACCCACGAAAAAAAATGAAAACGTATTCATATCCATCGAGATATCCGTCAAATTAAAATTTAAATCTCAGGGGAGTGCAAAAAAGTCATGCAAACGAAAAAATATAAAGCGAACAAGTGAAGCGACCTTAATAAGCTCTCATCGGAGAATCATAAACAAAGGGCTCTCTAGAACAAATATTATAAAAAATAATAACCCTCTACTATTTTATTTATTTGTTTTTTTTCGCCGTCCCGATTCATTTCCCTCTCACCGTTTTGCGTATTGAATGGGTTTAGGGCGGTGAAAGGAGGGAGGGAGGGAAGGAGGGGGAGAAGAGAGATTGGTGTGTGATTGCGCGAGGATTTTCGGCGATAATCTGCGCCGTGATCCGGGCGAAACGTCGCAACAGAATGGTTTCCTATCGCGAAATATTCGTCATAAAATCTTTGGCATCCCTTCCCATTGGGATCCAATTAATTCGGACAAAGTCCTCCGCGAGATCGATACGACTATTGCCCCGGCTTATCTGCCGTGAGGCGAGGCCGTAAAAAAAATAATTTCGCGCGAGCATACATCAAAACGTAGCATAAACCGAATCTGATATTGGTGCGTATTGCGAGTTTCATTTTTTTTCTCACCACACCCCTTCCAATCTCCACTCTCCCTCGTTTACGAAATCCAATTTCTAGGGGGGGGGGGGGGGGAGATATTTCCGGATCTCCTTCGAAACTGAAAAGTGACTCTCTCCGAAAACATCGGAAAGCAATGCGGCGTCGACGTCACGTACGCGATACCAGATATACCAGCTGCGGTAGTATTGCGAGGCGGAAAAGAAAATCTTATCCTTTGTCTTCGCGTCGTATTTTTAAATCGTGATAGCATCCCACGCGAGCTTCGACATATTTGCAATGAGTATACTTGTCCGAGAACATGAAAAAAAATTACAATAAAATGGCCATCGGATAATATCGAACGAGATATTGCCTCTATATTTTTGGACGCGGTATTATTTGGGCATTATTGGACGACACGATACTATGGGCGACTTTGGGAAAGAAATTAGTTCCGCCTTATTGAGCAGAAAATTGCGCCGGCGATCCTGTTTTGTTTTTTCTTGGAATAAACAACTGAAAACGACGACCCGCTATAAGAGTATTCGTCTGGAAATCGTAGGGAGGAGGAGATGATTAGGGTGACGTCTTCTTACAGAAAAAGCAGCGGCGATTGATTCCAAGAAAGAAAAGATGAGAGGAGTTTTGATGATTTTCTGCGATCTAAATTTTTTTCAGAATTTCTGTTATTTATTTAGTGCGAGAGTTTTGCCATTGAAAGGTATCTGCAATAGCCATATCAAGATAACGGGCACGCATACAAAGTAGCATTAACCAGTATCATTCACATCTTTATGGCTTTTGAATACATCTATTCTGTCAATTTAATTTTAGACAAAAAAGCGGACTCGATAGGTATCTGTGGAATTAAGATATCGTCCATGTTCTAAAACTAGCATCTTTAAAATTACTTGTAGTTATAATGGATGTGATGTAACGTTGTTAAAATAAAAAAAAACAAAAATTAAAAACAAAAAATAAAACAAAAGATTTAATAACATCGATTTATTTCACATAACAATTAATGAATAATAATAACAATAATGAATAATCACCATTATCAGGTACCTAATTATATATATATACAGTAGAACCCGCTGAGTTTCTTGGTAATGTGTTTATTTCAAGTTTTAACAAGAAGGCATACTGCCAAGGTTTTTGTCAAGATACAACTGTCATTAATTTGTTATAAACGTTTTTAAATTGAAATAATCGAGACATGGTAAGTATGATAATGAATTATAACTGTTTTAATGCACATGCCACATTAATATTGCCTTTTTATTTTTTTCCAAGTGTAAACAATATATTTACTTTTTATTTTGTTTCCAAACTGACATTTTTCGTTATAAACATTTTCAAAATGAAATTATCGGGGCATAGTGAGTATGATAATGAATTATAACTGTTTTTATGTACATGTCACATTTTCTTTTTATTTTGTTCCAAGTGTAAACAATACAGGTATACCTCGCGATACGCTTTCTTCAGTTTTACGCTCATTCCACTTTCTGACTCCACCTCACGATATGCTCGCTTGATTCAGACATACGCTCTTGCAAAACCCAGAGAACGAATAGCCTTTCTCTGCTCATTCAAAAGGTCTCAACGCGAGCAATGAAAAACAACTTTGTTTCATTATATACGAACTACTTTTAAATTTTTTTTATATTCATTTCATGTGTGCACAATATTGCACCGAAGAAATAATGTAATCGAGGAGTCTCTTTTTATGTTTAAGGTAGTATTTCGTCGGACTACAGTTAGTTTTCATTCCGAGATCGTGGTGGTGACATATTGAATTTGGGCTCGAGTTGTTACCCTTGTAAGTTAGAAATGGCGCAGGCGAAAAAATCAAAGCGATCCTATCTTTGACATGGTTTTCGCGCAACAATACCCTATTTTAGGAAAATATCTGTCGTGCTTACCCATGATTTAGGAACATCTCTTTTTTATAGCATTGCTCTTATGTGAAAATGTGTTTCGCAATACGCAGATTCGCGATACGCTCTGTTTTTTTGGAACGCAACCCGAGCGTATTGCGCGGTATACCTGTACATTTCCTTTTTATTTTGTTTCCATACTGACATTTTTTCGTTATAAACGTTTTCAAATTGAAATTATCGGGAAATAGTAAGTATCATAATGAATTATATCTATATATTAATAGCGTAAAAAAATAAAAATTTTAAAGCGAAAGTAAGAGCCATCTTAACGTGTGATGCATCAAATTATACATCTCGACCTGCAGATTTGCAGCAAAACTATAAAATTGAAATCGGTCAAACCGTTGGCAAGATATTGAGGTTTTTTGTGACCGGATAAGCTCTGCTCGACGTAGTTATAGTGGTTGATGTTAAGGTGGCGCTGATAGCGGACATTAGACACTGTAAGAAATAACATGGCGCTCCTAGCGGATATTAGTAGAAGGAAATATACCTTCCAGTCACTGAGCTTCATGGTAATGTGACAGAAGACTGGCTACCAAGACAATATTTAATCTAACCAACCAGTCGATTTGTCGACGGGCATCTGCTAGTGGTGATTATTCAACGAAACCGGTCGTTGCTATGAAGTGTAATATGGAAAAAGACGATGTGTTATTTAATATGTTGTTATGAGTTATGTATTTAATTTTAACAACGTCGCATTTCATCCATATTATGGAATTTCGCGAAGTATCGAACTCGTCTTATCAATTTAATCGTAGAAAAAATTAATTTACTAGAACTCTTGTCCTCTAAAAGTATCGACAGCTATTAATTATTTAAAATATAACTTTGAAAATTAAATCAATTTTATAACAGTTTTCGGCGCCTATTTAATGGTTTTAGTCTCTTTTTTTCGAAAGAGTTAGAGCTGGCAATATCCGAGAAACGTGGATTGCGCCATTATCCATAACGACGCACAAGGTCTCCGGGAACTGAAACGCGAAATAATGCATCCGGTGAGAAATGATCCGGTGCGCAATAATTTTCCTCCATCGCACAATTGATCCGCGAAGTCAGCGCCCATAATTCAAGCGAAAAGAAGTCTCGCCCAAGCGACGTCGGCGACGCCACACGCCGACGCACGGATGCGACACGCAGACCATTGCTTAAAAAAGGAATGGAATGAAAGTCCCTGTTAAATCTTCCATATCCTGCGCGCCAAGCACAGTTAAAAGAGGAATTATGGAACCGCCATCTTATGAGACCGCGTATCCCTCCAGCAGTGTAATCCCCACTTTATGGGCTAACACGGACCTTCTCTTTGCCTCCCTCTGAAATGGAGACCATGGAGATAATCCTCCAATGTATGCAGCGAGGGCCTAGCGTCCTCCCCCTTAAAATAAAAACCTCGTCTCGAAATATCGAATGCACGGCGGGGGTTCCCGCGCTCTAGGTCGTGGGAGCGGTACGTGAGCGGACGCCCCGGCGGTGACCCTGGAGGTCGCTCACTCCCCATCCCTTTTTGTCCTCCTCCTCACTCTCCTAATTCCCTTTCTCTCTCGTGTTCTCCTTCTTTGTAGCAGTGGAGTGTCCGTTCATTGTCCGGTGATTCTTCATTAACAACGCGCGTGAACTAAAAACAAAGTAAATAAAAAAACCTGAGGGTCAGAGAAAGAGTCCTTGAGGGACTCCCCAAGTTTTTTTTTCAATTCTCTTATTCCTGAAAAAGGCAGACTGCGCTTCAGCAGCGGTTCTCACAGACGGTTCAATTGCCACAGTCATTGCTGCCGCGTATGCAAATGACGCGGCTATTATTCCTTCCATATCGTTCTTTTTTGGCGGAGTGTTTTTCTGCTCCCTTAGCTTGGCGCATATTTTTTTATCAATTTGACGTCATACTCATCCTGCTACGGCGTTTAGCTTTATTTCTATAACTTTTTACATTGCTGGACGGATCGGTAATTCTTTCGATACTGTGTGGTTATAGTTGCATGAAATTCCCTTTCACTGGCTTAAAATTTCTTACTTAATTTCCATTCTGAATCAAGATGCAAATGAGTGCGGGTCATGTAATCTTGTGGAATCATAGTGCCCGTAGAATATTCATGGCCTTTTTACGACTAGGTTTCTTAAATGCCGTCCTTTCGTAGTAAAGAACTTCTCTCAGATATGTAATCCAGCGCCAGCACCGAGCAAAGCTGGGATTAAAATATAGCGAATTTAAATTTGGTTATCTACATCGAGTATGAAAAAACTCCTAGTGTGCTACGGAAATAAATGTAATAATAACTTTTTATCCTTTTTGGCATTTAAAAAGGCTGTTATCACATTGATTTTGTTATTTGAGCGGTTTTTTGCAAAAAAAAGAGAATTGAATAATTTATTTTTTTGTTCATTTGATTCAGCTACGCATTAAAGTGACTATAGTCTGTCAATAAAAAACTTAACATTCTTTTAAATGCAGAAAATCGGCAACGTCTAATCAAAAAGGCACTTCTTTTCCCTCTTGAATTTCAAATAATGACGACGACATCGGCTCGGATGAGCAACTTTTTATTCGAAAAAAAAATATAGCGAAAGTCTTTCGTGATACTATTCCTGGAGTTTGCGTGACTAATAATGATCCTTTTAAGATCTTGTTAATTTTATGTCCTCGTCGTTACCCTCTCTCATTTCCGTTTACATACCTAACTTTAAGTTAATTGTCATCTTTTATCATCAGATGAGAAGAGAAATGTAAAATATTTGAAGCATTAGTCGACCTTGCTCGTCGCACACTGTCGGAAAGCGTTCTCTGCGAACGTGAGGCGTATTAAGAAAGTCGCAGTTTTCTGGCTCTCACGGTCGTATTCTATTTTTTGTGGGAGAAACACATTGCGGTTCGAAACGAAGACGTTCTTTATTATTATAATTCTTTCACGAAAAGCATGAAATTCAGGGTCTCGTCAACTGAGGCATTTTTGCGAAGCAATTTTGGCAGAAAAAACGTCCCTCCGCGAGGCCATCCTGATATTTTTATGCCAAGTTGGGTTTGAATTGTGCCATTACGCGTTTTCAGTTCGGCCTGGATAAATCGACTGTTACATCTCTCGCTTTTTTACGTCCTTGGAACACATAAAATTTGAGTCATTTTTTATGATTATGGTCCCGTTATGGGAATCGAATTCCTTTATTGTTGAACCAATTTCGACAGCTTTGTCACCATCCTGATGCCGAGTTCAGCTTAAATTCTTTACGAGGTTCCTCTGGAAGAGTCTCACTCTTTTTAAAGTTACGCTTGGCATAATTCATTTTAGGTAATAATTTTTAATTCCACTTCTTATGTGATAAACGTAAAAATTTGCGGCAGAAGTAAAGACGAAATGAAGTGTTTTTTCACGACGAGTGAAGTAAACGTAACACGCTGTCGAAATGATTGTCGATGTTTAAATTCGAATGTATGACATCCGATATTGATACATTCCTCCGCCGCAACGAATTTAATGCTGGCTATGGTGAGTTTGCGTGTGGTTAATGAAACATTGCACGGGTAGATCTAATTCTGTTCCATTTACTTTTACCTATCATGAGTGGCTTACCTGAAAATGTGTAGGACCCCCCGCCAAAATAAAATTGAAGGCCCGGAAAAATTTAAGGGCCACACGAAAAACAAATGGGTCCGGCGGGGGTTGCGGGGGTGTCCGGTACGCCACTGCCTAACATTAATTTTTTTGTAATTAATCGTAATACGAGCAGTTATGACTCAGATGTGGTACATCATTTTTTTCCCTGCACGATAACTTGCAACAACTTACCTACGATCAAATAAGTTTTTTAACATTTGCGCCCGAAATATTACGAGTAATCGATAAAAACCTATTTCTCAATTTATCGCAATTAATATTTAAAAGTATGAAAGTCATTCGAAGGTTCGCGTAGCTTCTTATGCAATATCTACTGCGTTGTCTCTACGTTGATATTTCCGCCCAAGGATTTTCTTTCCTTCCTCTTTGCTTAAGCGCACACAGAGGTCTCTTGTTTCTTTTTCCCTCCCCCTCTCGACGCTGATAAATCCATTGCCATGCTTGGAGCGGCGTTATGGTTCAAGAAGGTCGGGAGGGGGATGTTTTTAAAGCTCATTGCGAAATCAGTTGTTGGCTTTTTCACGCTCTCTTCGAATCACCACACAGCTTCACTTTCTCCGTCCTCTGCTACGAAGAGACGTGTTGCGTGGCCGAGTTTCGAAGCCCTTGCTCCTTCCATGTGCCCTTGGTCTGCATTGGCTCGCGCCCAGCAGATGTGTTTTCCGAACGAGCGGGTTCAACAAGTTCGCAGAGATTGAGGCCTGGAGCGGAGGAGGAGCTAATTAGCGCGACCATCGGCATTTATACGAATCGAGAAGGAAAATAAACATTCGAAAGTGCTCTTTTTAACTTGGCGCGCGATCCTCTGGAGAGTGCTTTTGCCACGAGAGAGAGAGAGAGAGAGAGGGAAATTAGAATGTTTAGTTTCCGGGGAAACTGCGATGTACTTTGCCAAAGCAAGCAAAAAAGGCGAGTAGTAAATTCTTTGAAAATTTTTACAATTAGATGTATTTTTCCATCGATTATTTTCATGAATAGGAAGAGTGTTCTCACTCTTTACTTCTGGAATCAAAACAGATGAGAAAGTCTTTCATGTACATTTATAAAGGAGTTAGTTCTCCTTTTTTTTTTGTCGGTATAACGTTGAAAACTGTAAGTTGATACACGTCATATCACCGAGAGAGATTTTTCGTTATGTTTATGTTCAAACGAAAGGTAGAGTATTTGCTCGATAAAATTCTACCACCCGATTACATTTCGAGGTCGTTGGTGTGAGCGTCTGCTTTGTTGTTCGAAGTCTTGGTTTTCCATAATATAACGTTGAGGAATCTTTTAAAAAATAATTAAGTACTATTTCCATCAAAACTAATTTTAAACTTGGAGAATATAAACTATATTTTTTAACATTTCCATCTTAAAAAAGAAATTTTTTATCGATCGTAACTGGTAAAATCAAGGCTGTGAAAAACATCTTTTATTTTAAAGAGCCATCGAAAGACGTTCATTTTCATTAGCGCGTAGCAGTTTGTCTGATGTTTCAATACGATAGAGATTTCATTTTGATGATTTTCATCTAATTTCTATTTATATGAACATTATAAATAATTTAAAATCATTAATTTTTAATTTTAAGATTATTTTTTAATTTTTCATCGAGAAAGGAGATCATGTCTTAATTACACTTTTAAACGTAAATAGTTTTGAATAGGAAAATGATAAAAATAAACTTCTTTTTCCAATAAATCTCATATCGGGCTTAAAATACTCTATAAACGTAGAAGAAAATAATACTGAAAAATTTTCAAACATTTCCTAGAAAGATAGAAAATATTGCTCCAAAAAAACTGAAAGTCGAGGAAAATGCCAAATCACCAAATTAGGAAGGCCGCCGGGCTTATGATAAAATTCCCGAAAACACATTGCAACAAACTATTTTTTCATTAGGACGGGAAAAAATTCTCCTCCCAGCAAAACGGCGACCTCTTTCCTCAATTTAATATTTCTGTCTTCCTTTACGCGATGACCTCTCTCCCTTTTAGATCATTCTTTTTCCCTTAAAAAACAGTCCCGATTGTTTGGCCCTTCTCCCTTATTGGCTCCGTCCCAATCCTCCCCGGCGGAGAGAGGGAGGAAGTGGAGAAGTAGAAGGGGAGGAGAAGGAGAGAGGGAGGAAGAGAGAAGGAGGAGGACCCCTTTCGGAACATCACCACCACAATGTGCCCACGGGGGCGCTGGAACCGTTGTTCCGCTACGGTAAGCCATCTCGCGTTTCAATGCACACTCCAGTTCAATCCTCGCTCATTTCAAGTGAGACTGCGGGTACCCGCCTAACCTCCCCACACATCTCTCTCTGACCTCTACCTACTCCCACCTATGTCTCCCTCCCTACCTCCCTCTCTTTTTTACTCTGTCCCCAACCAACATCCTGTTCCACCTTTCTTGTTACACACTGCACAGCAACACACAGACACATTGTCTCTCATCTTTCAGGGAATGCGAAATGGACACGATCCTTGCGTCGGCCATTTACTAGCTAGCATTTAGAGCCGGCCATTTTGAGTTAAGGTAAAAATTTTCTCCGTCGAACCGTCAATATTCTCTCGAAGGGATAATGAGAGTTAGGTTTCTATAATAACCCATCGAGGTCCGAGGAACTACCGTCCGCTTCTTCTTTTAAAAAATCGTGCCTCGAATTCGATCGTCTCTTTTGCGTTATCTCGACGCGTACAGGATGGCGTTTAAATGGCATCCTTACCCTGGCCGTCATAGAGAGAGGACCATTTCGGACAGCAGTCGAGCATCAAAGATTACGGTCGCTCTCTCCATTACAGAAGTAGTTTACCCCCTATTCCATTAGCCCGCGCAAAGTCGTCGAGGCAGAAAAAGGGTTAAGCTGTGTAAAACCGTGCTACAAGCAACGTCCGCCAGAAACATATGAATTCAGCGCTAGTACAAGGAGAAGTACGTAATCGCGGAATTCCTCAATCAATTGTTTGGGAGATGACCATCGCATCATCGGTGAATATTTTTAATATTTAGTGTAGACCTGGAAACTGCTGGATTCAAATAATTTTCGATTAAGGGACGATTAACTATTGCCTTTTTTTGCTTTTATACGTCAGACAAAATAATTGCGTATTCTATTTATATATATATATATATATATATATATATATATATATATATATATATATATATATATATATATCTAAAAATATCTTATTGCGTGTTTTCTGAAGGTATATTTCATTTGGCGAGATAAGTGTATCTGTTCTGATAAATTTATCTTAACTAAATAATTTAAACTTAAGGTGTGTAATTTACTTTTTGAGAAAAAGATAAAGATTCCTGGTTTTAATCCAAATGAGCTGCGAACCTATTTTTAGAACGTTCCAATCACTGATAATATGCATGTCACTCAAGAAATGTTTTACTGTGTTGAATAGAGCATCATAATAAATGAAGTTCATCGAATAAAATCAAAACACGATTAGCTATTGTAATGTCAACATTTTAATTTACTTTCAACTTCATGCAAATATTAGCTGAAATTGTCATTGTTGCGTGAGCGTCACAGTAGTGGTGTATTTAAAAATAATATATAGTTTTGAGTTAATACTCCGCGAGGTTATTAGTACAGGCTATCTTGAACACCGTAAAAAACGTAAAAGTTTTCAATGAAAATATAATTAGCACGCGCATCTTTATATCTCACCCATCTCCATGCATTCTTCCACTTGCACATTCCTTTCCGTGGGAACAAAACCTCGCGATAATTTTTTTCCGTGAGACCGCCAGCGGATGCTAATTAGGAATAAATAAATTAAAACCCTTCGTCCTTCGGGGCAGAGAGAGAGATAGACGAACGAGGGAAAGGAAACTCTTCGTCCGGAATCAGATCTTCTTTTGTTCGAGTCCTCTTATCGGTGCAGTTGATGGCGCTGGCTCACCTTTCCTCGCGCATAAGAGATAGAGCTCCTCCCTTTTGCTTCGTGTCTTGCGCCCGTTTATTTATTACTTCTTTCGTTAATTGCGTGGTTAAATCTCTTCTCGCCCCCTCTTTTCTTTTCCTCATGCGACAAACCCCCTAGTTCCGACCCCCCCCCCCCTCCCAGAGGCCCCTCGAGGACCGCCGCAGAAGCGTAAACAATGGAGTTGTCAGTTCCCAGTTTTCCCAGCTCTTTCTCTCGCTCTCTTTCTCTTTTCTCACGCTCGCCAAAGAGCCTCATCCCTTTTTGCGCCGCGCAGCTCCGAATCACAAAATTACAGCCGGGGAAGAAAAACAATTTTTAAAAAGTCGCAACTTCGGCTTGGTTGTTAATAATCAGATCGCACCCACTCCGCACACAATTCGTTCGCATGGATAGTCCGACAAATCCGCGAGATATAAAAAATTTAAAAGATCAATTTTTTAATGGCGGCGATTCCAGTGGAGGAGCCGACTTCGACGCGACCTTGGGGTTTCGTTTTGTTTTATATTTGTGTGAATGTTAGAAAAAGAAATGGCGTAAAAAAAACTCTCTTTGATTCGACGCGAAAAGTTTTGTACAAAACGAGAGGAAACGAGTTTTGTTGACATTTCGATGCTTTGTAAAAGTTTTTTTCTCTTCTTGTTTTGCTTTGCGCCGGAGTCATCCCTTTTGTCACCCTAAGACCTCAATCCGTTGTTTATGTGTTTTTTCTCTTTATAGGTCTTTTATTTATTTTCAGAAACGTTTTCTGACACATTAAAGGAGTGATGCGTTCATTGCGTTGTGTATGCATTTATGCACAGGCGTGTATCGTAAAACCTCTCGATTAACCCGTAATTTCGGTTAACCGGAATTTTCATTAACCGGAATTTTCATTATCCGGAATTTCCATTAACTGCAAAAGTTATTTTTTATGCTGCATTACATACGTACATATGTATGGAATTTGGTTGACCAACAAATAACAAAAATAATAGTACTTAGTAGCGTAATGATTTATTTAACCATCGAGTACGTACACAAAACATCGGGACACTTTTAAATTATTTCCATAATAAATAATTATACCATTGTGCGGCCTCGGCTACTTTTTATGCATAAATATAAAATAGATGAACCACTCCAGAGCGCAGGAGTGCGATTTTCAGGTGACCTCGCCCGAGATCGCGGAATGGCACCTTGCCGATGTCAGGTGCGACAACAGAATTGACATATATTCACAATCGTGTGTTACGCGAACGATGAATCACGGCCTATTCATAATTGCGCAGCTATCAAAGGAGCGTGAGAGAGAGGTAGAACTGGAGAACGCCATAAATTTCGTCGTGATCATCCTTTTTTTGCGATTTCGCCGGCGTTCGATTCCGCATTTCGTCTCCATGGCAGTGGATTCCGGATGTTTGCCGTTTTGGACGCAGTGGGCGTTTGATTAATAGCGTTTCTCCGGGGGTGAGAGTCTATTTTTCCCCTTCCGAAGAGCTTCCGAGTGACGTTTGTAGCGCCACAGCGATCGAATGCGTTACCATATTTCGACAACCCAAAGGGTTTTTACTCTTGAAATGTATAATCGAGCGTTAAAATTTGTTGCCGATTTAAATTGCAAAGAAGTTTTTCCGATCAAAGTATTTCGGTTTCCTTTTTTCGAATGTCAAACAAGCTTCCTAATAAATATTCGATATTGTTCGAGCAATGAAATGTTTTTCTATTATAACGTAAGAACGATGTGATGAGAAAAATGTATTTTGTTTTCCGTACTCGTAATGCCCAGTTGATGTATAATCTGTATAAGCTGTTGTGTAAGCTAAATAAACGGAGATCATTCTCATACTTCGACAAAACAGCAGTACCTTTACAATTTGAACTTTATAGAGTAAAACTGAAATGAGTCGAGCCATGAAAAATTCGAGTAATGCTAAATTCGAATCAACGTATAGCATTAAAAACTGAGAATTGTAGTCCTGTATACATTTCCAATCATTCAAATTGCCGTCGTTTGAGTTTTAATTTGTATTGTGATTATTATTTTTACATAAAATACTACTTCCGAAAAGAACATTTTCTGAAATTACATCATGAATATTTTTTTTTATTTATAAGAATGCTTTCCCTGGGACGCTTCTCCAGCGGACTTTGTTTGGGAAGCTATCAAATAATTTTATCTTGGTGATATCTTTATGGCCTCATGAACATTTGATCCCATTGTTTTTTGCGATACGAATGAACAAGAATAAACATCATAAAGAACCAGTGGTAGTTTGACAATTAGGCTTTCTTTTTAAGACGATCCTCTTTGGGATATCCGAGCATGTACGCAGTAAGTGAATTTACCGATTAACTCACTAGGAAAAGAAAAGAGAGAAAGTTACGACCTTCGCCGTTAATTATTATTAGCCGTCGATGAAAGTTGTTCCCGACGCTAAAGCCACCACGCAGTCTATAATTATTTATAATAGCTCCAGATTACTGCTTCCTTCGAGATTCGCCCGGCTCCCACGCCCACAACTTGAATCTATTTTCCATTGTTCTTCTCTTGGCATGGACAAATCCCAGCGTACGTGCTGGTATCATGAGGTTAGCCATTAAAATAGAATATGGAAGATGGCCTTCTGCAGTCATGAACGCGTTTCTTAATGCATCCACGCGTTTCATTCTGTAACCCCGGAGTTGTTTGAGGTTAAACAATGGCGTCTAGTACCGTCGTTTTAGTTTTATTAGGTTATTTTCCAAACAAATAAAATCCATCAATAAAGCAGCGCGTGCTTTCTTTTTTCTAACTTCGCGGCTGACTCATCTTAAAATACGGAACAGTTTAGTTTTTAAGTGGGATTACAACGCGTCTCTGTCAGATTCGTATTTAGCGAAGTTGTCAACTTTTGAAAAGTTGCTTATTTGACAAAATTCCCTCTTGTCTACGCGCAATCGGTATTTTTTTTTGCCTCCGCGCAACGTTAGATGGATAAAATATCAAAGAGATTCATTGGTTATTTTCTTATCGCATCAAGGCTTTGTATGCATATTAAAATTATTTTCCGAATGAATGTTTTCACTCGTGTTGGTATTGTCGTTTTGTTGGTATTTTCTAATGACAAAAATGACGACACCGAAGGAAGAAACGACGCAACATGCACAATATTTTATTATTTTTTCGCGATCGGAACTATTGTTGCCCTCGCGTTTTAATGCACGCAGATATATTACCCGTCCGATGGAATTATGAGCAACTGGATATTTCTCCTCCACCTCGGCGGAATCCCTTCTTTTTTACATGGTTCTCATCCAAAAACCTGTCAATTTAGAAAGGGACTTCCGAACTGTTCCCTTAGGATGAGTTTGATGAAGTAAAAGCTTTTAATTTTTATTAGGCCCTTCGCATTGTCCGTTTTGTGTTCTCACGAAAGAGGAATCATCCGTCATTTTCTGAATATTCTTAAAAATCAAGAATAGAGTGTGTTCAAATGAACAATGTTCTCGGATGGCTTACTGTCCGTAGGGAGGAATTGCCAAAACTCTCGAATAACCGGGTAAAATTTTAATTAAGTAGCAATAAGGGTTTATTACGTTTCGTAATAATTTAATGTTTTCCTTGTTTATTTTTGTGATGAATTTTAAATGAGATAGGATGCCAAGTTAATTTCATGTTTTTGGTTATATATTTCCGCATGGATTGCATGAAAGCAATTAAACATTTAAGGTGAAATTAATTCCAAATCTGCGCTGAAATTTCTGAATTTTAAATTTTCCATTAGCGCATACATTTTGTTAGATTTTACGATTTAACATATAGAATTAAAACATTCATGAATCTGACCTGATGTTTCGAAGCTGGTTTTAACGAATTAATCCTATATGGACCTCCGGTTGAGCGCATTTCTCTCGGTGAATTTGCCAATTATTCCCGAAGCTTGCGTGCTAACTCAGATACTCTGCCAGGCTGGCCAGACGAAAATTCAATAAACATGAATCCGTTAGTTAAGTGATTTGTTTTCGTTCCTGCTAATCGGTGAGGAGCTTGAAATTGAAAAATTCCCGGGCGGTCCTCATAAAGTTCTTCGAGGTGAAATAGGATTTTAAAAAAAAACACTTTTTTGCCAATTTTGCTTCACATCGACTCAATTTAGCGTGATCCAATCGAGATGGGGGAAGGGGTGGAGGAAATTGGCACTAGCGCCAAGTTGTGACGTTCAGACGGCTCCATTACCTTCGTGGCGTGCAGCGAGTATTAGCCGAGATTGGACCCGTCTCTCGTTACACTTCTTAATTAATGGATCGCTCCCTTAATGCCTTGCGTATGTAAACCCCCTTTGCGGAATCCAAAATTAATTCAAATTTGGAAGCGGCGGAATAAAGTTGGGGAATTTATTGTTCCGTCCATTGCGGCAAATGGATGGAATATTGTATTCCCGAGCGATCTCACTTAATGATTTCCTAAAAAAGTTTTTTTTTTACTCTTTCGCCTCGACTCACATTTTTTATTGTTCTAATTTTTTTAAAAGTGGTCGGAGATTTTCGTAAATAATCCACGTGTAACCGAATGCAATGCGACATTAATATCCTCGCGCCGTGTTGGTTTCAAGTACCATCGCTAATTTTCCGCGATTAGTTTGCAAGCGCGAACAAAAGCTTTACTATAAATTAATCTATTAATTTGGATTTAATGGTTAATGCAACTATTATGTATATATGTAATTTCGTTATATACCTGCTTGAAGGACGGATATAGGGGGAGAGAGGGGTTAAGGGGTAATTATCCTCCCCCTATATTTCAGAAAACCAAAAAATTAATAAAATAATGAAAGATAACATCAAATAAATGCTACTGTTTACTATATTTATTTTGCTGGAAAAATGTTATCCATTTTCTCTTTAGCGGTTTATTTAAATCCGGTAATGTAATCGTTTTGTCCGTCTCCATCTTTACTTATTTATCTTTGATTAACACTCAAAAATGAAGCCTTGATTCGCCCTTGACCTGCTTTGCCTCCATTGTATATGTTTCGATAAAATTATCCGCTCTGTTCTACATGCACTTGACCCTATAAATTTGATGCTTTTAATATGATAATAACGCACTCTTATTGATAATATTGCTACTGGAACTTCGCTAAATTTATGGGCAATTAAATACATCACATCTCCTGAGAATTTCATATATTTATGTGCACATAAGCATCCTTCAACCTTGCAATCCAGATTCTTACTTTCGAAAGTTTACTTCTGAGAAGTGTGGATTAATCTATTTCTTCTAACCTGAGCTCTCCGAAAGTTTCGATCCGTTCCGAAATTTTGGAAAATAAAATAAAAATAGGCGGCGGGGAGGGGTGGGGAGGTGGACTGGATGGTAAAGCATCTCGGGAAGTATTTCCCCGAACGGCTCATTAAACAGAGAGAGAGAGAGGGAAGTTTTAAAAAGGATCGTAATTCCCTCGAGTTGGGAAACTCCTCGATATTCTTCTTCTCTTTAACGCCCTCCGAACCAGACCCATTCAGCCTTCGTACGTGATTCAGTGCGAAATGAAGCCCAGACAAATCTCCTCCCCCTTGATATCCCTCCTTTCTCCTTACATTTTTTTCTCACTTCCCCTCCCACCTCCCCTCCCACCTCCCCTCCCACCTCCCCTCCCACCTCACCTCCCACCTTGCCTCCCAACTCCCCTCTCCTCCCACCTCCCCCCATTCCCCCCACCTCCCCCCCATTCCCCCCACCTCCCACCACTCCTCCCAGTTGCATCGCTTCGGCGAAGCGGAAGGAAGCAAATAGGACCGATTAATTTCTTCTTATGTACATATAATGCGTTCTTAATTGGTCAAATTCAAAGGTTTATATGCTAAAATTAGCTTAGGTTTCGCAGAATAAATATCTCACACGCATTTTTTATGCTTTTATCGGGTTTTTTAGGAAAATAAATTAAAGGATATTATGTTCTTTTCTTAAAAAATTTCAAATTCATATCCAATACTTCTCAATGTCTTTAAATATATTTTAATTTTATATTTTGAAAGTTTATTTATTGCCCATTATATGTCTCGCCTTGCTGAATATATTTTTGCAACTAAATTTTAAAATCAAATTAATGGGCAACCATTCTCTCCAAAAAGCTATATGAAAAGGTTAGGAAAAGCAGAAGTGCATTTCGGCTACGAAGTAGCCGTCATCTGTGATTAGCCCAAGTAGATACCAGATTCAGATAAATATACTTGGTTAGAATCTATTGTTTATTATTGCTACTATTCTTTATTATTCCAATTCTTTCGGGTGCTTTGTAGCCTCAATGTGTATCCGGTTCTCCAAATCTTTTTTATAGCCAATGGGAAGACTAATAGTGTACAATTAAATTTTCAGTACTAGGCTGGCTCGTTAAATCTGTACGGAATTAATCAAATTGGTCTTTTCGTAAATTCATTTTGCGATCTCGACTCCATCTTAAAATTTGAGCGGTGTTTCTTTACGAGACGCCAATGAACTCCATCGACTCCATTTCCGACCTAAAATCCTTCTGAAATCGGTCGACTTCTATTCGGGGACAAAAATTCCAGGATCGCTTCCATAAACCGCCGTTCACTGCGGCACGGATTATATTCCGAGTCATTGTTCCTCTTTTTGTGAAAGAAAACATTCGCGATTATCCTTTTATGGTATTTTTCTTCCTCCTTCACAAAAGAATGCATCACTTTGTGACTCAGCAAACATTCATAAACTTAATACCGCCAAAAATTCCCCGACGAGTTGCACAACCGCAACATGGTATACACTATATCTTGAGAAAAAATAAAATATCAAAATTCCTATGTTTTCACGAATATCTCGGGGTATCGTTCCATTTCCGAGATATCGGAAGGCCGTTCCCTTCGGATCGCCGTGCTTTTGTTCCGGTTGCCATGGTAACCTTCCCTTCGGAGCTTTCAATGAAACGGAACGAAGCGGACGTTTCTCTTTTCTCCTTCTTTCTTTTCCTCTCTTTTACTCCGTCGATTCCTTCAGCGTATCCATCTTTTACGAAGGTCTGCCTCCCGAGAAATAATTCCGACAAGCTCTTTCCGAAGGTTATGGTGGTGGTCTTAACCCAAACGTAATCCCCGCGTAAGAGAGAGAGAGAGACGGAGAGGTCGTTAGGAAAAGGTAGGCAATCGAACTGTAGCCTTCCGCCAGTAATTAGTACTTTGCTTCCCGTACGACCTCCATGATCTCCTCGATTGAACGGCGTTTTCGTCTCGAAGGTAGATAGACCTCTCCATTGTTACTACTCGGGGAGTAGTTAAGTGTCTTCCGATGCGGAGGAAAGGACGACGACGCCGTGAGATGGACCTCGTAATAAAACGCGAGCCTATGCCCCTCGAATTTCTCGCCGGTCCGGAATGCCGCATGCGTGCTGGGAATTTGCTGGTCGATATCGCCGCGTAACTGATTTTTCTTATGCGTTGAACTATCCTTTACTTTAGATAAGGAAAGATTTCTCTGGAAAGGAAGGAAAAAGACTGGTAGTTCTCCGACGAATCGATTATTATGACCGAGATTTTTTTAATCCTTCGAGAGAGAGAGAACTTTTGGGAAAGAATTTTTTTTTAATTTCTGACTTAGATTGTTCAGTCAGAAAAAAAAGAGGTTCGTGATTATTAAAAAATATCAAAGTTTGTTTCTTTTTTGTATTTATAGATGGCGTACTATTTAAATTGACGTTGAGCGTAGTGGATACGTTGTTTTCATCGAAAATTTGCATGAAAAAGCCGAACATAATTGAATTTTGTTTATTAATATATTGTACCACCATATGAGCTCGTAAATAGGTGAAACAATTTTGTGTTGTTGATTTAAACATATTTTTTTTAAATCTCAGTTGCAAAAACTTGTTAAAATTAAAAGATGTAATTAATACTTATTTGAAATAATATCCCCAGTACAATAATTTTTAGTTTTCTTAGTATTTTTAATAATGGGCTAGCTTTTATGGTGAAATTTGAAAGCCAATATTAGATTTCACTATGATTATTAAAGTATTTCAATTATAAAACCGTAGCTATCTCTTGTGGACTGCAATCAGGTGTTATTTTCACCCGCGGTGGGATATTAGTCGATGCCGTAATCTCTTCAGTAACAGCTGTATATAATAAACCTAATATACTGGGCTGTGCCGTGGGCGCAAAAAGGTTTCCGTCAGTTCTCTAAAAACAGCTGTAGAAGTCGGCACATCCACATACTTTTTTGTTTTTGGAATGGGTTTATCACATCTAGAAGTTTCAGAACAATGCTATCTGAAAAAATGCATCGAAAGTTGCAGCACGTGCGCGGAAAGAAAACAGAAAAGATTTTTCGCTGGGAATCCAGTTCTTGCGAAGCTTTTCTGAAACTGAAGTAGTTTTGAAAGTACGAAATATTTTTCGAAAACTGGCGGTATTATCGGCCAAGTTTTTTTCGGTATTAAAGGCCTTATAGAACAATTAAATTCTAGCTTAATTATAAGTTTTCTTAATAAAAGGCCATATAAAACAGTAATACTCTAGCTTTATTTCATGACCCGATTCCTAATCCCGAATTAAAAAACGTATCCCCAAGATTATGCAGCACCCATAACACTATTTTATAATGCGTATCCAGACCTTCACAATTCGACCAAGTTCATAAAATAGTTCCGAAATTTATCCTCGATTATATAAATGACAGACGAGGAATTTTTTTGCGAGACTTGCTTCTAAATGGAAAAAAACTTCCCTGAACATTATGCAATCCCCATAACACTATATTTTGAAACGCGTATCCATGAATGCACAAATCCATAGTTTCGAAATGCATCCTCGAATATAAAAACGACATCCGAGTAATTTTTTTCGAAAAATTTACGGAGACCGCGCATTATTATTTTTGCGACGCAGTAGAACCAGGAAATAGGCAAGGGGAGAAAGGGGAGGGGGAAAAGAGCGGAGAAAAGATTGAGTGCCGACGCGTCCGAATCAACAGCGACTACTGCTGCGACGTTACTACTGTAGGGCTTTTCGGTATGGACCTTTTGGGCCAGCATACGAGAACAAATCTCTTGAGGTTCCTTTGTACGTTGCGGAATTGGGAAGAAGGGGGAAACGGGTCCCGGATACTGAAGAAGAGTGAAGGGAGGGGGAGTGAAGGAGAGTGAGGAAAGAGACCGAGGGAGCGAATAAAAAATTCCTCTGATCGATGTGCTCTCCCTTTGCTTCCCACTCCTCGGGGAATGAATGAAAATTGCACGAAGACAAAAGGGGGAGTTGGAGGAAGATAAAGGTCCGATCGAATTCCTGCGTGATTAATTGCCGAAGACCTTGCGTCGCGAACTTCGCGTTTTTGCCGAGCTAGGAGAATAAAAAAAAACGGCTTTTTTCGTACGCGCGAAAAGTTCCCGTCAAATTGCCGGGTTATCTAATAGAAGCAAGACTAGGCTTCAAAAACAAATAATTTATCGGGGAAGTTTTACGATGGCGGCAAAACGCCGTTGCCGTAACAGGCGCATCAATTAGCCTCGGGGCATTCCATTTTTATTAATGATACGAGTATTTTTTAAACAAACTTAGCGTGTTGTTTGGAAATTGTTCCAAACTGCGATAATCGCATTCGTATCTATAAAATCGTTAATTCATTGCGTGATGTGTTATGGTGTTCGATTTTTTCCAACTATATATTAGGCCTCTTTGTTATTTTTCCATTTCTGGGCGCTTTATTCAGAGATCTACGCTTCCCTTTTCCAATATTTTTATGCAATAAGTTATTATATGAAATAATCACTGCGTGAGGCCTAAAAAAGAATTGTCAAGCTCACGATATGGATTAAATTAAATTTAAAAACGACCTTTCTGCTATAACTATATAAGTAGCCTTTTTATGGCTATTGGAGTAAACAATTTTTCAAATATATGACGCGATGGAGTTATCAAAACTTTTCACCTGATTTAGAAACATAGGAAACATATTCATGCAATAATTTAGTCCATATATATTTTGTTTAGCTAAACCAGAAAACAGTAATAACTTAGCATATTTATCAGATCATGTCGCTACCCAGTTACTTCATATTTTACTGTAAATTATAAAGTTTTGAGAATCGTATATTTAATGATTGCTAATTCACCCATCTCTCTCTCTTTCTCTCTCTCTCTCTCTCTCTCTCTCTCTCTCTCTCTCTCTCACTATCTCTCTCTCTCTCTCTCTCTCTCTCTCTCTCTCTCCCTATCTCTCTCCACGAGTGCCCTCAAACTCATAAGTCTATTGAGAGTATCGCATCCTTTATCAAATTGAAAATTTAGCTAAACCAGAAAACAGTAATAACTTAGCATATTTATCAGATCATGTCGCTACCCAGTTACTTCATATTTTACTGTAAATTATAAAGTTTTGAGAATCGTATATTTAATGATTGCTAATTCACCCATCTCTCTCTCTCTCTTTCTCACACACACACTATCTCTCTCCACGAGCGCCCTCAAACTCATAAGTCTATTGAGAGTATCGCATCCTTTATCAAATTGAAAATTTCTCGCTCCTCTCGCAAGTCAAACGGCTTAATATCACCGTACCCCTTAATCAGCACCCTTCTCCCCCTCCCTCCTCTCTTCCTTGCAAGCCTTTTGAAACCCAACACGGATCAAGAAATCTGAAAGCAGTCGGCTTTATAGCACTTCGTAATTTTTCATTAGGCGACGGAGAGGAGTAGGAGAGAGAGAGAGAGATAAGAAGACACGAAGAAAGAACCTCTCTCCTCCTCCTCTCCCTCCCATTCTGCTCAAAAAATACCCCACCTCGCCTCATTTAATTCAAGGCGCGAACAACCACCCTCACAATCCCTGCGCCTAACCAACCGTTTGATTGGCAATGGCGCTCTTTAAAAAAGATGTCTACATGGTCTCTACTGGATTTGGGGGGATGGAGGAGGTAGAGATCGCTCGTTTCGATTGGCAGAGACCGGTCGGGCAAGTTTCCTTTTGTGTGCGTTCGGAAAAAGAATCTCTTCGATGAAAGAAACTTTCGCGGAAAAAAAGAAAAGGAGGCTTGCAAAAGGGAAGGAAGAGTGAGATGAATGGATGCGGGAAAGAGGAGTGAGGGATGGGTGGGAGAGGGGAGCGTGTGGGGGTGCGCAAAAGCATCTCAGTTTCGAGATGTGGGATGAGGATGCTGGGGGAATGGGAAGGGAACGCGTTTGAAAATACGGGAGATTTGCTCTGACCTGGTGACCCACTTTTGTGCGGTATGTTCGTCTCTTTTGGAGGATGAGGGGGGAGTGCTCCCTCCTTCCACCATTCCTCTCGCTTCTCTCTAATCCCCCCACCACCACTAATCCACTAACCTCCTCCCTACGACTCCTATGTCCTACCAAAACTCCGTACCCTCACATTCACCCCTCTTGCCGTTGGAACATGGCGCGCAGGGCACATCTCTCCGACCCACTCCCCTCCACCTCTTTTCTATCCTCCGGGCCACCTTTGACCCGTTCCTCACACTACTGTCTCCCATCCCATAACCCCATCCCCTCGACCCTTCCACGAAACCCGAAAAAACATCTATCCATGGTCGGGAGGCTGTGGTACAGCAAGTGCGTCCCCCGAGGAAGAGGGCTCTCCCCTTCATCTCTCCTCTTTTGTTTCTCTCGGCGCACTCGTTTCTCGGTTGCCGCGCAGTCGGTGACAACGCATCTCGTCCCGACGCTTCTTCTGTATTCTTCATCGGAGCGGAGTGTACACATACGTTCATCCGCGATGCGACGTGAAAAGGATATATCGTCCTCGTCGTTTTCGTCCTATTCTTCAACATAGGGTCGGTCACTATTTTTTGGAAGCGGGATTTCGTCCTTCTGTCGAAGTAGTTTCTTTTAGATCGCATTCCATAAGGTCGCGGTTCTCCCACATCTGTTAAAAGTGCTTCCTTTTAAAAGAAAAAGTGCCCTTCGTGTGCGGGAAAAATGGCCAAAATTTCCTCCCTGTCCGGTTTTCTTCTTTAGGGAGTTTTCGAGATCCTGTTTTGTTTTTCGGTGCGATTCGCCGTCTTGAGAGTTCCGCTCTCAAATTTATCCAGAGAAATTTCGAATTATTTCGGAACTTCTCCTCTCTCTAGCCGATCTGTGTGGCGTTCGCGAATCATCCACGAGGTGCTCGTTTGAGCTTTATGATGTCGAAATAGGCAGACTTGTTCTCAAGGTGCGTGGGTGTTTTAATGACCGCTTTATTGGGACTGTATATACCTTTTATTTTAATCCATCCCAATACGGGGACTGGAAAGCAGTAAGGCATCGCAGCGCCGACCTGAAAGGTGAGTAGAGTGCTTCCTCTATTTGTGTGAGAGTGTATTCGCTTTTTCCGCCTTTTCCAGAAGCATTCGAGTCGAAGGAAGATGTTGAAATAATTCCCTCTCTCCCAAGAGAGTGACGAATCGAAGTTTTCCCCTTCGTATTTTCCTTGAAACCCGTGTCATTTGGACCTTGATTTTCCTTAAGGATCAAGACTGTTTCACGTCGTACTTTATTTTTCTCCTTGTGGTCTTGGAGAGCGTCGCTTTTACGTGATATTTCTGTTCTCCATTCATGCCAATTTTTCTTTGAGCTACTGGTATCATCCTCTCTCTCTCTCTCTGCCTCTCAGCTCCTCTCCATCCATCTATCGCTCGCCGTGCCTTTGAGTAGTTCCCTTAAAGAGATTAACCACCCTTTCCTAAAAGAATGGCTTAAGGTTTTAAAGGATCTCTCTCTTTCTTACTCGCTATCTTTCTCCCTTCCGTAAGTGAAAATTTAATTAACCTTTCTTCTGATGGTTTAATTCAGGTGGGCGTCTTTTAAGAGAGGTGGTCTAATCTGGCGGTGTACACTGGGATGCAACCGAGGGGAATTATTCATTCCACTTCCTAGTTTCTAATTAAACCACCCCTTTTTCTCCCCTTTTCTTCCCTTTCCTCCTCTCCTCCTTCCTCCCTCATCTCCCTTCCCGGTCGCACTACACTCATACCTGGATGCGTTTATCTTCTGAGATGAATTATTCATGGCTGCGGTGCTATTGAATTTCGCGCATGGAGAAACTACTTCTCGTCTTTTATCAGCTTCCAGATTCGCTTCTGATACGGCGTTCTACTTCTTATTAGTGTACTGCTTTGAAGTGGTATTTTTTTGCTCGTTATTTTTAAGGTGGGAATATTTACGCCATTTTCTGGGTCGGCATTTATTTTTTCTTCTTTTAACACCGGTTCATGACGAAGGCATTGCTTTAATTTCGCGATGATGGGAAAATTTAAACTGTACGTAATATGCTTGATGGTTTAATATTCATCATGTTTTTATTTTGATTTTAATTTCTATCGATCTAGTCCATTCTGGCGTGTCCGCGCCATTCTTTTTGGAATGCAAGAAAATTTTGCGTTTGATTTTATCAATTGACAAATGTTCTTTTTTGTTTCATGTTTCTCTGAATATTGAGTTTTGGGAAATTGCCTGATATCGTGGAGACGAGCAAGCAGATTTATATCCTGCAAAGCGAAGCCCAAACGGAAAGATTATGCTTAATTGATTCGAACATGGAGTTCTGGATAATAAATTAAATTGAATCGAACGTGGAGTCGAGCGTATAAATTAAATTATTCCTCATGATTTCCCGAAATTTAATTTATGTTAGCTTGGAGATAATAGAGGACTTAAAATTAGTCTCGGTTACTAACTCGGTCACGTTTGCTTAATAAATCTTTTCCCGTTTTAAAATCAGTAATATAGTAATTCAGTCTGCTTTTGTACGGGCGGTTTTCAAGAAACCGATGGGTTTGATACGCAGTTTTAAGGGATAAGTAGTTTAAACGAACGCATTTCATTAATTGGCATAATTTTATCATAATTCCTTTGAGAAATGATACTTCAAAAGCTTTTCTATTTGTAAATCCATTATTTTTATAATTTGTATATTTACGATTTGAAGTATGGACACTTTCATGTAACTTTCCCATGTAACGCGTGGTCGGTCCAAAGCAATGTAATTCATTAAACTCGTTTTTCGTAAATTTGAACGCGAATATTAATCTTTTATTCTCGGCACGTTTCATTGTGGCTATTATCCACTTTTGGCCCACTAGTACGGATTCTCTTTATCTTTAATTCCATCCATTTGTCAGAATGGGAATCTATCGGCATTTTCTCTACCTTCTTTGGCTTTCCCACCTACTCTCCTCCTACCAATCCACGTCTTTCATCTTCGAATTTCTCCGCACGAGATCTCTCCATCTTTTTTCTACAGCCTCTAAAAGATTTTCCATTCCTGCAATTTCTCACGAAAACCTGTTTTAATTCTGTCTCTTAACACAAGTAATTTGATGCAGCTTCGCAGCTCGGATTTTATCATCATCAAGTGTTTATTCCGAGTTCATTTAATACTCGAACGAGTAGGATTTCTCTATACGACCTCTCGTTACACAATTACTTAAAGCGCGTTTGCGCTAGAGTTTTGATACGTGAGCCTACGTGATTTGAGAGAGAGAAGTAGGAATATGACTTTGATTCGAATATTTATACGTACTTCCTGATTGGGTAAGAATGCATCTCTACTCATTCTTTTGACGAAGCCGCCACATTTTTTTTTGTGTTCGTGTGTTTAACGTGTCTCTTCGACGCCCCCAGCAGCCTTCCAACTTGGTCCCTGACTTGGTAAGTGTCCGCTGGGCTTCCTTCAACACCTTGTTGCCACCCTCCTCACTACCTTTTCATTTCCTTAAGTTAAAAAAAAAATAAATATATATATATATACACACACACTAGTAGAAGGCGCTTGCATTCTGCAAGCATTTCATCTCACCCTGAAAATAAATAATTTTTCAGAGAGATATTTCATCTTTGGAAATATTTTTTTAATTCAAAAGATTTCTCCTCTTCACCGATTTTCATTTTTTCCTTATGGAGCAATAATGGAGTAAAACAATCATTAAAATTTGCAATTTTAAGAATATTATAATTTTCCGCATTTTTTTAACAATGTCACACATTTCTGCCAAATTTTAAAGTTGTAGCACATTTAGAAGTGAAATAAGATATATCTAATTATTTAAATTTAAATTATTTATAACGGCCGCAATAACAATATCATGTAGACATTGAAATGTTTATTCGTTTATGTAGACCAAGATCTAAATTACTTGAAAATTTCAGCTCCCTATCTCGCCGGGTAGTATTTAGACTTTTTCCCATTTGTTTAAATTTTAAGAATTTTTAACTGCCAAAAAAATTAAAATATCAAAATTTTTATATTCCCTATTGGGTTTTTTTATTAATTCTACCTAATAAAAAATTTCAGCTCCGTAGCACATTCGGAAATACATAAATCTTGAAATTTTGTTTAAACAATTTCGAATTTTTAGCGGCCACATTGTGGAACTTTTTAAGATTTTCGTTTTTCTAGTCGGCACATAAACCTACTGACAAAAAAATTCGAATCCGCCGCTTTTCTGGAAGTGCCTAAACATTAGTATCCTTCTATATACATATACGTATGTAATCTGTTGTACGAGTAGTCTGTGCTTGCAGACTGCAAACGCTTCACAAAATTATCACACACCAAGATCTAAATTCGTAGATAAACCCACCAGGGCAACGGCGCTTCAGTTGCGTGGAGCTTATATGTATTAAATAATAAATTCCATGAGTAATATCAGTATATTTATAATTTTCCGTGAAATTAAGGAAACTATCCGTAATTTCCAAATTATGGAAAAATTAGGATATTTCTGTTAAGATTATGGCATTATCATCCATGCCTTTAGCGCGTATTTATATAAAAAATATCGAGAAATAGGTATGACGCCATTATATTTAACAATTGAAAAGTGTTAAAATTTCTCGAATAATTACGAAACACAACATTAAAATACTTTTCACGTTTTACCGTCACCGGTATAAGGGTTGCTTCTCCTATTGTGATCCCTATAGCCGTAGAGAAAAACAAACCTATTCGCTCCTTCCTACAGTCGATAAACCTAATTTAATCGTCATGTTTGTGCTTTCAATAGTACGTGAGAATTGCAATTATCTGTGCCCTCAATCACAGCACGTGATGCAATTAGAGTGAAATCTTACATTTGTATTATCGGAAGAAAATATTGTTGATTATGTTTTCATAATATGCATGATATTGAAAATTAGAGTTATATGCTTATGGGAATAAACTTTATGTTAATTCAATTAAAGAAAAATGAAAAAAAATTCCTTAACTCGAATTTTCTATAACTCGAGTAATTTTTGCTTCCCCTTTATTCGAGTTATAGAAGTTCCACTGTGTATATACAAATATTTAAAAATATATTTCCATAACTTGAATTTTCTATTACTCGAATAATTATTACTTTTACTTGAGATTCGAGTTATGGAAGTTCAACTCTAGTTCGTTAGGACGGAAATAATTTCCATTAAAAGCATGAAATCATTGCAATTGTAACGTATAATATTAAATCCCTTTAAAAGCATTGAGGTCGTTGCCATAGCATTTAAAGATTTTCATTGTTGGAAAGAGGAAAAAATTCACACTTTTTCCTATTAAAAGCAGATATTTACGCTAATTCGGTATGTATTTCAATTCTGCCTTCAAAATTTAAGAACCAAGTTCTTTCATATAGACAACTGTATTTTTTTGAGTTCGTATTCCAACTTTAAGTGTTTTAAAATGCATTTTTAGAAAACCTAGCACTGAATCTCATGCTTTTTTTAAGGGGTATTGAAATGGAAAATTGGAGTTTAAAAGACCTCTTAAATATTAACTTTTTTGTGATTTTCGATTTTTCTCGTCTGTTGTGCCACTCGACCTACCTACATATATGCCAAATTTCAGATTTCAAGCTCTTCTAGAAGTACCCAAGTGTTTTGTGTCAGTGAGTGAGTGAGGCACAAGTGGCTATATTATATATATATATATATATATGGATGTCAACAAGGTGTTGGGATGAGGAAACCCAGTGAACACTCACCAATCAGACGACTTCAGGTTGGCGAGGCCCCGGGGATGTCGAAGCGACACACGTAAAAGTTCTCTCTCTGTAGCTGATGAAGGAATAATTCCGAAAGCTTCTACGTTTGTGATGTTTCTGTGTTTTAGTGTTCTTTTACGTGTGTCGCTTCGACATCCCCGGGGCCTCGCCAACCTGAAGTCGTCTGATTGGTGAGTGTTCACTGGGTATCCTCATCCCAACACCTTGTTGACATCCATATATCCATTTTACCTTTCATTTTCCGTAAGCTGTTATATATATATATATATATATATATATATATATATATATATATATATATATATATAAAATTTAGAGACCATTTGTCATACAATTAATATTCGTGCAGTAACTCCTGGACGATGACACGATTTCGATCATCCATCCCGGAGGACGACAATAAACTCATTCACAACCATAAGCATAGAAGGACGATGCCCCTAAATACGAAGCCTCTTGACAGTTCACGTGTTATTTATATTTGCGGAGAGATTTATCTTTCGTCCTTGGCCAGGCTAAAAAAACCCGCTCCACTTGTCGGGACGAATAAGGTTAAGTACTTGAGTATTCGTAACCCTTCACCTTGGAGCGCTCATTCAGTTGAGGAATGGATAAGTCAAAGGGGAATGGGAAAAATAAGGGGGAGTGAGGTAGACACTCGGAGAGCTCAGTTGGGGCTGTCGCAATTCCTTTTGGACGTCGGTTTCTTTTCTTGTTTCCCTCTCTTCGAGTGCGGAGTTGAGACGGGAGTAAGAACGGAAGGAGGGAGAGGAAGAGGGAGAAAGCGAGATGGAGTCGGACCGAGTGACATAGGAGCAGCCGCAGGATAGGAGTGCCGAAGCCAGTCTTTTCCTGGATACGTGTCCCGTATTCATTCACAAGTCCTTGGGCTGAAAAATATATCGTTCGCGGAAAAGGAAAAAAAATAACGTAGTTATCGCGGTGAGTCATCGTTCGAACAAGGAAGAAAAAAATAGACGGCAGAACATTATGGAGTTCGTGCTTTCTATAAGTTACCTTTTTTTAACTCTAAAAATACGCGAGATTTTTTTCCCTTTTGCTGAAGATTTTATTCCTCCATTTATCTTACGTTTTTAAATCAATTCTGCGTTTATATTTTTATCCCAAGACCGTTTCTTTCAATGTTTTCATGAGACGGTGAGAGCTGCCCCAAATTTGCGTCGGAAATATAGCTTTTTTAATGCAAATTTCTGCAAAGTATATTAATTAAATAAGAAATGACAACACTTTGTAATTTTCCACTATAATGAAAAACAATGTAATTTTCCGCTATAGTTTAAAATTACGAAGTGTTGTCATTCTTATTATGGAATTACTCCACAAAGTTACGCCAGTAACAGTTGAGATATTATGATTTATTTGTATATCCGTGGTTACTTGAGCTTACCGATGTGTGTCGTCGAGTACGCATAATTGACCTGTAGTTTTAATTCGGGCTATTACTTTGGGATCATGTTTGTTTTTAATTTATACGTGGGACGTAATTCCATTTTAAGAAGTACTTCGCCTCCTCGAAGGCTGAGAGTGCTTTTTCCTGGAAAACATAGAGAAACTATCCGTCGTTGTTATTTTCCCTCTCGAGCTTCAGCAGACGTCGCAAAGTGGCTCTTTAGCTATGAGATACGACGTTGGAGACGGTGCGCGAACGAATAACAAGAAATCTCGAGGAAAACTCCATTCTCTGTGTAGCAAATTGTTGCTTATCTGTTGATATAAAAATTGCGATGAAATAAATTTTCTCGGCTACCTCTCACTGTTGCTTTTAGACAATTATTTATTCCCCTTTCTTTCTTGAAAAGAGCGGGGGGAAATGTTTTTTCCTTCTGTTCATGGTATGAAATTTGCAAGCATCGGCGTGAAGAAATCGAGAAAGAATTATGGCGCTCACCTGATTGCTGAAACCAAATTGTAGAAACCTCCAATAGCCAGTAAAAGGGAGAAGAAACCAGTTGCGCATTTAGGCTACGGACCAGTCGTCGTCAGTGGTAATCCATCGATAGCGTACTCTTTATAATTTATATTTATAATATACTATTTATCACTAATTATAGCTGCTTTGTACGCGATACGCACATATGATTTTCCGAACGTTTTTTATGGCTATGGGAGAAATAGTTTTACAATATGCTTCAACTCTGAAAGTGCATCAAGTTAATTTGTCCACAGATATCTCAGTCAATCAAATCTATTATAAATTAGAGTGAGATTTAATGACAAAAATTTAACCAACGTCAATGCCCAAAGTATTTTGAATAGATGTAGATATGTTGACCCTATTACTAATAAGATAGGTATACATCGCGGGGAAAATATCCGTGAAACGTACAAATTGCAACTTCTATTTTTCTATTTCGTTCCACCGCCAGCTGAGAATTATCATCGCACTAGCAATTTATTTCCCTCTAAACTTGTTCCAGGGAAATCGTGTTGAAAATTGAAAGATGTAATAATAATTATCAAGTCGGTTAATGTCTTTATAAGAACGTCACGTGAGAGGTCGTAACTTACTATATTGATTCTGTGCTCGTTGGTAATCGGCGTGAAATATGAGGATAAGCTGACATAATCGATCGTTTTTTCAGCATATATATATAGTAATAAATAGCCTCTCAAGATATCTTGCTCACCTTTGGACGGCAATAAAAAGCAGATGTTCAAACGTCCTTCGAGGATCGCACGCAACGCTCGACTTTTGTCGCCGCGGATCGCACGTATCGTAGCAACCGGATCGAAAAATAGAAGATCAAGCGACGGCTTAAATCAGCTCGTTGAATCCCGTGACTGCAAAAAACACGATCAATAACCAAAAATGAATCAATTCTTCGTAGGATGAAAGAGGCGATTTGGACCGGAGATGGAATTATATGTATTTTCCAGCGGTTGCGCGAAAAGAAGTGACAAAAGGGTGTGACTTACGCTTCCGTGGCGCACATACGCACTCACACGCATCCAATCTTTTCGTTCCGTGGCTACACGGGAGAGTGTTTTTTTCTATCAGGACGACCACTCACTAAACAAAAGAACGACGCGGCCCGAGTGGAGACGGTACTGGGACGGCGGTGTTAAAGTCACCCTCGACGTCCACGCCCCCCTTCCCTCCCCCCCCCCACCCTCCCATCATGGACATTTCCCATCCATCCGAACACGCACACAGATTGTCTACTCCGGGAGAGAATGTTGTTGAATGTTCGAGCTCGCGAAACTAATTGTCCCTTTTTTTTGGTCCTTCCTACTTTTTTCCTTCTGCATCATTCCACATCTCTCCACTTTCATCTTTCCGCTCTTTCTCTTCATCTCTTTCACTATATACCCTCCATTTCTCACATCTTTCTCTTTCTTCTTTCTCTCATTCTCTCTCTCTCCTACCTCCATATCTCTCTTCCTCTAACTCCCTCTCTTTCTCTCTCTCTCACACATCTTCCTTACATCCTCCCTCTCCCTCTCATATTCCCTCATCCTCCCTCTCTCTCTCTCTCACTCGCTCTTCCTTTCATCCTCTCTCTCCCCCTTCTCTCTCCCCTCTCTTTCTCTCCCACTTCCTCTCTCTCTCTCCCCCTTTCCTCTTACTCTCCACCTCCCTCTCTTCTCTACCTCTTTCTCCTCTCTACATCTTTCTCCTCTCCACCTCTTTTTCCTCTCCGCCTCTTTCTCCTCTCTACCTCTTTCTCCTCTCTACCTCATTCTCCTCTCCACCTCTTTCTCCTCTCCACCTCTTTCTCCTCTCCACCTCTTTCTCCTCCCCGCCTCTTTCTCCTCCCCACCTCTTTCTCCTCTCTACCTCTTTCTCCTCTCCACCTTTCTCTCTACATCTTTCTCTTCTCTACCTCTTTCTCCTCTCTACCTCATTCTCCTCTTTACCTCTTTCTCCTTTCTACATCTTTCTCCTCTCCAACTATTTCTCCTCTCCACCTCTTTCTCCTCTCTACCTCTTTCTCCTCTCTACCTCTTTCTCCTCTCCACCTTTCTCTCTACCTCATTCTCCTCTCTACCTCTCTCCTCTCTACATCTTTCTCTTCTCTACTTCTTTTTCCTCTCTACCTCTTTCTCCTCTCTACCTCTTTCTCCTTCCCACCTCTTTCTCTTCTCTACCTCTTTCTCCTCCCCACCTCTTTCTCCTCTCTACCTCTTTCTCCTATCCACCTCTTTCTCCTCTCTACCTCATTTTTCTCTCTATCTCTTTCTCCTCTATATCTCTTTCTCCTCTCTATATTTATCCTCTCTACCTCTTTCTCCTCACCCTCATCCCTTCCTTTCTCTTTCTCCATCCCTCTTTCTCGTATCTTCTTTGTCCTTTCTTTCCTTCTATTTCATCTCTGCTTCCTTTTGAACCATTCTTTTTTTGATTCTTTCACCATCCCTTTTTCTCTCTATCTCTTTATCCATCTAACGTACCCTTTCCCGTCTCATCTCGCCCGTTTCACTCTTCCCTCTTCAGCAGCGGTATTTCGCCATCCTTTTTTCTTCCATCTTCGGTTCCAACAATGGAATCGCAACACTTGCATTGCTCCTCCTGTAACAATGCGAGGACGCAACCTCCGCTTTTCGATCTCCCGGTGCAATCTATTGTATATTTCGATATTGTCCTCAGACCGTATAGCTGTCTGTATCTCTCTCTCTCTGTCTTTTTATCCCTCTGTGAGTGTTTTCCGCTATCTTTTTTTACGGCTGCGACACCATCTTGCGTTGTAGTTTCTTCGTGCACAATGGTACATTTGTGAGATTTTTTGTTCGGGATTAGATATTTTACTTGAGCACGTGACACTGTCGTCTGGGAGACGCATTCAAGATTAATTTCGATCCCCACCATCTGAAATTGTTTGCGTTCTGCAGCTCAGCAGACGTATTCAACATATACATATATTTTTAGCTTTGCGATTGTATGAACAATTTTATTTGCGGATAGCCGGGATGAATAGTAGTAGTCAATTGGTCTTATAAGCGATAATACTTGTAGTTGCATCTCAATGATTTCTCTATGAACCTATGATTTCAGCACATTTTATCATTCCATAAAATATTTTCTGAACGATTTCCGCATTATATTCTTTGGGCATTAAGATCATCAATGGGACATAGTAATTCCTCAAGCGCTAGCTTTTAGTAGTTCTCAATTTGCTCCTATAGCAGTTCTTTCAATTCCTATCTGCTGCTTTAAACTAATTTCCTGTTCCTTTGGTCGTTGTAAAACACCGTTTATATCGTTTCTATGCAACATTAATATTCTTCAAAGATCAACTTTGTTTTTTTTTGTGTTTGATGCGCAGACTGTAATGTAATGGTGGCCGTATCGGACTCCAAACACGAGTTATACAAATTACAATTTTTCATAATACTCTTCTCACAATACTTTTCTCTTTTTCCGTGAACGCCTTTTTCGGCAAAATGTTTTAAGGCCTCACTCCCTATTGTCTTCCAAGCTCCTTTCGTATTTAATAGTGACTCAGTAGATAGTTGCGCTGATATCAGATTTGGATAGAGCTGCTGCTATAACTCGCCGGCAGTGATATCGCGCTCGTTCGGCTGATTGAGTCCGCCATCACCGTCGCTCATAATTTTCGACAAAAAAATATACGAAAACCGCTTTTATTTTCCGCGAGCAATTTCCCCTCATCAATTAAAAATCCTCTTTAGCCTTTCGTCTTTGAAATATTATTATTATTATTATTATTATTATAAGAGGATTTTTTTACGCGCCGTCTTCTAAAAATCCCCCTTAAAAGCGGCGAAAATGTGTCTCCATTCCTCGCGTGTTTTTTTGTCCCTTCAATGCGGTGGATTATTATCTCGCGCGAGAGGAAATTTTTCACCTTCCGAACGAGAAATGAAAAATGACGTATCCGCTTAAACGCTTAACGATTTCCTTTTTTTTTCTCTCTCACACAAAATTCCGAGTGGAGGCGCCACGCGACTGCTTTTTCTCCTACGCCGATCTTCGTCTTTGCGATCCTTTGCTGCCTGAAGTAGGGGACGGGGTGGGGGTAGGGGGAGGAAATCGATTAACGCGTTTTCAACCGATTATTCCTTGGGGTGGAAATCAGTTTAGACATTCGGCGAAATTCCCCCGTCTTTATTTCCCCAATCTGTTCCTAATGGAGATAACGAAAATCTATTTCGGAATCCAACTACGTCCCACTTGTCACACCATCCCTTATCTTTCCTCGACGCCTCGGCGGATATTTGTAAACCTATTGACAGCCTTTCCCACGCCCTCGTTTCTTCACGTCACGACGTAATACGTGCTTTTTGTTGTGATATTTTTCACTAGATTTCATAACCGCCTCTTCAATCTTTGTATAGTCAAGGGGAGTCTCCAAGGATTGTGTTTTATTTTATTTCACCGAAATGAAATGAGCGAAATTAAAAATAATACGTATCCACTGTTCTGTTTTAAGCAGGCAGGCAGACTTTTCAATCGCTGTAATATACATTCCTGGTTTGTACAATTACGCGGCCCTGTGAGGCCCGCTCTTTGTTAAATATAGGCCGCTGACGCTGTTCGAGTGACAGAGTTAATAGAAACTTTCGCCTTTTTGCTATGCGGTATCCTCATGTAAATCTAAGAGAATATTTTGTCCTCTTATTGCAATATGGCACTGAGCATACAAATATGAAAATGGTAACTAAAATTTCTTCTGTGAATATTTTTTTTGTCTTTCCAGTACGTAAACACGTTGTAATATCCAGTTGATTAAGAAAATCGTATATTCAGAATCCTCCTTACATATCTTTTCATATTTTGCAACTTCTGAAACAAATCATTAGGGGCTTATATTGTATCCTCGATGGTGTGCCTCTGAGATTTCCCTTGGGACGGAAAATCGCTCGGCATTCCCGGATTTAAGGGAGACATTCCACCGCTAAATCATGTGGAACAGAGCTCTCCAGTATAAAAGGCAACGTTAAATTATCCAATAGTTGATTTGATGAGGGGTTAGTCCAACCCTCTCCTACGTCAAACATTTCATCAATTTGATATACAATCGTCGACCTCTTTTTGTTTTCCTCGACTCGACGCGCGATGTCGCCAAAGTCACCGTGATTTTATGCGGGAATTTGCCATGCACTTATGCCCCCTCCGTCCGTATTGAAGCGCGTAATGGAAGTCTCTGGCGTCGGTCTGTTATTCACTTGTGTGCTCATAATGGAATCACGACGCGAGGAAACAAGTTTGCTGCGCGTCTCCTCATTGTTTCGCATGGAGATTGTCAATTGTTCGAGGAAGAAACTCCTTTTACGCCCTCGGTGTTTTCACACGGCTTCCCACCGCCGACTCCCACTTCCGCCCCCGCTTCCCTCCCACCCCCACGCATCCCTATCTCCGAGCCAAAAGCTACAAGAGGGTTGTATGCTTTCCCAGTCGACGCATTTGATTGGTTTTGAGCCGCGGGCGTAAATATTTATCATCGAGCGAGACTCCTTACACACACACTCTCTCTCTCCCATCTTCAAACTTTCACAACTCGCTGAAAAATACACGCCCTCAAAATCTCCATCCAGATTAACCCGCCACAAAGCCCTCACTATGCCTATCCTCGAAGAGGTTGGAAGCTTACGAAAAGAAAAATCGAAATATATACACACACGCACGCACACACATGTAGCTAGGGTATCCATCTTCGGGTCCAATTCTACGGAAGGAGTTAGGACCAGCTGCACCATATTCCCTGCTAACGGAAGGCGTCAATTTTCTCTCCCCCACGCGGAAGGGATGGGGAGTGGCAGGGGTTGCGAGGGTGAAGGAGAGCAAAAGGTATTTGGGTTCGAGCGTTCGGGGAAAACTGCTTTTGGTTGGAGGAGGGTAGGGTTTTCCGTTTTTAAGGAGTATGGTGAAGGTTTTGGGAAGGAGGTGGCGGAGAGCGGAAGGGCGTGGGAGGAGAGGGTTTCGGGAACGGAGGGCGAGGAGGTTGAGGGAGCGGAGATGTAGAAAATTGGGATGAAAACTTGGTGGTGGGCAGGAGAGAGACAAGATTGGCTTCTCGCCTCGCTTGACAGGCGTGCGTTGGAGGGAAAAATGTCAGGAAAAAATATATATGTACACGGGAGACCATCGGAGAAAATTCCAGGGTTTCAATTTGATATTTATATAGAGTTAGAAAATAAATAATCTCTCCTCCGATTTATATATTTTTCGCATCTCTCCAGCGCCTGCAAATTACGTGACAGTTCCGAAATTTCGTCGATTCTCTCTTGTTTGGCGAAACGAGGCTCTTTCGGCTCGTTTCGTCAGCTTTTTTTCGCCGACGAAACTCGTTTCGGTTTTTTTTACTTTCGTCATTTTCGAAGCTTCGCTTTTATATTATTTAACCATTTTTTCCGTCAATCGAGAAGTTATACTCTTTGACGTGAGTGGCTCCCGCTTCACTTTTCACGCGCCGTAGTTTTCCTAATTGCGTCTCCTCGTGGATTTGTCTCTCCCCCCTCCACCAATATTCCTTCCCTCCTCCCCCTCCATCCATCCCTCCCTCCTCACCATTCCTCCCTCCTCTCCACTCCTCCTTCCTCTCCATTTCTCCCTCCTCTCCATCCCTCCCTCCTCTCCGTTGCTCCCTCCTCACCATTCCTCCCTCCTCTCCATCCCTCCCTCCATCCATCCATCCCTCCCTCCTCTCCATTCCTCCCTCCTCTCCATTCCTCCCTCCTCACCATTCCTCCTTCCTCTCCATTCCTCCCTCCTCACCATTCCTCCTTCCTCTCCACCCCACCCTCCTCTCCATCCCTCCCTCCTCTCCACCCCACCCTCCTCTCCATTTCTCCCCTTCTATCTCTTCCCATCTCCCACATCATCGGTTGTCGACGCGAGTTCCGGCTTTGTTATGAATTCGTCATGTGTCACGCCCGCGGCCATCTCTCTCTCCCTCTCGTGCCGTTCTATCCCTCCTCATACACCACGCCTATTTATCTCCCCCCCCCTACCTTTCCATTATCCTCCCTTTCCCTCCTTCCTTCCCATTCTCCTCTCCCCCTCCTATCTCTCCTTTCCCCACCCAAACCGTCCACTCTTATTGATCTCTCGCCGCTTGGAACGTCCAAAATGACACTCGGGACGCTACTGGCGCATGATATATTCATAGGAGAGGAGAGACTAATTAAGGGGGAAGCCATCCCGAAAGCCCATTGCAGCGGTCCAAAACGTCTCCTTCCTGTTTTGACGTCCATCTCTCACTCACCTCCCTCACCCCTCCCTCTCTCCTTATTTCGAATCATCTCCCGCCGCCTCTCCTCTTCTCTCCCCCCTCCCCCTCTACCCTCCCCCCCATCTCTCTCCCTCTTCCAGTTCTATCGCTTCTAGAGGCGGAAAAGATAATCGGTGACCCGAGTCCCAATTGAAAGAAAATACCGTCAGACGTCAACGCAGCATTATTTTTTTCATTTGCATTTTTATTTGCGGAATCGTCCCGACGCCGAGAAGTGATTTTTTACGATAAAGAACTGGTTAATTCGTTTTTCATATAATTGCGCTCACGCGAAGAGCGAATACCACTTTGATCCCCTTTGAAGCAACATAACAGCACCATTCGGAAAGGAAATAAAGCGTAATGACGCCCGGAAGAGCCTTTCATTATTCGCCTTATTAATTTTCTCGTTTGTTTGCGGAAAATCTTTTGTTTCAGTATTAGGAAATAAACGAATGGACGAACGAGCTCACCCGGTGGCTTTCATCAAATGAATTTCGCATTAAACTCGCACAACCTCTTATGTTTGACTAAAATATGCACGAATTTC
Source organism: Tanypteryx hageni (assembly GCA_028673005.1). Taxonomy (NCBI): domain Eukaryota; kingdom Metazoa; phylum Arthropoda; class Insecta; order Odonata; family Petaluridae; genus Tanypteryx; species Tanypteryx hageni. The sequence goes on along the minus strand of CM054112.1, from coordinate 40,168,679 downwards.
TACTAGAAAGCGCTCCAATTCTATGATAATTCACCTGTGGTCTAATTTTAATTCCCGCTTGAGTAGCGCATTAGGTCAATTTGACCGTTTTATAACTATGAATTAACTATTCATTCTTTTTCGTATCGAAAGGTTTTAATGCTACAGGGTGTTTATAAATTCTCTGTGCGCTTTCAAACTTAATGCGTACCTTTAAATGTGTTCGTAAACTGAATTTTCGTGAGTTAAATTGATTTTTCCATAAGAAATAATGTTAAATTCGTTAATGAGGTTAACAATATGCATGTTCTAATAGATCCAGATGTTTGTAAGTGCGAGAACTGTGTTCGCTAACTGAATAGGGAGTCACAATTCATTAGTAGGTAAGTAGAATGCTCGTAAGTACGAATCGTTTGCAACTTGAATGTTCGCAAGCTGAGGTCAACCTGTAATGCATGTAATCACCATGGGTGATCTAACAACTTAGCTCGCAGTGACTTTTTGAATGCCCTGCAGCATCCAATCGGCGACAACCGAGCGTCGCATAGCCAATTCTCTCGTAATTGCAACTAATTGACTTGATACGGTTCGTAGGATACACTGCCTCGATATTTCTCTTATCGATTGATCCGTCGTCTGATGCGCAATCGAAAGAGATCTCTAAATCGAAGATCGACTCGACCTTTTAAAGATCCGGGATATATCGTTTCGCATTCTTCGCTGATGAGTATTAATTAACCGGCGATGGGATCTTCCGGGCTTTTCTTCCTCGATATTTTCCGATTGACCTTTTCTCCTACGCGAAAGGACTAAGAATTTTTCAATTTGTTTGAGGAACCGTTTCAATTATGAGATTAGTGACCCACGAAAACGCAAAATTAAATATATTCTCCGGAAAGATCTTTTTAAACGGAGCGATTTTCCTGCCAGACAAAAATGACCTAGCTTTTCTGCGAGAATATATTAAGACGCGTTTGAATGTAATGATAAACGCCGCGATTCTTAATAAAAAAGATTGAACGCATCGCGAATAATTTTGTAATTTTGTAATTAGATCCGAATCCTCATTTTTAATAACTCTGCGAAATCTTCTGTTTTACTGGAGGTGTCTTTCTAAAAGGATAATTTCGTTTTCAGGAGTTCCGCTAACGACTGCGAGCTATCATAACTTAATAAAACTAAAATTTTAAACAATATTTACTTTATCCCGACAATTTAGATCTCGTTAAATTAAGAATTTTTCTTCTCTGGCGCTTCAGCTTCACGATGATGAATATTTTCCTTTCATCGAAAAAATGGATCCAGTTTCATCTCGAGATGAGGAAAAAATTATCGACCTGTAATTATCTGCTCCTCCTAATGGAAAAATAACGTTCTTAAAAAATCGCGATATTCGGCAATTTCGTATTTTCTCTTATCGGGCAAATCTGTACGATGCATTCTTTATTTCGGACATTTTTCCTGGCGTATTTTTTCGTCTCCGTTGGCAACGCAATGCATCTCCGCCGATGAGCAAAAAACAGCGCCACTCTTCCCCAAAGATTCCTGATGAAATCTGTTACCTAGGTAGGCCATGGTAAAAGTCGTCGATGAGCTTTCGTTTGATATATTTCGACTTTAAATTATTTTTGTCATCGCTGACCCGAGTTTTAATGAGTAAATATTTTAAATTACTAAAAATAATGAACAAATAAAATGAAAACTTTGTGTTTTCCGAAGTTTTATTGTTTCGACGCGACCGGGTTTCTATGTGATACATCGTCATCAAGCAATGAAAAGAGAAAATGAAGATGGATGTATCACACCGAAACCCGGTCACGTTGAAATATTAAAACTGCGGAAAATACAAAGTTTTAATTTAATTTGGTATTCATGCAACAGTTCCATAAGTTTACGCCCACCGCCGTGAGTTTTATGGCTAAAAATACTTTCAACTATAGCAAGCTTAATCACCTTGTCTACCATCAAGATTACTTTCTCAATTATGAGAGCTCCGATTGAATAATCGAATTAATGCTTGTATTTGGAAATGTCAGCCCTCCTACCGAGTTTGTTACTCGGCTAAGTAAGTTACTTTATCTTTAAATAGCAGACTTGAACGAAACGCGATTTTATCTAATATGCATTTCACACTTCCTTTCCCGTTCACATTTGTATTCTTCCTTCGCAGCGAGAAAAATACGGAATTTCATTTCCATGCAAACGACGTTAAACTTCTTCCGACGCTTTTTGCGGGAAAAAATATCTGTCATTCCCGTTTGCTGTGACGCGGAGGTGCTTTGAGGTTCTTTTAACAAGCATGGGATATGGTCCCTTTTAGTATACATATTTTAAAGGCTAAACAATGGCGTTAGTGGAAAAAAAACGCACAGATGCACGGGAAAAGTAAGTCGGATGACATCTTGAGTAGGTATTTGGCTCTCTGCGTAATCGTAGGAGAAATAAAAAAATTAAATTTATGAAGGTGGCCTTTGATGAGAAGTTTGCGGAAATATAATCTTCTCATATTTACTTTCGCGGGTAAACTAGAAGAAATCGTTAATTAAAAAATAAACTGGCATCTTGTTATCGTGTGTATATACTGCTTTTTATCAGTAAAATTGCTAATTAATTTGCATCTATGCGAAAAGTAAAGCATTCTTAGAATAGAGCAAAAATGTGATTTAACATGTAGCAATAAATCTTCATTAATATTCAATTTCGTTGATTTGTCAATCTTTTCACTGCGATTACATTTTTCTTTTAATATTCGTACGTTTTCCGACGTCATCGAAAATATTTCTAAAACTTTTGTTCGGTGCTTAATTAAGCACCGAACATCTTCCTCGGTCTCATCGACGCATAGCTATATCCCTTCCGGTAATGCCTCTTTTGTTACAGACTTCATCACTCGCCTAACGTTTGGAGGCCTTCATCTTATAGGGCACCTTAACGCGGTGGATTCACTCTTCAGGGACTGGAAGACATCTGCGTCCACAGTTACTGCGCTTGCAGTCGTCAATCCTAATCAACGACCCAGTCAGGCGACGGTTAATTTGAGACGCGACTTCTCATTTTGCCTATATTCCCCGTCCTCTCCTCCTCCCAATCACTCTAGCATGCTGTTAATTTAGCTCGATCTTCCGAGGCATTGAAAAAATTAATATCGTTATGCGTCGACGGTAATTTCATGAACCTAAGTTCATTAGATAAAGGGAAGGTCACGCATAAAAATGTACATAATATTCTCGCGACACACTCTGTATTTTCCCTTCTTCAAAATAGAGGGAAACTCGAATCGCTGGCTTTTTGTTATAGCGGCATTCGTTAAGCATATTACGTCAGAGGGTGGGAAGCTCTGAAAGGCGATATAACTTTGTTTTCATGGAAACCCTTTCGTCTCTCTCTCTCTTTCTCTCTGTCTCCCGTCGACCCATTCGCCTCTCCTCTTCTATCTTAACGCTCCATGCCTACCCTAATGAAATTCTTGCGAACCTCATTCTCTGCCTTCTTCTTCACCTTTCTCATCCCCTCTCGTCTCTTCCTTCCTCAACCAGAATCTTATCACCTGTCTGCATATTTTCTACTTAAGGGCGCGTTTCGCAACACTGCGGTATAGTCTGAACGTTTCTACGCGTCCTTAATGTCCTTCGGTTTATGCCCTTATATCCTTTACAGCCAGGCCTGGACAAATGTGGTCAAAATCTAGGGGTTACTTCCAATGCCCATGGGCTAGGATAGATTTCTAAGTGATTCCAATCAAAATCAGTGTTGTTAAATCTGTATAAATTACATATGAGCCATACTTGCTATGTATAGTGGGTTAAATTGCAAATCTAGGTGGACAATCGTATAAGTGACATAAAATTGCTTCTAGTTACTTTCTTTTTAACTCTAATTAATTTTTGGTGCTCAAAATTATATAATATTTACCATAGTAAAGATATTTATAGAGAATGGTCATGTTTATAACATTACATACGCCTTAAGAAACAGAGCTTATTTTTCATTTTTCTAAATAAATGCAGCATTACATAATTTTTTCTACTGCTTAAATCTGTAACAGACTATCAAAATACCATAATACCTAATAATGTACCATAATTAAATAACTTACTAAAACTATATTTTCATGAGCACTTAACTAAAAATTCAACTATAAGTTTCAGATTCAGAGTTCGAAATCTTCTGTTTGAGACGAGTTTGATGCTAGTGGATTTAACAGTAAATCCAACACTTTTACATTTAAACTTCTAGTTTGTCATTGGAGGAATTTTCTAAAACTAGATATTATAGTATTAGAAGAAATCAATAAAATGTGTAATAAATCCTCTAAGGTATTTGTTCTTAAACATTTTCGCGAGTGCCCCTCTGTGTCTTTTGCAGTCCCTATTTCGCGCTTCTTGTATGTCTTCAGATAACTTTCCTATAGGCAATATGACTGATTTTATTACTTCCGAACCATGGATCAGTATTTTATGAATGCTAGCCAGCATATAATACCACGAATAATACTGGACGTGTAATTTCGCAGTTTCCGTGGCATAACGATCAAATGTTTCCGTGTTTATATCATACCCACTCGACATTTCCTGTAAAATTATTCCAAAACGCATTATCAGTTCTTCATTAACACCTGTAATGGAAGACGCAAGACGGCTGCTGAAAAAAACGACGAGCAGTGTTCCCATCGTTTGTTGTACCACTTCCAGGTTTAGGAATGTCAACTTATAAATGATCAATCAACTTATAAATGGAACTAAAAAAATGCTGGAAATAATAGGGTTTTTGCAGGTCTCTTCAAACATTACACACATTGATTATTTTATTTATAAATATTGGGGCATAATCAATGCAATACAAATGAAAAATAAACAAGTCAATACATGATTATTTACTTAAATAAAAAAGAACATACCTTCATTTATAACCTCCATTATACAGAACAAAATCAATTATACAGAACTCGTAAACTCAAGAGAGAGTACGAGTCACTGACACTGAATCTCGTTTCGCCGAACCTCAAGTATGACTTCTAGAAATTGAATAGGTGTCTGAAATAATTGAATAACGCATGAGGTGGCTGTTTTGTGGTACCTGAATTTCATTATTTAGTGATCAATAGGAATCAATTTATAAATGGAACTAAATAAAATGGCGGGGTCTAATAGAGATTTTTTGCAGACCTCTTCAAACATTACATACAGAGATTTTTTACATATAGTTTTTGTGTGGCATAATCTACGCAGTAAATATGAAAAATAAATGAGTAAACACGTGATTATTTAGGTAAAGAACGAATAACATACCTTAATTTGTAGCCCCCAATATACAGAACACAACCAGTTTGCACAGAACTCATAAAACCGTGATGTCGAGAGAGAGAACGAAGCACTTAATGCGGTCTCTTGTGCCAAGTTTGCGACGCTGCCATTTCTATATAAAGTTGCCAAACTGATTTGCTGTTATGGATTGTGATGCTACATATATTCAAGTTTACATTGTGATAGAAAGAAACATCTTTTCTGACATTAGCTAAATGACATTCTGTCCACCTAGATTCCAACTTATTACCCACTGTGCGATGTAAGGGTAAAAAAATCGATTTTTTGTTGTTTTTCATCTATTCAAATAGCCCAATTATTTCTCTTTGTTTTAATGAAAACCGCATTCATATAACGTCAAAATTGAAAATGCTACAACGATTTTTCTTAAGCCGTGCGCTTCTCCCTCGGCTTTCACTGCAGGTCGAATGTTTGCCGCTGACCTTGGGAGATGCATAGGGTGCTATGAAAAGCTGAGGTGGGGGAAGGTGCAATATACTATTGTAATCAAGAGAAGTGATAGATTTTTCGTTTGAGAGCCTCGCGTTTTGTTTTACGAGGTTTTCTCCACGATGGATATACCGGAAAAGTTCAAATCTTGTTCCGGTAAGCTTCCTAAAAAGAGAAGGTTTCATGGAAACCAATATCTAAAGGCATATCGCTCTAAATGAGAGGAAGAGCCACCGAGGAAGAAGAGTTCATCTACATCTACATATTACCCTGCAAGTCACCTTGACGGTGGATGGCAGGGGGTCCCGCGCACCAAGTTCCTAACTAATTATTATACACCGTTTTCTATTGTGGTCACGTATTGTCCTAGGGAAAAATGACTCCTTATTCCTCTCTGTCCTACTATATATTTCGCAAATCTTGTCCTCATTATCTCTCCGTCCGATATACGTTGGCTGTCGAATAATATCCTTCATTTCATTTACGAATGTCTCCGACCTATATTTATCTAGAAGTTTAAGTCTCGCCTGTATTCTACGATCTTTCAACGAGGGCCAACTCAACTCTTCAATGAGTAACGTAACGCTCTGTTTTTTATCGTAATTTTTTTCACGAATCTAGCTGCTCGCCGCTGTATTTTTTCTAAATCCTTTATGAGTCCCCTCTGATATGGATCCCAAACCGCTGCTGCGTATTCCATTTGTGGTCTAACCAAGGATAAATAACAGGATTCTCTCACCTTTTTCGTGCTTTTTCTGACTATCCTACGCACAAAAGCCAACTTGGAAAACTTCTTATTTGGTCGGACGCTAAGCTTACCACGTCAGCGGGTTCCTCGACGGAGGAGGCAGTTTCGTGGAGTGGCTACAGACTTGTAGATATGGATATTTTATTTGAATTTTTGAAAAACTTTTGCGGTTGCAAAATGTGTGGTGGGGAATTAGAATTTAATGAGAAGAGTGTAGGTGAATTTTGGAGTAAACTTACAGGTTTATGTGCGAACTGCGGTAAAAGTGGGGAGTACTACAGCAATGAAATGATCGGTGATTTCAATAATATCGCAGAAGTAAACACAAGATCAATTTATACAATGAGATCTTAAGGTTTGGGTCATGCTGGCCTCAGGTTGTTTACTTATTGAAAAATCCTGCGAGCAATGGGAACATGCAATTATTGCAGAGCATTCATCGATCAGCCATAACTCTTACAATTTTAATAGAAATTAAGAAAATAACAGCTTATATAGAAGAATAATGTAAGTATAATTTATTGGTATGAACATAATTTGCATAAAATTTTGGGATTATTTTCTACAATTATTCTAAAACAGTGAAAAATTAGCACCGTAGAGCTGGGGTTGCCCCTTTAAGAAACTCTGCCGGTTTGATAAATATAACAGAGAGATATAGTCGCCACTGGGAAATATTTAGTCGCCAACGGCAAACGGGCGCCTGGGTTTGTCCAGGCCTTCTTTTATAGTTGTTCATTTTTGACTGATTGTTTGTCGGCTAAACCTTCTCTCCTTTTGCTGTATTTAGCTCTGCCGTCTCTTACTCTGTGGTTTTTTTCTTTTTCTGTCTTCAGCGCGTCCAAATGCATGTAATAGCATTGCTCTAATTGAACCGCTTCCAGTGAAAATGTTTTACCAAAATCTTCCGATATAGATGCTCTAAAGCCTGAAGCTTTTGCGCCTTGACTCTTAACATAATAAAAATCTAAAAGGCGTAGTTTTAAATACAGTTGGGTTATCTGATAGCCACCTCTCGCTAATATTCTCTCTCTTCACTTGTCTTCTCTTCATTTTGTCCGTCTCTCTCTCCGTTCTCATGTCTCTTTATGTGATTCTCGTTTGTTTCTCTTCCTTTATTCTCAACTTCATTTCTTCTTTTTGTCCTGTTTGCCATTTATTCCTAATAACCTCTCTGCTACTCTCTCTGTCATCTTAAGAGTTCCCTCTTGCCTTCCTTGCTATCCCATCCCTTCCCTCAGAATTGTATCTTGTCTCTCCCTACCTCACTGTCTCTCTTCTTCCCTCTATCTCCCTCCCTCCCTCCCTCTATCTCCCTACCTCTATCTCCCTCCCTCTCTCTATCTCCCTCCCTCCCTTCCTCCTCCTATCTCCCTCCCTTCTCCCTCCTTCCGCTATCTCCCTCCCTTCATTCTTCTATCTCCCTCCTTTCCTCTATCTCCCTCCCTTCCTCCCTCTCTCTCCCTCCCTTCCTCCCTCTCTCTCCCTTCCTCCCTCTCCCTCCCTCTTCCTCCCTCTCCCTCCCTCTTCCTCCCTCTCACTCCCTTCCTCCCTCTCCCTCCCTTCCTCCCTCTCCCTCCCTCTTCCTCCCTCTCCCTCCCTTCCTCCCTCTCCCTCCCTCTCCCTCCCTCTTCCTCCCTCTCCCTCCCTTCCTCCCTCTCCCTCCCTTCTTTCCTCTCTCTCCCATCCTCCCTCTGTTTCCCTTCATTCCTCTCTCTCCCATCCTCCCTCTGTTTCCCTTCATTCCTCTCCCTCCCTCTTCCTCCCTCTCCCTCCCTTCCTCCCTCTCCCTCCCTCTCCCTCCCTCTCCCTCCCTCTCCCTCCCTCTCCCTCCCTCTCCCTCCCTCTTCCTCCCTCTCCCTCCCTTCCTCCCTCTCCCTCCCTTCTTTCCTCTCTCTCCCATCCTCCCTCTGTTTCCCTTCATTCCTCTCTCTCCCATCCTCCCTCTGTTTCCCTTCATTCCTCTCTCTCTCTCTTCCTCCCTCTCCCTCCCTTCCTCTCTCTGCCTCCTTTCCCCTCTCTGCCCCTCTTCCTCATCTTTCCGATTCAATTTTTTTTACCCTTTCCTTATCGAGAGAAAATGAATAAATTTAACGGGCTTATTTTTTGCGTCCCTCCGAATACGTTCCTCGAGAAAATGCGTTTTCGCTTCGCGGCCACTTCGGAAGTTCGTATTCGCTCCTTCCATCTTTTCCCTCGACTTTTTTCCGAGCGTAATGGAGCTATCCCGCCTTTCCTCCCGCACCCGATCGCTCGATTATTTCGCTTCTTAATGGCGCAATGTTGAAACGAGCGTATGGTGTAACTTTCTGAATAGGAACGGTGCCTCGTAATACCATGAATTTCGGTAATGAATTTTCCTGAGCAATTTTTGTTACTTAATTAACCAATTCTTCCGTTTTGTCACTTGGAAACGGAAAAATTGCTGAATATTGTTATTTCAACAGGCTCTTTGTGTTAAATTTCCATTTGGGCTTTTTATGAACTATTTGTTTTCTTTTCATATTTTTACTGCGGATGTTTAAATGAAAACAAACTAATCACTTGCCTGAAAGTACATCTTATTGGAATGTAGAATCATCGATGTTAATAGATACCGTACCATCGGTTAAATTGTTTGTCCTCTTTTAAACAATTTTATTACAATTGAAATAATTTATAAAATTGGAACATATAATACGACAAACTATGTAACAATTCCACTATATATTATTAATATACTGGAATTGTTATATATTTTGTTGTATTACTTGTTCCTAATCATGAAATTTATCGTCATTAAGGCTTCCAAAGTGGATTAATTTTTATAGATTTCAATGACAATTCTAATTCCGTGCCGACAGAAGCTGGTGATCGATTCATTAGTCACACATTCAAGACGATTTAAGATTTAAAAACTGAAATATCTGCAAATAATAAAAGTATCTTCTCTATCTTGACTGTTTTGCTTATATTCAGATCTAATTGCATAGACCATTTAAGAAACGACGTTTTATTTTCTTGAATGCATTGAAGTTTCTGACAAATTGACGGCTAAATTACATAAAAGAGTTTCAGTCTAATTCATATTTACATCGATGTGTCTCGCGCTGCTCTTAATAGTAACAGCGCGCGTTCCAGGATTGTTTTCGTCCATACTTAGCGTTGGCGTAGGAAACAAAGCAGACGCAATCAAAATGCCTCTCGCTGCCTCCGCGCCATTCTCCGCGCGGTGGGGAAATGTGAAATCACTCAAATATGGAGGGAAGAAGAATACCAACGCAAAAAACATCGCCGGAAAAGTTTCAGAGCGCGCTGTGGTGCATTTAAAAAATTGACGCCATATTTAAACCAACACCGAAAGCAAAAAAAAAAGTTTCGGTCCTTTTTCTTTCGCCCGTTGAATGCGCCGCGCGAGGCAAAAAATACAGCGACCACTCGGCAGTCGGGCGAAAAACAAAAGTGAGTGCAAAAAATGTGCGAAGATCGTGGAAGTGTATGCAAGCATGCTCGCAACCCCACCCCTCGCGAATTCCTTCCCTCCCCTCTTGAATATTGCAACTTCTAACTCTCCTACCTCCTCTTTACCCCCATACTCCCTCTTTACTCCCATACTCCCTCTTTACCCTCTCTATACCTCCTCTATTACCCTTTTTGTACCCTCTTTACCCTCATACTAATCCACGCTCCACCCTTCCCCAAAAGGGATATGTCACACATATTTCCCACCGCAGCGGCAGCTTGGACAAATGAAGGGCGCGCAGCGTGAGAGAACGCGTGTTCGCACGCACATGGGGATGCGGGGGGTATTTCCTCCTCCCCCCCCCCCAACCACCATTTTCCCCCCAACTCCCATCCCAAAAATATTCCGTCCACACCTTTTGGAAAAGTAGTTAGGAAATCAACAGGCTCGCCTCGAATGCGAACGAGGCTTTCAAATCGATACCCTGTGAAAAAAATGAACGTTATTTTATTTTTAATGCGGCAACCCTTCCCTCATCGGACGGCTGCAATCATTTGTTTTTTCTTTTGTTTCGTTCCTCATTTAATTTTGTTTTTTTTTATCCGTCCCTCGAGAGCCGGCCTGTTCCATTGACTGCCATAACATTCCTTTCGGAAACATTTGTTTCTGGCGAGCTCCATTTACTTCACAAAAGCCAGTGCAGAGAGAGAGTGAGCGATTCAGTCCTCGGGAGACAAGAGGTTTTATTGTATGCCAGTGAGTGAGTGCGTGTGTGTGTACAGCCAGAAGCGCTTCTTGCGTGGGTGGTGCGTGAGTGGTGCCTTTTCATAACCGAAATATCGCGTTCGATGGGCGCAACGCGCACTCTCTCCTTCTCATAAACACACGCACACACACACATAAGCGCAGAAACGACACATACACATACGCACAGAAATCCGCACATACGCACGCACACACACACACACACATGCTACCACAAATACCACCGCATACGAACATTAACTATATATGAAGTGCAGAAAATGGATTCACGTTTCATTTTATTCCTTAGGATCTGACTCGAGTGGGTTTCATTAATTTAATCCTTTGTTTTCCATTGTTTGGTCTTAGGATAGGGTGGCAGAGCGTAAAAGGGACTTTACTCTTGTTTTATCTTTCGTAAAATGCCCATCCGACCTTTCACCGCCGGAAATATTTGAAACGGAATTTAAGACTTCACTTTCGACTCATAGCCCCCGAAATACTTTACCGAGTTCCGTTAATGTGTGTGATCGATGGTCAAGGTAAACCTTACAGCTTTGCATGACTGGATAAAAATAGAGACGCATTTGAGCTAAAATCAGCTATTTTCACCGATAATTCTATAAATGGAGACAAAGATCGACAGTTTGCCTCCGAGTACCTACGGCTATTTTGCAACTTCAATACAGTTCAGGGAACCGCTTTATGGCTACAAGAGTTGCGTAATTCGTTCACTCAGCGTCATTATGTTTACACGGTTTTAGTAGTCGTAGACCGATTGCATTTAAAATGTTTTATTTGAAGGTTTAAATTTTAAAATTTTTAGAGTTTTTAACTGTAACTTTCTAGAAATACATTCAAAGATTAGATTTCGTTAGTAAAACTATATATTTTCTTTAATTAATGCATTTACATTGTCGTTTTCCTCATTCACTTGATGAAAATTAATTAAACTTAATTTTTCATATTTTCAGAATTTCTCTTAAATCTGTTATTGGTGCCTATCATATTTTAAAATTTTAAATGATATCGTTCATTATTTATGCAACTTTATCTTCTTTTGGGAGCCGTGGTTGAATTATAGAATAAAGCGTGGAAATTTCACCTGTATGATGGATATTTTGGCATATCTCACAGTCAGTCGAGGCAAGTACTCGTTCCAATTTTATCATTCTAAGACTAATCAACAAAATATCTCTTACTAAGATTTTCACGCGGAGAGAGAGAGAGAGAGAGAAAGAAAGAAGGGGAGATGAAATGTGTAGTATCTCATATGCACATCTGGCATATCTCACAGTTCTGTCTTGTCAGCAAGCAGTCTTTCAACGATTATTCACGATCGTGGGTGGTGCCTTTTGTCCCATCAGCCTTTTCTTTAGGAAGCTGGAGGTCACTCAACCCTTTTTAATATTGCGGGCGTAGGAAAAAATAATCGTCGTCTGTTTTAGAATCGTCCCTCTTGCCGAAAGGTTCATTCCTAGAGGTACTGGGATGTCCTTACACGGCCACAGATATCTATCCTAAAGAGGGTCCTTTCCATGACGAGACGATCGAGCGCAATCCCTCCCCTTTCTCCCTTCTCTCTCTCTCTCTCTCCTAATATTTTCCTTTCTCTTTTCGTTTAAGTTTCTCTCTCTCTCGACATCATCGCAATATTTGGGAGTATCAACTTTCTCTAATCTCGCAATTGCTTCGCCCATCTTCTTACATCCCTGTTGGCTAAAAAAGGTTGACCATTCTCATATCCCAACCGCATTCCTTAGGCAGACGAATTTAAATCGCCCGTGAGGGAGAACGGATGGAATTTCCTCTTGATTCGCATCGGCGTTTATATTTTTTCAAGCAGACGTTTTTGGCGCCGTGTAATGAACGAACGTTGGTCAAAGCGCATCCATAAAAATTTTAACCGCAATGCTTCCGTTCATTTTTTGGTGCTACCCGCTCGTTCCAACGCGGTCCGTATCAAAAGTTTCATTAAAATGCAATTAAAACGTCGGGTTTTCATTTTCTCTTCCTGATAACTCTTCCTCGTCCGTTGAGATTCGTAACGAGCGATTTTTTTAAATTATAGGGCAAATAGCCTAGAAAGTTTGCAAAATTTTCCTCTTGTATCGAATTTGATATTCATGACGCATAAATATGTTAATTTCATTATATATCCTCCGCACTCGACTTTATTAAAACTGAGGTGGTTAAATGTGCGTTTTTTAATTTTATTTATATTTTTAATCGTTCGATAAATTCGTTTGTTTATCGATTCTAACTCCACCTATTTGGAAATTTTTGCATTAAAATGTTCCTTCTCCTACGCTATTACCGTTTGTCAAACGTCGTCCTTATTATAAAAATATTTTCGTATCAACTGAACGGCGGAATCGCAAAAAGTTTTGGGACAGCAGAATTTTTGTCTTTAGCGGCCTAATTATTTTTAACGCGGGCAAAATTAGCATTCCATTAAGGGCGCCGCAAAAACTGTTTTTTTAAGAACCCCAGCAAAAATTCGTCGATTTTTTGCCTCGTATCAATAAAAAAATCACTCCGAACATTAATCACCCGGGTCGAAAGGCGATCTCAGCTCCTTTTTCTCTTCGTTTATCCGGACCGATAAATCCCGTTCGCGAGATAACAATCGGCGGATTAGCTACGTAACGCCCTTTTAAGCGCGCCTAGCCGGTCCGTTTATCACGTCCTTCGGCACGAGGGGGACGGTGCTCCCCGTTTTTAATTAATTTCACGTCATAACGAGCCGACCCTTGACTAATTATCGCGTGGCTGGAGATGCAGGAAAGGTTTCGAAATCGGTTCGTCTCGCGCCGTTAGATGCCGGTTAATGCCCGTGGTGCCGAAAACGTCTACTGTGCTATACCTATCGCTACACGTCCGCAGGAAAACAAGTGAAGGAAGAATTGCGGAGCAAATTACATGAGACGACGCTTTTTTCTTTTTTCACAAAAACCCTCGTAAACAATGTATTATCGTGTCCTGCCAAAAAGCAACGAAAATATTAAGAATGAAAAATTCGTTATTATAACAGTGAACGCCCGTGAAATCGTACGCCTGTACTTCAATTTTGAAATCCGATGCGCTATTCATTACGACAAAGTTTCATCCAGAGATCCTGCAAAAATAATGTTTTCTTTCTAGAATGAATTATTTTCGAGTAGCTAAGTACGGATGTAGAACCCGATTACTCCCCCGCAGCTGATCCTAGATCCATCAAATGTTTACCATGTATAGCTCTCATACAGACTGATCTATCCTAAAACAGACACTGAATACATCCACGATTATTTTTAGGAAAAGGCGTTAAAAAGTAGCATTATGCTCGTTTTTTTCGGATGTAGTCTTGTTTAATTCACCTTCTGTACGGTGGTGCGCTATCCGTTCGCCGACGTGGGTGGCCATCGCACGAACCTCTTCCCTCTTAACTTCATTCATATCCTCTTCGTCTTTTTAAGGTTTAAGATATCTCTTCCCTTACTTCCCCTTCCTTCCTTTTATTCTTCTTCTTCCGCCAGCAGCGCTCATTTGACGGCGGGTTCTCATTCCCCATAAGGGAAGCGACATTGGAGAGGTCCCCAGATCAAAAGTGCTGATATGAAAGCACGTGGATGGATGGGGAGGATGAATTCGGCAAGGCAAAGGGGTCGATGGCTCTTTTAGACGGAATGGTGGTAGGGGAACGGGAGGAAATGAGACTGGGAAGGGTGTCTGATTCTCAAAAAGATGTCTCTTCATTGCCCGATGATGTGGGCTAATCTCTTTGATGGATAGTGTAGTTATCATGGACAATTTTTCTAACTTTACGCAAATTGTTATTTAGGTTGCATACATTGCAGGATTCAGTATTTTTAGTATAGGGGAAAGTAGGTATTGTTTCCAAGAAAAAATCGACTTCGAGATTTCATCAGAAATACGCGTTTTGAGGTCCCCTGAACACGTTTTGACCATTTTCTCGATGATGTGTGTGTGTACTCGTGCGGGTGCGTGCGTGTGTGTGTGTGTATGTGATATATTTTTTGTGGGTGCTCTAACTCAAACACTATTAATTAGGTCAACGCGAAATTTTATATTTAACATTTTTATAAAAGTTACAAGAATGGATTAGTTTTTGGTAAAAATCGGTCATTCTGAAGTGGGTGTTTACTCTTGTCATTAATCCTTTATTTTGAAATATTTGCTTTAATATTTGATAAATGTAAAAATGTATTGGAATAAAAGTTGTAGGAAATTTAATTTTGTACAGCCTTTGTTTGAAATATTTTCTCATATAATGCATTGCTTAGAGATATCTTATATTCATAGCTGCCACTACCACGCCCTCTACCGACGAATATTATTAACAATTGTCGCTTAGTTACGTCTTAGTAACTCTCCCTTTTCTTTTCTTATTCTTAATTGATGGAGCTTTGTGGCTATCAGAAGGCTATGGTTTGAGTTTATTTCTATTCTTTGTAGTCTAAAATTTTCTCAGTTTCTTAAAATATTTATTATTATGTAACCTATTTGGAATTTTTAGAAATATTACAGATATGGAGAAAGTCATGTGGTGGCCACATCAGATATTTTACATTTAATATGTCCTTTTATTATGTGAATTAGTTTCCTGAATTAAGGAGTAATATTCAGTAATGTTTCTCGTTTGAATTTCAAGTGTTAAAGTTATATAAGACAGCCAATTTTTACCATATATATCGTGAAGTCCGCCAATGGGTTTTAAGAGAACCTAGCCAACATTTAAATGAATTATTCAAGAACATATTTATGCTCCACCAGCTCTATTTGTCACATGATTGCAAGTAACACCATTACTCCTTTCCAATACCTCCTGTGGTGTACGTCAAACTAACTTACTAATAATTTCTTTCGAGTTTTCAAATCACAAAGGAGTCAATCTTGATCACTAAAAGTAAATGACTATTAATCGGAAACTATGAAGTTGAGGAATAAATGTTTTCCTTTTTCTAAGTACTTTAATAACCAAATAAAATAAGCAATATTAAGCGAGCGTAAATAAATACAAGAGAAAATAATTATCCTGTAGCCAATATCGCACATCTAGATCACCTAATTTGGCGATTATGGAAAGTGTCTCCTTTTCAAACCTCTGTCTTTCCCCGACAAAGATATCCTTGGTTTTTTACTTTGTCCAAACATAGTATAGGGGAAAGTATTTTTATGAAAAAATCGACTTCGAGATTTCAATGGAAATACACGTTTTGAGGTCCCCTGAACACGTTTTGACCATTTTCTCGATGATGTCTGTGCGTGTGTGTACGTGTGCGTGCGTGCATGTGCGCGCGCGCGCGCGTGTGTGTATGTGTTTGTGTATGTGATAGCTTTTTTGTGGGTGCTCTAAATCAGAAACTATTATCAGGTCAACGCGAAATTTTAAATTAAACAATTGATATAAAAGTCACAAGAACTAATTAGTTTTTGGTAAAAATTGGTCAGCCGGAAGTGGGTGTTTACTCTTGTCACTAATCCTTTATTTTGATATATTTGCTTTAATATTTGATAAATTAAAAAAATTTTCTAAAGCCTTTGTATGAAATATTTTTCCAAATAATGTATTGTTTAAGAGATATCTTATATTTTTAGCTACCACCTCCACGCCACCTACCGACTTTTGTTAACAATTGACGATTAGTTGCGTCTTAGTAACGGCCCTTTTTCTTTTCTTAATTGTTGGAGCTTTGTGGCTATATCCAATATCAGAAGGCTATGGTTTGAGTTTATTTCTGTTCTTTGTAAAGTCTAAAATTTTCTCGCAGTTTCTTAAAATAATTATTATTATGTAACATATTTGATATTTTTAGAAATATTACAGATATGGAGAAAAGTAATTTGGTGGCCACATCTTTCATCTCGGGCTATCGGCAATTATGTTGATTTGCAGGGACAGATACTGATATCCCAAGTCTCTTCTGCAATGTCCCCGACTGCATATCTGCCTCTCTCGTGCCTCCACCGCAAACAGAGGGTGGGGAGAGGAAGGGGGAGAGGAAGGGGGGAGAGGAAGGGGGAGGGGTGAGGAAAGGAGAGGGTAGAGGAAGGGAGAGGGGAGAGGAAGGGAGAGGGGAGAGGACGGGAGAGGGGAGAGGAAGGGGGATGGGAGAGGAAGGGGGATGGGAGAGGAAGGAGGATGGGAGAGGAAGGAGGATGGGAGAGGATGGGGAGGGAAGTGGAAAGTGGGGAGAGGAATGGGGAGGGGAGAGGAAGGGAGAGGGAAGAGGAAGGGGGAGAGAAGAAAAAGGGGGCAGGGGGAGGGGAGAGGAAGGGCGATGGGAGAGGAAGGGGGATGGGAGAGGATGGGGGAGGGGAGTGGAAAGGGGGAGAGAAGTGGGAGGGGAGATGAAGGGGGAGGGGAGATGAAGGGGGAGGGTGGAGGGATGGGGAGAGGAATGGAGAGGGGCGAGGAAGGGGGAGGAGAGAGGGGAGGAAGGGAGAATCTGGGGAGACAGGGTCGCAGGAGCCGCCGCCGCATTGAGGCAGGTGCGCACATTCGCGTGTGCACGCGATGAGCACCGAAACCGGTTCGCTCGGCTGCGTGGAGCGATAAAAATGGAATCTTTGAGACTCGCTGCTCTTTAAGGGACGCCATTCGGTGATTCCTCGTTCGGTGGTTCGCCGCGAGGACGTCGAACTTTCGATGCGTTTCTCGAAAGTTGAAGCGACTTTGAACTTAAGGATTCCGAGACATTGGCGACCCGTTGCTTCGCGTCTCCTTGCTCGGGCGACCCAGTTTCTAAGTTCTAATTGGATGCAAGTCTAAGCATTGGTTGTTTTTTATATATATTTGTCGTGAGAGCTAGTCAAAATATTAATTATTACTTTCTTAGGAATGCAAAAATGTTTTTTTTTTCAAATTTTTTAAATAAAACATTGAATTTTATCTCTTTTAAGCCCCGAGAATTCTATTTTCCTACGGGAAATAACGCAAAAATGATGTATATTTGCTGATAACGCAAATAAATTCTAAATTTTCGAAATATATGCATATATATATATATGAACAATATTTACTAACAATGAGCAAAGTATCTTCAGAATATTTCATCTCCAATGAAATATGTGCATTCAGCTAAATTTTAAAGACTAACGATAAAATATAAACAAATAAACATTTGAACGTCTCCCATAGGTATTTCATGAATGGCACTTGGATTTTCGATCAATGAATTTCTATAATTTGTATTCAAATTGAAATTCTAAGTGTTTTATTTTCATTAATGGCTTGTGTTTGCAAGGAAGTCAAATGTATCAAAAATATAAAACTTGTAGATTAAAGATTAAGATTTACCATTTATGTACTCGAGAAATGTATCACTTCCTCTCTTTTAATCTTAAGAAGTACATGTTGGCGGGAGGATTTTTAAGCGCCGGAGAAAGCGACGGGAGAAATTAAAGAAACAAATTGCATCACGAAAACAAAATCCAGAGCACTTTGTTTAGCCAGGCCTTGAAAACAAAAGCATTCACTCGCTGCTGAGGACTCTTCCCTATAATAGTTGCCTCGGCAACGACAACACGCGGCATTTTTACGCGTGATGGGGTTTTATTTTGGCGCGAAAGTGGCCCCAACACTCCGCCGTAACTTCGCAACCCACTTCTCCTTCGAAAACCCTTCTTCGAGTGCTCTTGTACCAGTTTCTTTTTTTTTCTGCGACGACTGCAATATCGCGAAACGCCCTCTTCCCCCTCCCCCATGTGACGCACGACACACAAGAGAACCTCCCCTCCCCCGCCACTGCTGCCTCCTGCAGACCACTCGTCACACGCTCTCAGCGGAGTAAGCGGGAAGGGAACGAGTTAGTGGCCGAATTAGGTCCATATTGTCGGGGAGAGAGGTGAAAGCGCATTCCACCGTGCGCCTCTCTCTCCTCCCCCTCCATATACACGCTCCCTAATTGTCGCTCCGCTAATGCACGCTATTTGTCCCTCTTGTCTTGTCTGTGCGCAGTGGCGCCTCTCCCGCAGCGTGCGGGAGATGGAGGAAACTTATGCGGCGTTTCCCCTGTAAAGCGGAAGCGGGGGGGAGGGAGAGAAAAGGTTTTGCATTGTCTTTACGAGTGGAAAGGGGTGGATGGAAGGGGAGGGAAAGATCCCCCTCCCCCTTATTCTCTCGCTTTGCGGCTGCCGGTGGTATTGCATTTAGTTTTGGTTTGGCATTGTCTGCAGAAGTGTGTGTGTTGGTGAACGAAGCCAAACAGTTTTCTGTCTGGGTTCGATGTTTTTTGCACCTCGAACGCTTAATGGAGTGCCTCTCCGCATTAACCATTCAAGAGATTGTTTTTAGCGGTTTAATTGAGGTTTGATCCTCTCTCTCTCTCGCTCCCTCCTTTCTCCTTCATTTCTCTTTTTCGCTCTCTCCTTTCTCCTTCATTTCTCTCTTTCGCTCCCTCCTTTCTCTTTCATTTCTCTCTTTCGCTCCCTCCTTTCTCTTTCATTTATCGCTTTCTTTCATTCTTTTCAAATAAATAGTGTCCTACGAGAAAATTACTTCCTCTTCGAGAGGCCGAAAAGGAAAATGCGTTTCGTCGGTGCCATTGTGTTCGTTTTGCCGTCGCGGTCCCGTCCCTCCGGATTGGTGTATTTTTTCGAGTCTTTTAATTAATGGGCTTGCGTTGTAATGGCATTAGAGCAACTATGGAGGGAAAATTCTGGAGGGTAGCCTCTGTCCCGGAGAATGTGAAGGCGGGGAAATGGAGGAGTTCATTATTTCCTTAATTGTTGTGACTTTTGCGGCGGCGTTGGCAAAATACTACGGAGCTGCTGTAATTCTGTCTAGCAACTCTATCAGTTTGAATGAATTTCTTTCCCTCGGTTTATATATATCGCATATGCTTTTTTGCTGGAGTTTCTACATCATGAATTTTTTTCTGTCTATAATGTTTTTGATTATGGGTGCTCTGTTGTGTTTTCAACTCATTGGAAAAATCATTCATTGAAAGGAGTTACTTGTTAAGCATTCCTGGAGCGTATTTTCATGCTACATTTGCTCCTTACGCTTTTGAAAAAATTTCTACTAGATGAGTGTGGATCATTAACTAATATTATAGTCCTATATGTCAAGTATCACCCGTTTATTTGATTAAATATGTCTTGTTTAAGAGATCGAATTAAAGAAATTTGACTATTTTATGATAATAAAAACTTCGTCCTTGTTGGAGTTATTCGTTATCAAAATTCTATCTCTCCAAATAGAAATGGTGTTGAGTAATATAATCTGAAGAAGTAGATTTTAAACACATTTAAGGTGCGGACTATTTTTCATGGTCAATTTTCATACATTTAATACTCATGCTTTGCACTTTCCAGGGTCCGTTTGGGTGAGGGACACAAGGAAGTACGATGAAGTCGAGGCCTTCCGACCAATACGCGTCCTGCCCGCAGCTGGAGAAGGGCACCGAAGTCAAGGCCCCACCGACTGAGTCAGAACTCGCTCTCAGACACTTCACCACGAAGTACGACTCGTACAGAGGCCTCCTGCAGGCCTCCCGGAGGCGCCTCTCCGACGGCGGTCCGGAGGATTCTCCCGGAGGGACCACGCAGGACTCAGCGGCCGAAGACAGCGCCGCGGAAGACGCGGCGGCTTCCGGGAGGGTGTCAGAACAGGAGCGCCTCCAAATCGAGTCGTTCTTCCGCGGACTGAAGACAAACGTTTTCGTTTGCCGTTCCCTGGCCAACCTCTATGTGGGCAGGAGGGCTTCGGCCATCCAGAACGGATCGGCGGGGTCTGACGGGCCGGACGAGTGGGATCTTCACTACACGGGGATACCGGTCGTCATCCTAGACGTCGGCGAGACGAGGTCCAGGAGCAAGAGACGCATCACCATGCTCCTGGCCGAGAGGGGATCGTGCTTCGCCCTCTGGCAGGACACGATAGATCATCTGACGGCTTACACGGGGGCGGGAAAGGCTTTCCACACCATGCACCTGTCCGCAGACCACAGGAGGCTCGCTGGGTTGAGCTTCGATTGCACGGAAGCGGCCGACGAACTGCTTGCCCACGTCGAATCCCTGACAGCCAAACCGGAGAACATAAGCCTGTCGGTACCCGGAGGCGGTTGGGGAAACGGCAACGGATCGGGAGGGGCAAGGAGACGAAAGCTGCTGCAGCGAAACAAGCGGGTGGAATTGCCGCCGAAATCTCAGATCTCCCAGCCGTGCTGCTTCCAGCACGTGAGCAGCGTGGACGCGGCGGATCGCAATAGGTACTTCTCCCTGCAGGCGCTGGTTCCGCCCGCTCCCGCAGGAGCGGGCGCGGCGCAACAGTCGCCCCACGCGGCGATGGTCGCTCCTCAGGCGCTCACCGCGGGTGGCGACATCTCGTGAGATTACCCGCAACTCGGTGGCGGCAAGGGCACCGGGAAAAGAGGTTGTCGACGGTGCGTGCTGTTTTGAAAAGTCCCCACCGATGTGCTTCGCGAAAAGAGAAAGAGCGATCCAAAATGTTTTTTTTTAAGAGAAAAACTGAGTCGTATTAAAAGACATGACGCGACAAAACATGGCAGCTCAAGTAAAATAAGTTGCACTGCTGAAGAGTGCCAACTCAACAGGAGGTTTTGATGAGGAGAGTGATATATATATCGAGGTACATTTTTTTACCGAAAAGTGATAATGAAACTAAACCGATGTTGTACATATACTTGGAGTGGTGATATATACGAAGGCCTTAAGGTGAATCAAAAACAGTGATCAGAAGAAGTGTGTTGCTATCAGTGTTGAATCGAGATGGTTGAAGAGATATATGGAGTTTATATTTTGGGGTTTCGAATGAATTCAAGTCTTTTAACAAAAGAGTGGCGGCGAACGGCGACATTGCTCGCGTCGATGAATAATACAAATTGACGCGCGGCGTTAATTTTCAATCATGCTTGAAAATTTTTGGACGCCATCTCTGTGGTTTTATTAATTATCGACCCGCGGTGTCGAGAATAGTAGTGACGGTGTATAATTCACACGTGAATGTATCAGCGTGTAACTTTCCAAATGTTTTCGTTCGCAAGTTAGGTGATCATTTTTTAAAACAGTTTTTTTGCGTTCATGAAAAATAATTCGTATTCACTTGATTTTTTTGTACTTTTTAATTTTACATTCGCGGCATACGTTCGTTTCGCTGTGATATATGCGTGGCTTTGTACTTGAGCGCATTTAATTTTAAAACCAAAACATTATATTCTTTTAGAATTGTCTGCCCATAAGAGTAACTAAATGGGTATTTTTTACACAGAGTTATGTAATGAATTTTTAACTGTCGACTTCCCCCCTTAATAACCCGAATTTATAATGCTATGAACCAGAATTATATGAAATTCCTTGCACAGTCTTTCTAAATACACTTTCATGTCAGCTTTTGAAAGTTTCATTTGCGAGTGACTGAGTGATTCGACCGTTTTTATCGTTTTCATTCCTATCGTGTGTGTAAATATTTACTGTGTATTCCCCACCGAATGTAATCGATAACAATATTTCTTACATATATTATGAAAATGTCTATGTATTATTATCGTTTAATGACTCTGGTAAATATATTTAAAAATTATTCTACCAATGTTAAACGGTGTCTTTCGATGTTTCTGGAACCAGTTTTAAAAAATAAATTAAGTGGATTCCCTTCCCAAATTTTAAGCGTGTTTTCCATATTTTATAAAACGAGAGTGTTAGTAAATATTTTGCTTTGTAAAGGTATTGTTGATGCAAATGTTTGCAGTTTGTTTACTCTTATTGTAAAGAGTATATGTTACATAAAAATTTTTCTTAATAAAATGATGCAAAACTTTATGTATACTGTACAATGTTACGTTATTATATCATATTTTGAAAGTCCTCCTTGACAGCTTTATCAACTCTTTTAGTCCTCTTTAGATCTATTATAAATTTTATCAACGTTTTAATTTCTATTCATCAAAAATTTTCTGTAAATTCCATTAGGAACTACACTGAATCGAGCCTGCTTATTGGCAGGAATAACTAAACGTTTTTCAATTTTCCCACAAAGTAATGGTTTCAAATAAATCCTGTGCATTCTATGTACACAGACACTTGCACATACATACATATATAAATCCACGTGGCTTTGCCCTGTCAGAGCGTACATAAAACTTTAATTCTTTTTCTCAAAAGATTCGAATCAAGTCACGAACTCGGGGACCCGGAAATCCGTACCAATCGTAGACCATATTTTATTTTTGTAGAAGGGAGGATATCCAAGTGGGCTTTTCTCGAGAACATTTAAAAACAGGAAAAAGGCAGATTTTTAAGCCTATACGATTCAAAGTCATGAGTGGAGTAATGTTACTGCAGTTAGCTTTGAGGGGATTTAAGCTATTATTTGTTTATATTTTCATCCTAGCAATATATATGTCCTCGAGTTTTATTTAGGCAGCTATTACTTAAATTAGAAAATTAAAATAGGATACAAATTTAAGTACCTATCTGTTTTCATAATTGGTTAATTTAATCAACTACGCAAATAGAATCAGTATATTTCTTTATTCTTATCACATTAATTTTTATTTATCGACGATATTTGTTGATCGTTAATTGTTGGAAATTTGTTAACTTTTACCCCATATACCTTGAATATAAACACGAATTTTTAAGAACGTTAACACATATCAGCATGTGAAATATCTTGTATTCTTGAGAATGCAAATGAACAGCTGTAGTCGACATAAGAGTTAAAATTTCGTCTCATTCTAAAGTCAACTCTTCGCGGTAAAATATTAGCCTCTCGGGTTTATCACTCGTCGAATGCTCCCTCCGCAGCACGCAATGTGGTGGTAGGTGGCGCAACAGTCGTTTTAAGTTTGTCATAACCGTTTGGTTACCCTTCGGGAGAGGACGATGGAGGAAAAGAGCTGCAACTCGCCGGAGGACTGAGAGAAGCGCATAACCGGAACGCACGCTCTGCAACAGCTGCTAGAGGTGAGTTTAAATTACTTGATCTTGAGCTTTGAAAGGCATATTTTTAAATGTCCGAAAACTCGCACAAGCAGCGTCACTTGAGTCTTTTTTCAAACTATTTGACCCTGGAACGGTTCGATGGAATTTTCTGCTTAATGCTAACTTTTTCTCGTTTCGTCAATTATGAACACGCAGACAATTTATACCATAGATATTCATAGTTCATCAATAATATGGAAGTGTATTTGTTAATAAGATCTAGTAGTTTATCTTTTGGATCAGATGTTCTTCGTAAATAATATAGGCCTATGCTCGGGGGTTACGTCCCAGCATACTGAATTAAGAGTCGAAAGAAAATTAACTTTCCAGGATCAATGTGTCTTCTCGATCTGTAGTTATTTGAGTAATTGCGAGAATTTATAGGAATGGGTAGGCCCGGAATATCTGGAAATTTCCGTTATTTGGGACAAGAAAAATTTGCTCGTGTTTTGCGGTTACTAGCATGTGATTGAAGCATTTTCCTCGGTATCCAGAAATATTTTTTCATAGCAGCATTGGCCAATTTATTAGCCAAGAGTTCTGAAAATACAATGATAATATTAGTTCCAGAATCAGTCGGACATATCTGACAGCGTTCATCGGAATATCAGCATAGTCTTTAGTAAACAATTCATTTTTCCATTATGGCGGGAAATGTAATATTCGGATCGATAATTTTTTTTAACTTTTAGGGTAAACTCTTCCTAATTCGCCTATTCAGATGAGTTCGGAGTTCGAAGCATTTCTTCAGAATTAGAAGGGTCTAAGTCGAAACCGAATTTTAAGCATGTGTAGAGGTGTGTGAGGTGGAAGGTTCGGAGACGTGCGAAGTTCACCGGACACAGAGTGTTGGCACCACCCGCAGCGAGGGTTGCTAGCCAGAAGGGCGTTTATACGCAAACATCGAGAAGGAGGTTAAAAAGGGGAGATGAATACTTGGGGCGGCTCGGAATGAATTCAGACCTTGGTTAGGAGAATTTCATCGAACGCTTTTCGTGGTATTTCTAGTAATGGCGTAAAACTTCGATCCGCGCGTGCATTTTACCTATCCTTCTTGAACCATTGGATTTCTATTTGTGGCTAGGGATGGACTATTCATTCGCCCTTCGTTACTCCTTTACCTTTAACTATCGAGGTGAGAGGCATAATTTATAGTGGCTTCTACTCACCTTTCCGCTATTTTATATATTACGAGGAAAAAAAGGAATGGTTTTTTTTTCTTTCGATTACCTTACGGCAGATCATGAAACACGGAATATCCTATTTTAGCTAGTGAATAACAAATGAATTTTTATAAATAACATATATAATGCCTTTTTGTGGATTAACTTAATTGAATTTACATTATCCTAGACTACAATATTTACATTGAACTTTGCTGAAGCTCGCAGTCTTTCTTGTTCTGCCAAATCACTTCGGTTACAGACGTTATCCACACGACATTTGTTGCTCTCTAGTTCCGAAATCTCTATCCCATCAAGAGATCTCACCCGAGATAGCGTGACATAGACTTAATCAGGGTGAATTTAATATAAAACTTATACAGTCGACCCGCATATAACGCGACATCCTATAGCGCTGTTTCACGTATCTGGGATTTATAAATTGCGACCGTTGTTGGGATTGCAATACCGGATATCGGTATTTCAAAGATCAATACAGGTATTTTCGGTATTACAAAAAGAAAAGTCTGTTGTAGTTATGTTATTCAGGAAGTGTAAATGTTTTAGATAATGAATCTGCTGGTCCTTCTCATGCCACAAGTAATGCACAAGGATCCAGGATCCAGAGTAAAGAAAACAAGTTTCTTTAGCAGTAATAAGGATGAATCGTTCTCTGCTGTTTTAGCTAGCATGACAGCAAGTATTGATTTGCCTTTCAATATTTTTGTACTTCTTATGATCCAAGGAAAGCATTAATGGGTATACCGAAATATACCGAAAACTTTCTAAGAAAATTTGTTACTTAATGCAGTAAAAAATCGCTGTAAGATAGTAAAAAAATTATCAAATCGAATGCTCCGTGGAGAGAGATTTATTCTAGCTTTTGACGAATGGACATCAGCCAGAAACTGATGTAATTTTAAACTAAATTTTACTCTGACAAAATATTTTGGAACCTTGGACTAACTCGTGTAGACGGATCAGTGTCAGGAGAAAAACTGTGAACCAACAGGAACGTATTTGCAGTGCAGAGGAGCAGGCAGTTACTCCTACAGTTTCCATTTATAATGTGGAGGAAGATGTAGAAATCTTAGCTCCGCAGTCTGTCGTTTCACTTTCTGTGCAATAAAGCTTCAGATAACAGTTATGAAAATGAATAATGTGAATAAAAGTGAAACAGCAAAGCAAAAACCACTAAATATCTCATCAAAATTTTCGAGACGAGATTACTTACTTCGAAGGCGAAAATATAAGAGGTAAATATTTGCAATTGGTGTATAACTTCCTAATGACTGTCCGCCCTACGATCATCGAATCGGAGACGGCCTTCTCTGCATGTAAATATGATCCAGATTTGCAGACAAATGAATCGACGAATTAAATTTTTTGCGAGCATACTTTAATTCAAATCGCAAATAAATAAAAATAGTTTTACAGAATCTATTCAGTAATATGATTCATAGTGTATTCAAAATGTTTCGTTGCTTTATTACTGATTGCTTTTACGTTTTATAACTTTTTGAAATTATATGTTTTCCGTTTCGATCTTCATTTTTATTAGTACATAATAAGAATTGTAAATTTTTTTCTTCCTTTTCCAGTATTTTCAGGAAAAGTTAAAAATACCTGAATTCTGGTATTCGTGAAATCAAATATTGAAATGCCCGTTTATTTTTTTGGTCCGGTATTGCAATCCCTAGACCAGGGATGGCAAATGGATGGCACGCGTGCCAAATTTGGCACGCTGTGAAATATCATTGGCACGCTAAAACGATCATGAGTCAAAATGTTTAAATACATTATTTTTCAGATATTTAATTAGCTCTTTGAACTAAAATATGAATTCGTGCACAGAAACAGTATGACAGGTGAAGTTTCAGCTGATTGTGTTGCTATTCAATCAACAAAGTACACGCCAAACTCCAAAGAACTTTCTTCAAAAATGGCTCAATCAGTTCAAACGAATTAACATATTTTAATTTGCGTATTTTACATTTTTTTATGTAATCGATTGCAAAATAGGTTTAAATTTATCAATACGCAAACTAATACCCTTTGAATGCTTAAATGTTTATCGAATAAATCTATATTAAAATTGCTGTATGGAGGTAAGTTTATTAATAAATAAATGTATGGCACACCTGAAACTATACATCAGAAATTTTACATTCTTTTGGCACGCTCATGATAACCGATTTGCCATCCCTTCTCTAGACCATAGTATTCTAGAACTTAGTCTGGATTCAGGTTTACGCGATTTTCGAAGACCATTTTCTTCGATTTATAACTAAAAATTTTAGATGCGGGACAATTTTAGCGCGCCTCACTTCTATGTGAATAGGATTACCAACCGTCCCGATTCGAAAAATATAATACTGTGCCCCGCGTCTTGTTAAGCGGGACAGCAAATATCCCGCTTTTAGCATGCTGTGGTATATTTTGAGTACAAAACGCGATAAGAAATCATAAACATTAATTTATTTAAGAAAAGAATATATTTAGTCACTCCCACGCAAGCTATGCTTGTCCGCGTGCATTTGGATACACTAAACCAGAGCTTCCCTTTCCTAGGATCGTGATCATATTTGGAGTCGAGAATACTTCTGAAGATTTTATCATTTCCTTTTCCGCGGCCGCACAATGAAAATGCATAGTCTTGGAGCCCTTAGAAGCATATTCAGATGACAGGGTGTTACACTTGGATGGGTGGCGAATTGGATCGAGCAGGGGTCTCAAACTCGCGGCCCCCGCGGTATATTTCTTCGGCCCGCAAAATAAGGTACTTTACACTAGCCAAAACTCAAATTTATTTCTTATAAAATATTTCATGTAAATCTAAACAATTTAAGAGGTATGTTAAATCGGCACTTTTAAATGTAGTAGGTACTTAGTTTTGCTAAATCAGCAAAAATGGGGTTTCTCCTGACGATGCATGATTTTCTCTTAAAAAACGTATAATTTTCGCGTTCAAAAGAAATCTATGAATCAAATCGACGCATAGGAAAATTAATTTTATTCCTTTAGTCGTTCTTCGGTTCGAGTTCCAAGGTTCTACGGTTATTTTCGACAATTTAGTTAGTATAAAGTGATCTGGAGACCGTATGTAGACAGGCATAAGCTGTAATGTTGAGGATATTTTCTGAAACGAGAAAATAACATCCGAGTTCCGAAATGGTAAACTTTATCGGCGAAGATAGTTCAGTGGTAGAATATCTGCACGGCAAGTGGAAGATCCGGGTTCGATTCCGGGTCATAGCAGTTTTTTTCTAGTTTCAAAAAATATTCTTTGTTAACTTTGTTTACTGCATTCGGAACGGAGGAAGAACGAATTCAAAATATGAATTAACGCTCGCCTTTATGACAGAAAATTTGGATCGGTATTAGTAAAACCGTGTAAATGTAATTACAAAGAGGAATCAGTGATCGAAACAGAGGCAGTACAAAATAAACGAAATTTTCTATGCGTATTATGCTGAATCATTTTTATATATTGCCATATCCGAATGATATAGTCGATAAGATCTTGATGAAAATTATTGGCAAAATAATGCGATTTTTAATGGTCACATGCTAGACGTACAAAGCCCGTCCTTGTACGATAGTGAGATAATAATTGCCTTCTGTAGTACGACAGAGATTGTCGCCTTTTTGGTATGTAAATTGTTACAAAATATCTCACCAACAACAATAACAAGAGAAGAAATATGCACACATCATGCGTGCATAAATGCAAGGATAAGGCGTTCTTTAATAATTGATAGTTTATTGATGTTTATGCAATCATGTCAAAAAAGATGTATAGTATAGTAGTATACTTGTAGTAGTATAATGTCTAAGAACTGAAAAATATGCCAGTAGTGATGCGAAGAAAATATCGAATTTTTGATTCACCGGCTTGTTTCCTAATCAATTGCAATTAATAAAGCAATTGACTGTTATTTAAAACTGATCTCTTTCTAATATTAGTAATATAATCTTTATATTCACTGGTGGTGTAGTGGTTAGCGTGTCGGCTTTCTATTGCAAAGTTCGGGGGTTCAAACCCCTCGAATGGAGGTTTTATTTATAAAAAAAAAAACTATCATCAGTGCCTGGCAGTAGGCAGCAGTACTGTCAGTATGGTATAGAGCCGAAAACAAATGATGTTGGTTGGGTCTATATCCAATACAGCTGTAGGCGTGATCAGGACGATTTGAACGGCTACAGTACTGCGATGTGGAAAGCAAGAGGGAAACTACCACATTACAATCCCTAGTAAAGATTATATGGTTGGACAATATGAGTTCTCTCGAGGTAAAACAATCCGGAGGTAAAATAGTCCCCCAATCGGATCTCCGGGCGGGGACTGCCTTGAGGAAAACATTTGTCGAAAGTAAATTACGAATAGGGACTTGGAACGTAAGAACTATGAGAAAGGCAGGAAAGCTAGAGAACTTGAAAGAAGAAATGAGAAGAAATAGAGTTGACATTATAGGGCTAAGCGAAACTAGATGGGAGGGAGAAGGACAGTTCGACTCGGAAGAATTCACGGTAGTTTATTCTGGAGGAAATAGTGGGGAAAGGGGAGTAGCTCTGCTACTTAGGAAAGATATGATGAAAAGCGTGACAAAGATAATAGCAACGAACGATAGACTGATGGCAATAAAGCTAAAAGCAGTCCCAGTGGACATGCTGATAATCCAGGTATATATGCCAACGTCAGCTCATGACGATGAAGAAATAGATGAGATCTATGAGCAAATTAATGAAATTTACGAAGAAGACGGAAGAGGAAAGGTAAACTGCATAATAATGGGAGATTGGAACAGCATAGTCGGAGAAGGACAGGAAGAAAATGTTGTCGGGCAATACGGACTTGGGAAGAGAAATCGAGGAGGGGAGAAACTCGTAGAATTCTGCATCAATAATGACCTTGTAGTGACTAATACATGGTTCAAAAACCATAAACGAAGGTTATACACATGGAAAAGCCCAGGAGATAGAATGAGATGCCAAATAGATTACATCCTTGTAAAACAAAGATTTAGGAACAGCATAAAGAACGCCAAGGTATTGCAAGGAGCAGACATTGATTCAGATCACAGCCTTCTAATACTTGACGTGAGTACAAAGCTCAAACAAATAAGAAAAACGAGAAGAGAAAGACAGACCTGGGACCTAGAAAAACTGAAAGAAAGGCAGGATGTAGTCAGCATGAAGTTGGAAGATAACCTAAGAAAGTTGGAAAACAAACCGAAGACCGTCGATATAGAATGGGATGAAATTAAAACCAGTATCAAGGATACCTTGGATAAAGAGATTGGAAAACAAGAGAAGAAAATCAGAAAACCATGGAAATGAAGGAAATGCTGGAGAAAATGGATGAGAGACGAAAATGGAAAAACGTTAACAGTGAGGAAGGTAGAGCCAACTATAGGCGTATAAACAATGAGTTGAGAAGGGTAACAGATAAAGCTAGAGAAAATTGGCTAAAAGGAAAATGTGACGAAATAGAACAAATGGAGAAGTTAGGACGGTACGATATGATGTACGCTAGGGCACTGGAATTAGAAGATAAGAAGTCTAATGGAATTTGTGGTAAAGGAATTATGAATACGGATGGGAAGATAGTCTCAGAAACAAAGGATGTAGCACAGGTATGGGAAGAATACATTAAGGAATTATACAGCAAACAGACAGGAGCGGCAAAAATAGAACTGGAAAATGAGGAAAACATTGAAGAAGACAACTTAGGACCAAGTATTATGGAGAGCGAAGTAGAAAAAGCGATAGTGGAACTTAAGAAGGGGAAAGCCACGGGCAGCGATGGAATACCGGCTGAGATACTTAAAGTCATAGGATCAGAAGGACTAAAAGCGATCACGAAATTAATTAATAAGATTTACGACACGGGAGAGTGGCCTCAGGATTTCCTAGAAGTAACAATGATCCCTCTAAAAAAGAAGCCAAAGGCAATGCAGTGTAAAGATTACAGAACTATAAGCCTTCTGTCACACACATCGAAGATCATCACGAGGATTCTTAATAAAAGGCTGGAGAAAAAGGCAGAAGAAATAATAGGGGAAGATCAATTCGGTTTCAGAAAAGGACGAGGAACTAGAGATGCTATAGGAGTAGTTAGAATCATATCAGAAAGGGCAATAGAATACAGTCAAGATATCTGCGCATGTTTCGTAGACTGGCAGAAGGCCTTTGATAGAGTAAATTGAATAAAGTTGATGAAGATATTAAAGGATATAGGTGTAGACTGGAAAGACAGGAGACTGATTAGGAATCTATATGAGAATCAAATTGTAAAGGTCAGGTTTGAGAATATGGACACCTGCGGAATAAATATCGGTAGAGGAGTAAGACAAGGCTGCTGCCTATCGCCAACCCTATTCAATATATATGGAGAAAGTCTAATGCAAGAAGCTTTAGAAGGCACAGGAGATTTCAAAATTGGAGGAAGGATTATAAGAACAGTAAAATACGCAGATTATCAAGTACTTCTAGCAAGAAAGGAAGAGGAGCTACAAAAAATGATAAATAGACTAGTGATAACAGGTAGAAAATACGGTATGGAAATAAATACAGAAAAATCCAAGGTCATTCGAATATCGAGTAAAGAAGAGAATCTGAACATAACTATTGGGGGAAAGCCATTAGAACAACTTTCAGAATATAAATACCTTGGAAGTATCATAACACGAGAGGCAAAATGTACGGATGAGATCAAAACTAGAATAGGAAAAGCAAAAGCGGCTTTCAGGAGAAAGAAACAACTACTTACAGGGAATATAAGGGAAGATATCCGCAAGAAGTTGATAAAATGCTACGTATGGAGTATAGCATTGTATGGGGCAGAAACATGGACGCTAAGGAAAAATGACATCAAATACTTGGAAAGCTTTGAAATGTGGACTTGGAGGAGAATGCTGAAGATAAAATGGACAGATAGGATGAAAAACGATGAAGTGCTACGAAGAATAGGAGAGAAGCGAATGATTATACAGACTATCAGAAAGAGGAAGGCTAACTGGGTTGGACATTACCTGAGGAGAGAGAGTATGATTAAAGACGTGTTAGAAGGAAAACTAGATGGGAAAAGGGAAAGAGGTAGGAAAAGGTTTCAGCTGATAGACGATTTGAAAGGGAAAGAGAGTTATCAAGAAATAAAGAGGACAGCGGAAAATAGGAGTATATGGAGAACCAGGTTTAACCAAGAATAATCACGGACCTGTCTACGGACAGACTACCTATGATGATGATTCACGTTCATTCATTCGTCATAAATTGCCCATTACTTTTCACTTACAAACGTTCTGTATACGTAAAGATAATAGACATTTATGTTAATTTCTTTGTCGTGAATTAACCATTTACTAAACGTTGCGTGCGCACTGAAGAAAATTAAATTAATTACACGGAAAATTTTTTCTAAGTTCCAAGTGAATTACGACATTCTAGTTTGATTTGATTGAAATAGGCTACTCCTTCGATAAAAACGTACTGAGTAAAACATATGCTATTTGATTATTTCTACAAATTTATTATGAAAGGTTTTTTGTTATAAATGATATTTTACAAGATATAAAGAAAAATTCAGTTTTTGTCACCAGTAAAGTGACACTCCCGATTAGGCTACGTAAACCATTTAGACAATTTTTTTAATTTCCTTGCCGCTATGTCTTAAATACCAAATGTAATCAATATCCGCCAAGTAGTTTCTGAGATGGAACATGCGAAGGACAGACGGACACGACCTGACCATAAGGCGTTCTTTTTTTACTTTTAGTAAAGAACGCCTGAAAATAGAGGAGATATAGTGCGTCGATTTCATTTCAGCAATAAGGTGAACTCGATGATACCCCAATCAATTTATTTATGCGGAATCGCAAATGTTGCTGAAATAGGCATTCTGACGATCACGCTCTTTGACATAAAAAAATTAAAAATCTCAAGAAAATGAATAATCGAACACAACAATGTACGCCTTGAATCGAATACGATTCGATCAATCAATTGAGCATTTAAACTAGATACCAGCCAACCTTAGACAGTAATTCACTGACCATCAATAACAAAAGACGACCCATTTGTAACTAAAATGCTTATTATGGTGTCCCAACTATTTCATGGTTAAAATGCGTATCTTGTTCGTTGGTTAAATTCGAGCCATTCAGTGAAATCGGAACTTTGTTTGTGGAGATCCTTTTTTTAACCGTACTTCTTAATCGAACGGAAAACAAAAAAGGAACACTTGAATCGAGTTGGAAAGAAAGAGACGCTTTTGTCTTCTCAATTCCGTAATTTTAGTTTTTATAAACAACTAGCTTTGAAAATAATGTTCTTTTCTGATATTTTCTCGATTAAAATTGTGATTACGCCACGTTTACATAAATGTGTACATAATGTTGTTTTCAAAATATTTACAAATGATGTAAAACTCAAATATATCTTATAAATTAAATCTTTTAGCTGACTTCCTAAACTAAATCAACGGGAGAATACTTGCCGCCACTTATTTAACTCTTCAGTGCCTAAGTCGTTATCGTGCTCCTCGCAAGAGGACTCTTAGCACTCGAGGCTCACAAGAAGCTTGACATCGTTGCCGATAGGTCGCGACAGCGATAAATAAATATCAATGCTCAGCATTATAGGCGCTCAACATAGTTACACAAAAGGGAAAATTTTGAGACTGTTCTTACGGAAAAGTAAATAAACATATAATGTTCAAAACTCGTTAAAAAGGCATCAGTAAGTAATTCTTTTAGGTTCGTAGGTAAATATTTCTGTGCAATTTTTGCAATAATTACCTTAATAGAATGAAATAAAATTACATAACTGGTTTGAAAATCCAGTATTTCAATACCAGTTTGAACAAATTATCAACGGGTTTTTCTTTCTTATTTATTATTAACCTGTATGGGGATTAAGAAAAAGTTTAACTTAATTATTTTTAAATTTCCAAGTGATGTGATAAATAAAATGAACTGACCTTCTTAAGTTCGACCATAAGTATCCATTCGCACGGACGGCTTTCGTGGACACTACAAAAGTAGCTGGCGAGATTTTTCTGCTCTATGGCTCGTCTGTATTTAATAGTTCCGTCATGGAATTTGAAGAGGCAGTATGTGTTTGTGACTTACTGCTTCATGACACACTTCACCCCACAAATTTTCCTTTGCATTCATCCCACTGTATTCCTTCAATTAATTATTGTACAATGCCGGGTGTTTTTTCACTTCTACGATCAAATTATCGCTATCAAACACTTTTTTGAAAGGCATACAGCTGAACCCGATAGAACTGATTGTTGGCTAACAAACAGAACATTATAGAAACGCACTTCACAGCCTTTTGAAAGACTCGCTAGTGTGGCGCCGTGCGCGCACATGCATAAAAACCTATTGTTCTATAAGCCGCTAAAGTCACCCGTTCGCGGGCAGGATAATACTTCTGTTTTTCTTTAAATGGAATTTTGCGGGTCGTCTTATATTCAGGAACAAAGAAATAATTAATAGGGACAGTGATTATATCTAGTTAACTTGGTTCAAATCATATTTATCTTTGTACTGCACATTGCGACGGCAATCCGTATATATTTGATAATACAAGTGAGGGATGAATTGCAGCGCAAATTATATAAAACGCTTTTTTCCCTTGTTTTATTTTTATGGCGTCATCATAAGATTGGCATCTTTGGTTGAAATCGACGGTCTCATGATGCAGTCTTTAAATTCTCTTTAAAAGCATTACATCAATTGTATGTAATAAAACGTATGTTTCCCATTTAAAAGCAATGGGCTAGTTTCCATGACGGTTTTATTTCCTATTGTTAAAAATGGGAAAATTTTCCCTCATTTTTTGATTTAAAACAATTGTTTGCTCTCATTCCAAACATTTGAATTCTGCTTTCAAAAAATCTATACCTCAGTCTTTCAGCTGCAGAAATGATCATGACTCGAGCTCATATGTTAATTTTAGCTAATTAAGAATGCAGATTTATAATGCCCCTCACCGATTTCAGGGGGGGGGGAGGTAGAAATTAAACTGAGGGGTCGGAATAAGACACCGATTACACCCCACTAGCTTATCTTAGGTCAACGAAATTAAAGCTAAGTACGATCCTCATATAGGCCAATCCACGCTGAAAATTTGGCTTCTCCAAGTAGCAGGATTCCAGAGCTGTTCCCCAAACAGACGGACAGACAGACAAACCGAATATATAAACGATTTCAGACGTTCTTTACAAAAAGTAATAATAAACGGCGCAATATACATTGCACAAACTTTCTCATATATGTATATACATTTGATCTCACTACACTTTTTGCCCCGAAATTAACTCTCCCCTCTGACGCGTGCGCTGAGCGTCTTGTACAGAAATAATGCCACTGGACGATATATAGTAACTTTTTTGGGACATATGGCTTAGTTAGTATTATTTGTGACAACAGTCAGTACGTTTGGATGCATTTTAAACGAAAGAGAGCCATTTTTGAGAAAATCGAATTTTGTTTAAAAATATCCTAGAATAAAGTACCCTTAATTGTTGCGCAATATCATTTATGTCATCAGAATGTCTTTTATGAATGATAGTATCCATAAATATGCTATAACATTCGATTTAGTTTAACCGTAAGGCTGTAGTAAGATTTTGAATGGGTCGAGGCGGAGGCGTGACGTCATAAGGCTTTGGTAAGGTAGCTTAGCGTACATTTTAATGTCACTGGACGGCATATAGATTGTTTAAAAAAATATATGGCTTACGTAGTATTATTTGTGACATCAGGCTCTACAATCGGTATGATTTTAATCAAATTCTCTGTAGCCATTTTTGAGTAAATAAAATTTTTCAAAAAATCGCCAAGAATAAACTACCCTTAATTTTTGTGCAATATCATTTTTAGGAAAAAGGTCTGCAAAAGATGATATATTGTACAAATACGAAATATTACTCGATTTTATGCACGCGTTTGGGCCCTAGATCGGCTAACAAGCCGACAGACGAAAACCACTTTTATGGACTCCGGGACACCTAAAACGTGTATTTCCATCAAAATCTCGAAGTCGAATTTTTTCACTATAACAATACTTTATCAATATACTACGTATATGTAAAGTAGAAGAGCGCTTTATGGTCAGGTCGTGTCCGTCCGTCCGTCCGCAATTTTCATCTGCGAAACTACTGAGCGGGTGTTCATGAAATTTGATATTTAGGACATAAGGGCAAAGAAAATGATATAAATGGTTCCCGTAGCTTAATCGGGACTCCAACTTTATTAATGCCGAAAAAACAACTTTTCTTTATATCTCTAAAAATATCACTTATGACAAAAAAGTCTTCAAACAAAATTTGTAGAACTAGTAAAATAGCATGTTTTGTTCAGTACATTTTTATTGCAGTAGCAGCCGATTTCAAGAAAATCAAACGAGAATGTCGTAAATCATTTCGAACAGAAAAATTTTCCAGTGCTTTTTAATTGTTGTCAACGAAAACGATCTTCGTGGCAACTGAAGTAAACGGTATCTGCTGTAAATAACTAACTGATTTAGTTTTATTTCGAGCGCATACAACATTTGGTAAATGAAAGGAAATGAATTATCTACAACGTAAATACGTCTATTTTCTTTTTTGCGTATACACAGCGTTTGTAAGTGAAAGTTAATTTACGATGAAGGAATGAACATGGACATAAAGTTCATATTATTACTATTCGAGTGAGGTATGTTTTAAATGATTGTCGATTGTTTTATCAATTACGACTGAAAAAGGACAATGGTTCCCTACCTGGATGCCGCGGCACACTGGGACGCCGCAGCTGACTTTACGGGTGCCGCGATAAAACTAGTTTTTGTAAATAAATCAACCATTTGAATGCGTTTAAAGTTAACTAGGGCATTAACTTTATCTCTAATAAATTGATTATGGTGTAATACCAACAAATGGATATGTCCAGATGTTTTAAAACTCGTTTGTGAAAATATATAAAAATTGCTTGAAGGCTGCGCTGCCGCGAAGTTCTGTTTATCTGTGAAAGTGTGCCTGCTAAAAGGTTAGGAACTACTGGATTAGAAAATAAATCGGTGGATCAAAAATTCCCTATTTCCTTGGCATCTATACTGGAATATCATTTATTAATTCTTAGACATTATGCTAAGCCATTAATGTTTATCTTTTTTGACACGACTGAATAAATCGTAAAGAACGCCTCTGTCTCACATGTATGCACGCATGGTGCGTGCATCTTTCTTCACTTGTTTTAAAATAAAAATCGCTAACAAAGCAACTCCAATAATATTGTTTGATTGATTTGCTTCATAATTCCTCATAAAATATTTTTTCCTCTAAATTAGAATGTTATTTTCGAGGTCGTCACATAGTCGGGTATTTACCCTGTTTATTTTGGGTTAAGAATAAAATTTATCCTGAGCGGAGGAAATTAACCATTCGTATAATGGTGGACATTTATATTTTGCACGATAAAGAGAAAGAGGGATGATGGTTTTGAGTGGGTGATTGAGAGAAAGA
This sequence comes from Tanypteryx hageni, assembly GCA_028673005.1. NCBI lineage: Eukaryota > Metazoa > Arthropoda > Insecta > Odonata > Petaluridae > Tanypteryx > Tanypteryx hageni. The sequence goes on along the minus strand of CM054112.1, from coordinate 40,131,382 downwards.
GAGAGAGAGGAGATGCGATATAGGGAGAGACGTGAGAGGGAAGGGAGAAGGGACTTTGGAAAGAGGCTATTGCTTATCAAGATCCGGTTATGGCGAACACAAAAGATGTTGAGTCTCGGGGATTCTCCCGAAAGAGGTTGAAGGTCAGAACAAAAGATCCGCGGTATCACGCAGCGCATCGATGTTTCGGCAAACACGACTCGGTAGATGAATTGGAACAAAAGAAGGGACACGGGCGTATCCCTTTCGGAGGTCCATCTTCCCCGCTCCTTTCTTTCTATCTTTTTCTTTTTACCCAAACCAGCCAGAACATTAAAGTCTACATCCAGCGGGAATCTTGTGTTCCACCGCGGAACAGAAGACAGATAACAGTTTGTACGCGACGGGGGTTAAAAAGTTGAAATCTCCCGTAAACGATCCCTTCTTTATTCTTCCATTCAGCGATCCTTCCTTTGAAGATGCCCATCTTTCGCCTATTTTTGTTTATTGAGAAATGCAAGGCGAGCCTCTGACAGCGATTTCTCGGGGAGGAGAAAAGATTTTAATAGGATTAATTGCGATTCTCCGAAGAATTATTATTAGCGAGGATGCCGTGTGTGATCCAATGCAAAGTGCCCACGAATAAAGCATAAAACTCTCCCTCGAAAGTCCTCACGATGGTCTAGGCCAGTGGTGCCCAACCTACGGCCCGCGGGCCGTATGTGGCCCCCGAAGGGCTTTTGTGCGGCCCGCGAGGGTATGATGAAATAACTCTCCAAAAAACTTAACCCATAAATTCATATATTTTTATGAAAATTTAGATAGGCATGTAATAAAATTTTTAATATTGAAGTGTTATCCTTCAAAACCTTTTTTAGACTCGATTTTCACTTATATGGCTTCTCAGAGCATATGGATAATTTTCGATTTAATCTCTAATCCGACCCGCCGAAGAATTGGCAACTTCCCATGCGGCCCGCCGAAGGTTGGGTGCCACTGATCTAGGTCATGAGTTTTCAACGTAACATTCGTCTAGAGTTTTTAAGTGGCACGCCATAATCAGAATATAATAAAACACTTATTCACTTGGTCATTCTGTCCGTAACGCTCAATATCTCAGCCGTTTCTTCAGCCAGTTCAACCAAATTTGGTAGGATTGCTATAGTACGATAAAATTACAATAAAATGGTCTAATTTGTTTTTTATGCCGTTTGATTACAAAGTTCGTTTTAAACGGACTAATTCATCTAGTTTTCAAAGAATATAATACTTCTTCTGACGTCAGCTTTCAAGGATGATTTCGGAATGAAAAGGTTAAGACTATGGCTAACTTCATAAAACTTTGCGGGCGCTGTTTTTCTGGCAAAGGGGAAATGAGGTAGAAATATTATCTAAACATTTTAGCTTATCCCCTGAAAATATCCTACTTAACTGTGAGTGAATTATTTTGAGGTCTTCAGGTCTTTGATTTTTTAAGAGTGGTTTCACGCATCGTTCTTGCCCTTTCGAACAGCTTGCCAAAAATAAATTTATCACATCGATTTTAATTATTGAAGCATATAAACACGAGTTGTCTAATTTAGTATCACTTTAAAATGTACCAGGTGGTACGCGATCGTATAAAAAAGGGATACGTGAGAACAGGACCTATCTCAGGAATTCTGAGGCCCGCGCCAAAATCAGAATGTGACGCCCCCCTCAAAAATATTAACTATAAAAACGTTTCTTTATGGAGAATCTTTTGTTAGATTTTAACCAATAGACTAATATTCTGTCATAAATTTCTTCATGGATTACAAATTAGGAATTTGGTTTTACTTCACTATAGAATTGGATTTCAAAAAATATCAAAATAGTTCAAAATAAAAATTGTAGATTTTGTCAACTTATAAAAGAATATTTTATCATGTCAAGTAGAGTATTAACCAGATTTTATTAACAAAAAAACAAGTAAATCCTCTGAGTAGACAAACACTCAGGGAGGTAATTGGAAGGCATACATCAATTAGCCAGTGTGATGCCATATTTAAATAAAATTTAGAAATTTTCAATTTCTTAATTTTTTACAATAAGAATTACAATTATTTAAAATGTGCATTTTATCTAATCATATATTTTTTCTCACATTAAAATTTGAGATCCCCTTTGGATTTGAGGCCCAGGCCAAATGGCCCAGCTGGTCCCCCCTGAGTTACGCCCTGCGTAAGAAAACAAAAGTTGAGGAACTCCAAGCTAGATGATGGACTCAAGGTGTTCAGGAGCACATTTTCATCTGAATAGAAAAAGTTCAATTTCTCTCGTGAAATGCTTTCTTTGATTAGAACTTCCGATTTTATGGGACGCCGAAGTATCTCGTAAACGGAGTTTCCTAATGTACAAAAAGATGTCGCCATCAAAAGAAAATATGTCCATTTTCCTTATTTTTTCCGAATTATTAATTCGCGTATACGAAATATTACTCGGGCAACGGTTTCACTTTGGCGAATATCCATTTGTTAATTGATATAGATTTAGTAATTCTTCCGACAGTGGTTTTGATATATATAAATATATAAATATATTTTGGAAAAATCCTCGCATTTAGAATGGAGCCTGGTTCTTTTAAGAAAAAAAAACCGTGATTTATTTTTAAAAGAAACGAAAACTTTAATAAATGTTCTAATAGGCGCTGTCGTTATAAATATGTGATCACTCTCATATTTCACAGACAGTTCTAAAAACGGTGGCAGATGCGTAGTTTGAGCCCACATTAACACTCTGGCTGATTGTGAGAAAATGATGAATCGTTTTCCGAGCAATTGCGCATGTAACTAATGATGGATATGCGAAATTTTCTGTTCGAAAAAAAGGCCATTGCTGGAAAATGGAAGCAAAATAATGGGATAGAGAAAAATAAACACAAACATTCTATTCAAAACAGACGCACTTACGAATTAATCGTATTTTTATGATAACTGCTGAGGAGAGAAATTTGACAAATGTTCTCCAATGGTTGCATGTTTTTGTGATGGATTATCCATGAACGAATATTACTCAATTTTTAAAAAATACTAACGTGGATAAAGTATTAAATTTAAGGCACTTTCCATTCTTTCTCCTTTTCTCTTTCCTCCCCCCCATTTTCCTTCCCTCTCTCCCTTTCTGGAAATATATACTTCCTAGTATCAGTCTTGCCCTAATAAAGACCATTATCTATCTATCTCTTCCTCCTTCTCTCTCTCCATTTATCTCCCTTTTCCTCACTATCTCTCTCCCTCTCTCTCCTCTGAAAAAATAGACTTACTAGTATCAATCTCGCCTTAATAGGGAACATTAACTATATACGCACTAGCGTTATTGTCCGTCAAATATGACGGGTATGTGCAGATTATGTATTAAAATTAAGGTATTTCCCATTCTTCTTCCCTTTCTCTCTTCCTCCCTCCCATTCTCTTCCCTCCCTCTCCCCTTATTCTCTCTCCCTCCTATTATTAGTGGTTAGGTGGAAGATGGGAATTCGTAATTTCAATCTCTCCCCAAATAAAGACCACATCAATCAATCATCCCTCTCTCCCTCCTGTTTTCCTTCTCTTTTCCTTCTTCCCATTCTCCATCCCTCTCTCCCTCCTACTCTTCACCCTCACTTCTTCCCATCCTCCCTCTTTCTCCCTCCCATTCTCCTCCATTACTCACTCACATACTCCCATGAAAAATGTAACTATCTCTCTCAGTGTGATATACGTAGATACAAGTCTTGCATACAAATAGGATATTTATTTGTTAAACATTACGCTAGACAACTTTAACTGGCCAAAATTATTTCAATTCTCTGGACTATACTCTAATGTGAATTATAAATATTTTATTTATTTTAAGTCCACATAAAATTTTGTTTCATTAAATGAAAATGTGTAAATTTTATTCGGAGGAAGTGCACCCACCAAAATAGCGCCACAAACGGACATTTATCTCTTAAATTACCATGTCAAACCTAATTAAACAAATTCTGATCAGCACATAATATAAATTTCTGCCAAATTTCAATTTTATATCTACATCCTAAATCGAAATATTCCGATTTAATAACTTTATACTCAGACCAGTTTACGGACAATATAGCCTTTTATTATTATTATTGTGATTCTTTTAAACCTCTCTTTCTCTCCCTATTTCCCAAACATCCACAAGTCCTCCACTCTGCTACCTAACTCCCGTAACCTGTCGCCCAATCATCCACCCTATACAATTTTTACAAGCTCGGTTTGTTTATTAAAATGTCCAGGATGTTCCTCAGATTTGTATACCGTTTCTATTTCATTAATATTGAATTTAGCTCATTATTACCATTTTTAAATAGTATTTCAGGTTATTAAGTATTCCTTCTTGTAAACATCGAAACGAATGTTGTTTACATTGATTGCTATGAAAATCATTTACCTATCCTTCTGTCTTTCTCTTCTTCTCGTACTAAATGCCTTCAAAGCACGCTTAACCTTTTAAATACCAAGCTCCAAAACTACGATTAAGTACCAAGGGGAAAATAAAACAATCTATTTTTTACTCAAAAAACATTAATTTTATTTCAAAAATGCTCAAGGAAGTTATTACAAATAGTGAAAATGAACTTTTGCATTATCATTTTTTTAGTTACAATAGCGGCATGTAATTTACTTTAAGTTAGTACACGAATGATATGTGCGTCAAGTCAAACAAATTTTATGTGTTATCACTAGATGTCTGAAAAATAAATAAAAAATTAATGTTGTTATTTTAAAAATATTGTGAAAAGTAAGACCAACGGATGACTTATCTATGAATATGGCTAAATAAAGGAAACCTCGGAGCATAAATATGATGAAAAGATATTTATTTGTAAAATATCGTATAATGTATGAAAGTCAGTTAGAAAACAAACCAGTATCTATGTCTTCGATATAACAAAAAAATATTAAAAAATTGATGCTTGTACCGAAATGGTCACCCCCTGGTATTTTAAGGGTTAAACCTATAAGGGTTGAGATAACCATAGGATTTTGAGGTTTAACAATGTAGTTGGCTGGCAAGATAAATCACGTAAAAATGGTAAGATTCCCAAAAAGTATCTGCATTAAACATTTAACATGAGTAATTTCAAACTATAGGCCAAAAACCATAGACAACAAAAAACATATATTTGTCTTAAGAATGAGCCAAGTCCAAAGGTCATAGGTCAATATTTTCTAATTTAAATTTCAAACAGAAGAAAAGTCGGCAGGTCAAAAGCTCCATTTTATGTGTTATAATATGGCAATGCAAATATTTAGCTGGATTCGAACCCTGGAAGTATTCAGTAAATATTTCTTTGTCACAGCATTTTTATATCAATATAGATTATCAGTGCCGTATTTCAAGTTTATATCTGCATATTTGATCGAGTTATCCGAGTTTAAAAAGGGTGACATTTTCTGTGACGTCATAACTTGCGTCACAACCGTAACATACACAAGCACAGAAAAATCTGGTCTTCTATAATAGCAAATATCTCCTCCCCTCTCCTCTCCTCCCCTCCCTCCTCTTCCCCCCCTCTCTCTCTCCTCCTGTCTCTGTAATATTTCATTCGTCTCTTTCCTTACATTTGATTTGATATGATAATAGTTGAAAGCGCTTCCATTCTGCATGTATTTCGTCTCTCCTTGAATAAATTTACATTTTTCAGGGAGATATTTCTTCATTTGTAATGTTTATTTAATTGAAAAGATTTCCCCTCTGCACCGATTTTCGTTTTTTCTTTATGGAAAAAAATGGTGTAAAACAATTACCATTTTTTGCATGTTTATTAATTTTATACTTCTTCCACATTGGGTTAATAATTCCACACATTTCTGCCAAATTTTAGAGTTGGAGTACGTATTATTAATACTGAAATAACAATCATCTAATTGTTTAAATTTAAATAATTTTTTACTGCCGTAAAATCAATTTCATGGAAACGAATGTTTTTTCGTTTATATAGACTATGTTCAAATAACTTAAAAATTTCAGCTCCCTAGCTCGCTTCGTAGTATCTAAACATTTACCTATTTCTTTAAACTTGAAGAATTTTTAACTTTCAAACAATTGAAAATATCAAAATTTCTATAATGCCTCATTCGTTTTCTTTACAAATTCTACCTAAAATATTTTCAGCTTCCTGGCAGGTTCGGAAATACATAAACCTTGAAAATTTGTTCAAACATTTGCGAGTTTTTAGAGGCCGCATTGTTGAACTTTTTCAAAATACCCCTTTTTACTTTCTGCATATACGAAATAGTATAAAGTATTGTTTTCATGAAAAAAATCGAATTCGAGATTTCAACGGAAATACATGTTTTTAGGTCCCCTGAACACGTTTTGACTATTTTTTCGATGATGTCTGTGTGTCTGTCTGTATGTGATAGATTGTTTTGGGCGCTCTAACTCAAAAACTATTAATCAGGTCAACGCTAAATTTTATATTTAACATTTTTATAAAAGTTACAAGATGTGATTAGTTTTTGGCAAAAATCGGTCTTCCGGAAGTGGGTGTTTACTCTTGTCACTTATCCGTTATTTTGAAATATTTGCTTTAATATTTGATAAATGTAAAAGTATACTGGAATAAAAGTCATTGAAAAGTTTATTTTCTACAAACTGTGTTTGATACATTTTTCCATATAATGCATTGTTTAAGAGATATCTTATATTTTTAGCTGCCACCTCCACGCCACCTACCGAAGACTATTGTTAACAATTGACGCTTAGTTACGTCTTAGTAACGCTCCCTTTTTATTTCTTAATTGTCAACCGGAAGTAAATATTGACAACGAACCCAGAGTCAACAACATGTAATTTGCCATATAAATATGGAGGAAGTCATGTGTTGCCCACATCAGTTTATTTTTATATAATTTTCTACAAAATGTTTGCAAAAACTCTTACCTACGACTTATTGTTTCCAAGAAAAATTATTAAATTTTAATGTACAAATGGGATTAAAACAACCTTTAAAAATTTACAATTATGAAATTTTTCGATTTTTATAGTTGGTTGTGAGGAAAATCCTATAATCCTGCTAAATTACAGCACCCTAAACTTCTTAGATTGGTCTACACACTGGGATAACTTTTCCCCATGCTAACTTATGGGAGATTTTCCTGAGCATCTGAAATCGAGCCCAGGGCACTGTAAGCAAATTTTATAACAATTCATCATAGGAATTTCAGCTTTTTAGCAACACTCAATATTTTATTTCTCGAACTTATCGGAAAGTGCCCGTAATTAATTTCAAAAATGCCGCAATGCTTTTCTTATTGGAAAAAATGGAAATTTCGGAATTTCTGCAGTCGAGCTCATGTCACTTAGGTGAGAAGTCCAATTTATTTTGGATGTTTTTCCACAGCATCTATAATTACATAAACTTTCAGCTTTCTAGCTCTTGTAGTTTGTCTTGACATTAGTATCCTCATATATAGCTATATCCTCCTCTGTAAGAAGCGTCTATATATAATAGATAGGAGGATACTAATGTCTAGTCCAAATTACAAGAGCTAGAGAGCGGAAAGTTTGTAGAGATCATAGATAAATTTTCAGAAAAAATGGGTCCTTTCAAATTAGTGACATGGGTTCGACTCCAGAAATTCCGAATGTTCCGTTTATTCCCATAAGAAAAGCATTGCGCCGTTTTGTAAATTAATTTCGGGCATTTGCCCATAAGCTGGGGAAATTAAAATTTGAGCGTTGCTAGATGGTCGCATTACTTATTAGTAACTGGTATTGTTTTTTCTTACAGCGTCCTGGGTTCGACTCCAGATGCCTCGGAACATATCCCATTGGTTAGCATGGGAAAAAGTTATTCCATTGTGTAGACCAATCTAAGAGGAATAGCGATCTGAAATTTTGCACATTTATAGGATTTTGCTCACAGATAACCAAATAAATTGAAAATTTTAAAATTTGTGATTGTTAGGGGCTGCTTTTACCCCATTTGTACATTATATTTTAATAATTTTTATCTCGGAATATATAAGTCGTAGGTACGAGTTTTTGTAGCAAATTATATATAGAAAAAAGTAAATTTTGAAAAAGTTCAACCATGAGCCCGCTAAGAACTCGCAAATGTTTAAACAAAGTTTAAAAGTTTATGTATTTCCGAATGTGCTACGAAGCTGAATTTTTTTAAAGATAGAATTTGTAAAAAAATTACCAAATAGGGATTATAGAAATTTTGATATTTTAATTTTTTTGCTGTTAAAAGTTCTTAAAAATTATACATATAGATAAATGTTTAGGTACTACGGGGCGAGCTAGAGAGCTAGAATTTTAAAGATATTTAGAGCTTAGGGCAAACGCACAAATAAACATTTGAATATCTCCATTAAGTAGTTATTGCGGTCGTTGAAAATTTTTAAATTTTAAACAATTACATAAATATTATTTCACTTCTTGATGCGCTCTAACTTTGAAATTTTGCAGAAAGGTGTGGCATTAGTACCGCACAATGGAAAAAGGATAATATTCTTAAAATTACCAATCTTAGGAATTGTATTACTCCAATTTTTTCCATAAGGAAAAAAAGGAAATCGGTGCAGAGGTGAAAACTTTTGAATTAAAAAAATATTTCTAATAATGAAATATCTTTCTGAAAAATTAATGTTTTTCAAGTTGAGATAAAATGCTTGCAGAATGCAAGCACCAACTTCTTGTATAGTGTAAGAATTGGAACGATAATGAAATGTTGAGGTTTAACACGTAAAAATATATTTTTCGACTTACAGGCTTTTATTCTTTTGCAGATTAAAATATAAAACAATTCATCTAGGATCTTTGGACCTGGACAGTTTTAAAGAATAATAAATATCGATTCTTATTCTTGTCACATTTTGTCAACGATACAAAATCGCTCAAGATCTACGGTTAAATCATGTTTATTGGAAAATTTTAAGCTTTTTAGCGATATGTTGTCTTGCCGACCGTGTCATTGTTAAACCTCGAGATTGTATTGTCGTCTCATCCCTTATACTATATGCGTAAGGAAAGCATGCTTCGAATATTTTAATACCTGAGAGAGAAGGAGAGAGAGAAAGAAAGAAAGAAGGGGAGAGACAGGAGGAAGAGAGTGAGGGAGACCGAGAAGGAAGGATGAGTAGAAGGAGTGATACAGAGAAAAAGGGAGAGGGAGAGATATATAGATAATGTTCTTTGTTAGGGCGAGATTTAGACTAGGAAGTAGATTTTTCCAGAGAAGATTAGAGGGAGAGGGGGAGGAGAGAGAAGGATAGTACGGAAGAAACAGATAAAGGGAGAGAGGGAGGGGGACAGAGATGGAAGTGGAGAGGGAGAGATTGATAGATAATGGCCTTTATAAGGGCGAGATTGAGACTAGGAAGTCTATTTTTTCAGAGAAGGAGATAGGGGAAGAGGAAGGGAGATTACGAAGGAGGAGGATGGGAGGGAGGAAAAGAGAAAATGAGAAAGAATGGGAAGTGCTTTAAATTTAATACTTAATCCACGCATATCCGTCATATTTGACAGGTAATTAAGCTAGTTATATAATAATAGTTTATAATCTATATATAATCGAAAACCCTATTCAATATATATGGAGAAAGTATAATGCAAGAAGCTTTAGAAGGCACAGGAGATTTCAAAATTGGAGGAAGGATTATAAGAACAGTAAAATACGCAGATGCTCAAGTACTTCTAGCAAGAAAGGAAGAGGAGCTACAAAAAAAATAACTAGACTAGTGATAACAGATAAAAAATACGGTAAGGGAATAAATACTGAAAAATCCAAGGTCATTCGAATATCGGGTAAAGAAGAGAATCTGAACATAAGTATTGGGGGAAAGCCATTAGAACAAGTTTCAGAATATAAATACCTTGGAAGTATCATAACACGAGAGGCAAAATGTACGGATGAGATCAAAACTAGAATAGGAAAAGCAAAAGCGGCTTTCAGGAGAAAGAAACAACTACTTACAGGGAATATAAGGGAAGATATCCGCAAGAAGTTGATAAAATGCTACATATGGAGTATAGCATTGTATGGGGCAGAAACATGGACGCTAAGGAAAAATGACATCAAATACTTGGAAAGCTTTGAAATGTGGACTTGGAGGAGAATTCTGAAGATAAAATGGACAGATAGGGTGAAAAACGATGAAGTGCTACGAAGAATAGGAGAGAAGCGAATGCTTATACAGACCATCAGAAAGAGGAAGGCCAACTGGGTTGGACATTACCTGAGGAGAGAGAGTATGATTAAAGATGTGTTAGAAGGAAAACTAGATGGGAAAAGGGAAAGAGGTAGGAAAAGGTTTCAGCTGACAGACTATTTGAAAGGGAAAGAGAGTTATCAAGATATGAAGGGGACAGCGGAAAATAGGAGTATATGGAGAACCAGGTTTAACCAAGAATAATCACGGACCTGTCTACGGACAGACTATCTATGATGATGATGAATCTATTGTAACCTGACCTGTGTCTAGAATACCCATGTACTTCATTTTTGAGGAAATAAATTACTGTTGTTACGAAGACAGTATGAATGACAATACATTTCTATGAACGAATAAGATAAGAACTTCATTTTTTTCTTTCCTGTAGCGCAGGTGCTGAAATTGGTTTTCTAAATTCGCCATTTTTTCAATAAATTTTGAAAACAGGCGTTAAGGTTTTTCACAAAAATCTCTCTAATCTGGTTTCGATAAATTTTGTTTGATGTAAAATTTTATTTTCAGAAACGTGGCATTTCTCATTGACCCAAATCATTCAAATACATGTGATATTCTGTCAATTTTCATGTGCTCTAAATACCGAATTTCGTGAAAATCTACCAAAAAATGGTTCTGGGACTGAAAGGCGCATATTCGCGTCGTGAAAACAATATCTAAAAATAACTGCTAGTCATTCCATAAATACTAGCAGAGGCGTTATGGGTCCTTAAAAAATATTAACATGATTATAAATAAACTTTGAATGGCACTTTGAGGTTTTATTATTAAATCTGATTAGCGAGACAAATACCTAATTTGTTACGCGTCTCTTATTAAATGCCTAAGATTGTGAGTAAATAGTGTAATATTCTCCAGGAAAAATACACGGTTTAATTTTTATTTGGAGGTGGTAAACGCCGAGACATATAATAATGGGCATTTTAACTTCTTTATTAATGTCTCCACAGTTAACTTAGGTGCTTTTTCCCGTAGACCTGGGTTCTATCCCAAATGTTCTCTTTTTCCAAATTATCCAAAAGATATTTGAAAAGTAATATTCTCCAGGAAAAATACGCTGTATAATTTTTATTTGGAGGTAATGGACGCAGAAACATAATAACGGGCATATTAAATATTGCAGTCAATGAAACAATGGTTCGTAGCATGAAAAATGCCGTCGTGCAAGAATGGTCACCTTTCATTATATAATATTATTAACTTTATTGTCATATTAATTATATATTATTGATAATATTAGCCTTGCCTTGGTAGACAGCGATCAGAAGAGAAAATAATGAATATTGTGAATTTCCTTGAATATTAAAGCATATTACGTTAACGTGAATAAGCACGTAAGTTAACTGTGGAGACATTAATAAAGAATTTTAAAAGCCCATTATTATATGTCTCTGCGTTCACTACCTCCAAATAAAAATTATACAGCGTATTTTTACGGGAGAATATTGCTTTTCAAATAACGCTTGGATAATTAGAAAAAAAAATGAAAACCTTTGGGACCGAACCAAGGTATACGCCGTAGGCGCTAGGCACGCTATCCACTCAGCCATTACATTTCTTACAAACAACTCGACAATGAAGCCTAGTAAGTTGCACACGATGTGTTTGCATATTTTCGACGCTGATTTCTCTAACTCAAGGGCCCATTCATAAAAACCCCGAGACACGGGTCTCCTTATTTACGATGCAGAATCACCTGGTCGCGTTTAACCAAAATCCGTGACCCGAAGGTCGTAGCCTCTCCTTGTAAAGCTACCCATTCACTTGGCGAGCCCGACCACGGACCCAACCGCGAACCCGACATCAGACCGGCTCGCCTCTGTCCATTCGCTTGACGAGCCGGTCCAGGGACTCGGCCATGAGCCCGACCGGCTCGCCTACACTTCACGAGCAGGTCAGTGTTCAGACAAGTTTTTTCACAATCTCTTTCTTTATATAAAAAGTCCAAAGTTGCTATTCCTGTCGGTATAACGTTGTGTTTAGAGGAAGAAAAAAAAGCGGACATGGATGAAAGATTGGTTTTAAAAGCGAACAGAATTTTCTCATATGAATTTATTGCGTAAGCTGGTATTTAATGAACCCGCGGATTATAAAAATTATTTACGAATGGATCACGCTGCCTTTTCGGAATTGCTGTAATTAATAAGACCAAATATATAAAAGCGAGAAACTCGATTAAGGGAATCGGCAGAAGAACTTTGAATTGCTACATTAATTCAGGTTTTTAGCGACAGGAAGAAGCTACGAGGACATGAAATTTAGCTCTGCCATTTCTCCTAAATTACACGGAAAAATAATTCCAAAAACTTGCTGGGCAATATTCCATGCTTTGCAGGAAGACTACCTACAAGCAAGTATTAATTCTCTAAAAAAAACTCGCTGGCTTGCTGCTAATTGATTTGGAAAAAGCTTTCGACATAGTCTGGCATTCTGGTTTTCTGTACTTTGTTGTAGTGAAGATGCTTGTTGTTCCACGCAAACGAAAAGAAGATTAACACATTAGACGACTTTAATATACTACAGTGTGATTCAATCAGGCTCGTTACTTTTAATGGTCTCAATTACTTTTTTCGACGTTTAGGAATAATTGGTTGAGCTACCCGAACGAATCGATTTCGATTAATGGAGTAATTTATATTACTGTTCTAATTTAATTAATTACGTGAGTCGGTCGAGTAGTGTGGTTTTACGCGCGATTAAGCTTCTGGTTAGCCGTAAGTGAAGATAGAATGTTGGGACATGCACCATACCGTGGATGAATGAATGAAGTTTATTTTTCTTGATGACAAATTCAATTCCATGCCGAATTTGCGTAAAAATTTGATTTTAATCATAAAATTATAAAAAGTTTTTTGCTTTTCAACAATGAAAAATGTTGACTACCATAGCAACGACTCCAATGCCTTACGATGGGAATTGATTTTCCATACTTCAAGTGTATTGATTTAATGCTTAGACTGCATTATAATCCATTTAATTTCAGCCAACGACGTATACATACATATCACATGATTATTTTAAATTTATTTTTTATCCGGATACGTACTAAAAGGCTATTTTTGAAACGGCCATCTGAGCCATAAAACCTGAAATTCTAAAACTTGGACGAGAGCCGATTTATGCTGTTTTTGGGACGTAAATATCTAAATAAATATTTAAAATCACTATAGAATAGATAAATTTTTATATATTATTTCAAATTTCGACTTAGGTTTTAATTTTTCTCCTATCGATTTCATTGTCTCCATAGTCCTTTGCCATTTTCCCCACAGTCGATCGACCTGTCATCTTACAGCATGGCATTGAACACAATGCAGCGTTCCAACCAACTACCCTTTGTGTATTACTTTTAGAGATAATAATTGATTTTTACAAGCAGAATCCTTCGCACTCTGTCACGTAACTTCCGCTGTGAACCCTAATGTGGTCCGCTGGAGCATTTACATCTATTAATGCGGCCCATCTCAGCTCCCGCAAATACTAATGCCACGTGAAAAATTTGGCCACCAATGATTTATTGTGTAATTAATATGGAAAAACCTCTGTTCCTACTATGAGCCCGCTATAAGTTTGCACCTTTGCTTTATTACGACAATACTTTTCTGATACAATATTCCGATATCGATTTCAGAAATCATTCCTAGTTTTCTTCTATCCCATTCATATTTTCCCGACTTTCTAAAGTGACGGGAGAATTTGAATTATAAAGAATTTTTCTAAAATCCATTGCTACATAGGATATTTTGGGCAATGGTTTGATTATTTGGAGTTTCCCACGCCATTATATGCATAAGAGGCCTCGCCCAGATGTTCGAGACCGACATTATGCCACTTAGACAACGCACGCAAATGAGAGTCTAAACGTTAAAACGAGCGGCTAAACGCAAAAGGGAACTTCTGGAAAGTCGGAAGGAACTAATTGCATATGCAAACGTACGAGTAGCGTTAAAAAGATTATTCGGCCGACGAGAAAAATCGCCTCTTTAAAAAATAAATTAAAAATATTGACGTCGCGATCTTTTCCGCTGCCCGACATTTTTTCAAGCTCTTCGAAGAAAAATAGGAAAGATGCGGAGGGCAGGATAGATTTTTTAAATTAAGGTACCTATGGCGATCGCTATAAACCTTCTTGTTCTCCACTCCGCCCCTCCTGAAAAAACAAAGGAGAAAAGTCGTGTTTTGGCCCTCGGATTTCTCTTCGCAGACGAAACTTTTTTTCAAACCTCGCGGCGATGGATGATGGGATTGTTGATGGAATGGGAGGAGCTTTCTTAGGTGAAGTGCCTCTCCTTTCTCTCTCTCTCTCTCTTTCTCTCTCTCTCTCTCTCTCTCTCTTATCTCCCTTTCTTTCTTTGCGAATAAATGAGCTCGAAAGATGGTGTTGAAAGGAAGAAAAAAGTAAAGATAAATATAAATAAATTCCGTTTGCGTGTTTCGTGGGTGATATACTACCAAATTTGTACTTTTTATTTATTTTTATAGAGATGCTCCTAAAAAGCCACTCGGATAGGAAATATCATTCCCATTCAGGTGCAATTAATTTCACTTTAAGTTTAAGTGACTTTATGATTATACCTACTGCTCACGTGCATTTCGAAGAGGCATTGTTTTTTATATTTGGGTGATGACAGTAATAAGCTACACAAATATGACAGGAACAAAGAGGACCTCGTGGACATTTAAAGCAGTCATGCGGACATATATATAATGCCAGAAGAATTCGAAGACCGTCATCACCATGGCTGGGGTTTGGGACTATACGCCCCAAAGAAAAGCAAAATGTAGCGAAGCCTCCGAATGCATACTTACGTATACATGGATGTATACATCTATTTAAATCTATTGCATGCCGAAAGTTTTAAATATTATATTACTTAGAAATTAAATTTAATGCTAAATGTTTCTGTAAAAAAATAACGAAATATGCTCATATATGATGGATCCGTTATCGCATTTATCATTTTGCATTTTTAAATTTAGTAAATTTGATTTTTTCATAATTGCAGATTTTCATAGATTTAAATAGGTTTAAATCTCCGAGCACAAATACGGCTATGTAAGAACACAATTTACAAGATACGATTCATTGTCTAGAAACACCCCTTACGTATGTATATTATTTTTTAGGGTAACTTTTATTCATCATAAGACCCTCTGTACGATACAGATATGCATCATATTGATTCTTTCTTTCCCACATACAATCGCTCTGAAATATATTCACTGCAACTTAACACGAGTTCATTGCGATACTAGAAACCGAGTTTTGGATAGATGGTCACATCTATACTATATCAATTATTTAATAACGTAATTCATCGATCAAACATCTAAACGTCTTATAAATTACAAATCAATTCCATATTATAGAACGACAGCATCAGTGAAACGGATTAACGCTCTAAATAGTCCAATATTTACCATGAGCTCGGGTCAAATTTGCAAACGACGATATTCCAATACCCATTAGAAGGTTAGGAAAACGAAGTGAGCATTTTGGCCACAAAACTACTTGTTAGGTACTAGCGATTCATCGATAGTATTTTGATCCTAAACTTGGAATACTATCACTACTGATAACGGCATCTTTGTATCCGAAATGTGCATCTGTGTTTACAACCTTTTCCTAGATGTGGGAGATACATTGCATTTCTGATCTATGGCGAGCATGGTAGTCCTCTCATGAATGGGCACAATTTGCTTTAAGCTTTTATCGCGACGCTGATGTTCAAGAATACTTAAGCCCATGCAGCATGCGTCTCAACTCAAAAGTATTACTCAATCTTTTCACGTAAAAAGCAAGTCCAGAAGGTCTGGAATTGTTTTTTATTCGCGAACAGTTTTCTTAGGCAGTCGACACAGTCATCATTGTCAATTACAAAATGCCTGTTTAGGCTTGCCACGGATGTCCTCACTAGAGGTCGCGAGATGCAAATCTTTGATGAGGCAGCACCTGCTGTAACAAGCACCTCAAGGCGGCTGCGGACCTGTTAACCGCATTTATGATTGCATGAATTACTTACGTAAAAATCTCATCTTTTATTCATTTGGATAATGTGGAGACTACTTTATTTATTAATTTTTCGTTGATGTAAGGCTTCTTAAGCATATAGTTTTTTCAGCGCACGAAAAAATCAAATCTAAAATCCTAGACGCATGAATAAGGAAATTACTTAATGCGGTTATATAGTGTAAATTAGCACAAGCTAGCTCAATTTGATTCGTCCTCTCCTCTTGCCAGATAGTAGACGATTTTCTGAGGAAGGAGGTATAGGATAGTTGAGAAAGAAATGATACTTTCTATGATGGCCAAAATGAGGAAGACTTCCCCATGCAATGCTTACACGTCGACATGACACATGAAAAGGAAAATTAATGGAAAATCGAGAACCTTTACGTTTTTAATCGAGTCAGCGATCTTTCCTATGCTTAAACGATAGTTCAGGGTTTGAGATTTTTAAGCCGTGGTATTCGGAAAATGTGACTATATTTACGATTGCGAATAATGCCAATGATACCGAATTATTTTAAATCTAGTTGCCTTAATGTGTATGTATACGCATTCAAATCGCTGCTATTCTGTAAAAATAGATCAAAAAGAAAATATTTCGTGTGTTTCCAGGGTTACCGGCTCTGCCTCGATTTCGTCGTTCCAATGGCCATTGACTTTTAGAAGTCACGGAACCACGACGATGCACGCCACTGACTGCGTAGGCGGAACAGGACTTGTACGACGCAGTCGAGAGTAACGTTGTAATGTGCTAACCTCGTGTTTTTCAAATTACCCCCTACGATGGAACAGCGTTACTTACAGGAATTTACCTTCATTAAATGTATTTATGCAAGGGATTTACATGATTTATGCCAGGCATTCCAGTCGACATGAGTTTCCTTATCGATGTCACATACACGTATAAATATCGGATACATTTTTTCGGACATTTTGATAATTGGCATAACACTTATATGAAGAATGACAAGCTGTGTTTAAGTTAGCTATGATATATACTTTAACATGTAAAATGTCTGATGGTGGTTTAGTTAAAACGACGGTCTTTAAGTAATTCATGATATGCTAATAAAAAAGTCTTTCTTCAAATTCTACTTTAAATAAAAAGTTCGAAATAATAGGTTTCTTAGGTTATTCATGTATTAATAAAATGGTTAACTAGATTATAATGAGTTAAATCCATGACGCTTTTATCGATCTCTAAAGTGTGTACCGTTTTTCTTTCTTATCTGTATTCCATTTTTGTAAAACTATAAGTTAATTTTCAAGTTTCTCCTATTTAGTGATTCAAAATTCATGAGCGTGCATTTTTAATTGCCTTACAGAAACTCAAAAGTAGTAAGCCTTTTTATCGAATTGTCTCCTCTTCACTCCTTAATGCGCATTCATCGACGGATATCTCTTTGAAATAACGGAATATCAACTAAATCCCATTTTGTTTTTCTAAGTTATCTCATCTAATTTTTGAAACTCAAACTAGTTTTGTTGGCTCATTTATGCCAAGTTATTTTGGCGAGGTGTCCAACTAAGTCGTGATACTTACACAATTAATGTATTGCTTCAGTGTCAATTTGAAGATCTATATCCTCCCCTATTTACTCGACACTGCTGCGTCTTGTTGTTGAAGTTCACTATTCCAACTCTGACTAAAATATAAAAAACAAAGGGTTTTCTTTCCTTTTTATTGTGGCAAGTATCATCAACAAACTTTTACTTAGGTAAACCGTAGAACCAGTGGTCCACATATTTCTTTGCTCCGTAAACCTATTATAATTTTAAAATTACTCCTTAAGCATTTTTAAAGAGGAATTTATTGTCAAGCAAGCGTCCGTAGACAATACGAGTAGAAGCGAAATAAATATTATCAAATTTATTGGCGAATCACCTACTCCATTTCGCCAAAATATTTGGAGACGGCATTATGTTCATCAGTATACCACTTAATCAGCAAAATCATTTTAAATAACGATAATTACCGCCGTTAATCAAACATTTCCTTGCGGTTTAATATCCTTGGGTAATTACGCTTTCAAGACAAACGCTAATTCATTTTAAGAGAGCTCGACGCGACGGTTGTCCGCACCGTATAATAATCTCTCAACGAATTAACCATCTTTCTTTCTCATCGCTTGGATCCTCCCTCTCCGACATCTCCCCGGAATCCACGCCCTCAGCCTTCCCCTCCGAATCACCACCAACTCTCCTCCAACCTCTCTACATTCTCCTATTCCGCAACACTTTCTTCTAACAAATCTCTTTTCCATTCGATATTTTTTCACCCTCCAACTACTTGAAGATTTCAGCCTCCCACCATTTCAACATCTTCTCGCACTCCATTTCAATCTCCATCATTTCAACGCTCTCTTTGGTCAAATGTATAGCATTCAAAATAACCATCAACTGTCCTACGTTTCAATCTAGTTCTATCTCCCTTTTCAGTTCCCACGCCTTCGACATTCTGCGTATCTATGTAAATATTTCAAAAATAACTGAAATATTGTTCAATATTAAATAGGAAAAAATTAATACTGGACAAAATATAGTTTAAGACGCATTATTATTACAATAGTTGATGATGTAGAGAAGTGAAATAGATATAAAAAAGTTGGGGGAAAATACATTTGAATTCTAGCTTAAAATCAGTTGTTCTTAGTGCTCGTAGTTGATTTTAACTTTTTAAGCTAATTAACATTGATATCAACTGAGAATTCTATCGATTTTCAGAGTTTTCATTCTATGTTTCAAAATCCAATTGACAAAATTACCCCTTTAAAGATACAGATAATGTAAAGGGCTTTTATTCTATGAAGTCTCCTGGTGATGAATATAAGCATCTGTACTTGCTTTAGCGTAATAGTTACACATATATACATGTTGTTAATGTTTGTACATACTTTCATATAAGCACTGTATGTAAAAATGGATTTACACAAAAATAAAAAAATCTTATAAGAATTGTTTGTCGCATAAATTTAAGCTCTTAAATAAATTTGTGTAGTTCACATTGATATCTAATATCAATCGCCTTTATTGTCGGGCGATATTTAGACAATAATGTCCATTCTTACATATAACCCTGATATGACAAACACAATCATTCATGTCCTAGGCGGGATTCGAACCCGCGACCTTAGCATCCGTTGGAAAAAACTCTAACCACCCGTCTATCAAGACCGACGAATTAAATACATTCGGTAAACCATTCCTAATTTAAGGCCCTGATAAAATATAAGTAGCTTACGTTGCTCTAAAATGCGTAAAATAAACAAGCGACTCCATAGGTTACGGAATAATCGTTCCATCTGACAACGTCATCAATATGCAGTCAAAACCATCACATTATCTTGTCCCGAAAGAGAGATGTTCACGCCGAGGTGGCCATGTCTCGCTCAAACAGGATATAAAATATGATGTCAGAAGTGTCATTTCGTTACAGAGTTAAAGAAACTTCATAGGTTTCGGAATAATCATCGGACCTGATAATTTCGTCGATATACAATCGAAACCATCGCATAATCTTGCTTAGAGAGGAAGACGTTCACGCCCAGGTGGCCTCGTGTCGCTCAAGCAGGATATAAAATATGATGTCAGAAGTGTCATTTCGTCGCAAGGTTAAAGCAAAAAAATTTCGCAAGTTTTACCACTCGACAAAAAATTCCTGTTCGTTTTTAGCAGAAAAAATAAAAGGTTTACGCCAGCATATCAAATGAGCGCGGGTGCGAAATCGCGCGTTGAAGTCACCACGGATGCAAACAGGGATCGAACCATGGAGGCCCCTTCTCCCTCTCTCTCCTTCTCTCGCCATCCACTCCCTCTCTCGCCTCTTCCCCCTCCTCCTACCTCCCCTCCTCCTCTTACCTCCCCTCCTCCTCCAACCTCCCCTCCAACCTCTCTCTCCCCTTCGCCCGCACTCCTTCACTCCCCTTTCCAACGCCCTCGTGAGCCCTAACTTCGAGCATTCCCGCTGGTCTCTTGCAGATCTGCGCCACCTGGCGGGGTGACTAATTGAGGGGCCCACCTGGGCCCAAGACAAGGAGGAGGATGGGCGGAGGAGAGAGTGAGGAGGGAATGGGAGGGAGTTGAAGAGAGAGAGAGAGGCCATCGGAGAGGGATGAGGTGACGAGAGTGGAGAGAATGAGGGGGCGGGTTTTATTAAAAGGAAGACGGCTTGAATGGTAGTCTGCCGAAGGGGTTATTACTTGAACGACGCACAAAGAGTCGCCTATTTGATGCTTCTTCCATCTTCCGATCCCTATTCCGTGGCCGATTAATTCTCTCATCATCTCTGTCTCTCCTTCACCTCTCTTTTGAGCCATTTTTTCCTTTACCTCTTACTACTATCTCTCTCATGCTTTTGTTTTCTACGTCATTTTCTGTTTCCAAATTACGATCTTCTCCCTTTTCTCTTTTTCTCTCCCTTCCTTCGAGGCTCGACTTTTACTTCTCACTCTCTCCTCGCTACAAAGATGATACAATGTTGACGGTTCGGTGAAGTTTATTTTTCCTTTCTTCTTCAACTAAACTTTATCGTGGAAGGGAAATGTTAATTACCTCGTATGTCATGTATGCCTATCCTTTATCCAGAGGTGTTCTTCAGAAATGGTTTTTCAGAACACAGTTAAGTAGATAAACAGCAAGATTCTTTCGGTATAAAAAATAGAATTACCCTCTTCATTGTAACAAAGGGTTGCATCAAGAATATTATATAATAATACGGAGATACTTCCCTAGATACGAATTTAGTTGTTTGCCTAAAAATATTTTTTCTTACAATCTATTGAAGGAAAGTATGTATTCGAAATATATTATAAAAATTCGGAAAAAAATATAATAAATGGATGCGTTCAGTTTTCTGAGGTTTATAATATAGGAGTAACTGTAATACGTAAAAGGTGCTACGTAAATATACCATTACAAAATCCGTCAACAGTTTTTTTCTGACCCTCTCCCTAACCTTGACCTTCGTTTTAGGGATTATAAAATTGTGTAGCAATTTCACATAGAAAATGTGGTCTTTTCGAACCATTAATAGCTGGAGAAATTTTTAAGTAAATTTTCGCGCTCAATCTATTCCTTAAATCTAATAAATGAACTTAATCAGCCTTTCTTTACTCTCATGTACGTATCTTTGCAAATTTTTTCATTAACGGAGCATACAGATTATATACTGAAGTGATTTTAAAATGAACAATGCTTGCAACCAGAGCCGTAGCGGAAAATGTGTGGGCCTTCACACCAAAACAAAATTCAAGTCCAGGAAAAAAATTTAAGGGCCTTACTAAAAAAATATGGGCCCGCTTTGGCCATGGCTCCCCCCCCCCCCCCTTGCCCCCCTTCGCCACGCGGGGGTTGGGGGATGTCCGCTACGCCGCTGCTTGCAACCCATTTTTATGAGAAAAATAATTTTTTAAATGTGACACATTTCTGCTTGAAATATAAAATCCCATTGGCGCAATTCCATTTATCTATAGAGCTCCTGTGACCATAAAGTGGTAAAGTAAACCAGACGCTAAATTCAGTAAAAAAACGGCTCTCTCGGGGGTAGTTCACCGAGCATTTATTTTTCTATAAACATATATGCCATGTGTGTTTTATTTTTTTAATGGGCTAAGGTGAACACTTACTAATGGATGACCTCTACACAGTTTATTTATGTGAGAACGTTTAACAATGAATTACCCTTAAGATTCAGATATTTTCCCCTGAGAGTGATAGTTAGAGTGGGTGTAAGATTCTACCAGCATCTTCATTCACCTTTCGTCGCCATTTAGAATAGCAAAAATTACAATATATTTAATTTTTAATGTGAAGAAATACGTGTAACTGTGAATTATACGGGGATTTGGTGGGCGTTATCTTTAGTGTTTACCCATGCCTGATCTTTCAAACTTCCCGTGATTGATTTGTTTTTGTTGCGTTAATATCGTGCGTTAATTGTCCTATATGACGCCACATCGTGTGATGTTAATTTTGTGTATGGCGCATTCATCCCACGACGAGTTAAAACCATGTATTGAATTTACTGTAATTTATATTATGTTTAACAAGCTAGTACTAGCTATAAAATTTGTTTTAATGAATTCATTTGTTATTTGAAGAAATAATTCTTTTCGATTCTACCCGTTCATCACCTCTTTTGACCATGTCGTGAAAATTAACTAGTGAGATATGTGTACATATATAAATATAAGCCTGAACTAACAATGTATGTGTATCCAATAGCGAAAAATATCCGTCTTTTATCGGTAGCATCCCTTATTCCCGCGTGCAACCTTTACGTCCGCCTTCATAAAATAAACAATAAACACTCCCCGCTCCTACGGGACACCCAACCTTCCTCGCTTACTTCTCTTCCTGCACCTTTCGATTTTTTTCTCCTTTCCCGTTACCTTCATTTTCCCTTTTTATCCCGTTATATCCTTTGTGTGCAAGCGTTTTCCTCTTCCTCTTCCCTTCCTACTCTTCTTCTACCACGCATCTTCCCCTGCGTTATCCCACTCCCTTTCTCTCTCTCTCTCTCTCTGCCTGTCTCTCTTTCATCTTTGAATTGCATGCTACCTACCACGCTGCACTCCCTTCTCTTTTTTTACGATTTCAGGTGCGGCGGCGCGGGCGGTCACCGGCAGGTGGCGCGCATACCACCGCTACCGCCACTCCTCTTAACTCCTCCCAACTCGCTCCATCCCTAACTAAAACGGATCCGCATTTTCGATTTTAGGGGAATAACGAAGTGGCCGCATCAGTTCATCCTTTGCTGATACTCGGTGGAGTAACAAACCGTTTGAGAGAGAGAATCCGGATTAATGAATGGTTCGATTCGTGAGCGCCCACTTGAAAAAGTCTGAAGTTTTTCTACGGTGTCGAGAGATGGGTTCTACGTTTTAAGGTAGAAGATGAATCGCGATCGTTAAGAACGCTGGCACATTTTTTTTATTTTCGGCACAAGGAAAACAAACGATCAGTGCTAAAAAATATTTTTGGGATGGCGTAATAAATTTGTAATTAATCAGGTCATTGTAGTTGGATCGCAGTTCATAGATGGGGTCTATGAATCATTTTTGCGTGAAAATCACGGTGAAAGGCGTTAAAAGAGAGAGGGGGTAATTTTTGTCTAGCTTAAGAGAATCGACTGTTATCGTGGGATATTTTTTTATTGATATAGATTTTTACATGCAGGTATCGTTAATGCTGATGTTTGATGCCCCGAGGTTTTTGAGTAGTGTACAATCTTTATAATTTCTGCACCTCATAAAGTTTATACCATAAATATCTAAAATATTTCACGTCAGACTTTTCATAGGCAGTTTTTTATGTATATGAGATGGTCAGGGCAGGGCTTAAAATGAAATAATTCTTTGTTTCCATTCGATTAGTCCCACTAAATATATTCATGACGAAAAATACTAATTTAGCAATACGGAAACATATTTAACGGCATACTTGCCAAATTATTTGTAAATCATAGCGTAATATTACGGGCGTGCTCTTGAAAAAATTATGATGATGTGAGGAACTATCAAGTTTATGCAAACCTTAAGAGTCAAGGTAACCGTGTAGCATATAATTGTTATGCAATTAAAACATTGAAAAGTAGAGTCAATTTGCATTGATAAGCTTTTTTTAAACGATTATCCAAGGAAGGGGTCATTCGGCTTTTGATATCTCTGTCGGGTGTTTGCCAATTTTAAAAATAAGTTAAAAACCAGTTACTCACATTTTTGTACTTTCACCCTACCTGTCATCCTCCATCTCATTTTAAATATGTGACCTGACCACCTCTACTGCATTTTTTAAATGCAGAACCGTATGATATTGTCGATAATTTTCGTCTCAGTAAGGCTATTATATGGAGGCGCATGAAGCAATAGTCATTACTGTATTTTTAGTTTTTTCTTTTATAAAATTATTCTCCAAGAAGTGTAGGACGTAAATGTTTCACGCGTGCAGAAAACACACTCCGATAGTTCTAAAACGATATCAGAGTAAATAAAGGCTGTGTGATCTTTTAAAGGATGACTTCCGCACAAACATATTAGCCGCGGATTCTTCTTCCCACATATTCCCTGCCATCTGTAGGCAAAGGGAGAAAGTAGGTGGGCATCCGTCACGGGCATTGCAGTGCTTTCTTTGATCTCGGATTCAGCTCACGATCGTTCGACTGTCCAATGCCGTCTGGAATTCCAGGGAGCGGATGGTGCACTTTGGGTCAGTGGGACTCCTAGCAACCAACGAGACTTTTTGAAAAGGCGTCTTTATACGCATGCGCACAAGAGAGGAATCGTAGAAGGAAACTAATTGCCTCTAATGTTGATGACTTCCCCTTGTCGTAGATCTTGTCATCGACTTCTTCTTACTCCTAGATTTCCGTTCCTTCCGCAAGTTGCCGCCTCTGGCCTAAGTCCTCCAATTTGGAGGCACCTTTGGGCTACGAGAAAGCGATTGAGAAAGGTCGCAATAGCCAAAAAAATTGAACAGATTCAGGCAGAAAAAGGAACTTGGAGCATTTCATATTTTGATATTCAATGCTACAGTTTCTGTGCTTAACGAAAGGGATCGCGTTAAATATAAATTTAATTAAGTTTGGTAAAGAAAGCTTTGTTGGTAAGTGGAAGTGAGAAATTACTTCTTGTGCAGACATACATAGAGATGATTGTATCTCTTATTGATTTCCAGGAAACTCCAAGAAAGATATTAAAACATTGTTCACTTAAATGGCATGCACTATTTTTAAATAGTGTGCATAGGAAAACGTCACAGGGAATGAGGTATAAATATCAGAATATTAATACAAAATATCTTTGCAAGAAGTATAAGTTAGCCAAATTCGAAAAAATGACTTGTATTCAAGTAATTTGTGAACATTTTAATAACTGAATGTTAACTTTGGAGCATCAAGTATTCAATGAAATTCGGTATAACGATAGCAACCTTGACATACTGACGATTAATTCAAATATCCCACTCCATCGTTACTATAGTTGGTGCATTTTACCCACATACTTTCGATTTAAGGCATTTTAATAGTATTAGATAATGGCATCACCAATTTTGATAGACTATGCAGCTAAAGTTGGTGATAAACATCTTTATTGTCTCAATAAAATTTACAAAAGAAAATCCTGCACTCAGGTACTGTTTACAAAAATAATAGGATAATAAATATTTCGATTACATTTAGAAAAAAATTAACCAAGAAAATGATTTGTTGATTTATATGAATGTTTGGAAGAGTACACGGACACATTTTTAAATTCATACTTTTTTAAATTTGCATTTTTCATATTACATGCGATAAATTTACTTCCGCAAGCTATATATTCTATAAATACGAAGAGTAATTCGAATATCAAAATTACATAAAAGCGGAATGATTAACGACACTGTGTTAAAATATAAAATATCACTTCATTTCGCCCATTATCCGGACGATTATACTGGTCATATTTACAATTTTAAGGTATAAGTATAATGAGCCTCTTATTTATAGTAAATCTAACATTTCAGTACGACAAAAACCGAAATGTGAGATTTACGTAGCATAGTATTATTAATACAAAATACCCCCATTTTCTGCAAATACTCACCAGATAATGCACTTAAAAGTCAAGCTATAATATTAGTCTGTAAATTACATACATTTGAGAAATAACATTACAGATAACGATCTTCATTTTTTATTGCAGAAAAATATTTCTTTGATCCCCAAAAATATCCTCGCTTTTTACCTACGACAATACTTGTTATATTCGATAACAAACAATTATATCACATACATGATAAAATAATTCCTCAAATATCACTCGACTGAACACACTTCTCACTTTCGTGAGTTCTGTATAAATCTAATCTATTAATGATAATTCTCTTTTTTACCTTTTTTTAAAGGTCATGGCAGCATCATTCGGTGGATTAAGCTCGTATCTTGTACATCCTAATATCTAAATAAAAACTAATATATTTAAATGAGTATGAATCTGGACCAAATTATGAAACACGGTCCACTGATTTTTCGCTGTAAACCTCACTTTTACAATTCTCCACATAAACAAAGCATTAAAAATCACACTTTTCAAAAATAAATTCCGCCATTCCATATATTTCTTTGCGATCAACATAATCGTCTTTCTTCACAATTTTATCATAATAGCCTCCTGGTTAAATAGCCTCCTATTAATGTATTCAACTAAGACCGCCTAATCTGACCCTCATGCCACATTCGGGCGTTGAAATCTCTTCGTGCAACCCGGCAATATTATCCCGCCATCGCAGATATTGTCTTTAAGAGCCGCACTTCGCTCCGATCACTTCCTCCGGAGATTTGAGCGACTCTCCTCAGTTGAGGCCCCACTCAAATCACCACTTCATTCATCGATGGATCTCTGACTCATCGGCAAATCGCCACCTTCGTGCCTCCTCGGCGTGCCCCACGCGGGCACCACGAAGATACCGTGCTTTTCCTTTGCGGCCGCGACCCACTCCTCCCTCAACACGTCATTCTCAGACGGGTCGGTCTCCGGGGGCGGCAGCATCCCTATGGAGACTGGGTCTTCCCAGAGGGACCTCCCACTCCCCACCCTACGCCTGGGCCCCTTGCTACGGTCTACGGTGGCCTCCTTCTCTCCGCTCCCAACGATCGGTATCCCGTGTATGGAGTTCTTTCCAGCTCCGTAAGTCTTCACTTTGGAGTGACCTTCTATGATGAGGTACATGGGGCCTCTCAGGGGCGCGGATGGTTGCTTGTAGTGGGAGAATAGCGGATCGGTCGTCAGCGAGGGCGTGGTGGTGGTCGGGGGCGTGGAAGGAGTGGTGGTCGGCGGAGTCTGGGTGGTGGTCGTGGGTGGGAACGTGACGTATAAAATGGGCGATGTAGTAGGGCGTACTGTCTGGGAGGTCATGGTGGTCGGGTGTTGAGCCGACGTGCTGGTCTGCACGAATTGCGAGCTTTGTTCGTACTGGGTGCTGTGCGTGGTCCATTTGTCCGTCGTGGAAGAGGGGAAGGAGGATGGCATGTTGGAAGTGGTCAGCTCGAGGCTCTCCTGAATCTCCACCGTGGAGTCGCTGAAGTCGGGCATCGGACTCAGAGGATCGTTTGGTGGCGGCACCATGTACTGCTCGGGCTCTTTCACCTCGGCTTCGAGCTCAGGTTCCTCCGTCGTGGTGGGAGCGGAAGTGGTGGTCGGTGGATGCGTCGGGATCACTTCTCTGGGTGCAGCCGTCGTGGGAGCGGTGAAAATTGGATAGACTGGAGTCGTGTTGGGATCGGGAGCAGTCGCAGGGCTGGGTTTCTGCATCTCGGGCGATGTCAGTGTCTGACCAAGAGTCTGCTCCTGAGGGATGAGATTATGAGGCAGAAAGGGAATATGGGATTCGGTTCCCGGAAGGGGAGGGGGGACGAGCATCTGCAGTGGAGTAGGGGGTTGGCCGGGTGCGGTGGATATGTCGATCTCGTCTTCTTCCATCAAACCGATCTGAAAAATGAGAATTATTTTCAATTTCTAATTTGATGTCAGTCGTTGACGCAATAACCATTAACTAGCATCAAAATTATATTATTTAAATTAAAGCTGTAGACTCTTCATTAATGAGTTCTAAAACTGGGATTCGTTCATGTGAAATTTATTAATGCTATGAATTGTCACGTGTACATGGGTTGAGATTCCTTTATACGGGGCTAGTGCGATTAAAATTTTCCATTTTGTCATTCAATCATACAATCCTATACTGCCGAATCATTAAGCATTGGTTTCTCAGAAGCGCATATTTTGCGTTACGTATGTTTACTGTATATATTATATACTGCTTACTAATTCGCGTATTTATCTGTTTTAGATGTTGAAGTGAAAATAACATATTTTCCAGCATAATTTCTCCATCTTTCCACTATCACGACATCATTATCGCAACAATAAAATAAAAATAAATGTTGCCATAAAAAGGCATGCCTTATTGTTCGCAAATCTATACTAAGGCTGACACCACCATTTTAATTACGAAAATTTATCAGCTATATTTCTCTATAACTGTTCCATAATAAAAAACCTGGCGAAATAAGAAAGAAATCACGCGAGAAAATATTTACCAGAGTACGTGTATTGAACATCAGCGAATGTTATCATGTTTTTAGAGAATTGTGACTTATTTTCTGAAAATGCCGAGAGAAACATGTAATCGTGTCAGAGAAGATAAAAAAAAGATGGAATGTCGGGGAATACAGTTAATATGCGTGAGTGCATAATAGTAAAGACAAATGTGAACGTGGAAAAGAACATTTTTGAACTTGACCCGTTGATCTAACCTGGGTCTCCGCGGGTCAAGTTCAGAATTTTTCTCCTCCTCTAAGTTAGCAAGAAACAAAAAACTAGTTCATCACGCAGAATTTACTTTGCTTTCATGAAAAGGATCGTAATTTCAAAAGCGCTTTCCCAATAGAAAAGCCTTATCCATTGCGCCTCTCTTCCACATTTCACTCACCCCTAAATGCGAAGGGCGCGGGTGAACGTGTGAGATCCTCGTCGGGTTGTAGTACGGCGATGACATCCTATAAGGGTGAGGGGAGTGTCTCATCGGCCCCGGCGGCGAAGGGCCGTGCGATAGATGCTTCTGGGGTTGCTGGGTCGACAAGGGCCGAAATTCCCCGTAGTGGGTGACCCTCCTGTGGGGCGGTAGGGTGGGAGGCGTCATCGGGGGCTGCTTGGGTGTGAACTTCGGACCGTCCACGAAGGTCAGGAAGGGGTGAGCGTCGAGGCGCGCATCGGCCACGGGGTCGAAAGGATCTCGGTATTCTTCAGGGGATCCCGTAGGTATGGGGCTCCTCACGTTGGAAGGGTACACTATGACGGTGGTAGGAGAGGGAGGTGCCTGGGGAAGGTTCATGGGCGGACGAGGGTCGGGGGAGGGTGGGGTGGTGGCAGAGGGGGTGGGAGGGGGCAGGGCGGCGGCGGGCGTGGGCTGGGGAACGTCTGGGGTCCGCGACGACGGGTCGATCCAGTAGTGGACCCTATCCAGCACCGGAGGAACGTAGTCGTACGTTGGGTCGTTCTTCAGGGGATCTCCCCTTCCCAGCGGAGTCCACTCGTCGTACTCGAGGCGGGGCGAAAAAAGACCTCGGGGTGACCTCCGCTCTCTCGCGCCATCTGTGAACAGCGGAATCATTAGAAGTCTTCCAAAAAATTGACAGCAAATGTTACTCACAACATTGTCAACATTTTAAATATAATTGGATAAGTAAAATATTTCTTTGATGGGCGATAAATAGGGCACGAGTAAAAAACGCATTTCAGGCGAGCTTCTAAAAGTTTGTAAATAATCCTACAAATCAGAACAGAGAGACACTTGGGGATTTTTCCACATGTAAATATAAAAGTGAATGACTGACTTATGCCAGTCGAAAGAGGTGAAATTTCTCAAATATAAACACAACTCGATACTGAAAAAATATGATCTGTGACGTTTTTGATCGCCCACCAAAGAATTATAAAATTAGCTTTTATTTTTCTTTCTTTTTATCTCTTTT
This sequence comes from Tanypteryx hageni, assembly GCA_028673005.1. NCBI lineage: Eukaryota > Metazoa > Arthropoda > Insecta > Odonata > Petaluridae > Tanypteryx > Tanypteryx hageni. The sequence continues at coordinate 40,101,672 of CM054112.1, read as the reverse complement.
CTACTTATTTTACGGCACAGTAGGATTAATTTGTAGTACAAATTAACAGAACGTGGCATATTTAAGTGAATATTTCGTCTACATAATACATTTTCCTAACGGTATTGAAACTGAAATCCAATATTGCTCTTTACTCTCAAAATATAACGTTACTTAAAATGTAGTAAGATTCATATTATAGCTTCTTAATTTTTTAATCCTTTCACAAGATATAAGCAAGGGATTTGCACTTAAGAGAGCATAATTAAGTATTGAATGTACGGTAAAAATTCTCATGCTTTCAATAGAATATTATCAATGGTAATTTCCCTATTAATATGGTTATGTTAAGGAAATGTGTCTGAACCAAACTGCCGATTAGTATTACTGTTGTACTTATCACTTAACGCCATATTTACGTTTATTTGGAACAGTAGGGCAGCCAGAAATTTAGTAGGAGGGCAAATATTTCAACACATAATTCTCTGAGCACTTGTTTATTGATTTTTCTACAATAATCTTCGTATAATGATAGAAGCTAATGAATAAAGGTGGTACTGATTTTAATTTGGATGGAAACCTTCTATCCACCTTATTTCCATCTGCCGCTTGCATAATCTATGCTTTTGTTAAAATTATCTCCGGTTGCCACTGCGCCACGGATTTGGAACCTCATTGGCGTTACAAAATTTCAGCATTTAAAATGTATTCTCTCTAACTTCAACTTCAACTTACGGTGATTAACGATTACAGATACAGATGATATACTATAAAGAATTCGATATAGATACACCAATTGACATGTCTACAATGCGTAGTTATTTCTTATCCAAAAGCACCATTTAGGAATCTTACATTGGCCAAACACAACTCTAAATTCCCGCTTTTTCTTTTATTACACTCTACTTTCCTTATACGCACTTCCATTTCCGCTCTTCATTGATTCCCCTCTTTCATTCGTACATTTCCTTTTAAGATCGCGCGCGTAAGTGACATACGTCCGACAGAAGGAAGGTAGAGTGCAGATACCGAAGCGTCATAGAGGCGCCTCTACTTGCGGCCTAAGAAAAAACCAAAGGAAGGACTCGTGGAAAGAGAGGGAATGGGAAGTTGGGTGGGTAGGGGAGGGAGAGTATAGGGGTAAGAGAGAGGGCAGGGTAAAAATCCTTCCCTTTTAAACTTTTTCCTGTTGCCCTTAATGCGGGGATGGAGGAGGGCGTGCGGAGGGAATGGAGGAGGCTCTGTGGCAGTGGACCACCGTGCCGAGAGGGTCGCTGAGCGACTCCCAGGAATATGAATCGGGACACGGGAACGAGTTGAAAAGGAAGGGGCGAGAGAGAAAAGAATAGGGGTAGAGGAGGGAGAAGATAAGGTGGAGTAGGGAAGCGTGACGCAATGGAGGGGCGAGGGAGTGGGGGGACGGGAGACGGAGCGTGCTTCTCCTTAAGCGTCACCGCAATGTTTAGCAAAAAAGCGAACTGACTGTGGAAGGAAATAACAGGTTTATTCACCGAAAAGATGGATTGGCATGTGCAGTGAAAGAGGAGTTACCGTACACAATTACGTTGGGCCGTTTGTTTATTTTCTTCACTGAATACCATATTGTATGGTCCTTCGAATTTTCTGTTTAAAAATCTATATTCTGTTTTTGCGATATTTTTAGTGAATATAATCGAAGCGTGTAAAAATATTTTATCATGAAATCATCTCTCCAAAATAAACGGGTGAAGTGTATCGAAAACATCTGCTAGGCAAATATAATGAATTTGGAATTATAGTCACTTGATACATTAAAATACTTGTTAAGCTTGATTTCATTTTTACCTATGACTGGAAATATTTTTATAGAAATATTTAATTCATAATCTATTGGCCTTGCACGTTATATGATGAACTTGCAAAGTTGTAAAAACTTTTGATTTCATTATAAATAGATTACGGGCCTTCCATTAGTCTTTGACCGTAGATCTTACTCGATAAGAGTTAGATTTGAGTTGGGTTAGCGGTCATTTTTCATCACTTCTGTTCCATTGCGGTAATTATTCAATATAGATAGCTACTTTGATTACCATGTTGATTTAGTTTTATTAACTGTACTAAATCTTCCATTCTTAAAATTTTTACTTTAAATACTTTAAATTCTAAATTAAGATGCAAAAATATGGAATAATTAATTGATCGCATTCTAATGACTATTTTAATTTCATTTTCAACTTTTTCAGTTTAATGGAAAATAATTGGAGTCAAGTTTTTTTCTCATTTGTGCAATTTCTTAGGAGCTATAAATGATTAATATGCATATATATATATATATATATATATATATATATATATATATATATATGTGTGTGTGTGTGGGTATATGTATGTGTGTGTGTGTGATATTTTTTATTTTTATTTTAATTGCTATAAAATATAAGCTGGAATAATTGAATTAAATCCTCATTTGAACCATCTACAGTTATTTAATTTATATCTCATCTTCACCTTGTCTTGACTTGTTTGAATGCCAAATTTTCTGGTGACTTCTACGCCTGAAACTTAACGGAGCAAATGATTGATTGCGTACATTAATTACCTTGAAGGAAAATATTACCAGCCCTTAAGACAAACCTAATAAGGTATTACTCATACTCTCGAGGGAGGGGGGAAAGTAAGATTTCTCATGAAATAGGACTTAAAAGTGGAAATGACCCGAAAACACGCAGTAACTTCAATGCCAAACCTATAACGGAGGCTAATGAACCAATAGCCTTTCTTGCCTCATTCTCCCACCCCTTGATTCACCCCTTCTCTCCCCGCTCCCTCTGCCGTCATCCCCATTTTTTCCTCTCATCTCTTCCCCTCCCCACTCTCCTTCGTCACCCTCCCCATCCCCTCCCCGTTTCCACCACTCCTCTTGACCCTTAAGAAGCATCTCACTAGCTGCTCGTGTCATACCGGTTCCCGAGTGACATTCCGCCGTCGGAGGCGGATTCGGGGACAGGATAAAAAGACGACGAACACGCCGCCAACTGTCCCATTCCTCCTCAAAAGGTCCATCTCTTTTCCCCTCGTCCTCCCCTCGCCGTCCGCCTCTACCCTCGTAGGGATATGCTTCCGGTACGAACATGCGTGGTAACCTTCTGAGCCCGGTTAGCGCTCCTGTGTGTTTCGTCTCCCCCTTCAGACCCGCGGAGGTGATAAGATCATTATTAATGACTTCGATTTCGTCACGTGTTTGGACGGTTCGTAGTTATTAACCGCATCTAACGTCAGTTGTACGGGGGAAAGCGATTCAACACGGTTATCGAGCTATAACACTGTATACAAACGGTTAGATTCATATTTGTCTTAATTTTAGGGAGCGATATTTTCCCTTTCGCCTTAATTTAATTTCTGTTATTCTGTAGGTCCGGTATTTAAAGAGTTAATTAAACAATGCAATATAAACTATACTAAAAGTAGTTTCAGCAAGTTGCTTTCTCAAAACTATAATAACTACTTTAAAAAGCGTCTTTTTATATATACGGATGTACTTTATCTAGCACATATTATTTAACTATAAAATAATAAAGTGATATTAATATTTCCATTTATTTTGACAATTGTTCTAACGCTTCAAAATTTAAAATAAGCTTCGTATCCAAAGTTTTTTTATATTTTTAAGTAAAGTTATGATAAATATGTGCCCCTACATCCATAGAAAGATGTTTTAGATGAATACTATATTAGGTATTCTCTAAACCTGTAATTGTTCTTTATAGATTGGAATGTTAGGCAATATAAAATTGAATGATCAATCAGTTGTAAAGATATTCAGCGAAAACACATTCCTAACGCCCACGTTAATAATTATCATATTGATAGAACTTTTTGGGTGCAGATTTATTTATGATTAATGTAATTTCGTTTTTATACCTCGATGGACGTATAAAAGCGATAATGTATCCCAAACATATTAGCGATTCCTTCATTAGTGGTTCGTTAACATTTCTCATATTCATTTTCTTTCCCTTATTCAACTTATTATTGTTGTAATAATTATAAGATTTTCCCTACAGGTCCTTCAATTATTTTTAATTGTTTAACGATTTCTAAAGTTTTAACTTTATGCATGTGAATTAAATTTTCCTATTTTGTTTCAACCCTTTAAGTATAAAGAATTAAACAGAAAATTCAAACCATCGAGTAAAAGTGTACTGAAAAATTTCACGACTCTCTTTGCCTGCACGAAAGGGTGAAGCCACTATCTACACGATATCCCTATGAAACCTATTGAAATAGTGTTGAAGCTATGATAAATTTCATATTCGCGGGCGCTTCACAATGCATAGCGCATAAGAAAATTTAATAGCCATGTATGTACATGTCTGCTTACACCGAAGCGAAAAACCCAAAGCCAAATTATGTCACGCAATACCTTGGCAAAGAATAATTAAAGTGATTGCAGGAGAGAAAGAAAAACGAGCGAGAGAAATTAGAAAGATAAAGGGAAAAGAAGCAAGAGTAATATATAAGTTCCAAGATCGCCGGAAATCGTTCTTTTTTATATATATTTGCCTCCCCCTCCCCTCGCTTTCCCCCCGAAGAGGTCAACTTTAAAAACCCTCTTCCTCCTCCTTTTTTTCCAACAGAACAACGCAGTGATCGTGTTACGGACTCACAGGTGCGGCCCCTGTCGTGCTCGAGAATATACATCTGCCGAGAGGGAAGACGCGAATTCGCAGTTACGCGCGCTCTCCTCCGCAAGATTCGGACGAATTACGACCGCCCGAGGAAAAAAGAGAACCCTTCTTCCTCTCATCCTCGACTCCATCTCACGTGACGCAAGCGATCCATCTCCACCTCTCCTTCCACAAAAGTCACTCCGCGAACCCGAAGAGAAAAAGAAAATTCGCAAAATTTTATGCGACTTTTCCTTCGGGAGACATATATACGTATACGTCCTCATTCCAGATATCCTTATTTCCCGAAAAAATACTCCCTTGCTATAAGTCTCCTTTTCCATTATAACGTCACCTTCCGACCATTATGGTTTCTTGTACAACAAATGGTATGAAAAAGAGAGAGAGAGAGAGAAGGTCTGGCAGCGCGGAACATAAAGATAAAACTGGGAAAGGTAAAGATTCGAAAGAAAAAGCTTTTTAGCAGAGAGAAAAGGCGGAAGAGGGGAGGAGAAAGAAGTGTCTACTCAAAATTTAATACGCGGTCAAATTAAAACCGCAGGATTTCTACTAACCCACTAATTTAAATCTTTCCTCTATTTTCCTCTTTATTATTTGCAGTCGAGAAAGGTAGCGGATTCCCTTCGGTGTCTATTTATTCCACCCTAAACGTCTCTTGATTTGCGATAAAACTGTTTGTCCGCAACAAACCCACGGACTTCATTATCAAGCGGCTGGAGACGATCGTTAATCGTTTTTTTTAATCTGATGTGGCCAGCGAATGACTTTCTCTACATCTGTAATACTTCTAAAAATTCCTAATAGGTTAAATGGTAATACATATTTTAAGGAACTGCGAAAAAAATTCAACAGCAAAAAACTGAAATAAACTCAAACCGTAGCCTTCTGATACTGGATATAGCCAGGAAGCTCCAACAATTAAGAAAAGAAAAAGGAGCGTTACTAAGACGTAAATAAGCGTCAATTGTTAACAATAGTTTTCAGTAGGTGGTGGCAGCTAAAAATATAAAAATGCTCTTAAACAATTATATGGGAAAATATTTCAAACAAAGGTTGTAAAAAATTAAATTTCCCACAATTCTTATTACAGTACATTTTTAAATCTATCAAATATTAAAGCAAATACTTCAAAATAACGGAAAAGTGACAAGAGTAAACACCCACTCCTGGTTGACCGATTTTTACATAAAACTAATCAGTTCTTTTGCCTTTAACAAAAATGTCAAATATAAAATTTCGCGTTGATTAATAGCTTTTGAGTTAGAGCACCCATAAAAAATTGTCACATACACACACAAACAAACACATCATAGAGAAAATGGTCAAAACGTGTTCAAGGGACATCAAATCGTGTATTTCCGTTGAAATCTCGAAACGATATTTTCATGAAAACAATACTTTCCCCTATACTACGTATGGAGAAAGTAACAATTAGGGATGTACACGGGTATTCCGTGGTATAGAAGTGCTTATCGTCTAAATATCAGTGCAGAATGTTCTATGCAAATACATTTATAATGAAAAATTATTTTCTTTGTATTGTGGTAGCCATGCTTTTTAGATTCGTTCAACGCATCTTCATTTCGTTTTGCAATGCTATACTCGTCCTAAAAACGAAATTAATTTTTGAAATCGGTTTAGCCAATACCTTCGAAATTCATAGTTACGGAAAAATCTAAACTTGTTATTGTGGTAACCCTGTTTAGTCGATCCGGTTGAAATATTCTATTTTGGTTATTTATTTATATGAATATTATGTAGGTATACCATATTGGATTATCCTTACCGTAATTTCTCAAGAAATACCTGTAAAAAAATATTATTTTACTTTTTAATGTGGTAGCCCTGCTCTTTAGCTCCGCTTTAAACACCGTGATTTCATTATAGTATGTTTAAAAAATCTTATATAAGAAATTTAGTTGAAATCCATTTAGCCAATTCCTTCCAAATCCATAGTTACAGAAGGGGTTTCATCAGTAAGTGTGGCACCCCTGTTTGGTTGATCCGGTCCAAATATGCTATTATGGATTTGTATATATGTGTACATTATAAATATTATATTTGGTAAAAATTAATGGGGACAGTTCAACACAAATACTTGTAAAAAACATTTTTTTATTAATTGTATTGTGGTAGACCTGCTTTGTATATCCTTACTAAACATCTTGATTTTGCTATTTTATATTGCACGCCTCCCTATATGCAAAATTTAGTTGAAATCCGTCCAGCCAATTCCCTCCAAATCTATTATTACTGAAATAGTTTAATTTAAAATTGTGGCACCACTGTTTGGCTGATCCGGTCCAAATATGCTATTATGGTTTAGTATATATGTGACATTATAATTACTAAATTTCGTTTAAATTGATTCTGATTCAACACAAATACGTGTAAAAGGATTTGAAATTGTGGCACCACTGTTTGGCTGATCCGGTCTAAATATGCTATTATGGTTTAGTATACTCGTATATGTGAGATTATAAGTATTAAATTTCGTTAAAATTGATTCTGATTCAACACAAATACGTGTAAAAGGATTTTTTTATTACTTTGATTGTGGCAGCCCTGATTTCTATATCTTCACAAAACATATTCATTTTGTTTTTATATGTTGCACACCTCCTCCATAAAAAATTTCGTTGAAATCGGTTTGGTCAATTCCTTCCAAATTCACAGTTACCGAAAAGTTAACCTTTGCAACTGTGGCACCCCTGCTGAATAGATCTGGTAGAAATATGCCATCTTGGTCATTAATTTATTCCTTCCTGATACGTGAATATTCTATATACAAAATTTGGTTGAAATCGGTTAAGTCAATTACTAACTCATATATGCGTACGGACGGACGGACGGACATCACGAAGATAATAGTGCTTTTCAGCGTTGACGAAAAGCAGTAAAAATGCGCCGGGGTTATAAATACGCGAGTTATTGTTGGTGCAGAAGAGCCGGGATTATCCGGAATCCAATTATCCCGACGTCCAATCATCCGAATACAATTTGTAAAAGTAATATTTTAGCCACCGTGAACATATATTTTCGTTTTGGGTTGATGGTTTTTTCTCTATGTATTTGTTTTCACGAAGTCGAATTAACATAAAGGTGGTTGCTGTAGGCAACTCGTATAAATGCGCCATAAACTTATCTATAACGTGCTAATACGTCAATCAAGGGTCGCCGAACGCAGTGACTTTCAAATTTTAGACCACTGTAAGCTTGCGATAGAAGTAGCAGGAAGAGCGTGAATTTGTTCGAATTCTATTTTTATGAATATCACACGATTTAGCTCTTTAACCCTTTCAGTAATGAATATTGTTGAGGAAGAAAAAGTCGTTTTTCTGTAACTGCGTTTGCATTCTGAATACATCAGTAATTCCATTAACCAAATTTTTGTCATACAATTCCCAATGCCGTTTCTATCCTCCATTGTTTCTACAATATGCATCAAAAGTCATTTAAATCAAGTTAATGAATATCCATTATAATGGACATGATGACTGAAAGGGTTAAAGCAGCTAGTCTTTCAGCAACCAAGAGGAAATGAAGAGAGGGAGGAGCGTGGAAAGCAAGGAAAGAGAGTGGGGGAGTAAGGGATGAAGAGGGGAAGAGGGAAGGGGAAGGAGGGGAAGTTAGGGGAAGGAAGGGATGAAGAGGAGGAAGGAAGGGAGGAGCGAGCGACCGAGTCTGACCACCGCAGGCGCGGAACGCGCGTACAAAACGATGATCGATATGGCCAATTGTGATGAGGTCATGTTTTACGTTCCTAACGAGCCTCTGGTTTCGTCGTGTCATCGCTGCTTTAAGTGTTCGCTGCACGTCTCTACGACCGCCGCGGGTTCTTGGATCGCTCGAAAATAAAAAGGTGTGCAGATTGCGTCTGTGACCCGAGGTAAGGAAATAAGGGCCGCCTTTAAAACTAACTTCTCCTTCGAATTGATCTTTCCCAAGGAAGTGCCTTTTAAAACAATTGTTGGCGATTCAACTTAAACGATGCGTGGTTCAGGTATTTCTCCAACGAATAAAGAAAGATAAATGAAATCGCGAGCTTTTGCGAAGTGCTCGTGAAGCTGTGGGTGGCGAGGTAGTTGAACAATTTCATACTATCCATTTGAGAGTGTTTATTTGTTCGCTTGCGGTGCATAAAAAATTAAAATTAATGCTCGGAGTAGTTCAAATGTCTTGAAAAATACTTTTTACCTTTACGTGAAAGATAGTTTTCTTTCATTTCGTATCTTTAGGGTTTCTACGGTTAGAGTTTTAATTGTATAATTCGAAGTGCAGCAAACGAATGAAAGAAGCTATCAATAAAAAAGTTGCGTACTTATGATAAATACTTTTATGCTAAAAATTTACAGATAAATAATTTGTCCACTTAAACTTAAACATCTTTTAAGATTAAAAATTAAAAGTTATACTAAAAATTACGATATTCTTTAATGACAGAAATAAGTGCAGTTCAATAGAATACAGCGATAAAAATGCACTCTCCAAAGTTGAATTTGAAAAGGTGAAACATTTCACACTCGGAAAGTATTTTATCGGCATTTAACACCCTGAGTGTGTTTTTCTCCCTATATATAAGACCCTTCTTTGCGGAATGGGACAGTTCGGCGCGACCCATCCGGCGACGGGACCATTCGGTGCCGGGACGATTCGGCGACGGGACGATTCGGCGCAGGGACAATTCCGCGCTGGGACGATTCGGCGACGGGACGATTCCGCGCCGGGAAAATTAGGCAGCGGGAGGGAAAAGCAACAACTTTTAGTTGGGTTGAGTCGTTGGGGGGTGGATTCGTTCTACTTCCTCCTCCGGATTGGATTGAGAGTTTGGGGGTTGGATTCTATTTCCTCCCCTCAGGCTGCGTTCAGTGTTAGGGGGTTGGATTCGTTCTATTTCCCCCCCCTGGGTTGGGAGTTGGGAGGTCGGTTCTTTCTGTTTCCTCCTCTGGGTTTGCTTGAGAGGATAGGGGTTGGATTCTTTCAATCTCCTCTCCCCGGGTTGGGTTGTGAGGTTGATGGTTGGAATCGTTCTATTCCCTCCCCCGTGTTGGGAAGAGTGGTTGGAGATTGGATTCTTTCAATTTCCTCCCCTCCGGATTTGGTTGAGAGGTTGGTGGTTGGATCCATCTTGCTGGCGCCGAATTGTCACGTCGCCAAATTGTCCTGTCGTCGAAATGTCCCGGCGCCGAATCGGTCGCGCCTAACTGTCCTATACCCCCATCTTTGCGTTTTTTCTGGATGTCATTGATTTTTCTCATTCTGTATGACAGTGGTTCCCAATCTGGATGCCGCAGCTGATTTTTAGTGGTGCCGCGAAAAACGAATTCGATGTTTTAATAGGTAACTAATGGAATAACGTTTCCTCTAATAAATTGATTGTAGTGTAGTACGAACAAATGGATGTGTCCTAAGGTTGTAATACCCGTACTCACAAATATAAAAACTTTTTTAATGTGGGAATGCCGCGAAATTCTATTCGTCTCTGAAAAGGGTGCCTATAAAAAGTATGGGAACCACTGCTGTATGCTATAAGCAATGTAACTTAAAAATTTTAGAAATTTAAATTGAACCATCTATGGTAGAAGAGAATATCAAATTCGCAAACGCCCATCACGCGTTTGGAACATTTTATAGGACTACAAATGCGACAACGCACTAGGCGCTTGCCAACGTTTTCGTGAAGTTCGTGGTGAACGCACCCACTGCGCCGCTAACCCTCAGAGGGTTAAATCGCCGATGTTTCATCTAACCGTTTGATTTAAAAAACGCTAAATTAGTTATAACAAGCTGAAACGCCCGGCTTCGCTCGGTAAAGTTTTCTTTTAAGTTGTAAACGATTTTGATTATTTATTATAAAAATTATTATAAAAATCTTGATTTCTTTATGGTATTTTGTAAAAATCATATATAATAGCAGAAGTACCCGGCTCTGGTTCCAGTCAAAGTCTGTATACTATTTTTTTATTAATTAATTTTATTGCAAATTCAATTTACTTAATTTTTCTTAATTTCTTTTTAAAAATTACAATAAGAATAGAAATTTAATTAAAACTTGAATGAATTTGATTTTTTCCTATGCATGATTAATTTATTTCATTTGCAAATCATTATTATTGACGTAGGTAGCAACTGCAAGCATAATGCAAGTTAACCTGAATATATTAACTAATGATAATAACATTCTACTTATTCTTGTAAGGGAAATGAATCTTATTTCATCAGGAAATTTGAATTGCATGTAAATAAGTATAATAAATGTATAATATGGTAATTTTACTTACCGAAATGATAATATTCTAGCATAAATGACAATTACATTGCTTTTCTACGTATTCATGAAAAGGATATTAATCTTATTTCATCACGAAATTCGAATCGCACGTCAATAAGCATAATAAATATATAATATAATAATTTTACTTACCAAAAAGGAAACATTCTACCATTAATAACGATTGCGTTGCTTTTCTTCATACGTTGTTACGTACCTGTTGCTACGATGATGGCAAAGAAAGCGAGAAGGGATTAACGCTATTCTTTTGTCTATTTTGAAGGCTTAACAACTGCAATTGAAATTTAAATTACATTTTTAAGGCTTAATTCTGTAGAGAAAGGATTAAAAAGTAGTGCATAGCACGATTCTGTATTGAAAAATTGGGTAATATACGTGAAGCCGTTCTTGAGTATTTAGTGAACAAACATACAAACAAATATAGCCTTGAAAATATATAAGAGATGTTTAAGTGGAACTAGTTTTAGTAGACTGAACATTCGGATTGCATCGATCTCAAAATCTTCAATTTCTAAAACGAAGTGGTTGCTGATAAGATTAGTCAATGCCAAGTCTCTGACGAAAGTTGGTAAATATATTAAAGTTAAACAAAGAAAAGACGAGAATTTTCACGTACAGACTAGGACGTTATCAGATGAAGTGTATTATTTAATTCTACGCCGTCATCAACGATCAATTTAATTGGCGGTTACTAGTAATTCCATGACCGCCCTTTTCGGAAGGACAAAATGCAAAATGAAATCAAACACGGCATCACCTTCTTATCCAAAAAAATAATTACAATACAATAAAATAAAATGAAAAAGAACCAGTTAGTTCGTATTTTTTTAACCATCTTCCCTCTATCCAAGTCCACCGCGCGAAAATAAGTTTCGTTTTCCTCCTCTTCCCACATCTTCCACTCTTCTCCTGCGATTTCCCCTCCTCCGAACAAACGAAGGAACAGGAGGAAAAAAAAGAAAAACGAATCCGGGCCGACCCATCATTTTTTATCCCTCTATAACTTCTTTTATCTATCTCTCATGTCACCCGGAGCATCTTTCCCGCCACAACCCCCTGCCTCTGCGGAGCATTGCAAATCTTTTGCGTATCCTTTTCAAGACGACCACTGGCGGCTAATTGAGGAACTCTCGGAGAGACAGAGGTAGAGAGAGAGAGAAAGGAGGCTCCCAGGTGAGGCATCCGAGGCAGTTGTGGGTGGGAGACAGGAGGAGGGAAAGAGCGGACGAAGGGTGAATAGGGTGAACAGAAAGGATGAGGAGGGTGGCCAGTGGTAGCCCAGGGCAGCCACGTGCACCAACATCACCCAACATCATAAGCGAGGGAGCTTCCTCTACCTCCCCCTCCCCAGCCCTCCCGTCCCCCCTCTCATTCCTCACTCTCTTGCAACTCGGCTCCTCTTTCTTTCTATCTTTCTTTCTTTATATCACGATAACCCCCGCGGAGTTCGCAACACACAACGGATGAAACGTCCCGTCCAGCAAAAAGGAGAAGGGGCGGAGTAAAAAATAAAAGACGAGCGAATATATAATAAATAAAAGAAGAGCGAGGAAGAAAAAAATAGAAGCAAAAGGATGAAAATGGGAGGGGTCTCGTAATAGAGGAAGGAGGAAGGGAGAGAGAGAGAGAGAGAGAGGAGAGTAGATGGCGATAGGGGGATAGATAGAGGGGGAGGAGAGGGAGGAGGAGGACAGTGAGTGAGAAGAGGAAGAGAGGAGATGGAGAGAAGAGGGAGTGAGCGGAGGTAGTGAGGGGAGAGAGAGAAGAGGGAGTGAGCGGAGGGAGAGAGGAGAGGGAGAGAGGAGAGGGAGAGAGGAGAGGGAGAGAGGAGAGGGAGAGAGGATAGGGAGAGAGGCGAGGGAGAGAGGAGAGGGAGAGAGGAGAGGGAGTGAGGAGACGGAGAGAGGAGAGGGAGAGAGGATAGGGAGAGAGGAGAGGGAGAGAGGAGAGGGAGAGAGGAGAGGTAGAGAGGAAAGAGGAGTCGGAACAGAAGTTTGAATAGAGGGCAAGGGGTGAGAAAAAGAGGGAGAGAAAGAGGGGGAGATAGAGAAAGAAAGTGGAGAAAGAAGGCGGTAGGAAAAGAGGAGAGAAAGGAGAGAGAGATAAAGGAGAAATGGAGAGAGGGTGGTGTGGGGGCGGGAAGGAAGCGAGGCATTATTTTTTCGCAGCATGATTTGATGTTTTGCAAAGAAAAAGAAAGAGAACCCTTGTATATTCCGAGCCGTGAAAATGTAACTGGTTTTATGGCAACTTGTGTGTGCCCTCTCTCCGCCGCTCAGAAGGATATGTGGAGCAAAAAGAAGCGCTCATTGTTCCCAAGAGAGTAATGCGTTGGCTTCGAGGAGACGAGGTTAGCTTTTGCCCTGTGGATTGGAAAAGAATCGAGGAAGACCTCGGTTGACTTTGTTGTTGGGTACGAATTTGGCCATTGATGCCCAAGAGAGGATTTCGATGGGTTGATTGTTCTGTAAAAACTTGTTGTAAATGGGAAAACAATATATCTAATTTTGAGCTTTGCTCACCAAATTAGCCTCGTCGCGCTCGTTAACGACTCCAAAATTGTTAAAAAACATTTTCTTCTCTTAATGAAACTTATATTAGCGTTAAAAGCTTAATGTACATTTTAAAATAATTTTCGTAAGTATTTCTTTCATTATTCGTCACATTGTGTTGATATCGATCTGTTTGGGGTCTAAAAAATCTATGATAGTTTCATTTTTATGATTTTCAAAAGTATCATTTGCCGTAAAACGCACATTCTCCATTCCTTTTTTCTCATGTTTCCAAGTAATTTTCAGAAAACAGTTTTTCAAAACGATCAACAACCTGAGCAGAAAAAAATTCTCAGCAGATCGATATTTTATCAAGGTGGGAAATGGGAAGTTAACAGAATTGTGCTACAAATATCATTATTATTAATTGGCGATTATCTTCAGAAACTAGTAGTATTTCCTCTATGTCCGAATAATTAACCTAAATTTTCCTCATATAAGACTAATGGGATTTTTTTATTCATTCTTATTGGTAAAATAGGATAAAATCCCGGAAAATCAGTTCGTAAAGTATATTCACCTAATAGCGCTTAACCGCATTAACCGTGAAAGTTTCAACTCACCATATTGGCTTCCGATTCGACGTGTTTCGTGTGACGTGGTCATATGCTGTCTGCCCATCTGTGGAACGGCGCAAACCGACGCGAAGCATAAAACGACCAGTACTGCGGCCGCCAGGGCCATCTTAGAGGTATCCATGGTGACAGAGCGAGTCACCCCTCCTCTCCTGGTGCGGGCCATTGGCCCCGTTACAGGGCCAAATCCGCAGCCTTCGCTCTGAAAGATGGAAACAGATTTGGTCATTCATCGAATCGTCTACATCAGAGGTCGACAACCTATGGCCAGCGGGCCGCATGCAGACCGCGAGGGCGTTTCATGCGGACCGCGAAGCTATAGTAAAAAAGTGATCGGTTGAATTTAATAAAGACGATTTCTTATTTTTCAGTAAAATTATGACCTCAAAACCTTTTCTAGTTAAGTGTTAACTTCAGTAAATTATTTATACTTAAATATCATTAATATGAAGCCGCGGAACTTCTAAATAACTTTTGATTTAAACCAGTGTTTCTCAACTTTTTTCGCCATGTGACCCAACTGGCTTTTGGCCTGGCATGTCATAGCCTAGTGTCTGACTCAAGCGCGCCACAAAACACAAGTGAATAAGTTGTCAGCAACTGCCAGAAACCAAACACTACGCAGAACACAATATGACTCATGCAAGTTGCATGAGTCATACTCACCCGGCCCATCGAAGGCCTTGTGACTTCCAATGCGGCCTTTTGGAGCATTCACAACTGGGTATGTGGCCCGTCATGCAAAAAAGTCTGCCGACCGCTGGTATACATAATCGATTTAATGCGTTCGACATTTTATTTTAAATTTATCTCAGGTTTTCTTTGAACTGTAAAAAATAAGTGAGAATTCACTCGTTGATTTACAGTTCTATTTAAGGCTACAGGACGGAAATTGAGATAAATTAATTCCTCATATCGTTAACACATATAAATTCAGTGGAGAATAACCAGACCCTCCTCATTGCTGCAATCGTATTGAAAACAGTCAAAAAGACTGAAAAAACCAGATGCGCGCTTTGGCTACAGAGCAGTCCTCATTAGATGAGATTCACCGATAGTACATTTATAAAAATAAACTTTTGTTGACAGTTGAAGAAACCTAGTTTGTCGATGGATAAAAATATATGTGTCTGTGCCTGAAACCGAAGGCCCACCGCACGATATAGGACTAGATTAAAGTAGGTAAAGTTGTGACGAATCTACTATTTATAGTGTGGAATGTTTGACGACGACTCTCGCTCAGATACAACGCACGCGGTAGAACCGAGAGTATGAATACGACCGAGCGTTTGGTCCGCGAAGGACCGCGTGCGAAAACGAATGTGTCGAAAGGGAAACGCCGTCGAAAAAGTTCCAGCTTAATTTTGGTCCGGCGGAAGAGGACGGCAAAGGATACGTGCGCAGAATATAACGATAAGAAAGATCTGAGGGTGTGAACCATGGCAGAAGGAACTTACTGTGGATATGAATCGTTTTGGTGACGAAGGTTTCGAAAATCCGATCCGAAATTGGATAGGGTTGATAGAAAAGAAAATTTGGTAGAAAATAACATCTACACAGATTACGTGAACAAGTGGCTATTTTTTAACGCTAACATTCTAGGAAGGATGGTCAAAAATGGCAGAAATTAAAGTTTCTCCGAATAATTTTCTGCTTTGGGATAAAAAAATGAGATTGCTTCGGGTGCCCGCGGATTAAAAAAATAACTGTAAATTCGCGACGGTCACGGCATTTGTTTTTTCCCTCCTCCTTTAGCCCTAATTGCAGAAAACGCGAAGCACCCCCACCCCACCGTCATCCTCTCCTCGTGGATCGAATTAATGCCTGCGTTGAAATAAAACCAACAAATTAGCGGAAGATGTATGGGCGAAGGGTGAAAATTTATAGCCGTATGGCGTAGGCGTTCTCCACGTCGAGATTCCTAATGGGAGAGTGTGTTAAAGCGAAATGAGAGGCATGCGGTGTGGTAATTGAGAGGTTAAAAGGAGAGAGAGAGTAGTATGAGAAGAGTGCGAGAATGGATAGAGGCAAGAGAGGAAGAGGGATAAGATGATAGGGGAATAAAATGAAAGAAAAAATTTCTTTCAAAAATTCGGCAAGCAGAACGTGTTAAAGAAATAGCTTTATAGAGCGAGCCTAGAATCGCGGATACATAGCGATTTACACTATTATCAGATAAATTTTGTTTTAATCGCAGCTTTTCAAATAAAGCTTTTTCTACCGTATTATCTACTCGATAGCTTTATTAAAATGTCTTCGTGGTAATTTTATTTCTGTGCGCGAGTGACAAATTACGGCCATAAGTTTAACGCGCCTAACTCGGTGGCTTAGCGATAGAATGAGTGATGGTCTGTCAATAATTTGATCCGATGATTTACCAGTCTTTTGTCACCTACGAAGGTATAATTTGTTATTTTATGGTGCTCAATAAATTAGAGATGGAAATATTTTAATTAAAGTATTTTTATTATAAGTCAGTGTAAACACACGATTTTCCCTCCCAAAACTGCTTCTGTTTTAGGCGTTATCTCTCCATAAAATATTTTTTGTACCTGCTACCTTGCTATTTATTTCCTCTTTTTGAGTTGTCACAATACAAATGTTAGATGGAATCATGGGCGTTCGCAGAAATTTCTCCAGGGTGGGGGGGGGGGGGGCAAGAATCTTTGAAAGAGCGCCATTGCTATTTTTTTAGATATTGGGAGTGGCTTCTTAGAATGTGGTTAATCATATCTAGTGCCATTTATATTAACTGTATTTGTTACAAAAATAGCAAATTTAGGCTTATAACTTCAAAAATTCACATTTCCCGATTTACAGGGGGGAAAGTGCTCGCCCCTGCGGCCGCTCATGGATGAATAACTGTAAATAACATAGGGAAGGACTCGTATTTTAGTACATCTGAGGCATTTAAAAGAGCAGTTTTCTCTATCCGTAGTAAAGAGATTGCAAGGAAAAGGTAAAACTCAGATTGAGGTCAATGAGAGCATCTTCTCTAATGTGGCGCTTTGCGTCCAATTGCATGAAATTAAAAGTGTAATTACTTTAGGGGAGAGCTTGAGATAATAAATATGCCAGGTTCCCGAAACTACTCACTGCTTCATTAAAGGAATTATTCAAAACCTTGTGTTCGAAGAATCCGGCTTTAATGATGAAGGTGAAACAGAGTTGTTCTTGTATTATAAAAAGAGTAAGACTCGATTAAAAACGAGATCAATGACTACGGTAAATTCGTTATAGAGAGACATCGCCTCATAAGAATTAATTTCTGAGTTGTTATCAACAGTCGCAATCACAATTTGTAACTAAATATTGGTAGCTAATAGAATTTTAAATTAATACGAATAAAACAATAATTTTGCATCATTTACCATTTAAACGCATATTATAAAAGCTTTTCTTCTTGGAATGCCAACCTCTGGGAGCACTCAGAAAACTGAACTCTGTGTTTTCGCATCTACCGAGATCGCTATATATATATATATATATATATATATATATATATATATATATATATATATATATATATATATATATATTCCGGAAATTTCCCATGCTCGTGGCAATGAAATAACCTTCTTAGAATAGTATCACACGTAGGAAGAATGAATGAGTTTTTCTGTAAGAGTATATAATTTATCTCTCTCTTTATAACCCTTTCAGCCGCCCAAGCGTACATTTATTAACACCTCGGAGGGGCCACATTCCCGCACTTTCGTTTATGCCGAACCTTTGCCGGTGGCAAGAGAATAAATGACGCAGATCGCGTCGAGGAATTCCAAACTGGGATCTGACTCCTATCGATAGTGACGTAAGGCATCGTTGGGATGAATTTAGAATGGGATGAATGTGGAAAGGGTATGGTTCACGATTCGGAATTTTAACACGTGAAATATTTGGTATTACGTAAGCAATATTTTTATTTGATATTTGTAATTTGGTTCGTAATTTTACCATTTATTATTTTAAACTTTCCGATTTATTTCGTACTCGTGCTCTTAGGACAGAAGATTCTTGGAAATTTATTTTTTAGCACTTTTTCCTGAAAGCAAAAGGGTGGTAATGTGATAACTCTGCTTGTACTTCAGCTCGTGGACAATCAACGTTTTTGATCTAAGAAATATTTGGTAAATTGTTTTTTAATCGAATAGCTCTTCTCAACTTATAAATTTTTCACCAATTGGACTTTCTCAGAAGCACAGATTTTTCGCTAGACGGCTTCAAAGCAGTAAAATTCTAAACTTTGAAATGGTATTGCAGCTAAACTATAGCTAGAGAAGTAAAGTTTTCACGGATAGGGAGGTTTAGTCAAGGGATACATTCCAACAGTGCGGGATGCCTTCTCATCAAAAGGGGAAGCGAAAAAAAATACTAAAACGTTTCAAGAAAACGTGCTTCCGCCTTTTGCTTTAGCAAGGGTGTCTTACGTGTTTTAATCTAATATAAAGAAAAAGGAAAACTATACTCCATAAATGGAGTACCCGGAGATTGCAAAGGCGTTCTTTATGGAAAATTTGTATGAAACGGTATCGAAAGATTGGCCGGTTCCTGAATTTTTGTCTCTGAAACTATTAAGTCGTAATTACGTGGTCTCGCGGAATTTTTTTGCGGCCAATGTTGTTCTCTATTCCAGTAAAAGATTTAATCTTTACCTCACTGATCATATATGAGCTTGAGAGAGAAAATATATCTTCTTAATTGTGGTTTGCAGGTAAAAATCGTCGTATCGACCGATGTCAACAAAAATGCGATATAACTAACTTTCTCAGGCGTGACTTCATGGAAGTGTCTAATATTATTATGAAAATATGCGATATTATGCTTGGGATTTTCTCCATTTTTTATCCCCAGAATTAAAAGTCGTAATTATGTGGTAAATTTTTTCCTCTATCCTAATAGATTTTTTAATCTAAAACGCACATAATATAAGATTATGGGAGAAAAATATGGATTTTCAGTTGTTATATATAGTATAAATATTATGCTTGGGATTTTTTCGGACTTTTATCTCTGAAACTATAAGCCGCAATTATGTGGCATTGCAGACATTTTTATGGTAAATGTTGTCCTCTATTCGAATAAATATTTTATTCGGCGCCGTACAGATCATATAAGAGCCAGGAAGAGAAAAATGTGGCATTTAATTGTTGCTTGACGGATGCCATTTAACAAGATACGAGTATAAGTTTATTTAAATGCTTATATAAAGTGGGAGTTCTATCTGACGGTTGCAGTTCAAAATCATAATTCGGCGATAAATTTTAATAAGGATCAACCATACTTAGTTAAAATCCGTCCAGAGGTACAGGAGATGAAAGTCACGGCAGACAGACGGACGGATGAGACGTGCCCATAAGACGTTCCGCTACTACCTCTTCGCTGGTAAAGAACGTCTAACATACTACCAAATTGACTTTTCTTCATCCATTATAATTAATAATCTATAAAAAATTTAAATTATTATTTTAATCTCAACAGAAGAAGATACTTTTCGTCATGTGATTATTGACAGATGGAAGTCGATGCTAAATTTTCTTTATGAACAATTACTTGATCCTTGCATTTCCTAATAATTTTAGTTACATAAAAAACATTTCAAAGATATGCTATGATCTATTTATTAAAACTGACAGGACAATCTATTGAGACATCTGTTATGGCCGGCTAACAACTACTGTACCTTAACACAATTTCAGTCAACATTTCCTCTCACGAGTGGTACTTTAAATCTGTCAAATAACACTAAACAAAATATTAACCCAACTTTCTTCCTTTTTACACGCCTTTCCGTCAAATACTTAAGTTTTCCCATTACTCTTAGGAACAAGTGCTGAAAATGTGAGATGAGGTATAAATAACTGTAATGAAATAGAGTGTTATATTATGAAAATATTAGTTTTAAGGTTCCCGAATAATTCTTCAGCGATCTCTCAAAATAAGAGCATGATTTTCGATTTTGTTGAAGAGAATAAGCGAGTGCGACGCCATTATGTGACTGTGACAGAACGTAAGTCATCCTGTGAGGAAAATACCATTGCGTATGATGAAACTGATGGAGTAGCGGTTAGATTGGATAGGTACCAGGTTCCAATCCTGCCGTGGGCATAGCTTTATTTGCTCGTCTTTGTTATCAATGAAAAGGCAGTTGAGGGTTCTTGGAATAAATAAAAAGGTAAAAGAGGGCCAGCGAAATGAATTGGAGAAGTATTTCAACAGCGATGAACACTTTTTGGGAGAATTCGAAAAGAGAAAGAGGGAAAGAAGAAGGCGGATGGAAATAATTTTGTTAAACATGGAGGTATTTTTAGGACGAGAAGTTGGCGATGCGCTATAGTCTGACCATGGTACTATTCGAGTTCCCATTGTGTAGGTGGGCTCATTCAGAAGAGAGAGAGCACGGAGTCGGAGAGGAAAGAGGAATGGAGGAGGGAAGGAGAAAGAGAGAGAAAGATGGAGAGAGAGAGCAACAAAGTGGAGGGGCGGCGTTGCATGAATGGAGTGGGTAGGACGAGGGGAGGTGGGCGAGGGAGATAAGGAGAGATGTGTAGAGGGAGAAAAAAGAGAGAGAAAAGAGAAAGAGAGGGGGGAGTATGGAGTGGGGTATGAGAGTGGCTAACCTGTTGCAGAAAACTGCGCTTGGAGATAAACCGTTACCCAGGATAGCCGAATTGTAATTTCCTGTTCCTTCACTCTGAAGTTTTCCTCTCTCTCTCTCTCCTCTCTTCTCTTCCCTTCCTCTCCTCCGATTTTTTTTTGTTTTTCGCAATATATACGCGTTGATGTTCCTCTAGTGCTCTCTCTCTCTCTCTCTCTCTCTCTCTCTCTCTCTCTCTCTCTCTTTTTCTCCTCCTCCACTCCTCCGAGGACTTGCTATTCCATATCGGTTTGACTTCATTTCGTTTGATCCTCTTTTGGCCCTGCGTCCACTTACGGAGAAACGGCGATTGTCCGCGTTTTTGCGCGCGTCTCGTCATTTCGCGGTCAATGCACTGTTTTTGGGATTGGTCCTTTATGCTGTCGGTTAGCGTCCTTAACTTGATTAAATCTTCGATATGTTTAAAAAAAAAGTATGTAAACGTTTGACGGATTTATGATGAGGCTTTGCACGGGATTAGTTTACAGAAGCCTAAACAATTGAACAAAACTTATATTTGATCCAGCGAGCGAGTTTAGTTACAGAGCTTCCCTCTATCACCATATGCTATAAGCGTCAATGCGTGTTTGAATGCCTGTACATATTACATTTGTTCGGATAAGTTTTAAGTGCTTTGTGTGATATTTTGTCTATCCGTAATTCAGGGTGTGCAAAATTTCACACTGTTTATAATTATTATATGTATAACCTGTGAGCAAATTGCACCGAGACTTCTTGTAAACCCTGTAGTTAGTGTTTGCTTATACATGCATTAATACAAAACTCGCCTTCCGTTACATAATACGCATAGGTTGTTATTTTCAGTAAATAGCTCGAATAATATATAGATGCAGTTGACCAATATTTATTGATAAATAATTCTGGAAAAGAATTCTTTTTATCATTCTGCACGGGAAGTAGAATTTTTACTATAAAGGCAGGTAAGTCGCCTAGAAAAATGAACAACGAGGACTGCATGTATATCTTGCTTTTTTTATAGCTTTTGAAAAATCAAAGCCCGCCGTAAAAATAGATAAGAGGCTGAAGCTATCCCCGCCTAATTTATGCTTTGAGGTCCGTAAAAATTTATAATAGAAAACAAAATGTCCTCTAGAGCGAAAAAAAGTAACGACCGGCTTTCGAGAAGAGGCAGTAATCGACTATTTTTTAACGATACGGAGATTATAGGACATCAAACACCGCTATGACGACGCTCTAAAAACGCCTGCGGGCGATTTTTATTCCTCGAGGTGTACGAATGTTGGGTTGGTCGAAGAGGCTGCTGTCGTTGTTTTTCTTCTTTGTATAATGGATCCCTCTCCGATTTGAGTTGCCATGACGGGCAAAGGCGTCCCCGCGATCGTGGATGAAGAGCGGCATCTACTGGAAGGCACGGGGCATTATCAAAAACGCCACTACAGATAAATTGAAAGGGGGAGGTAATCGAGCGGGACGTCAGTCCGCGACGGGGATTGGTGCCAGATGACCTCAAAATAAAACTCAAATCCTCTGCCTTCCTCTCCGGAATTATCGTCGAACCAGCGTCGACCCCGGTCAAAAACGGATAGAAAATCAATACCAACAGCTTTTATTGAGGTGATTTATCGTCATGGATCGCTGGCAAACGTGGATGACATTTCAGCCTAGCTGACAACGGAGAGGACGGAAGCGGAAATATTTTGATTTGCGACGAATCGATCGAAAACTGCGTTAAAAATCAACGATTTTGGCAGAATGGTTCTCTGCCACTATCACTCTGAAAATGATTGTCAAAACTTTGGCTCAGATTATAAATCTACAAGGTTATTTCGGTGGGAAATTTCTCTGTAATTAGAAATGGCAACTCTGGAAATAAGTACTAAGATTTCATAGAAGTTTTCGTGGCTTTACATACCTAGTAGTACCCATATTTAATACAATATAAAGTCAGTACTTCTGAAATAAGATTATATGGACGCTTTTTTTTTAATTACCGGTCCACTATAACGTTAATTATACCAGTAATTTTGATTTTAAGATGGGTTGTTGAATTAAGTTCCATATAAAATAAAAATCGCCTTTTTTCTGTTAAACCAGATTCCTGAAATTGCCCGCTTAATGAACTGGGTGGTCATTTTGCTCATTCCGTCAACTGCAATCTTTATCAACAGAGAGAGTTAATGAGTTTGGAAGCTGAGTTGGTTTGGTTTCAAATTTCGTTTATTGTTCTAATAAAGCATTATATATTGAATGAATTGATGAATTGGAGAGAAAAATTTGTATTTCTCGTCCAGTTCATGGAATGGCCAATTTCACAAATAAGGTGAAGTGTACACAAAGAATTTTTTTAACAAACGAATTAAAAAGAAACGATTTACGAGCGAAATGTATATGATCAGTGCCTCAAATAATGCAGGAAACCGAAATTAAATCTTTTGTGAAATATTTTACAACCATGCATCGGGTATAAAGTGAAGCAAAAAGTTAATATTTCCTGGAAATACGTATATAATACTTTCAGGGATGCTGATAAATGATATCATGAATTGCTTGTTTCATACTTATGCGTCCATTATGACCTATTTACTCGATTCTTATTTACTGTTAAGAAAATCACGCAACAAAAAAAACATTGAAAAATTCTGCGAAACAAAAGCGAACAGCTCGAAAGAATGGGTTAAGCAAAACAAATGGACGTATTTTATGCTCGCCGAAGCGAAAAAGAAATTTATTACGCAGACCTTATAGCCGCAAAAAAAAACACATTATCTGCGAACTATCTCGTCATTATTCCGGGGAAAGAATTGTTCGGCATACAGCGCGGGAATATCTTAGTATCCGTAGTTATTTTCTGTCCGTTTCGCGATTGGCTCGGAAAACTCGCCTCGTATGCAAAGCATTGATTACATCTCGCCGCTCTCTTCGACTGCCCGTAAAGATAGCGCTCTTTGTAAGATGAAGCAAATCAGGAGGAGGGTGATCGGAGGGGAGGGAGCGGATTGGAGGGAGCAGATTGGAGGGAGAAGAGATGGAGGAAATTAGAGGTAAAGAGAGGAGGGGCGATGGAATGTGGGCCAATAACCTCGCGGTTCTTATTCGACAGCCACCCGCACCACTTGTCTTCCCAAGCACCTTATCACTTTACGCTGTCGACACCCAGCAAACTCTGCTCACGCACATTAAGACCCCTAAATCTTAAAACCTCCCCCCTCCCTCCTACCCTTACCCCTCCCCCTTCCGATCATCCGCTTTCGCTCCCTTTGCTCTTTAATCGAATCCCCAAATACCGCCTCGCTGTAACCTCTGTCCTTTGCGTGCCACAAAGAGGGACTGTTCCTCTCTCCATCTCCTTCTCTGCCCGCCTTCCTCGCATCCATATCTTTTATTCCTCACTCCGCCCGTTCCCTCTATCCCTCCCCTTTCATTCCGGGCATGCCAAACTTTATGGGGTATCACGACCGGATTAATCCGATAGAAGGGCCGCATTAGATTTATAGATATTTTATGAAAAGAGAGAGCCCCAGTTGGAAACAAAAGCCATATCTTCAAGCCTGGACGTTTACTTTGCTACAAAAAATGCGATTCATAAAATACGTCGTATAGTGACTCAATTAATGGGAAAACTCGTCTCCTTCACGGGATAACAAAGCGCTTGTAATCTCGAACGGTTTTGTTTGCGAAAAAACTATCATTCGGGCCACGAAAAGGCATAGAATGGGCCGCCAGTTTTGGTATTCGTGCTTCATCCCTTCGTCACTCGTCTCGTTAACTCATCAGCAACCTACCACCCGCGACTCTCCTAAGGGCCTTTTCATGCGGACCGCTCTTCAGTGGTGCGTCAGTGGAACTTATGAAATGGAGGAGCGCGGCTGAGTTGTGGCGGGAAGGTGGCCGAGAGTGGTGAATGGGGCATTTCACAAGTGTGGCGTGTTTAACCTTAACCTTGTTAGATAGGTGATCCTTAGAAACGTTACACCCCAAAGAGGAAAATATAAATAATATAGAGTATCCTGCATAATTTTTTTAAATGTTTCATTTATGCTTATCTATCTCTGCAACACGTATTTGTGTATTGTAACGTTGAAATAATATAAAAGTAATGACAAAATGAACTAAAATAAAAAATTTAGCCAAAACAGTTTATATTATTCTCGAAGTAACAGAAATAGAAAAAATATCAGACATGGCATAACCTAATATAAGCTAAAAATAGATGCCAATGGCATAAACGTTCCAAAATTATTTGCAAATGGTAATCTTCGCGAGAACACTGTCGATAATAAATCCCTCACCAGGTAATTTGGAGTGATATCGACCCTTGAAAGCAATATTTCTCACAATCAGAAAAAACACGGTTTAAATTGCCACCCATATGTCACCGACATCCTCGTTATGACGACTGAGAATACACGTGGCCACGACATGATCTGTTCAGTAGCTATTAGGATACAAATAAAACGCAGTGTTAGTGGGATTGTTCAAAGCCTAGATTACCGATCTAGGCATAATAGCTCCTAAGATGCGATTCCCAAAGTGGCCCGCTCAATATCGGCCTTATTGCAACTCTCCTGTTTTCCACTCCTTCCTCCACTTCCCTCCAATCCTTTGCTGTATATCTCTCTCTCTCCCACCTCACCTGGTATTCGCTTACTTAGCTCGTTTTTTTCTCGTCGTGGGTATTCGAATTCGCGAGGCCGTGTGATCGTGGTCTACTTGTTTGGGTTCGTTTCCTGACTTTTCGCCTAATTTCGGATGTTTATCATGGTCTACTTAAATGATCACACACGTGAAAAATCATCGAGTCCACCTCATGGGTAAAATCCAAATGAAAGTTTCATTTCTCCAATAGCTATAACAAAAAGGCTGGTGAAACCAGATGAGCATTTCAGCTACAAAGCAGCCGTCATCAGTGGTGAATCACCAAAAGAAAGAAATAACAGAAGAGAATCTACGTGAGTCGTCACTGACGACGGATGTTTTGTAGCCTAAATGCGCATCTGGCTTTCCCAACCTTTTTATGACCACTGGGGTAACAAATTTTCCCATTTAATTTTGTTATTTGTAATGAATAATATCTCTGATATTCTTTAAAACAACAAAATATGCAATTTATTTCATTAATTAGTCCCACAGTTTACAGAATAAATAAAACTCCTCGGCTTGTTTTTAACCAAACGGTTGTTTTCAATTCGTTAATTGTCGCAAAGAACAAGATTAACTTGCGGAACCGATTTGATTGCGCATGCCGTGTGAGCGACGGAAGAGATTTGCAGAAGTGGTTTTTGTGGAAAAAACATTGGAAGCGTAATTCTGTTACTGCCTCCTGCTAATGGCTGAGCTTATCTCCGCAATAAGGCGGGAAATACATAAATAAACAAGGCTTTTAACGGGATCTCAATGTTCGACCTACTCCAGCTCCTTATCTGTTGGTAAAACGGTGAGAAAGAGCTGAACTTCTGCCTGGATTCTTTCTCTATTAGTGTTTTTCCAACTTGCTTGTCATTTTGCGCAGGCGAGCCAATGCAAAGAAGCGAGCCTCAGGCGGAAAGGGTGTTATAAAGCTTATTAATATCTCTAAGAATAAGAGGTCACTAGTTTGAATCTTGCGTTATTCACGTAGCAAAATTAAGCTCTATCGCTGGGCATTTATCCCTGAATAAGAGAAACAAAACGTATGTAAAAATCAAAACGTTATTGGAAAACTTAACTTGAAACCTGAATTTCATAAGAAAAGGGTCTACTTATCGCCAATATCATAATTTATTTTCTTAGTAATAATCATAATTCAGCTAATAATAAAAAATATAATAACAGTCGCTAAGTCTCCTTACAAAATATTGATATCTTAATAAAATATCCAAGTAGAATATGTTTGGAATTGAGAAATTTTATTGGTTATATGTTATAAAACAGACTTGCATTCTGAAAAAATATTAGGAATTCCTTTTCAACAATTCTCACCAAGGTGGAGCATGTCTTTCTTTTTTGTTTTTTTTTCCGGTAATTTCTAATCGAGGGTTGGCTAGCGCGTCTGGCTCCCAGGTTCGAGGCCCGCCTTGGCCATGGTTGTTTGTGATCGTCTTTGTTATTGTTATATACTGTTGGTCGATCAACTGTAATTGGCCTCGTGCTGTAAGCTGATTGCTTGTCAATAAATAATGCCTTCGTGATTCATCAGCTCTGCCTTGAAACCTGGAAATATCGACCGAATTTTTCAATAATTAATACGCTTGTGCGGCTTTAAGAATACTTTCTTGGAATTTAAACATAAGTTGCGAAGATAAACTCGGAGAAGCAGAAATCTTTAGTGCTAGAGATATCCCGTTGCATTGCCCGCAGGAGGTGATTTTTTTAAGCCTAAAAGAAAATTATTCGTGACTCGCTTTCTTTCGCTTTAAAAATCAAGGTAAGCTCAATTATTTCCCTAAAATTGGTCTTCAAGTCGGGATTTGGAAAACGAATGTGATGACGAAGGCGAGAAAATATATAAATATATTAATCTCTTTCTTAAAATAGATATTATTTATTTAACCTCTTAAATTCCATTTGCAATCGACAAGCAATCAGGTTTTTTTTATTATCGTAACACATTTTAGCATGCTCCTATCCGAAGAAAGAGTAATACAGGAAAAACTTTAAATTAGCTAACACAAAATCTCACCAAAAATGAAGGAAAAACAAAATTTAATGTATTTTTCTATTTTTTGCTTGGTTTTTAAATACAAATATTCTTTGTAGAATAATTTTTTTTTAGTTAAAAGGAAATTTAAAGAAATGACAATATATTACAAAAGCTGTTCATGGAATATTTCCCTTTCTCCCTCCCTTAATTACTTAATATAATAGCCGTTGTCCGTAATGTAACGCTGACGTCATCAATGGCGCGTTTTAACAAACTTCCCTGTTAGGTAGAAGGTGGAAAATTCGCAGGAATGTTTGATTCTGATATAAAAATTAAATAATGAAAAAAACATCAAATAAGACCCGGGTTCGACTTCAGGGGGGAGTTTTCCATTTCCCGTAAAATAACACGTAAAAAGCGACTTTTTAAAGTGCAGGCTTTAATTCTTTTGAAATTAAAATGAGAAAGAATTGACGTACGATATTCGAAATTAAACTATGTTTTAGGAATATTAATAAAGTTTCTTATTCTATTCGTCTTTTTCCGCCTACCGTTCGAAATCTCTCATATAAAAAATTTAAATCACATATTTTGGAAAAATATCGGCTTTTAAACAGGATGTTGTCTTGCCAACAACGTCATTGTTAAACTTCGAGAATCAATTATTGTCTCAGCCCGCATATGTGTAATATATACGTATGCAAAGACACCCTTAGATTATCGTACGAGTTTTTGCGAAAATACGTAATCCTTATAGGTTTGCGATTTAGTTTGGATTCTTTTGCTTATCTAAACGACTATATAGATGTAGAATAAGAAAGAAATAGATGTGGGGAGGGAGATAGGAAGGAAGGGATATAGAATGTAAGGTACATAGAAAGTAAGGGTGGTATAGAATTAGTCTATTTTTCCAGAGAAGGAGAGAGAAAGGAGAGGGAGGGAGGATGGGAGAGAAGAAGAGAGAAAAGGAGGAAGAATAGGAAGTTCCTTAAATTTAACACTTAATCCCGGCATACCCGTCATATTTGACGGGCAATTACGCTAGTTACTTAATATTTCCCATCATCACTCGCTCCATTTTCTCTGCTTCTCCCTTCCTCCTCTCTCTCCCGCCCTCTCTCTCTACATCCAATTCTCTCTCCATCCCTCCTCCTTCTCGCTTCTTCTATCTCCCATTCTCCCGCTCTCACTCTCCCTCCATCTCTCTCCCTCCCTCTCTCACACTTCCTCTCTCTCACTTCCTCTATCTCCCTTCCTCTTTCTCTTCCTTATCACTTCATCTTTGCCTACCTCCCTCTCATTCCCCACCACTCACTCTCCCTCTCTTACTCTCCCTCCTTCTCCCTCCCTCCCTCTCTGTCCCTCCTATCACTTGATCTTTTCCTCACTTTCCCCCTCTCATTCTCCCCCTCTCACTCTCCCTAAATCTCTCTCCCTCCATCTCTCTTCCTCTCTCCCTCCATCTCTCTGCCTCCATCTCTCTGCCTTCATCTCTCTACCTCCATTTCTCTCCACCTCCATTTCTCTCCATACATCTCACTCCCTCCATATCCTTCCCACCATCTCTCTCCATCCTTCTCTCTCCCGCTATCACTTCATCTTTGCTTCGCACCCTCACTCTCATTCTCCCCCTCTCACTCTCCCTCCCTCTCTCTGCCTCCATCTCACTCCATCCAACTAACTCCCTCCATCTCTCTCCCTCCATCTCTCTCCCTCCATCTCTCTCCCTCCATCTCTCTCCCTCCATCTGTCTCTCTCCATCTCTCTCCCTCCATCTCCATCCTTCCATCTCTTTCCCTCCATCTCTATCCCTCCCTCTCTTTCCCTCCATCTTTCTCCCTCCCTCTCTCTCCCTCCATTTCCATCCCTTTATCCCTCTCCCTCCACCTCTCTCCCTCCCTCTCTCTCCCTCCATGTCTCTCCCTCTATCTCTCCCCTCCATCTCTTTCCCTTCCTCTCTCCCTCCATCTCTCTCCCACCCTCTCTCTCCCTCTATCTCTATCCCTCAATACCTCTGCCTCCATTTTCTCCCTCACTCTCTATCCCAACTATCACTTCACCATTGCCTCACTCCCTTCCTGTCATTCTCCCTGTCTCACTCTCCATCCCTCTCCCACCCTCCATCTCTCTCCCTGTATGTCTCTACCTCCATCATTTCCCTCTCTCTCTCTCCCTCCATCTCTAACTAAACTAACAATATTCTTTGGTAATACTCTGTCATCTATTAACCAATATACAATTAACTTGTAATTTGTTCATATTTTACTGTAATTTTTATGTAATTTAATTCTTTTTAATATGTAAATATTGTAACTACTTATATGACGAAAGGGTTAAATGTAAGTAGGGACTACACAGTCTCAATTTCGCCCTAAATTAAGTCGTTTGTGTGTCTCTCTGTCTCTCACCCTCCATCTCTCTCCCTCCCTCCCTCTCCCTCCATCTCTCTACCTCAATCTCTTTCCCTCCATCACTCTCTCTCCATCACTCTCCCTCCCTCTCTCCCTCCTATCACTTCATCTTTTCCTCACTCCCTCCCTCTCATTTTTCCCCTCTCACTCTCCCTAAATCTCTCTCCCTCTATCTCTCTCGCTGATCTCTCTGACCTCCCTCTCTCTCCCTCCATCTCTCTCCCTTCCAGTCTTCCTCCGTCTCACTCCTTTCATCTCTCTCTCCCTCTCTCTCTCCCTCCTATCACTTCATCTTGGACTCACTCCCTCCCTCTCATTCTCCCTTCCTCTCTCTCCCTCCATCTCTCTCCCTCCCTCTCTCTACCTACATCTCTCTACCTCCATTTTCTGTAATTCTTCGTCTCATATAAGCAATGTTTAATCATTCTCTTCAACACACAGTTTCCTGTGATCTGGATGTCATCACTGATAAGGCCTATTATGGAAGTTAAATTGTCAATTAAAACACCTTTTTATAGACCTATTTCTATTTTGTGCACAGTTTCTGTATGCCTCGAGAGCAACGTTCACAGTCAAATCTTGGACTACATTTCTTCTAGAGACATTCGACCCCTTTGAATCTGATTTTCGTTGTGGTTTTCGTATGCAAACTATAATGATCAAAATAACCGATGATGTTCCGAAGGCTATAGATTATAAAATGGTGACTCTACTGATGCTCGACTTTAGTAAGGCTTTTGACCGTGTAAATCACTGGATCTTATTAGATAAAATTAAGCTCCTAAAATTTTCTTCGTCGGCAATAAACTTGGTTCACTCTTATCTGGTCGGCCCCCGCCAGGCGGTGATGGATTCAGTTGGAACTATTTCGTGCTGGCGTTCGGTAACATATGGCGTTCCCCAGGGATCTGTGCTTGGCCCTTTGTTGTTTTCTTTGTATATATCGGATTCCCCCAAGAATTTAAAGTTTTGTAAATATATGTTATATGCGGTCCATCTCCAAATCCACTTACAAAATTAATGTGGATCTTGCGGCCATCTCAGATTGGGCTAACAAAACTCCTTACCTCTAAAATTAGTAAGACTAAAGCAATAGTCTTCGGTAGTTCCATGCTAACCAAAAATTGACTTAAAATGTGCCCCGAGTATTATGGTTGGCAAATCCCTTATACCTTACTCCAACATGTTAATAATTTAGGGATTAATCTTACATCTTCTCTCTCAGAACTGCCACGTTGATTGTTTCTCAAACAAAATGTCTAAAAATTTTGTACTTATTGAAGGTTGAAATAAACCTTCTACCTTTTAATACGCGTAAAATATAAATATCAACCTTGGTATTCCCAATGGAGGATTACTGTAGCTTAGTGTACTTGGAGTTAACTAATGTTCTAAATACCAAATTCCAACGTAACCTTAATTCATGTGTTAGATTTATATTTGACTCACGTAGGGAGGAACAGATTACTCCTTACCTTGAAAACTGTTGGTTAAATGTACTAAATCGAAGAAAAACTTTTTTATGGGTGTGTTCCTATACAAACTTTTCCTAAACAGAAATCCAGAGTATTTGCTTGAAATGTTTTACAGCAAACCTATAATCAGCATACACTTTACTGGATCAAATCCCGACCTTTTCTATTACCTTCGTCATCACACAGCCGCATTCCAAAAATCATTTCAAGTTACTTCGATCAAATTTTGGAATTCACTACCTATACCTTTAAAACAATGCTCATCTATTGGCATATTTAAATCCAAACTACAATTTTCTTATGCATCAACAAAACCTTTGTATTTTCTTTCTGTTTATAAAATTCATTTTGTAATCACATTGTATTTTTGATGTTTTTTGTATGCCTCTATTTATACTTTTGTCTAAAACTTCAGCATCATCGTACGCTTGAGCATAGTATTTGTATTTGATGTACAGTGTTCTTAAGGGGCTTGCCCCAGAACAATAAATTTATCTGTCTATCTATCTATCACTCCATCTTTTTATCACCCTCTTTCTACCTCCATCTTTCTTCCTCCATCTCTCTCCCTACATCTCTCTCCATCCCTCTCTTTCCCTTCATCACTCTCTCAATCACTCTCTCTCAATCACTCTCTCTCCCTCTCTCTCCCTCCTTCTCTCTCCCTCCTCTCTCCCTCCAACTCCCTCCCTCCATCTCTCTCCCTCCCTCCCTCCATCTCTCTCCCTCCATTTCTCTCCCTCCTTCTCTCTCCCTCCACCTCTCTCCCTCCACCTCTCTCCCTCCATCTCTCTCACCCCACTCTCCATCTGTCTCTCTCCCTTCCTCTCTCTCCCTTCCTCTCTCTCCGTCCCTCTCTCTCTCCCTCCATCTCTTTCCCTACCTCTCTCTCACTCCTATCACTTCATCTTGGGCTCACTCCCCCCCTCTCATTCTCCCCCTCTCACTCTCCCTCCCTCTCTCTCCCTCCCATCCCTTTATTTTTGCCTCACATCCTCCCTCTCATTCTCCATCCATATCTCTCCCTCCCTCACTCCCTCCCTCACTCTCTCCCTCCATCTCTCTCCCTCCATCTCTCTCCCTCCATCTCTCTCCCTCCATCTCTCTCCCTCCATCTCTCTCCCTCCATCTCTCTCCCTCCATCTCTCTCCCTACATCTCTCTCCCTACATCTTTCTCCCTTCATCTCTCTCCCTACATCTCTCTCCCTACATCTCTCTCCCTACATCTCTCTCCCTACATCTCTCTCCCTACATCTCTCTCCCTCACTCTCTCACTCCATCTCTCTCTCTCCTTTTCCCTTTTTAATTCCCTCTTTCCATCCCTATCTCCATCTTTACCTCCTTCTCTCTAACTCCCTTTTCCACTCCATTTTTACCACATTCGTTATTGGTTAGTGAAATCGGAGACGCTTAAATTGAAATTAAATGTTCAATTTAGT
Source organism: Tanypteryx hageni (assembly GCA_028673005.1). Classification (NCBI taxonomy): domain Eukaryota; kingdom Metazoa; phylum Arthropoda; class Insecta; order Odonata; family Petaluridae; genus Tanypteryx; species Tanypteryx hageni. The sequence continues at coordinate 40,069,046 of CM054112.1, read as the reverse complement.
TTTAAAATATAACTTATACAACTTCGATTTCATGTTTTTGCGCGTAACTTAAAAGTAATCCTTAGACAAATTCACTATTCCTTCTTGTTTTCCATTTGATTCTAATTAATGTACATGGTTTCGCTAGATTAATTGCCGTTGAGGAAACTTCGACAGTTTTTGGACTGTTTCGACGCGGATTTAAAAATTGACTATAGGAAAATATATTTTCCTTCTTTAGGCACTCTTTTATTCCACGTCTCGAATTTGCAGATTGACAATTTTTAAGAGCAAATAAAAGATACGCTTCATATTTTTCATAACTGTGAAAAATGTAGGAATGAAACTCCCCTGGATTCGAACTAGGATGGTTTTTGACCACAATTTCTGATCGAATGCCGAGATTACGTCATAACTAATTCAAATCGATCAGTGCATAAATTTATTGAAAGAATGGGTTTCTGAGGGGTACATACAGAATGGCAAAGAAACAAACAAAGCAAATTATTGATCAAGTGTAATCCTGAAACTGACGGTTTTGTGAGGCATAGGCATTTTATAGGACCGTTTCAGATTACTAGCAAAGGCATTCACCTGAATTCTTCTCCAACAACAGAATGAAACCCATTACCATGCCACGTAGAAGAACGTGAATTTTATCTTCGTTCAGGACCATTAACCGTTGAAAATAATGAACTTTATTTTAAACTCCGAAAAAAATTATATCTCAGACAAAGTATACATTCTTAAGTCGTAATCCCTTCTTAATTTCACATGTGAGAAAAATTTCTGCGCAAAGAATGTTTCGCCAAATTCTTTGTTTACTTTGGCTTATACATCTTTCCGTTCTCATCTGGAAGCATTTTTTTAAACGATTGCAAATAAAATATATTTTTGTTAGTTTACCATTGCAATACTCTTTTCGTGGTCCCCAGGCAGATCCACCGTCACGCTTATTGCTCTGGATGCTACCACAACTTCGATATTCATAGCAACAAAGGAGGAGGAGGTGGCGGAGGAGTCGTAAATTTATTGCAACTCGAAAAAAAAGTCTCTCAGAAAAAATAAAACATAGTATCGGCTCGCAAAAGTTTTTCGGTTCGATTTATGCCCGCATCCGAAACCCCCAATTTGAGGCCCTAAGGGAATGATGACGACAGGTGTCCGTGATCACAAATTGAGGCGGCATCCTATGCGCCTGGCCCTTTTCTCCTCTCTCTATATCTCTCTCGCCCCCCCTCTCCCCACCCTCTCCCTCCTAAAAATTATTCTTTCCCGCATCCTCCTCTGATACCTCCCACCCACTCACTCCCTCTCTTCCTCCGTCTTGTATCAGGATCTCTTCTCTCTGCCTCTCTTTATTCCCTCCCTCCATCCCCTCTCCCCCTCTTCCCACTCCTCCCCCTTTACCATCATTTCTCCGAGCACCGCATGCAATCACTCCGGCCCCGCCCCATATTCCTATTTGGAAAACTTGGTGGGGAAAAAAACTTTCCCAACTATGGAAAATTATATCGAAAAGGTTTGAATTTTTCTCTAGGAAACCGAAGAGTCGTCCAGATAAGACGTGTAAAGCTTAGGGAAATAATGAGCTATGACCTAATATGTTCTATCTTGTGGTCACAGCGGGAAAAGTTTGCTCCGAACCGAAACCTTCGTCGGTGGTAATTTTCAGAAATGCGTAATCCGCAGACGGGACTACTTTTGGTAAAGCTATTCGCAACAGTTCCCCTCTAATTCTTCCTTCTTCCGCAAGCTGTTAACCTGATCTCTTTCCCGTCCCCTTTGCCTGCGAGGTTCTTCCTTCTCCCCCACACATTTGCCTCCACCTTCGCTCGCTACTGCTATCTTGTGGGCGGCAGTCACGATATCCGGTCTATTCCGAGGAAATTGGGACGTTTGGGCGCCTCGGCCTAGATGTGAGGCCGTGAAGACTAAATGGGATCTGCGGTTCAGCAGCTAACGTGACAACGAGGGGATTGGAAGGTTCGCGAATAATTCGGCGACCTCCCAGAAAGGCGGGACTTAAAGAGATTGGAGGACTTTTACAGTTATTAATCTGATAAACTATTTTCGAGATGCGCGTCCCTTCAATCTCCGATTACTGCCGTCAAATAATTGCCAAAATATCTGGGAACCATGTTACATTTCAAGTGCTCAACACATATGATCTTCACCCTATGAAAAACGCACGGCAAATTAAGCGAAAAATAATATTTAAACATTGATGATTTGGGGGGAAGCATTGTGTGTCGCATCCAAATTATTATCTTTTAGTAACCTTCTTCGTCTACCAAGATGTCATGAAATGTTCAGCAAATCGGAATGAAATCGCTGACACGTGGAATTGAAACGATGTAAAATGTACGTATTTTTAAGTTTAATTCAACTTAACAAGCATTTTTTAGACTTCTACTAACATCTTAAAATTAAACAACCCTACAATCTTCTAAGACAAAAATTTTCTCACTCGGTATAGTATAATTTCAAATTAACACAAACTCTGCGTACAATTGAACCCAAACGCACATTCCATGACGTCATGCCTCGCTACCGACCTATTTCATGTAGTAAAATAATAATTTATACAATTTATAATATTTTATACCTTCCGCCATAAACGCCACCTGATGTTTCGCGTGGGGTCAAAGTCATGACGAAAGTTGAAATCGAGTCCCGGATAAAACAAACATACGAAGCGGAATGGGACGGGGAAGTCGTGGAGGGAGTAAGGCGTGTGCGAGAGTTAGAAGGGATTCCCTCCTCTTATTTCAATTTTTCAATGACCAAAAAGTGTGTTTTATAACCCGCACGTCAAAAGGATAGTATTTTTTTCACCTCATCATCTTTGAGGAACATCAAGAATGGCCGTTTTAGTTTCGAAGAAATCCATTCAACCTCTGGCCCCTCGCGGAAGGAGAAGATACGCTCCTCCTACTTTTCATCCTTCTCACGCTCCTCCCACCAGCCCATTGCACCGTACACCCCTCATCCCCTCCCCTCCTCATACCCATCCTCCCCCCCCCTCCCAAACACCTCTCCCATCCGCTGACCATGCACCAACCCTCTTTCCTCCATTAGCCATTGGCGAATCGGGGCCGCAGTGATCCCACCCCACCCTTCTTCACTTCACCCCGTCGACCTCTCTCTCCTCTCTCACCCTTCCTCCTTTCTCCCGCGGATATAACACACCGACCACCCCTCTCTCTCTCTTTCTCTCTCTCTCTCTATCTCCCACCCTCTCCTGAAGTTGGTTCTTTGCAGAGGAGGAGGACCGCGGAGCCTAAGGGTTTATTCATCTCATCCATCAACGCCTCGGTAACATCCCAAAAGTCCATTCATGTTCTCGAAAACACCCCCAAAAGAATTAACGGTCGCGCAAGGTGAGCGATGGAAGAGGATTGGAGGGATAGGGGGATAGGGGGGTAGGGGAATGGGAGGGAAAGGTGGGATAGGAGGATAGGGGGAGATAGAAGGAAATGGGGTAGATAGTGGGGGATAGGGTAGGATAATGGGAGAAGGAAGAGGATGGAGAGGTTAGGGGAGATAGGGGTATGGGAGGGATAGGTGGTATAGCGGGATAGGAGGGATAGTGGGATAGGTGGAAATAGGAAGGGATAGAGGGGGATAGGAGAATAGTGGGGTGTAGAGGAGGATAGGGGTAGATAGGGAGATAGGGAGGATAAGGGTGATAGAGGGATAGGAGATGATAGGGGGTATAGAGGAGAATAGGGGGAGATAGAAATGGGTAGGGGGAGGTAGGAAGGAATAGAGAAGGATAAAGGGATAGGGGGGATTGAGGAGAATAGGGAGATATGGATGGATAGGGGAGATAGGAGAATGATAGGATGGATAGGAGATTAAGGGGGAATCTGGGCGAGGATATGTATTTTCCTGTTTTGCAAATGTTTTTCTTTGCACATCTTGGTAAAGTGGCCATCGTTATTTTCGTTATGTTTCACACGGGATCATCCGACCTATTAAATGATCAAAACCTTTGTGGATTTATCGGGACGTATTTAAAGTCTCAGAACCACGTGCTTCGCCCATGTTATGATGGTGACGCATGTTTTTATTTTCTCCATTTACGAAGTATAGAGAAAGTATTGTTTTCATGAAAAAAATCGAATTCGAGATTTCAACGGAAATACATGTTTTAAGGTCCCCAGAACAGATTTTGACATTTTATCGATGATGTCTGTTGGTGTGTGTATCTGGGTGTGTTTTCTTGATAATGTCTGGGGGTATGTGTGTCTGTGAACGAGATTTTGTAGGCACTTGAACTCATAACACTATTAATCAGATTAGCGTGAAATTTTACATTTGACATTACATTTTTGTTAAAGGAAGACGTGCTGGTTAGTTTTTGGTAAAAATCGGTCAACCAGAAGTGGCTGATTACTCTTCTCACATCCGTTTTTTTATATTTGCTTTAATATTTGATAAAAGTACTGGAATAAAGGTTGTCGGAAATTTAATATTCTACAAAGTTTGTCTGAAAATTTTTCCCATATAATGAATTGTTGAAGAGATTTTTTTAACTACATTTTTTAACTGCCACAACCACACCATCTACCTCCGACTATTGTAAAAACTTGACGCTCCTTTTTATTTTCTTAATTGTTGGAGTTGTGGATCTATATCCAACATCAGAAGGCCACGGTTTTAGTTTATTTCTGTTCTTTGTAAAGTCTTGAAATTTTTCTCGCAGTTCCTTAAAATATTTATTATCATTTAACCTATTTAGAATTTTTAGAAATATTACTTAAATCTCTCTATGGAGTCATCCCTTTCGCATCCTGATTTTTCAGCATTCAGCGATTAATTTGTTTACATAACAAGGAAAGCTCGTGTTTTCACGCTTGAAGTGATGTTTTCCTCAATTAAAAACCTTCGCAAAGAATATAAACACTCTCTCACTCTCTTTGTAAGTGTATCATAGTACGAAGTTATTTTTCTTATACGACTATAGAAACATAAATGTATCTAAACTTCATTATAATTCCAACCAGCAAGATTATTAAACTGTCTTTCTCTTTACCTCTTATAAAATTTGAAAGGTGCTTCTAATTTTATAATTCCATGAGTAAATTAATAGTCGACAATATTAGGTTGTTGTTACGTGCATAAACATTAAACATTGATATTAAGCTAAATAAATAAACGCCTAAATAGTGATATCTACTCCAATTTTATTTTCAATATTTTCCGCGAGTAGCGAGGCATAAATAATAGCAAACAAATGTTTGTATGAGTCCTTATCTGATGGACGTGAAAACGATTTTTTGACGCGTTTTCGTTGGTGATTATTTCCTTTGGAAAAGTTATTAATTATTCGATTAGTAAAATGTAAATGCTCGAGATTGTGTCAAATGATGTATGGGAGCTTTTCATAGATCCTTCTACTGATACGCCGCGTTAATTGGTAATAAATCATTATCCCGGCCGAACGGAATAGCATTCATTACGCTCTAGAAATCACATTTAGAAGTAAGCCAGTTAAATGGCGAGTCACTAAGGCGAGGCACTTAGAAAATATCGCCATAGAAAAAAATCAAGAAGTCCGATTCCAAAATAAATTGAAAAATAATCATCCCCGACACTCATTAATGTCCCAATTTATATCAGATGCCACAAATAGGCTGGCGATGAAAACTTCAATTATTTACGTACCTCCTGATCGTTATAAATTGTCCTATATACCGTAGTTACGTAATTTCCACTCCGGCCGATTAATCAATCCCAGGATGAGCGAGAGAGAGAGAGAGAGGAATTACGACCCTAATTTACAAATAGCCATCAGCCTCATTCCCACAAAAAATCTGATGTGGCCACTACATGACTTCCTGCATATCTGTAATATTTCTAAAAATTCTAAATAGGTTAAATGATAATAAATATTTTAAGGAACTGCGAGAAAAATTTCAAGACTTTACAAAGAACAGAAATAAACTAAAACCGTGGCCTTCTGATGTTGGATATAGATCCACAACTCCGACAATTAAGAAAATAAAAAGGAGCGTAAAGTATTTACAATAGTCGGAGGTAGATGGTGTGGTTGTGGCAGTTAAAAAATGTAGTTAAAAAATCTCTTCAACAATTCATTATATGGGAAAAGGTTTCAAACAAACTTTGTAGAAAATTAATTTTCCTACAACTTTTATTCCAGTACTTTTTTATATTTATCAAATATTAAAGCAAATAATTCAAAATAACGGAGTGACAAGAGTAAACACCCACTTCCGGTGGACCGATTTTGCCCAAAACTAATCAACTTTTCTTCCTTTAACAGAAATGTCAACCAAAATTTCGTGTTGATCTGATGCATAGTTTTTGAGTTAGAGCACCCAAAAAATCCCGGTCACTGACACACACAGACTTCATCGAAAAAAAAGTCAAAGCGTGTTCAGGAGACCATAAAACATATATTTTCGTTGAAATCTCGAATTCGATTTTTTTCATGAAAACCATACTTTCTCTTTACTTCGTATATGGAGAAAGTAAAAACAGGATACTCGACGGAAAACAAGGAATATTTTCTTTGTTTAGAACCGATAACGTTTCCAAGGAATAATAACAATAAATCCTCCAAACAACCTAACTCAAATTTTTAACGCGAGATATTTTTCTTCATTCGCTTTAAGTAAAAGGACGGAAAAGTCGAAAATCGTGGTATTACGTATTAGTGGAGATCGTTGGCCATTCGTAAAAAATACGTGCCTACCGCTACCAAAATAGTGTTAGGACTTCTGGGTCCCGAATGGAGTTTAGGCTATCGCGCGAGACTCGGAAATCTCGGCCTCCCAGAGCCACATCATTAAAAGTCATTAATCAATCGGTCTCCTTCCCATTCGGGTCGAGTTTTGTTAATCCAACACGTGGGCAACTCACTTCCTGGTCCGTCGGTGGGCCCATCTTCTCTCTCCCTTCCTCTCTATGTCGCCCTCTTTTCCTCTCACTTCCATATGCTCTCTTCTCTCCCTCTCCCTACTACTGCCACCTACTCGCTGCACCCTCTCCACACTCTCATCCTCCAACTCTCTTCCTCCATCTCTTTCTCCATCTCTATTTCTACCTCTCTACCCCTCCATCTCTCTTCCTCCTTTCATCCTCCTTCCGTATTCCTCCCCCCGTATTCCTCCCTCTCTTTTTGCCTATCTCTCCCTCTCTCTTAATCGCTCTCCACTCCGTACCTCTCTCCCCCTCCCACCCATCCATCCTCTCTCCTCCTTCCTTCCCTCTTCCTCCCTCCCTCTCTCTTCCTCCCTCTCTTCCTCCCTCCCTCTCTCTCTCCTTCCCTTTCTCTCTTCCTCCCTCCCTCTCTCTTAATATTTATATTATTTTGTATTGTATTATATTATTTATGTATTTTATATCATTTCCAGCTTTCTTATAATATGCATGCCCCAACATTCTCTATATTCACTCATTGTATATATTTCATGTATATTTCATCTCATTCTGTATACTTGTATATTTCTTGTTTACATTACGTTATTACCTTTAAGTGTACTTTTTTATGACGGTATATTATTGCGCTGTATATACGAACTCTTCCACTGTACATACTCCTTTCTATTTAATGTTGTAGTTTTGTATTATCATATGTACACTATCTAGGGTTTTCGCAAGTTCTTCACACCCCCCTTCTTAGTGGGTGTTTTCCTGCGTGGGTTTTACTAGGGAGGGCATGCCTGTTTTTACGTAGGTTTTCCTCACAAACACAAATCTGTATTCAATTTTATCATTTTACTTTGTATGATTTAGATACATAATGTTTATGTAATGTTTTTGGCATACCTTATTTTATTATTTTTCTTGTATTTATTATATAGACGAAGGGTTAAATGTAAGAATGGACCTTATGGTCTAAATTTCGCCCGAATAAAGACTATTATCTATCTATCTATCTATCTATCTTCTTGCCTCCCTCTCTTCATCACTCCCTCTCTCTACCTTCTCTCCACCTCTCTCTCTCTACCTCCCTCTCTCTACCTCCCTCTCTCTTCCTCTCTCTCTATCTGCCACTCCCTTCCCGCTGACTAAGTCTTACTCTATTCCTACTCACACGCCCTTTCGTCTCCAATTACATGGGCGTGTCTAAACCGTGTCCACCCCCCTCTCCCTCTTTCCTCTCGTCTATTCATCTCCTCCGACCTCTCCTCTAGTCTATTTCCTCTTCTCTTTTCGTTCTCACAATCTCTTCTCTATTTTCAGCCTCCATTTTTCTTTCTTTACCTTCCCATCTTTCCTCTCCTTCAACTTTTATCATTTCCTCCATTCCCTTCTTTATCCTCTCCTCTCTCTTTCCCTAAATATTATAGTCGTTCGCCTCCTTTTAGCATGCATTCCTTGCACGTGCAGCACGAAGTGAATGTATATGGGGGGCGTGTCTGACCGTCCGCTCGCATCGTTCATCTTATGAACCACTTGACTGGTTTTTAATTAGATTTGGTAAGAGAGATCTGCACTTTAAAGGTGTCGAGCGAATTTTAATTTCGGTCATATTGACCAATTAGTACGCCCCCATTACATAAGGGCGTGAATGAACTTTGACGTGTAAGTCGCTGACGACATACGTATGACCTAATGGTGGATGCAAAAGACGCATTACCAAAAGCTGGTCTGTAAACATAATCGAGAATTTCCGAATTTTAAACGTCGGTAATAGCATTCATCAGAAAATGTGTGTCTATCTTAAGTGACGCATTTGGAAACTGTGCTCCGCACACCAACCACTCTTGCTTATTTTGCTTATATCATCGTTTCCTCTGTTCCCATCGTTTTCTTACGGTTTTCCTCCCATTCATCCTAATTTTCATCTTCTTCCATTTTCTTCTCTTTGGCTTTATTGGTATCACAGTGCGAAAAATGCTTTTAATTTTTTATGAAGACTTGATGCGACTCATATTTCTAATTTGACGGACAAGGGATCCACATTTACATATAGGTATGCGTATTTTTCAATTAGTTAAGTCGTCTTTCTTTACCACAGTACTTGGATCATCTGTGCTGTCGCCATCTTATGAAAGTGAGGAATGCCTATTTATTCCTCTTATTTTCTGTAATTGTCCGGAGAAGATAACCAGAATATATATGTTATCAAAGATTTAACATTTATGTGATATTACAATACTTACCAATATTCACTTTTCTTGGATTTCAACAATGTAAAAATCGTTATGCTAGGAAAAAAGGCGCCTGAATTCACGTTTGCAAATTAATACAAAGCTCTCGTATATTCGAAATGTTATACCGGTCGATATATTATGTGTTTTTTCTCAGCACAGGATTTGAATTGTATTGTCAGGAAGGTGCAGGAGCCCAATGCGTTGAGTTTGGGAGTTTGGAGGAGGATAAGCAAGTCGGTCGGAATGGTCGGAATAGAATGGTTAGTGATGTACGACAAACCTTGTCTTAGGAAGTGCGAAGCGAAGATAAAATAAGAAGCCAGTTTACAACCATGTGCTCGCGAGCACCGCTGTGCTCTTTAGCAGCCTGGTTGTGCTCTCCTTCTGATGCTTTAAATCGCTGTTCTTAGCCCCAATATCGTGTGTTCTTCGGTTGCTTCTTTTCTGAACGTATATAAGGACACAGAATAACTTTGGCGCTGGTTTGATTTTATTTATGATAATTCCCATTGTCACGGTGCTCGCATGATGATGTAGGATACAAGTTTTTTTATATACGACCTGCTGATTCCCTCTGGCCTACGCGCAATGGGTATCTGAGAGGTGGTGCAATGAATATCTGGTCAGTTAAAAAGTTTAGGAATATAGGTGGCTTCCCAATTTATAATATATTATTAGGATAGGATACAAGTTCGTGCTCGCGACTATTAAAATTTTGGGAATCCCTTAGTTAAGGTAAATAATAACACTGGAAACTAATGATAGAAGACGAGTATACATTTCGTATGTGTGGGGATCAGAGGACGGATGCTGGGGACTAAGGAAGAGTTCGCTTGAAGCATGATTTTCTCGCTAAGGCTTTCCCATGGGGCCCTGCATGGGTGGGTGGGTCGGAGGAGGAGGGGAGGAGAAAGGGGAAGTTGCGAAGGTGGCCCCTCAAAGGAGAGCTGTTCCCGCCCCCTCCTGCGAAAGAGATAGGGAGCGAGAGAGAAAAGAGGTACAGAGAGAGATGAGGGGGGGGAGAGATGGAGGGGTCAACAGCAGGCCTCCGAAGCGCGCCTTTGAGGACCGCGAACGTGCCGCCATCTTCCCGTACGATCGGGAACTCTAGCCACCGCTATGTCAAGGAGTGTGAGCTTAGTGTTTTTTTGCGTGGGCGTCTTGAGGAGTGAGGAGGAGAGGGGGGAGATCTGCAGTGGGTGGGGAAGGATAAGCGAGAGGCTCTTGGGATGGAGGTGGAGTTTGGTCTTTGCGGCAAAACTGGGTGGTGTCCCTCGACCACTCCCTCCCTCTTCCAGTCGACCCCATTCGCCCCTATCTGACGGTACCTTGCTCGAAGACATAATTCATTGTAATTAACTTCTCTTTCTCTCTCTCTCTCTCCCTCTTTCTCTCTCTCGGTCGTAACGTTTGCTGTTTACGAACATAAATTCACGTCTTCGGATACGTTAAAGGAAGATTTCGCCAGAAACGATCAATGAAAAGTCAATCACCTCACGGATTTTCCGGGATTAGATTTGTTAGATTCATTCATTCATTACTTTTGGGTTTAAAGCTTTAAGTTGGTTAAATAATTTTGACTAACACTTTTTTATGTCCTGAGAAAAAATCGATTCGATTGATTTGTTAATTTCAGAAATTACTATACAACATCTTACTTACTTATAAATAACAAATAACTAAATAAAAATTTCGTACTGATGTTTGTTAAAAAGAGACTTGGGAAAAACCGCTTTGGTGACTTTGATATATAAAGCATGTAACGGCAATCTTTTCTACGTAGTGAACCAAATTTGTGTCTTGGAATACTTTCTAGGGCCACATTATAGGTTACGACTTCCAGAAGAGTTTAAATCGGAAGTTACCTAAAGAATCTGAGGTATCGTAAGAATGGTTATCGAGTCTGAATGATTTTTGTGCGTTAAAATACAGCAGACAAATCTTTCTCCCATAATTGACATTAACGAACATGAAATTTTTTGCATTCAATTTCACGGATTTCCTTTTCATCATACATCCTCAGCACTAATAAAGTGTTGTTTAGAGTCATATGCGGCCAGCGTTCCTTAAGTTGTCGACCACAACATGTCTCAGTACCAACGACGCTGCACGCAATGATAGTGATGTACAGGAAAGATGGAGCGAACTGAATTATTGTAAACTGAATTTGATAAAGTTACAGTAACGTCATACTTCATGTAGTTAGAAAAATGAATGTCAATATAATAAATCGTATGTGTCTAGATGTAGTAAATTTTAATACACTGAATACAGCAGTCAATATAAGTAGCAACTAAATGTTATACTAGAATTTAATCATTCTTTCGCGAGGATCTAGATAATGGCGGCCTTAGGGATGTGCAAATGGGGCGACAGTTAAGGGGTCCAAAAAAAAATTATGGGCAAAGTTTTAGCAAGGAACTAGCTCAAATTTCTCTCGTTTTTTAAAGTAAACAAAAGTTTATGATTTACTGAAGCTTCATGGGAAGAAAAAAGTTAAATTTAAATCAGAAATGCCCGACTTTTATTAGGAACCCCGAATGACTTTCTTTCTCAGGAACCCAAGACCTCTGTGGAAACCACTGATCTAGGTGACTAAAACAATGAATGCAAAATAATACCTCCCATGGTCTTATTAATTCAAGGTAAATCTACTTTCATCGTTATGCACAGGATATTTTGTTGAAACGTTTTTTTAAATAGATTATTGCAGTTATCACGATGTCACTATTTAGTGTAAATATATTTTAGATGCCTACAAGCACCAAACGCGATAAAAAAGCATATAAAATTCAAATTAAGAAGTCCATGGTTACGCAGAAATCACCGTAGTGGTGGGATTATTATTACAAGTAGAGTTTATTTAAATGGATGGTATTTCTCGTTTTAACATTTCTGCTACAAACCGCACTTTCCGAAACGAGTTGCTTCTATCTAAAAATATCAAGCTAAGGAGATGTTCCCGAGGAAAGGTGCGTGTTTATTAATTCTGGCCGCACTTCTTTTAAAAAAAAAAGGAAGACCTTAACGAGAATCTTTTTATTTTTGCCGCTACCCTCCGCCCATCGAAAAAATTCCGATCCCCGCGAACACCGTTTTCACTGAATAAATCGAGGAAAAAAACGGATCAATTTTTTTCGCGTCTGGCGCGCCTATTTCTTTTGTTTTAATTCTTCGTCCTCGAAGAAAAAAAAACACCCAGACGCGACAATAAAGACGGGGTTATAGGGATACAACGGGGAGCGAGTTTTTGATGCTAAACGACTCCCCCGAGTCGTGAAAAAAATCGTAACCGCGGAAGAGCCGCTCGCGCGATTTATTATAGCATAATAACAGATTTTAAACTGAAATACGGCGAGTATTGGGAGCGGGGTGGAAGTGATTATGGAAAATATCGGTGACGCCACACTCGAGTTATTTGTTAAGTGAAACGGGAAACGAAAAGAGGGAGGAAAGAGGGGAAGGGGAGAAGGAATGAGGAGATGGGGGGGCGTCAGGGAGGCCCATTGCCCCCTTCTTCGCCCCCACCTTCCTCCCCTCCTCCGCCCCCACCTTCCCCCTCCTTCTCCCCACCTCCTTGAAGAAGAAGTAGCTATAGCCGCGCGAGGAGACGAATCAAACAGGACTTTCACCTCCAATTACCCGTCTGGGAGCTGAAGAGGTAGGGCGAGGGGGGAGGAAGAAGAGGGGGAGAAATTGTGGGAGGATGAGGAAGAGACGGAAAGAGGAGTAGAGAAGGCCCGATGTATGCCGGTCATTGATATTTGCATGTAGAGAAAGTAAGAGAAGAGGCGTTACCAAATAAATAAAAGGATCGGAAGGGAAAGAGAGAGAGAGAGAATAAAATAAGAACAAAGAGACTCGTTATTGGCCTTGATTTCTTTGAATAGCCAATGAGATGATGTGTAAGGCAGCGGGCAGTTGACTCAGAGCCAAGGAGCCAGAGGAGCGTGTCTAAAAAGGATTACACCTCCTCCTCATGTTTATTCATCAATCTCACTCCCTTTCTCCCTATCTCTCTCTCTTTCTCTCCGTCTCTCACTCTCTCCCTCTCCGTCTCTCACTCTCTCCCTCCTTCGCGGTTACATTGGGGTCGCTTGTCCGGGAAATAAGTAAAGTTTCGTTTTCATCGCCACATGAGCGTGAAGGAAAAAGTACTCTGGTGCGTTTTTTGAAAAATCAGGGAAACCAGGTTTATTTTTATTTTTGCATGTCAAAATGTTTCGTCAGGGGAATGTATCGGGAGTGGACTCAAGCGTTAAACACGCGAGCATCGCTTTCCAGGGATCAATCTCTTAAACCAACGGAGAACGTATTCCATGACGCGGAATTTGTACGCATGAAACGAATGATAGGCTCGAGTTGTTCCGTCCGTCGCTGAAAAGGTGTTCTCTTTAATTAATGCGGCCGCGTGAAAATTACGGCCGATCCAGCAATAATTTCGCACTCAAGAAATATTTTTTTGGAGATTCTGCCCTCAAATTCAACTATGTAATATAATCTATCTTTTAAAAGTCTTAGGGGAAAATATGCGGGAATTTTGGTTAGATTATGTATTTAGGAAACCGGTCAAAGATTACAGATCCTGTATGCAAATTGCAGTCGGACCGAATTCCTTCTCGCGGTTACTATTTTTGGAGGTTAATTTGCGTTGAAAAATCGACCAAAAACTCGTTCCTTATTAATTAGTCGGCGTCACGGCCATCAATTTTATTTTTAGATCAACATTGTATGCATAATATTATCTCAATATTTAAAGTGCCTGATTGGACAAATTCACACATCGCTTCCAAATGAATTCCAACGAAACCAATACATGCACAAGCTTGAAATTTAATAAATTGAATAAATATTCTTTTTGAGCGTACTGATTTTCGTATAAGAGCGATGAAAAGTGACATAATATATTTTAATTGAAATGTCTCTTGAAAACTGAACTCTTGGTTTGGAAATTTGTGAAATTCTTTTCTTCGGAAAACTTAATCGCAAAGATTACATTCAACGTCTGATATAAAAACTTCATCCTAATACATTCATCTTTTCACATGGTATCGCACAATAGAAGGCGTCTTTTTCCTGAAAGTAATACCGGAGCAAGGCGTGTTGTCAATATAGTTTCATAAAATGTACGATTTTAAAAATGTGCTAACATAGGAAAAATGAAGAAACAAATTGCAGCAACTTAATGTTAATAATATTACGAAATGATTTTCAAAAATATTTTACGGGGAATATGAGCTATGGCCATATGGGATGTAATCGATTTACTTAAATAAGAAACAGGAGATTTATTATGAAACTCAGGGATATACACCATAAAAAGAGTAGAATGCTGAATAAACAGGTAATATTTCATCATAATCCGACGTTCCGAACTGAATATTTGATGTGACTGACTACTATGTCACATTGAATTTCTCTTGAAATAATTCAACACTTTTGCGGAAATGTCAATTGGAAGCGTTGGTGTATCTAGGAAAATTATTTTTCCACAAAATGGAAAATTTTACAATATTCGAAAGTACAGTATCCAAGTATGCAAATAGCTACGGATGTATATTTGATTTAAAACTGGAGTATGTGATATTAAAAGCGATTAGGCGCCATCGCGCCAAATTTCCGGCCCAACCGTCGTGGTATCCTTGGAAATAGGTGTAATGTGTGGTGTACGTATCCTTTTATCCCTATTGTTTGTGTCAAACAAAATTCATCATTGAGAAGGATACAAGTTTTTATTTTGAACAATGGAATGGTTTAACGTCTTTGAAATGAAAACTATTCTGGTTACGAGAAAGGAATAGATACGCTGTATACACAATATTCTGTATACAAGTCATTAATTTCTTAACCCATGCATCGTTTCAATGGATTTTTTTATCATTTAACCTAGGGTTACCATTCGTCCTCTTTTACCTGAATTTGTCCGGATTTTTTGTCTAAAATTTCAGTCCGGGCGGATTTTTATAAAATTGTTGAAATGTCCAGATTTTTATTTCCTGCGACATTTTGTTTTAAGTAATCACAACGAAAAATGCTGAATTACGTCTGATATCTCTTTCGGATACAGAGAGACGATTGGTCAATTCAAATTTTTCGCGGGAGCAAGCAGGTGTGGAAGACCCTGACGACGCTAACTTCATTACATCGAAGCATAGTCAAACTATGCTTACTCCAGAATTCACTCATATATAAATAGATATTTGTAGTGGTATAACCTGCCAGGTGTTTCAGGACCCTGTTTTCTCGAACAATACAACAACATGGAAATGTGGACTTGAGCCACTGAGAACAGCATTGATCCATAGTTGTGTTCTGTTGACTAATTTCGGAATATTTAGCAGAAGACCAACCAATGGTGCAGCCACTAATACATTTAGTACTGAAGTTCAGCTTTGTTTAAAACCACAGTTCTTCACTGTAAATACGAAAATATTTATTTTTCACTTTTGTTGTTCTAGACAATACGATTTTATGATTCATTACTTATAATATAAAATTGGTTATGATTATTTCATATATGAAAATTAATATTATTAAAGAACATCGTTCCTTTTAAAATGGCTAAAAGGAAGTGCACGTTCACAGAAGAGATGAAAAACAAATTTCCATGTTTTTCATCTGGCCAAAATAAAGGGGAAGCTGAGTGTAAAGTATGCAGAATGGGGACATATGTTTCAGTGGCTAATCAAGGGGCTGGTGATTTAAAGCATCACATAGAATCAGACAAGCATAAGAAAGCACCTCTTTGGGAAAGGTTACAGATTTTTTTGCCAAAGCTGTCAGTAAACCAGAATACGATCTAGCTGCTGCTTTTCATACTGTGAAACATCATAGCAGTTATAAATCGATGGACTGCACGTCTGTCATGTTAAAAAATGCATTTTTTCATTCAGAAATAGCAAAAAAAAATCCTGTGCTAGAACCAAGACAGAAGACATTGTAAACTCTGTACTTGCAAACCATTCTCTTAATTTCTTTAACAACTTTTAAAGAAAATAATATTGCATTCTGTGGAGTTTCAACTGATGGAAGCAATAATGGTTTTGAAAAGATATTTCCAGTAATTATTCAGTATTTTGATGTGAAGGCAGGAGGGTTACAAACCAAATTAATTGAATTGCAGAAAATGCCTAATGAGACATCAGATGCCATTTCCACTTATGTCAAAGAAACTTGAAAAAAATTGTTTGTATGAAAAATGCATTGCATTCACATGGGACAATTGCAATACAATGTTTGGATGACTCAGACGAAACGATGAAGGAAATAATGTCTTTGCAAAATTAAAGAAATTGTTGCAGAATAAGACCTTAATTAGAGTGGGCTGCCCTGCACATATTTTGAACAATTGTCTTCACAGTTCCGCAGAACTTTTGGATGCTGATATAGAGAACATTATTTTTAAAATTTACCAGTATTTTCACATTTATACAGTCCGGACTGAGTAGCTTAAGGAATACTGTGAGTTTGTTGAGATTGAATATAGACAGCTTCTTTCCCACAGCAAGACGAGGTGGCTGTCATTATTTCCAGGCCTTACTAGACTTATGCATATGTTTCCAGCTTTAAAGGCACTTTTTCTGTCCCAAGAAAAACCTCCCATTGTGATCAAAAGGTTCTTTGAAAAGGTAACCCTAATTTAACAGACAAATCTTAAAATTATTAATTTATATTGCAAGGCTCTTTATTCTTATCTAACAGTACAATATTACGCATGCGCGTCATTTTACCACCTTTAAAATGTTTAAGCAAAACTTTCAATTGTTTTAGATGAGAAACATTGATTGGTTTGTCATCTATAGAATGTACCTATGTCGAATTTTCCACTCTTTTTTGTGGAGTCGATTGTCTACAGCATAATATCGCAAACAGAGTCCACGATTTTTTACGGCGATGCTATAATCGAACGGTTTCACCTGACGAAGCGAGCGGTTCTCAGTTCGTGACGTTGCGCAAAAAACGACTTTCTGGTTCCTCATTATGCAAACGCCGTGAGGGAAACACGGAAACCATTTTTTTTTTCGAGGTTCATCGACACATTGCTCCCTACAAATGTTTGCATTTTCATAAACCACTGGAGTTCGGGTGGAGGTGGTGGAGGGGGGGGAGGGTGGGAGTGATGGGGGATTAGACCAGACGGCCGAAGTCGGCAGACGTTCTCTTCACATTCACGCACACTTAGCGACACGCGAACCCTCTTTTCTCTAATCCTCTCCTTCTCCCCACGAATAATCTGTTGTTTCTGCGAATGACTCACGGAAGTGCCAACGAAGATTCGAGCGAGTTCAACTCATTACATATTCGGAATCATTCCTCGTTATGCTTCGCTTTGGGTTTAATTTTGTGTGGCAGAATTCCAAAGCTGATTCCCGAGTATCCTTGAAAACCGATCACATTTATATATATATATATATATATATATATATATATATATATATATATATTAACTTAAGGAAAAGAAAAGGTAGTGATGAGGGTGGCAACAAGGTGTTGAGGGAAGCTCAGCGGACACTTACCAAGCTGGAGACCAAGTTGGCAGGCTGCTGGGGGCGTCGAAGAGACACGTGAAACACACGAACACACAAAAACACAAATAAACACGCAAGCTTATCGGGCCTATGCCCTTCTTCAGAGAAAGAGTAACGTAAAGTAACCCTATATATATATATATAGTAAAATTTCCTGTATGAATTGGAATATTTTTGTTTCGTGAGAGTATTTGTGGCAATTTCTGCCTCGATATGTTTTGACTCGATAATTTAAACTCTGTAATTTAAATATGCCTTCTTAAATAGTGAATGTAACCATCCATGTTGGCCCTTTGTACCAAACCTAAAAATCGTCCTATGGATCGTAAGCAGTCTAAGTTAACATAAGCAAGTAAGAAAAAAGCTGCTGAAGCAAACGGTAAATGGCGGTTTTATCAACCGAAATTTTTGACAGACGAGCATACCGAGAAAACGTGGACAACGAGACAAAATACTAAAGCGATTGGCAAAAAAACTAAGTCTCTGTCAGATTTCCTTTAGGAGGAGTTAGCGCGTCAGACAGACAGACGGCCAAACCGACCGCATAAGCGGATAAAATAATGCTAAAAATAGGTTTCAGAAGCGCACGGTGAACCAGGTATTACCTAACTTTGTAGCACCCTACTTTATTGACATAAAGTTGTCTACTTTTCCTGTAGGTATTTGGCTAACCCAACACAATCCGTCCCATCAAGGGCATATCTCTTCGTCTTCTCAATCTATTCACCTCTAGGAAATCTAATATTCCCTTTCTCTTGCTGTCTCTTTGCCTCTTCTCCAGCATCATCCCTTCCACGAATTCTTCCGACAGAACGTACCCCACGGATATCCGCAAAAAAAAAGTTAATTACTTTTAATACTGTATGTATCACAACAAGCAGTAAACCCTGCGCCAATGGTTTGAATGCCGAAGCTTTGCCGGCGGCGATTTCGCGTTTAAAAATCTGGCTCGACAAGTGCAATTAGAGTGTAATATATACGAGGGAAAATAATACGCTCGTTTTTCGGCGAAACCATGCTGGAAGATTCCTGTTTTCCGTGAATTATTAACTCGCCACGAAAACCTTATTCGGTGGGCAAAAAGAAACGCTCAAACGGGCCACTGAGTACCATGCTAATCGGATCTTCTTTATTTGGCGTGGAGATGGTTTTTTTGGCGCACAAAAAAGCCGAATGTGCTAAAATAACAGTTTATTTTTTAGAATTTGATTTATTCTTATATATTATTCTGTCGGTTTATTTTTGGAACTCGCTTCCTTTAGCAATAATATCTCTGTTCGCTTTGCCATAAAATTCTTCATTACCACCCAAGGGAAAAATGGTCTAAAACTAAGGCACTACTACCGAACATTAATAGAATAGCTTATTATGAGGTGATCGTTACACTTCAGTTGAATCAATATTTCAACTAACGTTTTCGCTTAAACGAGGAAAACAAAACTTTTTCACCAAAACTAATTTTTGTCTAGGGTAGGGGTCCCCAAACTATGACCCGCGGGCCACATCCGGCCTTATCAGCATGAGTATTCATTATATACCACTTATGATATCTAAACGACATATTCCGAGTGCTTGGGTGAAATCTGCTTTTAATATAAGCGAATTACATATTACAGAATGGAAAAAATTCTCAAAACTTACTCTTTGAGATTTTCAAACGGCCCGATCAGTCATTTGAAATTCCGCATGTGGCCCGTACAGGGGATCATGAAGCCTCATGTGGCCCTTTCAGTAAAAAGTTTGCTGACCCTTGGTCTAGGGCATGCGTCTGGAAAATGAGACCCTCGGCCTGCATGAGGCCCGACAGTTCAAAAGTTCTCATTACCATGATTCTTCGTGAATTAGGCGGAAGAGAAAGCGTGCGAAAAGCTATCATGGATAAACAAAGAGATATAAAACAATATAAAAATTCCTAATATCCAGGAATGTTACCGTAGTTTGTTATTTTGATTAAAAATTATACCATTCAATCAGATTCATATGCTCATTATTATAACATGCGGTCCGCCGTATATTTTGAAACAATCGCATGCAGCCCGCTATGTAATTAAGAATTATCTATTAAGCTCCCATGCCATTTGAGTTTGAGACCTCCAGTCCAAGGCTTTATTTCTTGCCTTCTGTCATTTATATAAATCCATATTAAAAATATTGCTCTGAACTTTCTTATTGTGAGAAAATTGCCGGAGTAAAATCGAACGAATCATGGTGGCCTCGAGCAATAAATATCAGTTTTAACGAGAGCGATTTTACGTCCGCTTTGATTTTGAATTAGAAATACCGTTTAATCAAATTTATAAAATCGTATGCGATGCGGCATTTTTTCCAGCGTTTCCTGCGCCACGGCGTTAGCGCGTGAACAGAAGGTGCTTGCCAAGATATATTGCCTTCATCTCTTACCCCATTATTTTGAAATAACGCGTCTTGGAGACGCTCTCCTTTTCTGGATTTTGGTGCAGCGCGCGGTTTGCGCCTCGAGATGCCGCATAATCCATCCGCCAATTATGCGCGCGAAAATCCCAACAAAAAACAAAAGACATCCGTCTATAATTTCCTACCTTTCGTATTCTTTCCTTTTTCTTTCTGATCCCGCGTGTGACGCGCGGGTTGATTTTACATGCACACGGAAAACGCATCCCTCATTTAGCTTTCTTCCCGACACATTCGCGTAAGAAGCCAAATAATTTACTTAAGTACTCATAATGAGCACGGGTGATGCCTCCGAGCATAAACGATTCCCTTCTATTTCTCCCTCTCTCTCAGCAATTTCATAAGACGGAAGACGTTCCGCGATCATTTTCCAGTCGGCATGGATTAGGAAGCGAAGATACGTATCGAAAGCGAGGAAAAATATGAAGATTTTTCCCTAGATCGATTTAATGGCAACTGGAGATCGCTAAGGGTGAATTTATTATACCTCGCCAGGAGTTCTCCGAGGTGTGACCTAACCGCTTAGCGGTACCTTTTTGACAAATAAAGCAAGAAATGTCTATAGGAAGTGCGGCGAAAGAGATTTTTCTCAAATCCCGTCAGTGCGAAGAATGCGTCCTATTTGAAATAACCGTTGCTTGACAATTTTAAAAACGTTTACTAAATAGTATTGTTTTTCGCGATTTCACAGAGAGTTCTTAATTTTCTAGAGTATTGCCTATCGCGCTCGCCTTATGACTAAAATCAGATTGGACCAATGAGTACCTATAACCATAAAAAGGTTATTCAATTAACGGTGAATGTTACTGATGACAGCTTGCTTTTTAGGCGAGATACTCATCAGATATTAATATTTTTTTAAAGCTATTGGATATATGCACTTATTTTGTCATTAGAGAATTCATAGTTAAAATTTCTGATAGCGTCAGTATCAGAGCCGGGTTTAGGCAAACGCCCAAGGCAGCTTGACTCTAGAGACGGCCAAGAGGCTACCCTTAAACATATTTTTTATCGAAACAAAATCTTCCTCAGAGTTTTTCAAACTTTGCAGGCGGCTAAATCATTCGCCGCTCACGTATTTAAGACTTTCCGCGCCGCTCCCGATCAATATCATTATTAAATGAACTTTTCCATAATTCCACGAAGTTGGAATATTTTATATAAAGAAATCATTTTCTCTGAAAATGTAGGAACGATAAAATTTAACGCGAGAATGGAATAGATGAATAGTCACATAGGTTTTCTAAGGGCCATGGCGATGTCCTTTCTCTTTTTTCTCGCCTTCGTAGACAAGAATTTGCGATGAAATCCCCATTGTTTAAAAAGTATAAATACAAATTTATATTATGTATACTATCGCTAAGAAAATAAATTTCTCGTGACTAATACTAAATGATCAATTTATTTATTTTTTAATTATTTCCCTAATTACCCAACAACACATCCAAATCGAACATTTATTTAATAATAAACCAAGTTTTTCTCGGCACAACTAAAAACAAGATGCGGTATCCCAGTGTGCCGCGGCACACAGTTTGAAAATCAATGCACTAACGAATCACGCGTTAAGAAGATATCTCGCATTAAATTGCTCAATCTAACGTTACATCCATACCTCCAACACGCTAAGAAAATTTGTCTTAAAAAACCTTACGTCAGCTACCGAAATCTTCAAAAGGGATGAAGAGGTGGACTGAGGGACCTGCTAGGCAGACGGAAAATCCAAGCTAACATCTCATTACGCGCGTGTAGTGTGCGTCGGCGCGAAGGTAAAAAATAAAGAGACGCGATTTTCCGCACTTAAAAAATCAATCCGATATAGGGTTGTTTAAAAAAAACCCTAGCCTGCAGATGGCAGCACCAGCGGAAGCTCGCGCAAATATTTAGCCTCCTCGCAGATTAAATCCTAAACGGCGAAGGATGTGGGAAAAAATAATAAACTTGTTAAAGAACCATCCCTCTAGTGAGTTTTCCGAGTAATGGTAGCTTCGACAAATAGCCTCCCTAACCGTTTCGTCGTATTTCATTTTTTGGAAAAAAATAATACAAATTTCTCCCTGCCGATCACCTCACCTAGCGCTCAACGGAACATCTCCTCACAAAAAAACGCGATTGAAAGGCTGCTGCCGTCGGAGCGATTGACTTCGAAAAAAATAAGTAAATGCACGCTCTCTGCATTCTCGTCAATTTTTAAAGAAGATACAAAGATTGTGTGTGTGTGAGTGTAGGTGTGTGAGAGGAGAGGTAGAGGGAGAGGGAGAGGTAGAGGGAGAGGTAGAGAGAGAGGAATAGGTAAAGGTAGAGGGAGAGGGCGTGGGAGAGAGAGAGAGGGAGAGAGAGAGGGAGAGAGAGAGGGAGAGATGGAGAGGTAGAGGCAGAGGGAGAGATAGAGGGAGAAATAGAGGGAGAGATAGATGGAGAGGGAAAGATAGAGGGAGAGAGACAGAGAGAGAGAGGAGAGAGAGGGAGAAGGGACTTTTTTCAATCTACCTGACTCCTTAATTTTTTTTTCATCGCCCGTAAGAAATTTTATAGAGAGAGTTACGGTCACGAACGCTCTCTCGGATATCAATTTTCTTATAGGTATCCATTTTAGCGCTTTTTATTAGTTATATATTCTGTTTGTTTGTCCGTCCGTTCGTCTGTCTGTCTGTATGGGCAATGTCTTCGAAATTCTTCAACCTGGTGGAGCATCATTTTCAGAATACATTTGTTTATACAAGAACTAAACTTGGCAAAAAGTTGGTGTATATAAAATTAGCTGCTGGGGAGTAATCGGAAGAAGTCGCTAAATTGCTCATCCTGCTACGAATGTAGGCAACCAACAATACATCACATTTGCGATTCTTTACTTCGATGGAAAGATAGCAGTCGGTGAAAAAAGCGCCTTATTTAATTTGCTCTGCAATTCATCCCTCCCTTTTTATATCCATTTAGTTTTATTAACGGAAAAAACGAAAAAGCTCTTTTAATTGGTAGGGTTTTTGCGACCATTCTTCCCTCTCTCTCTCTGCAGCTACCTCACTCCCTTGCGTTCTCTCTCACTCTCTCTCGCACTCTTCCCACTAAAAAAATCCAGACTCCTATTTCTCAAAACTATAATATTCAATAAAAGGAAAATAAAAATTTTCGCGGTAGCCTGTTATTTGTCGCTCCTTAAAACGTGTGTTTCCTCTAATTCCATTTGTTTTCGTCTTTTCCTTTCTTCTCCACGCCTCATCTTCCCCTTTTCCAACGATTCGTGAGATTAAAAGATGTCCAACTGTAATTGGATTTTCCTAAAGAGAGCGACATTAGGAATAAACTTCGCTGGAAAGGTTTCAATCAGACACCTCGCACCAAAACACTTTCGTTCTTTCTATAAAAAATTAATTTCCAATTTCTCGCTCTGTTTCACGTGACACGGGTTTCTTTTTTATTTTTCCAATTTCCTCCGAGCATGAATAGCCTAAAGGCATTTTGAGTTTATCCCCCTAGATGCCTATGCGATAATTCATTTCGGGAAAACTTGTAGATTCCCTTGCGTTTGTGAAGAATTACCTTCAGTGATATGGATATGATATGTTCCCGATAAAAGATATTTAAGTTCAATCATATCTAATTTATAGATTTATTTATTAAATAGAAATGTTTTTTTCAAGCGCAAATTGATAATATTTCAAGTGGATTAATTTTTACAATGCATATCGAAGTCGCTGTTCGGAGAAAAATTGTTTTTTAATTATGGCGAACGGCAGCAATAGTAGTTCTAACTAATTTTAACATGAATATTTAAACTATGGAATAATAAATCTACTATATTTCTTAATACCGTGAAAGCTGTTTGTATTACAAATATTGTATCAGCCATTTTCTTTCTTGAGCCCGTTTAATCAATTCAATTTATTTGATTCACAAGAGCTAAATTAGCCAGACTTCTCAAATCCGGTGGCAGTAGGAGAGATATTCGTAGAATAATTGAATATTTCATTGACAAACAGGGTTAAACAAAGTCTATTTTATGATTCTTTGACATTTTTGGAACGGATTTTGAAACTTCTTTAGCACCCGAGGCCCGAAATAAAGCTTCATTCTCCCCCCCCCCCCTGCACGAAAGACCAATTTTCTAGCTCACATCTCAATTGTAAAAAATTTACATTTTCCTCGCCATTATGCATGCAAGTAATTCCAGTGTGTATTAGCTTGCTTTAATTCGTATCAATGAGGCCAAGTGTATTAAAAATTGTGCAAATACGACTCGGGTTGGTATACTTGCGAAACTGCCCAATTATTTACTTAAACGACCTATTGCTTTTGTATTTACGATTCTCGGAAAGGTAGAGTAAATTTTCATCAACCTCATTCCTCATTATATCGATTTTATCTATACCTACAATTAAATTAATTCCTAAAAAAATATCCGATGATACAAAATAAAAAATGAGAGAACTGATTCTCAGCGAGTCAACTTTCTAAGAAAATTTTAGTCTGCTTAAGATCCTACTAATTGGATTAAAACCTGACCACTAAAAAGTAAGAGAAGCGACAGCACTGAATGGATATTTACGATCGAAACCACACCTGAAAACTTCCGCAACGTTTTCGCTAATCATTTTTATCCAAAAATACACGCATCTTCGCAACTCGTTAAATGCCAAAAAGGCAAAAAATAAACCGGCGCGGTAAACTGGCCCATAACATACTCGACGTTAACGAAGATATAATCTTTCTTTTCCCTACCCTTCCTCGTACCCTTTCCTTTCTCCCTCCCAAATCCTCCTCGCCAACCTTAAAAAAGAAAACCTTCCTTTTCATTCAGCGATAAATGCTACACTAAAACAAACTTTTAAGAGTCCTCTTCCTCAAACTGGTTCCTTTTAACATTCCCTCTGCACCCATCCACGGACGAAGTAAAAAGAAATCCATGCGCTTTTCGGTCCGACCGCTGTTTTGGAGATGGAGAGAGGAGAGAGAGAGAGAGAGAGAGAGAGAAAGGAGAGAGCGAAAAGAACAGTCGCTTATCTAGATTCGCGATCCTCGAGCATACCGGTGGGAGGACGGCGCCTTTTGATCTCCACAAAAGCCTCTTCGATCGAATTCTCCAATCATTGCAGCCGACGTCCGAGAGAAAAAGGGACGGGGAAAATTAATAGGGCGGGTTGGAACAGGAGGGTTGTGGGGGAGAAATGAGAGAACGAAATCCCCCCCTCCCGCCTTGTTCCCTCTCAGTCTCAAAAGCCCCTTTACCCTCAGTTTGTAAGGTCGAGTAGCAAAAAATATCGCACAATGCTCTATTTAGAACGAACTCTTGATCATTCATATTCACCCTGACAAAAGCAAGAACAAGTGAACATATAAAAATGAATTTTTATAACCAACTTTTATATAGTTAATCCTTTATTATGAATAAACTCTGTAATATAATTATGATAACCTTTTTGCTTGCATGGGCGTAAAAATTTGCAAAAGTGTCTACCGGCTCTTGAGTGATGTGGGGGGTCTCTCTATTTAAACTTGAATCTTTTTACAGTTGAGAGAATAGCAGACAGAAGTAGAAAACTAACTGACAAATGTAAGAATGTTTGGTACATAAGTAGTAAGGTGTTTGATAGTATCTTTTGTTTCATTAATGAAAATACTGACTTGTCATATTGCTTAAAATTAACGAAAATATATTGCTAGTTCAGAGTAATTCAGCGTTAGATACTAGTAGGAGTGAAACTTGAATATTTTATATTTTAGTCACCTAACTTAAATGACAAAAATGATAAATTGTTCTTTTCCTAACATCACATCAACCATCTATATAAAACCACTGTATAAGTATAGTTAGCAGAAGAATTGCTAAGCTACAACACTACACTTTAAAAATTTTTATTTAAATTTGTTCAAATTAACATCATTTACAACAGTATTACCTATGTTAAATACTGAAAAATAGGAATATGATACTGAAATGTGAGGGTATTTAGAAAAAATGCAAGAACAACTGGTCTTAAAGGCCTATAATTGGAAAAGATTCCATCCAAAGTAAAAAATAAGCCAATTGAACAGTTCCAAAGAATAAAATTATTTTCATCGTACATACTACATAAATATAGTCATCTAAAGTAGTGTTCAAATGAATTTTCAATGTGAACTATTCCGAGAAGATGGCATTAATGATTATTAATATTATTGCAATACGAATGTGATTATAATGTAATAATAATAAAATGCATGTATACGGCAATATTATAAGAGGAGCGATAAGAATTTAATAATAATAATAAAATTCATCAAATCTTACATGTACCTTGATTTTCCAGACGAATTTCTTAATTAAACTCATAGGGAAAACAGTTTTTAGAATAATCTTAAATGAATAAAGATAAAAAATATTTAAGATAAATAAAAACTTACTATCAATAATAATTACGATAAATAAAAACCTACAATTATTAGCAGAAATGACCCTTCAAAAAACGTAGGAATGCTAATATCAATACAAATTCACATTAAAATAAAGTTCTCTTACACCATCAACAATTACAATAGTTTGTTTAATCTCGTTGCTATGATTGACGCTTGTCTATCTTTCCACGCGAATTCAAACACACAATTATCACAGCCGAAGCCCAAAGATCTTGTGGCCGAGGTGACTAAATCACTCGTAATTATGCGATAGTGAGGTGAGGCGGTTCGAACTAGAGGCCTGCATACCCGGAGTTTACCCGACCCGCGGGTACTCGCAGCGAAAGTTGCGGGTCGGATCGGGTATAGAGTGCTTCCGTGCGGGTACGAGTTCAAATATAAAGTATTTTTTCGTCAAATAATCGTGTGTGAGTTGTATTTTTTTATACTTTGTTTGCGAGAGAAAGGAACGGCAGTTATTTTATAAAATTACACTGGTGAGTTATTTATGATCTCGGCTTTTGTGGCAGAATATCAATCTACCAAATCATTAAAAGGAACCAATACCAATACCAGCTGATTGAACGGTAAAAATTTCAGTTATAAGTTATTGCATCATTCAATTATAAATCAAAATTTCGATCGAAATATTACTTTTATCTGCCCTTCAGATTTAAACAATGAATACTGATCAGATAAGAAGGAAGCTTTTGAGGTTCGAGTACACTAAGAAGAAAAGAAAATACCTAATCAAAATTTTGGGAAACGTTCTGTGAAATTTTAGATGAAAAGGGAGAACTTATTTCGAAGACAATCGCTTGCGGTAGTTATAAAATGTTTACCGTTATGATAATAAGAAGCTGGGAACATCAAGTTTATTGCGATACAAGTGTGAAAATAACAAAGAAGGCGTGTCTAAAATTACAAATTTTCTTGTGGCGAAAAATGCGCTTTACCAAAATTATCAGCTGAAAAGAAAAAAGGTTTTAGATGGCTGTGTCGAACTTGTAGTTAGAGATTTGAGACCTTTTGAGATAATATCAGGAGATGGGTTTAAAAATTTATAAAATTTCTGTTTTTCTTCACCCCCTTCTAAAGAGTGTGAAAATGTTAAAAACTGAAGAAAAGTATGAAATCTATGAGAAAGTTAAAGTAAGTATTGATGACATTAAAAAGAAGAAAGGATATGAAATCTAATCCGTGACACCAAATCCGTGTACGCTCGTAGAGCAACCGACGAAAAGTTATAAAATATCAGACACCTTTGTTCAGTTTATGGATACAGACACAATAAATGATCATATTTCTCCAGACGAATTGACTGCATATATTGACTTAAGACTATCTGACGACATTACTAATAATTTTGATTTGATGAAATGGTGGGATAAGCAAAAGAATTGTTTGCCAAATTTAAATATTTTAGCGAATCGTATTTTTGCAATACCAGCGACCAGTGCTCCATCAGAGAGGTGTTTTAGATTGGCGGGGTATGTTGTTAGTGAAAAAAGAAACAGTTTAGGTCCCGCAAACGTGGATGATGTCCTATTTTTAAATAGTCATTTTAAATCTCAGGGTAGATACTATTAATTAATGTTTCCTTTTTCAATTAGATTATTTTTTAAATTTGTAATTATTGTAAAAATAAATCGTAGATACTTTAAATACATTTTTTCGATCTTAAAAATGAATGTTAATGTACAGTTGGATATCATTTTAATTTATACAAAATAAATGACTGACTCAGAAATAATATTTTTATTTTTTCACCATTTCTTGCTACGAATATGTGTCTCAAGGACCAGACAGTTAAAAAATATGGGTCCCGTCGGACAAGTAGGCCTTCTGTGCGGGTGCGAGCCAGCGGGTACGGGTGGAAAATATCATACTCGTGCAGGGCTCTAGTTCGAACCCCGCAAGCAGCTTTGGATTTTTTTTAGATTAGACGGGATCCAAAACATGTATAAAGCGAAGTTAATATAAAAGTTGGTAATAAAGCCAAGAGGAATGTTACCCATGAGCATGGATTAAATAAGCGCGTTTTTTTTCTTCTAATATTAAATTCGGTAATATTTTGCATTTCGTTTCGCTATGAAGATTTGTTTCAATTGCCTAATTGTCGACAGACAGAAAATTAAACACCAAAGTGAAATTATAAGCGTGCTCAAAAAACGCTCAAAAATGAAAACACTAATCATGGTGAAGGTCTTACGAAAATCCCAAAATGATGCTCTTTATTATTTAAAAAACGTAACCGTAAATCAAGACAAAATATATTAATGGATACGCCAATTAATGCAACTATAAATCTTATAAATAATTTAGAGTGTGTGTGTGTGTGTTCTTCATACGATTTTACACCGTTGAAGGTATCGAATTCAAAAGTTTCATGTGCCATCCTATAGAAAAACGGAAGAACTTGATCTAAGTTTTCAGACCGTGGGGTATCTTATGCCCCATGGGGTCAACAAACTACTATTTCCATAAGAATTCATGGGAAATGGTGTGGATAAACACCAAAATGCCATGCAGCCCTTCACTGATGTGGATATAAATATACCTAAACGTTAACTAACGATCACGGGAATTAGCTTATTTTACGCATGCGACTGAATATTTAAATTTTGTTAATTTTTTGTCGTATTACTTGCTAAATCTATCGAAATTTATCTTTAAGCACAAAATTTATCGGTTTAGATAACCACTTCCAGGCGGCAGCAAAGCAAAATTTCTTAATTGTTCCACGTAAAGATTAATGCAAGGAAAACCCACGCCGTGGCGCGTCGTAGAGGAAGAATAGCCAACGCCAAGATAAAGGGTACAATTCGATTAATATCTAAATATTGTCTATGAATACTTTTAAAGTGAGTCATATGATTTTTAAGAAATATTAGAATATTGTTATCTTTTACCATTAACTTTGAAAGATTTCTCGCAAGAGAAATTGATACATTTACTTACATTTGTTCGGTAACCAAGATGTTGTTTATTGTTTACGTTTTGGCTAATAGTATTGACATAATCCACATAATTTTGTTGCTGCTTTAAAGGATTTGGTGCATCTATTCATGTGACTATTAAGTAAGACGTTAATGCGTAATTATATTAATGGTAAAACTTCACAATGCAATACATAAAATAGTAAATGTTAATGTAAACATCGCTTTCGTAATTAAGGAATGGGGAACGTTTCGTAAACTTGGAGTACCCAACAGCAAAAGTAAATAAATTTCAAAATTTATTGTATTATTTTTATTGCAATATGACATCAAAAGTGATATATCAATAAAAATAATAAATAATAAAAATCGTTTGCTACTTAAAAGAAATCTTTCCCGAGCGAAGCCGGGCGTTTCAGCTAGTCTATTATAAATGACTGCTTCTTAAGTATAACCTTTAAATAGGCAAGCTGCTTAATTTGTACCGTAATCGGGCAAGTGGGGTCAGATTTGACCCCATATATTTAAATAGTTAGCAACTTAACTAAAGAAGTATGGATTATTTTTTTTAATTTATTAATAATGAAATGGTTAAGAAATATTACTGTTGCATAAAATTTTAAACATGTTTTTATTGCTGATTTTTATAATTCATTTATTTCCTTACAATTAGGCAAATTTGAATATAATGGTATGAAAATAACTACAAAAGACAATTACAATTTTTATGTAACATTTTTTACACTTACAATAATATATATAATCTCCACAATTACACATGTATACTGTAGTTGATATATGAAGATTAGGTATTGCATAAGCTCGTTGTTTCATGTAAGGAATAACAAGTTCTTTTCCAAGTATTTGTAAAAACGTTCTACGCTTACCTGCCCACTACAAAACAACGTCATTTTGCTCAATATTGTGTTCAAGAATGACCATGCTGTTATAAGCAGCGAGGTCAAGCCAGTTCATAAATTCATAAGTTCGTAGAGGCTTCCACAGATAAAATTTCGAATACACAATTTTATTCACGGAATCGCTAAAAAAAATAAAATACCTCAATATTATTATTTTTCCTATGAATATAACTTTTATTTACATGCTCTTGCATGAAAAATACATAATAAATTACAAAGAACTAATGTGGGTTTTTAGTAATATTACCAGACAAGTGTGGTCAATAATGACCCCAATCCTACATTTATTATTTATCTTTTTATATTAAACAAATTATAATAATTTTCACTTACATATAAGGAACTTAGTAGTAAATAAACACATACAAAAATCGAAAAGTTGCATAAAGTAAAACTTTTCACAATAATAAGCAAAACAACTGAGTGGGGTCAAATATGACCCCGCTTGCCCGTTTCAAGGTTAAAGGAGGAAGATGGGTGGGTATAGGATACAAAATCTAAGGTACTTCTAGAAGGGCTAGAAGTCTGAAAATTGGCATGATGATAGGTCATTGGATACAACCGGTAGAAAAAATTCCGAAATTTAGAAGGGTTTTGTTTTGATGGATGTTTTTCCTGCCCCATTGTTTAATTCCTATCCCCCATAAGAACATAACGAATATAACGTTTTATTTTTGCAACTCAATCTTGACAAGTGGGATAAAGTGACTTAAATGAATCTCGTACTTTCTCCCACCCCCACCTGTACGACTGCAGCAGGTCGCCCACTCCCCTAATCCACTCGACAATGCCGCCACCTAGTCCCCATTCTTTCCGCTATTCCATCCTACAGCTTTTAGCTTTTCACTCTTCTCCGTGAAGAAAACCTCTCTCTCATTCATCCTCCTAGAATGAATAAGAGAGAGGTTTTCTCTTCTCATCCTCTTCCGTTTCCGATACCTCCTTGTTTTACACTACCATTGAGCTCCAACCTTCCCCTTCCTTTTCCCTCTCTCCTTTTCAACCCTCCAACCGCCCCACACCATCTTCCCATTCGCCCATTAAAAAAAATAAATGAAAATAAAAAGTGCCTTTCGCTCGCCGTCCCAATAACCCTTCCTTCTTTTTTTCCGCGAAATGGTAGCTCTTCGGACGAATATTTTCTTCCTAAAACCTCTAATGACGCTCGGCTCGTTCACCCAAAAACTTCAAGCTTCCTCTTCTGCCCTCCTTGTCTTCCCATCGATATCTCTCCCTCCCTCTCTTTCCCCCTCCCTCATTCTCTCTCTCCTGTTCTCCCTCTCTCTGTATATCCCTCTTTATTTTCTTCTATCTCTCCCTTCCTCTCTTCCTCTCTCACTGTCTCTCCCTCCCTCTCTTCTCTCTTCCTCCCCACCTTCCCTCTCCCTCCATCTCTCTCCCTCCATCTCTCTCCCTCCATCTCTCTCCCTCCCTCTCTTCCTCTCACTCCCTGTCTCTCCCTTCGTCTCTTCTTATCTCTCCCTCCCCACCTTCTCTCTCCCTCCCCACCTTCCCTCTCCCTCCATCTCTCTCCCTCTCTCGCTACCTCTCTTCCTCTCTCTCCCTCCGCCTCTCACTCTCCCTCCCTCTGACTCTCTCCATCTCTTTATCTACCTCTCCATTTCCCACTCTCTTACTGTCTGCCCCTCTATCTCTCCCACCCTCCCTCTCTTTCTCTCTTGACTCCCTTTATAAGAGCATCTTCCCGACACTTTCCCAAAACCGTATTTACAATTAGGGAAGACATTCCCGGCCCGCCTACAGCCCCGTTGCCTGAGAAGGGTCGCGTTTCACTCCCGTAACAGAGTGAGAGAGAGAGAGAGCAATGGAAAAAGGAGGCCTCTGGCGGTACACATTCCTAATCTCTTGAGAGTGAGAGCAAAGATACTTTGCTGGAGTGGAAGAGAGATACACGAAGAAAGAAACTGACTTTTTTGGAGAAAATGGAAAAAGAAAGGAAGTGAATGTCGAAAATAGAATGGAAAGAAGAATGAATTCGTAGTGGATGGATAAATTAAGCGGATGCGTGGAAGGGTGAATGGATAAAAAGGGTATAAATATAAAAAGATTGTACAACAATGCAGTGAAAATTGATAAGTTAGGTGGCTCCGTTAGTCACAAAAATAAATGTTGAAAACACTAGATTTGCGTTTCGAATGAAAAGCAAACAACATCAGTGGCGGATGACCGAAAGTTGATTCTATCAAATTTCTTTTAAACCGAAATGCGACTCTTGTTTTTCTAACCTCTTTATGGCTATTGGAGCCGTCTAAGTTATCGATTTAATTCCGACCATATGGCAAATTCGATCACTTTTAAGCTAGATTGGAAAATTAAGAGAAATAATGACTAAAAAATATGAATTGGAAACCTGTAGCGAAAAAAATTGTTCCAATAGGAGATAAAAATAGAGGCATGAAAATAAGACGAATGAAGGAGATGGCGAAGCGACAAATACGATAAAGGAAAATAAATAAAGGATGTGGCGTGGAAAAGAACACGAGGTGCTTCGAGGGGAAGAGAAGAAATCGATAATGATTAAGGGTTGCTAAGAGAAAAACGGAAGTGGCGGAAGTGATACATCGTCACGTATAATCAGCCAAAGAGATGATCGGGAGCAATATGAAGTAGTGAAAGATCGAAAATAAGGGGTTAAGTAATGAATATTACCCGAGGAAGAAGGAATACATAATGCTGGTCACAATGGGGAATTTACGCCGAACCAAGAAGACGAAAATATAACCTTCGATTAAACTAAAACGAAGGAAATCGTGAGGAGGAAACGAATAAGAGAGAAAAAAATGAAAAACCGGTGCATAAGCAAGAGGGGAGGGAAAAAATAAGTCTAGAGTGAAAAGGGAGAAGAAAGAAGAGAGGGAGGGAATAGCAGATGGATGGAAAGAGATAAAAAGGTGAGAAAATTGATGCCTTCCTACCTCCTGCGCATGACCTTTACTCCTGCCTTTACGCCGGCCAATAAAAAAAGACCGTAATCTGTGGGTCACGAGATTCCTTTATGAAGAGAAGGAGATAAAGAGAGAGAGAGGCGGTGAATGAATTTTCGCGCCTCCAGAATATCAGTCTTCGAAACGGAGATTCGTTTTTCGTGACTTTTTTAACGAGAAAAATTCTTTCGGATACGAATTTGGAATGGACGGTGTGATTTTTGTAGGTTTGAGTCGGCTGAGGGATCTGAGTTGTATTAATCGTGTTTCGCGTCGTTATCTAAAGTATTATGTGATCGGGGGAAATCGGGTATGTCGCATTTACTCTATTTATGCTGCGTATGATTTGAGACGGCTACATTTTTGTGTGAGAAGGCGAGAAAAGTAGCATTTAAATGCCGAATGCACATGGTAATAATGCTAATCATAAATAAAAGTAAACAGTGTGTTTAGCAAGGTCTCAAATTCAGCGTAAACCAACATGTTAACATTATTTTTTTGAGAAACGTCTCTTGTTTCAAATATTTCTTTGAATACCACATGCATCAATGATTTCATGTTAACCAATAGTGATTAAATATTATATATATATATATATATATATATATATATATCAGAAATAACCAAACCGCGGTTCTTTTATCCTAGTATGCGGCTCTTTTAAATTTCCATGCAGAGGCGTGTCAACGTTTTTCTCTAAAGGACACAATGACGTAGTGACTCGAGACGTGTTTGGGATGCCTAATGGAGATGCATTATATCCAAATTGTTTCGGATACAGGTTACATTTTACTGTTCGTAAATTAATGAGCGCAGAATGTCATGCGGCTCGCGAACTTCTGGGAATCATCGTATGCGGCTCCGAAGATAAGTAGGTTTGGCCACCCCTGATATATATATATATATATATATATATATATATATATATATATATATAAAATAATAATCCTCTCTCGGTGGGTGGTTTCATTACTAACGGATAGAGGAGCTATGTATATGTTAGCATAAATTAAAAATCCGTCACCATGGCGAATATTCCAAACTTATGGGAGACATTTCTGACGAAAGAGTTCTTTATTGTAAACTTTTTGTTTTCATATGTTTAATCGCTGGAACCAACAGATAAACGTATTTATTGAAATAATTCGACCTGAAAAAAGAGAAAAGCTAAGAATACACCAGTCTTTAGAAACTGACCACTAGCAAACTTTCTTAAAATTAATGATAAATGAAACTAATAAATTTAAAAAGTGACAGCCTACACAATTAATAAAAATACATTTTTCTAACACAGCTTAAGGCTTGTATCCATGATGGGTAAAAATTGGGAAAGAGCGACAAAAATGTTTTTAGTGAAGGTTAAATAAAACTTAAATCGCAATACGTATACAAATACAATGTTGTGTAAATCGTTAATCCAGTCCAATCGGAAAAATTAGATGGACTAGAATCCATGCAAAAAGTACCTACTTACACATCTGCAGAATAGTCAATGGAAATATTCCTAAATATTACCGCGAAATTTACCAGATGCAACGGCTAAATTAAATTGATGGGTTCACGGGCCTTGTACAATTCTGGTCGAGCTAGTTTCTTCGAAGAATTTGCAAAAATAATTTGCATCATTGAATTATTCCAACACTAGCTGGTCTATCCGTTCCTCACCAGTGTCATGGATTTCACAATTTTATGCTTGTAATGCCATCGTTTTATACTGGAACTATTCATTATACATATTATATATGTATATATATATATATATATATATATATATATATATATATATATATATATATATATCAGAGCCTGAGTTAATGTTACCATTCCTTAAGATGAGGCCATGAATGATAATCATATAAAAATTTTAAAACTGGTCTGCCCGTTGCAGCGTTGCTTGTAATTTGGATGTAACGGTGATAGTAGATAGGAAAAAGGACTAAAAAGTCATCAATATATGCAGGTAAGTTGGAAGATTGTCTTATGATATATTTAGAAAATAAACTGAAGACCGTGGATACAGAATGGGTGGAAATTAAAGCCAGTATCAAATATAATCCGCATAAAAGGATAGGAAAACAAGAGAAGAAAATAAGAAAACCATGGATCACTACAGAGATATTCGAGAAAATCGATGAGAAGAGAAAGTGGAAAAACATTAGCAGTGAAGAAGTTAGAAGTAACTATAGGCGTGTAAACAACGAGTTGAGAAGGATAACAAACAAGGCTAGAGAAAAATGGATAAAGGAAAAATATGAGGAAATACAACAGACGGAGAAGGTAGGATGGTACGGTATGATTTACGCCAGGGCACAGGAATTATTAGATAAGAAGCCTAATGGTAAAAGAATTATGAATACAGATGACTAGATTGTCACAGAAACTAAGGATGTAGCACAGGTATGCGAAGAATTCATTAAGGAACTATACAGTAAACAGGCAGGATATCGCTACCATTTATATACATAGAAGATAAATTTTGGATAAAATGAAATCCCATTGTCTCTGTAGTGATTGTTAGTATTCCTAAATTGGACCGGTTCAATTTAGGAAACTCT
The DNA here is from genome assembly GCA_028673005.1 of Tanypteryx hageni. Taxonomy (NCBI): domain Eukaryota; kingdom Metazoa; phylum Arthropoda; class Insecta; order Odonata; family Petaluridae; genus Tanypteryx; species Tanypteryx hageni. The sequence goes on along the minus strand of CM054112.1, from coordinate 40,033,247 downwards.
TCATTGTACAAATTAGGTTACAACGCCATGTTGACTTACAGCGACCAATACCTAAATTACTTGCCCACTTACTGGCTATTTTGTACGATGAAATGAAAGACAGAATCTATAATTTTAGCACGAACCCTTGACATATTAAAATTACCTACCTTGAGAATGAATTTGCGCTTAGGTAGGGTTTCCAAAAATAGCTATGCACATGCTAAAATTGAACTTTTCTTCCCACACCAACCGTGTCGAATCACACAGCACTCACGACTGATATGGCGGTTTAATGCATCAAGTATTTGTTATTCGTGATGCTAGATCACCCCTATGTACAGAACTTCTACACTGTAAGCATGGTCCAATTTAGGTGGCGGTCCAATCTACTAATTCGGTTTCAGAAAAGGAAAAGTAACCAGAGATGCTATCGGTGTAGTGAAAATCATATCAGAAAGGGCAATAGAGTTAATTGAGTAGTGCTGATGAGGATATTAAAGGATATCGGAATAGGTTGGAAAGACGAGACTGATCAGGAATATATACAGTACAACTTCTATAATCCAAACCCACGTTAATCCGAACCCCCAGTAATCCGAAATGTTTCTCAACATCGGGTGTAAAGTGTCGGTTAAGCGAAGCGAGAGTCGGAAAGTGAAATTTAAAACTTTTATTTTGTAACAAAGTCGGGCACAGATGCCCACTACTAACGCCTCTTGCGGCTGTATAGATGATTCTTTGGAACATTGTTTTAAAAGGAATGAGCGATATTGGCACGGCCGGCCGCGTCGATATCGCTCATTCCTACTGCCTCGGTTCAGTGTAGATCATAATTTTCCAATCCATCAACGCGGATCTCTCCCAATCATTTTAGTGAACTGGTGAATTGGTGTTTTATTTACAGAAATTTAATACATAATAGATTTTTTACTCGTTATTTTACATGAATCCGGTAATCTGAACACCTCGATAAACCGAACACGCACTTGCATTAATTAGTTCGGATTATAGAGGTTGCACTGTATATGCATCAAGTTGTGAAGGTCAGATTGGAGAATGCTGTCGCCAGCAAAGTAAATATCAGTAGAGGAATAAAACAGAGCTGTTACCTATCGCCGAATCTATTTAATATAGCATATGGAGAAAGACTTATGCAAGACGCGCTAAAAGGCACAAGATATTTCAATACTGAAGGAAGGATTATAAAAACTGTAAAATACGCGGACGATCAAGTACTTGTAACAATAAAGGAAAAGGAACTCCAAAAAATGATAAATTGACTGGCAATAATAGATATAATATACGGAATTGAAATAAATGCAGAAAAATCCAAGATTGTGCAAATATCGGAAAAAGATGAAAAATTGAATGTACATATTGGTGGAAAGCCATTATTACAAGTCTCACAAAAAATACCTTGGAAGAATCATAATAAGAGAATTAAAATATACCCATGAAATAAAGAGTAGAATAGCGAAAACAGAACGAACCGCTTTCAGAAGAAAGAAGCTCCTAACGGAAAATATATAGGAGGATAAATGCAATAAGTCGATAAAATGCTATGTATTGCATATGTATGGGGCAGAAACATTATATAAAATGCATGGGAAGCTTCAAATGTGGACATAGAAAAGAATGTTGAAGATAAAATGGACAGATAGGATGAAACACGAGGAAGTGCTGAGACGAATACGAGAGACGTGAATGATTAAACAGACTATAAGAAAGAGGAAGGCGAACTGGATTGGGCATTACCTTAGGAGAGAGAGCATGATTCAAGACGTGTTAGAAAGAAACCTGGAAGAAAAAAGGGAAAGAGGAAGGAAAAAGTTTCAGCTGATAGACGACATGAAAAGGAATGAGAGCTATCAAGACATGACGAAGACTGCGGAATTGGATCATATGAAGACCCAGGTTTAACCAAGAATAATCACGGACCTGTATACAGACAGACTGCCTATGCACATATATGCACAAACACAAATACATACATTACTTCTGCATCTGTTTATGTATGTATAGGCGTGTACATTTATACATATTTATCATTACTCATTAAACCGTTCGGAAAGCGTCGACTTTTGCACGCGAGATTTTTCCTGCAACCGAAACCCACATACGAGAATCCTGATATTCGTCTGAACATTCACACTCATGAACGGCTATGGTATTAACCCGGAAAAAATAAAACGATCGGTTAACAGCGTGTATGTGTGAAAGAGAGATGGAGAGAGAGAGAAACTGGAAGAGACGAATGAATGAGTCGAAATTAAACGACAGCAAAATAAATATAAGGTTAAGGTGCGGAGGAAGAACCAGAATGAGAGAAAATTTGTCGTTTTTTATTCGAAGCGCGCTTTTTCGAGCCAGGCTCGTCGCCGTATTTATTGCGATTTCCCTCGGCGATAGTGAATGAAGTATAACGGATTTCGATCTGCATGCAGACTGCACACGTGGATGGCCGAATTGAAAGGGTAGGCGGAAAAGAGAAAGAAAATCATCAAAGCGTGTAGGGATAAACACTGGAGAGAGATGCGATTAACGATGAAGTTAATTCCAATAGCCATAGAATGTTGGGTGAGAAAATAGTCGGGGGAGAGCATTCAGATCTGCATTTCGGCTACAAATGAACAGTCGTCGATGATGATCCCGCAGACCGTTGATACGTAAAAAAGAACCAGCAGATAGGAGAGAAATTGATCATAAACAGCCGTCTCGGTGAAGATGTTAGGGTAGAGCGTGTTGTGTCCCTATGTTGAAATCGCAGGATCGATCCGCCTGTGGATATGTAAGGATGCAATTGACTTTGTTAATAGAATAAGCTCCATTAGCCACGAAACGGTTGAGAAAGACTTTTTTTATAGACGACAGCAGGCGAATCGCCACTGACGACGGCTGCTTTGTGGCAGAAATGTCCTTATGGCATTCCCTAGCCTTTTTAATTGCTTTTATTTACTATTATAGTTGTCTTAATCATCTTAGTTCATTATAAAATTTCGTAAGAATGCGTGATCGTAGCTATTAATGAAATCAAATACATCAGATTGATTAATAATTAAACATGAAAACAAATAGGGACAAGTGTAAATAAAGAAAGAGGGATGAGTGTAAATAAAGAAAGAGGATTGAAAAATATGAGATTTTGCAAATGAATAAACTGATCGAAACACGAAATAAAATCAGGTTGCAGAAAGGATAATAAGTAAATCGTCTTTGGGAGAAAAAAGTGAGCGATGATGGAAGAATACGGGTGGGTGATAAATGGAGCGTATAGAAAGGACAGGAGGAGAAATCGTGCGAAATGGAAAGAAACAGGGCGAGAAATTGGATGAGAATGGAATAGAGGCGGATAAGAATTAAAAGAGGACAGATTGGGAGAAGCGAAGGGCAAATGATGATAGAAGTTTTAAATGGAAAGAGATCGAGGCGAGTAGAGGTGATATGAATTATTACTGGAGAAAGAAAGAGGCTGGAGAGAGAGAGGAGGAAAGGACGGAGAGAGGATCAGAGAGATGAAAAAAGAGAGGAGAGTGGGAAGAGATATAAATAGAGAAAAGAGATAGAGGGAGAGAAGAAAGAAAGAAAAGAGTAGGAAGAAGAAAGCAGAGAGGTAGAAAGATAGGAAAGAGAGAAGAGAGGGAGAGAAGAATGGGAGAGAAAAGATTGAAGAGAGGGAGAGAAGGGAGAGGAAGAGAAGGGAGAGGATAGAGGAAAGGAAGGGAGAGATAAGAAGAGAGGAGAGAAAGAGATTGAGGAAGAGAGGCAGAGAAGAGAGAGGGAGAGAGAGGGAGAGGACGACGAGAGGGAGAGGAGAGGTAGAGAAGAGAGGGAGAGAAGAGAGTGAAGAGATGAGAAAAGAGAGAGGGAGAGAAAAGAGGGAGAGAGAAGAGAGATGGAGAGAGAAGAGAGAGGGAGAGAGGAGAGAGAGGGAGAGAGGAGAGAGGGAGAGAAGGGTGAGAGAGACGAGAGGGGGAGAGAGACGAGAGGAAGAGAGAGACAAGAGGGAGAGAGAGACGAGAGGGAGAGAGACGAGAGGGAGAGAGAGGAGAGGGAGAGAAGAGAGTGAAGAGATGAGAGAAGAGAGAGAAAAGAGAGGGAGAGAGAAGAGAGGAAGGGAGAAGAGAGGGGAAAAGGAGAGAAGGGGGAGAAGATAGGGAGAGAGGAGAGAGTGAGAGAAGGGAGAAAGAAGAGAGAGGGAGAGAGAAGAGAGAAGGAGAGAGAAGAGAGGGAGAGAGGAGAGAGGGGGGAGAAGAGAGGGAGAGAGAGACGAGAGGGAGAGAGAGAGACGAGAGGGAGAGAAGGAGAGAAGAGAGTGAAGATATGAGAGAAGAGAGTGAAGATATGAGAGAAGAGAGAAGTAGAGAGAAGTGAGAGGGAGAGAGAAGAGAGAGGGAGAAGGGAGAGAGAGACGAGAGGGAGAGGGGATGGAGAGAAGAGAGGGAGAGAAAAGAGTGAAGAAAGAGGGCAAGAAAAGAGAGGGAGAGAAGAGAGGAAGAGAAGGGAGAGGATAGAGAGAGAAAAGTGGGGGAGAAAAGAAGAGAGAGAAGAGAGGGAAAGAAAGAGATAACCGCCAGGAGGCAGAAGAAGTAAAGGTTGGCGTAATTATAGCTCTGCGACCCAACGGGGCGAAAGGGTGTGGCGGGGTGAGTTCTCATCTCCATGGGAGTGAGTGGAAGGTTGGGAGAGAGAGAGAGAGAGAGAGAGAGGGGAAGGGAAGGTGAGAGTAGAGTGAGTAGTAGGGAAGTGGAGATGGAGTCGAGTTTTGAGAGAGAGAGAGAGAGAGAGAAGGGGGGGCGGGAAGGAAGAGATGGAGGCGGGGGGAAAAGGGGATGGGGCTCTGAGGAGGAGTGGGGATAACTCACGCAGACGGCGTGGCGCTTTAAAAAGAGCGAGGGGGAAGGGAGTGGCGGCCGAGCGAGGGGTATAGGATGGGTGGGAAGGGGAAAGAGGAAGAGGGATAAAAGAGGAGGAGAGAGAGGCCGGATCGAAAAAAGGGACTAAACGAAAAAGGAAGGTTAGGGAGGGGAAAGAATGGGAAGTATGACGACATTTTGAGGAGCATAAACTGCTTGGTAGACGGTTCGCCGAGGTTATTTTTTTGTTTTTTTATTTATATTTTTTGTCCCATTAAGTACCGTTTCGCGCGATCAGATTACGGATGACGTAATTGTCGTCTCCCTCTCTATCCTCTCCTCCCTCCCTTCCTCTCTCTCCACCTATCTCTCCCTCTCCACTTTTCCCTCCCTCTCTTTCCCTCCATACCTCTCTCTCTATCCCTCCCTCCTTTCTCTCTCCCTCCCTCCCTATTTCTCCATCCCTCCCTCTCTTTATGCCGCTTTTGGTGAATACTGTGTGTGTATGTGTGTGCGCGGGGTTTAAGGATGAGAGAGAGAGAGAGAGGGAAACCGTTGCTTTGTGATAATCTCGATGGAGGCCCACGGAGTGATTTAATGGCTTTGTTGATTTGATGGAATGGTCTTGAGATGGGCGAGGAATTCTTATTTCGCGACTGTGAAATTGATTTCTGAAATGCGTTTCCCGCCGATCGTTATTCGCGAAGGAGAGGGATGGCCGTCGTGTTCGGAAAACGCGTTTCTTATTGATACGAGCTTATTATGGATGTCACTCTTATTGGTCAATATTACCGCTTTCCCCTCAATCATCTTTTCGTTCCCCTCTATTTATTTATAAGCGGCTGCTGCTCGATGAATTGATCTTCGTGGTATTCTTCAACGGTCCTTGAAAGATTTCCTCCGAAATGTTTGCATCGCGAGACAAGTGGCGATTTCTCAATAGTTTCATCATTATACGTCTACATGTTACCGTGCAATTCACCAATCTGGTGGGTGGCAGGGGGTGCATTGCACCGAGACCTACCTAACAGTTATTACTCACAGATTTGACTTTCCTGTTATGATCTCGTATTGTTCTCGGAAAAATGAGCCTCTGTAAAGCTCCGTCCTACAATCGATCTCACGTATCTTATCGCCACGGTCGTTTCTACCGATGTACATTGGAGCCTCAATTATTCCCAATAAATCCTCTGCTAGACATTTTGATCTGTATTTCTCTAGGAACCTTAACCTTGAGCACTTTCTACACTCTTCAAGAGATCTCCATTTTAAGACCTTCAATAATGATGTGACGCCTTCCATATATTCGTACCTTTGTTTAACGAATCTGGCTGCTATCCGCTGTACTCTTTCTAACTTAATTATATGGCCCTTCCCATACGGATCCCATGTACTGAAGGCATATTTCACCTGCGGTCTAACTAGCGAATAATAACACGTTTCGCGTACTTTCTCTGTATTATTCCGCACTGTCCTGCCTATGAACGCCAGTTTCTTGTTAGCTGCGCCTATACCACGACGAATGTGCATGTCCCACGAAAGGTCATGACAAATGGTAACTCCTAAATATTTTACCTATTTCTCTATTCTTACTTCTCCAGAAAGATACTACGGCACATTTACTGTAATTAATTTCAATTTTTCATTCCTTGCACCACGTGGAAATGTCTTTTAAATCTTCCTGCAGCGACTGATGGTCATATAATTTCATACACAACATGAGGAAAGATGTACACAATCATGCGTGCATACATGCCAGGCAGAGGCGTTCTTTATGATTTATGCAATCAGGTCAAAAAATATAAATATTAATGGCTTAGTACAGGGGTGCCCAAACTGCGGCCCAGTGTTTCGTAGTATTCAAAACTTTCATTTTTTTATTTACCCACCAAATGTTATTTTATATCTAGCGAAACCTGTTAACCTAGCTTTAAATTAAGACCCCTTAATAAATATTTCTCAATTCAGATAAGTTATTTTTAATTTTGTTTCTGATATTTATATATATATGTAAGCATTTGCTTATTTTTTATTCACTCGACTCATTGTCTAAGAACTGGCATGCCAAAGAAATATCGAATTTTTGATTCGCCGATTTATTTCCTAATCGGTTGTACTTAATATAACAATCTAAAATTATTTAAAACATGAACATGAAACATGCGGACGGACAGACGGAAGGACACGACGGGGCCATAAGGCATTCTTTGTTTACTTTCTGTAAAGAACGCCTAATAATAGGTTACACGAAAAACCCACTTTTCTATTAAAAAACGAATGAATAAACTAACGCTTATAACACAACTATTTGTTAATTATTGAAAAAAATTTGTGCCAAACAGAAATCAAACTGTGGATTTGATTTATTTTACTTAATAAGTTGAGGCGAATTTTCCTATATTTTAAAGGTATTCCCTGAATCATTTAAGAAATTTAATATGCTAACGTGCTAACAGACTATTCTTTACCTTTTACGACCATCCATTTTTAAATTACTCTTCTCTATTAGCCCCATAAATTTCATCTTCTGCTTCATTTCTGCTCTTAAAATAAAGGTGAATTTCAAATGCAACGAAATTTGCATATTGTTCTTTTGTTATTAAAGTAAATTCACTTGATCATAGTTGTCAATGTAGATCATCGATTCCAAAAACTGCATTGAATCATTTAACAAATAGAAACTGTTTTCTCTCGGGCTTCGTTAGGGAAAAATCACACGGACATTATTTTCAATTTGTTAAGTCACTATTTATTCTATATAAATTTCAATGCCGTTTTCTATTTTTTAAAACCGCATAGCCATAAATGTGTTTCAGATCCCAATCTCTTTATGATGATCAAAACTGTCCATTGGACATCAGTCATATGGCGTGCTCGATAATGCTCTGTTTTAATTCAAACACAAAGCCTCAAGATTCGGGTGGGTTGCCATTGCTGCGAGGTTCTAGAATGAGCAATTCAAAGTGAATTATCGAGCTCACCTTATGGTTTGAATTCATTTCAGCCCAATCATCTAGATAACTCTTGTAGCCATTAAGCGGTCGAGTAAACCAGGTGTGCAGTTAACCTGCAAATTACCTCTGAACACTGCTAAATTGCTGCTTATAAGGTCACTTAACCCTTTTCCGACTACTGGTGCTTTATCATTTTAAGGGATCGAATTTAATACTAGCATGTTTTCGTTAAAGAGGTATAGAATATTCTTCGAATAACAATTCATCAAAAAAGCAATTCTTTGTAAAATAGTTTTTTAAAGTTGAATGTTAAACTCTTAAATTGTTAAAAATAATAAATGGCTATCGATATTATAACATTAAGTTTTATTGACTTTTTATATTGTTATAACATAATCTGCGTCATTTAATAAACAATATTGTGGGAGACCACGTAATACATACACAAATATTATTAGTTCACCCGAAAGTGTTGACAATTAGTTGGGTTGGTGCTAAGTTGTGCTTTTCGAAGAATTGTTTTCGAATAATTTTCCGGAAACCTTCTTCAATAAATTGTGCCTTATAATTGTTATACGGCAAGTTCTCTCGTTCTTACGTCTATTCTACAGTTATGTACTTACTTTCTTGTCATATTCCTTTCATTATTATTTATTTTATAGTTAAATATTGCCAGTTTTCCACGTACATTGGAATATTATTTCCACGGAGGAAAAATTGCAGTAAACTCCTGTCAAACGCGAATTTGATTATACCTATTCTTATTTGCCCGGCACGTATGAAATTTAACTATGCACCGTTTTGAAACAGCCTCATACTCCATTTAACAGTCATATGTAGAGAGGGAAAACCTATATGAACACGAGATTTTTCCATAAGTGGCAAAGTTTGCGCAACGCGGTTTCGTGTTTTCCAAGAACGTAACTCCCGCGTTGCGCGAGGGATTACTGTAGGTATAGTTATTCAAATTATAATGAAAGATACCATCATATGACCATTCTTACCTCATCGGAGTAAAATAAACTCACGAACAGTTATTAACGCTTCCGCAATGACGGACCTTAACGCAAACGTTTCAAATATGTGTCATCCAACCACCTCACTCCTCCAAATTTAAAATTCTGGCATTAAAAGACGTGACGAATTAAAGAGTCGGATGAATATTCAATTTGCGCGGCCGGCTCCTAAAATAAACACTCGAGGATAATTGGCTCGATCACAGTTTTTTTTTCTAACAGAGCCGAGAGATTTTTTTGCGCATGCGACGATTTGTTTTCCTGTTGATAAAGTTTATTACCGCCGCTTCAATGTCGTCGCAGTCAATATTTGACTTGAGCTCATTAAAACCCGTCAGAAACCCAATGTGTCTTGAGATGGGATTTTTTCCTCCCCCCTCTCTCCCTCTATCTCTTTCTCTCCCTAGTCTTCCTCTCTCTCTCTCTCCTTCTATCGCCATCATTCCAACTCCCCTTCACCTAAAGGTCTTTGAATTTCAAATAAAGTTGTTGACTTTTAAAAAGGTTGTAAACGTATATGCCCACTTTTCATCCATACCGCGAGTGCGCAGGCTATAATCGCCTTAACGGTCTCTTGATAATACCAGGCCGACAAACAAATAGCTTTAGCCTAAAGGAAAAGGGGATCAGAAACAGCAAGCTCATTGCAAGGAGGAGGATTGTTGAACCTCCCTTTCCACCGAACCCTCTTTGGTTACTGAATCCAGACAACAAAAAGCGCGCTTGATTACGTCGCGTCGCGAGTGGCTCCGGGTCAAACGAGTGGAGAGATATTTCTTGCACGCAGAAGTGAAATATTTTATCACCCCACTCTTCCAGTCGAAGTTCCTCTCTCACCCACTATATCCCTCTCTATCGTGGCGTTATGCGCACGCTTTGAATAACGTTTCGCGCCTCCGATAGCAGAAATAACATAGACGAATAAATCTGAAAAAAGTTGCCGTCAACCGGCTGTTTTTATCGCCTGTGACACGTTACTTTGTCGGCACATTAATTATGGATTTAGAGAGTCGTTTTCCGCGCGAGAACGATTTAAATGAACCGAAATGTTGTGCCGCTAAGACCAACATATTGAATACTCCGTAATATTAATGAGAACCCCGACTCGAAAACAAAACTTTTAAATCCGTCGATGCTATTTTTATGATACTTCCCTACCAAAATCGATCTTCATCTATTGCTCAGCGCTCATCCGATAATGTTTTGGTTGTTTCTCAAAATTTAGTTTTTTTAGTGATAATAATAATTGTAGATTGCCGAGTACAAGGACATGCATATCAAACGGTCCGCCATTAGACGTCACGCGACTCTACATTATATTTTTCTGCTGAAATATTGCTACGTTACGTGAGAAGAAAATAAATCGCGCTGTTTTGATCGCCACTGATGACGTCTCATGGGCATCTGGCCTTTCTAGTCTTTTTATACACCTATCGATGACACGGTTTTTTAAATCCGCTAATGTCAGGACCGTCCCTAGAGGGGTGCGTAGTCAGGGGCGATCAGCATTTGCGGGGCCCCTTAAGAATCTAAAATCATTAAGGTATAATTCGCGCACTAAAAAATAATTGTAAAGATTTTGTATATTTTTAAATAGGTATGTATATTTTATTGTATAATATACATATACATATATTTCTTACTGTTTTTTAAACTGAGGAATCGCTTTTGGAGTTCAAGAACAAGTCCTTCGTTAGGAAAACCAACAGTAATTTGATCATTTACGCCTGATTCATAATGATCTATGCTCATTATTCTGTCCCAAATGGCTCTGGAAAACTACTTGTATACCTGCAATTTGGATATAAATATAAACATGCAGAAATCTCAAATGAATGGCAACATACAATACGTGAGGTCAACTTAATACTAAAGTAGAATAAAAACTCAGTTTATTGCTCTGCCTACTTTCAGCCATTGACCTTCTTCCACTTTCTTGCAGGAAACTCTTCCATCAGATCATTGTAATCCAAATATGAGGCTATTTCTCTTTCTATAGACAGCATAGCCATTCCACTCAATCTCTCTTGGGGCATTGCTGTCCTAAGATAGTTTTTTATTACTTTAAGTTTCGAAAAACTTTTCTCCGCCGATGCCACTGTGACCGGAATTGTTAACAAAATCCTGTACGCTATCTCTGTATTTGGGAAGGAACCGTTTCATGATTTGAGAAACATTAGGATTTAAAATGCACTTTTCGTTCCTTACGGGATCAACTGTCAAAGCACACGCAGTTCTAACGAAAGGTCTGCACTGTCGATGTCGTGTGAATCTTTATAACTCATTATGTTGTCTAAATTTACACACTTTTCATTTTGTCTTCCGTTAATTCTCCAAGTTTATAAAATCATATAGGAATTACGTGCGTACTCTTCCATTTGTTCGAAACATGTTGTCAGCGACATGAGAGTCTGATCTACGATGACAAAGTAGTAGTTAGTTTCAAGTGTCTTTTCAGCCGAACACCATGGGTGTCGTCCACGCTTAGTAGCAATCTTCATCTTGCTGCTTAGCGCGGGGTCCTTTCTGACGTGGCGCCCGTGGCGACCGCCCCGATTCGCCGTATCCTAGGGACGGCCCTGGCTAATGTAATTATTTTGTCCGTCAGCCCGTCCGTCCGTTACACTTCTGTGCCCATCGAACTACTTCTACACCGTTCAAGTTAGAGGAAACAAATTTTGAACGAATGTTCAGTTCTTCCCGCGGTTGAAATTTGGAGACTCTAGGGGTAGCCTAAGGGAAAAGTGGGGGAAAATAAAAAAACCCGCCCTTAATATGGATAATATTAAAATCTCTGAGGCAGGAATAGCGAAGCAACTGGGTGCGATAAAGCCCAACAAAAACCCAGGACCAGAAGGAATTCCCACGCGTGTATTAAAAGAACTAGCAGAAGAAATAGCTCCCTTCCTTCGGATAGTATTCGAGAAATCTCTTACCCTCTGTGAGGTTCCTGATGATTGGAGACTAGCACACGTCACACCCGTTCATAAGGGAGGTGACAAAGAAAACCCATAAAATTATAGGCCGATTTCTCTAACATCTTTATCATGTAAGATTTTGGAGCACATTATTGTTAGCAACACTATGCGTTATCTCGAGAGTAGATTGCTGTTAGTCAGCTGTCAACATGGCTTCAGAAAAGGTAGATCCTGTGACACCCAACTCGGTCTGTTTGTGAATGATGTTAATAATAAACAGGTCGATGCAGTGTACCTTGATTTTAGAAAAGCTTTTGACAAGGTTCCCCACCGTAAGTTGTTATTAAAATTGGGAAATCTTGGCGTTAATGTTAAAGTCATTAACTGGGTTCGCGCTTTCCTTTGGAATAGAAAACAAAAAGTAGTCACCGATGGTAAGTCCTCGAGTGTGGCAGATGTAGTCTCTGGAGTGCCGCAGGGTAGTGTGATCGGATCTATGCTTTTCTTGCTTTATATAAACGACATCAGCTCAGTTGTGAAAAGTAATATTAGGCTTTTTACGGACGACACCGTAGTCTATAGAGAAATTAGTGGTCCTAGCGACCATCGTCGGCTTCAGGATGATCTGGATGCGTTAACTGTATGGTGCAAGGAATGGCAGCTAGAAATCAATTAGAAAAAGAGTAACGTTCTAAACTTTTGGAAATCTAGAAGCCCATCGTCCGTATTTACCTACTCGATAGATGGTGAGAGCATTCCTGTTTCGGAATCCGTGAAATACCTCGGGATAACCTTGAATCGTGACCTGTCTTGGGACACCCACATAAGACGAGTGATAGGTGCGGCAAATAAGAAGTTGGCTTTTGTGCGTAGAATAGTCAGGAAAAGCACGGAAAAGGTGAGAGAATCCTGTTATTTATCCTTGGTTAGACCTCAAATGGAATACGCAGCAGCGGCTTGGGACCCATACCAGAGGGGACTCATGAAGGATTTAGAAAAAATACAGCGGCGAGCAGCTAGATTCGTGAGAAAGATTTAAGATAAAAAACAGAGCGTTACGTTACTCATTGAAGAGTTGAGTTGGCCATCGTTGAAAGATCGTAGATTAGAGGCGAGACTTAAACTTCTAGATAAATATAGGTCGGAGATATTCGTAAATGAAATGAAGGATATTATTCGACAACCAACGTATATCGGACGGAGGGATAATGAGGACAAGATTCGCGAAATAGATAGTAGGACAGAGAGGTATAAGGAGTCCTTTTTCCCTAGGACAATACGTGACCACAATAGATAACAGTGAATAATAATTAGTTAGGAACTTGGTGCGCGGTATCCCCTGCCATCCACCGTCAAGGTGACTTGCAGGGTAATATGTAGATGTAGATGTAATATCTGATTCATGAATTCTTTCCTGACCTGATTTTAATTTTAACCTCAGCCATAAGGTGTGCTCGATAATCCTCTCTTGAGTTTCCAAGTTCTAGATAATATCTTACAAAATATATAACATGTCCTGCCGTATCTAACTTTGGGTACAAATTCTTTTTTTTCCTCTCACCACTTGGGAAAAAATATATCCAAATATAAAATCTTTGGATCGCGCTTTAAATCTTTTTATCGCAGTTTTAGTCGAAATGAAAACATATTGTTGTCAGAAAAGCAGATTCCATTTTCTTTGACCAATCCCATTCTTATAGACTTAATACTGGGAAACTGCTTTTGAAAATAAATACGCGATACAAACACTCCGATGTGCTCACCAAAATGGCGTGGTGTCTTTCTCGACGTCCCCAGGATCAAAAAAAATCCCGCACCATTGCCCGAAGGACCATCCCCGAGGCCTCGGTCTGCGAAACGCTTCAGATATCAAGCGTTTTCTTTCCGTTTCCGAGGAATATAATCGCGCGCTGACGGAGCGATTACGGTGCGAATTGAGGTATCCTTCGGGAGGCTGTCGGAGATTCGGGCGATTATTATGCAGGTATTTTCGGTCGGAGGCATTTTTGTCGGACGGAACCGGGTCGCCCTCGCCCAAAGTTTAGGCACGTGCGTGTGTCACGTGAGAGGATGCGGAGGAGAAGGCGAGAAACGAAAACGAATGCGGAGAAAAAGAAGATATTCGCTCGGATCGCCTGAGATGGAAAGTCCGAGAGACAATAATAGGAAGGGGAAACCTCTGGTTGGTGCTGGCGCGTCATCTGCAGGGAAAGCGGGAAGATATATTTTCCACGGCATAGGATAAAGGTTATATAGGGATGGAAGCGGAGGGAGTAAATAAAAAATATATATTGCATTACGCTTGTATAGGTACATTCGACTTTTTTCTCTCATTTTTATCGATTCTCTTTCTTCCTTTACACCGAGTCTCTCGCCTATTCATACTCGCTTCGAATCGATGATCGGGGTAACTACTGTTGGGATTTAACGGTCGGGGGAAAACCAGATGTGGATTTCAGCCGTTCGAGTGAAATTCACCGATCGTTCTTTTTTAGCGTCAACGATGGGTGAGTCATCATCGAGGATGGCTATTTCGTTGTTGAAATAAGCATCCGTGACTCCTGCAGTCATCTTATGACAGCATAACTGGTGATATTATGTGATATTTTTTTTTAAATTAAACCGAATGAATTTTTTAAAACGTAAGGCGGCGGCTTTAAGATGTAATCCACTGGTCGCTTATTATAATAAGAGTTAAACTCTGAGATCGGTGAACTTCCATCTCACATCTGGTTTAATCAATTTTTTATGGCTACTGCAGTGACCCTGATCAATTCAAGATGGCGAGGTCAATAATTCACCTCTGAATTATTCATCGAAGAAAATATCCACTCCGCCATTTCTCCAATCTTTCTATTCAAGTTTACAGAACGATTCGAAATATCACGAAACACCGATTTCACTCTTATGGATCCTTTCAACGAAATACATGAAGCCATTTTACTGGTTTTTGTGAGGTTTGTTACGGGAGATATACACTTTTCATTATCCTCCATACTGCCCATTTACAATTACTTTTACAATTTGCATCTCTTCGATGAGATGAGTTTAGCATATAGCTGGTTGCTAGGTTGCTTTTCCAATAATTGGTCTTCCTTAAAAGTGGGAAAACTAAAGCAGTTTTCAGAAAAATCGTCGGTGTCTCAAGTAATGCGTTTGGAAACCCTGTGCTCTCCGATACGAAGCATACTTTTGCCATTCTTGTTTCAATTTCTCTACTAGCGTCCCAATACTACCTCCTCATTTTTTCATCCCCGCGATACCCCCTCCTCTTCTCGCTTAAAAACCCCCGTTTCCATGGAAATAAGAAATGTCGCGAAGTGATAATCTCAAGTTTTTTCCCTCCGCTCCTCCTTCATCAACCTCACTCCCCTTTTCCCTTCTTTCTCTCATGAATGGGTAACGAATAAATATCTTTGGATTGGGAGTAGGGACGGTGAAAGGGGTAGGACGTCGTAAAAGAAAAAAAATTCCATCCGCTCCTTTACCTCTCTCTCTCTCTGCACACCCCATCCAACAGTCAGCCATCCAAACGTGAAGAGATTTCATAAGAGGCCCAAGAGAAGAAGGGATGAGGAGGAAGAGAGAGAGAGAGTGTGTCTGGAGTCATTGACGTCGTCTGAGAATTCTTCTTCGTCTCTTCTTCCCATTCTCTTCCGCCTCATTCTCATTCCTCCGTCTCATCCGATTCCTCCTCACCACTCCCAGCAGCCAACATGGCGATGGGGATGGAATTGTCACCTCCGAAGCATGAGATCATGGGTTCCAAAAACCATTCCGTAAAAGCGGCCATGCGAACTTGGCTCCTCGTCAATCAAAGAAGGGTATCCTTCCCACCTCCATCGCGGACTTTTACGACCACTTCATCAATCAGGTCGGGGATCCCAGAGTTCTCCTTTCTCTCTCGCATTCAAATGTTTCCGTTTGTTTTTATTTTGTATTTGTCACGTGCTTGTCACGCGTGGACAATGCCTATTTGTGCGGGTGAGATCATGTGTACCTCGAGGCATCAAGCGAGTAGGTGTTGTGGGAGGAGGGGGTTTATAAGTGAAGTGTGTAAGAGGTGTGTGTGTGCGTCGGTGTTGCGGATGGAACGCCTTAAAAAGTGTCGTAAGGGACTTTAGGATCGATGGTGCACAAATGAAGGAAACGCAGCTTTAATTTATACGATGAAAAAGTTCCGTTGTGGATTTATGACGTAGCCGATTATGTTTTGTTATGTGACGGAAAAGTCATGCATCGGGATAAGTTGTCGCGAACGCAGGTAAAATATCAGCATATCGCGAAATTCCACCTAGTCCTACCCAGGTACTAAAACAAAGGTGTCGAAATTTAATTTCTGTAAAGCATATGAATGTGAAAAATTCTCAGCGAACTACTAAAATGTCCTGTGAACACGATGTAAAACTTCACCTTCAGAAATTTGATAGTTACATTCTTTCATACTCCGTTAATTTCGCGATTTTCTACTGGGTCGAATAATACCGTTCCAATGGGTTATATTAAACGGGAAACGCCGAATGACGAAAAATCTTAATAAATTCTGAACTAAAATTGTTTTAATGTCTATGTTTTTTAATTTTGAAATTATTTAATATAATTAAAATTTCAGGATCTCGTATATGTTATATATAGGCTTGGTAGGATTCGACGTTTATTTTTTTAAATCGGTTAATTTTCCCAAGAGATTTTCGACGAATATCGACGCTTCAAATGGCTACTTGGTAGAATTCGTTTATTTTTTTTAATCGACATTTATTTTCCCGAGAGATTTTCAACAAATATCAACGCTTAAAATTATTTAAATATAAGGCTAGAAGTTTTCGGCCTTTCAATTCGATGATTTAAATTTATTTTTGCATCGAAATTCTACATAAAATTTACGTTTATTTTACAATACTTTGATTATTTATTTAAATTTTTATATGAATTTAAATATTTATGTACAAATTAATCGAACTAATATATCATGTTCTTCATGAATTTTATTTTATTTATACGCATTTACACTCTTCTTCATTTTTAAACGTTAATATTACAGAAAAAAACCAATAACGAATTGAGATTTACCTCTTTAAATTGTATAATAAAAGCTAGAAAACGATTAATTTATGAAGTCCGAACAATATGACGTTGCTTTTGTCGAGAAACATTCTTTAAAAAAATAATTTGCAAGTTCAGCGTAAATACTTTTAGACATTCGTTGATGCCAATTAAGGGAAAAACATTAACGATATAATTATCACAATAATATTTTAGACATCAAAAAAGAACTATTTAATACTTTGTATCATTTGATATATTTCATCACTGCACTACATATTCTCTTAATTTAACATAAAATATATAATGAGAAAAATTAGACTTTATTATTGAGCGCTCGATCAACAGTCTTACCTCATATCCTGATTAAAATGAGTTTTTCCAATTGGCAAAATATTTTACAAAAAATAGCAAATAAATATTAATATTTAATCCCTCTTCAATTTTTAGTAACTATTCCAAATTTATGTGCACCTTTTTTAAATCATTATATCTAAATTTAAATTTGCTAACCTGTAGCAAAAAACGAAGGAGCCAAAAGCACTAGAGAGGAACCATCCTTCCCGGATAACTTTAAGAATAACACTGCCAAAAGATTGGGTTGTTCATAGAGAAAACCGGTAAAAGTGCACACAACAAGGTCATCCATAGGAAAACCCTAGAAAGGATAGAGAAACATTTGTTTCCGGAATACACTCCACGGGGATGATGAGTGCAAGGGGTAGAAAACGATCACCGAAATTCCTTTCTTCCGAACCTTGTTTAACAGAGGTTGAGGCATTCTCAGCAGGACATATACATGACCTTATCTGTATAGAAAGGTTCGTGGAATATCCCACCATTAAGTCGGCAAATATAATCTCAAAAACCTCAAAAAGGCTAAGAAACGTGTTCTCAAAACTACCCTAGGGCCTTGCGGATACCTGATTGTCCAGAGTAGAAGCGTGAGCTTTTCAAAAAGACGCATATTTGATGCTTATCTTTCAGTCCCACTGTTAATATAAGCCCAGAAAAGGAACTAAATCGTAGGTAGAAAATAATACTGCGAAAAAAGTAAACAGAAACGACTTAAATATTATAATTCCGAGTAGGTTTTTGGACGTATACTTTTCCATCTTGTTGGAAAATCGACGCTTATCGACGACTATTCTTTTTCGTTGACTTTGAAATTTAAAAAAAATCGACGTTTATCGATTTAAATCGAAACTTACCAAGCCTAGTTGTATATATGTATATATGGTATACCATCTACGTTATAGTTTTTTTTTCTACCGTAATAGTTAACTCTTAAGTCTCGTAGCTTTTGTTAGAAATTTCATTCTCCCCTTTAGAAAATAATATTTATATCGTAGTAGTTATTTTGTATTAGTATATCCTTGTTACATTTGTAAGGCTGTTCTAATTTTAGGCTCCATAGTATTTATATATTTTCGTTGTTGCATACAACCAGGGGTATGAAACTCTTATGGGAGAATCGATTCCCAGCTTTTACACGTAGTTCACTATGCTAAGGGGTCCGCGATAGGCGCTGCAGTCGCTGTCAGCTCTCTCTCTCCCTCTATTTTGCTCTATTTCTCTTTCTCTACCGCATCACCACAGCGCCACACGTTCTTTGTGTATCTTAACGGAACAGCGGCCATTTTGCTTGATAAAAGTTCGATATTGCTTATTGAGTGGTTGTCAGTTACTCTGATTTTGCCAAGTAGATATATAGTAGATATGCATTCATCACTGTTTAAGAAAACGTGACGGAATGAATTTGTTCTGATCTCCAATCAACAGATAAGTCTTAAAAATATCATATATTTTTGAAAAAAATTCTAACGAACTAGTTCTACGAAGTGTTATGTGAATGCATTTTGTGAGAATGCTTTTATATTTTCTTAACAGATACCTGCAATGGATAGATCTTCTAGGAAGGAACGAAATAAATTTCTCTCGTTTGTTTGTGTGCGAGAAGCATTTTGAGAGGAAATGTTTCTCATTTTCAGGTGTTAAGCCTCGCTTACTTCACCTAGCTGTGTCATCCATTGCCCTGGCCGTGAATATGGTACGTGTCAGTTCACAAAATAAGCCGTAATTTTAGATTGAGTAACTGAAATTTATGTTTAAAACTTCTCGCGGTTATCAGTAGATTACATCTCCATCTACATTATACCCTGCAAGTCACCTTTTTGGTGGATGGCAGGGGGTGCAGTGCACCAAGGGTCCATAGTTTTCCTACGTTATCTTTTTCTATTATGGTCTCTTATCGTCCTAGGGAAAAACGATCCTCTATATCGTTCCGTTCTACAGTCGATCTCGCGAATCTTATCCTCACTGTCCTGCCTTCCGAGATACGTCGGGCTTCTGATAAGTCCTACTACCTCATTCGCTAGTCCCTCCGACATAAATTTTTCCAGTAGTTTAATTCTAGCCTGCAGCCTACGTTCCTCTAACGATGTCCATTTCAGATTTTCTATTAATGATGTTACGCTTTGTTTACTATCGTAATTCCTCTTTACAAATCTAGCTGCCCTGCGCGGAACCTTTTCTATCTCGTTAGTGAGTCCCTTTTCGTAAGGATCCCACACAGCTGAAGCATATTCGACCTGCGGTCGAACCAAGGATAAATATCATAATTCTTTCACTTTTTCGGAGCTATTTCGAACTATTCTCCCTATAAAGGCAAGCGTTATGTTAGCGGCACCTATCAATCGGCGAATGTGGGTGTCCCACGGGAGGTCACGATGGATCGTGACTCCGAGGTATTTAATCGAGTCTGAAACTGGAATCTCTACTCCGTCCAACGAATAATTATTATTCAACGAGATACTCTTGGTTTTCCAGAAGTTGATGACGCAGCTTTTCTTTTGGTTTATCTCTAACTGCCATTCCTTACACCATGCAGAAATAGCTTCTAGATCATTTTGGAGATACTGATGGTCTTCCGGATTGCTTATTTCTCTATAAATGACGGTGTCGTCCGCGAAAAGCCTAATTTTACTTCTGACTACTGAGCTGATATCGTTTATATAAACTAGAAATAATAACGGACCAATTACACTACCCTGTGGAACGCCAGAGACAACCTCCACTAAGTTCAAAGATTTCCCATCTATAACAACCATCTGCTTCCTATGATTAAAAAATTCACGGATCCAACTAACGATTTTAGAATTAACGCCTAAGGTTTCTAATTTCGTTATTAACTTCCTGTGAGGTACCTTATCAAAGGCTTTCCTAAAATCTAAGAAGATGGCATCGACCTGCGTATTCTTTTCTCCGCTTCTCAGTAAACAATTAACAAAAAGACCGAGCTGAGTATCACATGACCTACCTTTCCTGAAGCCGTGTTGACAATCATCTAACAATAGATTACTATCAAGAAATCGCATTATGTTGCTAACGAGTATATGCTCGAGAATCTTACACGATATCGAAGTTAAAGAAATCGGCCTGTAATTTTCTGGGTTCTCCTTGTCGCCGCCCTTATGAATTGGGGTAACGTGCGCTAACCTCCAGTCGCTAGGGACCTCTGCGCGATAAATGGATTTCTCGAAGATTATCAGATGAAAAGGTGCTATTTCTTCAGCTAATTCTTTTAAAACGCGAGCAGGAATTTCTTCGGGGCCAGTGGCTTTGTTATGTCTGATGGAACATAATTGCTTTGCTATTCCCACCTCAGAAAATACTATATCGTCCATCAGGTCTCCCCTTATTGCGGGTGCATAATGTACGCAATGGTCGCTGACGGCTGTGAATGCTTTTACAAAATGACCGTTTAACAGGATGGCTTTCTCTACGCTATCATGAATAACGGCACCCGAGTCATTACGCAGGGAAGGTATTGTAGGGCCTCTACCTTGGACCTCTCTCACATAGGACCAAAACGCTTTAGGGTCCTCCTTTAAATAATTATTTAATACCTTATTCCGGAAGTTAGTAAAAGCCTCGCGCATAGTAGTTCTCGCTTTAGCGCGGGATTCCTTATACGTCTTAACTTTAGTTGCTCTATATTCATCGGATGATGTAGACGGCATATTTTTTATTTTCGCGTGGCTTATTCTCTGACGCCTAAGCGCACTTTAAATACGTTTCATGCATAAAAGGTATTAACGTTATAAAAAAGTCTGTTACAATAATTCATTTTTATATCTTTATTGTATAATATTTATGTAAAAATACCTCGCTGTTATGTAATTTGATAATGACTTTGTACTCTCGCAATGTGTGATATACGGTAATAAATTTTATTTCTTATATGCAATTCTTTCATTTATGTCCATTTAATATGTCCGTGCAATTTATATGCGCTATGATTATCGTAATAAAACGGGAGGGGAAGGGGGCGAGGGACATCCTGTAATGACGTCACGCTAGTATTCGTTAACACGTAGTTCCAAATTTTCCCGTTGACCCATCGATTGTCGCCCCTCCATGGAAAACCTGGGAATCGTTTTATAGCATTAAGTTTCCGGTCTTTCCGTAGGGGTACTAGTCTTTGCATACAACCATCTCCTTTGCGTGAACTAACCTTGCTTGTGTTGTTTACGCCTTTCATTTTATACCTGCGTTTGACCCTTTCTCGTACGCTTCACGAAGAGCTTCCCTGAGTTAAAACTTACACCAGACCCTTTAACGTTCTCCCATTTCAGTTTTTATTTTTATATAGTAAGACTCTTTTGCGTTAGCCTATAAATTAGTTAAGAGTTAAGGATGGCTTCATCGAGGACCTCCGTTTCCTCCTTCTTGTGCGCCGATGGTTGTGAAGCCATGAGGGCTCAAATCACGGATCTGGAGAGTGTGGTTGCGGACCTCGTTCCGAGGGTGGAAAGGTCAGAGGCAGCCTTGGTTCGTGTTCGGGGTGCGGGATCATCCCAAAAAACTCGCCGCGCCAAATTTGAGGCTCGGGTTCACCTGTGTGCGATAGCCGGTAGAGCTATCGGGGTTGCCCCTGACTCCTTATCGCGGGTTGAGGGTCCTAGGGCTGGGAAATCCGATGAGTGGAGAGTGGCGTCCACTCGGGGGGATCGTGGGGTGGTGCTGCGGAGGCAGGGAGGTGGGGAAGCTTCGGCGGCAGTAACAGGTTCGAGGTGCTGTCAGAGGACGACTCCACGGCCATTGCGCCCCTATCTGCTCCTGTCTCTTCGATGGAAGCCGGGCCCAAGGGGAGTCGGGTTGGGAAGGCGTGATGGGACCCCTGTTATCCAGTGCCCGCCGAGAGGGAGTTGAAGAACGGGTCTTCTCCAGATGTATATCAGGAGGCAAGGTGCCGCAGGTTACCAACTCGGTGAAAGTAGCGGTAGTGGCGAAAGCTTGCTCTCTGCTGCGGGTGGTGTCTCGTGTTGGGACTAACGATGCCTCGAAACGCAGGTCCGAGGAGATTTTAACTTCTTTTCAGGACTTGGCCTCTGAGGTTGCTCGTGTCCGAAAAGAGTTGGGTTCTGATGTGCCGCTTACCGTCGGCAGTATAGTCCCTAGGTTTGACCGCGGTTCTGAGGTTTGGAGTAGGGTTGACGGTCTGAACCGAAGGCTGTGGAATTTGTGTCAGGACTTGGTAGTGGACTTGGTCGACCTACGGCCGATTATCAAATCATGCAGGGCACCACTGGATCACTCTGTTGTTCACTACACGCCCGAATCGGCTCAGAGAGTAGCGTGTAGGATTTCTGAACACAGTAGGGATTTTTTGATAGAGAGTAGGGTAGGGTGTAGGTCAGTTTTGGGTAAGGGGATAATCGATGAGTTCGTAGAAAATAAAAATCATGATAGATTATGTAATGATAAGGTATACTCCGAGCGTAAGGTAAATACACGTAATACGAGAGATAAAGAGGAAATTCATTGTAACATACAGCACCAATGTCGAGATAGTTCATTGATAAAATGTTCCTTAATGAGTGCGATGGGTCGCGATTCCAATTTTCATGCGATGCCAGACAGTCGTGAGAGTGCTTGTGATGGGACGCATGTAGTTTTAGAGCGGAAGAGAAAGTCAAGGGTAAGATTAGTATGCGAAGTGATAGTGAGAAATTAAACGTCGTCGTACTGAACTGCCGCAGCATCCGTAGGAATATTGCTGAATTCGAGCATAGTATTCGCAGTCTGCACGCCGACGTCGTGATAGGCACAGAAGGTTGGTTAACGGATGAGATTCAGGGTCAGGAGATATTTCCTAGAGACTATCGTGTCTATAGAAAAGATCGCGCTAATAGATCGGATGGGGGGGGGGTTCATAGCGGTTAGCGATAAGTACGATAGCAGTGAGATTCCAATAAGTGACGAGGATACCGAGAATGTTTGGTGCCGCATAGGTAAAGATGGCTCCAAAAAGGTGTTCTTATGCTCGTTTTACAGGCAACCTAACGCTGGTGTAGATTGTATTTTAAGTCTCGAGAAACAACTATCAAAGCTTACACTGATTAATCAAGATGGAATCATTATAGTCGGCCGTTATTTTAACTTACCCTTAATTGATTGGTAAAATCTATGTTTCGAATCTAGAGATAAAGAATGTGAATCTTGTGAGGCATTAATCGAAACATTCTGCTAGCACTCTCTCCTTCAATTAGTCAGAAAGCCAACGCGATCGGGAAACATACTAGATTTATTAGCAAATAACGTCCCAGAAAGAATAAACGAAGTCACCATTGAAAATGGAATTAGTGATCATCTGGCCGTATATGCAGAGTCTAAGTTGAAAATCGAGAGGCACCCTAAGCCTCAAAGAAAGTTTTATATATTCTAAGGCAGATTTTTCAAGCTTCAGGTCGCGCCTACATCATTCGATAAAGTCCCTCATATTAAGTTATTGAAAAAATTACAAGCCTGTGGAATAAATCGAAAGATAATCGAGTGGATCAGGGACTTTCTCAATGATCGGGAACAAATGGTAGTCATAGATGGATTTAAATCAGATTCGGTCAGCGTGTCCTCCGGTGTTCCACAGGGAAGTGTCATCGGTCCTTTATTATTCCTTATATACATAACTGACTTAGATAATGTTATTACAAGTAAAATCAAGTTATTCGCGGATGATACGGTAGTTTACAGAGAGATTAACAGTCCTGCTGATCAAGCATTACTTTCTAACGACCTACACGCAATTCTCGAGTGGTGTAAAGAGTGGCAATTAGAGCTGAACTTAGGTAAGTCTTCCGTCATGAGATTCTGGAGAAACAAAGAAATTGAGGCGATGAATTACAGTATAGAAGGCGTACATCTAAAATTAGCCGAATCCGTCAAATACTTAGGTGTCATTTTAACAAGTAACCTCTCGTGGGACACACACATACGAAATATATCCGGGAAAGCTAAGCAGAAACTAGGATTCATCAAACGGATAGTAAGTAAAAGCGAAGAAAAAGTCAAAGAGACATGTTACTTTTCTTTAGTTAGACCGCTGCTAGAGTATGCGTCGAGCATATGGGATCCGTACGAGAAAGGATTAATCGCCGAGTTAGAGAAAGTGCAGCGAAAAGCTGCTAGATTCGTCAAAAATTGTTATGATAGAAATAAAAGCGTTACAGGCTTGATACAGGACTTAGGATGGGAATCACTAGCTGAGCGCCGATCACGTGCTAGGTTAAAACTTCTTGAAGATTTAGAACGAGTACTTTCTCCAGCGACGTCAAAGAAATAATAAGAACTCCCACCTATATCGGTAGAATGGACCATCCTCGTAAAATAAGAGAGATAGCCTGTAGGACAGAGAGATACAAAGGCTCATTTTTCCCTAGAACGATAGCTGAGCAGAATAAAATTTGCGATCAAAAGTAACCTCGCGTAGAGGCGTAAACCAAGGCCTAATTTTGGAGTTTTCCCCTTGGTGTTAATACACCCCCTGCCACACACCCTTGCGGTGGCTTGCAGGGTAAACTGTAGATGTAAATGTACAAGAAATACTACCTGGTTTCCGTGATATGACCGAACTATCAGGTGCTGAGTCGTCTTGGACATTATTCAAAGATATAATGCTAGAAGGCATCGATAAGTACATTCCAATTAAATTGAAGGCCAACAATAAAGAGCCACGTTGGTACAATAAACAAGTTAGGTGTGCGCTTAGGCGTCAGAGAATAGGCCACGCAAAAACAAGAAGTATGCCGTCTAAATCATCCGAAAAGTATAGAGCAGCTAAAGTTCAGACGCATAAGAAATCCCGCGCTAAGGCGAGAAATACTATGCTCGAGACTTTTACTAACTTCAGGAATATGGTATTAAACAATTATTTGAAGGAGGACCCTAAAGCGTTTTGGTCCTATGTGAAAGAGGTTCAAGGTAGAGGCTCTACCATACCTTCCCTGCGTAATGACTCAGATACCGTAGCGTAGAGAAATCCAACCTGTTAAACGGTCATTTTGTGGATGCATTTACAGCCGTCAGCGACCATTGCGTACATTATGCACCCGCTATAAGGAGAGACCTGATGGACGATATAGTATTTTCTAAGGTGGAAATAGCAAGGCAATTAAGTTCCATCAGACCAAACAAAGCCACTGGCCCCGAAGAAATTCTTGCTCCCGTTTTAACCCTCAATTGGTAGGGTGGGGTCAAAATGACCCTTGGTAATTTTTCACACTTGTAAAACAAATTAGCTAGTGCTGCCATCTCCCTGATACTTCTTCTACTCTATCATCTGTTGGTTTCCGAACGTTGAGCGAAGTGATCGTGTTATCGGTACTTCGTGTTGTTGTCGGTAACAAGTAATATTGATGAAGAATTTGTCATCGAAAGCAAACATGATACAGAGAGAGAACAAAGCTGTGATTCCTCAGATGAAGATGATACCAGTAGCACCGCTAACGCAAACGTGTACGTAAAAGATGGATTCAAGTGGAGCACATTCCAGGTATTCGGGGTCGCACCCCACGACATAACTTAATCTCCCTGGACTACGTGGGCCAGCGAATCGTAATTCTCCAAGTAATCCAGAGGCGGCCTGGGAACTGCTGTTTACAGGCGAAATATTGGATGTCATTGTACGTTTAACCAATGATGAAATGGACAATAAAAAAGACAAATATTCATATCCCGAAAAAGCAACGTTTTTATTAACAAACAAACAGGAGATAAAGGCATTCATATGTCTTTTGTATTTAGCGGAGGTTTTCAAGAGTGCTCACGAGGACCATAAAGGATTATACGCACGTGATGGCACAGGTAGAGATATCTTCCCACCAACAATGACTCAGAAAAGGATATTGTTTTTACTCATGTGCCTAAGATTCGACGATAAGGGGACCAAAGATAAAAGGCAGAAAAGATTTAAGATTGCAGCTGTATCTAAAATTTTATATACGTTAGTTTTGAACTGCCAAAAAAACTACAGTCCAAGTGAATACCTGACCATGTACGAAATGCTCGTAGACTTCCGAGGAAGATGTCCCTTTAAAATGTATATGCCAAAAAATCCGAACAAGTACGGCATAAAAATAATGATTTTGGCAGATGCAAGAGCGCACTTCATGGTGAATTGCCACGTGTATTGTGGCAAGGAAGATGTTTCCCCAAACTTGAAGATGTTTTCTGTTCCAACGCAGCATGTTCTACGTCTTATAACTCCAGTTGAACATACAAATAGGAATATCACAGGAGACAATTGGTTCAGTTCTATTGATCTTACTAATGTGCTTCAAAACAGAGGGCTGATATATTTTGGAACTTTGAGGAAAATTAAAAGGCAAATACCTCAAAAATTCCTCCCACATAAAGAGAAACAAGCGGGAATGTCGATGTTTGGATTAAGTGTGGAAGCAATTCTTGGTTCATTCGTGCCCAAGAAGAACAAATCAGTCATACTTGTGTCAACCATGCATCATTCGCAGTGTTGATGATGAAACTCAAAAACCAGAAATTACTGTTTTACAACAAGACGAAAGGTGGAGTAGACTCACTTGATCAAAAAGCATCGGTTTACTCCACTTCTAGGAGAACAAGAAGAAGGCCAATGTTATTATTTTTTGCCATGTTGGATGTGGCCGCAATCAATGCTCACGTGCTTCAAAGTAGCATAAACGACTTACCGTCCATTCCTAGGCGTGATGTTATATTAGCCCTTGGAAAATCACTCATCCAAGCTGAGCTTGTAAGAAGTTCAGTGAAAGAACTGCCCCGAGAAATGAGACAGATGGTTGCACGGTTAAGTGGAACACCTTTTTCTGAAGATGAACCAAAAGAATAAAGTCAGAGGAGTGCAGCAAAAAGAAAGCGTTGTCCATCTTGCCCACGTGGACGTGATAAGAAGGCAGGAACTAATTGTCAAATCTGCAGAAAACCATTATGTGCAAGTTGTGCAAAAAGAGTCTGCTGAGAATTCTTCAAATAACTTTTGTTTATTTGTTGACACATATGTTCACAAAGACATTAATTTTACGCAGATTCTGAGTTCTAAACTATTTGAAAAATTTATGAATATTTATGGCAACTAATATTGTTTGAGTAAAATCTGTTTACATAAATGAGGTTTGATGAGTTTATTAAGTAATTTGAACTACTTTTCAATTTATTTTATCAAGAATTTACATCAAACGAGTTATTGTAATATATATATATATATATAATATAAAAACCAAGAAAACATCCGCGTTAAGAAACGAGAAAATTGATCTGCTACGATAGTTATAGTTCAGTGGTAGAATATCTGCCCGGCAAGTGGAGGACGCGGGTTCGATTCCCGGTCATAGCAGACTTTTTTCTCGTTTCAAAATTATTCCCACGCATGAAGTCGAAAAATAAACAACTGAATAACAGTTAATAATAGTGATTACAATAAATCAATTTTATAAATATGAAAATCGCTTTATGGAAAACATTTTTTCAATGCTCAAAAATTGCGTCGAGATTCGATTCTCCATCACTTTAAGAGTGAAATTTTATGCGCAATATCATATCTATATGAGCCTCCTTAAATCTGTTTCGCAATTTAATTTTATGTTAATTATGAGACTGAATCCTCGATCACAGCCAGCGCCGGAAGCTTGAAATGTTTCACATATATCAACAACCTGGGAAACAACACTATATTGTTTTCTTTTTTTTAGAGTATAATTCAATATTTCGTGGAAGTTAGTCATTGACTTGGCTTCATATTTTTCGGCAATTAGATATTTTGAGTCATTGTATTGGTTTACAGTGAACTCCTTTTCCTCCAGGGTATTATTTGCAGATTCTTTCACTTGACTAAGGTCCAAAATATTCCTGTATTTTTCAACTAACATTCTCAGTGCCATATTCATTACTCATTCTCTGCAGTGAAAAATAACTAAAATAGAAAGTTCCCCATTCATTTAGCTCATTCTCTGGAAACCTCTTATTTAGGTGATCACACAAGATTGATACGAAACGAAGAAAAAAATTGCATCTGAATATTGCATCACTGGTGGTTGATGAAATTAGGTTTTTAACATTGCTGCTCCAAACGATTGTTGTACCAAGATACTTCCCTCTTATTTTGCGGATCTTTTCCCTCGCTAGCTATGCAGCTTCTTTTGTCGTAAGGGAAGTTTTCTGAAATCTTTTGGTCAACTATGCCAATTCACACAATACATCATTTAATACATTCAGAGATATGCAATAATTGCTATCAGAAAGCTTTTTCAAGCAATACTTAGCAGTCGGATCATTGTTCCCTAACACTTCACGATCAAAGTATCTCATTAGTGCATCGTATTTTCGTATTAAAGCACTTACAACAAAATATCTAGAAAGCCACCTTACTTCATATTGGAGGCTTAAGTGAAAGTTTCATTTTCAGTGACATTTTCCATTTCCTTAAATTCACCTCTTCGGACTGAAGATCTACAAAAGATGATACAAATGGTTCTCAAGAGTGTCTCGACCTCCTTCATTATTGGCACATCTTTCCAGTCATCGACCGACCCCAGATCTTCTCGAGGAGCCACACAGTGTTGTTTTATTAGATGAGGAATGCACTTTTTACGAAGTGTGGCAACATAATTGTTCTTGCCTAGCAAGACCGAGGCACTATCTGAAGTAAACATTACCATTTTCATTAAGTCCAAATTATTCTGACTGTAAAAATCTTTAACTACATCAACGATAGCTTGTGCATTACAAGCACTTAATTTTATTAATACTCCAAACTATTTTATACACATTAGATACTGAATTTCTGAACTCACAGTATATTATTAGCACACTCACTGATTGTGAGATATCAATACTTTCGTCAATAATTAATGCGTGATATTGAGATTTTCGGAGCTCTGCCATTATTTCTCTGTGAAAAACACAATTTATCGATTCTAACAACTCGAATGCGCAGTTTTTACTTCGGCAGCATGCTGGAATGTTGAAATACTTAGCCATGCGATCATTTATGTTTTGCACCGAATTCATAGAGCAATTCATTTGCACAGTAAGCAAAACGTTGTCTATAAGAATTTTCATCACGTCTGGTTTTGAACGCTTTATTTCTGCCAATTCGAGTCTTTTTTTACTATCACTAGATGATTCTAGTAAAAAATCTTTCGTGTTCAACTCCATCGAGTGAGAAATTTTACTTCTCAGTATATTTATAACAGACACGTGAATATTTGTAGACAGGTGCCTCTTCATGTAATCCAATTTCCATGTATTTCACCATTTCTTGCCAGAAGAGAAGTCGGAATTTACTTTTGATTCTGAACAAATTTTGCGAATCAAACCTACTTTAACTTCATACTCAAATATTTCTTTCAGTTGAAGACGAATTTCGCCTTTAGACTTACGGGATTCTGTTTCCACAGTTACACAAAGGCATTCCCATACATCCTGCCGACCACTTCGGCAGGCCGGTTTACGACGCCCCCAATACGTCTTTAAGCCTACCGACAGTAGGACAATGCGATCTCTTATCGGAAGGGTTAGGAGGTTTAATCTGCATGAAGAATTTTGTGCTCTAGTATTTCTAACTTTTCTTTTTGCTAGAACAGATGACATTTAACAGATACCACAACTCATACATATTCCAATACATAATAGAAACATACAAAACGTTGACGATAAGGCGCCCCTGGCAAGTTAGGACCCTAGCGCGTTGCAGCCCCAATAGACGCAGCTCTGATTGGATGCAAGATAACCACATACAATAAGATACAGCGTGCGTGCTCGAAAAATTGAGTGCGCGGCACTTCAAAAACTATTGCGCGGCCGCGCAGGGGTGCAGCTTAGAGGAAACCCTGCCTTTAATCCATTTAATCTATTCGCATACAATCAACGAGCATAGATAATCTTCGCGTCGTTTTATTTGTTCGACACCAGAATAGGTGAGTAACAGTAGAGAAATTTTGCTGAAGATTTAGAGGCAAAAAGATGGATTGATTGTCCGAAGCAGTCACCAGAAACTACTTTGAACCTAACTCTTACGAAAAACCGATTCATCCATTTAGTGAGGCAGTAAAATACGAGTGCATTTCATTACAGAAGAGAACAGTCCGTTGAAAGTCGTAAAAATAGCAGTCTAGTCACATTTAAATATTTGGCGTACTTCTATAAATAAAAAAATAAATTTAATGTCATACACTAGATTGTAGAAACTATCTCGTTATGTAAACATCAACTTCAAAATTACTGTACGAGATGTCAAGGGAAATTTCAAAGTCTAATTCGATATATCCGATCAAAAAGGAATGGAATCACCTGAAATCCGTTAAGAATTGATTTCAGCGTACGGATATAATGCCTTGCCTCAAAAACAGACGGAGTTGGTGTATAGTCTTCGAAAACGGCAGGATAGATGTTCGAGACGAGATAGGATCAGGTCGGTCCGGCGCTGCACTGTACAGATAATAGCGCTTTCCGTATCAGTGCCATAATATAGAGCAGTGGTTCTCGACCAGGTGTGCCGCGAGACTGAAGAGAAGATTGCAAATCTGCGCGTCTTCCACCGATTATATAAACAGTTTTAACAAAGAAACTAACATACAGTATTAAGACTAGTTGAATCCAGTCTGAAAGTATCATTGCTTTGGAAGGCGCGTAAACAGTAAACCTGGCAACAACGTTGTCATAGTTGTCATAGTAACCGAATGCCTTGTGCATTAGTCATAAACAACTGATTGATTCTCGCTGCTCTCTACGTCTCTACGATGACGTAGCATGCTCCACATGTGATGATCTTCCCGGTTGTCTGCGACTCTGGAGAATTTTTTTTTCAAATCAGTACTAGGCTAGATTCGTGGCTGGCCTATACAATTTGGTGTCTGTGAATGCATGTTTCGTGAGTTTGTTCTGTATAAAATAATTTTGTATTAAGTGTTTTGTGTAATACCGTTGGTAGGAAACTGTGATATTTGTGGTTTCGTCCAATCATCATTGCTAAAAATTATAATAGTTGCGCCCCTAAAAATGGACAGATTTATTACAAGAAAACGTAACAGTGAGGAATTTGAAAAACATATTAAGGAAAAACCCAGTACGAGCGGAACCAAGCCAAGTAAGATTTCTAAGGTTTTTCGCAAGTATATAGATAGTTATTTGAGTCTGGGCATTTCTTGATGTGGAGATAAAGATTGTCCTGTTCCAATGTGTGTGGTGTGGGGTGAGAAACTATCGAGCGAGGCCATGGTTCCCATCAAATTGAAGCGACGTTTTATCACTAAACATGCACACCTCGAAGGAAAAGATTTGAACTATTTCAAAATGTTGATGGAACTGCATTCTAAACAAGCTAGTTATTTCGAAAAAAACGTTAAAGTGCCTGGTAAAGTTCAAGTTACTTCTTATCAGGCAGCAGAAATCATAGCTCAAAAACTGAGTCCCCACACTATAGCTGAGTCACTTATTTTGCGTGAGTGCCGTGCGATATTTAGGACAATGCTCGGCAATGAAGCGGAACAAGAAATTACCAAAATTCCGCTCTCTAATGATGCAATTCGAAGAAGGTTAGAAGATATGTCATCTTAAATAGAGGAAAATGTTTCTAATGAGCTTAAACGTCAGACTTTGCTTTGCAAGTTGACGAGACGACCGATATTAGCGGCAAAGCATAACTATTAGCATTTGTTCACTTCATTCATGAAAATAAAATAATTAGTTAATTTTTGTGCTGCAGATAACTCACAGAACACACAAGAGGTAAAATTATATTCGATACTTTGACTTCCTACTTAGAACATTTGGAAATTTCGTGGAAGTCAGGTCCAGGAATTTGTACCGAGGTGCTTCATTCATGCTGGGATCTGTCAAAATCTTCGTCTCACTTGTAAAACAAAATAATCCAACTACAATTACTAGGTACTATGGATTTTTGCACAGGGAAGTCCTTGTTGGAAAGACATAAAGGAGATAACTTAAAGGCCGCATTAGACCAAGTTGTCGGAATGATTAATTTTGTGAAATCAAGACCTCTAAAGATCCTCCTCTTCCAATAGCTTTGTAATGCTATGAATTCGCAGTATGAATATTTAGTTTTACACACAGAAATAAGATGGCTGTCATGGGGAAGAGTGTTGGCTCGTGTAAATGAACTTAAAGATGTTACTATTTTTTAAAACAGAGGGAAAGTGATTTTTGTGAATATCTTAGCTGAGAAACTTTTGTGCGCCAAATTAGCATATTTGGCAGAAATATTTATGCATCTAAATTGTGTGAACACCAGCACGGAAGGGCAGAATAAAAACATCTTGACTTTACGGATAAGCTACTGGAATTGCAGGAAAAATAGTCATGTGGAAAAAGAGAGTTGGAAAAGGTAATCTTGAAATGTTTCCTCTGATTCAAATAACTCATACCAAAGAAATTGTTGCTCTCATGGTGAAGTATTTAGAAACTCTAGAGCACAATATCGAGCGTTACTTTCCATCCTTGATTACAGAGAAATACGACTGGGGAAGGAGCACATTCACATCAGTGACAACTGACTTAGGTGTATCTACACTCTCTGAAGAAGAAGAGTTAGCTTCTCTTTCAACTGATCGCACTCCGAAAATCAAGTACATACGCCGAATTGTCTCTGGATATGTCCTAGATTCCTGTCAGAGAAGAATATTCAGAAATTGCGAAGAAAGTTTTGGCAGTTTTAATGCAACTTTCTACATCCTATCTCTGTGTGTTGGGAATCTCGACAGAAATATTAAATTCAGAAAAAAGAGAACGGCTCAACTGTGTTTAAGATGAAATGAGAGCCTGCTTATCACGAATACGTCCTACTATCAGTGCAATCATTGGAAAACGACAAGCTCAAGCGTCGCATTAGGTAAGATTTTAAAATAGATTTTTAACAAAACTTCATCATTTGTTCTGTTTTTTGACGTCCTAACTTAATTTAGTCGATTACATATACGACATAATATAAAAAATATATGCACTTTTATGATAAATTCTAGTTCTTTATTCTAATCTAATTCCAGTGTGCCGCTAAAAAAGGTGAATATCCAAAGTGTGCCGCGAGCACCAAAAGGTTGAGAACCACTGATCTAGAGAAGAACGATGCATAAAACTTGCTTGCATTGGAAATGAACTTAATATTTCACGTGGTACAATTCAAAATATTGTCCTCGAGCAAGTTGGGTACAGATAAAGTTTGGTCCTTCGGGTTGTATATCGTAGCTTGGGACGAATTTCTTCGAAGCAGAGATTAATAAACTAGCGCCACTCTGGAATAACTGCTTCAACTAGTCTGTTGACTATGTGGAAACATACATATTTTAACTAATTTTAACTTAACATATTTTTGCTTAAATAAAAATGCATTTCTCTTAATGACGGCAATTATTATCATATTTATTGAAATGCGTCCATTAAGAACATCCCCCTTCATTCGTTGACTGATAAAGATTTCTAGATTTCCAAAATCTATCGGAAAAAATCGCTCATCCGTCAGGACCGAGAAGAAGTAAAAGCATCGACGGATCGCTCCGATATCGACGCGACGGCTTCGGATATGACATGACCGTGCATTTTTCGTCCTTCCAAATCTGCAGGCCTCTCTCTCCTTCCTCTATTTATTCCTTGCTTCACTCTCTCCTTCATTCCACTCTCACCCTTTCCTCCTTTATACTTTTACTCCAGCTTTTCTCCTTTAACTCTACTATCTCTTTCTTCGCCTCTTCCTCCTTCTCGTTCTTTTTCTACGTCATGCTCCTCTCTACCTCTTATGCTCTTCCACGATCCTCTCTTCCTTCTCTTTCTTTCCATCGTCCTCCCATCTTCCCTCTTTCTCTTCTTTTAATTATCTCCCGCTCTTCCTCTCTCCCTGTTCCATCTCCTACCCCTCCTCCGCCTACCTTCTCCTCTGATGCCT
This sequence comes from Tanypteryx hageni, assembly GCA_028673005.1. Classification (NCBI taxonomy): domain Eukaryota; kingdom Metazoa; phylum Arthropoda; class Insecta; order Odonata; family Petaluridae; genus Tanypteryx; species Tanypteryx hageni. The sequence continues at coordinate 39,999,254 of CM054112.1, read as the reverse complement.
TTCTTCCTTCCCCATCTCCTCCTCCAAATTTTCCTTCCCCTTCTCCCTCCCTCACGCCACCTATCAACTCCTCCTACTCTTCCATCGCTGACATTCTCTTCCCCTTCCACTCCTGCCCCCGGGGGCACCAATTTGGGGCCCACACTCGTTAGCTAAGGTCACGTCCGGCTAATGCCCGTTTTGACTCGGGGGCCTCCGACTAGCCCCGGCAGCAGCCTCCTCCCGTCTGGCCTCTCCCCCTCCTACCCCTCTCCCAATTCACATCTCCCCCTTCCCCCTCTCCCCCTTCCCCCCTCTCCCCTTCCCCCTCTCCCCCTTTCCCCTCTCCCCATTCTCCTCTCCCCATTCTCCTCTCCCCCCATTCCCATCTCCCCCATTCCCATCTCCCCCATTCCCCTCTCCCCCATTCCCCTCTCCCCATTCCCCTCTCCCCCCTACCCTTCTCTCCCACCCCTTTCGCCCCGCACCCTCGTTCCGCAGCCCCTCCCTCCTCCAGTTCCACCGCGGGTCCCAAAACTTCTCGCCAATGGCCTTCCTCGAAAAATCAACGTCTCAAAATACATGCAAACATGTGCAAACGTAGATTACAAATTGAGATAAAGGTACGTTCGGTATTTTTACCGGACGAATTGACTGTCCTGGACTAGCGACTGTTACGTATTTAATTAATGTTATCGCGGGCGATGCGAGGGTGAATGTGTTGGATTCAAAATGGCGGGACTCGAGGGAGGCAAAACAGCCAGGGCGTAATCCGGTGATGCTTTAATGACTTTCTCATCGGTTGAAGAAATGTGGTTTTTGGTTCGACGGCGCTTTGATGTTATGATCGCATTTTCATTGCGCGAGATGTTCCTTTTTCGAATTAATATAAAAATTTTCGGCGAGACCGCCATTTTGAATGTGCCAACCGGTAATCGAAAAAACTTCTATGTGAAGGTGACATTAAAATCTCCTTCAAATCATACTTACAGAAAGAAATCGCAAAGATCGGTCTCGTTTTACAAATGCTTATCAACGTAGAAAATGCTCTATGAACAATACAGAGTAATGAATGTTGATACATAATGTTGACATCGACACGTTTGTTCCTTTCTTTCTGTTTAAATATCGAAAAAATTAAATTCAGTTAAATTTTTGTGTCGATGAGATTGGAAAATTGGAACGAGGAAAATAATTGACAGTAATACAATCCAAGTGCCTGAACACATCTATTGATCGAACAAAAATTCTCTATCTAATTAATTTATTATCACTGGAAAGAGATAAAATACAATATTACGTATTTTGCACAAGAGCTCGAATATAAATGCAAATGTAAACTCTGAAAGAACATTATCGACTCAAACTATAATACATTAGCAATATTCTATGTAAACTTCTGCTGTCTTTCTAAACCGCCAATCCAACTCTGACAGACAAACGACTTTATTAACAGCGAAGACTATATAGTCGCTTTTTCTATTTAAACCGTTGGTCATGTACCTATAGCATAATGCACATATTAATTAGATAATTAGATAGTACACTTGAGTACGTAATAGGAAATAGCTATGCTTGACAAATAAACGTAGGAGTACAATTATCAATTTAAAAGGTTAAAATATGTTAGAATCCAATCGTCTAAATTTACATGTGAATGGCTCTTAGGGAATGCCATAATCGTAAGATGTAACAGGTAAAGTTTTACACCAAATGGATACCTAACAACGTTAATGTAAACATCTTGAGCTTGAGCGTTTTATTTCCATCAGTGTTTCACATTGTTTTTCCCCGTCGCGGGCATTAAAATAACGATTCCCTTTTATGATAATTTTAGAGGAATTTCCCTCCGCGATTCAATCGGGCAAATAAAATAAAATCCCCTAGCTACAATTTACTTCCTTTATCTCGGGAAGGCATTCGTTTTTTCCTGCGTAGTTACCCCGTTCTTGTTGTTTTCGACGGTAAAAATAACGGTGCTTATGGCATTAATGTCCTTGATTTTGTCGCAAGCCGGTATCGAGGAAAAAATAAAACCGTCGAGTAGCGGATGCAAAATGACCAGACTTGTATAAAAAAACTGAAGCATTCGGTTAAGAGGTCCATTCTTCCCCAAATAATTGGCGATAATTATTTTTAATGCTTAGAACATTAAGATTTTTTAAATAACTGAAATCATCCGCTCGCGTCCGAGGAAGTGAATTTTCCATCTCAGTCGAATGAGATTTGATTGAAAGGTACAAATTAAGACGCTCGAATATTTCATCTTTCATTTTGATTGGCTAACTCAGTGGTTCTCTAACGGGTTGCCGCAGATGCCTTTCAGAAATTTCAATTAACAAATTTTTATAATATAGTAACGTTTTTCTTTAGCATTATATAAGACAGGCCCGCGCTTACAAGCGTCCATGGTGTTCAATAAACAAACGCGTCCCAACCCTAACACTTTATGCATACGTGAATGAATTTGAGTGAAATCGTCAATGGATGACAGTCCGCATCCAAAAGCCTCTGCGTAGCACGCAAGTAGGCGGCCAAAGCAAAGAACGGGCACACTGCCTAAACCAGTGGTTTCCAAAATTTCGGGTGCAAAATATTTTACATTTCGTATATTTACTGTCTGCTTAACCATCCTAATCGTGAGACTTGCAACATATTGTATTATACAGCTGTCAAATTCTAGCCCTCGCGTGTATGGAACTTATCGTGGGGTTTTATTAGCCCAAATTTCCCACAAGAAAAAATAAATTGATTCCGATAATTTTCTGCTTGTTATTTCTTAGTGATTTAAATTTTGAAATATAGCTGCACAAACACGTTTAAAATTATGCAAAGGTTATGGTTTACATTTATTTGCAACATCTTAAAGTCTTTTTAATTGCGACACCACATATTTACTTATATCCTTATGGATTCCATTTTATTCCTTAATTTATATCGCGGCTGTTATATATCTTCTTGGTGCAGCCTTAATAATGGGCAATGTGATAGGGATGCCGGGCAATATGATTCATGAGGTTAGGGTGAAAAAAGGTTGACCAACAATGGCCATAGTATATGCTTTTCATTTACTGTCATTCAAAATATAGGCAGGTGTAGAGAGTGAATTGGGACCAGTTGATAAGAAATTATATTAAAACTGAGTTGAATAGCCGCTTAGGTTTTCCGGTTAAACTATTTAATTCAGATTACCAGTCGGGTGTTTCTATAATTAAATGTATGTTATTAAATATGGATTTGTAGATGCGTCCGTGTCCCGTTATAAAGTAATTCAATGAAGTTCATAAATTTTACATCAGAAAACTACTCAATAGGCCATGCTTTGAATGCCCGTTAAAAATTAATGCAAAAAAATATTGAACTCATCTTATATCTTTTATATGTATATACCCGTTGACGAATTCCGTACGAGTTAGTTAATGGGTAAAAAACAACCGGCGAAATGTGCCGCTAAGCTCTATATTCATGATTCAAGCGCTTAATTGGAGATTTGAAGCACTACTGCGATGCGATGACTTCAATAGGTAGAATAATTTGGTTTCAAAGCAAATTTTTGGGTGACTTTATGCAAAATGTTCCTTAATAAGTGAAGAGATCAAGGCGACTGGTATTAATTCGCCATTCGTCTCCATCTCTCATACTGCCGGCAAACCTAATTCCATCACATTTAGTTGAATCACCACCTTATAAGTGAAACAGTGTATATCAGTGATTCTCAAGTACGGCCAGCAGGAAATTTTAATGCGGCTACCAGAAAAATAAAATTTATAGAATTTCATAAAAACGGGCTTAGAAACAAACCCACTGATCGAAACCTTGAGGTAATGCGACTTGCTTTGGAAGAAAGAAGTGTAGTCAATTGTCTTTTTAACAAGTTACTATAATTTGTAAATATATTTGGTTTTTTGTATTGTTACGCATATGTTTAGTTATTGTGATTTTTATATATTTTTCCATTATGTTTTGAAACGCGATGTAAAAATATCAATATAATATTCATCTCATCTCATTAAATGTCTTATTTACACCCTAAATTTAACAATGAGGCCACCACAACATGGAAGATGGCCGCGTCTGCGACCGCGGCGGATTTTTCTCTGGGAACCACTGGTTAATATTATGACATACAGGTCATCCTCAATTCTCGCCTCGTTCGGAACATTATTATTGGCATTTGATCTTAAATTGATTTTTTCTTCATATTTGGGCTTCTAATGACCAGTCTTGGAATTCCACTTTAAAGACAGCTCTTTAGAAACTTTTCATGCGCCAAGAGATATTCTTTCGTCAAAATTACAAAATATAGCAAACTCTTGCCCATCGCGGATTTACATAACGCGGTTATCATTATACTACGCTGAATAATTGTGACACACATTCACCCAAGACGTGCAAAAATGAGCCCTGCGTCACCCTGAATTTGGCGCCCACTAGATTTTTCCTACGTATGTGACGCGAGAAAGCTCGTAGCCTAAATCAGTGTTCTTCGAAATTTTCTTATTGCGACCCATCAGAAAGGAAGGCAACATGGAGAAAAATATGTTCCGAATCGATTTTTCATTAACTCTCGGTAAAAGTCAACCCGTTTAAGAATATGAATTTTTTCTAGTAAGATACTTGTCATTTTTAGACAGACACGCTAACTCCTTCCAAGCTAAAGTAGTTAGAGACTTCGTTCTTTCGCCAATTGATTCGCTATGTCTCGTTGTACACGTTTTCTTGTGGAGGTTCTAGTTATATTATTTCAGGCTTATCATACTAGTATACATAAATTTTAACATTCTGTATTAGCAACACCTTTTGCTTCTTCAGCTGCTTTTTCCTTGTTTGTTAATATATTTCATCCGGTTATGCTTTGAGTAGTCAGATTTTCCTCGTGAGCCACGCGACCCAGTGCTGCGTCGCGACACGCACTTTCAAAAGCTCTGGCCTAAACGAAATCGTGATTTTTTCCATAAGGTGTTGAATTTACGCGGCACGGCCTTTTCCAACAACCTAACAACTCGCGTCGCGCTAAGGAACTCGCCTAATAAATTCCGCGAAGCTATGTCTTTCTCAAGGTTAATATTTGTATACGTTAGGGACGGAGAAAGATCGAGGCACTTTAAAAAGGCGACGAGATACTCGTCTCGAACATCTCTATCCTCCTTGCGCTCACACACGCACACACCAAAGGTTGTGTTCACAACCCGCGACCTCTTCGGTCGGATAGGTAGACACTCCAACCTCACATTCTGGCTCCTACTGTATCGATTTCATACGACACCTTGATACTAGCCTTAGCCGAAGCACAAAATACTAACCTCAAAGAAAAAAGTAACGGAAAAAAATGGCACGCAAAACAGGAGGAAAAATTTATTTTCCTCGCCACCTTCGAGAAAGGGGAAGAGAATTATGTAACATGCGCACGAAACATTGTTCGTGCCTCCGTAAGTTAGAAGTGTTCTATTTCCTTCTATAAATTCACAGCCCCATCTCTCTTGCCTGTTCCTCTCTTTATCCCATCCCCTACCTACAAATATTCTATTGTCCTCCTAACTGTCCTGACCGGATTCACAGCCAACTTCATCTCCTACCTCCACCCCATGATTTCTCATGTCTTCCCTTACTCTCCTATTCTCTCCTCTTTTTAACGGATTTTTAAGTGTCCGCTGAACTATTTCTACACCGATCAAGTTTAAGCAACCAAATTTTGAAGAATTGTTTATGGGCTCACGTTCTTCTCGGGGGTGAAATTTGGAGACTCAAGAGGCAACCTAAGAGTTGTAATGGAGGGCACAATGAGCAATAAAACATTAAATTAGTGAACTATGTTTTTCTACACCGTTCAAGTTATGGCAACCAAATTTTCTGGATAGTTTCAGCTGGTGACAGTCATGAACCCTATCGAACCCTTTTTGGTGTCCGCCCGTCTGTCCGTTTGCATTTTATCACGATTTTAAAACCCCCTTATTAACTATCTGTACGAGTCCGTTACTACGGCGAATTTTCGTTTTGTTTACATTGCTATAACAATAGAAGGAAAGCGTTAAGACGTTCAATTTACTTTCGAAAAGAGATAAAGATAATATCGCAACTGCTTAACAGCGGTGAGATATGTTTGAAATAGATTTTGATTGGTTTTGGATCTTATGTTTTGTTTTTATTGCTAAGTTTCTAATTAAAATAATTATGTGTATCTATATTTTTTATTTAAAAAACCGCCATTAATATCTGACCCATGAGTTCTTTCCTTACTTGTTCCAGCCTATATCCCTCTCTCGCAATATCTATCCCCCTCTATCACCCCCTCTATCTCCCTCTCTTCCTCTCTATCTCTTGTTATTCTCTTACTCTCTTTGATCTCCCTTCTCTCTCTCTTTCAATCCCTACTTCCCGCTCTCTCTCTGCCTCTCGATCTCCCTCTCTATTTCTACCTGCCTTTACTCTATCTCTCCTCTCTCTATTCCCTGTTGTATATCTTTAAGTTTTTAAGCATTTATCTTGTGTTCTAAATTTCACTTATTGATGCCTTTGGTGAATCTTAGTAGGTTTCGCAGGTTTTTCACACCCCCATTCTTGTGTGCGTGTTTTCCTGCAGTGAGTTTTTTTACCTGAATTTTATTATTCAGCAGTCCTTATTTTTTCCACAAAATTATGTACATCTATTCTTTTCCAATACTTGTATTTCTATTGTTACTTGTATTTACATAATGTTCTATGTATTATTGTGTACGTTTCATGACGAGGGGTTAGGTGGAAGATGGGACTTTAAGTCTCATTCTCGCCCCAAATAAATACCACATCAATCAATCTATCATCTCTGTTTTTCATCTTTCTCCTATCTCTCCTCTCTCTCTATCTCTCCTCTTTTTCTCCCCCTCTCTCTCTCTCTCCATCTCTTTCGCCTCCTTGCTAACATCAAGATGGTGGCGTGACCGCGAAGGAGGTTAAGTCTGAAGTTCCACGGCTGTAACACAATGATATGTGTCCGAGGAAGGAATGGGATGGTTGGGAGGAAGAGGGCGTGGGTGTGGTCGTGGGACGAGGGAGAGGCTTGTGGGAAAGGATGGAGAGAGTGGTTGAGAAAGGTGCGGGGTTTGGGTGGCAAAGAACGTGTGCTACACGCCACGCCAATCCTTCTCTCTCCACCCTTTCCATCACCTCCTCTCGACCCTGCTGCAACACCACCACGCCTACAAACCCGCCACCGCACTCTCGACCACGCCCCTCCCTTCCCCCCCACGCCCTCTCTCATCGCCTCCTTCCCTTGCTCCTCTTCAACAGCTCCCTTCTACTTCCCCCGACACTTTTTAAGTTCTCTGAACCGATTCCTCTTCCGACGCGAGACGCCCCCATCACCTTCCCTCCTCCCTCTCCTCGCTCCGACGTCTTTCTGGTTTTATTCTTTCAGAGGGACGGAGGCGGCGCGTGTGCACGCACGTTTTACATCACGCCACCGCGACACGCTTATAAACACACGCGCGCTTGCCTAACGAGATGCCCCCTTCGCTTGTCCAAAGGCGATTTCTGAAGGATTCAAAATGTTACATCGCCATTAAAGACGTACCTCGAGGCTTTCGGTCTTGATTTATTGGTTTCGAATTATCATCGTAGGTGGGGTAGAAGGATTTAGAGCCCACCGTCACGATGGGAGAACACGATTTTTCGCTTTATCGTTCGATTATTAGCTGATATCGGTCGGATATTTAAAAAAATGCGATTTCTTTCAATTGTTTAAATTCGTTAAATTTTTCGCATAAGGTTTATCGAAACGGAAGATTTTATAGTAGTTTAAAATATTTTGTCGAACTCGCCTAAATAGATTCTTACAGAATGGAAGGATTTCGATTTGCTATTGAAATATCAGTGCGATACGAGGTAACAGAATTTTTAATCATCACGGTCGGGTAGGGATGAGACGAAATTGATAATTTATAGTGATCTTTATGGGCAAAATTAAAAATTAAAACGAAGAAAATAAACGTCATGTAAAATGGCAATGACGATCGTATAAGTGAGACAAAAATTTTAATGCTCTCAATGAATAAATAAAGGAGTGTTTACATGAAAATCAACATTTGTGGCCTGTCCAATTCTAGACATTGAAACATCCAACTTGGATAAACCAATCATTCTATATTATAGTTATTCGTATTTATTATTATTCTGTATTAGCCCTTCACCGCTGTGGAATATCCTTTCTCATCCATAGACTGGTGTGGGAGAAGGTTACGCCAGATGATTTAAATTTTAGCCTAAAATTTTTATATCAGTTCAAGAAGACAAATTAAATCAAAATCAAACAGATACTTCATAAGAATCTTAGCGAAGAAAACTCCTGAGACATCGTTTACATTTAAAATAAGTAGTAATATATTATTTTATTTATTTATTATTTTTCTTTTGATAATTTGTAGGAATGCCACTTGCAGGTGGGTCTAGGAACAGAACACAACCTAGACATAGACAGATAGTTTTAATATAATCATCATGACGAAAATCTGAATTAATTACAATGACTAGCAAAAATTTAAGTTTTAATTTTATTGCTGAGTAAATTCATTCATTATCATCTGCTCTTAAAAATATTAAAAAACAAGAAGCAATCTGTAAATATTAGGATTTAATTCTTCCATGCTTACGGAAAGGTTTGAACCCGTTCCAATTACATCCAACGTAAAATAATTTTCCTGCACCTCTACCATGGATACCAAATAATTATATGTAAAACTGAAAATGAATTTCATTATTTTCCAACAAAATCTTCAAGTTGAAAAACGACAGGTCCCCAATTTCTTGTTACAAACTATACGAATGCTTTTCAGTAAAAACTCGTCACGTTTTTTAATGTGTGTAAGAAATACGTACTTTATTGTTTCGACATGACTTACTGAGCATATGAAAGTTTTTACGGGATATAATTCAATTAAACAATAATACCGACATCGCTGATATTACCATTTTTCATGGCTGCATCGTAACTCTGAGAAGCTCAAAAACTTCTTCCTTTTAGCACACGCCAGACATTATTCCACGACACAAAACAATTCTCCCTGCCGCCCTTGGCCTCTTTTAAAAAATAGCAGACTAACAAAAACCGAAAAATAAAAATAGAACATTACAAAAATTCAACTGTATCGTATTAATGGACCAAAAAACTCCACCTGGACGGAAAGAGGAAAAAAGACCCCGACGAAAACTTAATTAAGCAATAAACGAATAAGAATCCTCCACGTGTTCGGTTATCTCGGGACAACATAGAGGTCAGCCGCGGTTAAAATTGGGAGTTATGTAAGGGGTAAACAGGGAGAGAGAATTGATAAAAAGAAGAGAGGAAGAGATATGAAAGACAAAGATGAGTAGGAGAGAAGAGGGAGAAGACAGAAGAGGAGAAAAGATAGAAGAGGAGAAAAGCTAGAAGAGGAGAAAAGAGAGAGAGGAAGAGAGAGAGGAAGAGAGAGAGGAAGAGTGAGAGGAAGAGAGAGAGGAAGAGAGAGAGGGAGGGAGAGAGGAAGAGAGAGAGGGAGGGAGAGAGGGAGGGAGAGAGGAAGAGAGAGAGGAAGAGAGAGAAGAGAGAGAGGGAGAGAAGCGTGAGGAAGAGATAGAAAAGAGAGAAGAGGAGAGAAGAGAAATGAGAGAGAGAAAGAGAAAGGAGAGAGAAGAAATAGAGGAATAGAGGGAAAGGAGAGAGAAGAGAGAGAGGAAGAGAGAAAGGAGAGAGGAATAGAAAGGAGAGAGAAGAAAGAGAGGAATAGAGGGAAATGAGAGAAAAGAGAAAGAGCAGAGGCGGAGGGGGAGATAAAGGGAAAAGGAGAGGGAGGAAGGGAGAGAAGGAGAGGAGAGAGAGAGAGAGGAAGAGATAGAAAAGAGAGAGAGAAGAGTAGGAGAGAAGAAAGGTAGAGAGAGAAGAGAGGGGGAGAGAAGAAAAGGAGAAAAGTGTGTGAGAGGAAGAGATAGAAAAGAGAGAGAAGAGTGGGAGAGAAGAAAGGTAGAGAGAGAAGAGAGGGGGAGAGAAGAAAAGGAGAAAAATGAGAGAGAGAGGGGGAAGATATAGAAAAGAGAGAAGAGTAGGAGAGAAGAGGGAGAAGAGAGAGAGAGGAGAAGAAGAGAGAAAAGATAGGGAGGGAGGGAGGGAAAGGAGAGAGAAGAGAGAGGGAGACAAAGGGAAAGAAAAATATATATAGAAGCGAAAGAGAAGGAAGATAGAAGAGAGAAGAGAGAGAGTGAATAGAGAGAGGGATTATCTCTATGACATTGCACGAAAATTAGGTTTTCCTTCAATAAATGATACATTGACTGAGAAAAGGCTGCGAAATCATTTTTAATTTTAAAAATATTCAAATTACATTTCACTCTTTTTTGTTTTTATTAGCTTGTATTCTTAAAAGGATATACGTGCTTATGTGATCACTTTGTCTGTCCGTTTGTCTGCCTGTCTGTCCGTCCGTCTGTGGACAATCGACTTCTGTGTTCTTTAAAATTTTTTAATTTAATAGCTCTTATCAATATATGAATTTTTAATCGATTGGATTCTCCAAGCAGTTCATTTATTTTCCGCTAGGTGGCTTCGAATTTGGAAAATTCAAAATTTTGAAATGGTATTGTAGACAAACTACCGAACCTAAAGGAGTTAAGTTTTCACGGATGGGAGGGTAGAGCGATGATCTATATTCCAATGGTGCGTGTTGATCCTTCCCCAAAGGAGAAGGCAAACCAGAGCCCTGAAAATTTTTAAGAAAACGTGCCTCTAAATCTTACTTGTTTAATTTTATCATAGACATCCGCATTTAAATCCCCGATAGGGCATTTGCGATAGATAAAAAATGAATAGTTTGAGAAAGACGGAGGAGAATCGAAGCTTGATGAGCTTGTTCATCTCTCAGGAAGATATTGAATTAGGCTCGAGATTTATTCCAATTTCATGGAGGAACTGGATAAATATACGGTGGAGTCGACGACCTTTTTTTCGAATGAATATGGCGAGATTCGAGAGAGGGGAATGAAGGAGACAAGAGGAACGATGAGTTTTTCCTCAAGGAAAAAAGACCACAGAAATAAATACACGTGAGGGAAAGAGAAATAATCCATTTGCGATGCTTATAACCAGTTTTCCTCCTGACAAACCAACTACGCCGAAATCACCATCCTTACCCCAAAAATTCCGCGCTTTAACCCTCTCGCCCCTTCCCTATTCCTCTCTCTCTCTCCAACCTCCGTCTTCTTCCTGCGAGCGTCATTCCATACTGCATGCCTGTGAGGTGTTCTTTTGAGATTCGTCTTTTTTTCCCTCCCACCGTTTTTCTTACTCCGCCGTGTCTTTGCATGGACAAATTTCCCTTAAAACGTCCTACTTTTTTCAGGATGTCTGTCCCTTCGCTTACCCGCTCTCTCATTACCCAACTCAATTACGAGAAGGACCGGCGCAATTTTCCGCTATTTTTTTTTAATTACAAGGCGTTCCTCTCGCGATACTCTTTTGAAATTGTAGAGTGCGAGAATCCACTCATTAATACTCGATAAGTGCCCTTTTCCTTATTGCTCGGAATGCTCTTGGCGTGTAAGCTTAAAACTCCTTGGCAGAGATCTCGATTTGAACAATTATATCGAATGTTTAACATCCAACCAATATAATATATAGTATAAAAAGTAGAACCTGTGTTATATGCTATAATTCCTATAGTTATAGAACGATTATAATTTATTTGTACAAATTATAATATGTTTAACTAGCATTCTTATGTGCAAATTTGAAACTCAAAGCTGCACTAGTTTAAGAATACCATGAAAATAAAAAATGAATAGTACAATTTGTGTTAACTCGGCGATTTAACTTCATTGATAATTAATGGAATGCTATCATCTGACTCATAAATCAATGAAAAAAGTTTATTGCCTGTTTGTTAGTTTGGAATTCCTGGCTCTTGGATTATTATAGCTATAACTCCTTCCACACCAGGCACACACACACACAGAGGGAGGAGGGGAACCCGGTGCTGACATTAGCCTACTCTTTACGAAGAGCACCAATCGGGGCAACTGCTTAACGTCCCTTCCAAAGGACGGAACGATGACTTGCGCGGTCCCATCAAACCGCACAAGTAGGGTACGGGACGATTCCAGGGTGAAAAATCCGACCTCCGCCGGATTAGAACCCGGGACCGTTGCGCTGAAGGCTAACACTCTAGCCCTGGCATGTCAAGCTGGTGGTCCACGGACCGCATGCGGCCCTTTCTGTGTCTTACTGCGGCCCGATACCTAATTTTCGTCTCAAGAGAATCGTGTGGGTTTGAATATAAATACTTTATTTTAGCGAAAAGGAGATGATATTATTTCATAGTTGCCGAGTTACAATTATTGAATATTATTGATTTTAATTGTGAAACAGGCGTCTAATCTTATAGCTATGGCACTCATTAAACAACTGCGGCCCTTCTATAACATTCATTGCTTTAATGCGGCCCGGACGCCTATTCCAGTTTGGCATGCCTGCTCTAGCCACTCCACCACCGCAATCCCCTTGTTTATTGCCTGTTTTACTGCATCTTTTACCAAGATGAAGTTAAATTACCATCTTTTTACAACTATAGATTTTATGGCATATAGTATAGAGCAGCGTTTCCCAACCTATGGCCCGTGGACCACTTGTGGTCCGCGAAGTTTATGTTGGTGCTACTCGGAGGTTTAGAAAATTAGTTTATTTTTAGGCCGCACCTTATGTATAGCTCGAAAAAATTAAGCAAGTTGTGCACTATCACAGGTATTGAATATTTTCAATAATGGCGTTTTTACTTGAACGTTTTCCCACTCCTTCATGTCTCCCGATTTCACCTCTCCCCCATGCGAAACTTACTGATCTTATTACCTCATAAGCTGAGAGTGCTCGTGCCGTTTGGAATTCGCCTGCGTGTATACTTGAAAATGGTCAAATAAACTACGTAACCAAGTACCCCCTTTCCTTAATCGTAGATACAGTAAGTAGGTTAGTGTAAGTAATGAGGTGGTCCGCAGGGCCTGAAAGGATTTCTGAAGTGATCCGCGGAGTTCAAAAAGTTGGGAAACGCTGGTATAGTTTCTCCTTTTTTATTGAGAGGACTTTATATAGACTGATGAAGCTAACGTATGTGGAAATTTTGAAACTCTTTGGCAGTAGACAACGCAAAGGATACCTATTGTTATTTAGTTATTGCTAGTTAACTATGTACTATTTTTTAATCCTTTATTGTTAGGCCACCCAGTACAAGACGGTGAGTTAAGAATGCGATGAGCAATGTTTCAATTTTACTTATTATTTATTCAAATTGACAATCGTTTTCCTTCACTAGAGAATTGTCAAGCTCTCCTTATGGTTTAAAATAAATGTCAGAATAAGCACTTAAAGTTTCAAAAATGGAAAATTAAGTAATTCTCTAATGTATCTCCAATAGCAGCCACGAGGTTCCTAAAAACCCTCTTTTTTATCGCGTTCCATTTTATGCACGCGCTTATATTTTTGCTCTGCTGGTCTGTCTGTCCGTCTGTGCAATCAGTTAAATTAAAATAGCAAGCAAACTATTAGAGATAGAAGTCTGAAATTTGCAAGATGTATATGGTCTATGATGCTATTTATTAGGCTACCAAAGAAAATGTCTGGAGAAATAGGTTTCAAATTAAGATTCTGAGCAAATGGTTATAGATAGAAAGCTAAAAATGTTCACTATTTTTGTCTATGATGCTATTTATTAGGCTACCAAAGAAAATGTCTGGAGAAATAGGTTTCAAATTAAGATTCTGAGCAAATGGTTATAGATAGAAAGCTAAAAATGTTCACTATTTTTGTAACCTTTAATTTCATCTATAACACTGCAGAAGAAATGTTTTTGAAAAATCGGTAGACGGCCGGATGTTCCTTTAAATTTTTCAAATTAAGATTCCGACCAAATGGTTATAGATAGAAAGTTAAATTTTTTCAATTATTTAATAAATTACTTTATATATAATTATATTATAAAATTTATAAAAAAAATTAAGCTTACTATTCTAAATAAACCTCAATAAATAAAACGCGCTTTTTCATATTGCGTCAGCAAATGAAGCTCCGATTTTTTATTGCACAAAGCGCAATAATTATGTCATACTCATTAGTCAAGATGACTCCTAAGTCAACCTATTTCTTATTTTGATTAAGTTCGAAAAAAACTATTTGTTTTAATGGTCAGTGTGTCATAAATAATAGAATTTTCATCCTGAACCTTGAAGATTTTTCATTCCGCAAGAACGCCCTCTATCAGACGATAAGTATAGTATCTTTCATATCCAACTATGTCGAAGCGAAGACGTCCGATGACCTGAATTCGGGCGCATGAATCATTTTTATTTTTTCGACGCATTTCGGGATCGGGAATAGAAAACGCGTCCAATTACGTCAATAATTGCACAGTGGCAAAGAATAATTATGAGCGTATCCGAAAATTCCAAATTGAAGGTGACGTAAGATAAGTGTAGAGAATCGGAACCGATGAATGCCGGGTGAGATTTCGGAGTACGCTAATTATTTTTGCAAAATTAGGGGTTTTTAATATTCATGAGAATCTACTCCACCAGTGCGCGCTACGTCACATTTCGGAGACGCAAACGTCATCTTCAAAACTTGCAACATGTGACCTCAGCCTCGAAGGATGTGCTTATATTTCTCGCGTGTCATTGTATGGCGGAAGGACTCGGAAATCTCCATTTTCTCGTCGTAGAAATTTTAGAAAAACGGCTGCAAACGTACAAAAAAATACTGTTAATTTTAAACTCCTGCTTTTTTTGTAATTATTGCGCATCTTGTTCGTATAACTCAGGCTTACCCCGGTATGAATTTCCTCTCAAGTCAGATCCTTGCTGTGAAATACAGAATTTCTGAATAAATCTTGACAACACTTTTCATAAGCTACAGATGAAAGCTTTTCATAAACTTAAGCAATGTTCTTAAGCGTTCAAAATTTCATCATGAAGAAATGTTTATTTTTCCTCCATACGAAGCCTTTCTCGTCATGAGAATGATAACAAATTCAATATGACTCGTTTTAAAGTGACCTCATCGTGCGAATTCCTTGCAATGATTCTTCACCTATGATTGCCCGTTTCGGTCATCGTGATATTTTGTAATCTTTCTAAAATGCGCCACTTACATCATCTCTGAGCATTTAAGAATCTAAATTTCCCGGGTAATATATCAGAGCTCATTTTCCTGCATAATAAGTGCTCAACTCAAAAGACATGACTTTCTCCCGATCAAGAAAAACGATGAGAACTAAAAATGCATCCTATTTTACTACTGCAGCTCTCTTTCTTTCCGAGTTGACAGGCCTAGTCATTGACGCAAAGAGCACTCACCCTTGCATATCCCTCCCCCTCATTCCTCTGACACAAACTGACTTGGGAATTTCTTAGCTTCCGCATAACGGAACAGAATAAAGAATTATTAATGGTGTCGTTAGATAAAGTTGATTGCAAGTCTCATCTGTCATTTAAGGTTGAATCCGAAATGAAGCGTTTCTTTTTTAAATCGACTTTTGCACACGCGTGTTGGTACAAGACAGTTAATCCGAGGATTATTTCCACTTTCAAAACGTTTGAATCCGCTCTGCGAAGTGGGTAGAGAGGAGTTCCGAGATTGCGAGCATTAATACACTCCGTTTTTCATTTTTTGTGATATAATTCCCTCCTGGCGTAATTAAGACAGTAGTAGGCGTATAAAAAACGATAAAATAAAATAAAACGAATAAAATAAAACAAACCAAAGCTTATTTTCAAAATTGAATGGTATCTCGAATGATATGTTAAATATCGACATTAAAAAATTATTCACTCTAATCAGTGTGCGGTGATAGCGTACGTAAAAGCCAGTCACATTCTGTCATACACTATGGCTACATAAATTAACGCGAAGGGCTCAAGAGCGCTTGATCCGGCTTCGACAAATATTTCACCAGTTATGTATGAATGTTTTAGTAGTAGTAGAAGTAGTTTTTATCACATACAGGAAATCCCAATTACATGCAATTTAATAAATAAACGTTTTACGTGGGTCACCGGAAAGATTATGGATCCGATTCCGTTAGCATTTTTGTAATAAATATTTTTGCAGCAATGTAAAAGTAATATGTTTTGCAATGGAAACAAATTACGATAAATTTACCTAGTAAATGATATTTAGGAAATCATACTTGAAAGAATTTTCAAATACAAAACTGAATATTTGCAAATTTAATACACTCCTTCGATGATTTAGCATATTTGAAGGACGATTACACTAGTATATATCAGGGGCGGATCCAGAAACTTCCCAAGGGGAGGGCGATCGCCCCAATTGCCCCTCCCCCCCTCTTGATTCCGCCTCTGCCAATGACTATACATTTTGAAAATCCCTACCCCCATCAGAATCTTTCTTTTCCTTGTCATACAGACTTAGTTTTCGGTGTAGAAACAAGGAATGTTGCGCGGAATGAATTTAAGAATGCACCCAGTGGAGGGCAATGGGGTCGTCCAAGGGGAGGGCGATCGCCCCCATCGCCCCTCCCTTGGATCCGCCACTGGTTTATATATAACATAACATATATACCTAAAGGAACACGTAGGTTTCGATAACAGCGCTGAATAGCACAGGTTCGTTCTTAAATATTGGATCACCTGTTTTTTTGTATTTAAAATACTGCTACTGTTGAATGGAGAAGTAAGAGATTTTCTCATTCGTAAATTCATTGCTCTTTCATCGAAATTTACTGATTCGCGCGGAGGAGACTTTAATATAGTTCAGAGGACATCAAAAACATAAATCTACTTGGCAGCCTTCCAAAATAATTTAACCGCATGTAAACAAAAAAATTCAAATAACGATTCATCTGTCGAGAACTTTGGAGAAAAATGCACCAAAGAAAAAAAATTCGCTCCTAATACATTTTTTGCAAATGATCCCATCGTTAAGTAAGATAAGTATGTACCGAAAATGGCCTACTCGAATCTCCATCTGCTACTTTCGTGAAATGAACATTCTCTGCGATATTTTCTTGGAGAGTGGTCGCCTCTTGCTTCCTCGATTCCGAGGGAACCTCGGAGGCTTATGGTCGTGCGACCCACCGTAACCTTCTTAAACGCCGCACATATATTTCTCGTCCTATACATGTCGTAAATGACCCCGCGCAAGTTGGAAACCACGGCTCTTCGGAAAATCGCGCTCCACGCTCGCATTTCAAATCAGACGCATTCACGAAGATATCTTTTACGGTCGCGTAATAGATGTTAAAGGCCTTCCTTCCGTCTATTCCGGTTAACTGCGCGCATGCGTTACATACCTCGTGTCTCGGACGGGTCTTGTTGGTTTTACGATCGGCGTAAGATTATAACTCAACCGGCGGTAGGGAACAGTTAACCCCCCCCCCACACACACATCAGTGATCTGGACGCATGGATAAATAAAATAGTCTGACGGTCTCTTCATAATCCCTCGGTGCGAAATTACGTTCTGAATGACGAAGGCTGGTCATTTTGAGAGAGGATGGACAGGAAATTTTCGTCTTTGACATAAGTGAGTTATATAAACTGAGAGAATAAAATTCGGGCCAAAATAAAAAGGGTTAGTATGATCCTACACAGCACCTTAACACTTTGATGGCTACTTAATAGAGATAAATACGAATTCGTTATTAAGGCTTACGTAATAAACGAATTTGCTCGACAGTATTGATGACAAGTGGGGTTCTCTACACAGTTGGCGGATGGAAATAAGTGGAATTTCTTTCCCCCATTGTAGCGACTAAATTTTAGAATTTATTTGATATTATTATGCTAGCATATTTCCTTTAATCAATGCTGTTTAATTCGTATGTATGTCCACCAAATTTCTCAAATATACGTTTAGAGATAATTATTTATTCACCACTCAAATTCATAATAGTGCCATTAATTTTAGACGAATGAATTACATGCTAAAATTATATAAGGCCGAAATATTATATGCATAATATCAGTATTCTGTTGGTCCGTCCGTCCGTCTGTCCGTTGGTCCGCCGGAACGCTCTATAGAAATCCCCATTAGAGAACACTTAAAAATACGTTTTTTTCACTTGCAGCCTTTTATATTTTTGCATTAAATAGAAGTAATTGACCTACGATCTTCAGACCTGGACGATTTAAATAAAAATAAACATAGATTCTTATTTTATGTTAAGCTTTTTAAAGATATGTTGTCTTGCCGACCGTGTCATTGTTAAACCTCGAGATTGCACTGTCGTCCTCATACTATATGCGTATGGAAAATGTTTTGAATGCTTTAGTAGGAGAGAGAGAGAAGGCGCCCGAATTATTTATATTTAAAATCGTGTTTTTCATTAATTTCTTTTCAGTTAACTTCCTGTTGAAATTTTTGGTATTTAACTATTTTTATAATTATTTTCATAGTTTTTTTGCAGTGCATCTTATAATTAACCGGAGTTATAAATTCGCATCGCATATATGAATCACGGAAAAAGCCACTTAACATGCAGACCTTTTTCGTTTACATTTTTAAATATTTCAAGGATGAGGTATTTAACTTATATTAGTTATGCAAAGAGAAGAATTTAAATCCCATTCGTAAATCTCCAAAAATTACGTTTTAATGCGATTTTTCACGTTTTCACGCATTTTGTTTATATTGTACCACTGTTTTCCCAATTGTCGAATTCTATTCTTGGCCTCATAATAAATGCACCAATTTACTGCTTTAACATGGGGCAGACATTTATACATGGTATAACTTATTTACTGAATCTATTAAGTAATTAGAGGGAAGAAAGGAAAATAGAATGGGAATGAGCAGAAATTGAGAAAGAGGAAGAGGACGTAGCATTTGTATAGGATTAAAAGGAGCTGCAGTACAAAAATAACAATAATTGATTATAAAAATGTTATACTATTGAATCGTGTGCCATTGCCAATGGTGGGAATTCATAAAACTGAATATAGGTCACGTAATTTTCAATGGATTTCTTTAACTGATAATATAGCAAATATTACGAACCGAATTTCAAATAGGAGTAAAAAATAACATTTTATGACTATTATTTAAATTTCTTTAACTAAAGTGATTTTTCTGGAAAATTTTCAAAACTAATATAGTTAAAAGAGAAATGCGATCTTAAAATATAGTTAAACTCATTGCAGTTCATGTAAGTATTTAATTAATAGTAAGTAAGTTACCACATATTTTTCCTTTGATGGTAAATTGACAGTTCGTTCAAATTTTATCCTCTTTTTATGAGTTTATATGAGTAAAATAATTCATTTATTAAGTTAAATTCTATAAGTTTTAAATAACATATTTTCTCAAATATTTCAAGTAAATTTCAGCTACATATTTATGCATTATATCATATTATTTCGATTTTCCTCTTATTTTCATCAAATATTTGTATAATCATTTGGCCTCTCTGCTAATAATTACTTAAACAGTGTAATCAAAACAATGATAACTTTCAAAAACACTGATTTGATTGTGCATGAAAACCAAACCAGATCACAGCATACCTTACTGATTTTTCATATCGAAATCATATATATTCTTAATACTTTTATGATAATCCCGTCATATTTGACGGACAATTACGCTAGTATTATTAATATTAATGTGATGAGATTAAAGTTCTTATTAAATTAATTATAAATGGAGAATTTGTCAAACATCGGCAACTTGCAAGGCTAAATTGGAGTTGTCATATCTTCGGCACGCAAATGGATATTCTGTTTATATTAATAAAATTTATTCATTGTATTGCCAAACCGTTCCTAGATTAAAGGTATATTATGTATATACTTCAGCAATCTTTCCTTATTTATGCGGAATTCCAGGATTTTGTGTTTTGGAGAATTTTGTACTTTTCCGTTAAAGGTTGGCCACATCTATGATGAATGTTAACCAATATTGTGGTTGGTAAAGATAATAACAGTACTTGATCGTATTCACTATCAATTTAAGTTCTATGCCTCTCAATATACATATTTACATCTTTTTTGTCGCATGGACATTTTTTGTAATGGAAAATTCAATGTATTTAATCGATCAAACATCAACTCGTCGTTTTATTAAGATCATAATTTAAAATCCAATATTTTAAAAATTATCTGAAGTTGTTATGTAGAGCAGCGTTACCCAACCGGTGGTTTGCCTAACTCTAGGAGTTCGCGAAATAAATCTGAGAAATTCGCGAGAAAAATTCTGTAATGGCGTCTTTTTCACTTTCTTGGTTCTACAATTCTTACCAATATTTTAATTTCTTTCAAATTAGTTGCATGGTTTTATTTTCAATTTTTTCTTATGCATCAAGAATTATATTTAAATTTTACAGATAAACGTTTACGTACTATGTGCTATATAAACATTTTATCATTCATGAATTAAACGCGTTGAAAAAGATTTGTTTTTTCAAAAGTTACTCTCGATTATAAGGGCTTCGCCGCCAAAACTGTTACAACTCAAGGGGTTTGCGACGAGAAATAAGTTAGCTCAAGTGGTTCGCGAAATGAAAAAGGTTGGGAACCGCTGATGCAGAGAATCTTTATTTTACATTCTATGATACTTCGAAACTGAAGGGACCATTCTCTAATACAGGAGCGTGCAACATAGGGCCTGCGGGCCGCATTCAGTTCGCGAGAGCATTTTATGTGGCTTTGATGATGTGGTCTATGACATTAAATACAGATAATTTTGTATCATTATAAATAGCTGCTTCTTACATATATAGTATATATCATATAAAACCTAAGGTACTTCTAGAAAAGATACAAAGCTGAAATTTGGAAGGAAGGTAGGCCATTGGGTACAACCTCAGGAAAAAATCCGAAATTCCAGAAAATGTTATATTTAATGGGTGTTTTTTACCCCAAAGTCCAATTTTAAAGACATAAGAAAAGCATTGAAAACTGTGCAGGGCTATATAAAATTGCTTTTTTAAAATACAAGTATGTAGTTGGTGCTTGCATTCAGCAAGCATTTCAATTCATTTCGAAAGTAACACCGTAGGATTTTGAGGATCGGGAAGTCCATAACGTCACTAATATTCCCTGTTTTTTTATTTTGACGTCGTTATAAATTTACGCCGTAGTTTTAAATCAATTGCATTATAATACAATCCACTGATTCTCTTTAGAAGCACTAAATTAAAGCTATTGTTATATACAGTTCATCAACCCCCATCATTGGAAGGAGTGACGTTCTTTTATTTAATAACATATAACGCGTTTGAAAATTTTGACGTCATTATATGTATTCGTCTTTGGTTGAAATCAATGGAGCAATAAGAATTTCCCTATTAAAAAGCATTAAAGCGATGCTATAATAATACGGATTGCCAATTCCCATTGAAAAGTATAGTCCTGGTTGCTATGGTAGCTGAATATTATTATATTTAGACCGAATCAGCTAAACAGGAGTGCCACAATTACAAATAAAAATCTTTCAGTAATGGAGGATTTGGAAGGAATTGGCTGAACGAATTTCAATTAAATTTTGTTTATAAGATTTATACGACATACTATAATGACATAAAGATGCTTAATGCGGAGCTAAAGAGTAGGGCTACCACACTGAAAAGTAAAATAATATTTCTTTTACACGAATTTCTATAGAACCGACAGCATGGATTTTAACCAAATATAGTATATATAATCTTCATATAAATAGATAATCAAAATAGCATATTTCAACCGGGTCGACTAAATAGGGCCACCACAATATCGAGGTTAGAATTTTACTCTAACTATGAATTTGGAAGGTATTGGCTGAACGGATTTAAAAGAAATTTCGTTTGTAGTGCGAGTGTAGAATGGGAAAACGAAATAAATTTGTTTAAAACGGATCAAAAAGCAGGGTTTCTACAGTATGAGAAAATAATTTCCTGATTTTAAAGCAAATACATTAGTATACGATAATACTACGGCGAATTTGACGAAAAGCACTTCTGTACTACGGCAAACCCGTGTACTCCTACTTGTTTCCGATTAAAAACATTTCTTCGTCAATTCGGCACCGATTTGAATTTAGTCTACAAAAATAAGAAACCTCATTCTTTTAGCTATAGCACTGTTTTCCTTTCGAGTTTATATCTGAATTGTAACTAATTTAAAGATGCAATTTTATGAAGCTCTGTACAGATTTCCATGTTCATCTTATGGAATAACGAAATGGAACATTGGGGCCAAAAATACCCCATAAAATTAAAAAAATTGAAATTTTAGATTTTTCTGGCTGGTTATACATAACAACCTATCATCCTACCAAATTTCAGGTCCGTGGCATATCTAGAAGTACCTTAGGTTTTTTACCATATATATCCTATATCCTCCGTAAGAAGAAGCTATTTATAATAGATTTACAATTAAGATACAAAGTCGATACATGCACCATACTGTGAAAGAAAGAATGAAGTTTGTTTTTACTGAAGACAAAATTCAAATCCATGCTGAATTTGTGTAAAAAATTGACTTTAATCATAAAATTATGAAAAGTTTTTCTGTTTTCAAAAATGAAAAATTTTAACTGTCATAGCAAAGATCCCAATTCCTTTCAATGGAAATGCATTTTCCACACTTCAAGATCATTGATTAAATGTTTATATTGCATTATAATCCATTTGATTTCAGCCAACGACGCTTACATATTATGACGTGATAATTTTAAATTAATTTTTTATCCAGATACGTACTAAAATGTACGGATGATGATGCCATAATCCTAACACAAAAAATATCCTAATTTTTAGATAAATTTGGTGTAACATGTAGGCTATTATCTTAATTATGATTATATATATTGCTGAAACATAAAACCTGAAATTCAAATACTTGGACGCGAGCCGATTGTTAGAGAATTTAAAAATTTCGGATATATACCTTAAGTTCGCAGAAACTGAAGATTATTATCTTATATATTATTATGCAATTGATTTTAAACTACGACGTAAACATAGGATGACGTCATTATATTGACACGAAACTTATTAAAAGGTAAAAGGTATTTAATCTTGTGTTTCGTAGTTTTTCGAGGAATTTTAACTCTTTTTACTTGTTAATTATAACTAGTACAAAAGCCAGTCAATATGACGGGTATGTATGGGTTAAATATTAAACTTAAGGCACTTCCCATTCTTCCTCCTTTTCTCTCTTCCATTCTCCTCCCTCATAATTTAAGTTTATATTAAATTTTTTCCGATTTTTCGACATTTTATAAAGAGGTTGTAATGAAACAAAATCATGAGGGACAAAAACGGATTGAAAATTTATGTGAAAACTTTCATGTAAATTTAAAACAAATAAACAATAGCTTAAAAACTTTAAGTCAGAAACGACTCCAATGCATTGTAATAATGGACAACTCAACATTTCAAATAGGAAGATACTTCATGCGTACATTGAAAATATCTTTTCCTTTGCAAATTTTATTGGGCAGTATAAAGCAAATTACTAAATTGACAATGATTATGATTAATTTCTTTCGATAATTAAGCAAGATATTTGACGCATGTCCGGTGCATTTATAGTGATTACAAAAAAATGTGTGAATTAGAAAAGCTACTTACTAAGTTTTTTCGCCGTCAAGGTAAATATAACAAAAAACTAATTAAAACATTAGCGGTCGTATATTCGTTCACATTTATTACACGCCTTAGAAATGGCACTGCAGTAAACAAACCTATCGTTCAAATTAAACTATCACTACTTCCCTTTCGATTAAAATGCATTCAGAATATATAAGAAGAGTTCTCACAATTGATTTCAAATACAATATCAAAGTTCATTTCATTGCTTTTAGATGTAGACGTAATTTTGCTAGATCAGCACAGGGCCGGCTCAGAGGGTTATGGCGCCCCCAGCCAACTTCGCTTTGGCGCCCCCATCCCTCTCATCTAACAAGGTTTTTCAGTTAAAAAATAAAATATCCGTTTTTTGATATAATTTTGTTGTTAATTTCATTCACTTCGTTTTATTTAAATATTAAAATAAATAATATAATTTATGTAAATTAAATTAACAAGTGTCATTAATTATTTCATAGTCATTACAATTTCGGCTTTAAAGACTAACTTTTCGGGCCTTTATATCTACGAACCTTTGGATAATTTCATCCAGGTCTAAACCCTTGGCGATGGCATGTTCAGTTGATAAGGTTGCCAACCCATCCAACCGATCTTGTGTCATCGTGGAACGGAGATCAGTTTCGATTAACTTCACCTATGAAAAGCGCTGGCCACTGATACTGGAAACCTTACGAGAATCCTCAGCGCCACGAAAATATTTGCCAATGACGCCGTGAAATTGTTTGAGCACATGAATTGCAAGATTTTCGTTGGAGAATAATATTTCATAATAATATTTTAATAATAATATTTTAATTCATCGTTTAAATCGATGCCGGGGATATCTTTCTGATCACCATCTGTAAGCAGAATTTCTAAATCCATACAATTTTTACGCAGCTAGTCGTCACTCATTTCAGCAACAATACCGTCGTATTAACGACAAAAGTTTTTTGTCTAAAATCGAATAAAATGTTCGTGTTAATAACAAATTTGTGGAACAATTCGACGCATATTCGAAAATCGAAGGCAAAAAAATAAATATCCGTCCTTTTAGGTGTCTTTTGGTGCAAGTCCCGTATTCATATCAGAAATGTAAGTGATTTTTAAATGCAAATGAAAAATGTGCTGCAACTGTGCAAACGTAAAAACCGTGCAAACACACAGAAAGAAGGACAGAATTCTCTTTAATATATTTATTAGATGGCGTCATACCTATTTCGCGATTTTTTTAATCCAAATACGTGCTAAAGGCATGGATGATGATGCCATAATCTAAACAGAAAATATCCTAATTTTTCCAAAAATTTAGTGTATAGGGTATTGTCTGAATGACGATTATTCATATTGCTCATGCAGGACGATCTGACTGAGACACCATACTTTAAATACCAAAACTTGGACAAGATCCTATTGCCAGAGAATTTGAAATTAAGGACAGTTGCCGTAATTACGCGAAAAATTACAAATATTCTGCTAGAACTCGTGGGATTTATTATCTAATGCATATAGGGTCCACGTGGCTGAAGTGCTGCTGCGCAGGAGGTCGCGTTGGATTATTTGCGAGTTTAGATCTTGGCGTACGATGATTTTTTTTTAAGCGCTTGCATTACGCAAGCACCGACAACTCGTATTTCAATACAACTGTTGCCATAAAATCTTCCCTGGTGAGATTTTTACACTGAGAAATGGTTAAGACTTTATTTTCTTTTTAAAAATCATGTATGATCTCTTTAGTAAGTTCCGAAGTGAAGTCTGATCCGGCTTGTCGAGGTACTCGCCAATTGCAATACGGCCCGCCAAAGCACTGACATCTAGTAGAACGATTTATATTCTTATACTTCGCGTTCATGTTAATCGCGGCACATTTAAGAAAAGTATGGCATGGCCAAAACGATATTCCGTTCAGAGAAAAAAGATTGGCATTAAAAGATATCGTGTTACTTTTTCTGTTTTACCTTATACAAATATTTATCACGATTTATTTGCTTTAAATATCTTATAATAAAAGAATCGTTTATTTTGTGTTTGTAGCGAGGATTAATCTGTGTATATAATATCCTAAAAAATTAAGAACCAATTAATAACTTGTCGCACAGGTCACTTTTATGCCACTTAATTAATTTTCAGCATGAAAATAAATTTCTCGCGAGTTTCCATTACAGAACGTTTCAAAAATGTTGAAACTCGATAGCATTTCCAATCGACGTATTTACGAAATTGCCTTATAAAAATAGTATATCCCAAGAGGATCATGGTAAGGCGAAACTAAAAGGAGAAAATAGGTACGAAGTCCGCGTGTCCCCGACTAATGCCTTCTGGGATTTTTGTATTCCGAGTCCTCCGCCGTCTATTTCTCTTCTTTTTTTTACCCTCTCCCTCATCACCCCTTCTATTCCTCTCTCCTTACTCCACTCCCACCTCCGTGTGTCCTCCACCTCCCTCCCTCCCCATCTCCCCTTCCTCTCTCCCCCTTGCTCTCTCCTTCCCCTCTCACCTACCAAACTCTAAAAAAAACCCTCACATCTGCTCTCTCTCGAAATGGACCCGGACGAGAGAGCTGCACGTGATACGCCGCACCAGCAGCATTGCTCGCAAAGTGGAGAGCTTTTTTCATCTACACACGCGCCTGTCACCGTGATGTACGATTCAACCCCCGTCCACCATCTTTCCTCCCCCCCTCTCTCTCACTCACTCTTCCGCTGCGAGGACAAAACTAAATAAACGGGGTAAAAATAACAGATTCGGGATTCGTCATTTTTTCCCTTGATGCAGCTCTGCCTTAAAAGATTACCGCATGGATCGGTTTTATAGCGTAAACAATGAAAGAGAGAGAGAGAGAGAGAGAACAAACTATAATATAACAATATGGAAAAGTATTCTCCATAAAAGGAATACACAGATATTTCAAAGGCATTCTTTAGGGGAAATGCGTATTAAACTTTATCAAAAGTTTGGGTGGTTCTTGAATTTTATCTTCGAAACTAGAAGTCATAATTATGTGGTCTCGCGGGCTTATTTGTTACAAATGTAATACTCAATCCGAATCATTTTTAATATATACCTTACAGCTTATGTAAGAGCTAGGGAATGAAAAATACTGCATATAATTGTTGTTTGACGGATGCCATTTGACGAAATACAAGTATAAGTTTATTTAATTGCTTATATAAAGTAGAAGTTCTAATTGACGGATACAGTTCAAAACCCACTCACCCCTCCTCTCCATTCCCTTCGCAAAACTGTAACCGTCATTTCCCCTCCACCGAGTTACCAACCAATCACCTAGCAGTCATGCCCGTACAATGTCTTTCCTCCCTTCCCCGCTCTTCTACCTCCCGCTCCACCTTTCTCTCCTACATATACCCTTTTGGTTTTCTCTGTATCACCTGATGACGACGCTAAGCGTCGAAACCTAGGTCGTGTCCTAATAAAATAGTGAAAAATTACAAGATTTTTATTTAGTAATCAATATGGAATTATTCCACCACATAACGCCTTCAACGGTTGAATTAATTTTAATAAGGATCACTCGTACTTAATTTAATTAAAATCCATTCAGTGTTTCAGGAGATTAAAGTCACGACGGACGAGACGTGCCCATAAGGCATTCTTTTACTACCGCTTCGCTGATAAAGAACGCCTAAAATGAATTTTGATAAATAACTTTTATATAGATAATGCCCTTACACAAATTAAATTAATTTTATTTACATTAACTTAGGTTGGTGAAGCTCCAAGTCTTTCTAGTTCTGCCAAAGCACTTTGGTTATATAGGTAGTACATGTAATAGCTTTGCTCAGTTGAACCGTAATATCGGTGGTCACGACTGTAAACTGAAGAAATATTTCTTGTTTTCTATACAATCCAACGCAATGCACGTAATTTCGCTGAATCAGGAACAATGGGGTTTCCCACGAAGACGAATGATTTCATCGTTTAAAAAAACGTAAAATTTTTGTATTCAAAAGAAATCTGTGCATCAAATCAATGCAAATTTTAATATCGACTGTGAGAAAATGAATTTTGATTCTTTCAGGCATCCTTCGGTTCAAGTTTCAAGGCTGTACGATTATTTTCAGTAATTATAAAGTGCAAATCAAAAACATGCTGTACCAATTCTTATGTTATTCAAATGGAAGAATTAAACGGTCCTAGCGTCTAACTCGGACTCTTATATTACAAGTGACTACCCATAAGCCTCTTTAGGTGTCGTTCTATTTAAAACTGACCGAATGGTTGAAATAGATTCAGCCGTTTTTTAGTTATTTTACATTCTTTGGGATTTGAATACAACAGCACAATTATACAAATTGTCAAATAGAAGTGCATATAAAAGTCATCAAAAAAAGAATTATGGGAAAAATAAAAGGGGAAAAAAGTGTATTTACAGTAGTAGTCACTCCATATCCGCGAGGTTTAACTTCCTGAAAAACGATTAGAACGTATATACCGCGAATATAGATGCTAATAGCTTCTGGGGATAATCTGGTTGAAAATGAAGTTTTCTTTTCGCCCTCCTTACGCTTCCTTTTGAGTTCATTTTGATCGCAATATCGCACGTAAGTGCAAAGCGATCGTAGAAACAACAGATTCACGCATTCGAATAAAGGGCGACGAAGACATACTGAGAGTATAGCATCACGCAGGCCTAACACAGCGTCGTTAATTTTGCAGATTGCCTTTTCATGGGATTTAATGTTCCAAAATCTCTTTACTAGTACTCTTTAGTAGGAAAAATATGATATATTTATTTTAATAATTTTTACACTTGTGATTCGTTTAGTTTCAGAATTATTTCGAATAATGTAGATCCTGCGGCCCGCGGGGCTTATGCGGCCTCCGAGAGAGGCAAATTTGTGATGATAAAGCGATCCGCAAAATTAAACGCACAAATTGATATTTTAAAATTGTAATAATAAAGCATTGAATGTTGAATTACGAACCACAAAAACCATATTTAGGATTTATAATTTCCAGTTACGTAGTATCCCATAAAGCAAGCGTAAACTATAATCAAGGTCTAGCTACTTTATCAACGCGGCCCACGAAAGAATTTGTCAAAACCCTTGTGACCCGCCATGTAAAGGAGGTTGCCCATCACTGGTGCAGAATTTATGGGTGCAATCGTATAGATAGTGATGCGGCGCCATTTTGATGATTCATCTCGAGTGATCCGAACATTCATTAATATCGCTTTTCTCTTCTCGACTATTCCTTGAGGGCGCTTGAGCCAAAAGTTCGCCATCCCTAACGCGGGAGTCGTGAAATGCTAGTTCCAGACATTTAGAGGGAAGCAGGCATGAAGCGATGGATTCCGTTGAAGCGAAAGGAGACGCAGTTAATCTGAAATCAATGGATCTGATACGAAAATTAATTAGAAATTTTTTTTAGAAATTTTTGAAAAAATATATAAACAGCTTAGTAATTATGATCCATCGGAAGAGAATCCTGGTCGCTCCTTGTGTAAATTGTAGCTGCATTTACGAAAATTCGATTCTTCAGCTTCTTTGCTTGTTTATTGTCGATAAGAGTTAATGAAATATTTTCCCTCTTTTCCTATTTCTTGAAGATTCATTGAGTAAAGCATCACGGATAACCCTTATGAGAATGAATTTGGACGTCTGGAGTGAAGAGTGGCAAATCATCGTTGAGCTTTGTTAATGGTCACGCACCCATTGATAAAATAATATTCGTCATTTTTAAAAAGCTTTTATGGAAATGTATAAAGAGAGATCGAATCAGATATAACCGTAAATAAAAAATCGGTTTCACCAATTTTATTCCGAGCGTAGTCCTCACCGTTGTCATGATAAAAACTAAACCATCAAATATAATTAACGTTTTAAATTCAACTAATTTAATTACGTACAAAATAATGCATAAAATGGTTGCTTCTTTGTTTAAAGATGAATTCTTTCATGATTTCGGAAGCTATATAGCCATCGGTGAAGTAAATTGTTATTTATTTAACCAGTTTATTGAATTAGCAGAACTGGTTAAGAATATGGAAGAATAAGAAATTGGGACAGCAGAAAATATTGGATTAGCATCATAAAGCAGAGGTAAAATTTTAAGTATCTGGCTTTAATTTTCAGATTTTTTAAAGCCATTGTGTTGATTCTTCTCGTAATTACGTCTCAGTCAAAATGAATTATTTTAAATACTAGGAGAGTTATTTTTGTGTATGTTTTTCATAATACGATAAGATTTTTTCGAAACATAATTTCGGGTAATTTTATGAAGACTTTTCCATAACATTACGCACCCTGATATGATTAAAGCATTAATTCAATTAATCGACAAAGAACGATTTTAAAGAAATATTTCGAAAAAAACAAGTTGTATTAAAATAACCTATAGCTTACAATAGTCATTGAATCCGTATTCGTGGAAACATCGGTAGCATGCTTAACACGGAATAACACGGCGCGATCCATAAAATTTTGCTCAATGCTCAATTTTTTGACGGTTACGTTTATGTCGAATCATTATTCAAATGAATGAGCTCAATAAAGCATCAGTCCTGACACGTTAATTACGGTAACATTTTATCGCCATTCTTTAACGATCTGCAGACTTTTCGCGTTTCTTTTTTTCCGCCCAACTCCTTCACGCCAACGCAATAAAAAGTTTTCATTTCCTGCTGAAATGCGATTTCGTTAAAAATATGTTATATGCACTCGTTTTCTGTGTTTCACACGGTAAATTCGTTTTTTTACGTCTACATACCTCCTTAATAGCTTTCAATTACTTTTATGTTCGCGAAATGACGAGCCCATCAAGAATCTTCGCATTTCTCTACCCCGCCTCCCCTATTCGGTTTAAAATTTTTTTCGCCAATGTTTCAAGTGCGTGTAATTACAACTCTTCTTCCATTTAAAGACCTCGGAAGGAAAATAAAAAAAATTATCCTTTCGGATATACCGCTTCGATTTTATTTCGCTTCGTGCGATTCGAAATCTTAATCGGTTCTTAAAATTGTCTCGTCACTCAAGGAGTAATTAAAAAAAGAAAACTTTTCGTCGTTCTTTGAGGGATCCTGCCAATGGAAAAGTTGTCACCAACGTCCGTACCATGCACGGTCAAGGTTAGATTCCAGATAAGTCGTCTCTTTGAAGGTTCAACGGCATCCTCGTCTATTTCTCGAAGGGCTCGCGTGTTCGATTCTATCCAACGGAATCAATCGTTTTATTTATTTTATTTTTTTCGATCCAACCCGATACTTTAGCACACAGAATAATCGGCGCAATATTTTTTATATTTTTATGCTGATTTGAGCCAAAAAAAATATCCATCGAACGGAGAAATTTCATGCGGGACCTATAGGATTTTCTCATCCCTTCCAAACACCCAAAAGGCTTTCCAACGGTGGATTCTCGGAATCACGACTCGTGTATTCGAGGCCAAAAAAAAATTCCGCCGAGTTATCCATACACACCCTACGCCGGGTGTGGATCACTCTCTTATTCTCCCATGCCTCCCCCGATCACTACTCGCCGCCAGCAGTTTCCTCTTAGGCAGTCCAACTACGTACTCCCACGAAGAGCAGCGAGGGTGTGAGAAGGAGAGAATGAGAGAAAGAGAGAGAGAGGGGATGAGGGAGAGAGGCCGGTGGCCCGTGGGAACGGCTGCGGATGGCCATCCAGTAAGTCGGAGGAGGAGATCGCGATCCCTTGCCCCCCCCCCCCCGCCTTCCCCTATACCTCCTATCTTCCCTTTCCAACCTCAGCCGCGTTGGAAGGGGTTGAAGGATCTGCAAGAGGAAAGAGAGTCGAGAGGGTTGAAAAGAGGGGAGTGAAGGAGGGGAAGAGGTTGGGCCAAATCACGTCGCGATGTGGCATCAAGTACCGTGATTCTTTGCCCCCCTCCCCCTCTCTCCTCTCTCTCTCCTCCGACGCTCCCTCCTTCACCCCTTCCATCTTTCGCGGACGTGGAAGAAAGCTTGGCCGGGGGTTAGTCACACGCAGTAGCGGGCTTTCACGGGGTAAGACCCGCTCAATTTGAAGATGGGCGGGAAAAAGAGCGAAACTATATTCCCCTCACCGTGGATGCGTGTGCCCCCGAAGAATGGCGAAGGGAAAGGGACGAAAAGAAATTCCCGCGAGGGGGATTAACGGCAGGTTATGCATGGTTCTATGCGCAAGACCTTAACAGATGACCAACCTCATCCCAATCCCAAAGTTTCGAGGCTGCTTATTTACTCGGTGAAAGTTCAGGGCAACTACATTTAGAGTGCAAGAAGAAGAACTTGTGCATAAAAAATTGAAACACTAAATATTTGTCTTAAGGCGTATTTACACGATTCAATTCGATTGAACAATCCTGTTGAATCATCTAAATTTTTAAAAATTGAAAAGTATAAACAGGAATTCAATGTCATTGAGCAATCGCATTGAACATTGAAATTCCATGAAAGCAATAGGACTATATCACCCACATTGAACGATGATTTACTCGTGTAACCAAAGAATTTCAATAGCATTGAAAGCATCTTCATCTCGAGACATCACAGATGCTCTGGTTTTAAACTGTGAATGAGGAGTGAACTGAAGAAAGCGAGTTGTGTTGGATCGTTCCTCCAATTTTACGGAAGGATCATAGGTGTGAACTTGCTAAAAAATTACGAGTGTTTGTGGAATAGCAAAAACAGTGATTATAAAATCAAGACTGCCAGGGAAAATGCTATTCAAAATTTAATTTCTGAATTAAATTTACCGGGAGTGACGGAACAAGATGTGAAGGCCAAAATAAAATGTATTCGGACGCGTAATGCATTTGAACTAGCAAAAATAAAGAAGTCGGTGAAAAGTGGGGCAGGGATAGATGATATGTATGCACCAAAGTTGTCTTGGTACAAACAAGCGGTATCTCGTTTTTTAATTATTGGCTGAGACCTTATCCAAGAGTTCTTCAAATTGCTCCTGAGACATTCTGAGATGATTTTTATCATCTCCTGATCTTCTGCAGCCCATTCCCTCAACAAAGATTCCGATGCTCCTAAAATATCTCGTCTCGTGATCCATCATCGAGTTTTCCATTTTTTAATTTTTTGTTAGTATTCTATATCACTCATATATTAAATGATCACAAATAATACGAATACCCGCACGAACTATTTCACTTGGCGCCATGTTGAATTGAATTGTTGAAATCAGTTTCATTGATTCGTGCAAACAACTTCTATTTCAATGCGAAAGTTCAATGCTGCTGATTCAATGGGATTGCTCAATGGCACTGAACCATGTAAACGCGCCTTTAGGTATCTCCAATAGTCATCACGAGAGATACCAAAAACAAACAATTTTCCAGATTTTGGCACTTTCCGGCATCGATTTTCAGCAATAAAATGGGTTCGGTAATTCCACAGCGAATTGCATTTAGAGTAATAAGGATGATCCTAGCGACCATTATAATCCGATAATGCTATGCTAACTAATATTCTGCGAATGTCCTGTTATTATATATACGAGTTGTGTCTATTAAGTTCCCAGAGTTTTATTTTTTTAATTTATTTTTATTTTTACAAATTATTCACAATTATCCCCTTCAAAGTACTTCCCTCTAGAACTTATACATTTATGCCAAAGATGCTGCCATTATTGGAAACAGCGGTATAAATCTTCTTTCGGGATGTCTTACAGAGCCTGCTTAACTTTTATTTGAATGTCAATCGATGCTTTCAAATCGGTGACCTATTCAAAAGCTTTTGATCTTAGGATATAGCCAGAAATCACTGGAGGCTAAATCGAGAAAAAACGGCTGGTGGTCCATTACAGTGATCTGTTTGCTGGCTAAAAACTCCCGGACAGACAGCTGTGTGAGCCGGTGCATCGTCGTGGTGAAGGATCCATTACTTCTTCCACAAGTACCTTCTTCAGAAATAATCTAACAGTTTCTTTATGCAAATGCAAGTTTTCAACAATCATTCTGATTGTTAGATGTCTGTCTGAACGCATCAAATCAGTAACTTTTGAAACATTTCAGGGTGTTCCTTTGGTAACTGGTGCTCCACAACGCTGATCGTCATTGTCTTCTCTGCCCTCTTTAAACCTCTTATGCTATAAAAATACTTGCGCTCTTGCCATGGCGTTACATTTCAAGCGTTTCAGTTGCAGAAATCTCCAGTTTAATACAACATTTGAAGTTAATTCTCTGATAAAGATTACGCTCCATTTTCAATCCGCCGGCGAACTAAAACACAGCCAACTTAAAAGAGCCAGAGCTGACGGCGCACTGATTGGAACATGCTGAAACTTGTCCACTTAGTCATTGAGGTTCCCCTCCACGTCCTTTCCCTCGTCTCACTCCCCTCCTTTCATTACAATTTGAGCAATAATCCTGTCTGGAAACTTAATAGCCATACCTCGTAATGCTATCAAATTATTCACTACGGGGTACATATTTACATCTTTAAAAAACCTTCAGGAATTGAAATGTAAAAAAAAATATTTGATGAATTAAATTTATTTTTTAATTCCGGACGGTCTTAGAATTAATGTAAACCTATGCACTCGTATATTTCTTTAAATCGATTTGTCTCTTATTTTTAGATATACTTTTTAACCACCCCGTTATAAAGCTAACGGTAGATGGCGTAACTCGAAGGAACAGATTCGCGAAGAGAATCCAACCTTCACCAAATATCAGGACTTTATTTTTTATGTTCGCGTTTATTTTCTCTGCAGAATGCTTAGGTTGTCTCACTGTGCAAGAGGTTTTCAGTTACCTGTTAAACCCGTGGCGGATCCAAGGAGGGGGGGGCGATGAGGGCGATCGTCCCCCCCTGGGAAGCTTCTGGATCCTAAGTTTAGCAAATATGCGAAACAATCGTGAAATATTGAAATTTTTTCATCTTGCTTCATCCGGACTCTTACCAGCGAACAGGTGATTTGTTACAGCACCGCATTAGTGAGCGGTTTTCCCGCAGTTCCTTATTTTACGAAGTGCACTTGCACCACCTTTTTAAAGTTAAGTCTGAACAAAACTAAATATCTCCTACTTCTATGTATAATTCTATGAATTATTAATTAAAATCATTTTTAAAAGTATTTGGGGCACATAATGGGCCAATGTTAGCAATATAATGTTTAAATATAATTCTACCATGTCGATAATGTATCGTTCTTCTCAATCGCTTGGCATTAACTCGTAAGGTAGGCGTGAAATCAGTTCTCAACCAAGTCACTGTGATCTCTCTCCTCTCTATTAAGTTCATTTTTTAGATTTCGACATTTTTCTCCGCTCTTCACCCTTCCCGCAAATTTCTTAAAATTAATGAATCCCAATTAACTAGTCTTAATTAAATCTGTGTTGATTTCAACTCTCCTACTCCAATTATTTCATTTACCCTGCGTTTGCCTTTTTCTTTTTTTTCTATTATCGTTTCTCTCTCTTATTTTTTCCGTTCTCGTTCTTTCCTATCTACTTCCACTGCCTCATCCTCTCCTTTCCCTCTTTTTTATATTTTTTGCTGAGGTTTTTTAACGTTACCTTTACACAATTTTCTACTCTTTCAAATGAACTCCCGACACTCCTTTTTGTGCGCTTTTAATGATTTTAAATCCTTATCACAGTTTATTTAAAATCATTTAATTACTCCATTTATTTGTAGAAACTTTTCTCGGGTACACAACCGGGTCAAAGTTTGATCCTAGATCAAACTTTGACCCGGTTGTGTACCCGAGAAAAGTTTCTACAAGCAATCCACCGGGAAAGCACCAGATCCTACTACTCCATTTATGCTATGCAAATTTTATATTAGGTTGCTCAGGGAATGCGTAATTGGATATCGGCGTCACGATTTTTTGTCTCTATCATTTTGAAGAAATCTATACAATTAGTTTGAGTGTTTCGCAGAAATAACGGCAAAAAAACAAACAATTTCTCGCACGAAAACTATTTGCGATCACGGCGACATCCTGTTCGTTCACTTTTAACAGGAAGCGCGCCAAAATAAGACCTCCGTTGATAACCACGGAGACGTGTGCTATTCCCCAAGTAAATGGAATCGGTCGCAATGTTTGTTGGCAACGCTCGCGCCAACATTTTATGACGTCACCATTCTCTCCATCCCTGCTTACTCTCCCCCTACACCCTCCGCCGCCTCTTTACCTTCCTTAGCTCCCGCCGTTTTGGCCGAGTCCACAATCGCTCGGGAATCCCTCTCGTTCCGGGATCGAAGGAGAGAAAAAACGTCTGATCTACGTTCCTGAAGCGTCGGAATGTTATCTCCTTTTCTTAAGCGACGTTGTAAGGATCTCGGCAAAGAACTCGAATCACGCCGCTTTTGCTTTTTTCTTCCGATTTCTCTTCCCTTCATCCTCCTCTCCAATAGCGCCAGAGCGCACTTTCTCCGGAGAAATGAAACGTATTGCACGCAGAAACAATAATTTATAATGACCGTCGTAAATTTGCCTAAGTTTCCGGTTAATCTTTCGGGGAATGTTTAATTTTGTTATTTTTCTTTAGCGGGCCCTTGATTTAATGCCCGTCCATTATTTGCATGCCTTTCTCTTCAACTCTTTTTTGTATAACTAGCGTTCGAAAAATTTACATTTCTTCTCGAGCGGCGTATTGATGCTGAACGGGAAAAGTTTTAACCTTTTGATTTATGACTCCGGAAGAGTTGAATGAATGAAAACCGGGAATTCTAATATTTAAAAAAACAACTCCGCGAGCGGGAAACTTTTTAAAGACGTCGAAATGGAAAGAATGAAACAGAGACGAAGGGAGTGGGTCGGATGATTCCGCGCGAATCTTGATTTATTTTGTCACGAAATGAAATTATACCGAAATAAGAATTCCGCGCGGATGGTTTGAATTTTTCGTAACCAATCTGCTGTCCGTCGGAAAGAATCCGTTATATTGAGGTTTCGTAAATATTCAAATCATAAAGTTGTGACGGCCGAAGTTAAAATGGAGCATTCCAGGACGTTTGTGATAATGAAAGTCATGTTACGACCTGCGCTTTTCAGCTGGGAATAGGATAATTTTCAAGTTCGCGGATTTTTGGAACTTCGAAAAAGCTGTTTTAATAGCCACTGAAGCAATCTGGTAACACGAATTGTTTGTAACGATTGACGAACAAAAAATCTTAGTATCATGTAATGTAAAAACTAAATTATCACTAAATGATACCAGCGTAAATGTTTTAGTTTACACCGATAAAATTATTTATACATCCATTTTAATATACCATTTCAGTACTTGAAGTAAAATATCGATATTTTTATTCTAACTGCGACAATCTTAAAACGGTTAATTAACTCAGATTTGCAATCTGGCGGTAACCATAGGTGATTCATCGCTAGTACACTCCAAAAATAATAACTATAACTATAACCTGACGATGTTGCATTGCAACGAAACCTAGATCGTTTGAAATAAATTTATGTGGAATTACAACAAGTCTCTTTATTTTACATTATTTTACATTTTAAACTATAATGTCAATCACCATGACTGCTTTTAGACTAAATGCGAATGTTTTTAAAACTTTTTTATGAATTATGTAGCCACATAGTTTACCAATTCGTTTCAGCAAAAACCAATTGATATGAAATTATTGATATTATGCTTAATCGTAGATTTTATTTATGTTAAATAAATATTATCTTGAATACCTATCTACCTATTTTCAACATCGCTTTATAGGATCCGATTTCACCCCAAATCGAAAGTAAAAAAAACGGCACATACCGTATATATTACTTTTACAATCCACAGCTTAACTCAAGTGTTGGATTAGCGAACCTCCCAAACGATCATAAAAGTTCTAATGCTGTAGTTTATAGACTTTAAGAAAAGATGAAAAGAGGAAAGAGAATTTTTTTAATTTCTCCATAAAATCTACTAAAGATGTCGGATGCAAGTCATCGATGTGATATTATTACATTCTCACCGTAAATTATTATCGATATTTTACAGAAATATCTACATTACTCGTTATACCTACAACACATTGAACTTCTTTGTGAGTGTAATAAAATATTCAGCACACGTAACGAACTCGGTCGTTTGGCGAAACAATGTTATTCCAGCCGGAGAGTTTACCAACCACATTCGCAGGTGTTCGTCGGCATCAGCTATAGTTGGCGATATGCATTCGCTAACGGAAGAAGGAAAAAAAGTCACGCGGACCGACTCAATCGCGAATCAAAACTAACATTTTTTGAAAACTACCGACCTCTGCCCTCCCCCCTTTCCCCACAACAACCCCCTCCTGGGCCGGACAAAAATAGTCGATTTTTTGCACAACAATGCTCGTTCATCGCAGCTGACCCTAATAATTGCATCCGTATCCGGAATACAGTATCGCAACTCCATACGAACACTACCTGTGCCCGTGACACACTTTCCGAAAATGATCACGAGGAGACTTCAATGAGTGGTCGACGAACCGGCGGCACGTCACGGAGATACGAGATAGGAGTCCCCTAATGGCACCAAAGTGACTGAATTATTATTCGAAGCCATAGGGAGAGGCGATTTTACGGACTAGGCTTCTTAATACGCGCGGCGAAAATTGCGCGCGGCAAATGGAAATGGGATGCGCGTGAGATTACATCTCCTGAAAAAGGTTTCCATAAGGGATCTCGAATCGCTCTCGGGCCAATCAAAGGCGGTGGCGTTTCGACGATTTTCTGTTTAACAGGAAATGGTCGAAAAGTTAAGCGTGTTTGCGTTGGATGCACGTATAAAAAATGCAATGGCCGCTTTTTCGTTTATTTAGTGAACCATTACTATGTAAACAACAGCTACCCAAGCTGCTACCGTTTAAACTAACTGTTTTAAAAGTGTTATGTGGTGCGAGCTTATTCATTCATTCAATCAGAGATTTGAACAAGATTTTCTCTTAAAAAATTATACATATTTCCTCGCAGTCAGCATTGTTATAATATAATACCTCTCTTTTTAAAATCTTAGTGTTAACAACATCGATTTTTACAAATTGACTTTACCATAACACAGTTCATATCCTTCGAAAAATAGATTGCACAGAAAGTTTCATCATGCATTTCTGAACAACGATGATAAAAACACGTCGTTATAGAATAAATCGTATTATTAATCATGTCAATAGTGACTTCGCCATGGAAAAATGAAAACTACTTCAGAGAAATGCATCTTTTTGAAAATGTACCATCATATCCTTTGTCCATGTCGATATTCGTAAAGATCTTGTACCACACGAATCAGAATGTGAGCAACTAGGTTCTTCTTCTAATTCGGAGTTTGATATTAATTTTGTCAGAACAAATGACAACAAAATATGTAACAATTCCACTTTATTAATCAATTACACGACCAGATTTCGATGTAAGTACGTCATTGTCACCTGATGATGACGTCGTAACGCCGATATTTTTACATAATCTGTAGTGTTATGTTTTCTAAATTATGGAATTCCACAAGTTAAGGCTTCCCTAGTGGATTATATAAAAAAATATAGGACAAGCAGTTAAATGCGGTATTATTCGAAGGGGAAAATAATTCGAAAACTGAAGGGCAAAAACTAGAAGTGTAGCAGGTTAAGAATTGACTTCCTGAAACGCATAAAATTTTTGACTTTCGAACATTAATACACATTTTACTTTTTTATTTTAATTTCACAACTACGTCGTTCCTAGCTTCATTTAAGTAACCAAAGTAAACCGTCTGTATTTCTTTTCAAATCTGAGAGCAAAATTTCTGTAGGGCATATATAACACTTTCTAGTCTTATCATCATATATGTATAGTTAAAATGGATGCCAAGGATATTGTCACATTTTTATTTCCGGGATCAGCCGTTTTCTTTGAAGTTCTCCGCAGTAGATTTTGTGCAGCGGTTTTGGGTATGATCCGTCGCGCAGGTGGAGGCAGAGGGGCGAGACCTGGATGTTTCGAGGGAAGTGCAAGTCGAGTGCAACGAGTCCAATTGATGCTGCCCAAAACTAGAGGAGAGGAGAGAAGAGGGCTGGAAGGAGGTGGAGGGTTGGAGCGAAAGAGTGGGAAGGGGAGAAGAGGAAGACGTCTCCGAGGGCAACGTCTTGTCTTCGGAGCGGTTGGGAGATTGAGGGAAGGTGCAAAGGGAGGCGTACGTTTAGATATCCGACCGTAAATGAACCCCGTTGTCCCATTCCGCCCCCCCTCCTCCGCATCCTCCCCCGCCACCCTCTCCCCCACCCACCGTTCTCCTCTCCCCTCCCTCTCCTTCTCTCCTCCTCTTTCTCCCAGTGAATCGCCTCGACGATCGATCCCAAAACTGGATCACGCTCTTGAAAAGGAAATAGGTTCTCTCTTACCTTATTGACCGCCTATCCGATCGGTCCTAATCGGTCAGCAGATGAAACTCATCCTTTCCGAAGGAAAGAGAGAGAGAGAAAATGCAGAGCAACTTGGCTCCCGTCCTGTAGACCAGGGATCGTCAAAAAAAGGCTCGTGGCCCGCAGGTGGCTCTCTAGAACGTTTTATGCGGCCCGCAAAGCTACGATGAAAAATCTATCCGTAAAATTTTAAGCAATTTAATTCGCGAGAGAATTGCCGAGTTCGTCTTATAGCTGAAAATTAGTTCTAGAATAAGCAATATAATTGTCGAAATTTAGAAAATTTAAGTATGTACGCACAGTGAAATCTCGAGATAGCGAGAATTAATAAAATTCATAAAAACGCTCGTACTATCGAATAATATCCGAAAATTTTATTCCGTGTATGTAACGTTAAGAAATTGACGGTGATGGCGTTCTCGCTCGCTATAATGAAGTTTTCGTTATATGCCGTACTGCACCTGTGTTAGCCATAAAAAAAGCCTTTTTATCGCTGTCGGAGATACTAAAGACAAATATTTAATATTTCAATTTGTTATACTTAAGTGCTTATTCCAGGTAATTTCATATTTTAATCGTAATTATAGTAAAAAACCTTGAATGTTTTAATAATAACGCTAAAAATGGTTCGACGCCAGTTCCGCTTATATGAATATAAATATAGGTAATTTTCAATGTTGGCTGTATTATAGTCCGACAAAGCA
Organism: Tanypteryx hageni; assembly: GCA_028673005.1. Lineage (NCBI taxonomy): Eukaryota > Metazoa > Arthropoda > Insecta > Odonata > Petaluridae > Tanypteryx > Tanypteryx hageni. The sequence goes on along the minus strand of CM054112.1, from coordinate 39,958,710 downwards.
ATTTTAACTTTCAAAGCGGCACGCCATTATTCCGACTCCTGATTTAAATCATTGCCCTGAAGTTTCTTTCTCTTGAAAAAAGGAGAAAGGTCGTGTTTCTTACATAATTGGGTTTTTATAACCGTCAGGGAGATGTTCATTCAGAAGAATTTTTTTGTACAGGCTGTTACCGAGTAAATATTTTTAGAAAACAAGTTGTACCTAGAACCAAGAGCGATATGATAAAAGAGAAACCGAAGAATCCAATCATAAATTTAAAGAAATTACGGTTACGGTTCACCCCGCCGCGAACTCCACAAAGAAAAACGAAATATCGTTATTAATCGCGCGTGACATAGCATTTCATATCCGTTGAAATGCATTACGGAGATGCAAAGAGAAAGAGAGATATACGCGTAACGTCTGTTTTTTTTCCTCGGTTAAAAAACCTTTTCAATATCGAGAAACAGAAGGACGGGTAACGAGAGGGAGAGAGAGAGAGGGAGAGAGAGAGAAATAGAGAAAGTGAAGCCAATTCGGAAGGCGCAGTTTCCGTAGCGCCGTGATCGAGAAGTCAATTTATCAAAATTTACGTTTTTCATCGTTGCGTGATTCTTTTTTGTTTTAAGCGACCGGTCACGCCGCTTGTACGCTCCTCGAGACGCACTGAGTGTGAGGCGGAGACAGTAAACACAAAAACAATTGCATGAAGAGGTGTAGAGAGACGGAAATCAAGCCGCATCGGTCAAAAAGTAGAGTGGTGTATTTTCCCTTAAATTCTCCGTAATATTTTTTGTTTTGTCCATTTAATTATCAATAAACCTACTCTGCCTTTCCTTCTGTTCTCATATTCCAAATTATTTTAATTTTTTTCGCTCTATTTAGCGATGGAGATGATTTCACTACCGTAGTCATTTTATCACGATTCCGTTTTTTAATGACTTCTCTCCTATTTTTATCGCACGCCATGAATGGGAAGTATTGAATGTTTTAATTTCACGCGTTAGATTAAATTTCCGGAACTTTTTCCTTCTGTGTTTTGATTTCTTTAGCGATAATTATTTCGAGTCAATTATTTTAGTTTCATGCAGTTAAATTTGCTATAGTATTAATTCACGTTCTCGCATGTCTCTTATTTCATCAAAATGATTGAATTAATTTCATCTTAAAGTTGACTGATGTTAAGTACCGCTACTTGGAGCAACCTGAATATTTCTTATAAATGATGGTCGTTTACCACACCTGCGTTTCACCCATAAAATTTTCTAATAAAACGCTTGTAATAACGATAATTTCAAATGTCTTCATTTAAGCACGCTTCATAAAATTTTTGTTACTTTCGTAGACACTAGATCGGTAAAGCTGTATAGCAAGCAAGAATTTTAATTCAGTGTATATTTGTTAATTTCTAGTGGAAGTTAGTGGAAGCTTAACAAAATATATTTAAATAGCTGCCAGCAGTAAAAATTCTTATATGCCATATTAACGAAGTTAATATTTATATTTAAGCGGTCGATTATTTTCAGGGAAATTAAATTTATTAGTGTTTTTGATCTAAATTTGTTGAAAATATCGATTAAAAATTATGCCGCATTATAAAAATCAATGCACACAATGTTAGTAGAATGTATAAGATACACAACTTTGCACCAAACTAGACTGTAAATATCTATGAGAAAACATATTGTCACCTTAAAGCTAAAACTGTACATATTTGAATGCTAATTATTTTATGTTACCTTTGAATAATTTATAGCTTTTAACTTATTCGTTCGGTACCATGCACATACCCAGAAATTTACTTCGGTGGGGGAGAGGGGGTAGTCTGAGGCCGAAAACCAATCACCAGCAACTGATTAAATAAAAGTCCTATTCAAATAATATAACATTTTATAACGTTTTTAGTTCCAATAACTCAACGCAACAAGTGGCACCGTAGCAAGAGGCAATGTAGCAAGTTTGTAGCGTGGTTATCGCAGATTTCACAAATGTCTGTACACCGGAGGGTGGTTCGTTACGATTGATTTTGTGAGACATACTTAGGATTACGATACTGATGTATATTTACTAAATGGTTAAACAAACTTTCAGATAAAATGGGATATTTTTCTAAAGCCCACGAATTTTTCTTTGAAACTCGAGAGATAAAAGTTACGTATTTCATCAATGGCTCATGGAAGCTGACTTGCCTAACAGAAGGCAAACAGAGAATCGCCTTTACATTTCATCGCAAATCAGGATAATATTTACTTTTTGTCATGAAATAAATTATAAAAAAATATAAACGTGCGTTTTGGTCATGCATTGTGCCAAATCTTACGCGAAAACGATTTATATTTCGCAGAATCCAACAGCAAATTAAAATGTGCAGCTTTTGGTTATTCTAAGGCCTCTCATATTAGAAATTAACGCCTTCGTTATCTTTATATAATATCTACTTGGGTTTTCAAAGAATTATTCTCCTATAACATTCTTATAACTTTAAGACAGGCATTCGAATACAATTGTTCAATGCAGACAATTAACAATGAAATTATAGAATGTCACAGATTTAAATACAACTGCCATCCCCTAGATATGCGAATAATGTTAGAGCTATTGCCTTGCTTTTACTTTTTTTGCTAAAAATTGATCCAGAAATTATTTGCATATTTAGAAACTCAGTTCGTACTGTACCTCTCCATAGTAAGGTTTTTTGTCCCGTGTCCGACTAATTTTCTCCCACGTTTCAGCTTTTTCTCAACCATCAATTGCTCCAAGACCGCTAGCAACCCCTTTTTTAGACCCCTGGGCGTTAAAAATAAAAACCCCTCGACATATTTTATAATCCCATACCGACCGACAGGGTCAAACTCCTCATCTCGCTCACACACACTCTTTCTCTCTCTCTCTCACTCTCTCTCTCTCTCTCTCTCTCTCTCTCTCTCTCTCTCTCTCTCTCTCTCTCTCTCTCTCTCTCTCTCTCTCTCTCTCTCTCGCGTCTCAATTACGACCCAACGCGAATAGATACGGCGACCGTGCGGCGCCCATTTGCTCCTAGCACCGCGGCTAGTGCTAGAGAGTCGTCAAACGCTGCCAACCTAACCTCCTCCTCCCAAACCCAATGCTGTCGAACCTAAGCATGACCATCTTCTTTATGCCGCCATACGCGTCGGGCAGCCATCCAACCAATAGCGAGAGCGGCATGAATAGAATAGGCACCGCACGCACGCGCAATTCATACGCGTACCTCATGACGGAACGGCGGCCAAAATCCTCAATAAAATCTCGAACGTATTGCGAGGAATTCTCCGCGACGTGCGCTCTCTCTCTCTCTCTCACTCTCTCTCTCTCTCTCTCATGGTGTGTGTGTGTGTGTGTGTATGTGCCGGAACACGGCCGCAAATGGAAGGGTATCGCTTAGGGGTCACGGCTCACACGCGGTAAGTGAGAGCCATCGCAGGCAGTATTACCTTATATTTACCGCTATACACAAGACGAGCCGCTCTTTCCCACCTTCACTCTATCTCCATCTCCCACCTCTCTCCCTCACCTTCTCTCTCTCTCCCTTTCCTTCTCTCTCCCTCGTCTTCTCTCTCTCTTTCTTGGCAATGAGACTGCGTGGGAGTGAGGGGGATAGAGAACGTGTATGTGTATGCGAGTGGTAGTGAGGGGGAAAAAAGAGAATGTCGGAAAGACAGCACTGTATAGAACGTAGGGAAGAGAGGAGAGGGAGGAGAAGCTGTAAGAAAAGGAGATAAGGGAACGTGGTGACAAATGGTTTGAAAAGAGGATTGAGAATTTTAGGTTTGGATATTGGATTCGGACGGATCTAGGATGTAATATCTTTATTTTGAAGCTTGCCGAAAATGTCCGTTGTTGATGTTAGGCCGCGAAAGAAATCCTATCGTCCTCGAGCTTCTTTTTTGCTTGAGGAGAATCCCGTCGGAAACGACACGGAGGGTATTGCACGATTTTACGCATAAGTCTGTTCAGCTTATGCTAGGATCAGCTCTTTCTTTCGATTACGGAAAAATTGCTTTTGTCCTCGGAAAGCCCTTTTTTGTGCATTCGTGTACGCAGAAAAGTAATAAATGATGCATGAATGGCATTTGCCTGCAGTAGAGGTGGAATTGGTCCATGGTGAAACATGGGGAGAGTAACAACAGTAAATTTCTCTTTTGCGTTTTTTAATGCACGAGTTATTGTTTTTAGCACTTCAGAACGATATCTTTAGGAATGTTATTTTTATCGCGTAAAAATAGACTCATGCCATAACAGTAGCAAAAATTTTCAGATTTTCACCTTATTCACCTTATACGTTCAACACCATTCAGTTTAACCTGATTTTAAAACTTGAATTAAGTCATTGATTCAATCTACAACGCAGATGACAGGCGATTCAAACATCCCAAGTTAATTTACACTGGACGTCCGGTTAAGTAAATATTTAAACTCCTCGATATGCCTTTCTGTGTATTCTATCTCTCATAGAATGCTGCGCCATATAACTTAAACTGATCCTATAACTAGTAACCATTTTAGATATCCTACTATCTTTTCTCTCTTTCTCTCTTGCTACTCCCTTACCCCCGCTCTCAGCAAAAGGGGGAAGAAATAAAACGCCCGTCGCTGTTCTTTTGTTTATTTTTCGTTCGGGATCTGCCTAAAACCTACTGTACAGGAGTCCTCCCAAAAGACCGTCACCATTATTTTTTTAAATGCCCTTTCGCCCACGCAACCGCAATCGTGGCGACGGGGGTGGGTGCGGAAGGTTAGGTAAGCAAGTCGGAGGAAAGGGGGAAGAGGAAAAGGAATGGAGAGTGGGAGATAAGAGAGGGGTGAAAAACGGGTCCAAGGGGACGAAAAAATAAAAGACAGTCGTGTCGTGCAGCTTGTACCTACTCCGACGGCGCCTGACAACTCTTTTTCGCTCTATCTTTTGACGTCCGAGAGATCTCAATGAGCGAAGACAGTAACAGATTCGATCGGCTTGATACACTTTGAAGAGGCGTGCCTTTTTTGAGCGGTCTTAATTAACTCGCGTGTTAGCATATGAACTAGTTCATTCGTCCCGATCTCATTCCGATCCATTCTTTCCAACGGGAAAGATTCTAAATCAGGCGATCTGTTTGCTAGGAGATAGATTTATTCCCTCTCGCTTAATCCGGGAGCTTTTTCTCCACATCGCTCAATCGAGCCGATTCCCTCTTTTCGCTCGTTCATTATTTTCCTCGATTTAATGCATGCGGCAGTCAAGTATGTTTCCTTTTTAGCGAAGATGTTTAACTGAGGCGAGATTTTTTTATTCAGTTAATGTTAGCTCTATTCCAGTTTTGTATCTTCGCTCGGTTTTCACCCTTGATCTGTATTAAGGAAAGCGTATTTGTTGAAGCTTAATTTAAAATACCTAAAATATTTGCACAAACAACATCATGTTGTTGTAAATAGATATATTAATGAAGTCTTTTCGACTATAAAACAATGCCATCCTCTATAACTTAATTATATAATTTCGTTCTTTCGTTTGATATCAAGATACAGACTTCTATCGATATCAATAACTGTGCTAGATATCTCCTTTTGTAATTTTCATTACTGATTTTTCTGTGGCAAATTCTGGCTTACGCTTTCGTTTTTTTGCTTTGGAATATCGCACATTACCAACTAGAAAAATGACGCGATGATGTCTCCAATCGTACGAGTCACCACTAATTTATTTACAATAATATATATTCTCTATCTTCTCCTGCTGCTAAATATTTTGTTCGGGCCATTTATTCTTACTCTAAAATAGCGTTCGTCAGTGTCCCTAACATTATGATTGGGTGATAACTTGCTGGCAAAGATAATTATTGCTTTTATACAATAATGTATATTTTGTTTCGTGGAAAATTAAACTTTTGATCTCTTAATTCAGAATTAAATTTAAAGAATTCATGTGTTATGTTCATAATATTATTAATCTAATAAATGAATAAAATTTAATTAATAATTTAATAAAATCGCAATTATAGATGGAATGTTTCGATGCGAAGTGCTATAGCCTTCATAAAATCAAATTCATGATCCAGTATAATTTTGATAGACGAATCTGTCTTTTTATCTATAAGCGTATTTTAATAAAAATTATATACAGAGTAAACTCGATAGAACGAGTACGGCATATGACGATAACTTCGTATAGCGAGCGAAAACACCGTCGCCGTCAATTTATTAACATTACATACACGGAATTTAATTTTCGGATATTACTAGCAGGCCCTACGAGAGGGGAGGCCAGGAGGGCCATTTGGCCCGGGCCTCAAGGTCAAGGAGGCCTCAAATTTTGGCAGTTGTTCAGAGACGGATTTGTGCATAGGCGCATGAGGCGCAAGCCGGATGCCTCGTCAAAAAGAGATCCACACCAAATGGCGATTCTAACCTAAAGCTTTATGTTCCTCATCTTTTCCGAAAAACTGAAGTGACATTGCACGAAACTTAGACTTTTCATTAATAATTAATATATTTGCAGATACAAAAGCTAGAAAATTATTCAAATAATGTATCAGTTAAATATTTATTTATTTACCTTTTTATTCATCGAAATATGAACAATGAAAGTTAAATAGGACATGTTAAAAAGAAATATAAAACACGATGTTCTTACTTTGTTTTTTTAGGACGCTCAAGTATTACGTAACCCAACTTCCCCTGTTTTTGATAACCGATATAATCCTACGTAACCCTCAATTAGAACCCCCTCTCTTCTCTTATGTAACGCTCAGAATTTTTCATTTTTCACTATTTTTTTTCAATGTTCTCTCACATTATTGGCTGGGCAGAAATCACTGTAAGCAAAACATTTTTTCGGATTATATCTTTTGTTTAAGGGGTCAGAAGATTAAATTAACGAGTGCTACATAGGGAAAGCTTGAACCCCCTACCCCCAATTTAACCCTCTGTAACCATTCAGCGAACCCCGACGGTGGGCAACGTTTAACGCTTCCTTATGGGATTTTTTAAATTTTTATTACAGTGAGGGGACTCAAAATCTGGAAGTGGCCTCTCTGAGTCTCTCGGAGGGCCTGATTACGAGTAATCGTTAGAACAAGTATATTTATGGATTTTATAAATTCTCGTTATATCGAGGTTTGTGTATGTATATATATATATATATATATATATATATATATATATATATATATATATATATATATATAAGAGGAAAGGTGAAACGATATATTGGTAGCAACAAGATGTTAGAGGAAGTCCAGCGAACACATACCGCAAAGTTGGAGAGCCGCTGGAGGTTGGGGGCGTTGAAGATGTAAACATTGAGACACGAGGGTGTGAAACTTGAAAAGTTTACAATAACCGTGTCTCATCTCCAACCTCCAGCGGCTCTCCAACTTTGCGGTACTTGTCCACTGAGCTTCATAGAACACCCATTTTGCTACCTACACATATGTGTATTGGAGAGTTGTAAAAGTAAAGAGATGTACGTAAAGTCTTTAAAAATCTGCATTGTTGAAAATACCACTAAAATTGTAATAGGGTTTTCTGAAGCGGGACAGAAAAAAATTTTTTCACTAAAGAAAGTTAGAGAAATAGACGGTGATATATCGAGTAAGTTACCAAGAGGAAAATGTGTATGTTTTGAGTTAAAATATTTCACACCTTCAGTCTTCATGGCTCTATTACGGGTTTGTCGAGAGGAGATAGAGACGGTAATACTTTGTGTGGATCTCTAGTAATCCAAATTGAAAAAAAAGACGCAGAAAATCTCCAGTTTACCTCGTTAAATAAGAAAAATTTAGGTTTTTGAATAATCTGATTGTCGTCATCGGTAACCTGATTCTTATTGATTAAACCTGCTTCTCCTCATACTCCTTGTTTTCCGCAATCTTCTTCGTTTCTTGAGCGATCTTTTCCCCCTTAATGTCTTCTATCAACTGAAACCTTTCCCTTACTCTTTCTCATTTTCTTTCAAGTTTTTCTTCTAACGTGTCTTGCATTACGCTGTTCCTCCTCAGAAAATGTCCCATCCAATATGCCTTCCTCTTTCTTATAATCTGTACAATCATTCGCTTTTCTCCTATTCTTCTAAGTACTCCTCGATTTTCATCCTATTTTTCGATTTTTCTTCGGAAATCTACTCTATTCCCACATTTCAAAGCTTTCCAAGTATTTTATATAACTTTCTTGAGTATTCATGTTTTTGCGGCACACAAGGCGATACTTCAAACTTGACATTTTATCAATTTCTTCCTTATATATTTGTTTATTTTGTCAATTATTTTAAGTTTCTTTCTTCTGAAGATGACAGCCTTAGGTATTCAATACCTAATTTCATCCGTGCATGTTGCATCTCTGATATTAAACTTAAAGAAGTTGTATAAAAATGAACCAAACATTTTTATTCAGCTTTATATATAACATAATGGACTTTAATTTGCTGTCAATTTTTATTTGAAAATAATCTAATCATCTTGCGTGTTTGATGTTTTCTAAGACAGAAAAATGATATTTAAAGGGCCTTTTCAGACTGTTATGAAGAGAATTTGAGTAATGAGATACATTGAAAATCTAAAGCAATTTTTGAAGTAATCGTAGAGAGAAAATTGTTATCAGGTTGAAATTAAAAACGCAACAAATGCTTATTTTAGGAGAATGGCCATTGGCAGACAAAGTCAGTAGTGTGTTTCCCATGCCTCAGCGTCGTAATATTTTTTTACTTGTAGCATTATAATTTTTGCACGCCAGATAGTTGCTGACTATCACAAACAAAAATTTTCACATTATTACTAAATTCAACAGCTTCTATATTTTTATCCACCAACCTCCATTTCGTGTGCCATATTGTTTGTTTTGATTGGTCCCTTATTATATACATACCGACTTCAATCTTCGTTCAGACAGGCATTATACGGAATACTTAGTTGATCAAAAATAACAATTATTTTGTTTTTATGCCGATGTTAAAAATAAAGTTAATTTTGAAAATCGCGAAACTATATTAGCTGTATATCGTTGTGACAATCATGTTAACTATCTCTGAAGTTATCACGTCTATAAGTATTTCCACCGTTAACAATACCGTAACTTCCCAATCAAATCAAATCTCGCAACTTTTCTTTTGATTACAAAATTAGACTCCCTAACGGTAACCTATGCAAACAACGCCCACGAGAAGGATAGTATTATACTAGTGGAAGGTGCTTGCATTCTGCAAGCATTTCATCTCACCTTGAAAAAACATTCATTTTTCAGACAGATATTTCATCATTACAACTATTTTTTTAATTCTAAAAATTTCACCTCCTCAGCGATTTTCGTTTTTCCCTTATGTAAAAATAATAGATTAAAAAAATCCCCAAACTTTGCAATTTTAAGAATTTTATACTTTCTCCATTATGGGGTATACATTTCTGCCAAATTTTAAAGTTTTAACACTTCTAGAAGTAAAAGAATATTTTTCAAATTGTTTAAATTTTAAACATTTATAACGGCCGTCGCAATATATTTATGCGGAGATTCAATTGTATATTTGTGGAAATGCACTACTCTGTAAATAATTTGAAAATTTCAGCTTCCTAGCTCATCCCGTAGTACCTAAACAGATATATATTTATTTAAATTTTAAGAATTTTTAACGGCAACACAAATAAAAATATCAAAATTTCTATAATCCCTTTCTCGTTTTTTTTACAAATCCTACCTCTAAAAAAAGCTCTGTAGCACATTCGGAAATACATAAACCTTGAAAATTTGTTTAAACAATTGCGAATTTTTAGCGGCCGCATTGTTGCACTTTTTCAAGATTTTCGGTTTTGCTAGTCGGTTTTGCACAAAATCCTACCCAAGAAAAAACTTTTGAATCTCCAGCTCATGTGGAAATGCCTAAACATTAGGTATTTGTAAAAAAAACGAAATAGAGATTATAGAAATTTTGATTTTTTAATTTGTTTGCCAGTTAAAAATTCTTAAATTTAAAAATAATTGGTAAATGTTTAGATACTACGGAGCGAGTTAGAGAGCTGAAATTTTTAAGTATTTAGAGTTTATTACATATAAACGAATAAACATTTGAATTTCTCCATAAATATATTTAAAATTTTAAAATTTAAACAATTAGAAAAATATCATTTCACTTCTAGAAGTGCCACAACTTTAAAAACTGGCAGAAAAGTGTAGCATTAGTACCCCATAATGGAGAAAGTATAAAATTCTTTAAATTGCAAAGTTTGGTGATTGTTTTAATCTATTATTTATACATAAGGAAAAAACGGTAATTTCTGCGAAGGTGAAATATTTAGAATTAATATAATATTTGTAATGATTTATCTATCTGAAAATGAATGTTTTTTCAAGGTGAGATGATATGCTTGTAGAATGCAAGCATCTTCTACTAGTATGTTATATCCTCCTCTTTCTCCTCTTTAAGGAACGTTTATATATAATGATGCTGCCAGAATATAAACTTCGTGCGGCGGTGCTGCCCTTCAATATCTCCAGTTCGACAGCTGCCATCCCCTCCACACCAAAACCTCTATTCCCTACGCCCTAGCCCGACGAGGGCAGAGAATCTGCTCGGACAGAGATTCCCTGTCCGAGTACTGCTCCACCCTCGAACATGCCTTCTTACAGCGCGGATACCCGCCGGATCTGATCCGAGACCAAATCCGGCGGGCAGTCGCACCCGCTACCCCTAACTCCCACCCCAATACCCACACCACCACCGATTCCACCCTCCAACTCACCCTAACCACCCTGTATTTCCCCGGCATCCACGACATTCTGAAAAACATCCTGAAAGCCGCCCACCTTATCCTCTCATCCTCCCCTCACCAGATTACATTTCCCAGACCACCGATGCTCTCCTTCCGCCGTCCCCCTAATCTGGCAAATATTCTATGGAAGAAAGAACCCCCAGCACCCACGCCTTTACACCCTGCCGGATCTTACCCCTGCGGTAGACCCCGATGTCTAACATGCCCAATAAACCCCCCTGCAACTCTTTCTCCAGTCCCACAACCAACATCACCTACCCCATAACTTCCACCACCAACTGCACCACCCGCAATATCATTTACCTCCTGAGATGCACCCAATGTCCCGCCTTTTATGTTGGCCTCACCAGCAATCCCCTCAACATCCGCATGAACGGCCACCGCAACAGCGTCATTCTCAAACGACCGCTGCCGGTGGCCGTTCATGCGAACAAACATAATTTAAAGTTTAACAACTGCTTCACAGTGAGAGTCATTCGCGCTCTCCCCGACAATGCTTCGGCTCCCCAACTCCGTCAGTGGGAGCTTTCGCATATCCATCTCCTAAACTCCTTCACTCCCCCTGGCCTCAACCTTCGATAGCTTTTCACTCCCTTTCTGTCTTCTCCCAACCCCCTACCAATCCCCAACCCCCTCCGTATCCTCCAATCCTCGACCTTTCCGCACTACCCTTCCACCCCCATGCCTCCACCCAGTGTCACCGCCATCAGTTCTCTCTCTGTAGCTGATGAAGGAATAATTCCGAAAGCTCCTACGTTTGTGATGTTTCTGTGTTTTAGTGTTCTTTTACGTGTGTCGCTTCGACATCCCCGGGGCCTCGCCAACCTGAAGTCGTCTGATTGGTGAGTGTTCACTGGGTTTCCTCATCCCAACACCTTGTTGACATCCATATATCCATTTTACCTTTCCTTTTCCGTAAGCTGTTATATATATATATATATATATATATATATATATATATATATATATATATTTATTTATTTATTTATTTATTTATTTATTCGCCTTGGAAGGGGGCAGCAAAAGGCAAGACTCTTCCTTCTCCTCTGTATTCTTCACTTTTTGCAGGCACTTTTTGCATTCAGTCATTTTCTTAAGCCCGCGGCATCCTCTCATAACAATCTGTGTCACTGGGGCTTTCCCTGAGGAGGATTGGACCCAGACTGCTCGGCGCCCCAGGCCTGTTACGCCGGGGCATTATACCTCCCTCGGGGGCAATGAGATCCAAGAGAAAGATGAATCTATCATCTCTCTCTCCTTTTCTTCAGCCTCTTCCTTCTCGACTCACACGCTCGTCTCTTCCTCCTTTTCAACTTCTGAGCGGCTAAAGCATCGACCGTTGTCTGTTCATGAAGTCTCGTCATAATCGGCATAATGTTTTGCCAAGGAAGGACTTCATTAGGAGTGAAATTTTGCAGCTTATATGTACATAACCGATAAAACTATGCATTAACTTCAACGCAGATCATGCACGACACAAGCGAAAGAAAGAGAAAGAAATTAACGTCCCATTTGTTATATTTAAGATCATGAGTGATTCTTCCGTGATATTTGAGTCTCTTCCGGATGTTCTTCTTCAACTTAAAACGTATTTTAGCAGGCCAGGGCGCTCATTCTTTTGAGATTTTTCTCTATGGTTTTTACCATATCGATTTTTGATCACCATAAGAAATTTTAAATCCGTTGACCTTTTATTCATTAATATTTTGAGGCTTTATTATATTCCTGCTAAAAGTTAAAATGTTTCAAAAATAATTTCAGTGAAAATTAATTTTAACACCACCTTTTCTTGTATTTTTCGAATAGTTTTTGGAACAACTTCAGGAATTAACAGCACCATTTAGGATTGCCCACTTTATGTTGTAGCGATATTAATCTAAAATCGATTCGGATAACTATATTTGCTATGTAGGTGACTAAATAAATTTTAACCCGGAGAAAGTAAGTTTCTCCCATATTGCTTGAGCCTTAAGAGAAGAACCGAATCTCGCGAATGTCTGTTTTTCAGGAATGACAAATTTAACGTCAAACTTACGTCCAAGCGGCCTCATTTTATCTTCATTCAATTTCGTCGATCCTATCACGCGCATGAGTGTCTATAATTCATTATTCTTAGCTCTGTTCCATTTTTATTCGCTTCCTTAGTTTGTCGTAATTGGTATCCAATTAAATTTTAATGGAAACGTCCTTGCCAATCTATCAATTAATGCTACGCAGCACGACTGCCAACGTTTAACATTCCGGAAACAGGTGATTCGGCTAATTCGCCGTTGACCTATATGTAGTCGTCCGCTAGGAAGACAAGAGGATTGGGGAGTATTAAGATCAGAATAACATTAAAACGCCGATAATTGACGCGACGATGATTTTTTTCTAAACAAGCGTTGCCGAAAAAGTTGCCATAAAGAAATATTGATTTACAGCATCATCGAATGTAATTTCATCAAAAAATCGATTATTATGAATGTATTTTGATTTAAAACAAATGATTTAGCAGTTACACCAACAGTAGTCCTCATTTCAGTGATGAGTAATAATTTTTCTGATTTTATTTACGTGTTAACAAAAAATTGTGGTCTATTTCATATCAATTTTAATGCTCTTTCTTGAATTAGCGTGATAGATATATTAATTAAACCTCAAACCACCAAGTACAATCTTTTATGCTATTACAATATTTTCAATTAGATTATAGAATACTAATTTCTAGAAAAATATTATTCATCAGTAACAATCTTATAAACAAAATTATAGCTTATATCATGTTAGAATCAGATGATATTATTCTAAATCCTTTTGAGAGTAAATAATAATGATAAGGGTCGCAATTATCGTCGTTTGATCAAAGAATTGGATATAAATTGCATAGGAAAATACTCTTTCAAGTTATACTCACGTTCTAAACAAAGAAACTGGAATGCGCTTTCGATTGCGTGAGATTATATTAGATCAGATGAAAAGGTTAAACATTTGCCTGACATTTTTTATGATCCTCGTTTGCGAAAAATTCTCTGCGGACTATGCGTGGCGGAAAAGAGAATCGGCGAGAGTATCACATTGATTTCTGCACTCGAACATAAATTTCTCGGTCAAAGTTTTCACTTTCGCAAAACGGTGAACGCGGAACTGTGTTGCGTGCGCTTGAGCGTGTGTGTGTGTGTCATCCATCGACCGGATTGCTTTCTGCAGACTCGGGGAAATCCGTCAGTCACCTAGTCAAACAGAATAAAAACCGTTGGTTTGCCCGCATCATAAGAATCTTCGCCACCTTGGGCCACCAGGTGGAGCGGCGGCTGTTCGTCAACCAAAAGAGTGTAGCCCCATGCCAAAGGTTGATGACCTTTTTAAAAAAAATAGGGGAAGAAGATTATCCGGTCGCGACATCATTTTCCTACGGGGGCCACCGTGTTCCCGCATCAAATGCAAACTCGAAGGCGGCGAGAGATTTATTTTCGTAACACTCCCGTGGCTCTTTGTGTTCCTCCGCTTCATTTGCCAAAGTTTACCTCTTCTGGCGGCCACGTCACTCGCTCTAATCGACAACCCAAATAAAAAGACAAGACATCATGAGTCATATAACCGTCTCTTTTTTTGTTTGTATTCTTAACTGGCAATTTGATTAGCTTTTAATGACCTTGTTGGAGTTTCCTTTTAACCACGGAAGCTAACATAATTAAGTCGATGTTAAGTGATTTGATCAGGCGAATTACTTATTAAGAAGAAGTTTTATCGAAAATTAGTCCTTTAAAATGTTTTTATTTGTTTTTTGGTGCTGTACAACGCAATGTGAGTATAAAAATAGCGATATGTTATATGGATAATTGACAACAATTTAACAGTCCGAGAACCAAAATTAGCATCTATTTACCCTACCGACACTACTGCAAATGCCTATATATACGTATATACTTACCAAGCCAACGAAGAGAGAGAGAGAGCTTATTATTCAGTTCAATTAATATCCTATTAAATTAATTTATGAGACAAAGAAAGTTCGCATATATTTTGCTTCTGTATTTTTTTGCGAAAAAATGTGATCGAATTTTTAATAACTGAATCAACAAGAAAGAACTTTTTTTCGAAATTTGTTTGTTAGTTCTTGCTACCTTAAGATGCGTGAGGAATATCGTTGTTTCGCCTTCGCCGGCAAAGTTTTATGTAATTTGATTCTAAATCATCGACTGAATGTCCATTAAACTTAGTAAAATGATTGCTTATTTGGACGTCCATTCAGCTTAAAACTGGGCAAATTCTGATTGAATGGAAATGCTAGTTGGCCCTTGCGGAAGGGCATGACGCATATCGTTGTAAGGAGAATATGTCATATGCCACCGGCATAGTGTATCTAGGAGTTGCGGTCGGAAAAATTACATCGCGTCAATGAGCTCGAGGTATTAAATCTTACTCTTTCAATCCGTTGAGGGCTTACAAATTACCAACACCGGCTTCCTCTGAAGTGGTCTATCTCGTCGGAAAGAGGAACTCCTTTTCGAGAAAGGAGCTCAAAAAATTCCACCGTGCCCGATCCTGCGAAAACCTAGTTTCTGGCATTCCCCACATCTCGCAATCATAGAAAACAGGAAGAAGTGCTTGCGCAGAAATGTCTGGTATCTTGGGAAGTTCATATTTTTACAATCTATTTTTCATCCATGTCGGTAGTAAAAATTGGCGTTTTCTTCCAAATCGATGACCGTCTAGATTCCCTTGCAACGGTATTATTTCGAGGATTTTACAAAATGTTATTTAAGCATAAGTATTCCTGAAATATACTGTCAAACTCGGTAATCTATATGTTTCTATGAATCGCATCATCTCAATTGAAATAAAATTGGATATAATAGACTATTTAATAAATCAAGTCGGTTTATAATTTTTATTTAAAACTGGGTGGTTTCTGCACTTTTCCCTGTTTGCTTTATTGATCTAATAGGAAATTCTTTGTAATTGTTATAGGATGCCAGAGAAACTAATTTTACGAGATTAAATATAGACCTTTGATCCTTCTAGGATTTGACAAAGTTTGTTCATTTTAATCTGGAAACATCTTGCAAATAAATACTGGGATATTAATGCCATGAGTATGAATTCAATGAATGACGAAGATTTCCTATCACCATTCTTATCTGTGTTAGTTGAACTACATATTCTGTAACCCAAACATATTGACATATTTGCTCTAGTAATAAGAATTTAGTGGTTATTTTTCGTTTTATTGTACGATCAACTTTAAAAAATTGTTATAATGCAGTTTTTCAGTTATACAACGATTGGTATAACATATATTATTAGCGAGATAAGTTATCGAGAGCATTCCAAAACTTTCCTAAACTTAGCCGTTCGTTTTCATCAGTCTTAATGTTATCAAATGGGAATAGTCGCAATAAGTTGGCGTTTACATTCCTCTCTCCGGTGGAAAAACTTCATTTTATAAGAAAAAGGAGAATATTGGCCCCTAACTGACAACTTTTATCATTCCTTCTAACAAGAAAATATCTATTTTTGTAATTATATCCATTCCTCTCTGGATGTATAGCGTTCTATATATTAAGTGATTTTTCACGGCTTTGCTTGTTAGAAATTATGCTTCGTTGTCCAAAGCAATTAATCAATTGGTTTCGTTGGATTCTAAATCGAGATTTTGTATAAAACCCCGCAAAAAATTCATTTTTAATCTAACGATTTCAGTAACTCAAGACTGATGATTGCAATAGTGAAAAACAACAAAAAAATCCTTCAAAGTTAGGAGAGATAAAATATTATATCTATTAATTTAATTTTATAAAAATGTGAACTTAGAAAAAGAGATTCTCCATTTTTGAATTAGACTAGCTTGGTTGTTTAGTTGGTTTAAGCACGTTTTCGGTAAGTAGAAGATCTGGGTTTGATCCTCGGTCAAGTTCAGAATTTTTCTCCTCCAAGTTTACATTTATGTTTAGTTTTATACACTCACGCATACAAACCATATTTTCTAACATTCCATCTTGTTAAATTTTATAGCATATACAGTTTTAATACCAAAATCTTAAACTTGGGGACATTTTGTATGTAACCGTTTTTTTCTACTACCCTTGCCACCGTGAATGGTGCGTTGATTTTTCATAAAACCCAGAAGAAAATTTTTACGGCTACGATTGATATATTTGGACGTTCTGAACTGTCTACTCGTCTCCTCCCATCCACTCCCTCCTCTCTTTCCAAAGACGCATCCCCTCACTCTTTCCGGAGTAATTGGCAAGTGGGCCATCCAACAAAGGGAAACAATAAATAATCGGCGCAAATGCGCGCTCCTTTGCCACGCGCGGCTGCCTTGCGATCCGTCGCGGTTTCCAAGTCGCGCCACATGCCGAAAGAAGAAGACCAGGTTATCAGAAATTCCTATTATCGCGTTCGTTTCGATATTAGGTGAGAGACAGAGAATAATCCACGTTCAAAAACACACTATAGTTTCCAAAATAACGAAAAACAAAAGAAACGACGAGATCGCTATCGCGAACGAATACGAATCGTCAGTCCGATTGAGACGAGGAATTGGGAATCCCTCAGTCCATTCAGCAAGCTCGCGTATTTTTCGTTGCGGTATAGGTTTTAAAACGTAAGGGATAATGGTGGAATAAAGCGCCTGTCTGCATAGGAACTTTGGATCGCATTATTCCATCAATTTCTTGCTTGGCAATCTCACCATTTGAGAGGGAGGAGTTTTCTTCGATGTATCACTTCGAGAGCATCCGTTGGGGCAGTTTGATACTAGCTTGGCTAGTTCCGTCCCAACCAAGAAAACATCCGCATTCAGAAACGAGAAAAATCCGCTACGATAGTTCTGTGGTAGAATATCCGCCCGGCAAGGGAAAATGGAATAGAGTCTGTGCTGCGATTTATTATAAAAGTTTACAGTTTTGCAATAGCGTATTTTGAACGAAGCGAGCAACTCTCGCTCAAAAGATCACTTTGGGTTCAGAAAATCGCGAGTTGACAATGAGATTATTGAGAGGATTCCATCGCCGACAAAACAAGTGTTCATCATTTAAACAGGACAGCGTATCATTTATATTATCCCTGTTCAAAATGAAATACTCTGCTGCCTTGTTACCAATAAAACTTAATGAAAGAAATTTTTATCGATGTTTTGACGTACATCCCTAGTGAACGTCGAGCTTGACTGGATTGACCCGCACCACAAAGGTTCCTAAATCCACATTTCCCAAAAAGGCTTGAATTAATTAATGAATGGAAGCGACTTTTTAAGGTTTAGCAAATCCGATAACAACAAGAAAAATTCTAATTAATTTTTGAGATTCCTTAGCGACAACATGAATTATTTTTTTCTATTTCATGAAAATAGCTCCGAGCTAGTAATATCCTTAAATCTCTTTCTGCTCAGTGAAAGTAATCACCAGACGGAAAATCCGTGGCATTCATGAGGACGCAACTAATTAATCTAGTGGAATAGACGAACGACAAATAGTAAAAACGTAACCCTACGGTTATAATAAATTTTCCACGTACCTTTATAATTCTCTCTCTTCTCCTTGCTCCTTCTCCTCTCGCTTCCTCTTCCAACCTCTTCTTCACGAGGGATGGCGAGGAAGAAGAACGGATCTATTCGATGTACTCTTCAAAGATCGGCTCTCGTGACGAAAGGACCGATACCCCAGACACCGTCCTGGGTCAAGAGACCAGCGACGACGCCTTCATTTCCCGGCAGAATTTAAAAAAACCTTCATCCAACAACTCTCCCGTTTCTCTCCTCTCGATACGGGAGACTTCGACGGGCGAGTAGACGCCGAACCTTCCCTTCGTTTTCGCGCCGATTGGAGAGAGAGAGAGAGAGGAAAAAGTGCGCCCTTTTCAAAAAACCACGAGTCCAAAACCACTTCACGACGACGACGACATCGCCTTTTTTTCGCTACCACCAGATGAAAGACGACGCCAGCGCCGAAACGGCCAAAGGAGAGTCCTCCGCCTCTATCCTCCGGACGTTCTTCGCTGGCAACCACAAAAAAAAATTTAAAAGGACACTGATGCGATCAATGTCTCTCTTTCTTCCTCTCGGCTACCTTCGAAATAAAAACTAAAGCCGCTGTTCGAACGGGGGAAAAAATTGAGTTCCCCTCCGCCGGGAAAAAGAATGGCGAAGTCGACGGGAAACGCGAATGCGTCGGGGTTTTTTGAAAAGGACGGACCGCGCGGAATGGTGGAGGAACCAGGGCGACGATACTACCGCAGGGTTCGCGGAAGAATGCGTACCGGACCGTCGTCAAAGGGTTTACGCGCAATGTCTCGCCGACTCGACTCCCTTTTGTTGTTCGAAAGATGTGCAACACTCCCTCCACACCGCCAGCGTCTCCCGCTCAGGAAGCAGTGAGTGAGGAGATTGGTGCCCCAAGAGACTCAATGGACGAGAGGTCCGTGAAATAGAGATGGAGAGAAAGAGAGAGAGGGGAGAGGAGAGGACGGAGGGGCGAGGAGAGGGAGGGGAAGGCTGAGAGAGAGAGAGGTAAGGAAAAGGGGAGCGGTGTGGCGAGGGGAGGGAGGTAGGAGAGTGGAGAGGGAGGGGAGTCGAAAGGGGTAGGGGGTGAGGGTAAAGTGGGAGGGGAGAAGAGGCGCTTAGAGGGTGGGAGTTAAAAGACCACTCTCTCAGTGGTAGTGGTTCTCTTGCGTGAGTTGGCTAGTTGCCAAGAGTTCCTTTCGGCTTGGATCCCGAGGAGTGTGAGGTGGCGGAGGGAGGGGGAGGGAGGAGAGAGAGGGAGGAGGAAGGAGGGAGGGATAGTAGGGTGAGGCTGAGAGAGATAGGGTTTTGTGAGGTGAAAATAAAAAGATGCGAATCTTCCCCTACCTTTCTGCCCTTATACTTCCACTTAATTCCACGCCTCTCCCTCTCTCCCTCTTTCTCTCTCACGCCTCCTATGAATGGACCATGTGGACTGGATCTTCTTGGCTGTGGAAGGGGGAGAGGAGAGTGGGAAAAAGAGAGAAAGAGGCTGGGTGGCAGGCGAGACGAGTGGGTGCCAGTAGTGTTTGAGACTCACTTGCCTCATACCACCCACACGCGCGCGCACACACACACACTCGCACTTCTTACTTGCTTCTTCTTTGTTGGTGTCACATGGCGCGAATGCTGAGACAAGTGGAGGTGCAGGTACGCGCGTTATACCGGTCCCGAGTAAATTTCTTTTTTTCTACAACCCGAAGGTTAAAAGGCGACGAGGATAGCGGTGTTGATGCTTGATTGGATATCGATTGTTCCATGTGCTTACACACGCATTCACACATTAGCGCAAACACGCGCGCGCATTAGGTAACAATCACAAGAATCGACTAGTGTTGTTACGAGTTGCGAGCGTTGCCTCGAACGGGAAATCTAGAAGATTCATGCGATGCATTTATTCTTGAATTCGAAAACGAATGAAAAAATGCTTCCGTCTTGAAAGTTTTTGATGTCGTTAAGAAAGTGCAATGTGAAATTAGATTACTCTAAAGTTTACCCGCATGCTGTTTTTGTCAATAAATTGATGAATTACATAGGATATTAAAGGGGTTAATTTTTCACTGAATGATTACACATCCCATTGTCGAAATTTTATCTTTTCTCGAACTTCCGTATGTAATTTTGACATTTATCGAATATATATGGTTAATTCGTTGTTTTTCTTTCAATAGAAATAAAAAATGACTGAGTATAATTGTTACAAATTAAATTTTTCCTTTTGTTTTTAGTTCCCTTAATTGAAATAATGAACAAAAATTTTCACTTTTCCATTGCTGTCGCTTTTATTTTTACATGGACTGACCTCATTTTGGAAAAGTCTTACATTTACCTTATGCTGTGAGTTATAACTTTCTCATTCTTCAAATTTTAACTTAAATTTGAAAAATAATCGATAACTCTCCAATTTAACCTTATAGTTAGCATGTTCACTACGTTAATTTTTTATCTGACTAAGCCTGCTATAATCTATTTCGATGATAGTGGTGATGGGGAGACATTTCAAAGTACCAACTTAAGCACAAGAAAATATAACTACAATAAGAGTTGGCAGAGAATAAAGTTTTTTTGTTTTTACAAAACGGCATGCTATTTATTTCTATGAAAGACCCTGCTACTTCTCGTTACAATATTGGCCATCTGCCTTGTGTGCTGAACCCTTAATCCAGGCATATCAAACTCGAAAAGGCGTCCAGGCCGCATTAAGGTGATGAATGTTATACAAGGGCTGCATTAAAGCTATTGATGATATAGAAGGGCCGGAGTTGATTACCGAGGGCCAGGACTAGTACGATAGACTTTAGCTAGATGATTAGACGCCTGTATTGCAATTAAAAACAATAATTTAGAAAATGCGTTATCTTGTAATTTGGTAACAATAAAAAATGCGGCATACTTTTTACTAAAATAAAGCATTTATATGTAATTCTACACTATTCAATTGAGACAAAAATTAGCCATCGGGCTGCAGTAAGGCACAGAAAGGACCACATGTGGCTCGAGGGCCACCAGTTTGACATGCATGCCGTAGTTGATTAGCGCATGGTGAACTTTAATATCTGTGCAACATCTCGCAAGCAAGTCAAGGAACGCTACCGATGACATCTTTTTCCTCCTGCCTCGTCCACTCTTTCTACACTACGGAACGCGTCGAGGCGGCGACGTCAACCCCATGCGATCTCCTAACCAAGCACTCCCTCTTTTCTCCCCTCCTCTAACAAAGCCCTCCCTCCCATTTTCTCCCCTAACCCTCACAACCCCTCTCGTTACCCTCTCTCTCTCCCTCCCCTTCCTAACACCCTCTCCCACGGGCGCCATGAACTCCTCCCTTTATGCACACATGGGTCACCCGGAATTCACTCTCAAAGAATTTCTCCGCGTTCGTGTCTCGATTGCCTGATGAGCTATTAGAACCATGCTATTTTCGGCAATGAGTGTGGACAAAGTCGTAGAACCCACGCTCGGTAAACCACCCATTACCTAATGGGTATAATTCTCAAGTCACGAAGGCACGAAAAAGGAGATGGATAATAAAATCACGAAATTACTTACCATCGTAAGAGTTGCCCACGTTTTTTGTGTTTCGCAGATATTCTGGTGGAGACTTTTTGGTATTTTTTAAAAGTGTTCTCTGAATGTTTTCTTAATCTCTCTACGGACTATTTGCTTTCTTGTTTCATTCTCCGCAAAGAAACTTTTCAACGAGCTATTTTTTCCTTTAAACTAATATTATCGACCGTTGGTGATATTTAAGTAATGTGCTTGGCACGTTCTATCATTTACTATAATTGGTCGTTAGACGCAATGATATTTTTTATAATGTCTAAAAGTTTCATTTTTTCTTAAGATTAGTAGATGCTAATGGGATTAGAAATTTTAATATTGCTTTGGCCAATCTTAAAATTTTTTCTTAGTACCCATATTTACAGAAATTTTAAAGTATTTTCAATATAATTAACCGAAATTGCACTAATACATTTAGCTTTGACATAGTGTATTAAATATTTTTGGAGAAAATAAATAAAAAACTACTTAGTATCTATATATGTGTCAAATGTATTTTTACTTACTCTATTTATGTTGTTTTTCTTCGGCAAAAATATCAGTTTTTGAAAATTTATAATGAATGTATATATCAGAACAAGTTTCATAAACCTTTTCTTGCTGACGTCCCTCTCTGATAATTCTAAATAATCGCATACACCTACTATATTTTAAAAATTATAATTAAATCAACTATCCGAGTATTACAATATATAACAACGCTTTATAAATGTAAATAACTAAAAATAATGTGATTTTTACTTTAATTTTCAACGCAGCCAAAACGACCGTGTGCAACCTTTTGTGCGCAAAAGAGGCCATATGATCTACCAAAAGCTGAATTCAATTGCAGTTCAGCACGCTCCTTTGAGGAGATACACTAAAATATCGAAACATTTTTATTTCTACTCCAACATCCCATGTCGGTAAAAAAAACATTCCTACTGCCACTTATGACCTCATTCGTAGTTTTAATATCATAAACTTTAGTTCCAAAATCACGTAAAACAAAACTGGAAAGGTGTACTCCATGTCGAAGTACACAGTTTCCTAATGTGTTCTTTGGGATTTCACAATATTCTCAATATTTTTCGCTCAGATGAGTATTTAACGAAAAGCTAGCGAGGTACGTTGTAAAAGACATATAAGTCCTTATGTAAAGATGTCGTTATTATTGTCCAATTTAAACCAAAATTGGAATCGGTCGACAAATTTTAGTAAAACTCCTTAATACCAAATTCCATCCAAATACGTCCTGAGAGTCCCGAGTTGAAACATAGGAACATTGTAAACTATGGCAAAAACACTATATCTTGGCAGTGCGCTGTAGGCACCTTTACGGTAGGACGAGTCCATCCTCGAGGCGGGACCGATTTTAGGGGAGGTAGTGTTTAGGTGTGAGCATTGACTGCGCGAACTTTAATCTGGAGGGGAAGAAGGAAAGGGAGGGAGGTACACTAAGGCTGATGGACTCGTCCGAACCAAAATTCGTCTACTGCGCAGGTGCTCTGACGTCAGCTCCCCCTTAAAGCTCCTCCTACCCATTCATTCCATTCCCCTCTCACGCGTCTCCGCCTGCCACCTTAATAGTGCACGAGCATTACATATAGGTTTTCATGTTAAGTGGTCGTAATTGTTGTCCGATGCTAACAAATTTGAAATTGGTCGACCAATTTTAGTAAAACTCTTCAATACCAAATTTTATCAAAATACATCCAGTGGTTCTCGAGTTGAAACAAGAACATTGTAAACTACATGTACGTCTTCATGTAAAGTAGTCGTAATTTTTGTCCGACATCAACCAAAATTGGAATCGAGCGACCAATTTTACTACAACTACCCAATACCAAATTTCATCAAAATACTTACAGCGGTTCCTGAGTTGAAACAAAGGAGCATTGTAGATAAACTACATGTAGGTCTTCATGTAAAGTGGTCGTAATTATTGTCCGATTTAAACCAAAACTGGAATCAGTAGACCAATTTTAGCAAAACTCCCTAATACCAAATTTCATCAAAATACGTCCAGCGGTTCGCGAGTTTAACACGCGGACGGGTGGAAACTACCTCTCCTATATGCGTTCACATCGTGCAAAGAACGCATAAAATCAGGAGAAAAGTTTCATCTTTAATACTTTCGCGAATTCCTTTAAAATTCTTCGCGTACTCACAAAGGTACGTGTACCCTGGATTTAATACCACCGTATAATAAATATCTTACGCCTATGGAGATGACGAAATGATAATTCCTTCCTCGATACATAATTTAAATATAAACTTTACTCTTTAAAGAGGACAGAGCCGCGTTAACAGGTAAAAAGGGACTTATTCCGTGTAAGAACTAAGCCGCCGAA
Source organism: Tanypteryx hageni (assembly GCA_028673005.1). Taxonomy (NCBI): domain Eukaryota; kingdom Metazoa; phylum Arthropoda; class Insecta; order Odonata; family Petaluridae; genus Tanypteryx; species Tanypteryx hageni. The sequence goes on along the minus strand of CM054112.1, from coordinate 39,934,600 downwards.
TTGTTTGGAAAGAATTACGGACGGAATACTTCAAAGGGACGGTCGCAAATCCTCAAAGGAGGCGAATTAAAATCATAAGACATGGACAGAAAATGGAGGGGATATATGAATGAGCGATCATCACAGGAGACTCCTCGCCAGCTCCACCTATCTTCCTCTTTTCCCGCCCGTCTCGTCGCATCTCTCTCTCTACACTTCCCCCTTCCTCTCTTTCCCCTCCAACTTCCCCTTTCTTCCCCTCTCCCGCTTGTGTGTGTGTCTACGAGGTATTCGTGACCTACTCGGAGAATGCGGGTCACGGGAGAGCTCTCTCACACATACTCACACGCACAGACACACACACACTACGAGGCCTAGGGAGGAGGCGTCATGGAGGAGATGGCGAGAGACAGAGGGAAGAAGAGGAAATAAAGGGAGAGAGGGGCAGAGGATGAGGGGAGAGAGAGAGGGATGGGGAGGAGAGGAAGGAGGTAGAGATAGGAGAGAGAGAAAGAGAGACGTTGGACAACGGTTGTCTCTCTACACCGTCCGAACTCGCCCAATAGCAGGAAAGCGTCGTTATCTCCCAGCTTCTAACTCCTTAAAAACCTCCGCATCTTCTCGTGAGAGGAGGAGGCATCTCAACTCACTCCACTTTGTCGTTCTCCTCACCCCACGTTCTCCGTCTGAACTGTGTTCCCGCCCAACCCATCCTCAACCTTCCGATCCAACCCCGACCCTCGACCATTCAAATTTCCATTTAGTCAAGTGGAATTAACTCTCGGGGCTCACTGGACAATTCGGATGTTCCGTTTCGTCTTAGAGTATTATTTTGACTTCCCGTAATGTCTTTTTCGTTCTCTGGTGTCTCCAAGCTGAGGTAATTTATGCTCCAAGGCTCCAAGTAAATGGAAGGATATACTACAGGGCTTTTACTTTGGTAAATAATGAATATGACCAGTATTATTTTAAATTTCTACGTCTTTTATCGTATGATCCAGACCTATTCGTCCGCATTCCCTCTGTGAAATTCCGTTCGGTTTTAACCATTTCGTTCTACGATGCAGCTTTTTAGAACAAATCTGCCATATATTAGTTTTAATCTTGTGTTATGGCATCAGGTTCGTCCTCAGCTTCATATACCCACATGTATCCCCATTTCTTTCATAACTTTTCATTATATCGCGACCGAGATAAGTAGTAACTACTATGAGTTATTTTCCTGAATTTTATGACCCATCGGAAAATATTATCATTCTGTATCGTCTGGATGAGCATACAAGAATAAGAATTTTGAGAATGCGTTTGGTAACAAGCATAAAGAACAGATTTTTCAGCATTAGAGTTATGCATCCTAAATTTGTGTATAATTTCATATATAATCTATCGTCTCTGGCTTGCAGCAAATAAGTTATTACATAGGTATACGTTATGAATATCATGCGGTTGTGTGTACCAAATTTGTATTTCAAATAAAAAATTACTCTTTGCCAGTGATAACTCACAGATCGTTAGTTATCATAGTTGAATTATCACTGAAAACAACTACTTTGTATTTGTAGCGCCTCTTAATTGACCATTTCTCGCGTCCGAACTATCAGTTTTTATGAGTCTGATTCCCCACGCTTAACTTGACCTAAGATTTATATGAGTATGTGGATACATCACGAAACGAAAAGATAAGAAACAGGTTTTGTGTCTCATAGCGATTTCGACGGAAAGTTTTCAGGATATTTTCCCATGATATAAGTCTCATAATTATCAAACAGTCGGAATTGAGCACAAAGATGATTTCGTTATCGCATCGATAAACTTGTCAGAAAGATAATTTCACGAAAGAGCTGCGTCAAAAGTTGCCTATTCGAAGTTCGGTAATATATTGTGCCGACATTTTTTGCGTCACTTTAGTACTCTACTCGAAATTATGAGATATTTTCGAAATAGTTCAAAAGAATTCTACGAGATATTTAGAAATTATTTTGCAGTTACAGAAGGGCATTGAAGTAATATTACGGCTATTTTTTTCTTTTTTATCACTAATGGATTCCATTCTAATATGGTTCGAAATGTAGAATATTCTATTTAAAACGCGATTGAATCATGAAACCGCTTTATGATAAAATGTTAATATAAGTTCCGTGTTTAAAGTTTTAATTCTAGCATTAAACGGCGACATCTTAATAATTATGAAAAAAATCCAGACGGAATCTTCTTTAATGTGAGAAATATTTTTTAAGTAATCGGTTATAATTAATCATTTCGTCGGAAGTGTAACCCAGATTCTCCAATTAGACCCGTATGTCCTCTCGAACGTTTGGCTGCAGCGGTACGCTTGGAACAACAAGCTCTTTCATTACTTGCAAACAAAAAGACTCCATTTAGGTATCTCATAATATGTTAAGATAATGAATAAGTAAAGCAACCAAAAATCGTAAGCAACTGTATTTCTCCCTGGAGGTTCAGTAATTAATATTCTATACCTTTGTCCGTTAGTTAACGTGTAAATCCTGATTTAGTGACATTAACCTAGTGAGTAAATTTCATGTTCTACTTATATATGGATTCCAAATATCTAATTTCGTCGAAGTGCCCGAGATACGCGCACAGACAGAATGACACCCCTCGAATCGCCAGAGAATTTCCATGCTCGTCTTATGGCTAAAAACAAATTCAAGGATATCTCTTCGATATAAAAAATTGAAAAATTGAGTACTTATCTTAAATATCTCCAACAGCCATTGTAAGGTTGAGAGACCCATATGCGTATTTCGGCTACGATGCTGCCTCCTTCGGTGGCAATTTTTTTTATATCGAAGCGCTTATTCTTGAATCAAAGTGACAAACCTACCATACAATAAGCGCTTTTAATTTTGAGAAAAAGACCTTTTTAAAGAACCTTTATATATATATATATATATATATTAACTTAAGGAAATGAAAAGGTAGTGATGAGGGTGGCAACAAGGTGTTGAAGGAAGCCCAGCGGACACTTACCAAGTCGGGGACCAAGTTGGCAGGCTGCTGGGGGCGTCGAAGAGACACGTTGAACACACGAACACAAAAAACACTAAAAAACACGCAAGCTTATCGGGCCTGTGCCCTTCTACAGCGATATATCAGTTCCTTTTTTAAGACACTTTCAAAAAATCTTCCGTAGATGAAATTTAGATCTGATGTAGGAGACGTTAGTATTTTTCCACCAAAACGGAATAGGTATGGAAGGCTTTCTAAAGGTTTCTTTTTAAAAAAATCGCCAGCGATCTATAAAAGAAAAGAATGGGTCTGCTCGTTACCCAGCTCACCTTAATGCCGTTAGGCGTCGGGTTTCATTCACACCAATTTCTAGGACAGTTTTTTTTATCCTTTTACGGGCTGAAGTCCAGTCCAGCGCCCAGCCTCGGGACTGGACACATTCACACACAAACGCGTATGCACGCAATCATGCATTAGTCGTCATTAGCCTACTCTTTACTGAAACGCTACGAAATGGTCACAAACGTTCACGGGCGTTCTTTTCCGAAGTACGGAATGCCGCACCCGTGTACTGCGCAAGTAGGGAACGGGGCGACAACGGGTAGGAATTTCAACTCCATCGGGATGCGAACTCAGGGCCTATATTGCGGCAAGCGCTTTTATAGACAAGTGACAATATAAAAAGGAATGTTTACAAATAACTTTTAGCACGTTTTCTTAAAAGAAGAAAACTTGATAGTGTGACCACTCTTGTCTGTCCGTCTGTGGACAATAAACTTTTTTGTTTTGAGAGATATTTGAAAAATTATTTTCGAATTAGACAGCTCTTATTAATCTGTGAATTTTCCAATGATTGGACTTTCAAAGTAATGTTAGATTTTCTACTAGTGGCCTTCAATGTTGGGAATTTTAAAGTTTGAAATGGTATTGTAACCAAACTAATGAAGCTAAAGGAGTGGCGTTTTCACGCATGGAAAGGTCTAGTGGAGCTCTACATTCTAACGGTGCGGGTTGTTCCCACCCCAAAGAAAGAGGCAAACCAGAACCCTGAAAATGTTTAAGAATTCCTGCTTTATCTAGGGTCTTTCATGTTTATATCTATAATAATAATATTTGCTGTTTATTTTGTACTCTTATTTATAGTAACGCTTACTTTTATTGTATTTCGGGAACAAAGATCAACTTCTGGGGGAGGCGTTTCTGTACAGGCGCATGCGCAGTTTGAAATTTGAATCGTATCTGACAAGAATACAAGAGGCCGACGAGTATGGTAAAAAGTTATTTAAAAATGCCCCTATCGCCTCTCTTTTCATGTTAACGAAAAGTTTGCTCGGGAAATATTTACCAAAGGCATCTTTGCGGTACCAGCGGACCCGATTTTGAGGCTGACCATAAATCTCTCTCGCGCGTGACGTGACTTAGGAATTCAAACTCACGCGTGTTAGCCACCCCGCCCTCTAAAGGTGAAGAACGCTCCTAGGCTTATTATAAAGGGGCCGTATTCGTTGCAACCGAAAAATACCATCCTCCCTTAAATGAGCGACGTAAAAGCTTTTTTAAACAAAAAAACTCTATCACGCACGTGCAATCCAGCAGACTGAGAACGGGAGCGCACCCCTAACTTCTTTTATTTTCTCTCTCTCTCTCTCTCTCGCTCGGAAATACTTCTCCACGCTCCAACTTGGGTGCAATTAAGAGTGCAAGAGGAGGATGCACCGTAAAAATATGTGTCGTTCTTTTGTTTTTTTTTTTAATTCTCCCGCGGCAAAAGGTAATTAATGCCGACCGACTCGTTCGCTAATACAAATTGCACGCACCTCGACTTCCTTCACTTCTCCTTTTTTGTTTTATATACGATCCTCGTACGGTCAGAGGTATTCGTGATGATTAGCCGCTGGTGGTTGACACGGATGTCGTCGATGAGATGCGCCGTGACGCACGGGATGGATAGGAACGAGCACGTGAACTCCCACTACTCACAATTCTCTAATGTGCCCGCTTTACGTTAAATCAGCGGGGACCAAACAATTAAGGAACACGGAGTAATAATTTGATAATAGAAAATTATAAATAAATATAATAAGCAATATATTTCGTCTTCACCCCTCTCTTCTCAAAATATATAAATACATTTAAAACAAATCAGGAATATGTCAAACCCTTTAGTTTCATAAAATTCTTCAACTCTATCGACTGGTTACGGTCTGCAAAGAGGGCGGAAGTGGGCTATGTGGGCCGCTATGTATAAACAATAGGTTATTTGGCCCCCGAGCCGAAATGTTTGGGCGCCTCAGCGTTAAAAGATAAGATATTTTCACGGTAGATGTGGTTAGTAGTTCGAATTCGCAGGAAAATGTATGCTATATCCTGCTTTAAACACCTTTTTATAGGAAAGAATTGTATCTATGATACGGGACTTATTTATCGGAGCCAAGTAAAGAAAGAAAACCTAGCAATGTCCAGCTATTTATGCATACCAGGTGAAAGATGTGTGACATACTACACAAAATACATAGTATATTATGCAATACATACATACTATATTTAACCGCAAAAACAATCGATTTTTTTATTTTGCTTTTATTCCTCTTAATAATTTAAGAAACGGAAATGCAATCATTGCTCATACGAATGTGGGACGTTCGTATGATTTTCTTCCAAGAGAGAAACAGTTATAATATTTTTACGGCCTTTTATGACCTGCTCAAGTATCAATATGATTTAAACTGAGAGCTGACTTCCGCTGTAATTACAGAACGGCTTCTTAGATTATAATTGGAGCGCGGTGACCATCTACTGTCATCGACTTACTTAAATACTTTCATGAGCCGAAATTACACGCTCCTAGAGAATAATATTTTTTCTTTATATTTACTTTTCACCAAATCGACTCGACTTTTTATGAAAATGTTTCCTTGAGCATAAAAGCTATTGTTAGAAATGCATTGGCGTTATATTATGTGAGAGTAATGCGTAAAAAGAAAATTGAGTTTTAAATATTAACCGTCGGTTAGATTATGCCTGGCGATATTTGAAATTTTGAAAGGAATAGTCGTTTTAAAAAAATATTCCGAACGTGGTAAGCACGCCTCGTCTTGTCCAAATAGTTGAAATAGATCAAGGAGATGGCGAACGAAGGAAATACTCGGAAGGAGGGAGTGGAAGAGGGTATGTGGAGGGAGGAAATAGATTGGGGATATTTTGGAGAAGTGGAGGAGGACAGCTGAGATAGAAGCTTTCTCGGGGGCATGTTTGCCCAGGGGGTGGACGATTTTGTGGTCTCAGAAGCGCTGTCCACACCTCGAGCCCAGACAATTCTTTTGAGGAGAGGTTTCCGAGGGGGGCAGAATGCATAGAAACAACCGCACCGAATCATGACTGGGATCCATCACTCTTGTCTTCCTCGTGGATTCCTCCGCGTTATTTTTATCGTTATCGTCGTTCCCCGAATGTGTTTCACACTCAAAGACTTTATCTAAACCTGACGTAACAAATAAATTAGTTAATTTTTGAGGAAAATATTGAGTCCACATTTGTTCAGGAGCATATTGGCATTCCTAAATATTAATTTTTTAGCGTAGCAGCGTGCGTCACAACGGTGTGGAAATGTTACATCTGGAATGTGTTATAATCTAAAATTTGGCAGCTATGTAGATAGAAACGTGACAGCATCGGGAAAAAACTGAAAATATTGAAATCAAGAAATGATCATGAAGTAATTAATTATTTTATATAAAAATTTCCCCATAATAAATACAATTATATCCATAAAGTTGCTTTTTAGCGTTTTCTTTTGTAAAAAAATCGCTTGTTTTCACTTCGTCCGTCCGTGCGCAAAATTTTGGCGTAACAAGAAAATCTGGGGAGTTAATATTTTCAGGGTAGTTTTGCCTGGTGACAGATATAAAATCTGTTGATTGTGGAGTTTCTCCAACTGTTGGTTTGCTTTTAAGCAGGATTTAAGAAAACCCCTTATGAATTCTCTATACGGGTCCGTTACTATGAAATAGTTTCGTTTTGTTTACGTTACTATAACAATAATAGCGAAGCGTAAATATGTTTAATTTACTTACGAAAAGGGATAAATATTACAACTGCTTAAATATGGTGGGTTAGTTATGTTTAGGTATGGTAGTTATCGACGTTTGTTTTTCTATAGACGTTTAATTTTCATAAAAATCGGCGGTGAATATTGACGTTTATTTTAATACATTATAATAGGATTGGTTGTTTTCGACGTTTATAATTCTTAAAAAGTGACCACTAATATCGTTTATTTTTCTAAGGATTCATCAATAAAAATTACAGAAATCGGATTCTTCCAATTAAATTTTACCAAAAAATTAAATATATATTAAAATAAGATTTCTCGGTTGCCGGATTTTTTTTGTTGCTCTTTAAATTTTGAGAATGTGTTGTTGTTGTGTTTTTTGGAAAAAAATTTACTCGTTAAACCGCGCCTCTCATTCAAGAAATCGTGACCATTCAATGACAAAATTAATGTGATGTTAATATAATGCGCAAGCAAATATATATACAAATATTTTGAAGAAAAAAATCATATCTTGTAGAGTGACAAACGATGATGAGTGTACAAAGAAGCCTAGAGTACGAAAATTGAATGCTGCTACAGCATTGTAAGAAAACATAAGCATGGGATTCTCTCTCTCTCGGAGAATCAATTGTATGTATGCCTGTCAAAAATATAAATATGACTGTTTTTTAAACATATTATTGGGCAGGGCTCCATAAACATACTTGTAGTAGTAGATTTTTAACCTAACCAACAACGAAATGAGTTATGGACGAGTGGGTTTTGACAAGCTGTGAGTAGGATTTAGATATACTTTCGAGGCTTGCTATAGGGATATTTGGCGATCAGTATTATTTCAGATTGGGAAATTCTTTCTATTCGCATCTTGGAGATTGTCAGAAGAAGTCATAAGATATTTGAGTAAATTGAAAATGGAGCCGGATCATATCGTGTAAGCGACTGAAGGTGCTAAGGGATTATCAAATGTGGTCGAATTAAAGACCGAGTGCAAAAAACCGATCATATTGTTTTGTCCCGTACCCGTGTCAGCTCACTGTGGAGCCTTTAGACATAAGGGATCATAAAAAGGGTATGAAATACCGAATAGAGTGGCTGTATGGTTTGACAAATTTCAGTTTTCTCTCTTGTTTTAGATGTTTGGCGCTAAAATATATTGTTTGAGTATGATAAAGCAAATTTAAAATAGAAAATTTAGTAGTAAAAATGAACACTTATCGATGACAATTCATTATCGTCAATTTTGAAATTTGTGCGAATTCGATGTTTATCGACATTTTTTGATTTTAATCAAATTCTACCAAAGCTAATTGTTTTCAATAACTTTTGACTGATTTTAGATTTTATATTTTGCTTTTAAAGTTAAGTTTCAAATAAAAATAGTGTTACATTATAATAACGCAGTTTATTTGCTAAATCTGAAGTTTTCTGAATCATGTATACACGTTAAATTTTTTTGAATTGTTAAAAGATTGATAATAATTTCTTTTATTTAAAGTGCTACATGTATGTGTTTATTAAATACAGTGAAATGTTTTAATTGGAATACTATGGTAATGATGATTCTTAAACTTTACGTGAACATTCTAAAAAAGCGCTTTTGGAATTTAGTTTTGCATTTCTTTTTTAATTTGCTTTGAATTAGTTATAATTGAGATACGAAATTGATACTTAGACAGTTAAACGCCCGAAAGAGTATATTTTTGTCGAAGAGAGAATACGAATTCACGCCGAATTAGCTTACAAATTCGTTTGATGCCAGAAAAAACGGGATTTTTTTTAAGATGTTAGCAGCGAGGAATTCTGATGCCATGGAAACGAGTCCAACACTTTTAAATGAGAAATTGGAGGAGGAGTAGAGAGAGTGAGAGAGAAAGAATAAAAATCGTATTTTACACCGCGAAAGGAAGAAGCGAGAAGAAAGACATTTCATTACGATATAATAACACGAATTGATTACGGTAACGTCAAGAATACAATAAAACTACTTTGTTATTTCTTTAATAAATAAATTAAAAATAGTTTTTAAATAAGCTTTTAAAATGCACTAAAAGCGTAAATTAAATTTGTGTACGAATAAACAAATCGATTGCTTAACTTATCTCCAAAATTGATTATCAGGGAGGACTATTTTAACAACCACAAATGATTCAAGAACAAACAATTTTTTTAAAATGTGCTTGCCACAACAAGATTTTAAAAACCATATGTGCATTTCGGATACAAATTGCCACCGAAGAAAACCATACAGGACTTAGGTTCTTGTTAGTGTTTCCAGAAAGTTTTTCGTGCTAAACAGTGGTTATGAGAGAGTTTAACTTAACACCTTTCTGGAAACACTAAATTTGAAAAGTTAATAAATATTTTTTTAAATTATTTTTATTGTATTTATGTTTTGCTATATAGTTTTACAAATACCTTAATGAAAATTTTAAAGTACATATAGTACAAAATTAATAGAGAATTGATTACAACCAGCGACGTATACATAATTTTGAAACACGATATTAAATATTACACACATTACTCATTTTAATGATTGATTGATAATCTATATACGTATTATATATATATATATATATATATATATATATATATATATATATATATATACACGCACACACGTCTGGGATCCGCGGGACTCAAGTGCTGTTGCCTTGGTGATCGCGTTTGTTTATGTACGAGTTCAGATCTTGGTGAATGGTAATTTCTTTTAAAGCGCTTGCAGTACGCTAGCACCAGAAATTCGAAACATAAACAATCATAGTAAACTTTTAAAAGAAATCCCTATGGTTGTTTTTATGAAAAAATACTTCCTCTGTAATCTACAGTTCTGACTTTGTGAACATTCACGAACTATAGTAAATGTTAACTTGGCGCTGTGAGAATTTTTAACTCAAAATGTAGCCTCTCCCATAAGCGCCTTTAAACAAAGCTGTTCGCTGCGGAAACCTACAATCCAAGGTTGACGTTTGTTTCACGCGATTACAATAGGATCTGTCTTTTTTATTCCTCAATAGCTATGGTTATCACGCACGGGGGTGTAACTCAGTGGTAGAGTGTCTGCTTCGCATGCAGAAAGTCCTGGGTTCGAATCCCAGTACCTCCACTTTTTTACCTCACGATTATTGATGTGGTTGAAACCACAGCGAATTTATCCATTAGGGAAAGCAAATAAACAATTAATAAATATTTATTCGTCGACTATTTTCCGAGAATTTTTTTTAACTCCTGATGAATGAAATCGCGTCCGAAAACAAACCAGACCAAATCTTCGATTCCATTTAGCTTTGACGAGGGAATAAACTCTAATAGATAATACATTTTTAGATAACCTTGATATCGTGATCGTACCGGAAATAACGATCGCTACATTCTTTGCAGGGACATTCATTTATGTCCCGAGGCACAATCTGAGATTTCTTGATGGGCAATATGTCTCTTTCTGTCTTTTCCGCTCCTCTTTTGTTTTCTTTCATTCTAAAAAAATTCCGCCTCGCCTAGGCGAAGGAGGAGGCGTGGCGTGCCTCGTCGTAAATGTGAGTCCATGCGACCACTCGTAAAATGAGGTGAGCCGATTTGCTCGGGGACGACGCTTGAGAGTCGCATAGCTATGCATATTCTATGTAAGTCTCGGAGTGGCAACGACCCTCTCGTGCCCTCCCTCCCTCCTCCCTCCCCTCCACCCCCTCCCCTCCCCGTCGCCTACCATTCTAACCGGAAGAAGTTTTCACTCTTGACATTGACATTCAACGATGGCCTTTCCTTCTTTATGTTCGAGTCAAGACTCGCCGGAAGCAGGGAACGAATCGGTCAAAGACCTTTGAGCGAGCTTTGAATATATGCGAAAATTTTTTCTCCTACGCTTTCAATAAGATTTCGTTCGTATTGCTTTGTTTTATTTTTTACGAGCGTTTTATCACCTGGCTTATAACATTGTGCTGTCTTATCTGAGTGCTTGACCGATAAAAGGAACAGGAGAGGTTTTATACTTTTTTATGACTTGGAAATGTCCCACAGTTCACGGTATTTTTGTTCTTTTGGTACTACTCTATGTAATATCTACATCCGCTACAATTTCTTAGGCTACCCACCAAGTTGCCGTCCCTATATAAAAGCTAGCTAAGTAAAGTATGAATATTTAGCATCCAATGTTGAATTAAGGTGCAGTAAAAAAGGAATATTTTAAAAATACACATCAAATTTCAATAAGGGAACTTTCTATAAATATCGCTTTCTTATTATTTACTTTCAATCCCATTTATTGTTGCGATCCATTTCGTAATATTGGTTAAGCTACCAACCCGGATTTTTTAAAATTCGTAACGTTTGATTATATAAGTACTTGTAATAATGGAATGCATAACCAAATAGGTAGAATTAATTTATCAATTATAATATTTTTAATAAATTTGTAAAAATTTTTTTAAATTAGCTTTAAAATAACCTAGCCATGGAAACAGACTAGATGTATCTTCAAGTTGATAATAAACTTCCTTATATCTTATAGTCTCGATCAGCCTAACTACCTTCCAAAGAAATTTAGATTTCGAAGATATAGCTCCTCTTCAATACGTAACCACTCAAGCAATAATATAGTCATATTCGCGTCAGAAATTTATGATCGCTCGCACATAAACTTCAATATTCACAGCACCCGCACCAATTTCGGAATCAAAACTAAGGAGGTGTAATATATGAGAGTTATCAACAAATAACTTACATTATCGTATTTTATTTTTTTCAGGTCGAAGGGAAATAATTAAACATGAATAAGATTAAGGCGATTATTACCACATTCCTTTTTGGTCCCATAAAATGAGCTTCAAATACATTTGTTGTTGTTATTAGTTTTTTAGCCAAATCTTAGTCGTTTCATTACAAATCGTCAACGAGACCTCGATTTACTATATCTAAGGTTATTTCCACCAAAATCATTGAAGGTAAATTATTCCGTCATTAAAGAATTGTTGAGCTCGTCCTCTGGCTGAAAATAAATTTCAGAATAATCACTTTAGTAATAAAAATTGAAAAGTTTAATGCTTAGGTATCTCCAACAAGGTTATAAATTATAATTTTGTTATGGCAACTGGAGATATATAAGCCATATTTTTAATTTTGTAAATTATTCTTATTTAAATTCCTTCACACGTGGTTCATGCTAATGACAACCCGAATGTTTATTGTATCTCAAACGTTAACGCAGTCGAAAATCGTCCGAGCAGTTCTCGAGAGAAAAAGAATAAGAGGAAAACACATCATTCACGATCTACGCGCCCACGCACCAACCGGCGTTGACAGCGAACAAAAGAAAGACGTCAAAGACAGCGAGCGATCGCCGTCGGATAGGAGATTTCGTCCTTGTGTCCACGATCGATTGGTCGAAAGTAAAGAGGCAGGGAAGAGGGGAGGGGAGGCAGGCGACCCCATTGTATCATGGGGACAATACCCTTGGAGAGAGGGAAGACCTCTCGGCCCCTCTGGGGGGAATGCGGGGGCACCATCTCGGGGCACGCGAACTGGCACAGATTGGACATCGAGAGTGTGTGCGCGAGGGTGCGCGGTATCCGGGGCGACGGGAAAGTGGACGATCGGTCATCCGACCCACTTGTTTCTTTATTTTTTTATTCCGAATGAGAGAGTGATTAAAAAGGGTGGTGTAAGCGGAGAATTGGGCGAGAAAGGAGTTTTTTGGGAGAGGGAAATAGGAGTCGTTTGAGTGACGAAGGGGAAAAGAGGTTTCGTTGGAGAGGCCGAACGCCATGTGCTATCCCACCCTCTCGTCCACTCGTCCCTATTTTTCGGATTTCTTTTGTTTCGATCTGATGGCGGCGATGCTAGTGCGCGATGAACCACTTTCCCTAATGGAGAGCCGGCACAATAACTCGGTCTCCTTACGATCGAACGTCCCGCGTGCGTAGAGATGGGGGTCGCGACCTGCGCACGATCGCCCTTTGTTTTCCTTCTCGCGTCGTGCAGTATCGAATCCGGTTCGGTGCCCTCCTGGGAAAAAAAGTTCGAAGCCTTAGACATTGTGCAGTTTTTTCTTCGTTTTATTCTTCTTTTTATAAATGTATAAAAATACAAATTTTTATTTTAAAAACTTGACAATTTTCGCAGTAATAAGTGAAATACGACCGTTTTCAGTGCCGCTTTCTTGCCAAGTACCAGATAAATGTAACATGATCCTATCAAAAAACTTTGTATTTGAGATATTTTTAACATTCCTAAGATTTTAAGTTTGCATCTAGGATCTAGTATCCACTGTGGATTTGGCTTGAGGGTCTCCTAATACTTCACGTCACAAAAGGTTAATATCAGTATAGTTGTATTTTTTAACGATTTGAATTTTTATAGCCCTCGTTTTCGCACAGCTTGCGTTTTTAATGCCTTTTAGGAAGAGCAAGGTATTCATTCGTTTATAACTAAGAATATGTGGATACAAAGCGAAACCCTTTAATAAATTAATTTATTTGTTAGTCATTTCATTTATTGATAATTTTGAAACAATTTCTTGAAAATTAACTGAAAAAAATAGAAAATTAATCTATTTTACTTTTCCCGTTGATTTTTTAAGGACAAGTAATTGATATGTTTTGAAATAAACCGTTTAACGCAAGTGAAAACCCATAAGTTTTCGTTATAAAATACGCTAATTGAAATACCTTGGCACAAGGCGGCGTGACCAGTGGGATTAGGGACGGAGAGGATTTATGGGAGGTTAAAAAGGCAATGTGTCACATGTGACTTGCGGCAAAGAGCGACGCTCTTTGCAAGTCTTTTGGATTAACCTACAAACGATTTGCCCGTTATCCTGCCAGTCTGATCAGTTCCCATCCTTACGCTAAACAAAGACTTTAAGTTCCAACATACGAGCATATGGGGCATCGCTAACATTTCTGAATCCAACATGGCGCACGTGAAATAAAAGCTTTATTATTAGAACCGTGAAACAACCGTTTCCGACCAGTTAGTTTGATCCGAAAAATTGTCAGAAAAAGTCACTTAAGGCGAACATTACAGCTGACAAAATTTCTAGAATAATTTTGAAGGGTCGGAGCGCTACCTTGGTTAAAAATAAAGCTATGTACTTTCCGTGTTAATTTAACTGAATATTATTTTTTGCCTTCTGCGACGAAATACATGTTCTAATCTACATGTTGGAGATCGAATAGTCTATTTTTGCAGAAGATTTTGTGCATACATTAATCCAACTCCATAATACTCCAACCTAAGAAGATCTTTTCCATGCTATTTAACATCATGTTAGAGAGAAAACTCGATTAATCTAAGAATTATGAGAAAATTAGCTCCATATTGCAAATTATAAACGTAAATATGATTGCAAAGTGGAAATATTAATGCGAGTCACCAGTGATGACTCCTGCCTAAATGTGTTAGGTTTTAGCGCCAGTATTTCTGCTATTTTTTCAACTAATAATATAAACAATCAGTAAATTTTTAAAAGCGATACCTATGACTGTTTTCACGAAAAAAATCCTTCGCTTTATCTTTGTGAACATTCACCAACTATAACAACTATTAATTGTATCCTTTGACGATTACAATATGATCTGGTTTATTGTTCTTCAAAACCTTTGCGAGTATTCACTAACTATATGAATTATTAATTATACCCTTTGACGTTTGCGCTTTCGGAAGAGGTTGCATTCTGAGCATTTTTAACTCACAACTCAGCCTCTCCCGGGAGCGCCTCATAACAACGCTGTTCGCTGCGGAATCAAAATCCAATATTGACGTTTGACTCACCTGAGTACAATATGATCTAACTTATTATTCTTCGAAAGCTAGCTATATCATACATGGAGGGTGTAACTCAGTGGTAGAGTGTCTGCTTCGCATGCATAAAGTCCTGGGTTCGAATCCCAGTACCTTCACTTTTTTACGGCGTTTGTCTTAATTATTAATGCGAAAGTTTTTACAATATCTTCCATAATAATTAGATGCTAAATATGTCGCAGTGAGTTCTATTAGTGAATGCGCGAGAAGATTGTAATCCCGAAATTAAATTACGATGAAATGGAGCCATATGCTCAAAAATTTATAAGGCGTATGGCTACTTTTGATGATGCTGTCGAACATAAGAATAATATGCGATGCTCGCAACGAAATTAATGCAAAAATAAAACCGGTTAGGTTGAGCAATCTATTTTTCTTTTCTATATAAATAATGAGTTACGTTTGTAATCCTGTCACGCTGAGAGATATGACTGCATTTTTAGGGAAGATTTTAGGGGAAGGAGGATGGGAAAAGTTATAATTTTAATTTAATACTTGATTCTTGATTATCTGTCGTTTTTGACGGGCGATCACTTTTATCCAATAACCATGCTATTTATCCTAATGCGTGAAATGACCCCTCGTAGACATTTATATTGCGTTTTCCTCTTCGTCACGTGATTATTAAAGTGGCTTGCACTTAAACCCGATTTTATCTCGATAACGCCCGCTAAAACAGAAATGCATCCACGCTAACTCCTTAAAATGCTTATTTGGTTTCGCGTTTTATCCTGTCGAGGTTATTATTCCGGCCCGTTTCATGCATAACCGTCTTTCGGAGTAACTCCTACGCACACCAGATAAACGCAACAAAGTAAGGAACTAACACAGCGTTGCTTCTTTAAACAATCTTGAATGGGAGAGGTGAAACCATTACATCTAGTAAGTGATGTTTTGAGGAGTCGGCGTGGATGAAAACTCACGGAAATCTCTCGGGTGACGACGTGTGGAAACGCCTTCTCGAGAGGATTAAAGATAAGCCTCGTTCGGGCTCCCACGAAGGAATGACCGAGATAGAGAAGGTGTGAGTTGGAGAATACTGATTCAATGCGTACAAACAAAGGAGGGAGATTAGGAGAAGGTGAGAAGAAATGCCACATCCGTGCTTTGAGGCTCAACGGCCCGTTTAGGCAAATGTATTAAACAGATTCAGAGTGCGGCTCTACAGGGAGGTTTTCCATCTCAAGAATACATTCATGGCTTTATTCCATTTTTATATAAAATTCAAAGCTATGCGATCGGATTTGATTGATATCATAATATAATGATGGAATAAATTGATCATAAGATCACTATGCGACAGACATAAGCTGGAATATTGGAAATAATTTTAAATCGGGAGGAAAATTCTGCCATGGTCGTGAATCGAACCAGGGTCTTCCACTTGCTGGGTGAATATTCTACCACTAAACTATCATGGCAGAATATTTCTCCCGTTTCAGAAGATGGATGTGGAATCGAATCTGGATCTTTCACTATCAGGGCGGATACACTACCGCTATACTAAAGTGGCATGCTAATTCTTTTGTTTCAGGATCTGGAATTTTCTCGGTTGAGGCCGGGCTAGCCAAGCTAGTATCTACCTTCCAGAGCAGATGCCCTCAATGAGGTACACTAAAGAGTGGAAGGCCCGGATTCAATAAAGGTAATGGAAGATTTTTCCTTGATTTCAAAATCCTCCACAGTTACAACTTATGCCCATCCCTGATAAGTATATCTTTTCGGCTTAGTTTGTGGTCCTTAATTCAGTTTTCCTCGAAATGCGATATAATTTTCGCTAAAATAAATCGTTTCTGGTTGCAGTTAATGCGCTCTACCTTCTTGCTTAGTGGTTCTCTTACTTATTTATTAGAAATTACCTTGGTATGGATATTAAGGATACCTAAGATAAGTATTTACTTTTTCAAGTTCTTGTATATTAAAGAGCCTATTCTTGAATATCTCCTAATTATGATTACAGATTCACAGGATTTAACCTCACGGTTTAAAGCACCTGTTCGATTTTTTCCATTTATATTTTACAGAACCGTAGCAACCATCATATAAAAATATTGATGTGTGAACAATCTAAAAGTCGTTCTACGCGCATTGATTTATTTTCATTACAATACTAAAATCATTTAACAGTTTTTAATACGGATTTCAACTTACCAGTTGATGTCTATGACATTTTTCGAATAATTTTCGGGACTGGACGCACTTTTGCGAAAGGATTAAAAATCTGATATTTTTTGTTCCTCCAGTGTCAAATAACCACGAATTTTCTTACTGTCCTTTTAAAAACCAATTATTTTATAATACTCATTAACTCATTTAATCCTAAATATTCAGTTGCACCGCATAAGTTCCCGGAAACTACGAACGGATGGCTTCCGGAAAAAAGAAAAAGATAAAATTTCGATAACGAACGGAAATAAGCGATAAACATTCGACGAATTCACGCAGGTAAAACATAAAATAGACACAGCCAAAGTTCGAAAATCTGGGATTTTAAAACAAAAGTTCAAGTATTCGGATGGTTTCGAATGGCGTAAAAAGAGCTGAAGTGTGGGAGTTTAACTCTAACCTAACAAGTGTGTTTGTTCAACAGAGCATTATCAAGCTAGTCTTATGACTGAAAATTTTCAAGAACAAACACGTATAAACTTACTTATCTCAGATATCTCCAATAGCCACCACAATAGCTACGAAGCAGCCGTCTTCAGTGATAATTCACCGAAAATAGATAAAAGAATAGATACTTGAGATAAGTATCTTTTAAGTGCTTTTTCCTGAAGTATGATTGTGTTTTTCTTTGTTTCATGTATTGCGTGAGTGGTTTAGTATAGATAAATAAGACATGTTATACCTAAATGGGTTCATAATACATTGTCTTACGATATATTTTTACGTGAAACCTAGCCTATCTGGGTCTTCATTCACACACTTAGCTACTGGTGGCTTTATTTCGTGATTTATTACTCAAATATTTTTGTTTCGCTTCAAGAATTATTTATTTTCATCATATTTATTGCAAAAAATTAACATTATAAAGCATTTTTGCATTGAGCCATAATGTGGAATCTATACATGCCAAGAATCCGTAATTTCCAAAAATTTCAGGTTATTGAAATATTTTAGCTTTGCCTACATTGGAAAATTCAACACGAAATAATATCGATATATTATATGACATATGATATCGATTCAAAAAATTTTAATCGATAAATCATTTTATTTTCTTCATTTTCGGTTGTATTTTTGTCTGAAATGTGTTTATTCGTTCAAGCTGTTGGATTCATTCTTTGCTGCAGCTTTAAAATTCGATATTGATGTGGATATTTTTATTTTAATCCTTATTCTTCAGCCATTCTTCATTCATTTTTACAATGTGCTATAGTTACCCAGACATCTAGAGAATTAAGGTAGTAATTGGAAATTAGAGATTTATTGACAGAATTATCTCGAAACTTGTCTCAATATTCCGATTAACGCACTTGTTGGTATTTCCCTTAATAGGAGATCCTTATATATTCATTAGTGAGGTCGAACCAGACAGCCATTGGAACCTATTGTCTGTATAGGCAAATATCCACACACGTAAACCAACGTCCATTCCCTACCCAAATAAGGAAAAAATAAATAAACTTGCTTCCGCATAGGTAAAAGTAAACGCCATAATAATATATCCAGAAGCTAGAAAGAAAAACGAATCTCGTTTATCAATAACCTTCGCCCTCCATCCTTCTCTCTAAATAAACAGCAGCACAGCAACTCGAGGCGTATAACGTGCTGCTGATAAAAGCACCTTAGAAACTCTCAGTTATTAGGCCTTATCGCCTAGGATAAAAAACTCCGTCCCATACATGGATTATATCCGTCTCTATGGAAATAGGCGCTTCGAGCTTCTCGAGATAACTCCATCCCTCATTCCCTTCTCCATCCGGTTGTTTTATAACTCTGCTAGGACGCAATAGAGTGAATTATTTTATGGATTGTCCAAGAAGGTGTGTGTCACGCGAGGAGGAGATAGTGAGGACTTGCGACAAGATTAAAAACACGTAGACGGTTCGATTTTGTAGAAAACGATGTTAAGGGATGCTAGGAAATAGGAAATGGAGGATCGAGAACCATAGCTCGATTGTTTAAATTCTCTCCCCATTTCTTTAACTCCTCCCTGATCTTTTCCGAGTACAGTTTTTGCGAAAGATATACATAAAATAAAATTAAAAGCTATAAAGATCTGTAGCTCTACCATTGAAATCTACACAGCATAAGTTCTCCTTGTATATTGAATGTTTGAATCTGAATGTTTCAAAGCGTTATGTATTACTTAATGATAGATTTTATGGATAAATTTTACGCAATAATTATTATATTAATTCTGTGAATATTAGATGCCATAAAGTTATTCCCATTCCGTAAATATCAGAAACAAAAAAAAATTAATTCTAATTATGTTGAGGGCATAATTAAACCGTTTTTATAAGAATCATTGCTTGAAATAACTAATGTATTATTGCTTGAAATAACTAATGTAGTTCAAATTCGAAATCCTGTGATCTTGAAATTTAGAGGTTGCCGATTTCTTAATTTTTCCGGATTCTGAACAACAAACACGTACCCAAAATATAAAGACAAAAGCTTCGTGTTGATAATTTATTTCTCTTCCTCGGAGGTTGAGCTGCCAGCTGTCTCTTGCGCTACATTCATCATGTTTTTAATTAAAAAATATTATTTGTTGTTTCAGCTACTTGGGCTTTTCTGGAATAGTTTTATTTTATTTTATAAATGTACTGTTGAATAATTAACTTATTTGCTTAAGTCTGTTAACGAAATCATAAGCAATTCTATTAATTTATCTACGGACACTATCTTGCACATTTTCATCATCATCATAACCACCCTCTCCATTTCCGTATACAGGATTAAAAACTATATCACTTACTTCACCACCACTTAGTTGGCGAAACGCTGTATCACCTTTCCAACATTTACACACTCTCCAATGTCACTTTCCTCCAAGCTCTTTACCAAATCAGAAGATATGCCTGCAGTGTATGCTAGCAATTCGGATATCAACTTTTTTTCGTTCGAAATATGCAACTCCTCAAAATCAGTGTCACACTCCTCATTAGAGAAGATCGTTATCGGCCACAATTTATTCCAAACATTTTTCAAAATTACCAGAGTAGTTTCATCTCAAACAAGAGCAACAGCCCGCTCAGCATTCTTCACATTGAAGTCTTTTAGGAAAGCTTTCACTCCCTTGCCGCTATTGATAGCTCTTAGCATGTGCTCCATAAACTCGTTTCTGTAACGGCACTTTATCGCCCGTAAAATAGCGTGGTCCATGGGTTATATGAAAGAGGTGCAGTGTGGAGGTAAAATTACACCGTAAATATTGTATTTTACAAAATGTTTAGTACCAGAGTGTGCAGAGAAGTTATCTAACATCAAGAGTATCTATCTACCAGTTATCCGGTACGCCTACAGATTTACAATGGACACGAGATTCGGACACAAAATGATTCTTAACCCAGTCAGTGGTTATTTCCCTAGTTATTCAGGCCCACCTGTTTGCATAATAATGAACAGAAAATATCCGAACTCCCTTAAGAGCCCGGGAACGAGCGCTCTTGCCAATGGTAACTTGCATTTATAATCTCCAGTTATATTCGCACAAGCAAGCAATGTTAACCCATCTTCCGCATATGTCATGTCCGTTAGAGCAGTTTCGTCCTCTGTTGCTTTATAGCGTCTTTCGCGGTATATAGCATCAAAAAAGAAAGTCTCATCGGCATTACATACTTGCTAAGATGAGAAATTGTCATCAGCAATTAACTTTGAAAACTCGTCAATGTCTTTCTAGGCAGATTCATGATCAGCGGTAACCTTTTCGCCACATATTTTAGCTGCCGAATACCGTGTTGACTCTTTTATTTCGTAATCTTGCCAGAAGAATAAACACACGGTCTTCATGTGGCTGTGGAAATTTTGCTTTTGGGCTATGATCATCGGTCCATACAATGGAATTTTCTCACTAACACGCTGTCTAACTCACTCGATCATAACTTTGCCCAAACCGTTAATTTTCGGCTGATGCAATTTTTTCCTCTTTTCCATAGATATTTTGGAATCATTTTCATCGAAACACCCCAGTATCTCTTTATTCTGCTTCTTGAGACCATAAACGGTTGAGCTATCAACACCATACTCTTTGCACGACTTCTGAGCAGAAGTGACCTTTTCCAACTTTCTTAATAGCTCAACCTTTTTTATAACAAAAAAGCACACTCATACGGCTATCTGCTGTCCATCTCGACATGTAAAATGTCCGCACGCAGACGAAATTGCAAAAAGTTTCGCAATACACCGTTTAACGCTACACTCGCCTCAAAACAGCCAAATCAAAAAGAAAACTGAGCTGGGTAGCTTGGAAATAGATTCGATTATCACTGAAACAGAGCGGTTAGTAAAAGAACAAGACAGACGGGAATTCAAGTTAATTTGTTTTCCGCGACTCGCTAAGAATTTTTTAATGGAATAGACTTATAAATGCACAGCTTTCGGATAATTCCGATTTTGGGACAGTCGGTTTTTGAACTTTGTACTGTATGATACATTTACATTTATATTTTCATCATGCAATCCGCCGAAAGCGTATGGTAAGGGATGCCAATGCACCATGCGTACATTATAATGGAAATCAATATTAACCAATTTTGTCGCATCCAATAATAAAGATCCGTTATATCTGTCGATTATAGCAATTATACATATGTATTTAGTTATGTTTTGCACAATGTTTCGTTCACTGGCAAAAGTTGATACGTCCATCTTACGCACAGCTTCAATTAATTAGGGTGTAATAAAATTTTCGAAATGTTTCTGTCTGTATATAAAAATCCTATTCTTAATGGTCTGTCAATAAATATTCTTAAAAACATACAGATTTCGCATAAGTGCAGCAAGAGTTGGAAATTTTCAGAATATTCATTAAATAATCAACTGCCATTAAAATTAATCCAAGTTGCAGTTTTTGTGAAAAGAAAAAACTTTTGAAAGCTTCTGTTCCAAATATCATAATTGACAACTAAGTATAACCGCTTTGGTAGAAAATTAACCAAAACCTATGTAT
Organism: Tanypteryx hageni; assembly: GCA_028673005.1. NCBI lineage: Eukaryota > Metazoa > Arthropoda > Insecta > Odonata > Petaluridae > Tanypteryx > Tanypteryx hageni. The sequence goes on along the minus strand of CM054112.1, from coordinate 39,912,677 downwards.
CGGAGAATTCTCTGTGTGAGCACAATATTTAAAGCGATTACTTTCTATTGCTTAGAATCGGATGTCGACAAACTGCGGTCCGCGAAGCTATGACAAAAAAGTGATTCTTGAAATTTAAAATAGACAATTTATAGATTTAATAAAATCTATGGCCATAAAATCTTTTATTTTTTATTAGTAACGATAAAAATAGCAGAGATTTGATCTTTAGCTATGTGGTATCTCTGGGTAACTTTCGATGTAAACTCATTGAAAACTACAATTAGGCCGTACCAAGTAAAAAGCTTTACCGACCCCCAGCGGCGAACTTCTTTCTGCCTAGGCAAACTAGGCAACTGCCTAGGGCCCCAACCTCGGCGGGGGCCCCGACCAGGGGCCGAAATGGTAGACATTGAGGACACAGGACACGGAAAATAATATGTCAATTTTTCCGAACGAAATAGAAAATAATTAACCATAGTTAATTTTTTGACAAGTCAAGTGGCAACACTGTGTTTGTGTTCTTTGTTTCTTTTGCATCGCACCCGACTTCATTCTATAACTTGTCACTACTTGTCAGTTTGCGTTGAAAGTGTGTGTTAGGAAGTTGTATCAATTTCTATTTTGCGGCTCAAAGGTTTTATCTTCCTCGCGAATTTGCTGAGGTTAGTTAAGGTTACGATACGAGTAGTGTTGGCGACGGAAGCTAAAGAATGTGATAGAATTTTCTAGTGTATTGTGTCTTAAGATTTTATAGAATAATCCCGTAAGATAGAATATTCCGGAAATGATTAGTGAATGGTAGTACAGGAACATTCTCGAAGGTTCTAGATATTTCGATATTGTATGCGTATAGAAAGTTCTCTAAAGTCCTGGAAAACTTTGGAAAAGTGTCGAATGTTCTAGAACTCTGTGGAAGACTATGGAACATTCAAGAATGTTCTAGAATGTCATGGACCTGTATTCTAGAATGTTCGATTAGGGAACGTTCTGGAATATTGTCAAAGTCAAAGTACGTTAAATAAATAAAAAATAAAAGTAAAGTTTGTTTTTTGCTAAATTACCAAAAAGGGGGCCCCGACTCTGTTAACTGCCTAGGGGCCCTGGGTCTCTATGTCCGGGCCTGCCGACCCCTCTTTAAATAATGAATCAATTAGAACTATGAGAATGAAAGGGCCTGATACACTGATCTGAAGAAGGAACAATGAGATATAACAAAGCAGAAAGAGAGAGAAAGATAATTGGGCTGGAAAAATGAGCGAGATATCTACACTGGGATCAAAATAGTAGAAGGGCCTTTCTTGAGCGAGAGAGAGAATAAAGGAGAGAGAAAAATTCGCTCGCGGGGGTAGCTTTACAAACCCACGAAGAATAAACTATGGGTGGGCCAGGAGAACAGGTAGTGTGTGTGTGACATGTAGGTGCAGCCAGACCACCAACAAACCACCAAGAACAAAAACGCCAAAAGGAAAAAGCCTCTCTCTCTCTCTCGCAAACACTCACGCACTCACATGCACCCACACACGCACACACGCAGATGGACACCACGAACTCTCAATGGAAATCGAGAAGATTCCATCCTTTCCCACCTCATTAACTGGGGAAATGGTTTGTGTCACCAGGAGTCCCGTAACACATGCGAGCCTCGCTTCTACCGAGGCAATTCATGGTGAGGGGGAGAAAGAGGACGATAGAAAAAGAATTAAAAGAGAGGAGGAAAGAGAGAGGGAGATAGAGAAAGGGAGATAGAGGAGAGGTTAGTAAAACCCAAGCGCGCCTTCTTCCGCAACCAACCATTCAACATCTCACTTTTGGAGCGAAGGTGAGAAGAGAGAAAAAGGAGAGAGAGAGAGCGAGAGCGAGGGATGAAGGAACAGGGAGACACCCTCCTTCGCACGCATTATACGCGAGAGCCGCATGAAGCAGCGATAAAGTCGTCTTGATCTCCGGCCCACCGAGGAACTGCCCCCCCGGCCTCCGGCACCCCACCTCCTTCTCCACCACCCCCTTGCCATCCCCTCTCCCTCCTCCCCCACGCCCTACGACCCCTCCGCGGCACGCGGCTCAAGTTGCAGAAACACCTGACTGTCGCACGGCGTTAAAAAGTCTAGCCCACTTCCCTCTCCACTCTCTCTCTCTTCCTCCTTCCCGCGGAAGACATACGGACTGGTCCTGTCTCTATCGTTCTCCATCTCTTTCTTTCTCCCTCTCTTTCGTTCTCCCTCCCTCACTTTCTCCCTATCCCTCTCTCTTCGTCCCTGTCTTTCTCCCTCTCTCTCTGTCCATTTCTCTTTCGCCCTCTCTCCTTCCTCTTGCCTTCTCCCTCTCTTGTTCTCTTTCTCACCCAATCTTTTTTATTTCCTCTGCCCCCCACTCCATATATATCTCTTCCCATCTCTCTCTCTCCCTCTCTATCTCTCTTTATCTCCAATTCCATATCTCTCCCTCCATTTCTTTCTCTATCTCTCTTCCTCAATATCTAGTTTTACTCTTTCTTTCTCCTCTCACTCTCCCTTCCTCCTCTCTTCCTCATGTCTCTACTCTCTCCCTATCTATCTTTCTCCCTCTCTCACACTGCATTCACAACCGAGTCAACTGTGGTTTTTTCCGTCTTTTTCTGAGCGAGCGAAACCAAAAATAAATGAACGCGAATGTTGTTCTCTTCCTTATCCTCCGTGTGAGGCAATAGTTCATTTTTTCACGCGTCAGACCGCCCCAGAGAAAGAGTTGAACACGATGCATACGCCGCTTTACAAAGAAAGAAATAAATCCAGTTCCAACGAAATGTATATATGAGGCGTCTTGATAATATCAGTGTTACGTCCTCCGCGTGTAAGTCTTCATTTTCAGAGAGAGAAATTATATTTTATCTTGCTCTGAAATTGGACGCACATGACACCATCAAGAGTAGAATTTTATTATAAGAGGGTTTCGAAAAGAATTATTCGTGATTATATTTAAATTGAGGAAGCCTTTATGGCGACATCTATAAGAAAGAGTATATGCACAGCTTCTTTCAGAACTGTAACTTTACTAGGTAAAACCTCTATAATATGATTTGAAAACGTCATCTATATATATTTATTCCGCGTAGCATTATGATCGTGAGCTTAAATAACTTTCCCTAAACATATTGCGCAAAATTAATTTAATGTTTCACTCCTCAGATTGTTACCATGCCCATGTTAGTTTAAAATGCCACAGCTATGAGAAAAAAGAAACTCATCTTCCGTTCGAAGGTTTTTCGACGCAAATCCTACCATAGGAATTTAATGAAATACTGAAAAATCCTGCCAATATTCTTTACTTTGGTATCAATTGAAAATGACACTTCTTTAAGTATAACAACGAATAATATAAATTAGCTCAATACTTAATACTTGCAATACATAACATTGTTCAGCGATGACACTGGTTGAAGGAAAAAAATATTACATTCAGTTTTAATTTTTGTATCCTAAAAATAATAAATTTGGTCTTATGATAAACGAATCAATGGTCTATTATTATTAAAATCCGAAAGTGTAGATCAGACATCGGACTCGAAACAGTACCGCATAGTGCGAATAAAACTCACAGAATTTCTTCTAATCTCGACAATTACTTATAAACTTTGCCACTCTCACCTTATCTCCTCTGTCCCAAATTCCTCCCCCTGATAGCTCCCCTTAAGATTATTCTCCTTATTCTTAGACGTCGCTCAATGGCTGCCATCTTTGACGCCTCGAACCTACCTTCATAAGATCGCCACCTTGCCGGAATACAAAGTGCCCATTTCCAACCCTTTCATCCTATTTTTTATGTCCCTATCCGATGAACACCCACGACCTCTCTCTCCTGTCTTTCCCAACCCAATTCCTCGGGAAAAAAGCCGTCCCATTTAACCACGTGGGGACAAGCAGTGCCGAAACTTTGTTTTCACTATACTCTTTACCGTTAAACAGACCAATAGTTAAAAGTTCTGGACAAGCTTTTTTCTACCCTATAATAAAATATTTGGTCCATAACTACACCAAACACAACTACACCAACCGACGTGATTAGAATCTCTCATGAAAATTTATAGTTGATATGTGCTTTGCTTGTTACGCTAACGGAAATTTTTTTATCTATTTTTAATTATCTACCAACTGTTACATTTTATGGTTTTCTATTCAGGTAATTTGGCGCCTACAGGAACAAATTTATTTTTTCTTTGGAGAATAATAGCATCTGGCTAACAGGAAGAGATTTAATATCGTCAGAGATATTTTTCTGACGAGATCTCTTAATCGAAAATTTAATAATACTAGTGGTACCCGCAAAAACTTTTGCGAGGTCAGTCAGAATTCTGCATGTTTAAAAGTAATAATAGCCATTTTCTCCTTCTAAAATTAGAAACATATTTTGAATGTCAGGTTTGTTTTTATAATTATATGTGCAATTTTAATTCTCTCTCTCATACGAAAAAGGCCACATTCCAGTATTGAAATAAAGAAAGATTTTTTTTCTTTTGGTCAATCGTTAAAAATGCCCACAGCCCACACACTGTTATCCAATATAATATAAAAGGTTGTATTGGTCCAGTCACTTTACTTTGCGTCACAACCCAGTTTGAACTTTAGCGCGCGTCGTAAAATAGGCATCACGCACAACACGTGTAAAAGCATAGGATACGACATGCACGATATTAAAATCTTAATAACACTTGCTATTCTATTATTATTGAAACAACTATTAGAGGTGATGCTGGGAGCAGGCTCCTTAATATCCAAGTTATTTTTTGTCCAATTCGCACAATATTTAGATCACTTTCCTGGCTCTTTAATGTTTGATCAGACAAATAAGGTTCTATCTATTTATTTAGCAGGCTAGGGCATCAAACTATGGAAGTGTGATATATTGTTCTACAGATAATACACACTACATATAAAAATATTGCATCTGAAGTCTTTTCTACCGTTGGAGTGGATCCAGGGCCCTAAACACTTGAAAAATTGAAATTTGAAATATTAAGTTTTTGATACATTTCCGCTTTTTTACTTGAAAAAATCGAAGGAATGGGAGGGAGTGTGGAACACAGACATTACTTAAGGGAGAATGGGGGGATGTTATATACGTTGACAACTGATGCACTTGGATTATTGCAGCTGTGGACGATTTATAATTCTTCTAAAACGTAAAAATTCCTGCCATTCTTTTGAAAATGAAGGCTAGCTGGGGTGAAGTCAGATATGTGATTGATCTAAATGACATGTTTGACAAAGATGGAGGTTAGTTGTTTACTGATATATGTAGTACCATTTATGTTAATATATGTTTGTTTATAAATTACGTCCGGTCCTTCCGCAATAAACTGCATTACAGTCATTACATTTAAGCTTGTATAATCGAGATAATACCAGGTACACAATGTACGCTCCTTTACGATCTCCACAAGCAATGTTATTGCGTGGTAGCACAGAATAAGCGGGTAAGAGAAACAATTCAAAATTCCCACCCAGCTTAGTGTATGATACATTTTTCTTCTAACATATACTACAATGGCTGTTTTAGTTTAGCAGGATTACTTCCCCTCTCAACGCAGTTTGTATTTCACCGTGCATCATAACATAAACCACACTCATACCGCATGTAAAACTGTAGGAGCTCCCACGGACGAATGTTTAACTTGAATATGTATGCGGTTGATCTTTAAATATTTTAACACAAACATCTATCTGATAAATTCGGACCATGCTTCCTTACTAGCAACATAAAAATATAGAAAAAAACTAGTAATAAATAAAGTGGAATCAACGCCCTTACAGTTTCACGTTTCGATCCTCGTGATTGCCTGGGCATAATGTTTGTTTTGGCCTCCCATCACAATTAAAAGTACAGTTTATAAACAAACCAATTTTTATGGATCTTCATAATATGCCTCCAAAAATGCATTAACGTATTTCCATAGTTTTCTGCCATAGCTACCTAAATGAGCAGACCCTTTTTTGTACGACCAAAATATTCAAAAGCTAAGAGGGCGATCTAAATATTGTGCGAATTGGACAAAAATATTGTGACTAGTAAGGGTCATATACCCAACATTTCCTATACATGCGTTTTAATTTTTGTAAAATAGCAAGCGTTATTACAATTTTAATGTCGTGCATGTCGTCTATGCTTTCACATGTGTTGTGCGTGTTGCCTATTTTATAATGCGCACTGAACTTCAAATTGCATTGCGACGCAAAGTATTATGATTAAGTCAATGCAACCTACTTTTTTATATTAAAGGCAAAACAAAAAATGTATCACCAAAACACAATTAGAATATTACTCTATTTCTCTTTTCTATCCGCTGAAATAAACAGATAGAATATTTTTCGTAGGATTTTACAAATATTTGGGGCACTGGGTCCACCTCTAAATATTACCCAATTGTGACATAACGTCACAAACAATTTTTTTGTATATAGGAGCACCAAACAAGAGTGTGGGAGGAGAATAATTCTTTTAAAAAATTTCTCCATATATGAATGAACCACACTAGTATACATCACCGTTCTTTGATTTATTATCAAAGTCAACAGAAATTATTCGCATTTTACACTTTCGTACTATTCCTTGTGAGTTTACAAGATTTTCTTTCGACGCAGGAGTATACTATATCAAATAAGAACGTCTATTTAAGCAGGTCTCGAATGATGTGTTAAATTCAAAATTTTTAGGTTTTTAGGTCTTCAAAGAAGCTTAGGCAAGAATTCTGTCAGAAAAGGGTGTGAAATAGGAGAAGCAATGGAGTCCCGAATCTGCTTCTTCCAATTCCTTTAGCTATTCCAGTCTCACACCGATTCTTTCCACGTCCAAATTCTCTTCAGCTTTCAATCAAATATTTTGTAAAAAATAACGTTTAAGCAACGTTAAGAGTATATTATTCGTCAGCTTGGCGATAACTTTTGTTCATCGTGTTTATTTATAACAGTAAATTTTATAAAAGAGGTAAGCCATTTCGGAATATTTAATCTAATCTTTTGGATGTCAAGCTCTAATCAGCTCTGACATGCGAAATTATAGACCTTTTGATGCAAGTGACCGTTAAAAGTTTTGAGGAGTGTATCATATTCGTTAACAAGAAAGGAGAAATAAAATAAAAACTCCTGAACCGTAAAATAATCCAGAATTTTAATTTTTTCTATTTTCTCTTACTGGCGTGTGAGTGCTCATCTGGATAATTTTACGGTTCAGTAGTTTTTATTTTAATTCCATTCTGTACACCGTAGTCTCCAAATTTCATTTTCAACATAAAGAAAAGAGAAGTTGCAACTGTCACCCAAAGTGCCTAAAAACGCTCTCGTATAAGGCGCGGTTTGCTAAGTATGCTCCATTCGTATTCTAATACATGTTACCGGCGCTCTCTCCTTCTGCATCTTCTGATTTCCTAACAAAAAATCTACCATTTTCTAATTTTAACATTTGATTTTACTATTCGCGCTTACATGGTCAAAAACAAATATACCTCTAGATGTAAACATTTTATGGAAATTTAGGTTTCCGTCTGTACTCCAAAATCAAAAGATCGATTTGAAGACAAAATATCTAGGTCCAAGAATGGGATACTGTATATGGTAAGGAATTTCTTCTCCTTCTCTGTCTATACAATATATAGTATTTTTTTATTAATTATAATATGTTTTTGCTATTAACACCCAAACGTTTTTGCTAGTAGAATTGACGGCTCAAAAAATCGCGCAATGCATTTAAGACTGTAGGCAATAGGATAGCGCACCCTGCGTGACACAATGATTATGCAACTATTTTTTTGTGTCCCGCCTTTCCAAACCTCAAAACTCTCCGCAGGACACGAGTTCCCATTCTTTAGTGCAGATCTTCAAGGCACCGAATAACGGAATTTTTATTTTGTTTGCAAAGCGAGACGTCGGCCGCTCGGAGATCCTTAAAGATGGACTTGTTTTGAATTTTTTTACTCGAGACTACGTCACTTGCCTCATCTGGGATTCTTTTCATCTCGTAAAACCGGCATTTTTTCCGCTTATCTTTCGCTCGCCACCTTTTCCTATCATCTGATCTCCATTTACGACTCCGAATCTTTATTGTTCATTGACCACGGCGTTATTATTTAGCTTCTCTTCGAGGGAAAAGTTTGAACGGCTTGGAAAGGAAATTTCGCATATTACTTTGTTCCTTCGTCGTTTCATTCATGGCGAGTTATTTTTACAGCTCTTTTTCAGTATACACTCTAATCAAGTCGAAAAATGGCTGGAAATTAGGAAAATTGCATTTTTACACTTTTTCATGAAAGGTGAAACCTCGATATAGCGGGAATTTATAAAAATCATAAAGTGCTCTTAATATGCGAAAATTAAATTCCGTATATGTAACGTTAACAAATCGGCGGTGGCAGTGTTTTCGCTCGCTATAATATAGTTCTCGTTATATGCCGTACTCTTTCTATCGAGGCTACATTATATATCTGTTTTTGTAGTATAATAATTTACATACACGCACGGATGTAACATTTTTGCTGATACCTCTGAATGTTTCTCACGCTCTGAATACATAGACTGAAAAACATTGCTTATTATTTAATTTTTTAAAGTGTTTACTATTGTTAAAGAGCATTTTCGAGAGAATGAAGAAATCGCCAGTTTTAAAAGCAGCTGTGTGAAACAATTAATGGTGCAGGCTCGGAAGCAGGAATGGAAACGCGAGGATGCACCCTAGTTCTTAAGCTCTTTTATCAAATATTGTAACAAAACGACTTAAACAGTTAATATTAAAATATTTTTAACAATAATGAATACAAATTTCAAGTGGATAAATATTTACATAGTTGTTTTTTCTACATGCGAGATGATAGGCTGCACCCCAAGTTTCTGAATACCAAAATAAATGTTTATGTACTGTGATTGCATTTCTCTTTTGAGCCATACCCCTAGTTCTGAATATACATTTGTTCATACTCATATAATTGATAGCCCATTACCATCCATAATTGAAAGAAATGACATTAATCAGAAATCAACAATTTATACATTAGTGATTAAGTATCCTAAAACAGACAATAGGATGGAAAACCGCAAACAAGTAGTATTTATAAGACATGCATCTGATTGTAGTCCTCTCTTAGAAACTATTGTTAACCTAAAATAATAACTTCGAACGATTAAGTGGTATACAGCGCATTCCTAGTTGACAGAAATAAAGATTTGACGTGCCTTGGAACAGTCTGTGTTCAACAGCGAGTATAAAATAGTTTGATTAAAGAATTAATCATCTGTTTACAGCTCCGGGGACATAATCCACATCCAGCGATGACTACCGAAATAGACCCATCTCACGGCAATTTATGTATTGTGGTTATTACCGACCGGAAAACACATTTCGAAACGCCGCAAATTCGCCCGTCTAGAAATAGAATTTCAGAGGCGGACAGGGTTTAACATCCAATTAGCAACGGACGGCAACTGTATCGATAAGTTAACTATGCTCGGTTGTTCCTCTCCGAAAAATATTCGCGCTTACAACTTCCGCACTTTCTTTTTGCCGGAGAGATTTCGAAGCGTCATTGTCCCTTTGGCATCTAAGAAGGCCTTAACCTCACCGTGTTGCTCTCTTCTCCCCCTCCCTAACTCATCCCCCCCTATCCTTCCTACCTTCTCCCCCTCTACCCTCCCCCCTACCCTCCCCCTCCCTGCCCTCACCCCACCTACCCTCTCCCCGCCCAACACGCTCGCTCCTTGCGTACCACCTCCTCCCCCTGCCACCGCGCGAGTCCCTCATCCTCCTCTCAGCCTCCGTCCTCCCCGTCCCCCCCCGTCCCTCCCTCATCCCCTCTGCATCACCATCCTCCCGAAGAAGATTCAGCGAGTGCGTAAAGAGCCACAGCGTCTGGTGCTCAAGAAGGAAACCTTGTTTGACCACTTCTATGCGGCGAGACTGCCCGCGTGAAAGGGGTGGTGGTAGAAGAAGGAGAGATGGCGGGAAGAAGTAAGGATGGGAAGGAAGAGACGGGACGGGGTGGAGGAGGGAGGGTAAAATAAAAGGAGGATGGATGGCTGGGGGAGGGGATACGTTGTGTAGTGTAAGAGAGGGGACTGAGAAAGGAGGAAGAAAAAGGAGTGGGAGTAGAGAGCTATTGGGATACGGTATGGATGTAGAATCCCACGGAAGGGAAACGGATGGATGGAGGGATTGGAGAGAGAGAGAGAGAGAGGAAGGAATGGAATGGGTTGTGGAGGTGGTTGTTTTGGGGGCGTTGGGGAGGGGGAGGTGACAATAGAAGGGGTGGAGCGATATTGGTTGGGACTCTTCAATGCTCGCGGTGGAATGGTCTTTATTTCTTCCATTCGTCGAGGACTTCCCTGCGGAAATGTGGGTGATTTTTTTTAGGATAAAAACTAATTTCTGAAAATTTTGTTTGTATTTATAAGAAGGCATTGAAATGGAATGATTTAACCCTTAACGCAACGGTTGCCAAACATTACAAAGCCGCGCCCCCCTCAACTAAGAAAAATGCCTTTGCACCCCCTCCCCCCTCACCTAAGAAAACTCTCTTTGCGCCCCCCCCTCTATATCATGTTCAGTCAAAATTCATAAACACCTACTGGACCAACAATTGAAATTAATATAACCACCTTAAGAAAAACATGGAGGCAAAAGATTACGTCCTAGCCAATTAAGGGCTAAAATTTGAGAGCAACATATTGTATCTCACAAGTAAGATGGCTAAACGGATGGCAAATACACTTGTAATATTTTGCGCTCCCCGCCTAACTCCTCCCCCTATCTCCTTCCCCCCGGGGGATCCCGCCCCACAGTTTGGAAACCACTGCCTTAACGGGTCAAATGGTCATAGGTGTAAATAACAATACAAAATTTGTTTCTTTATTATTGATCAATAATGAGACGATTGTTAGCAAATAATTGCTAGGAATGAATTTATGCTGGGAAATTATTTTCCGTGTAAGAGATTAGGAATCGTTTGAAAATTATTTGAAATTGGGTGCAATTTTTATTTTCATTACATCCATCTTATGTGTGTTAATTTCTGTTTTTATATATATTTTGATATGTATAGGTATTTTGTTATATATATTTTTTAAATATTGTTTTGGGTGTATCCAATGTAAAGGCCAATGTGCTGTTTTTGGACCAAAATAAATAAATAAATAAAATAAATAAATAGATATCTTTTCTGCCTTTTTTATTAGGCAATGTCATTGATTCAGATACACATGTGAGCGCAGAAATTACAAAATCGCCTATGCTATACAATCGAACGTGGTTATAACGAGAATTCTGAGGTTGGAAATTTTTTCGGATTATGTACATGTAGAAGCAAATCTAAATAATAAATTACTCTGTATGCAACACTTATCATATTCACCACACATTTCCAAATTCATCATATAATTACAGCTCTTCAGGGAATTTGCCAACATTTGTTTGAATGCCTCTATGATTGCATTTTTCATATACATTTTTAGTACAAAAAAATTTATCGATTAAAAAACCCCTCTTCCGCGATACTATATTAAAAAACATACGCATTTACATTACAAGCATCTTGCACGACTTTTTTCCGAAATGTAGCAACACTGGGTCTTACCTAACCCACAAACGTGACTCCGTGGATGACGTTTCTCGGGTAATATTCGCATGCAGAGGCGTTTTTTCGCGAATAACCCCACGCATTGAGTCGTTTTTTTTGTATAAAATAAAATTTGCGGAGGACTTAAAGCATTTTCTGGTTGGTGGATATGGAATTTAATTTAGAGAAAGCAAGTAGCGGAGAATGATTGCAGAAAGCGCATTCAAGAGTCGATTTTCATTCAAGAAAACGAAAAATTATGTCTCTAATTGGTCTAGAGCGGAAATTCTGTTGTCCTTAGTTTCTCAAAGTAACACTTCAGGAGTAAATACTCCAACGTTTGATTTTAACGAAGATACCTGTTCGAGGGTGTGAAGGAGAGAATTTAATCGCTAAAACAGATCGATGAGTCATAGAACAAGACCGGAGCTGAATTCAAGTGATTTTTTTCCGTAACTAGCAAAGAATGGTATAAGGGAATGTACGATGTTTAAAATGTTTTGTTTTCCGTCATCGTTACACAAAAATTTCAAGCAACACTAAACGGGCAGAAGAGATCCCATTAAGGTTGGCAAATGGCTCGTCATCAAATAATAAATACAAGGCGTCTGCCCGTTGCAGCACCGCTTGCTAGAAAATGCAAAACGTATAAAGAAAAAAAGCAAATAAAGGTTTAAAGTTAGTAAAGAAACGAAAAACACGATAAGAGAGGGAGAGAGACGTTCTTACGAAATTGATTCCAGAGTACTGCTATTTTGAAGTAGGATCTGTTGCTTTCCCGGTGGATTGATTGTAGAAACTTTTCTCGGGTACACAACCGGGTCAAAGTTTGATCCTTGATCAAACTTTGACCCGGTTGTGTATCCGAGAAAAGTTTCTACTGCTTTTTTGTTTACATCGGTTGAGACGAAGATTATTTAGGTGAACGACAATTAAAAAAGATTTTTCTCTCCCTAAGCTCTTATATTATCACTGAGGTGTCGATATAAAAAGAATCCCGAGAAGTGGACAGTATTCGCCACCAAATACTTAACAAAAGCTAGAAAATACGACTCATAGTTTCAGAAATTAAAAATTCGAGAGAGTCCCAAGAATATTTACACGAAAATTTCGTAAACCGAGGAAAAATTTTCCCTGGCCTCAAACCCAGATACTACTGAGAAAAGTTCAAAAAGAATAACAAAACGGTACTAAGCTTCGGCCCAATCGGTGAACGCTACGAGTGTGCACAGGTTTTCCTACTAGCCTTCCCCCCTTCCATTTCCCATTTAAAAATATTACACCGTTTAAAAGTATCGATCTTGTTTCCATGGTATCAGGATTCTTCATTGCTAACATCATCAAAAATTCCCGCCTTTTTCTGGCATCAAGCAAATTTTTAAGATAATTCAGCATGGAGTCGGATTTTCACTTCGAGAAAAATACACCGAGTTATTTTGGCCGTGCAACTGTTTAAATCTCAAGGGTGTGTTTTAATCCTGACTAGTTTCAAAAAACAATATTGTGGATATTAATGAAGACGCGACAAATCCAGGCGCGCGATCGCCATTAGAGACTGAATAAATTGCATAATAGCGACTTTATATATCTTTATCAAATCAATAGAGTTACTTAAAAGATGATATATTTTACTTCTTATGAATTCCGTAAATGTAATACTTGGAGGTTTAAGTGAAGATACTCTCTCAAATATTTTCCCGCGAATTCGAGTATTTTCCCGTGAACTTCCCAATTATTTTTGTATCACCAAGTATACGTCCGCAGCTCATATTAAAAACTTTCCTGTATCATGTTATTCTATATTATCAAAATTTCACTGAAATTTCTGTAGTTTTCGTCTCACCGACATTTTCCTTCCTATTCTCAAATCAAATCTTCCATTTATCGCAAAGGTATTCTTTTAGTTTCCTTAATCCATCTCAAAATACTGTATAAAATCAATTTATTTCGCAGTGGAGAATGTTATGCCTTCGTAACTAACACATGCCTGTCTCTATTGATATATTCTTTCACAAACAGAATTCCATGGCGTGCACGCGCAGAGGAGAGCAGCCAGTCCCTTCGATAAATTTTAACTCATTTTTATACATTGAAATTCGTCGCATTGCCAGTCCACAACACGCCTCTTCTTGAACGTAATGCGGCTCTTTAAGGGCTTATTAGCAGCTCCTCAAATCATTACTCCCTTTTGTCCGAAGTGCGCATTTGTTGCCTTGCTCGCGCCGTAGCCTAGTAGACAGTCAAATCAAAGGATTGACGCGTTGTCTACCGATTTGTTGCACCCGCCAGTCCATTCCTAGGTTAGGAGTGCTAGCGAGAAGACTAAACGAAAATTTAAGCCGACTGTTTACATGCAAAGGTGCCAGTCTTGCCATACCTACTTCCGTTTAGGATCAGTGCGTGCCATCTTGGGGGATCCTTATACCCCTTGATCGAAGCCGCTAAGGGGCACGTGTACGAAGAGTATTTTTATCTAAATTAGCCGATGTGTCTTTTCAGTACCATTTGCCAGGCTTGCATAAAATTTTCTCTAAGATCTGCTAAATTAGTAGGCGCACGGTTCTGTAGTATTTTCATCCCTATGCTGTCGTAAAAGCGGCTGTTGTGGAAATTATTTTATTTTCTTCGAGTTATATCGCAATTATAAACAAGAAGTCCAAACCAGGACTAATGCAGGCTGGTTTCCCTAAGATGACGTCCCGAATTGATTACTTATATTGGCAGGAAATGTTTCAATATGTGTTAGTCATTCCAAGAAATTCTCATACCATAAATGCCATTTGTAATTCATAGTTTATCGATGATAGAGAAAAATTATAAAACAAATTAATAGAGCACTATCAGGTTTAAAATAATAAAAGTAATGTTAAAATCTATTTTTGACATTATATTTTGCATCTATTTTTTAAATAAACGAATTTAATAAATGTTATAGTTTATACACTAATATGTTTGGATCAACTGTCCATTGCTGAAGGGTAGTCGAGAGGAAAAGAAAATAACCCATTTGTTCACTCGTCTGTGCTCAAGCCGAGTCCAGTAATAATCGCCCCCATGGCAACAATCCGATAAAATGCGATTTAAAACAGAAAAACGCTGTTTCAATACACATTCAAAAAAGTACGATCAATTATCAAAATTCTGTGATAAGAATTAGAATCTACGTTCTTTTTCCCTTAGAATAGTACAAACCTCGCTTCGGTATCACAATTTTATGATATTTTAAAGTACGAGTATTAAAGAAAAAAATCTCTGCACGATGGACTTGAGACTTCCTATGTAAAACAAGTAGGAAAAAGCGTTCCTGGAATCGAACCCGGGACTTCAATCTTCGCCAAATAAAATATAGCCCGAAGGTGAGACCTGGCAACACAAGCTTCATACTAAGTTTAATTAAAATCGGTCCATTGATGCAAAATTTGCTAGTAGGATACACACACACACATCTATTTCATAAGATTATGTTTCCTTTGGAAACCAGCCTAAAAATATATTTAATTTCGGCATGCTAACCTGTCATGCTGCAATTTTACTACCGTTCACCCTCTACAGCTCGTTCTCATTTATATTTCCTGGTATTTTGAAATATTGCTTTGGTTTCACGTCTCTTGAGAAAAAATTTACATAAATTTTTGTCAATCATATTTATTTCTAGATAATGTAAATATTACTTGCTTTGTAAGGTACTTTGAACCCCATACCGAAAAAAAATTTTCAATCTCTCATATAGGTATCGAAATTGGCATCAAATTCATAGCAAACATGGTTTTCCTTTAGTGTTTCAAGTCAAACTTTATTTTACTACACTCCCTTATTTAAGTGAATATAGTAAGCGTTACGCATAAGTGTTTCTCGTAAATAATCCTATCAAGTTTTAAAGTCCCGTATAACTTAGCTCAACTGTTGATGATGTAATTTAATGGAATAATTCCATAATATGAAATAAAACAATGTAATTTTCCACTATTTCATCAAAAATAGTGAAAATTACATTTTTTAATCTTCGTACAAGTTTTAATCACGTCTGGGCTTTCATTTTTAAATTTTCAAAACAAATCTGCATGGCTTAACTCAGGGGCGGATCCAGAAGCTTCCCCTCTTGATTCCGTCTCTGCCGACAACCATACGTTTTGAAAATCTCTATCCCTATCAGAATCAATCTTTCCCTTGTCATACAGACTTAATCTTTAGCGTAGACACAAGGAATGCTGCGCGAAATTAGTTTAAGAATGCACCAGTGGAGGGCAATGGGATCGTCTAACGGGCGGGCGATCGCCCCCATCGCCTTCCCCTTGGATCCGCCACTGGCTCAACTGTTTTTCACTCAATTTAAACAATTTAAGAGGACTTGTAACCTACCAGTATGCAGCTATATGCCAGTCCATTAATGTCTATAGAAGTATTCGCCATATCTCGATAAAAGATGAAATTGGTGAGCTATAATTTTAAAATTTAATTTCATATTTCTATTTAGCAATAATTTACCGACAAAT
This sequence comes from Tanypteryx hageni, assembly GCA_028673005.1. NCBI lineage: Eukaryota > Metazoa > Arthropoda > Insecta > Odonata > Petaluridae > Tanypteryx > Tanypteryx hageni. Next base: position 39,896,633 of record CM054112.1, on the reverse strand, counting down.
ATAGACTTTTTCGAGAAATATAACTAAACATTCGTCGAAGGTTTGAAAACTTTGCCAATGTAGCTCATTATTTTAATTCTTACCACAATACGAATAGGAATTAAAATTTAAAACTCCTTAACCGTAATTTACGGTTAAGGAGTTTTAAATTTTAATTCCAATCTGTACACCGTAGTCTCCATTTCCCTTTTTTAACAATACGAATAGCACAGTTGCATAACCTTTTACTAGGAATGATCAAAATTTATAAAGCTAGCCCAAATCGAATGGAAGAGGAGTACAGTCAAACTAGTGGGTCAAATTTCTCCTTATTGTTGATTTCCGACCCCACGAGCCGTCAACTCCTAGGGCTTGTAGGCCTTCCAACCCAATTTGTTAGCTTCTAGAAATAACGCGCTGAATTAAGAATATTCTTTATAGACCACATTTTTTGCTAACCTTTCTCTTTCCTGCCTTGGTTCACGTTCTCCCTCAGTCTCATTAGTCCGTGCCAAGAATTTTATTTCTGTTTATGGGCATTTCAAACTTGAAGAAATTGAAAAACTTTTATTTGAAACTACAAACTATGTTACACTATTTTCAAATAACAATTATTTATTTATCGTGAAAAATAAGTAATTATCCTTTTCTGTTTATTTATATCAATACTAAATTTCCCTTTTACTGTAATTCATTTATTGACATTTTCAAGGTAACAGGAATTTTTATATTTATTTTAAGAAAATAATTGCGTTGCGATTCATTCTGAATAATTGTAGTTAGGCGACTGTGTTCGCTATAAGTATACATGCTTTTTCAGATTGTATATTTGGTACTTTGATATTCTGGCTCCGAACCGTACAAGAGAGACAAGGAGGTTCAGAGCTAGAATTTAAAGTTATTATTTATTTTCCCCGGAGTCTACTCTTCTATTTATTGTAGATTTTGTATCGGTAAGTATTTGAGATGGTATGTAAAAATCCTCAGTAATGGCAATTTTGATTCATTTCCTCCTATTGTACGTTTATCTTCGATTTTGCAGGGACGATGGATCGTAAGAATATGTTCTCAGACAGTCATTTATAAATTCATGCAAAATATGTTCAACTATGAAACAAATTCATCGAATTTTCATTTAAAAGTTGCGATTAGGAGGCAGTTAAATTAATTGTCCCTTCTCGGCAGTAAATCAGATTCAGGGTTGGCATACGCTTGATCCATTATAATATGATGTAAACCAGACACAAAATTACAGCTGCGGATTAAATTTCAATGCATGGTTATATTATGCAAAGTGTGTAAACCTTTTGTCACACTCGTCACTTCAGTGCCATAATATAAAACCATAAGTATTATTGGCTTCACGAGTTCCCTAGGCGCTTAGCAAGATGCAGTAATCTTCCATTGATAATGGAGAATTTCGATAATTTTTGCTTACATGCCGAGTCAAGAGAACCATCTGCAATTATTTATCTTGCAATCAACAGGAGAATTGGCCGTGTTATAGAAAATTTGACCGATAGATGGATGAATTTATTTAGACCGATGCGAGGATATGAATGACCAATTGGCTTCTATGTGAATTTTATAAAGCTATTTCATCTATTTTTAGCTAAAGGCTTGTGTTCACTTTAATCTACTTCAACCCATCCCTAATTATGACATCCCGATAGAAAACTGTAGGCACTCCAACGTTAGTTTCAATCAATTGCCTATGTCTGCGACGACATATGTACCATTGAACCGAAGTTTGAAATAAAAGAGGAAATCGGAGGGCTCTGGTCTGTAAAAAACGACGTTGCCCTACCTTTGGTGCGGTGTAAAATTTCCAGCTGTGGGAGAAAGCATTCTCACGCAATGAAAGAAACTCCTCTTGACACACTCAAACATACACACAGCACTTAATCACATAATGACCGTATCACATCACAGGGGTGTGGAAGGTGAAGCTTTGAAAATGGAAAAAATAAAAAAAGGCCCTTAAGGGCTCACGAAGAAAATAATGGGTGAAGATTTGATACTGAAAATGGAGTGATTCACAGCACCTGAAACGGGAAAAGAAACGAAAATCACTGGTGGAGCTTTAACACAATAGTTGGTCTTTTGAAAGTGAACTAAAACAAAAAGCCTTCATTGCGATTCTTCCTTCTTCCCACAAAGTTAATGATTTCATTCTAACAAAGATTTATAACTGAAACTTTTGCTAACAATATGAAGATTTTTACCTCTTGGAAATTTTTAATAAAAGTTAACAGAGAAACATTTATACACTTAAATCTCTTCATTTCTCTACATCTATGAATAATTTGCTAATTAATCACTGTGATGCGGAAAATACTCACTATCATGAATAACTGCATCACCTTCTCTTCGAGACGGAGATCGCTTACCGGCACCTTCCTTCAGCACTTCCGAACAAAGCCACGTCTTGAATAAAACTGAGCTAGGCATAGCAAAAATGTCCCGCCAAATCATAATACGTCACTTCCTGTCGTTTGGGAGAAAAATTTATCAATATCTAAGAACTAGGAGGAGGGAGAGAAATGCTTTTTCCTCAGTCTTATTTTCTTTTACACCGTCAAGTGAAACCAACTAGGTTGTACTGAATAGGTGTAGTATCTATTTAAAACCTCATTTGAAAACTTATGAGACAATATATTAAAGAAGCCAGGTTTTTCACATCGATGAAAGATGATTTCACTTTGTGAAAAATAATCACAGAAAAAATTATTCTACAACTTCCACTCTTCGCGGAAGTTACAGAACTATTTTTTCAGGGGTTATGAAGTCTGGTGAAATTTCCATTTAAACTCTTTCAAATTTGAGTGCACATAATTCATCGCTGATCATTTTATATTGAATGACATATTCTTTTAACAAAATTAAACAATTATTATTACAGGACACTGATATCAGATAAAAGGCAATCGTTTATTTTATCATAAATTAAGACAGTTGTTGGAGTAAATGTGTGTCCAGTGAATTTAAATACCATGTTCAATCACACCTAAACTGATAGAAGGATAGGATAACAATTCACTTTTCTCGGGCATCCAAATGAAAGCAATAAAGCACAATAAAAGTCATTGAAGAGGCCGTCAATATGTGAGACTCCATACTTGGTATAATTGTACGTCAAATGAAATTAAATACGCATTAATTAATTAACACAATTAAACAAAATTTTAAGAATAACTAAGAAAACTTTTTGCCTATAATATGGTAATTAATGCGACTAATATAATTAACCTTTGGTATTTAATGCGGCTTAAGCCTTTACGAAAAGAATGTACCGAAGAAAGAAAAAGACTATTTTAACCATTAGATAAGGGCATAGACGAGAAAGTAAAGTGAGGAGGAACTAGGAACCTCTTCTAGCAAATTTCCGGAGTGGTGCGTCATTAGAGACGAATCGTGTCGAACACGTGCCGGCTAGAGTGCCCGAGGAAAAAAGAATCAATGGATTCGACAACTTATTCGTTAAATAATGACAGTTAGTCAAGTGGCCGCTCTCAAGGAAAATATATTTGAGGAAAGAATAGTGAGCGATGGAAGGAAGATGAATTCGCTTCAGGTAAGAGATACATTAAAATCCTTTAGTGATGAAAACTATTTAAGATTGCTCGCTTCGACTTCTTACTTAATCTTTAAAAACAATGAAATGCTGTAGCACTGTTGATGAAGTAAGTAATTATTCCTGAAACGTTTTGTTCCTTCGCGAGGACTAACTCATCCTGCTTCGCGAGACTAATTCTAGTCTTTGTAAGCATTTATAAGTAAGTCTGGCATTCATATAAAAGAATATAAACAACAAACAAGCTACGTCGTGGTGATTCAGAGTTTAAGAACTCGTGTTATAGAAGGGCCAGTTTTAATAAATATGTATTTTATATTTCCAATATTATTAAAATTCAATTCAAAGGGGCTGGGGCCAGCGGCAGAGCCCCTAGCATATAAAGTCAGACCTCGATTTAGCGCCTCCCGCAAACCATGAATCGTAACACAAAACTCGCTTAAGACGATCTTAGAAAAACATTCGAGAACCAATAACTCAAGTAAACAGTTAACACGAACACTGGTTTTGCCAAACGTATTTTAGAGCCATAAGAGTGTTTCCGGTGTGAAGAGAGTTTGTTTGTGTAAGTTCAATACACGGATGCATTTGGATTTTAAGAAGAGTGTTTCAGCGATTGTCTTCATTCCTGGCTCAACCTATCTTGACATTTCAGTTATCTTTCACCGTTCATGAGTGCCTCAAACAAGGGAAGATGTTCATTGTGCCAACATAAATATTTGTATTCCATTCGGTAATTTTTTTCTGTCGAACAGATGACCGAGGAAGAAAGTAAGAAAATTATTTTGTCTGGTATCATCATTCACAATTAACAATGGTGTGCCTTGATGCGACAGCAATTCGAATGAAGATATACGACTGCTAAATGCTCAAATTCGCAAGGCATTGAGAGTTTACTGCGCATCTGCACAGTTTAACAACTCGAAGAGGCACTCAGTTTGGCCCACTGCGGAATTTCCCCTGAGCGAAAACCCGCAGAATAACCCGCCGTAGGAGAGGTCTACAGAGCGGGTTCAAGAGGAATTCAATTCGATAAATGTTAAATGTTAAATTTTGCGTTGACCAGATTATTAGTTTTTGAGTTGGAGCACCCAGAAAATTCCGGTCACAGACACACTGACACACACACAAACCTACAGACATAATCGAGAAAATAGTCAAACGTGTTCAGGGGACCTTAAAACATGTATTTCCGTTGAAATCTCGAATTAGATTTTTTCATGAAAACAATACTTTCTTTATACGTCCTATATGGAGAAAGTAAAAATACTACTTCCACGTTCAACTAATCCAGCTCATCAATTTTATGAGCTATACAGTAGTTCGGGGTTAATAACACCCGTCGAGTTCGTGCAGCCATCCTCCCTTGGAATCCAATGATCCATTCTCGATATGAAATAACATCGATCCAGGCTTACTTGTGGTGGCTGTGTTCATACCATAAATGCGTATTGTTAAATTTAGTAGTAGTAATTGAATATTTAAGTGCTTCGGCGGCTATGATCATTTTGCACTGTCATCAACTGGACACACACAAAAGGGAGGAGGGAAAACCGGTGCCAGCATTAGCCTACTCTTTACAAAAAGCACCAAGTGACTCAACTGCTTAACGTCTCTTCTGAAGGACGGAACGCTGAATTTGCGCGGTCTCCTCAAACCACACAAACAGGGGCCGGGCGACCTCGGAAAAAAAATCCTACTTGCGCAGAATTCGTGCCCGCTGCCCTTTTGATTAGCAGTCGAGTAGCAGCCAGTGTCCTAACCACTACCAATTGTTAAATTTATTTAAACATCTTGAGTTCTTGGATTTTCCAATGGCCCAGAATTTTAATTACACCACTCCCACGGTTTACGCAATTAATGCGTTCCTGAAAACCGTCGTGTAAACCAAAACCGATTTTCCCTTATACACCGATAGATGTCAATGATTTCGAACGGTATAAAATTGAACTACGTGGATTATTAAATAATGCTTCTAAAAATGTATTAAATGAAACTTTCCATAATTGTCTGTTTAAAAACATAAAATTAAGATTAATTGGACGTTTTTAAAACATTTATACTTGGGATACACCGAGAATATGTATCTATACAATGTTTGCATACAGTGTATCCAGATGTGGACGGGCCTTAAGGCCTCGCGTAAACGAGCCGCGCTAACTCCAACCATTGTCCTAATGCAAAGTGGAACCGTGTAAACTGAAGTCGCGTAAACCGTGGGAGTGGTGTATTCTGTGCCATTGGTGTTGCAGCAAACGACTATTAGATCACTCCTTGCGCTTTGTATCGCCATGACAAAACACTTTTGAGGTCCAACGAACGATCTGGTAACAGATTGAAGAAAATTCTCGTCCCATCAAAATTGCAAATGTCCCGCTCAGAATATGAGCTCTTAACGATTTCAAAATTTTGAAGCCATTCCTTCACATATATTTCATCCACTTATTAAATTCACCACAAATAGCATGAGCCGTCTTTCTGTAATTTCCAACTACATCCGCTTTAACAGTTAAATTTCTCTATTCCATTAACTTTTTTAGACGAGAGTTTCAGAAATTGAGACCACTGAAGACCTTAATGCGGACGTTTTCTTATTTCACCACCAGGAAGCAATTCTATTAATCGCACCATATTCGCCCTGCTAAATATAATATATTTCGTCGGTGTGGCAAGAAACAGAACAAAGTTGGAATTGCCTGGCTAGCGATTTTTCTCGATGGGGCGAAGATTAAATATAAAATAGCAATTTCGTTTGATTACACTAATGATTCCACCCGAATTTTTCGAGTTCCACTCCTAGGATAAGGTGACCAACTTTTCAAGAATCCAAGGAGATACATTTTCAAATATTTGCCTAATATAAGGAGGGACAGATTACAGTGGTTGTTTGTGGTGAATTTATTGATGAGTCAGTCTTAGATAGATAGATGCAATAGATATCAGATAGCTTGGTGTATCCAGTGAAGGCGTTCCGGATGATTTAAATGACAATTTAGGATATTAATAAAGATTTTCCAAAAATCGGGACACAAGTTGTGATATTTAACAGGGCGAGACGAGTGATGGAAAGGAGGGACTGTCCCTCCAAATTTGGGACGGTTGGTCACCCTACCCTCGGAGTGAGAGAAAAAAACGTACCTCGGGAAGCCTCTTCCCAATTACCTCCTCTTCTTGTTAGGAGGGCGTTCTTGTAGGTCATCCGTGGCTGCTCTGGGCCACTTCGTCCAGTCCCAGGGCCTGACCTGTACCTCGGCGATTGCCCGCAGCTCGTCTGCCCCCTTCAGCAGAAGGCAATCAACGAACTTCCGCGCCGGGTTCCGCATCTGCTCCGAAATCGGAAGAGCGTCTGCTGCGGCAAGGAGTGTGCCGGTGTTGATTCCCGGAGGGGGCCGGAGGATGATTCGCAGGTTGGTGTTTTGCCACACCTCCAATCGTCGCTTGCAACCAGCGGCTAGCCTAGCAGACCATTCTGGGGATCCATAAAGCACCATTGGCAGGAGCACGCTCTTGTGGAGGAGAAACTTCAAGTCCCTCCCGACGAAGTCGTCCTTCAGAAGAGGGATGAGCGCCGCCCTTGCAATGTTTGCTCAAGCAATCGTCTTCAGCACTTGAACTCTGAAGTTCAGCTTCTCATCTAGGGTGACTTCAGATAGAGAACCGACTCCCCCTATGGAACCGCTTGGCCGAAGTTCGAGTCCGGCGATTCCAGCTTCCACTGGATGTGGAAGACGATGGACTGCATCTTCGTTGGTTTTATGTATATTCGCCAGCGTTGATAACATTCCACCAGGCTGTCCGTGCTGCGTTGTAAATAGAACGTAGCCATATACAGTTTTTTCGACCTAGCCAAAACCGCAGCGTCGTTGTCGTAGAGGGCCAGTGTCACATTCCAGTGATGGTTGGTGGGAAAGTCTGCCGTTTAAATGTTGAACAACAGGAGGCCGATGACGGACCCCTGTGGAACACCGGCTTTGATGGGTCTTTCAGTCGACAGGGCTGAACCCCACCGAATCTCAAATGTCCTCTCCAGCATTTACGACTTGATAAATCTGCAGATCAGAGGTCAGAATTCCATCTTCTCCATCTTTTGCAGGAGCCCAGCGTGCCAGACGCGGTTGAAGGCCTTACTTATGTCAAAGAAGTCCCCGACCGCGTACTCTCGCCGGTTTTATGCATCAGTAACAAATTTCAACACCCGTAGCAGCTGTTGGGTGGTTGAGTCCTCGGATCGGAAGCCGAATGGTTGAGGAGGAAGAATGGTGTGATTCTCAGTCAGCAGGAAAGGTTGAATGGCTCTCTCCCAGGTCTTGCTGATGCCTGACAGCAAGGAGATGGGACTGTATGATTCCATCTTTGATGGAGCCATCCCCGGTTTAGGGATGCACGTTACTATTGCTGACTTCCAGTTGGCAGGCCAGTGCCCAACGCGGTAGGGGGCGTTGATGATATGTGCCAACACGGAAGCCGCACCCTTGGGCAGTTGTCGGAGGATCTCGTTGGGAAGACCATCTTCACCAGGCGCCATACGAATAGGGAGCCGGGAGAGGAGGATCTTTATGGTGTCAACGGAGACCGTTGGAAGCTCGTCCTTGTCGTCGTTACTTTCGGTGGCAAGGTCTTCAATGTTCAGGGTCGGCGAGTTGGGCGAAAGCGATTTGTTTACGAAGCTATTCTCTAGATACGACACAATAAGCTCCGCTTTTTCGCTTCTGGTTTGGGTCGGTATGCCGCCTGCATGCAGATGGAAGTCCTGGGTCTTCGTGGACCGCAGTGCCCTGGCCATACTTCAGAGTGGGCCACCCCTGAAGTTCAGTGACTCCATCCGCTTCCGCCAAACCTCGCTGCGGAAGACAATGATCTCGTCCCGGACCAGGTGCTGCATCTGAAACAGCTTCCTACGTAGGTCCGCAGTGCCCCTCTGAGGTTCCCTGCGCGTCCTGTTCTTCTCCCGAATGTTATGGAGAATGCAGGGTGGCAGGTCGAGATAATCCGGAGATTTGCAGAGCCTGGTCGGGGCCATGTTCCTCAGAGGATGGTTAATCTTTTTCGTCAGATCAGCGGCCAGTTAGTCAATCCCGGCAACATCGTTCTGTGGATGGGTGGTCTCATAGAGGAATCCGTCAGTGTTTTGTGGAAGGCCTTCCAGTCGGTATTCCGAAGAGAGATCTCGGGAGGTGCAGCTATGGCGCGGAAGCCCAAATGGATTACAAGAGGGTTGTGATCGCTGCTGAGGCATGGCACGCTGAACAGCGACAGCGACATCCTCAAGGAACAGTGAAGAGCGATGTCCAGGACTTCGCCATATCCGGTTTGGTGGAATCTCGTTGACTCCATGAGTCCTGTGGCCTTCACCCCATTTTCATCGAGCTGCCTCTTCATTCTTTCTCCTTTGGCGTTGTTACATCGCGAATGACACTCATCGTTCTTGGCGTTGAAGTCGCCTGCTGCAATGGTGGGGAGATCGTCGCCGAATATGGCGTCAAAATCTTCCTTTGCGACGCGGGATCTCGGTGGAAGGTAGCACAAAGAATGCCGGAGTTTGTCTCCGGACGTGTAGATTATCGCCAGCGTTGCATCAAGAGATCGCAGGTGCGGTGTCAGAAGCGATGAGGCGTCCAGGTCTTCCCGATCAGCATCGCCGTACCGCCTGTAGTATGTTGCGTTGGTCTGTCGTTTCGCAGCACTTTTTACCCGAGGACGAACTACCGTCGCCCAGTACGAAGGTGAGTCTCCGAGAGGAGTGCAACGGCCGCATCTTGTTTCCGCAGGAAGCGGAGCAGCTCCGGTGTCGTCTCTGCGATGGCTCCGTTGGCGTTCTACGCCACCAAGGTAAACCTACTGGTGCGACGAGCCTTAGCAGTCATCGAGGATGTCTACCAAGCGCGTCATTATGAACCCAAGGGCCTATCTCTGCTGCTGGGTAGCTGATGTAAGGGTGGCCAAAGATGTTATCAGCCTCCGGATGGGTAAGGTGTGGTCCGTCTCTCCAGAAGTCGCTACTCCCCAAGGATTTCTTGCAGGCTGTGTTCTCTCCCGTTGTATGGTCAGTTGAGAACGACCCTTCTGTGGTCGCTTTTGTTGGTGGGCAGATCGCTGCAGAGGCGCGGTGCTGCTGATGGGTGCAGCACGTGTCCGTAAGGGCGGAAATTATTCATCAAGCTCCAGATGAAGGCGCGGTGCTTCCCGCGAGGGACTGGATCTCTCAACACCGCTGCCGAGGGATAGCGCCGAGACTGGAACTGGATCACGAAAGCGGGATGCGCTGGTCGGCTTCCCTTTCTCGATGCCGCTTTCCGCTTTTTAGCTGGCGCCTTCTGATGATGCTCTCCTTGCTGTTCCTTGGCCTTGCGGTAGTATCTACAGAGTTGGGAGGAGGCCACGTGCGGTCTGCCGCAGTTGCAGCATATATCCTCGGCAGTATCCGCGAGCTTGTAATCCTTGCTTTTGCGTTAGTCTGCACACTTGAAACAGGGCGTCGCTGCCGAGCAATGGAAGGAGCCGTGCTCCCAACGGTTACAATTGAAACACATCTGCGGGTACCGGTATTCGTAGGAGATGACACGCACGCAGGAGTTGACCAGCATCCTGATGCTTGTAATCCTCTCCGAAGTCCACTAACCTCCTATGGAGAAGGACGCCACGTACGCCGCGGAGGAGGACCCATCCATGGTCAGACAGATCCGGACGTGCGTGACGGGAGCATCGAGGAAGAGAAGACCCTCCTTGATGAACTCTGTGTCCATTTTTGGGTGCAAACCCCGAATGACGAATTTCATGGTCCTCTTGTCGGAGGATGACTACGAACTGCACTGCGCCAACATCCACAGGACGGAGTGGTAGTCTTCTATGTTGGATAAAATCAGTCGCGTAAAATCTCTGTTGTTAGAGCAGACAAAGTCCTTGTCAGAGACGGCTGCTCGGATTTCCCCCAAAAAGAGGCGGTAATCTGCAACGTCGTAGATCAAAATGGGTGGCGTGCGCTGTTTTTTCGGCGCCGGCGTTAGCTCTGCGTCCATGGTATCTGGATGGAGCCTCGTCTGGACAAGATGAAGGCCCAGCTACGTTATCAATGAGCGCCTCGTACCGGTTGGAGACGAGAATAGAGGGAATGGATGGTAGGCTGTCTGAGAGCCTGGCTCTCTTCAGCGATGCTTCCACAGTTTTAGGCTGGGCCGTGGGCCTTCTCTGAGTTGCCGTTAGGCGCTGTGGGCTGTGTATTATCCTCGGTAGAGGCAGAAGCCGGCTAGCGGCTTCCCAAAGCGGACCGGGTCCGCAGCTTGATGCTTTCCTCAGCAGTTAGGAAGGGTGTCTTCTTCTCCGAGGAGGATACTGGTTCCTTCTCCTGAGAGCCGCCGGTGGCGGCAGCTGCTCCAGATTCCACCAGAGGGGAATCAAGAGTGGGTGGGCGAAGGGCCTTTTCAGACACAAAAAGACGAAGCTAACTGACTTGAAATGTTCCAAAACCAACACACGACTGGAGAACTCCCCGAAAGTCACCCTCCAGACGTACAACCAAGAACGTGCAACTTTCATTCGTGGACTTTTTTCAGTGCCCAGCCGATTCGCCTCTCTTACGCACAAATGGGTATCTCAGAGGTAGTGCAATGAATAACCGAGGAGGGGGGAGGGAAACCCGGTGCCGGCATTTGCCTGCTCTTAAGAAGAACACCATGGGGCCAACGGCTTAACGTCCCTTCCGAAGGACGGAACAGCTGAATTTGCGCGGTCTCCTCAAACCACACAAACAGGGGGTCGGGCGACCTTGAAAAAATCCTACTTGCGCAGGATCCGTACCGCTACCTTTTCAAGCAGCAGCCGAGTAGCAGCCAGCTTCCTAACCACTACACCACCGGTACCCCTTCGTGGACTTTGAACTGACAGTGAGTAGTTTTAGGTAAAAATCGATCAACCGGCAGTGGGTGTTTACTATTCCCGTTTTTCCGTTTTTTATATTTGCATTAATATTTTATGAAAGTAAAAAGTATTGGAGTAGATGTAGAAAATTTAAGTGTATACGTTTTTTCGGAACATTTCCATATATAATATATTGTTTAAGAGATATTTTAAAAACTAAGATTTTTAGATGCCACCACCACACCACTTACCGGCGACTATTGTAAACAATTTACGCTTAGTTACGTCTTAGTAACGCTCATTATTTTCTTAGTTGCTGGAGCTTCGTCTCTATATTCAGTATCAGAAAGCTACGGTTTGAGTTTATGCCTGTTCTTTGTAAGATCTTTAAATTTTTCTCTGTTTCTTAAAATATTTATTATCATTTAACATAGTTGGAATTTTTAGGAACTATACAGGTATGGAAAAAATCATGTTATGGCCACATCAGATTTTTTAAAATTACCTAAAAATAGTATATGAGCTCGATACCTAAATATTTATATAGCCGAAAGACTAAAATTTATATTTTTGAAAACAGATTTCAATGCCGTGTAGAATGAGAGCGAACAATTATTTTTCATCCAAAAAAGAAGGAAAATGTTCCAATTTTTAACCATGGGAAATAAAACTGCAATGGCAACGAGTCCACAGCTTTAAAATAGGGAACATATTATGAAATTTATATACATTTAAACGCCGACATGCGAGCGCTGTAGGCAGAACTCCTCCTAGGGTTCTCAACGGATCGGATCGGTTCAGGTGTCATTCGACGCCTATTCACGGCGCAAATTGCTCAATTTAGTATAATTTGTGAAAAAATGTACATGTTGTCTGATAATGGCTGAAAACCGTGACCAGGAGGCGCTTATGCCCGCCCGATTAGGTCACGCGACCAGCGCTACTATCGCCGAGTTGGCCGGCTGGCCGCATTAGTGCAACGCACCTATTGACTGTTACACGTTTGCCAAACCGAACATATAAAACATTTATAGAGTGAAGGATTGGGCGATAGGTTACGGGAGTTAGGTAGATGAATGGAGGACATTAGGAGCATTGGTAATTTCGTTTCTTTTTCTGTTTGTTTACATAGCAACGGAAACTTTGTTTTGGAGACACAATCAGTTAACATATAGGTTTTATCAAAAATATATGCGTTGTACTTGAATTCTAAGAAAACGGTAAATGTGTTTTAATTTCTTTTGTCATGCCTACCCGTCATTTCGACGGGCAGTTCCACTATAGGTATTAAAAGACTAGTAAGGAGAATGAAGAAAGAGGGATGGAGAATGGGAGGAAGAAAGAGAGAGAGGGAGGGAGGATGGAAGAAGGAAGAGAGGGAGAGAATGAGATGAAGGAAGAGAGAGAGGGAGAGAGAATGAAAGGTAAGGAGAGAGAATTGGAGGCAGGGAGAGAGAATGGGAGGATGGAAGGCAGAGAGAATAGGAAGAAGGGAGAGAGAATGGGGGGAAGGAATGGGGCGAGAATGCGACGAAGGGAGAGAGAGAGAGGGAGAGAGAGAGATAATGGGATAGATAGATAGATAGATAAATGTATTTATTCAGGCGAAATTCAGACCATAAGAGAGAGAGAGAGAGAGAGAGAATGAGAGAGAGGAAGAGAGGGAGAGAATGAGATAAATGAAGGGGGAGAGAAGGAGAATAGGAGGAAGGGAGAGAGAATAGGGGGAAAGGAGATAATAGAAGGAAGGGAGAGAGTTAAAGGTAGAGAGAGAATGAGAGGATGGAAGGGAGAGAGAATAGGAGGAAGCGAGAGAGAATGGAAGGAAGGAATTGGGAGAGAAAGCGATGAAGGGAGAGAGAGAGAATGGGATAGATAGATAATGTCTTTATTCGTGCGAAATTTAAACCATAAGAGAGAGGGAGAGAGAATGGGAGGATGGAAGAGAGAGAGAATGGAAGTGAGAGAGAGGGAGGGAGAATGGGAGAAGGAAGTGAGACAGTGGGGAAAGGAAGAGAGAGAGAGAGTGGGAGGAAAGGAGAGAGAATGGGAGAAAGGAAGAGAGGGGGAGAGAGATTTGGAGGAAGGGAGAGAGAATGGGAGGAAGAAAGAGAGAAAGGGAGAGAGAATGGGAGAGAGAGAGAATGGGAGAGAGAGAATGGGAGAGAGACTGAGTGGAAGGAAAAGAGAGCGAGAGAATGGGATGAAGGGACATACAGAAAAACGACGTTATTTAGGGAGAGGGAAAGTGAATGATAGGAAGGGAGAGAAAACAAGGAGAGGTGGAAAATAAATTTGTTTTTTGTGAGGCATTGTTACTAAATGATTTGTCACACTATCGACATTTGACTATTCTTCTTCTCTTTGCTCTTCGTTTGTTATTGCTTTTATCATTTTTGATCGGTCTCATGGTTTTATCTTTGTTCTTATTTGGTTTTTCCTCATTTTCCCGCTCTCTGTCGATGTTTGATTCTTTTTTCTGTTCGTTCTTCCTTTATTATAATATTATATATTATATTATATATATTATATAATAAAATGACCCGCAGTAGTACTGCGGGCTCTCTACTAGTATAATCCGTATATATATTAAAGGCTTAATGATAGATGAGTTTGAAAGTTTGCAACGTAAAATCTCCAAATCTACTTGGCCGATTTTCACATATTTTTCACTGCAAGATTAAACGGAATCTGGAAGAGGTTTTAGGCTTAATTTTATTCTTCTAACATTAGCCGTTTTAAAGATATGGGGATTTTTCCGCGAACACCCATTTTCCTACCTTACTTTTTGACGCTCGGCGGGCGGTGGGAGGGGTGAGTAAAAGAGGGGCAGATGCAATCCCGAATTTCACCCAATCAACGCCGGGTCACACAGCTAGTATAATACGAGAAGTATGACATTTTTTACAAAAAGTATTACACTTATAAATTTACAAACTTAATTATTGTCTTATTAAACAGTAATTACATGTATGTTGTACTTAAAGATATTTGTTTACGCATTTTTCGTCTTTAAGCAACTTCTCATCCATCTCACTGCAAGTCGTAATTACATTTAACTTGCAGCAAATTTTTAACTGCTTCAATTTTCATTTTTCTTCTATCGTCAGTCCATTGTTTCTTATACATTGAGAAAACTCGCTCAACGTTAGCTTTCGACGTTGGAATCGCAAAAATCATGTGCACTAATTTCTTTCGGTCAACGAAATGATCATTTTTAAATAAATTGACCCACTTTTTGTCAATTGGTAATGTATGGAATTCATTAGAGGCATTTCAAGGAAATGAAATAGATTCAGTCGTTTTATCAAACAAAGAATCATTTGCAGCGATTTCTGGAATTTAAAATTCGGCCAATTTTCAGATTTCGTCATATTAAATATCTTCAGTACTTTTAAGCATTAACCATTAGGTAGACGAAGGATAGTCATTACTTCTAAACCCCTTACGTATATAATCAATCGTCGTAGAAAAATTCAATAAATTGTTTTTGTAACTGAACGGTTGTATTTGAATCTCTTAGCGTCTTGCACCAAAAACATTGATACCCTTTCATTGATTTTTCGTCAAGTGTTATAATCAAGTCCAGAATTTCTGGTAGCAAATGATTTTTTTTCTCCAAAATCAATAATATTTGTTAAAAAGGGGCTAATGAGCTTTGAAGGAAGCAATAAATTTCACTTGTGTAATTAGTAAACAAATTTTTCCAAAATTTTTGGGATATCATTATTCGACAATGCCAACAACTGTTGAAGGATAACATTGGAGGGATGGAGAAAGATGGAAATTCTGAACAATTTCTACTGTTCTCCAAAAGATCCAAAAAGTAGGAGTGTGGGACCCCAATTCCCGAAAACCGGAAGTATCCAAAAACCGGAAATATTGCGGTCGCGAAAGCCTCGTTCTGCTACCAAAAGATGGCGCTAGTGGCAGACTGATTCGGGCGGCGATCGCCGCCGGGCCCACTATTAACTAGTCGTCCCCTAAAAATCGTTGTTTTTGTTTATTTATTTATAATATAAAACTATGTATAAATATATAATATTTATAATATAAATAAATTCTTATAAGTAAGAATTTTGACTTATTAGTTCCCATTTTTAAGAATAGAAGAAACAGAATGGAGGCCGTTGCATATGTTGCGCTAGCATGCGAGTAGCGCGATTTATACGCCACTATAGAGCCCTTTTAAAGTCAAGCATTCTGGCAGTACTGGTCCACTACGTTCACTTGATTTTGGTATTTGATGAAACTCAGAAGTTTATACACTAATTTATCTGTTTAAACCACAAAAACGTTAAAAAGACCGGAAACAAATTCACGAGATGGTGGGTGTACGAAGAGGAAGCATCACTTGCTGAATATAAAGCATAAAGTAGAGATATTGAAGAAATTAGGTAAGAGAACTCCAGTGAAGGAGCTGAGTGAAAAGTATAGAATCGGAATTTCGACGATCTACGATCTGAAGAAACAAAAAAACAGCTGCTAAAGATTTATGGTGAGAGTGATTTGCCGAAAGGAATGGACAATAGGAAAACTTTGCATCAGTCAAAATCAGTTCAGTTAGAAAAAGTGTTATTAGAGTGGATCAGACAGCGTAGAAATGAAGTTTCCTCTAGATCGTACGGTTATCATTGCTAAAGCGCAGTCATTTCACAAGGTGTTACAGCTAACTCCCTGTGAATATTCGACAATATTCAAGAAACGACATGGCCTACGCTTGCTATAAATGTGTGGGGAAAGCTGATACTGAATCCACTGAGGGGTTTTTCGAGGAAATTTTGAAAACGGTTCATGAGGAAGGATTGACTCCAGACCAGGTGTACAACGCGGATTAGACATCGTTCTTTTGGAGGTGCATTCCAAGGAAAACCTATATAACTGCGGAGGAGACAGCACCAGCTGGTTTCAAGGACTCAAAGGAATACCTGACTGTCCTTGCTTACGCTAATGTATCTTGATCACACAAGTACAAATTGTTAATTATTCGTAAGATTCAGAAACCCAGGGTCTTTACTGGAATGAAGGTTTTCCCCGTGTACTATAGGGTCAATACGAGAGCATGGATTAAGTCCCCAATATTTACCGGAAGGTTTGAAAACCATTTCGTACCAGAAGCTCGGCCTCATTCTCAGGCTAAAGGGCTCCCAGGCGATTGCAAGATAGTGTTGCTGCTGGACAACTGTTCAACATATTCACCTGCTGAAATACTTGTGAAGGACAACGTTTTCGCTATTTATTTCCCTCCTAATTGTACTTCCCGTATACAACCCATGGACCAGGATATTTTGCGCTCCTTCAAGTGTAGATACAAGGACAAATTCTTAATGAGTGCTTCATGCATTCCGGAGTGGCTTAGGGATTGAGGCATTTCAAAAAGAATTTAATGTTAAGGATGCAATATGGAGTACTAAGAGAGCATGGGATAGTGTATCAAAGGAAATTTTGCAACATGGATGGCGGAGGTTGTGGTCTTATATGATATATTTTGACGATTAAGATGACGTCCTCCAGGATTTTCGTGGTGTTAGTGTTTCTTTTGAAAAGATAATCGTAAAGGAGTGGTTAAACTATGTTAAAGTTCTTACGTGCAAAGAAACTAAATTGATTGATGAAGAAACAATTGAGGAGTGTTTGAATGTAGGTAACGATTCATCAGTTATCCTCCAACTCACTGGCAGTAAAATAGTTGACATGATAATGCATTCGGATAAAGGTCATGCCAGTGACAATGAAGAAGATGAAGAGAAAATGGAATAGGAAAAGATTTCAATCGATAGATGTATCGCTTTAACTGAAGAATTAATTCGTGAGTTGAAATTAAAGAGTCATTGGTGAACAAAATATCATATAGTTATATAAAATACAAGAAATCGTAGTAAAAGAAAAGCCAAAATATATCAAGCAATTAAAACTGCAAGACATATTTAAGCAAATTTCCGATCGATGTGCTTCAAATTTATTGAAAATCCTGACGACCTTCAGCCGCCAATTTCAAGTCATCGTATTATGCATAGTGACAACAGAAGTGACGAAAGTTGGTAGTAATTGTCCAAAGTTTAAGGGACTGAAAGGACCTGTCAGATATAAATAATTATTTTTACGGTGTTTACTCGAATAAAAATAATATGTTCTAACTAAAATAAAAGGCAGTTCTCATTATGCTATGCTGATGGGCGCATATCTTCAGAAAAATTATGGTTTATTACAAAAAACACAAGAACGGAAAGTACAAGTTCGAAGATTTTTTCGTTTGTTTATCTTTTGCTGGCATAACGTTGCTGCTGCGCAAATTAAATTTCAATTTCAGCCAAAATTATATTAAATAATGGCAGTTTCATTGTGACGCCTCTTGATTTGATGCGAATGATTTGAGAATAAAAGTACGATTTCGATGACCTTTTTGTCGTTCTTTCTTTTGTTTGTACACAGGGCCGGAGAACGGGCTAGCAAAACAGGCAACTGCCTAGGACGCCAGAGATTAAGGGACGCCAAGAAGAGCCAATGTTTTGATTTCACGGCACCATATATTGTCGCGCGACAGGCTCTGAATTCTTTCACCCTTGTTTTCACTTTTACTTCACCGCGCGCACTGCCGCCAACCTCGCTAACGGTGCGCCTGCCCCTTCTTTTGTCTCTAGTTTTTGTAGTTGTTTGCTATGTGGGCAAACAGACTTGCCACCTCATGGCTATGACAATCGGCCTCTCCTGACAGGCCACTCGCCCCGAGTGGTTCGCCGGTCTAAACGTAATCGCCCCACCTTCCTGGAGCACGAGACTTGCGGTGAGGTCGCCTTCGTTTCCCATCTTCCTCAGCACCACTGCCCTTTTCTGTCTCAATCCTCACAGGCAATTCCATCCCTTCCTCATTAGGAGGTGAGGACTGCCCCTCACTGGATTCCTTGCCCTCAGATGTGTCTGGCAGGCCCCCTTCATCACTGTCTCCACTGCAGTAGCCCTCCCAATATGCTTTCATCTGCGAGACATGCACAGGAAAAGCCCTTCACCTGCGGTGAGTCGGGCATCCTGGTGGGTCTTCAGCTCGATATGTCACAGCACCTACCTCACCCATTGCCTGATGTGGCCCGATGCACTTGGGGTTGAATTTGCCACATTTCCCCACAGAGCGAAGGCTTCGCCGCAAAATGACCAAGTCCCCAACCTGATAGGGGGAGACTGTTGGTGGTGTTGGTGGTACTGGACCCGGTGACGTTCTTTCCTGCTGCAGGTGTTCTCAGCTGCACGTTGCCGGGCTTCCCTCACCCGGTCGAGGAACTGATGTTATGTCTCACCTGCATCCTCCGGCCATTGGAAGGTGCTGTCCTCCGGCAGTATGGGCAATCGCCCATGAACCAACTGGAATGGGCTGTATCCTGTTGTCTCTTGTTCTGCTGTGTTGATGGCAAAGGCCGCATGCTGGACAAAGACATCCCAATTCCCCTGATGACCCTTGGTGAAAGCAGACAAGGCTTCCGTGAGTGTCCTGTTGGTTCTCTCACAAAAGCCATTCGTCTGTGGGTGGTAGACAGCTGCCATCGCATTTTGCACTGCCAGAATCTTTAATGTCTCCTCCAGCAGTTCAGCGGTGAGGCCAGTCCCCCTATCACTGATCAGCTTCTCTGGGTTTCCAAGTCTCAAAATCAGGCGGTGTTTGGTACTGCCTTAGCTTCCACCCAACGGGTAGCATAATCGACACAAACAATTATGTGCAGGTTTCCTCGCGACCTGAGGGGAAAAGGGCCAACGTGGTTTATTCCTACAACTGAATATGGTTGAGAGAAATTCGACTGGCCTCCCCGGTGTCTGCTTGTGTCGCTAGCAGTGGAAACATGCAATAACAAACCCCCCGACATGCCTCGAGAAGCGCGCCCACCAAAACCTTTCGCTTACGCGTGCCTCCGCCTTCTTCAGGCCAAAATGGCCTCCTGTGGCCCCAGAATGACAGCCATCCAACACTAAGCGCCGAAGCGCTCGCGGGACAACCATAAGGAGCTTCTTACATCGGCCGTTATTTACGCGGTAGAGAATACCGTTGCACAACCTGAAGTTCTGTCGCCACTCCCTGCCCTGCGTTGGCTCTTCAACGCCCCCTGGGTCTCTGTCCAAGCACTGCATGATCCGTCCGAGGTTAAGGTCAGCGCGTTGTTTTATAACAACATCATCTGCCCTCACCCCATTAGTCACAATTGCACCGGCCAAAAGCTCTTACGCAACTTCGGTCCTTTCCGGTCCTCCACACGGATTGCGCAACAAAGGATCTGCCACTGCAGTGGCCTTTTGCTAGCAATACACAAATTTAACGTCTTGCTCCTGATGAGCCATGACACACCGACCTAGTTTTGAACTACTTTTTTGCTTTTGGTAAAGCCACGTCACAGCCGAGTTAACCATCACTACGGTGAAGAGTCTACCAAAAACATAATGACGAAGTTTCTCCACTGCCCACACAACAGCAAGACATTCCAGCTCATTGCTGTGGTACTTTGCCTCGTGGTCCGTAAGCCTCCGCATAATGTAGGCCACAACAAATTCCTCACTCCCACTCCGTTGCACCAGGACAACTCCTAACCCATCACCACTGGCATCGGTGTGTATCTTGCAAGGCAGGTCCTCTTGAAAATGCCGAAGAGCAGGAGCAGTAGTGAGATTTTCCTTAAGCTCTACAAAGGCCCGATCATCCGACGACCCCCATGCATAGATTCACCCCTTCTTCAACAGCGCATGCAGAGGCTTCGCGGTAGCCGCAAATCCAGGGATGAACCTCCAGTAATAGCTTGCCATGCCCAGAAACTTTCTGAGGCTGCGAATGTTCCTGTGAGTTAAAAATCCTCTTACCCCCTGCACCTTTGCTGGGTCAGGTTTAACACTTTCGCGATCAATGCGGTGACCCAAAAAGTTCAGGCTGGTGACCGAAAAATTGCACTTTTCACGAAGAAGGGTTAACCTGAAACAGACAATTGCCTCCAACACTGCACCAATGCGTTGCTGATGCTCCTCAAAGGTGATCCCAAGCACCAGGATGTCGTCTAAGTAGACCAGACACTGGTGCCATTTCAGTCCTCCGAGTGCTTGATTCATCAGGCACTGGAACGTCGCGTGGCGTTTGAAAAGCTAACGGCATCCTTCCAAATTCAAAAAGTCCGTCGGGGTTCCGGGTGGATACCGACTTGCCAGTTCCCACTCACAAGGTCGAGACGGGAAAAGTAAACCGAGCATCCCAGGCTGTCGAGAACGTCATCCGTCCGAGGCTGCCGGTTCACATCCCATTTTGTAACAGCGTTTAACCGTCGGCAGTCAACGCAAAACCGCATCTCACCTGAATTCTTCCGAACGAGGACGACAGGGGATGACCTTGGACTGGTCGACGGCGCGATGATCTCATCCTGTAGCATCTGCCGGACCTGATTGGAGATGACTTCCCGTTCTCCGGGCGAAACTCTCCGGGGTGGTTGGTTTAGCGGCTTTTCATACAGCACGTCGATCCGATGCCGGGCTAGATCAGTTCTCGGAAGTCTACTGCCTGATGAACTAAAACAAGCAGCATAGCACTCCAAAAGTGCAGCCAGTGCCGTTCTTTGACTTTCCTTTAGGTCCTCCCCAAAATTCTAGTGGCCTCCAGCATTTCTTGAAAATTTGCAGCCAACGGCGCCGTCTCTGCCCAGCGAGCTGTTCCCAATTGGACGACTTACGATGGCATCGTGATGAACGCCGACCAGCCGCTGCGACCGTTGAAATCGTAGAGGCTTCCGCCCAACGTTCAGGACCGGGACCGAAACTTGGTAGTCTCGTACTTCCAGCACCGCCCCGGGGCTAGCCCATTCTCGCCCCGGCCTCGAAGAAACGACCGTGCGAGTCGTCACCACCAACGGGGTGGAATCGGGGACGTGCGCCGTCAAGAAACCCAGTGAGTTGCGCGGAATACGCCTCTCGTCCTTCACGAAAAGCGTGCTCGCTTCTCAACTGCCCGCCTCACACACATCAATAGCGCATAAGTTCCACATATAGGGCAGGGCCAGATATAACGGCGGGAGGAGATACACGCTGTTCGGCGGCTACCAAACTATGCGAGAAAAGAGCGGCGCCTCCTAAACCGCTCTCCACGGCCTCCAGCTGCTCCAGGAAGCCTCTCATAAATGCGGGCTTACCAGACATCACAGCGGCCGCGATTTCGGGTCGTAGCAAACCCCAATCCAACCTATCGACGATTTCGGTTTCCGGTAGATCTACCCGGCATCGACGACACAATTCTAATTTTTCATGCACATAATGCCGGGTTTCCTCGCCCGACAGTTGCATCCGGTCCAGACTTCCAGCGCGAGCCTTCGGCCGAAGATGGCGCTGATGGAACTTGCCCATCCGTCCCACGCAATTGCGCTAACCCCTAGCGCCACATGCCAGCTGTAAGCAGCCCCCGAAATTTTGGCCAGCGCAGCTCGCAAATGGTCCTTCGGCTCCCATTCCTCCAGCAGTCCCACCTGAACGATTGTTTTCAGCCAACCGCTTACGTCCTCGTTCGGCTCCTCCGCAAAAGCTGGAATCGCTGCCAGGCTCGAGGCGCTCAGGGCACGAGGTGAATGCTGGATGCCGTCCACCGCCGTCGTTGCTGGTTGGGAGCGTAGCGCCTCAAGGAAGGTCTCTCGTTGTCCCCGCATCTCCGCGACTAAATCTCGGAGTGTCTTCCCGATGGCTTCCATCCTCGCCGGGGGATTTATAACCCCAGATACTCGCGCGCTCCGCGTGCCCGCTCGCCCGCTTCTCAACCTCATACGGCGCTGGCCCGCAGAATGGCGATTGTGCTGTCGTCACAGGAAGAGGGTTCACGCGTCGAATCAAAGGGAAGCCCATGCCTTGCCCACGCCACGACAAACCACGTGGAGCTAGAAAGCCGGAAAGGGACGAATTTTCCGACTACCCCTCGCAATAAATCCGAAAAAAAAGGATTTAACCCGCGAAACAAAGTCGCCCAAGCAAAGGAATTAAAAATAATTGCCGGAAGATGCAGTTCAACACTCCGAAATCATGCGACGCGTACAATTTAACCACGCTGCGCAAAATATCACGGAAACAAAAAATACAAACAAACCCAACAAAAATAAAACCAATAGAAATAGAAAAACAAACCGCAAGAGTCAGGCCGCAATCGATGGGCGTGATATAGCTCGCGATCCTACTTCTGACACCAAAATGTCGCGCGACAAGCTCTGAGTCCTTTCACCCTTGCTTACACTTTTACTTTACCGCGCGCACTGCCGCCAACCTCGCTAACGGTCCTCCTGCCCCTTCTCTTGTCTCTATTTTTCGTAGTTGTTCGCAAGGTGGGCAAACAGGCTTGCCACCTCATGGCCATGACAATATGTGTGTGTCTGTATTCTTTTTTAAGTAATGTATACTTATCTTTTATTGATTCATTTTGTTATCTCGTGCATTTGTGTTGTATATACCTTTATATTCAAAACTAGCAAATATACCTGACGTTGCTCGGGTTGCTCAAGACAAAATAATTTGAAAAAGATTTGAGAATAAATGAAGTATTTAAACCAAGTTAATTTTTATTGTAAAGCTTCTTGGTACACAATATTTCATGTCTTCACATCTTTTTCTCAAATAAATATTTTCCCCCGCATCCTTCTGTAGATGTAGCTATATATAATTGCCCATGAACAAAGCAGTCGTTTGACCATTCAACACCTGCAACTTTAAGATTGCCCTTGTCTAACAATAAGTCGTTGTGATCGAAGTCGAATTTGTCTTTGTTCTGAAGACTGCTGCTTCAGCTGTGGCTATTCTCTTATAAATATTTTAATGTTGGTATCTGAGAATGATTTCCCTGGTCGATTTGGCATTATGCTTGTTTTAAAACCTTTGTTGAATTTCTTGGAAAATTATTTTCTTAAAATAAGTATGTAAAAGTAAAGTAGAGTATTAAAAAGGGAAATTTTAAACGAATATTATGACTTTTTATCTAGATATAGAATTTAGGAAACGAATAAAGTCAACCTGAAATCAAAATTTAAAATCTTGCAAACTCTGGTAGGCAATCGGTAATTGGGACTTTTTTCTACACAAACAAATTTTTTAAAAATATTTATAATGAGAAGAAGCAGAGAAGATTATTGTTTCGTTATTACTCTACATTTTTAGATCCCGGAATGGTAAATAATACGTTGCTATCTACGGCAATTGTTGTTCAGCATTTGTTAAGCAATCATTTTTGATGATAAATCCGGAGCCTCTGCCGCTGTTAAATTGGTTATTTTACCGAAGCAAGGATTGAGTTAAAGCATTGCTATAAAAATACATTTAAGAGGCTAAGGTTTTTTTCTGTAAAAAGCAGACTAAAACATTTTTTTATTGCGTCTACGCGTGAAGTGTTTTTTCAAACGAAAAATTCACTAATATAAACATTCCTATTATTATAAATCACAGGACATGCTAATCTCCAATGTCATGAAAATCCGTTGGATATTAGCCGATGTGGAATTTAGGTGACCTATATTGGTAACACCGATCTATTTTTATATAAATGTATTTTAATGTAAATGTATATAGAGGAATATGAGGCCAAAAATATAATTCAACTCTCTGGAACATACTATAATGTGAATTATATATTTTTTAATTTGTAGTCCAAATAAAATATTGTTTCATTAAATTAAAATTTATTAGTTTTTTTACTTTTGTATTTCACAGCTTTGAGCCGGTTATTTCAATGAGGTACGGGCTTTGCCAAGCACTCTCATTACTCGAAACTTAAAAGTTGACGTACTATTCTGGTTGTATTTAGTATGACCGCTTTCTGTAGGAGGGTATATTGCAATTTAAGTAAATCTATTGTTTTTATACTGTTGTGTAAATCTGTAGGGATAATTCCTGTGGTCGATAAAACTATTGAGACAATGTGTACAGTATTCATGTTCCACGTTCGTTTAATTTCTTCTTTTAGTTTTATTATTATTATTTATCCCCTCTCAAAATAGCGTCACAAACGGATATTTATTTCCTTAATTACCATGTCAACCCTATATAAACAAATTCTGATTAGCTCATTATTTAAATTTCTGCCAATTTTCAATTTTCTGTCTACATCCTTGATCGAGTTATTCGCATTATAATAGCTTTACACTTACAAGGAGAGGCTACGAACTGTAACTCACAGATTCGGTTCATCTTCTACCAGCGGAGAGTTTAGGTCAATATAAGAATACTTTTCGGAATTTGTGGCCAATGGCTTTTAGTTTAAGAGAAATAATTAATTAAAAAATATAAAAATGGACCCATTTGTGTAATTACTATTAAAAATAATTTTCATCTATTAGATTTTTAGTATCATTTAGATTGGAGTACGGCGCCAAAGAAAAATTGGCCTAGGGCGCCAAACTGCCATGCGCCGGCCCTGTTTGTGCAGCACACCATAACTGTGGCGTCTTGATTATTTACCGTAAATAGCAGGTGTGGGGGCAGGTTGTGATTGAAAACGTTGCAGTGATTCAAATAATGTATTCCAATGAGTGTTCAAAACAGATATTAGTATAATTTTACGGTCTAGATATTTTGTTGATGGGGTGAGGTGACCCATCATTTTTAGGGGAAAATACACCAGCGTATAAATAAAAGCATCCATGATGAGATCGCTATAATGTTCTTTTGCTACTTAAGATAATAATCATACACTCTCTGCGTCAATAATTGCGATAACTAAGCAAGCAGGTCAGAATACGCCACTGTAATACAGTACATATGCACGCTCAATTCTAAAAGTATTCCAACAATTTGAGCTGCGTCGCTTTTGCGTCACACTGAATTTTAACTTCATATCTACGTGAATGATATGTCAGTCGGTGAATATTTATTCCTATCGTGACGCCATCTCAGTTTTTAGGGTTTATTATTGTATAAAATACGACGTACTCTTGCGTATCGACCGGAGTTAACAAAGATTATTCCGCGTCTTGGGCTATCGTTTGTACGTACTATTATTATAGTTCGTCACGGTTATTTAACATTCATTCTTTCATCGTGATGATAGCGTAAGCAGACCCATGGAATTGTTTTTTTTTGTCCAAGTGAGGGGTTTTTGGGAGAGGTCTTAACCAAATCGCTGCGTAATTAGTTCTAATAGTAGAAGAACGAGTAAATTTACGAATTTTGAATCTACGATTTCATCAGTTTTATAAAATTCTCCGGTTCGATAGTATCTGTTGCATAACAGAAATAGCGAAAATGAAAAGGCGCAACTCTCAAAAACAGTCAGGATATATGCGTTTAAAAAAGTAAAAAACATTTGCAGAGTTTCTTCTTCCATTACTTGCTACTTGATAGCATTCTCCGTATATTTCACGTTAAACACCAACGTAAGAAGTCGGTTTGGCTGACGGAATGCACGAGAATGTAATGCGGTATATCTTTTTAGCTTAATTTCCAGAATGGAAATAAGCTTATAGTTTTTTCACTGTCTGTCTATCTGTCCGTCCTCCTTATTAACTTTTAAAACAATATACAGATTTTCATGAAACTTGGTGGAAATCTCTTTCTACAGAGGCCGAGCTTCTGAGAATAGGATTAATGGCGAAAATTGAAGCCCCGGTAATGATTCCATGAACTATCCTTCCCATTTGATTTATATGAAAAATCTGAAATCCATCGTGCAGAGTAATTTTCCCTTGCACTTTAAAATATCTTAGAATTTTAATGTCGGAGCGAGTTTCGTACTATTCTCTGAGGAAAGAAATTAAGATTCTGATTTTTATCGTAGAATTTTGCTTACGGATTGTATTTCTTAGGATTTCGCGTAAATACTGACGATTTTGCAGTTTTTATCACTCATTAAGAGTGTGTTGCCATAGCAACTACTATTGTTGGACTCAGATTCGGTATATTCTAAAGATGCGTTTACACTATGCGAGCACGAGCGAACGAACACAGCGAACGAACGTTCGTTCGTTCGCTCGTGCTCGTGGAAGGAGCGTTTACACTAAGTGAGCATTATTGCGAACGAATTCCCGCGCTTGATGATTCGCTGGTTTCCGCCCTGCTAGCGAACATCTGCGAGAGCGAACGAACTCTTTCGTTCGCTCTCAATCACCGTTCACATTACAGCGAATCCATTCGTTCGCTTGTGTTCGTTCGCTCGTGCTCGCGTAGTGTAAACGCACCTTAATGCACGCTCGGATTCAAAGTAAAAACAAAATCACGGTTCGGGTTCGCAAAATTGAGCGGTTCGGAGCAGATTTTCGGTTCAGGTTCGGTTCGACACCCAGCATATAATACATTATATATCGTATAGACCCAAAATCCGGAAAACCGCAAAAATCGGCAATCCGAAGATCCCAACCTTGCCGGATAAGGTGTCCTTTACTGTACAAAATTAATCTAAGGTAGTACAGAAGACGTAAAAGTTATGCTGTACTACCAAAAGTAGTACATCTGAAAACCCTAATAATTTGCACTCCAATTCTTCCCTTACTTGTTTCCTACCGTTTTTGGAGTAAATCCCGAAAACAACGCCTTTTCTATCTCTTTGTATTCCATTTATGAAGTATACTTCTTGTGTAGGTTAATCAAGTTATATTTGAGGTTTATGATTTGGAAAAGAGCTATACATTTACAGTAATTATGTTTTTGTTTGTGGTAAGTTCATAATAAATGTACTCTAATTAAAACTACTAAGTGCTCCAAAGACCTCGCGCCTTGCTAAACTGGAAATAATTTTTTCGAATTTCCGTTATCAAGATATGTATTTTTTGTCTAAAATGTTTTTTCTCCGACGTACCGTTTCCGATATATAAATTTTTAATTCTTTTAAATTGCCGCCATTTTGTTTCAAGATGGCGGATGAATTTGAAAATAGTTTTCTTGATGTGTTTAGAATTCTAACACATAACGGATCTTAAATTGTCACTGGTTTTATTGCAGAAATTTATTTCGGTGACAAAGAAATTAAGAACGACTCAACCAAGTT
The DNA here is from genome assembly GCA_028673005.1 of Tanypteryx hageni. Lineage (NCBI taxonomy): Eukaryota > Metazoa > Arthropoda > Insecta > Odonata > Petaluridae > Tanypteryx > Tanypteryx hageni. The sequence continues at coordinate 39,869,268 of CM054112.1, read as the reverse complement.
TTTACCTTTTATCCTGCGTTTTATCGCTGCCTCTTATACTACGAGCATATTTTCTCTTATTCTCAGGTTTCACGTTTAAATAGAGGCTAACATAAGGAGTTTGGCTTTTTCTTTTCTCAAAGGAAGGCATTATTCGCCGTATTACCTCTTCTTAGAAAATATCTACTTAGAAATGTCTTTAGCTTTCAAACTCTTTCCTTTAAATATGTTTTTCAAAACTATCTTGTAAATTAAAATTCCCTACAAGTATGGACTGAGAGTGAATATTCATTTACGTGTTAAAATTTGTTTGTACTTTTAATTTTATCCCTATTTAAGGTCAATTAGCTTAACTATTGATGCTCATTTAACGTGAATTCCTTCAATTCTTTCTCTTCCGAATAGAAAAATGGCTCATAACTACAAGTTTGAACAAGATATTTAATATTCTTTTTTACTTTCTTATACCTAGTGTCTTTCCTAAAATGGAGACTACGGGTATGTTCTGGATGTGTCCCCTTAGGAAAAATGTCTAATTCATAATCAAATATATATATATATATATATATATATATATATATATATATATATTGGTATAATTTTCTCGTATGCGCGTTACAACTGCCTTTCAGTTGCCTCAATCACTCTTCCCCGCTCATGAATCCGCCACCGTCGACTATGAAAATCCCCACCCGTCAGAATCTTTGCATCCCTTGGCCTACGGAGCTAATTTGTGGCGCAGAATCAAGGAATTAAGTATGCATCCAGGTGAGGGCATTGGAGAAGGGATAGGCGTTCGCCCCCATTACCCCTTCTTCCCTCCCCCCCTTGGACCCGCCAGTGCATGTTTGCAATGAAATTGAAATAGGTACCTAGATTCAAAATCTCTTGGTGTTCCTTTAGATTTTGTGCTCTTTTAATCTTCCTTCCTATGCATTTTTGTCAATACGCCTCTTTTGTTAATCTTTTAAAAATATACCTTTTTATTCTGCATTCTATGTAAAACTGAACCGCGGGAAATTTCGACAAATATTTATATTTATGAAAATATGGCGTGTTTTAAAGATGATTCGGCCATAAATTTGTAAAATACTCAATAAATGATTTTTATATGAATTTAATATTTATAACATAACGTTAAGGTAGACGTTTAGATGAAGTTAACCTGTAACACCCATAATAGCACAGCCCGTCAAGAAAAATATATTTCTAAAATAGGAAAAGTTGTATATTTCCACTTATAACACTTTTATTATTTCGGCCATGGTTTCGACGTGTTAAGACGTCATCCCCTAACGTTTTAACACCTCGAAACCATTGTTGAAATAAAAGTATTTTAAGTGTGTTTATACAACTTTTCTTAATTTAGAATATGGAGATATTCCACAAAAATAACGCCAGCAACTTTAAACTTTGTTAAAAATATAATCTATCATAGCGCCATTTCCCGGTCTTGAAGAAGGTTATTTGAAATCCCTCTCCGCATTCCGACAAAAGGGTTAATTTCAACGGCGCAACCCCAACAAGAAAGCAAATAAAAAGGCGTTCGAAAAAATTCCTATTGATTCCGTGCGCCTGTATATCCAGCCAGCAGCTGCATTTCAATGGTCACATGCAAACCCGCACGCATTCCGCATCCACCTATTCCCCTCCTGGAGTCGAGGTTTTCCGAAACCAGAGCGACCACCGACTCAGCCTCTGGCCATCTCTCTTCTCTTTCCCTCCACCTCAATCCACCAACCCAACCCCTCGCCCTTTCTTCATCCTCCTTCATCGTTCCTTTTCTCTCCATCCCCACACCCCCATTCCTCCTCTCCTCCCCCCCCCCATCTCCATCTTTTCTCCATCCCGAAGATGCAGTTTGGAAGCATCGTCGTTGCACCGACACCAGTTCAATGACATTGCTGGGATAATAAGAGTCGAACGGGGCCATTTGACCGCTCCCAGAATATCGGGTCGGACGTGAAAATAAAACGGGCACGCGTAGAAAGATGGTGATGGGGTGGGAAGCAGAGGGGGAGAAGATGACCAATTATGTACGCGATGACACGCCCTTCCACTATTACTATCCCCCCCCCCTCCCCCATGCTTCTCGTTTCCGGTCCTATTTCGCGCGAATTTAGGTTCTCGCGCGCGCCTAGCGAGGGTTTTTCTAACTAGCAGCATGGCCGCTGTCTTAATTCACACAGGAAAACTTAAAAATTAACAAGTTTCAAAAAAGGGAACTTTGGGCAGGAGGCGGTGCTAGGATACATTTATTTAAGGGGCGCAATTAGGGTTAATGAGCGACCAAGCGAAACAGAGACGCAAAATCAGATAATCGGTTAGGAACCGTTACTGCGTGCTAGTAAGATTGGAGCCCCTTTAATTTTCTTTTTCTTTCATCTTTGACCACTCGCGTTGCATTGTAGTCTGTGCGTCCTTCAAATCCGGGTAGCTGAAACAAGATACGTCTTATTCAGGTACGATAGCTCACATAAATAATTATGTTATTTGTATGTGGATTATATATCTGCCGTCCTTTCGTTGACGTTACTAGGCCATTATTCTTCAAATTGCTCTAGCTGCCAGATTTTTCACGATTATTTTTATATAACTGCCAGCGTTAATAGATAAGGCAATTTCAACTAAAAAATGAAATCTCCTAATCATTTCTCATGGATGTTAAAATTTCTTCTTCTCGGTTATAGGAATGCCAATTATAACTTCTTACTGTCTTTCAAAGTGTAATAATAATAGCATTATACCATGATTTTTAATATAAACAATTCAACAACAAAATATTAGTTTTTATTTTTCAATTGAAATCTTCAGCATTCTTAATTATTAAGAGCGTATTTATGAATATCCTACATACATTCCTAAACTTAAAATATTTTACTTGAATTCTTTCAAGTTCTGCCCACCCAATATTAAATATGTTTTCATACAACTTAGTTGGCGTAATATTTAAGTGACTATTTAGAACCAATATTTTTTTGTTTATTTGTATGGAATTTCTAGCAAATCATCCTCTTGAATTATTATAGCCATTACTCCTTCCACTCCGAACACATACACAACTCCGCCGCCGTCACTCTTGTTTTTTATAAGATTAAGGATACAGAATGTTGGGCACTGGATAAAATGTGAGCTGAGAAATCAAAAATTACCACCAATTCTGTTGAATTATTGAAGCAAAAATTTGCTCAAGTTTTATTTTTAGTAATAAAATCGTTTTTTACGACCTGATACGCTAAAAAAAAACAAATGATTTGACTACCTATTAAAATTTTTACTCCTGTCCAATTGCGATCATTAGTCAAATTCCTAGTCTCTCGTCAAAATAGCCTCCACTCTGTATTGCTTGAGCTTCCATTTTTCTCCACGTCCCACATAGCTATGCTCTTGTTCTCCTTTTTTACGCCCATTCCGCTCCTCTCACTCTCTCCTCGTACTCCGCTGACGTTCCCTGACCCTTCGCCGTCAATGGCAACGCGTTTTCATATTCGCGTCACATCCGCTCCGTTCCTCCTGAATGCAGCGCGAGGGAACGGAAGGAACGTTCCATTGCAAGGTCAGTGGTCAGTCCTCGAGGACGACTCTCCAACAATGGGATCGATCCGCTATCTCCATGTGGAAAAGTATGGCTCTCGTCGTAATGCCGGAGTGAAAACGAAGATGTGGAGAGAGATAGAGAGAGCAAGGGAGGATATTGGAATATGGGACGTTAGTGGGATGATTCGTATCTTTCTCCCAACATCGTCCCCTCCCGAAAATAAAACCCTTCCACCCAGCTCGCTCGCGAGTGCATACACGCCCACCCCCACTCATTCTCGCTCATTTTATTTTTGTTTTCGTGGTTTACCAACCTGAATACCCGAGAAAAGCACTTCTCCCATAAATGGTTTCCCGAAAGGCATGCGACCCGTAAAACAGGAAATGACCCGTTGATTGTCATGAGCGAGAGGTTCGGAAAGAAGTTCTCCTTCAGGGAACGCATATGAGGACTTCTTTTGGTTTTCGCTTTGTTTTAGAATTTTGCCGATGCCGAAAATTCGGCGGCTCTCGACTTGGATCTTAATCGTTTTTAGCATACTTTCCAGATTGGAAATAGGCTTATGGTTACCTCGTTGTGTCTGTTTGTCTGCCCCCTCTCTATTAAACTTTGAACCAACACCGATTTTCACGATACTTGATGGAAATCTCTTGCTACTGAGGCCGAGCTCCCGATGATAAGTTTTGGTCGCGAAGATTTAAAGTCCCGGGTTCGATTCCAGGAACTATCCTTCCCATTTGATTTACATGTGAAATCTGAAATCCATCGTGCAGGGTAATTTTAGCTTGGGCATTAAAATACCTTAGAACTGTAATATCAGAGCGGTTATTTGTACTATTCTCTGAGGAAAGAAATGGAGATTCTAATTTTTATCGTAGAATGTTGCTTTCTTCGAATTTTGAGTAATTATTTGCGTTTTTTGGGGTTTTTATCACTCATAACGAGAGTGTTGCCATTGTAACGACTATTGTTGGATTCGGATTTGGTATAGTCTAGTACAGTGTTTCCCAACCTGTGTCGACTCACTAGTGGGTCGCAAAGGAACTTGAGGTGGGTTGGAGAAAGAATTCTAAATACTTATTTTATTTTGATATTTTTCCATTTTTTAATGATTTCCCGAAAAGTAGTTGAACTCATGATAGTACAGTTTGCGACCTCGGTGGACACACATACTATTTACTGCTTGAAAAAATTAGTATATACATAGTTAATAGGTGGGTTCCAGGTAAACTCGATCAGCCAAGATGGGTTGAAAATTAAAAAGGTATGGGACACGCTGGTCTAATACATACACGCGTTATTTTTTTCCGCACAAATATGCGTGATTGATTTATTTTTCCATTCGAATGCATTGCATTTGTAATATTTTATAACGCTAAATTATGAAATTTGGGAAAACAAAGAGCAACTCATCTGCGGTGATTTTAAAGCTATTAAAGCAAATATAAATATTAAATAAGTAATTAAGTGGAAAGTAGGAATCATAAATTCGGTTGTATCATCTTGTTTATATTATGATAGCTCTTTGGTTCGTCCTTTAAAAATCCTTTCCTTCGTCTCTCTATAGTTATTTCAGTTCTTTAGGTTATATTCAAACCATATTACGTCTATTTTTAATCTATGTACCTTCGATTACGTTCCTCCCATCTTTACAAATACCTACAGTCAGACCCCGATTTAGCGCCACCGTTTGTCCATCGCTGAAATTAGCGCTAAAGCGGGGGTGGCGATAAATCGAGTTATATGCTTGCTCTATGTAATCATAAGATGAAAGATACGTTTACAACGATTCATGAGCTGTATGCAGGGGTGGCACTACATAGGACGCGAAATCGGGGTCTTTCTGTATCTCTTGCTTTTTAATCGCTTCGTTTAAAATTCACTTTCTTCCAACTATATCTAAAACTTTCACCTAATTTCTTTTATCTCTACAATTTGCTATCTTAACTTTGCGTCTCAAAAACGTCTTGAAAGATTCTAATGTGTACGCACAATTTCTTTCTAAATTGTTGCATATCAAGCTCCAAGTATTAATTCTGTCGTAACTCTTCGTGAGATATATCTACTTAGAACCTTGTCGACAACTGCTTTCTGCTTTGCAGTTCAAACGATATCAAAGGTGTTCTTAGATTCAGGTTTGTAATATGATGAACTGATTTTCGAAACTTTATGTCACTCGAAGAAATAATCCTTTGGTAGTGTGAATGAAATAGCAGCTAGAGAAAATTTAAAGAGCGAAAATATAGAACCTTAAAGCATTTTTGAAGTATGCAGTGAATAATATAATTATTTTTTTTATAAATATCGAGAAAAATAATTTTTTTTCCTATTTGTATCAGCAAATTCCGGAGTTCAGAAACCATTTTCCGGAATTCAAAAGTTCCGCTAATCGGATGAATTATTAAAAATCATTTGTTTTCTGGAAAAATTGACAGCAAAATAATTTTTTATCTCCTCCGCGCTGAATAAAAGTGAGCGGAATTGTCAATCATTTCGTACTAAGAGCGAGAAATTTAGAAAAGTGTTTGCATCAAAAATTATTAATCTCAACCTCCTGTCGAAAATGCAGCAAAACAAAGATTGTGCGTGGGTGTTAAGGATTTGGAGTAACGGGAGTCGATGAGCTAAAAAAGGTTCTACGAAAGAACAAAAAAGGCACGCAGAAAATTCGAAGTTTTCCCCTCGTTGAGCAGTTCCGGGACGCTGAATTCAAGCCGGTGGTTGGTTGGTTCTCTTTCCCTCCCTCCACTCATTCGCTGTCACACATTATTGAATACATGTCAATTTCTTTCATCAAATCCGGGATATAAGAAATATTCCAATTTATTTGCAAAAATTACATTTTTCGTGGACGAAACGTTTTTTTTAGAGAGTGATTGTAATTTCTCACTATCGCAAAGATTACCCTTATTCCTTCCTCCCTTTGCGTGAGTGCTCTAATAAATTACCCTGTCTAATAAATTACTCTGTCCGTTAAAATAAACTGCACGTGTTAGCTGCGCAATTAGCAGCTTAAATGGCATGCACACTCTATTGAATAATTCTTTTCATATTGAACCAAAACTAAATTATTTCGCGCAAATATTCATCACTTCGATCGCGCCTCTCTACCGTGGTAATCGGAGTCATATTTTATATATTTCGTTCGAATAATAAAGCAGTGATTTAATGACAGTCAAAATGTTATGACTGATATGGAAAACCCAATGATCTTTTTGCTGTAGTTAACAAGTTTTTGGTTCGCGTAGCACCAAAGAAATTTTTAAAAATCACGCTATTCAATTAAAAGTTAAAAATTGATTTCAAATAAATCTTATGTGAAAATTTTATTGCTATTGGGATATTTTGCTAAGGAAATAGCTACTCTGTAGTCAAGGAATTGGTTGTATTTCATTCGATAAAATTCAGAACAGAGCTTTCTAATATTGAAAATATTTTTGCGATTTTTTCTACTCAGTTGATAGAAATCTACTTATCGTTTTTACCTGTTGTTAGAAGAATCCGTTGAAAGAATTGATTTCACGAACAGAAACAAAGCTATATTATGATGGAAAAAGATATTAAAGCAATTTTATGCAAGCAATGAATGTATACATAGGGTTAACTTATCGTAATTCTAAGGTGATCTTCCTTTTCGTCGATCTTTAAAAAATAAATTCAAAATACTACAGTAAATTCGATCCGATGCATAAGAGCGGTAGTTTCCAAACTGTGAGGCGCGCTCCCCTGTGGGGGCGCGGTGAGTAGGTCGAGGGGCGCAATATATTTGGCATGTATTTACAATTTGATTAACCATACTAATTGTAAAACCTACAACATGCAGCGGTCAAATTCTAGCCCTCTGATGGCTAGGACATATCTTTTGCGTCCATGTTCTTCTTAAGGTGGTTATATTAATCGCAGTTGCAGGTCCAGTAGCCATCGATTATGAATTTTGATTGAACATGATACAGAGGGAGGCACAAAGAGAGTTTTCTTAGGGGAGGGGGGCGCGGCTATGTAGCGTGTGGAAACCACTGCCTTAGAGAGTGGTACATTATGCAATCCTCGGCTTCGCCTATATTAAATACCAGTAAATTCAGGATCTAAGATTTCTTAGGTTCCTGCATTTTCATACCTACACCTAACGAATGTGTTTTTACATCGCTCGTATTGCGCAGATATTTATAACATTTTCCCAATTATTATCTTTTTAGCACGTTTTTAATGCGCGTGCGTGTGCGTGCGCCTTTGTGCATGTGTGACAGTTTTTTGTGGATGCTATAACTCAAAAACTAATAATCAGGCCAACGCGAAATTTTATATTTTACATTTTTATGACAGTCTGATTAGTTTTTGCTAAAGATCGGTACCGTAAGTACGTGTTTAATCTTCTCACCAGTTTTTTAATATTTGCTTTTATATTTGATTAATATAAAAGCATATAGGAATAAATGTTGTAGGAAATTTAATTTTCTACAACCTTCGTTTGAAACATTTTCCCGTATAATGCATTCTTTAAGAGATATTTTAAAAACTAAATGTTGTAGCTGTCACCACCACACCACGTACCAGCGCTATTGTAAACACTTTACGCTTAGTTACGTAATAGTAACGCTCCTTTTTATGCTTAATTGTTGAAACTTCGTGGATATATCCAATATCAGAAGACTACAGTATGTTTATGCCTGTTCTTTGTAAGATCTTAAAATTTTTCTCTCAGTTTCTTAAATTATTTATTATCATATCATCAGATTTTTTGTTTAAGATATATTCGCAAATGGAATTTTAAGCTAATATTTTTATTTTGCCTAATAAGTCGACCGTAACTCTTTTCGTCACTACTACTACTACGTATGGAGAAAGCAAAAACGGATTAGAATCAAGAAAAAGTTACCTGAGGAAATTTGTACCAATGAAACGCTACGAAACGCAAAAGAAAATTATCGCATAAATATATGTAATGTTACAATGCATCGAGTGGTTAAAACACCTTAATCTTTATGAAATTTTTTTTTATTTTGATCCTAAAAATTTGTAAAACTTCAAAACTCTCCCGAAAAATGCGTAAATTGTTAGCAATAACATCGTTAAGGAAAAATTGCATGTAAAACTGATGGATTTTGCTATGAAATTGACCAAATTCAGTTCAAATCAGAACGAATGGGCCGTTATTGAAACTAGTGACAATGACAACGAAGATGGCAAAACTGTAAATAATACAAAAATGCATAAAACCTTGTCACAATGTTTTGATTAAGTTCAATGTACACATTCTGGTATAGAGGAACGTCTTCCTAGCGTACAAGTATGTTTTAACCTTGTCTTACAGTTAAACCCAGGTAACCTGTGAGAGGTCATTTTCAAAGCTCGAATATATTCTAAATAAATTACTAAATTGCCTCTCACAGTCACATCTTGAATCGTTTACGTGAGACGTACTCTGCAAAATAAACGAGGACGATATTGACGAATTAATATCAAAAAGCAAACCCAATAAATATTCTTCAACGTAAAAAAATCTCAGCAGAGAGCCGTCCTCAACAAATTTCCCGGGCCTATTTTGCTATCCTCTGGACTGATTCCGTAAAAAATATTTGTGAGTATTGTCACATTCAAAGTACTCTCCTTCTGACTTTATACACACATCCCAACGTCTCTACCATTCCTAGAAACTTTGCTGGAAATTATTTTCTTAAGGTTCTTTTAGTACTCCATTCACATTGCATTTAATGCCTTCAACTGATTCAAAATCAGATACAATTAAGGAGTTTTTCAATATTAGAAACATAAATAAGCCACATGAAGCAAGATCAGACGGATGCAATGGATGTTCCAACAATGGTGTGTGCATTTTTGGCTAATCAACCTCTTGGATTATTATAGCCATAGCTCCTTCCACACCGAGCACACTCGCAAGAGAGGAGATAAACCCAGTGCCGGCATTAGCCTACTCTTAACGAAGAGCCCGAAGGGGGCTTGAGGCTTAACGCCCCTTCAGAAGGACGGAACGCTGACTTTGCGCGGTCTCCTCAAACCACACACCAGGTGACCGGGCAACCTGTTCCAACACTGGTATTTGTTTTTAGGCCGAAAATTGCTTTACTCTAAAGAGCTATGTGGGAAGCGCATTGTCATAATGTAAAATCCCCTTGTCCGTCCAATGATTCGCTCTTTTTCTCGAATGCGCCTCCGTAAACGTTTCAAAACTCAAATGTAGAATCCTTGGTTGACTGTTTATTGTGGAGAAACAAATTCATAGCGGACATCCTTTTATATCGAAAAGGCAGATCAAGTTGGTTTTGACCTTCGATTTTGACATGCGTGTTTTTTTTCGATGTTGGAGATGTAGGAATTTTCTATTGGAGACGTTGTCTTTTTGTTTCTGGGTTATACTGGTAGACTCGAGCCTCGTCACTGGTGACTTTTTTTCCAAAAGATCGGATTCTTCTAAAAACAAATTTATTTTCTTCTAAACTTTTGTTCGTCGCTGAGAAGTTCCGGCACCATCTTGGGACACTTTCTTCATGTTCAGATCTTTGGTCAAAATCAATCTAATAATTTCTCTATTCAAATTCTGTTCTTCTGCTAACTTCCGAACAGTCACTCAATGGTCATTTCTCATCATTTGAATCACTTTTTCCACATTTGAATCTGTCCTTGAACTTGCCGGACGGCCGAATCGTCCAGAATCTTCACCATCCTCCCTTCCTTCTTGAAATCTCTTATTCCACGCAAAACCTGTCATCTACTCATGGTTCCTTCTCCATAACCTTGTAGCATTTTGTAAATGTCCCTGGCATTTTTCTCCAATTTAACTAAACATTTTATCATGATTCTCTGGAACATTTCTGTGACAAAGGGACAAAACAGTGCTTCAATAAAGCACTTATTGCTACCACAAAACAAACTGAATCAAACGACTATATTACAAAATACTGCTGACACATCACGTTAGGTGATACAACATTCGCCGCCTCAACAATGTAGCCAGGTGTTGCACAAAAAACTGATTATTTTATTGTCAGACCTCGTATGTTTATGAAGAATGATGATGATGCGCAATATAAGATTATTAAGATTCTCATTTAAACGCTAACTTCACCTTCACGTGTTATAAAACAAACGAGACCCTAGTAACCGAATATATGGCGGTATAACCAACTCAAAAATAAAAAACGCTATAATTTTGAACATGTTCGTGGATAAAACTGCATGTGTTGCTTTAATCACACGGCAATAATGCTTTTTTCCTGAACTATTACACATCTTGCGTATTATACATGATACTTCTCATGCAAAAGCACGTGTCCCAATATTCTTCAATAATTTTTCATTCATGAATAAATTTGAAGATAAGACACTTTCTTTTATTACACAATCTAGAGCAAAAAAGGATTTACAATCATCTTATACCGTTCATATAAATATTTCTTTTGCTCCAAAATTACGGACTTCCATAACTTAGAAAATATATCCATACGTCCAACATGATGAACTCATTTGGACAGATAATTTTTAGATAACCGACAGTTCCCGTCGTTGAAAATCATCCCCATGTTTAATTAAAGCGCGTATTATTAAATATCATTTACTCGACAGTCAACTTCACTTTAAACCATAGGTCTCCAAACAAGGTTCCGCGGGTTATAACCAGTCCGCGCAGTGATTTAATCCGCCTTATCTCATCAAATACTTTAAAACATGCATATTCGTATATTTGCTAGGCGTCATTAGATGCCATTCATGAAATCGAAACCAGCTGTTCTCAATCTTGATCATCTTGCGTTCCGCCAACCATTTTGTCAAAAAAGCCCGGCACACACTATGAGAAAAACAAAACCTCCATCTTTTCTAAGAAGTGGATTTTTACGTCAAATGCATTTTAGTATTATATTATCAGTGATGAATTAAGGCATCTGAAGGCCCCAAGTGCAAAAAGTTCGGGAGGCTCCCAACTGTCCGTGATGGGGTGGGGTACTCAAGCTACAAAAAATTTACAACTTACGAATGGAAAAATTGTATGCAGCAGTTAAAATAAATTGAATTACAGACGAATAAACAGAAAATTTGCAAAACAAAGCTTAAGATTTTATTGAAATAATTATAGGAGTCGCCACTGTTATAACTGTAAATTTTATAACATTATTATAATAAAAAAGTCTACAATATAATGATTTAATACTTACTTGACACGTTGAATATTTCCTAAACGTGTGGGTGCGCTATTCACATACTGCACTGCACTAATCTGATGTCTGGAACAACTGTTCTACGTTACGTGTATGACATGTGCATGCTCGAGCAGCGGGACGAGGAACGGCAATAGACAATAGCCGTCGCCAGCGGTAACTGTGAGATGTGTTTGCCAATGACGCAAGAGATGTTACGATGTATCATTGTAACAGACCTAAGTAAAAACACAAGATGTGTGCGTAAGTAGTAGACTATACTGATTGTGAAATATTTTACTAAATAAAATATTGAAAAAAAAAACAAGTTTTGTCTGTTTTGAGGCCCCAAGGAATGTCCGACGCCCCAGGTGAGCGCCTCATACGCCTGTGCGGTAACCGCCACTCTATATTATTCATTCATGGAAAATTTTAAGGACCTCGAATACATTTATACCCCGATTTAGACCTACCCTTTTTCCATCACTGACATTGGCGCTAACGTGAAGGTGGCGGTAAATTGAGGTACCTATGTAATCATAAGGTGGAAGTTTTGTTCACTACGATTAATGGGCGGTATGCGGGGTTGGCACTAAACCGGGGTATGTCTCTATAGTAATAATTTTGTTGGGAAAGATTTTTGAAACTTCGTGTCCCACCTAGACGAGCATCGCGTCCTACTGATGAGAAGTACTGAACTAAACGATATTTTTTTCGAATACGTGGATGCAAAATACTTTGATTTTTAATATTAGGCGTATGACACATTCAATTTTAAAAGATTCTCTAAACTAGTTTTTTTATTAACACAAGGCCCATTCAGTCTTTTGAGAGAGCGTATGTGACCGCGCATTGGTATATAAAGCTTCACATGGCTCTTTTAGTAAAACGTTTGGTGACCCTAGCTTCACACGAATGCAGGCTGATTTCGTTACGCTTTCCATTAAAGGTCTTCTCTTCGTCGTAGTTCGGTAAAGTTTTTCCAATCAAGGACGATCCTACATGGGACATTTAAAATAGTATCAAGGTCGTAAATAGCAATGCGGAGGAAAAAGAAAAGGGGCAGAAAAGGAGGATATGCAATCACGATAGAGGGATGGAAGGAAGTGCAATTGCGCGTGCGCGAACATCCGTGTTCCATCGAGTTCGGCCGTTTCTGATCTGGAGCGACCTGTCGACGTCAAAGGTAAACACTTCTCCATTTGGAGACCAGAAAGTAGTTGACAGTGCTACTTTTCAAACTGATTAATATCCCATACACGCACTGCTGCTCATCGGTCTCATTCGAATCGAAGATGAAATTGCCTTCCAGGAAAATGACAAAGTATTCGAACGGTATTGCAGAAGGAGGGCGCGCTTTCCAGAGAATTCGCTTTTTTCTTAGAAAAATCAAGGTTTAAAGATATAAGTATTTACTTTATAAATGACAAAAACCTTTTATGGAGAGCAGCTTCTAGTCCTTCGTGATTTATATCTTTATCAACATAAACGTAATTTTAAAATAGATAATAAATATAATAAGATGCAAATTTAATCGCTGATTTCTGTTATAATTTCTAAAATTACTGTATTGAAGATATTTGAAAACGAAAACAAGTGTTACGATAACTACGATTCATTCCATTGTAGTTATAATATGCAATAAAATTTTAATTAAAATTCTTCACCCAATAATATCGACAAAATTTGCCAAATCGTGCGTTAAATCTAACTTTCAAACTATTACATATCAAATAACCATCTCTCTTAATATGTCCAACGTAACATTTAAGATTTTAATTTCCCGCCCTATAGTTGTGGCCGTCCAATTTTTCATACAATGCTAAAAAACAAATTAGTTACTAAATGCATTCAGCATATGGCAGGTAGTGAAGTTGTTATTTACTGGTTCAAGTTTTCATAAATGTAGTATTCATTATGTAAAATTATTTTGTTATTTTGGAATCTCTAATTTCAAGCTATGGAGGTATGTTTGGATGCTACATCAGACTATTCTGCCACCCCGAAGTTATTAAATGAAGCCGACGGTATTGTTGATTCAGAAGTTTCATCAAGTAATAGTGCCAAAAATACTGACGAACATGAACTCGCAAGTGAAACCCAAAAGACTGTAATTAGTGACAGTGAATCAAATAAAATAGATCCCCAAAGTGTAACTATAGTGCCTGAAGACACTCGGAAAAAAGAACTTCTTGACTTTCTTGCTGGAAGTGATGCACACTTCAAAAGCCAACAGTTAGGTGATCCAGATTTAACGTTTCTGCAAAAAAGAAATATTGCTGATGATTTGCTAAAACGAAACCCTGGACAATTTCTTGCTCGATTTGGCACTAATATAAAGTCTGAACATCTACAGTATTTTTCGCCAATGAGAACCGATTATGAAGTAGATTTCTACTTCAAAAAACTTCAAAGGTTCCACAGCAAGAAATTAAACCATGTCGATATCAAAAACAGGCGCTATGAAGCTCTGCAAAAGCTGGTAAGCGAAGGCTCATATTTTAGCGAAGAAGAAATGAAAAGCCGTAACCCTTTGCTTTATGAACAACTTATTGGACAACATTTGACAGATGACGAGAGGGTGGAGAAAGCTAAGGACTTCTCCAAAATGACGTAAATGTTAATTTTCTTCTAGTTATTTTGTGCTTTAATATGTGACTACTCACCTGAATTATAGCCTATATATTAGAAACACGATATATAGTCTGCAGATAATTTTTTTCGGCCGCCTTCAGTTTCAAAAGCTGTCTGCTGTAAATATTGTTATTATAAATTTAAAGAGTTTAATGAAATATGTAACCATAACATCTTTTTAGGTATGTTGGCTATCTTCTAGATCGCATGGACAGAGATAGTATGAATGAATTGCATCAAAAACAGCTAGATGAAGAAGAAGGAGCTATTGAAGAAAACGATACTGATGATGAAAGCTGCGATACCAATGAAGAAGAAATGGAGAGAGAACTGACCGAAAAAGAGAAAGATGTACTGAGACAAGAATTTGTTAGCAGTATGTACCAAAGCTTTCTTGAAGGCAAAGATGTGGATTTTGATTACAGGCAAGGCCCATTTTTATGCATGTTAATTTAATACTGTATATTTAAATAGTATCCCATGCTCATAGGCAAGTATTAAATGCAATTGGAATTTTATTTAACCATACACTTAATTATGACGGCAAAACCTTTTGTGAGAAAGATTGAACAGCAGATTCTCTGCAATTATGACATTTGTTTTCATTACTGAAAAGTTATATTAATTCACCAGATCATATCATCATATATTCAAACTCATAAGGATTAAGTATTTTGAATTACATGTTTGTAAAGATAAGTATTTTTTAAACTTTTCATTTTTTATGTAAGTTATACACAACTAAAATTTTGAAAGATGATGGTGATTTAAATAGCAGACTTCAAGATGATGTAAATATGGTTCTATGTTTTTTGTTACATAAGTATTTTTCATTCAGAAAATAACCAGTCTGGAAGTTGATGAATTTTCATGGGATATTTTGTAAAACTGTTTGTCTCAACGCCTCCAATTCACTTATTTTATAAAACAAAAGAAAATTATTATTTAAATAATTTTACTTTCTTGAAATTAATATGGAATATTAATCTTTGACCAAAAGAAGTTAATTAAATATTTTGTCATTGACTCAAAGGTTCAGGCCCAACACCTTAATTTTTCATTTTATTGATTAGGTCAAATGCTGGGCATAGCCTAATATCAAATTTACAGTTTATCTATATATTTATCATATTGTCATCTAGTGACTTCGCAGTGTGCTTCCATAATTACATTTCCTCTTTCTAGATTTATTGATTTCCCTTTTATTTTGAAGTTGTCCAAACTGACCCCTATTGTGAAAAATATGTATTAAATTGTAGATTTTTTTATTTTTCACAGTAATGATTCTACAGGGTATTAAAAAAGTAAATTTCTTATTTGATTTACTTATAAATACCAGAAGAATTATGGGAATGAGAAATGGTTTTCAGAATATGGTACTTTATTTTATACCATTTAATGTGATGTACATCACACATCCACCTATCCACCTGTTCCCTTTTTCCCTCACTTCCGGCCCTGATTGTGCTGTGCCACATGGATGGACTGGCTTGACAACTACCAGTACATCCCAGAACATGCCTCTTCATGAGAAGTACCATGGCAGATTGGTTTATTGTGAGTGAACGTACCAAGATTGAATCAAGCTTTGAAGTGTGGGGTTCCACTGTGCAAGTGGTGTAGGAGAGAGCAAGGGAGAAACCACTCTCGACCCAAAGACTATCAGAAATCGTCACATGAAGCTGATGACAACAGGATCAGTAGCAGACATGAAGCATCACGTTTTCCAGATGCCGTTGATACTGTGCGACAGGACATTAGAACAGAGCCCAAAAATATCACTTCATCAGGCGGCCAGGGATGCTGGTTTGACAGTGCATGCAGTTATGAGGTATGTCACTTTAAATGGCATAAAATAAAGTACCATATTCTGACAACCGTTTCTCACTTGCATCATTCTTCTGGTATTTATAAGCAATCAAATTAGGGACTTACTTTTCAAACACCATAGTCAGGGGGCTAATTATTGTTAATTCCCTTCTTTTAATGGTGCTTGCACTAGAAGCATACCAAAAATTCATAATCCCACTCGCAGATAAATAAATGAAAATATGAAGAATTAAAAGTTTAAAAATATGTTAAATAATATGGAATGTAAAGTAATGAAGTTTTCAAGACTTTTTCATGCATACTTGGTTAAAATTCAAAGTGAGAGGAGGAAATCAGAAATCAAGCCTATTGCAAGTGAAAGATCTGGTTTAGATTTGCATTTGAGAGCAGAATTTTTCTCCTCTTCTCCCTTTGAATTTATCTGTTTAATAATAATTGGAATTTTTTTCTCTCCTGTTGAAATTGCTTTACTGCTCTGCAAGTGCTGGAAGCCTGGTGAAACTAGCAATTTTGCTGGCGGTTAATTTTTATCTTGAGTTTCTCACATTATTAGGAACAAAGTCTTGATAATTAACAACTAATTTTGGAGACTTTGGCAAAGTTTCAAATGTGAAAATAATTCCTCCTTCCTAAGCTTCATTTTACAGCTTTAGAGGAATTCATTCATCATGCAAAATCTTTGTTATTTTGAAATTTTCAATCAAATATTATCTCCTGTATTTACAAATGATACGTTTAGTATATTAATCTAATTTTTATAAGGTTTATAGTTAGAAATACATGGGGATGTAATGAGAAGAGATTTTAATGAATAACTAATTCATATTTTCTAGCTCTTTGCACTACTGAATTACGCTTCGTCATATTTTTTTTTAATTTCGACTACTTCATTATTAATTTTGAATATCTTGAAATTTTTTCCAACAGTTCTGTGGATTTTAATGCTGAATATGACAGTCACAAAGATATGGAGCAAGATGATGAAGAGAAATACTTTGATTCTGAGACCCCAGAATCCCTAGCTGAGGAAAAACATGATAGTGCTGCTAAAGATATGGCTGAAGATGAAGAAGATGAATTGGATGCTTTCATGATTAACATGGAATAACCATGTGTCGATACTATTTCATGTATGCCAGTGAGAGCAGGAAAACTAAGTATTGTACAAATTTGGAACTTTATTTATTTGTTAACTTTTTGACCAACACACGTTTTTCAAAGAAGAAGCTGTACTTGCTCACCTTATTTGGAATGCATTTAAAGGCATCAAAATACATTAAACAACTAGTGTCTCTAACCCAAATTTATGAATAACCAGATTTTTTATAACTGCATAAAGAAATGTGTACAAAAAAAGCTAGGTGATTTTATAGAATAAACCAGTGAAATAATAACTGGGTTTTGTTTGAAGCCATTATTTTCAGTTTCATAATAATAACTGCATAATTTTTAGACATGCTAGATTTGGAAGTTCCGTTGTAGAATATATGCCAGAAACTACTCCATGGATTTCTGGTAAATAAAGTGATTTTTTATCACTAATTAAGATATTTTGTTTCCTTATTATGTAGTAAAAATAATCTTTAATAATTATCCGATTATTTCCAACTAGGGTTGCCAACTTTTAAATAGGGAAATATGGGGCAACGGCAGCTTTTAAACAGGAAATTACAGGACAATCTATTTCTGTAAGAATTTTATTTAGTTACGAGGGAGATGCCCATTTAAATTCAACAGGAAAGTTTTTTATGAACTTTCGTGAATAGAAGCGATGCGAAGCTATTATCCAAGACATTGGTACACAAGTACTCGATACCAGCAACTCACTAAGAATGCATCAAATTCTCACGTTAAAAACTGATGTTGATCGGTTCGATGCGTATTAAAAAATCGATGGCAGGAAAACAAACTTTCGTTCTTTTAGATGTTCGTAGTTTCAATTCTTGAACTGCTATGATGATTCTAAGTAAATTTAATATGCGAATGATTAATGTACTGCATTCAAATATGTTACTTCTCGTAAATAATGCAACAAATGTTGTTTACATTCGTTGTTAAGAAAATCATTTCATTCTTTCTCGTATTAAAAGCATTCATAGCATGCTTTCATCTAACAATAGGATTTTGAGGGTTAACAATGTAATGGATTGGCAAGGCAATATCCCTTTAAAATGGAAAGATTTCCCAAAAATATGTGAATTAAACATTTAACATGAGTAATTTCGAACTGTAGGCGAAGAAAGATGAACAGAATAAGAAACTTCATAATTATTTCTTTAAAATGCTTTAGATCTGAAGATCGTAGGTCAATTCTTTCTAATTTAGATCTCAAAAAGAATAATGGCTTGCATGTCGAAGTCTATTTTTACACGTTATCATATGGGTAATGGAAATGTCTTCCTTGGAGACGAACCCAGGACATTTTTCAAGATTGTTTTCATCATCACCTTAAATATGCGAATCTAGCATTCCTGCCAAATATCTAAAATATATCTTGGTCACTTATCGAGTTATTCGCATTTTATAGTGTGACTGAGGGAGCCACAAAGGGACAGAAGTAGGCTTTTATAGATTTTAGATTTTCAATTTTTTATTTAATTAAATGAGCCAAAATATCATAAATATAAATTTTAAAATAATAAAACTAAGCAGACATTTACTTAATAACATATATTCCTATTCTGATTTTGCTACAGTTAAATGTTCTAGATCATTTTAACCAACTTAAAAAATCACATCAGAATTAATAGATGGGAATATGATAAATGCTTTCGTAGTAAAACTATGCAATGTGGACACATCTAACCCATCTTTAGATACACTATTGAGTCAGTAAATACGAAGAAACAAACTATCACAATGATAACCTTTCATTAAATTAGAATCCAATTCAATGAATCCATGAAATAATTTCCTTTTTTAATCTAATCCATACTCATTCAATGGAGGCAGTGACAGTATTGGTGGCAAGGTTTAAAGGTGTCAGCATCATATCTATTAGCGACTATAAACTGGAATTTCAGTTTTAATATGTTGGTTAGCTAAATGCGAATTTTGCCTTTGTAGCAGCGTATAACCTGTAAATAAACCAGGTAGGAAAGTATAACGTGGAGTCTTCCATCTGTATTATCCAGTAACAATTTTTAATACATTCTTAGGTAATTTAAGCGTTTAAAAAGGTAGAATTTTAAACACGGGAAAAAACTCCGTCCAGTATAGAGTTCGTAAGGGACGTGAGAAATACTCAAAAATATGGGGAATCCTGTATAATACAGTACGGTTGGCAACCCTATTTCCAACAGTTTTTTCAGTATTAAATCAGGGGAGCCGGTGCTGTAGTGGTTAGTGTTGACCCCACCGTACGATCTGCTAAAGGCGACACCCGGTTCGAATCCTTATGAGGATTTTTCTGAGGATCTTCTGGCCCCCTATTTGTGCGTGTTGGAACTAAGGTGATGAGGGCGAGCCAATAAAGAAAGAGCAAACTGAGGAACGTGCTCAAATCATCATTCCGTCCTTCGGGACGTTAAGCAGTTGGACCCCCTGGTGTTCTTCGTAAGAGCAGGCAAATGCCAGCACCAGGTTTCTCTCCTCCCTTCCTGGCTATTCATTGCACCACCTCTAAGATACCCATTGTGCGTAGGAAAGAGGTGAATCAGCTAGACTCAGATGACTAAAACATGTTTTCGTGAATTTTCCTATTTGATGATAAAGGTAACTCCAGTAGCCACAAGACGATTGGGAAAAGATTAGCTTTTCGGCTACAAGACAGCCACCCTCAGCAGTGTTCTACCGATGGTTGATGGCCGTTTGGCAATTGCGTTTTAGGTCTTGAGCTGACTTTCATCATCCATCAGATGAGCTCGATATTTTGCTTTAGAACTATTAATGAGATGAATCATTTCATGCAAACTCGCATGCTAAGAAAAACAACTTTTTACTCCAATTCACAATGATTTCATATTCGATAATTTCAAAACGTTGCGATCTTGTTCCAAATCTTTTCCTGTTGTATTAAATGGCTAGTCAATTTTAATTTCGTGAATAAAAATCGCTCAATCAAATTACAATGGCATAAAATTACAACTAAAATACTTGTGAGCCTTAAAAAAACACCTGCAATTTCAAGAAAAACTTTCAGTACCTACAGGTGATAAATATCAAGTACCTATTTATTATTAAATAAATATATTAATATCCCTATAACTAGTTTCGAAATTTGTGATTAACATTTAAAAGAGGCTATTAAAATTTTTAATATAATACAAAATTCTTACTCAAATACGAAGGTCAGATGAAAACGATAATTTCGATAACGCAACTTTTGTTTACATGCTTATTCTATATTGTGTGCGCACGGTATGTCAATTGTTTTAATGTTTATGGTGTATGAATGTTTCCGGTACGAATGATCGTATGATGAGGCTTGTCACGCGGTAATGTAATATTTGTTGACTCATCAGTTGTTGTCATCATGTCACTAATAGGAATTTATTACCTGCGTATTAATAGAATTAATATTCATTGAAGCATAATTTACAGCTATCTTGTTGTCGTACTCCTGTTGACAGCTCTAAGTCAGACAAAAATTCTGCTGCGATGGATGATACGTCTTAGTTTTAAACAAATTTACTACTTTTCAGTTTCAGACTTAAGAAATGTATTAATTTCAATATTATTTACCTCGCCTTTTAAGTTCAGGTAGCTTGTTACTGAATTGCTTCTAGGTACTGTTATTGAACGTTAAAAATATGGAATGTATTGAGAATTATGATTAATGATTACGAAGGATTTTTGCATAATATTCTTATAAAAAAATGATAATCATTTGTTTTTGAAATGGAGTCTACGCGGGATGAGGAAAATGAATGGACCTGGAAGCAATTGTGTGGACCAGCAGGTTTTACATTTTGGGATCCTGAGAAAAGAGATTTTGGAATGTGTTTTGAAAAGATATGCCTACAATTTCCATCATTTGCTTTGTTGGCTTGGATTTCAGCATATTATTATGGCAATCAAAGTATATGGGTATCTCGTAGTTATCAACAGCAGTTGATACTTAATGGAAGATCCATAGCAATATTTCTTTTGGCATGTACACCGGTTCTCTATGTAATTACATCTGTTACAATGGTGCCAAATAGCATGGCATTAGTTGATTTTGTGATATCTGGAATGGAGTGTTTTACCTGGTTGGTCCACCTTTTATATGTTTTGAGTCTTAAAACTCGCCTAAGCATAAGCCCTCGCGGTCCATCATCAGTCATAGTTTTATGGATTGTTAATTTTGTTGTAACATGCATATCTATTAGAAGTCATTCAATCCGAAGCACCAATCGAAGTTTACCAACACTTATAAGCCTAGGATTTTCTGCTGCTTCACTCACTCTTCTTGTATCATATGCTCTTACTTTGTTACCCAGCGAGCAAATGGGCTCTAGCCGATATGAGGAACTTGGGCAAAGCATTCCACAGTATGCGTCAGAACGTCAGCCACTACTGTCCCCAGGTGTTGGGAGTTTGTTTAGTAGATTAAGTGATGAGCGTGATCCAAACTATCTGGGGGTGGCCAAAGAACAGAGCTCATTTTTATCCAAGTTATTGTTTCATTGGGTGAATCCTCTAATGCGCAAAGGGTTGGAAGGCAGGCTTAATTGTGCAGATGATTTGTTCGATTTACCTTTGAATATGTCATCAGCTGTTGTTAGCTATGAGTTGAACCTTGCACTGCTTGGACAGCAGGTGGACAGTCACGAAACTATGTATGAATCAACAGGTACAACTGAACCCCCAAATGTTTCATCCAGGCCAACTCATAACGTGTCCCTCATTAGAGCATTGCACAAGTGTTTTGGATTCCAATTCTACGGAATTGGCATTTTAAAATTTATAGCAAACTGTGCAGGATTTTTTGGTCCACTCTTGTTGAACTCTCTGGTTACATTCATTGAGACAAAGGATGAACCCATCTATTATGGCTACCTTTATGCTGCTGGTCTTCTTGCTGTAACTTTAATTGGTGGGTCAAATGGTATACTAAACTTGGACTTCTCTTACCACTTAATGGGCTTGTTTAAAAGTGACTTTTTTCTTTCCTTAGCTGCATTCTGCAATGCTCATTTCAACTATTTTATGGCTGAAGTTGGCTTGAAAATAAGGGCAGCAATAATATCAACCATATACAGGAAAACCTTGCTTCTCAACAGCACCACCATTTCTAAGTTTAGGTAAGGAATTTTTAAAATGCATTGTATTGCATTATTGCAAAACAAAATTTTCCATTTTAACTGGTTATTTTTTCAGTGTTGGTGAAATAGTGAACTTCATGAGCACTGACACAGATAGGATAGTAAATTCTTGCCCCAGTTTCCATGCATTTTGGAGTATTCCATTTGAGGTATGTAATAAATTTTGAATTCTCTGAAAATGGAGCTGATTAAAATAAACCTTTATGGATTTGAAATAAAGTTAAATGACATATATTTTGCATTTGAAAAATTAAGGCCTGCAACTTCTCTAAAATTGACTGATTTGATGTTATTTCTTGCAGTATTCAAGTTGAAATCCTTCTTTAAAGGTTAATAATTACTCATCAGATTTTCCACTAACATTAAAAAATAATTCTAAATGAAATAGGGAGTAATAAGGAATGACTTCACCGAGATACATATGATGTATTTTTGATAGGCACAGAAATACCACAGCATAAGAATTTCTATGCATAAAATTTTTACAGGACCTTATTTTTGTTTTTTTCATGGTGACTTCATTCTGATTAAACAATTTAAAACATTTATTTGTATTTAAGAAAATTAGTATTAACGATGAATTCTTTTTTAAGCCTTAAAGTTTATGTAACATCAGAAAAATGGTGCAAAAAAGAACCTGTAAGTATTGCAATCTTTGCTAAATTAGCAGCTATTACCAGGAATGCTTACTTTTTGCAGATAGCCGTGACACTTTTTCTCTTGTACAAGCAAGTGGGCCTAGCATTCCTTGCAGGCTTAGCCTTCTCTATAATATTAATTCCAATAAACAAAGTTATTGCATCCAAAATAGGTGAGTTTGTACACTTTTTGTGTCTGGGATTGTTAATTTATGGTTAGAGGAGTTTTTTATTTTTCAAGTTATTTACTTATTTATTTCTCATTAATGAAATGGTATTAATTATCTTTCTTAGGGAACTTGAGTACAAAACTTATGCAGCACAAGGATCAGCGTGTGAAAATGATCACCGAGGTCCTTCATGGAATAAGAATTCTCAAATTTCATCAGTGGGAAAACCAGTTTATTGATAAAATTAACAGTTGAGTCTTTTTTCTTATAATTTTCTTTAAGTTTATAAAATTCATTTTTTCTGTAAGTGACCCTATCAGTTGCTGTGAGATAAAATTCAATTCACAAATACCATAAAGACCTGCATATATGATGCACCTGCGTATAAGATCCAGGGAGGTTTTCGGCTCAGATTCTGAGAATTTTCTGTTCCCGTATATAGGAATAAACAATGAGTCAAAATAAAAGATTCATATCCATTCTATTAGATGATTTCCATCGAGTATACTTTCTGCTAAGTATGATCTGAAAAGTGAATTTACTGAAGTATTTGTATTACGAGATTTACCTATGTCGAAACTACTTATTACAGGATATAGTAAAACACTTTGGAAAGTAATGTAAAAGATAAAATTTAGCAATTTTCGTGACTCCTACCCAATTGAAATAAAAAAACAGTAAAAATTTCTGTGATCGTCTGTGAAACTTACAGTAAAAATAAAATATCTTAAATTTAAAAAAATTATTTCAATTATTGATAAAGATTTCTTCCAAGTTCTATCCCTTAACATCAACTATAATTTTCATAGTGCTTCCAAACGACACTTCAGACGAAATAAAAGGTTGAGAGCCATCTAGAAACAAAATGTTGAACTGTAGGCAGGTATGGTTATTCCTCTGTTGAGTTCCCGCAATTACCTATTTGACATTTTGAAGATTAAAAATACATTGATACTACTTTTGCGATACCCAGATAATTTGCAGGTAAATTTCTTAAAGTATTACTATGCACGTAAAACAAACTTACATTCCTACTTTACAAATGACAGCATGGATGATTAATCACTTACTAATGGATTTTATTTTTACCCCTATCTATGATAGAAAAAAATGAAAGTCAAGAGACAAAGTTATGATGCTAATTATAAATTAAGAGTGTCAGTATGCTAAAGAACATGGCAGTAGAGTGGCTGGACATGAATTTGGGCCCAGTGAATGTCTTATAAGAAAATGGAGAAAGGCTGAAGAAACGATAAAAAATATGGGGAAGACCAAAAAGACGAACAACGGTAGTAAAGCAAACCATCCTGAAATGGAAGAGTGCTTGCTGAAATGGATAAGGGATACAAGAAGGGACTGCTCGGGTGTTAGCACATCAGCTGTTCGTGCGCAAGCTTTGAGATTATCAAAAGAATTAACCATTAAAGACTTCAAAACGTCTATGCATTGGTGTCGTTTCTACAAAAGACACAATTTATCAATCTGCAGACGTACTACTATAAGTCGTTTACCTGAAGATCAAAAGGAGAAATGAATTGCATACCAGTCCTATATGATACAATTAAGAAAGAAATTTAATTTTCTACTTAGTGAAATAGGCAATGCCGAACAAACGCCATTAAGATTTGATATGCTGTCTGATACAACGGTAAATGAGAGAGGTGCAAGAACCGTCACGATGAGAGGAATGGGAAATGAAAAAAATCGTTTCACTGTCATGCTTGCCTGTATGACTGATGGGATGAAACTGCCTCCGTATGTAGTTTTTAAAAGAAAAACAATGCAGAAATGCCAATTTCTCCATGGCATCATAGTCCGAGTGCAACAGCAAGGTTGGTTTGATGAATACATCGCCAGTGGCTGGATTGAGACTGTTTGAAAAAGAAGGTCCGGTGGAATGCATCAAAGATCTCTCTTGGACTTAGACGCATTCCAATGTCACACACGTCCCCAAGCAAAAAAGAAATTCTTTGAAATGAAAACAAATTTGGGGAATGACATCGATCCTGCAGCCTATAGATGTTGCTGTTAACAATTTGTTTAAATCTGCACTGAAGAAAAAGTGTACCGATTGAGTGGTGAATGGCACACACTTATTCACCAAAGGTGGACTCATTCATCAAGTAGACATAAAAACAATGTCAGTGGATCGTGGAAGCATGGAATGACCTCCCCTCAGAAACGATAGTTAAGGGATTCAAAAAATGTTGCATAAGTAATGCTTTTGGTGAAAGTGAAGACTGCATATTATGGGAAGAAGATGACAACAACTGCACAACGACCACAAAATCAGAATCAGACGAATCTGAAGCTTCAGAAACAAATGAAGTTCACGACGAGTTCCATTACCGTCGATGACTCCGATGATGGTGAATTTCTGGGATTTTACGGAAGTTGTCTGAAAAGTTTGATTTGTTTTCTTGATCGAAGGTTTTTTCAATGAACAGGCGCTTGATTTTTTACTTTCTCCATATACCTAGTACGAGAAAGTATTGTTTTTATGGAAAAAATCGAACTCGGGATTTCAACGGTAATACATGTTTTAAGGTTCCCTGAACATGTTCTGACTAGTTTCGCGATGATGTCTGTCGGTCTGTATGTGATAGGTTATTTTGGGTGCTCTAATTCAAAAACTATTAATCAGGTCAGTGCAAAATTTTATATTTAACATTTTTATAAAAGTTAGAAGATCTGATTAGTTTTTGGTAAAAATCAGTCTACTGGAAGTGGGTGTGTACTCTTGTCACTTATCCGTTATTTTGAAATATTTGCTTTAATATTTGATAACTGTAAAAATATATTGGAATAAAAGTTGTAGGAAATTTCATTTTCTACAACCTTTGTTTGATACATTATTCCATGTAATGCATTGTTTAAGGGATGTCTTATATTTTCAGCTGCCACCACCATGCCACCTACCGAAGACTATTGTTAACAATTGACACTTAGTTACATCTTAGTAATGCTCCTTTTTCTTTTCTTAATTGTCAACCGGAAGTAAATATTGACAATGATCCCAGAGCTAACAACATATAATTTGCCATATAAATATGGAGAAAGTCATGTGTTGCCCACACCAGATTATTAATTTTAGTTATCAGGTATTTCATTTTAACTGAAGACTCCATACAGAAAGTACGAAAAATGTTTAGTATCCATGTATGAGTATGAGTGGCTAATGAAGCCGAAATATCTTGTATTTACAATAATTGTTTGTAAAAGTGCAATCTTGTTTCATATTAATAAGTTTCATTTTATTTAAAACACTTTGATGGTTAATAAATATTAGTTTACATCTGTTTATTTTTCATTGAACATTTCATAGAGAGAAAAATATGAAATATGTACCCGTGTATAAAACCCTACTTTTTAGCTTAAAAAATTTGGTAAAAAAGTGCATCCTATACGCTGGTCTTTACGGTATGTAATAATATTTACCTCAGTATTGTGTATAAAATTTTCAATTTTAGATATTTTTGAAATAAGGCATTCTATGTTTTATTTAAAATTCCCAGTGTATTTATTGTTTGCAAACTTTTTCTCTTACACATGGCCTAACTTTATGCATTCAAATATTATTTACTGTAATTCATTTTTGTTGTATTAATCATAATTGCTTTATATCGAAATAATTGAAAATGTCAGTTTATGTTCCCTTAGGTAAACCAACCAACAATCTATTATTTACTTCATCACACATAAGAGTTGAACAATGACTTAAATTTATTTCATTTATTTTGTTTCAGAGCTAAGACTTCTAGAAATAAAATACTTAAGAGGAAGGAAGTATTTGGATGCTTTGTGTGTATACTTTTGGGCTACAACGCCAGTGTTCATATCCATTCTAACTTTCACTTCATATGCTTTGATGGGAAACAAGCTGACTGCCGCTACAGTAAGTTTTTTATGCACCCTTATATTAAAATAGCATTTGATAGTGAATTATGGATATCTTGTGATTTAATGGAGTATTTCATGCTATTTTAATACTTTTATAGTCACTAGATTTTCGATGAACTATTCTTGAACTCTATTAGTATATGATAAATAAGCAAGGCTCAAATTGGGCACGAATGCATGGGTGGCTATCGTTCCAATTGTTAAAATTTTACTAGTGCTTCCATGAATTCCAAAATTTTTATAGTGAAATAAGTGGGTATTATGACTGTAATTTTTTATGATTAGAAATCCTGATAGATATAGCCATCCTGCTCTTAGTGAACACCATGATAATGGCTACAGCCACCTTGTCACAAAATTGTTAACGAAAAGACAGCAGTATATTAGCCTGTAATTTAAATTTTTTTTAATATTTTAAATTTATTTTAACCTTTAAATGCCGGATTTAAATTTCCCTTAGTAGACTCGCTGCCAGATTTAATTTTGGCCGTTTAAAGTTTTTTTTGCATTTGATCAGAAAATATCTTGTATTTCTTGAACTATTGGTAATAAAATGTTCAAATAAAAAGCATTATTTAATCAATTGTTTGGGGAATAATGGGATAACATCTGTTATAGCAAAAGTAAACAAAAGAATGCAAATCTGATGTAATTCTATAATATAACAATGATAAATTCTTGTGATAATTTTTATAGTTCATTTATTCATGCATTGCAATATGAATTATATTCTGCATTATGCTTAGAAATCCTGCTTTGTGTGGAATTCTTCAAAACAGGAAAATACACAGACCGACATTGCATATTTTGCCACTGTCCGTGTGTATTTTCCCTTCTCTGAGCACAGATGGCATCGAAGGCGATTTTCCATTATGGGCCAATGTTTATTTTCTTTTTCTTCTAACCGACCCAATGGGGCCCTGCTTGCCTTTGGTCTTCCTTTTTGGGAAGTTTTTGAGGGAAATGCTGATGCTTCTTCTTCAATAAGTTCCCTCACTAGCAGTGTTACCAATTTGGGGTATTTTCCACTAGATCTAGCTTATTTCATCGTCCATCTGGGGTACAAAAATGTTAAACATCGGTTAGCGAACTTTCTGAATTATTTAATTAATTTAACGAAAATTGAATCTTCTAAAGCAAGGTTTCCCAAACTGGGTTACTTTGATTGACACAGAAAATTATGTAATGGCAGATGGTTTAATTTTTCGTTCTTTCACTTGCCTTTATTAACATTACTGAAGTACGTTTCTTTTATTATTCCTCTTTTGTCTTTCTGTCCCTCATTCTCTCATCCCATTTCCCAACGGAATGGTGACCTGAAGGCATCCCTTACCGAATGGAAAAAAGGGTTGCGTCAGGGTCTTTGTCTTCTCTCTACACGACGGACAAAGCAAAATAATAGTCTCCAGATGGATGGGACAGCTAGCTTTACTAGGAAATG
Organism: Tanypteryx hageni; assembly: GCA_028673005.1. Lineage (NCBI taxonomy): Eukaryota > Metazoa > Arthropoda > Insecta > Odonata > Petaluridae > Tanypteryx > Tanypteryx hageni. Next base: position 39,840,740 of record CM054112.1, on the reverse strand, counting down.
CATTTTTAAGAAATTTTAAACCTCTTGTGGAAAAAGGAGAACGCTCTTTCAGCATCAGTTTCACTAGAATTATCATAGAAACAACATCCTTAGTGTGAGTGCATCACTGTTTTGTGAAGCGTAACTGGAATCAGTTCTACCAAGTCTATCTTTGAAGATGTCAACTGTTTAAGGTGGTGTTATTTATTGAGCATGTCAGTTATTTTATAACAGGTTAATACTTCATTTGTAATTGTTAAATAATATTTTGTTATCATCGCTATGGATGTAATATATACAGGGTGATTCAGGTGGAATGTGCCAAACTTGGAGGATAGATTAATCAAGTGATTTTGAGTAAAAACGTTCCTATAAATATGGTTCCAATTCAGAAATGTTAAGGAGTTATGGCTGTTTTAAAATAAGGCAATTTCAATGTAGATTGGGGGCTTCAGGTAATAGACTGTTGACAAACACTGTGCATTGTTGTCTCTTTTATGTTGTTGTGACATTTTTAGCATGTCGCTGCTTGATATTTTAGTTAATAGACTCTTGGCAGACAACAATCTATTGAAATTGAAAATGTACCAAATTTAGAGTCTGCGTAGCATTTACATATATCCAAGAGGTTAGTTTCAATTATTTTAATCTTTTTCAAAATCCATCCATTTTTTTGCTTTCTTCTTCTCTCTTCTCTTTTAAGAATTTTTACTCTAAAGAGATTCTTTCATGTCTTTAAAAGCTAGTGATATTACACACTTAAAGTATGTTGCCATGTCTATATATGTAAGCTTTATAAACTTTGGTTGCCATTCATCTCCCATATTATTTTGATATGACTACCAATACCTTGTTTAAATCAGTAGAAAGATAATGGACCTAATTTGAAACATACATTAAATTCTTTGAAGGCATTACTTTCTTAGAGGATTAATTTTTATCATTCATAAATTTTGAAAAATTTTCATCCTTGACTGGAACTTTTTGAAATGGTCAAACCTCAATATACACAAAATTTTTGAAAGGAACGGTTGAAGAATAATGATTTTAAAATGTGGCTAGTGGAAGTTCCATTTGATAATACCAAAGGAAAACGCAAATTTTGTAAGTGCGAAATAACAGCAAAACTAACAGATTTGAAAGATCATGGGAAGAGCCAGAAACAGCTGAAACATTCAGCACTGATAGTATCTTTACAGAAAGGTAGTCAACAAACCTTGAATTTCAGAAGCAGAAGTATGAAAACGTTTGAGACAGAGGGTAAATTGGCTTTATTTGTATGTGCACATACAGCTATACTGTTGATTGATCATTTGGGAGAAATGTGCAAAAGTATCTTCCAAGATTCAGGTGCAACTAGTCAATTAACTTTACATCGAACGAAGTGTAGTGGTATTATACAAAATGTTTTGTATCTGCATTTTCAGAGTGATGTACTTAATGGGGTTAGGAATAGTATTCATAAATACAGATTAATTTTGGAAGAATCAACTGATGTTACTGTTACTAAGCTATTAGGCATTGCTATTATGTACTATGATGTTGTGATTGGAAAAGTCATGTCTAGATTTTTATCAGTAACTGAATTGCACTTGTGTAATTCTCAAGGAATTGCAAATGTTGTCAAAAAAAACTCTTTAAATTACCATTACAAAATTTAGTTGGTATAGGAACTGAAAATGCAAGTGTAATGGTTGGAGTTAATAATGGTTTGTGTCAAATATTAAAAGCTGAAGTGTCTAATTTAATATTGATTCGCTGCATTTGTCATTCCTTGCAGTTAGCAGTATCTCAAGCAGCATTTGACAAATTGCCAAGAAACTTGGAATTTATAATTTCTGAAACTTACAACTGGTTTAATAAATCCGCATTAAGGCAAGGAAATTATAAAATATTGTATAATAAGATCAATAATGGTTGTGATCCAAAAAAAAATTTTCAGTCAAGTCAAACTCTCTGGATTTCAATTGAAGTTATTGTATCAAGTATACTTGAACAATTTGAGGAACTGAAATTTAATTATAATATTGCATGCAATTCTAAAAAATGCTACGCTGCTGAAATATTGCATTCATTGTATTCTGATGAAACCAATGTAGCATACATGCTATTTCTCAGACTAATATTAACAGAAGTTCAGCTTTTGAAGCTAATATTGCTGACTCCACTAAATTATTAAAAGACACCACATTATTGATTGTTGGAAGAAAGTTGGTTTTACCATCATGCACACTAGATCTATTAACTGATAATGTAAATGATTATTTTGATCCTAGGCCATATTTGGGAGATAGATTTGAAAATAAAGTAATGGAATTGAAACACAAAATAACATCTGCTGAAGAATGTGCATTAAGGGAAAGTTGTAGGGAATTTGTTATGGCATTATTCATCCAGTTAAAGCAATGACTACCAGAAAATATTAAGTCATTACAAAAATTGTCATTTTTTTCAGTTGAAAGTGTACTTAAAGCTGCTAAGGAACCAATAACACCACTTTTAGAAGAGTTAAAAATTCCAGCTCATACTATAGAATTAATTATTCAACTGTATAATAAAATCAATTTAGTTGATTAGGTAGAAAAGTACGATACCATAAAATTCTGGCACGAAGTTAATTCTTTCAAAGATTGCATGGGAGAAAATCCATTTAAAAATATTTCTGAAATAGCATTGAGTTTATTAATATTGCCATGGTCAAATGCTGAAGTGGAGAGAATTTTCTGTCAGGTTAACTTAATCAAAAATAAGACCAGAAACTGCATCAGAGTTAAAATGATGAATGCAATATTGTCAGTGAGATATGGCCTGCAACATCTTTATATGTTATTACTCAATGTCTCTCCGTCCATCCCCCCTTTTATCTCTTGAACAGTTTGTCATAGAGAAATGCTGTAAACGCCATTTTGTTTCTGCCAACTGGGAGTCCCCGGGAAAAGAATTTTCGTTTACATAAGTGTCCCGGATTCAACCCCGGGAGACGATTACATTTTCCCATATGTTTACATATGAGTTTCGATTTTTCAAGGTGCAAGGTTTATTTCTTTCATTCATAAAATACGTAAATAGGGACCGAATTTCTCCGTTTTTACTTTATTCGATTGCTAAAACTATAAAATATCTTATTCTTGCGATGTTTAGACGTTACACAGAAGAATTTGTCAGAAAAACGCATTTCTTTTCGAAATTTTATGGCTTTTTTATACTCTTTCCGGGTGTTGCCAAGGTGACCCGCATTCTTGCCTCCGATTGAATTAGCATCTATTAAACCTTCAAATAGACAAAAGAATTGCGTTATTCGCTTTGCGCTTTTTATGCATTGCAATTATAGTTGTATCAATGTCAAACTTAACGTTGCAAAGTTAATAATTGAAGATTATTGTTATTCAGTAAACCGTGTGGGCTGTTGGCATTTTTAACGATGGTGATTTTAAACATGCAGATTTCTGACTGACTTAGCAACATTTTTTGCAGGTACCGCTAGTCCTAATAAATGTTGTAATGATTATAAACTACCTGTGTAATACAAAACATAGGAACAAGCAATGCTTATCCAAAAGAAAGTGATGATGATTGTGATTTCGTAATATTCTGTTGTAATAAAATTTTTAATTCAATAATAAATTCTAATTCTAAACTTATTTATTTCTTTGTTTTTGCAACAGAACCTTAGCTTATTTTAGCCTAAATCTGGGAGATTTTTCATAATGAATTATCAGACTTATTTTTTTGTCTGTGGCAATACTGCTTACAAGAGCAAGGCGAATCTGCCGATGCGTCATTTGCCTTCCCCCTGACCTCAGTAAAATGTAGTTATTGAGTAATGTGACCTTGAGGAAGTGGAAAAAGAGCTGCTGCATCCACTTTCAACATCCTTGGGCCGTGGAGAGGTCGGAGTTGGAAAGGGGCTAGGCTAATGCTCTCACCCTATTTTCTGTTTACTCTGTGTGAGGTGTACCCACCCCCAGTAGTTGCATCTTCCACATGTTTTCCTTGACACACATTGAGAGCAGGCCTCGAGGAGGACCCTTCCCAAATTTCATACATCCATGACAAATGCAACATCTGTCAGCAGCTTCCAAACTAAGCATGCTGTACAGGCACACCAGGCACCGAACGGGACCCATTTTGCATGCCCCTATGGGCATGCCAGGCATTTAAAGGTTAACTAGCTCATAAACATCTGTTACTGACCTATTGCAATGTACATAATAACGATCACATATAACCATTCCCTCGGCAGGATTCAAACCCATGATCCTAGCATTGGGAGCTAACATGCTAAACACCCTTTTACCAAGTCCTGCCAGTTACTCTTAACTGATTTGATAAATTTTATATCTATGTTTGAGCTTGAATTTGCATAATTTTTAACAAATTGGTTCACATCAACAGGTTTTTACCACAGTAGCCTTGCTCAATATGCTTATATCCCCTCTCAATGCCTTCCCATGGGTACTAAATGGACTTATCGAGGCATGGGTGTCGCTCAAGAGAGTTGAAAAACTTATTAAGGTAATAAATCATATTATGAGCTATCTTTATTCAATTTTCTATGAAAAGTCACATTTTAATGACTTGCAGGAAACCTTTTTACAGCTTCCTGATCTTGTTTTGGCCAATTTTTACTCAAAAATTCCAGCCAACCAGGCATTGTTAGATATAATAATGGAGGATGCTTCATTCAGCTGGGGAAATAAAGCCACATCTAATGAAGATGTTCAAAATGATGAAGTTGATGATCAACATGTTGCCATTTTCAAACTTCAAGAGCTAACACTTAAGGTCCACAAGGTAAAAATATACTAACTTTTTTCTTATATAGCTCAACAGATAGTATATGCTTTTAAATTTAAAATATATAGGCCTTATGAAGAAGAGCCAAAAGCAATTCATTTAATTACAAATTTTTCATTTAGTTTTTATAGAAGTATGTGTAAAAGGTTGTTGGGAGTGTGGTTAGGAGACAAGTTAGGAAATATAATGGCATACATTCAGAGGGGAGATTTTTTATTTGATTTTGGTTATGAAGAAGCCATTGGAATTTTAGAGAGGATAGTAGGGTGTAAAAATTCATTAAAATATCTGACTAAGAAAATTACATAGTGACAAGATTGCAAACCAATTAAAATAATGTGGCAAAAGAAAATGTTAATGCTAAAGTCTCATAAATAAAAATGTGGTTGAGTCAAAATATATGCCTTGGTGTATCAGATTGATATTTGCAACATTTAGCTACATTCTCAGTATGTCCCACATGTAATTCATTTGTGCATATCTCATTGCCTTATCCCTTTGTCCCAAAAAATTATGTGTAGCTCATTTTATTATTTAACACAAATCATGTTTGTTTTTATTATTAAACTTCCAGGATTATAAGCAAATTTTCTAAAATTTTACCATCATTCTAGGCGCAAAGAAATTTTCTGAAAACCAAAATCTGGCAATAATGCAAGGAATGTAGGAAGCATTGTTAATATGAGCCAGTGAATGAAATTCTAGACACAAGTGGCTTAACTAAGATATGGCGAAGGTGGCATTTGCTACAGGTGCCTCTTGAAATGGGCGCCAATCATTCCCTCAAAGAATGCCAGAAGTTCATTTTCTGATGAATAGGTATTAATTTAATACTGAAATATTGAATTTATATTTAATAAAATGCTAATGTTCTCTATAAAAATGCAGGAAAAAGTAGTATTCTACTCAACTAAGGTATTTCCTAAAATTTTGCCTTAGGCACCATGTCCCTTAAGTTCATCCCTGCTAGGCATTATCTTAAACTAATGTAAGAGGAATATGAATTTAAAAACAGAAAAGATACAATGTAATAAATAGCTCCATTAGTTTAAATGATGAAACCATTTGAGAAGTTTTTATGACTTAAACATTGCATAATGTAGTATCTATCTTAAAATGCAAAAGTCTCTACTTCAATGAATGTTCAAGTTGTAGATATTTGCCTTAGCTTTGCTTTTTTCAGTGTATGGATTTAAAGACCTTATGCGACTATTGAGGAATGAAATAGTGGCATCCATGCTGAACATATGTAAATCTTTTAGCCAGGATAATGTAATAATGATATCCTTACTTGTTAGTGATGAACTTACGTGTATTAAAAATATAGTCACAAATTTTTAAATAAATTTGGCAAGGGTAATGTAAATGTATCTGAACATGCTCAGATTGAACAGGGTCTTTATGGTAGTCTTACTATAGAAATGTGAATGAGAAAATTAGTTGGTGACTGGATTCCAATGGAGATAGAGGTAAAGTAATTGCAAAAGTGGTGAACATAAAAAACTGATTGGTAGAAGAAATTCAGGATACAGAATTTTAAAAGAATAGAAGGAGAAGTATATTTATCATGTCCTACCCCTATATTCATTTTATGCCTGAAACATAGAATAAGAATGCCAACATTTTGGTGAAATAAAATCAGTCTAGATCAGTGTGAATGACAGTGTGATAAACATTTGTTTTCTTTTTTAGTCTATTTTGAAAAAGTGAGTGATGTTGCAGGAAAAGGATATGATTTTTCTTGAAAAAAGTGGTTTATTCGAAATTTTTATTCAGATTTATTAACTACTGACACTGGTGTATTACATAGGGACAGTTTATTGGAGTGATGGGACAAGTTGGTTCTGGAAAATCAACCTTATTGGCAGCTCTATTGGGTGAGTTGGAAAGGGAAGAAGGAACATTGTCACTCTCGGAAATTGACTCAGGTAGGTTGTATGCATATTTGGTTATAATCACCGATAAATAGAACTTTATTCCTTATCTGCTTGTTTTAACAAGTTTTTCTTTTGCTTTTATGAATTATATTTTTTCATTTTATCATTGAATTGAATTTTAGTGCCCTTTTTAAAAAAAGAAGCGATCAAATTCATCGTGTCAGTTCTCAAATCACTTGGTTTATTATTGTTTGAAGCTCTCTGCTGAGTTATAATTATTTGTGTTCAAGTGTAGTATTTCAAAATTATATAGTAGTATGAACCAATGAGATATTTTCTTTTTATCATAGATTACTTTAAGGTAGATACTACCAATGTACATTTTAAATATTCTGTTCATCCCTCTATAGGTTTTGGGTTTGTAGCTCAAAAACCCTGGCTCCAAAGAGGAACAATAAAAGATAATATTCTTTTTGGCAAAACATATGATCAAACAAGATACAGGTAAGCACTTTTGGTGCAATATCATATGGTATTTTTAGTCTTTGTGTTTATATGCCTGAAATTTATAATAAGATTTTTTTAAATTATTAAAGCTATTGTTCAGTGTTGTGTGATATTTTGAATGGTATTCATAATAAAATCTCACATTTTGAAAAAAGGAAAACAATCAAAATCCGATGTGCAGTTTTTAAATTACTATTCAGTTCTTGTTGCTGAATTCAAATTAGTGATAAAAGTTTTCACCACAAATTTGGAGTGACTCGATTAATTTTTGTCTAATCTCTGTTCTGCTGTTGCTGTATATTTGGAGGTCATCTTATCTAACAATAATAAAAGGCTACTTTTATCCCTTTGTGGCTCTCTCTGTCACACTATAAAAATGCAAATAACTCGATAATGGAACGAGATACAATTTTGATGTTTGGCATGAATGATCTTGATAAAGGTCCTAGGTTCAACTCCAAGGTAGGCCTTTCCATTTCCCATATGATAACACGTAAAAATTGACTTTTTGACTTGCAGGGTTTTATTCTTTTTGAGATCTAAATTAGAAAGAATTAACCTATGATCTTCAGATCTAGCCCATTTTAAAGAAAAAACTATGAAGTTTCTTATTCTATTCATCTTTTCTCACCTACAGTTCGAAATTCCTCATGTTCAATGTTTAATTCACATATTTTGGGGAAATCTTGCCATTTAATGGGATGTTGCCATGCCAACCCATTACAATTTTATACCTCGAAATCCTATTGTAATTTCATTCCTTATGGTTAAAAGCGTACTTTGAATGCTCTTACAATTAGTACAAGAGGGAGAAGGAGAGAGAAATTCTTTTCATAGTAACCAATGTAAACAACATTCGTTGTGTTATTTACGAAAAGGAATACATTTGAATGTAGAACTTTAATCATTCGCATATTAAAATTAGGTACTTAGAATCATCATAGGAGTTCAAAACTTGAAACAACGAATGCCTAAAAGAACGAAAGTTTGTTTTCTTGCCATCCAAAGAAAGTCAAGGTATATTTACATTCATTTTTTACTTCACGAGAAACTTTCCTGTTGAATTTAAATGGGCATCTCCCTAGTTTATAACATGATTGTTATTTTTTTTAGAGCTGTGGTTGAGGCTTGCTCTCTTGAAGAAGATTTTAAGACCCTCCCCAATGGAGACATGACTGGAGTTGGTGAGGGAGGGGTGACACTAAGTGGAGGGCAAAAGGCTCGTGTAGCATTGGCAAGGGCTGTTTATCAGGTAATGGATAATTGATAGTAGCTCAATAACTTTGGCTAAGATTAATAAAGGTGAAATACTCCTTTAGCCAAACAATTAGAGGGTTACAAAACCCAATGCATTTCGCCCACAAGGTTCGTCTTCTTAATACTTTCCGTTTCAAACCTTGCAGTTGGCTCCCAGTCACTGTTGAAACAGGTTTTACCCCTGATGATGCCCACCTTGTGGGCGAAATGCATTGGGTTTTGTAACCCTCTAATTATTTGGCTAAAGGAGTATTTCACCTTTATTAGGTAATGGATAACTTTATCTATAATCAGTTACATTCCAAAAATGTGCACTTCAAAATTCACTTTGCCAATGTGAAATATACAATGGCTACTTTTTTGGTTACCATTTATTTAACAATCAAAGAATTGTTTCTTTAGCTGGCTTAGTAAAATTATCTTTAAGATCCTAATATTCTAGCACAGGGATCTCAAACTTCCGGGCTGCATGCAGCTCTCATGGTATATTTTTGCGGTCCACAAAGTAAGCTAGTTTACACTAGATGACCAAAACTCAAATGTATTTCGTATAAAATATTTCACATATGTCTAAGAAATTTAAAAAGTATGTTAATTCAGCACTTTAAAAATATATGCAGTTTATTGCTCATTCCAATTTATAAAAATTCTGCACAAGTGAGGTACTACGTATGTTCTTCTCGCTGCCAATGTGTTTCATGCATGTTTGGAAAACCTAACCCTCGGCACCAAATCTAGTAGTTTTGCATTGAATGGGTTTAAGGCCGCATCATAGGGTTGGGGTGATTTCTTTCCTGTGGAAATGTCCAAAGGTCTGAGGGCTGGGAAAGTATGCAGCCAGTGGGCTTGGTGGAGGGCCTTCATGCAGCCTGCGCAACAATATGAGTTTGGTACCCCTGTTCTAGTGCATCAGCCCGTCAAATTGATGGGTGAGAATGAATGAAGACTTACATTAGTAACTTAGTTAAAGGTGCCGAATCATCAGATACTTCCATTAATAATTCGAGAAAGATTTGGCTGAAATCAAATTGAAAAAATTATCCTATTGCCATAAAAAGGTTGGAAAAACCAGATCTGTATTTTGGCTACGAATGAGCCATCATCAATGGTGATTCATTCATAATGTATTCTAAATAAACTGTGCAATATACATTGTGCAAACTTTCTCATATACGTTTGGTCGACTGTATATGTTTATAAAAGAAAAATGCTTATAAATCAAAGTTAACCATAGTTTAGTGTATGTTTTAATGCCACTGGTCAATATTTAGTAATTTTTTGGGACATATGGCTTAGTAAGTATTATTTGTGACATCAGGCTGTAGGATTGGATGGATTTTAATCAAAATCCTTATAGCCATTGTTGAGTAAATCGAATTTTGTTTAAAAAAATCCAAGAATAAAGTACCCTTAATTGTTGCCCAATATCATTCATCTCTTCAGAGTGTCTATTATTAATGATATTATCCACAAATATGATATATCGTTTGATTTAGTTTAACCGTTTAGGCTGTAATAAGATTTTTAGTGGAGGCATGACGTCATAAGGCTTGGGTAAGGCAGCTTAGCATACATTTTAATGCCGCTGGATGCCATATGGTGATTTAAAGAGATATATGGCTTCCGTAGTGTTATTTGTGACATCAGACTCTACAATTGGATTGATTTTAATCAAATTCTCTGAAGCCATTTTTGAGTAAATAAAATTTTTCTAAAAATCACCAAGAATAAACAAGTTCCACCCTAGAGTGACTAATCTATCTAATTGTGTTTTACCCTCATCAGTTTTGGACGTGTTTAACTTAAGCCTGAAATTCACCCCTAGCCTCCCTTTATCTGCACGTGTGTTGAAGAATTTAGTCTTAGATTGTGATTTGGCCCTACAAAAAGAATCTCCTTCTTTAAAGCACGTTTTTGCTTGTAATATTTCTTCTTACCTCAATGTTTCTCAACCTAGACCACTATCCCGCTATCACTCTCCCGCCTTACTTACTTACTGAAACTTCACAAAAGGGATTGCCATATAAGGCTTGTTGTCTCCAGTACCTCTGCGCCTATAAACTTGCATTCAAACTCAATACACTTCTTCGTGATTATTCTCAATTTAGTCCCAAATTTGGCATTAAAAATTCCATAGAGTTGTCGCACACTTTAAAAGGAAAAATTTTCCCCAACAATTCAAAATTTGTCCCCTTTGATGTTTGTAATCTTTTGACTTCTGTTTCCATGAAAGAAGCCATAGATTTGACTATAGATATGCTTTCCAAAGCAGGTGTCAATCAAATTTTGATAAATGACTTTTCTAACTTACTTGAAGCGTATTCTGAGCAAAACTATTTCCTTTTTGACAAATTTTATAAACAAACGGATGGTCTTGCAATGTTGTCCCCTCTTTCCCCTTTCCTTGCCGACATATTCCTCAACAATTTAGAAGTTAACCTTTTTAATTCTGGCCATCCTTTATTAACTTATTCTGAATTTTGGGGAAGGTATGTGGATGACATTTTGTGTGTCTGGAGTGATACGGATGACCAACTTTCTGAATTTTTAACCCTTTTAAATTCCCTCCATCCTTCCATTTCCTTTACGGTCGAATCTGAATCCAATGGTTTGCTCAACTTTTTAGATCTCACTTTGTCCCTGCTGAACAACACACCTACCTTTGCGATTTTCCATAAACCCACTTACACAGATCAGGTTATTCCCAACCACTCTTTCCACCATTTTTCTCACAAACGCACTTCTATTCATTCTATGCTTCACCGCCTTCTTAGTATACCCCTTTCTAAACCCAATTTCCTTATAGAACTAAACACCTTTAAACAGATTGCTATTAATAATGGCTACCAAATTGGTTTATTCGATAAAATTATCTCCAAAAAACGTTTTCTTATTGCCTCCCAAAAAATCGTTTCTTTTCCGCCTAATCTCAACCCCAAACCTCTTAGTTGGCGCAGACTCCCATTTTTAGGAAACATTTCTTATAAATTGTCTAATCTTTTTCCTAAACTCAAACTTAAACCTGCTTTCTAATTCCCCGTTACTTGTTCAAATTATTCCTTAATGCTAAAGACCCGATAAAGTTGTCTTTAAGAAGTGGTGTATACAAACTGGCGTGTGATGATTGCGGAGTGGTCTACATCGGCTAAACGGGGAGGAGTTTTGACAAGAGGATTAAGGAACTTAATTAAGGATTAAGGAAATAACTTGAATTCTCAATTTGCGAAACATCTGTTAAACCTCAACCATCATAGTTCCTTCAACCCTAAATTCCTCCATTTTGAAAGTAAAGGTCGTAAATTGGATCCCCTCGAACAGCTAGAGATAATTATTTGTAAAGACTTGCCCCTTTTAAATGAATACCTTTTCCACAATCATTCTCCTCTATTTAACTTACCAAAAATGTTGTAAATATCTTGTATCTACATGGTTGCTTTGGCCCGTTTACCAAGTTTTTGTAATTTTTGTAACAGTTTGCTACTATGTTGCTTTCGCCTTCCTTTCCCAACCCTTCTTTTCCCAACCACTCATCCAATTACCTCCCATTCGTTTTCTTTGTAACCCCTACTGTCTCCCTCTCCCCCCTCATTTTACCCTATATATATATATGGAACAATTTATATTTTTTCACCTGATGATGCTACGATCGTAGTGAAACCGGTCGTGTTATATTATAAGTTGTGGAAACTACAAAGTTATCCTTTCATTATTCATTATTAATAAACTACCCTTAATTTTTGCACAATATCATTTTTATGAAAAAAGGGTCTGCAAAAGATTATATATTGAACAAATACAAAATATCATTCGATTTTATGTGCGCGTTTGGGCCCTAGAACAGCAAACAGGCCAACAGACAGACAGCATGGCGAAAACATGAACTACATTTGGCGGTAGCTTTAAATGATCCTGGACAATGCCAGGTGATCCACCAAGTTAAAGATAAAACTGAAAAATTGATTCCTCTTCAATTTATGTAACTTTTTCACATTGTAAATTAAAATATGTTATATTAGTTCACAAAGGAAGAAGGAGTCCAGCCTGTGCTGTTAAATCATATAGTGAACTCTTCAAAATGCTTCAATATAATTTTTTGAAAATTCTGGATTTCTGTCAAAATCTAGCATAAAAAATTTATCTCTGCTTAAATGCAAGTCCGAGAAAAATTTGGGGTTAGGGTTAAGTCTTGTAGTCACCCATAGATGGCAGCATGTCTCATTGCCATCGCATTCAAATGATAGTACTATTTTTTTGTAAAGTAAATAGGTATTTGACCTATGATGAATATTAATGAATAAATAATGAATCTATAGTAAAAGGGTTAAAAAAATGCTGCAGTTCAAATGATATTGATGGTAGCGAGGATAATGATTCCGGTGAACAGTCTTCCAGTGGAGAAGAAGAAAGTGATGTAGAACAAACTCGTAGTACCAGATTCAGTAAATCAATTTTAGTTTTTCATTTATGTTTAAGAATATGTTCTTTCTTTTCTAAATGCTATTGGATATTTTCTTTCATTTCTCAGGGCTATGCATATGTATCATTAAGAACAGTTAGCAATTTGTATTATTTTTTATTGGCCATTAAAAGAAGTTCCTATTAGTTTTACTTGGCTATTGTAGTTATTGCTATAGGCATTATAATGTTTGTATGCATGTTAAAACCCCATTCATGAAATCTATTAACACGTTCGCTGCCTTTAATTTTTGGTGAACTTTCGCTGGGAGCCAATTTTTCTTAATTTGATAGTCTTAGATAATTTGATGTTAATGTAAAAAAACGTGTTAGTCACGTTTTACTGATTAGTAAAAGTGTCTGTTGTATTCGTTCAGTCCTTTCGTCAGTACGTCTTCTGCCCGACCGTCCGTCTGTCTGTCTTTCCTTCTGTCTGTCCGTCTGTCCATCCGTCTGTGTCCATCCAGACGCATGTTTGTTATTAGCTTCCAATAATTGTATCTCAATGAAACTTGGTAGACATTTATAACATAATATCTTTTTTTTTAATTCGAAGTTTTTAAATCGATTTATGAAACAGTGTTGCCAATATATAAGAAATAATTTTTTTTATTAAAAAATTCTGTATCAACTTCTATGAATTGTACAGTAACAGACATTTGAATGCTATTATATAATTAGTAGAAAAAATAAAATTCTCACTTGCTCATCTCAATCAGTGATGCCAATATAACGGGTAAAATATTTTGTTTCTTAAATTTTATCTCGGTTTCTATCAATTCTAAAGCAAAAAATTTCTACACAGTATTGTAATAATAATTTATAGAAAAAATGAAACTACTACACATGCATCTCAATCAGTGTTACCAATATAACGGATATGAAATTTTATCTTATATAAATTTTATCTCAGCTTCTATGAAATATATAGCCATCAAAATTCAATTCAATTCAATTAGGTCACTCATAAATTTTCCGGATTTTTCAATTTCTTGTCTTACAAGCAAGGGCAATGTATTCTTAGAAAGATGCAAGAAAAAAAAAGAAATTATATATAAAACTTCTACTAACTCTTCTGTTTTAAATGCCTGCTAAGCAGCCCAACTCCAGCTGTAAAAGACATCCTCCGCCTTGAGGAAACTCATAAAAATAATCCTATGACCCTTTTCTCTGCTAGGAGGAGGCCACTTTTCACAGAGCGTTCTCCGTATTGTCCTACCAAAAGCCACGGCAGCGCCGTAGAGAGAGAAAGTGCCTAAACTCACCACCCCTTCTCTCTCCAGAGCAATGTAGTGGGAGTCACAAAACCATCTACCGTTAGGCCAGTTCTTTTCTCACCAATTTGAAGTTGAGAATCATTAAAAACTTATATTATTTGTTCAATGAAAACAAGAAAATATCTAAAACTTTCATTTATTTCCGGAAATTTTCCGTCAATCTCTTCAAATCAAATTTAGGATTTTGCATTTTTCCACTATGTAATCACAAATAACATTTTATATATTCACATACACTTAAACATCTAAAATTACAATTATATTTGCAAAAGCAAAATATAAATCAATCTTTCCAATATTCATTTAGTATATACATAGAATACATAGGAACAATTTAACATACAAAGAGTTTACAACTAAAACATATATATATATATATATATATATATATATATATATATATATATATATATATCTTTTGTCATCTTTATAAGTTCTTCTATTTCTTCATACACCTTTTCTACTTCTCCTTCTTCTGCACTACTTGTTGGGAAATACGCTTGTATTATCACTGTATCCGTTGGCACGGTGCTCATTCTTACCATCAACAACCTATCATTTATGTGATATGTATTGCAAACACTGTTTGCCCATTTCTTACTAATAATGACTGCTATTCCAAAAGATAAAGATAATGTAATAATAATGGGAGACTTTAATGCTGTGATTGGATCTAGTCGAAATAGTAGAATGGTAGGAAAATTTGGTTTAGGTGAAACAAATGAAAGGGGAGAAAGATTAATTGAGTTTTGTGAACAGAATGAGATGATGATATCAAACACTTTCTTTGAAGTTCCCAAAAGAAGAAGATACACATGGGAGGCGCCAGACAGAAGAAGGTTTCAAATAGATTATATTTTAGTAAAAATAAGATATAAGAACCAGGTAAAATCGTGTTATAGTTACCCAGGTCCAGATGTAGACAGTGACCACAAGCTAGTCATGGCAAAATGCAATATTAGGTTTAAGAAAATAAAGAGAACAGTT
Organism: Tanypteryx hageni; assembly: GCA_028673005.1. Taxonomy (NCBI): domain Eukaryota; kingdom Metazoa; phylum Arthropoda; class Insecta; order Odonata; family Petaluridae; genus Tanypteryx; species Tanypteryx hageni. The sequence goes on along the minus strand of CM054112.1, from coordinate 39,825,604 downwards.
AAAAAGAACTGGCATCTACAGGGACTGAAAGAGTTACCAACGGCTAAGAATTACCAAGAAAAAACAAATGAGTTGATGAGAAATTATGAAGGACAACTTAGTTGGGAGGAATTTAAAAAAGGGGTTATTAAAGCTACAGAGGAAGTTATTGGAAAGAGAAAATTGGAGCCTAGAAAACCTTGAATGACTGAGGAGATACTGATTTTAATTGAAGAAAGGAACAAGTTGAGGAAGAATGGAAATGATGAAACTTATAAAAAAGTTAAGAATGAGATTATTAACAAATGCAGAGAAGAAAAAGAGAGATGGACCAAAGAGATAGTGAAGGAAATTGAGGAAGATACAAAGGGAGGAAGGCAAGACAAAGCATACTTCAAAATTAAAACTCTCCAGTACAAACCAAGAACTAAATCGGCAACAGTTAAGGATAAGGAAGGAAATATGTTATGGGAAAATGAAAAAGTATGTGCTCGGTGGAAAGAATACATAGAAGAATTATATAGTGGAAGAGATGTTGGAGATGGATGTAGATTTATTGAAAATGAAGAGGAAATAAGAAATGACGAGCTAGGCCCAACAATAACCAAAGAAGAGTTTTATAAAGCTATTAATAATCTTAATTCAGGCAAGGCAACAGGTGTCGATGGTATACCTGCAGAACTTTTGAAGAACTTAGGGGAGGAAGAAAAAGAACATTTCTTTAAAATTATAAAAGATTGTTACGAAAAAGGAAAATTACCTGATGACTTTATAAAAAGTAAAACTATAAGTTTACCAAAGAAGGGGAATGCAGTGGAGTGTAGTAACTACAGAACAATTTCACTACTTTCGCACGCCTCAAAAGTTTTAATTTATATCGTGAAAAACAGAATAAAAAGGAAAATAGAACATTATATTAGTGAAGATCAATTTGGATTTAGAAGTGGGAGAGGAACGAGAGAAGCTATATTAGCCCTCAGGGTGATAATGGAAAGATGTTTAGAAATGAACAGGACATTATATTTAACGTTTATTGATTTGGAGAAGGCCTTTGATACAGTTAATTGGGAACTGTTGTTTAAGACTATGAAAAAAATAGGTATTGATTGGAGGGACAGAAGATTAATTTTTAAGCTTTATCAAAATCAAACTACAAGAATAAATATAAATGGATTAGAGAGTGAAGCAAAGATAAGGAAAGGAGTAAGACAAGGATGTCCGCTATCTCCATATTTGTTTAATATGTTCATTGAAGAAAGTATAGAAGTTATGAAGGAAAAGACAAAAGGCATAAAAATAAATGGAGTTAGAATACACTGCATTAGATTTGCAGATGACATTGTAATATTCAGCGATTCAAAAAGAGAAATGAATAAAATGCTGAAAGTATTATCGGACACGTTAAAACAGTGGGAATTAAAGATAAATATCAAGAAAACCAAATTGATGGTTATAGGCAAAAGTAATGCAGGGACAATATCAAAGATCAAAATAGACAATCAGGAAATTGAGCAGGTGAAGCAGTTTTGCTACCTAGGTAGTACAATTACTGAAGATAATAGATGCGTACAGGAAGTGAAAAGAAGAATAGCACTTGCAAAGCAAGCTTTTCAATGCAAAAGGAATCTACTGACAAGCAGTCATATGAATTTGGAAGTAAGGAAATCCTTTGCAAAAGCTTTTGTCTGGAGTACCTTACTTTATGGTAGTGAAAGTTGGACATTAGGAAAGAGGGAGAGGTCCCGTCTGTAAGCGACAGAAATGTGGATATGGAGAAGATTGTTAAAGACAAGTTGGACAGAGAGAAAGACAAACCTTGAAGCTTTGGAAGAAGTAAAAGAAGAAAGGAAACTAATCAGAGGAATGGAAGAAAGGAAGGCAAAATTTTTAGGCCATGTGATTAGACATAATGGATTAATTGTGAACATCTTGGAGGGGAAACTTTTAGGGAAGAAAGGAAGAGGCAGACCAAGAAAGAAATACCTAGATGACGTGGAGTCAGTGATGGGAGTTGAGAAGTACGAGATGTTGAAGAGAATGGCAGAGGACAGGAGTTCATGGTTGCAGCGACAAGGCTTAGCCTTTAGATGAAGAAGAAGATATATATATATATATATATATATATATATATATATATATATATATATATATATATATATATATATATATACACTATATACAGATAATACAATAATACAGAAATTAAAGCTAATATAGGAATAATACCTTGTATTTACATAAATGTTCATTTTTTTTCCTGTGATAATCAGCAAAACATTCCACGCAGAGTGCGGGAGTTTCAGTACAATCTGGGCAATAATAATTTGTTTCCTTCCTCACGTTAACACTTAGGCAGTTCTTACACCGCCTCCGTAGTGCCTTCCCTTTTTTACTTGTTTCGAAGGATTTCGGGAAATGGTCAGCAAATTTTCCAGGTCGGGTTTTAGATATTTGTTTGGTGGGAATTTCCAACAAAGACCTTATTACTGCCAACCTAAAGCTATAAAAATCTAGCTTTGCCTTTTTACAGTACATGTTATACAAATGAAACGTATTGAGCAACATCATTTGAAATATATGGATGGCTAACTTCTTATACCATCTTAGGGTCTTCCTTTCACAAGGATAGTAGGCCAACATCTGGTCATGCTTATCGACTCCTCTCATGTATTTGTTATATTTATCAACAATATTTGGTTTCATTTTCTTCACACCCCTTCTGTTTGTGACCTCAACCATAGTCCCATCAAATTCGGATGATATCATGAGCACATCCCTCTTGTCTTTCCATTTCAGTACGCAGATATTTTTCCTATTATATCGGTCGATAACTTGGCCCTTTTTCAACTTAGTGCTCATGACTTCAGGTGGGTTATTTTTCCTATTCCCCCTCAGTGTGCCAGTGCAGTAAGTTTTTTTATCTAACAACTCCTCTGCTAGGTCAACACTGTTATAGTAATTGTCCATGAACAAAGAATGCCCCAAATCAGAAAATCAATACATGATCATTGTTATAAAGTATCTGTGACCAATTGCATATAGCAATCCATTGAAGGTTTGTCGTGAACTATCTCATCGTCACTGTCACTTCCCCCTTTCTTATGCTCAGGTTTCAAAATTATTTTAATTATTTCAGCATCAGTTAGCTGATGTACAACAGATGCATTGTGATCTATTTACATTCATTTTTCAATGCCATCTACTTCAAATCACTTTGTGTTATCTGTCAGTCCCTTAGCAAACTTCATAAGTTCAGAAACCAGTCTTTTTATTGATGAAAATCTAGTGACAATTCGTAATCTTTCTTAAATATACTTGCAGGCCAAGTTATGCCAAGCATTCTTCAATGTAGTAGTTGAGGACTGTCATGCATAAACTAGATTACAAATTGCATCCTTAATACTGAACACTTTTTTAAATGCATTAACACCTTGACCTGTACTGCAAGCAACAAGCAATTTCTGCATAAATTGTTTTCTGTAATAGCATATTAGTGGTCATAAAATTCCCTGGTTCAGAGGCTCAGCTAACGAAGTATAATTTGGCAATAAATAAACAGCACCTGATGCCAAAAGAGATGCATCAGGATTGGCAGAGCAGTTGTCTAATATCAAAATTATTTTGCAGTCATCACCTGGCCTCTTAGACTTGCAATGTGCCAATTCTTTAGAGCAAAATGATTCCAAACCCAGTCAAATGTTATTTGTGAAGTTATCCAAGCACATTTATCCTTACGATTGTGGAGAAGTAATCTGATGTTTACTTTGTTGTAAAAGGCTGGCCTGATTCGCTCCTTGGGGAAGAGATTAGCAATTTTGTAAGATAAATGGCCCATGAATCTCAACTTAAATATTCCTCTGTCCCCAGAAGACCTTTTCATAGAATTAAGCACTATCTCATATACTGCCGGAAAAAAACTGTTATTCCCCACTTTTAATTTCAAAATTGCTCCATCAAAAACAAAGAAACATGGCCATCAGCTCTTTGTATTCTTCCCAACTTTCTCCAACCATCAAACAATCTCGTTGGTGCAAATTGTTTTTCATGGGTCATTTATCTTACAAAATTGCTAATCTCTTCCCTGAGGAACGAATTAGGCCAGCCTTTTACAACAAAGTAAACCTCAGATTACTTCTCGGCAATGGTAAGGATAAAGTTGACGTTATGAAGAAATCCAGTGTGTACCTTTTAAAGTGTAATGATTGCAACGGTATTTACATTGGACAAACAGGCAGAAATTTTCAAATCAGAACTAACGGTGTTTCAAATCCGGTTCATTTAGTTCTCATTTTGCAAAACATTGACTCATCTGCAATCATTCTTTGTCTTTTACTCCCAAAATCTTACATTTAGCGAAAAAAGGTCCCAGATTAAATGTCCTTCAGAAAATGGAAATTATACATAACAGAATTAATCTTGAGATACTTTTAGTTAAAGATCACCAGTTCCCCGCTTCCTCCCCCACCTAGTACAGTCTTTCTGATAAACAATGTTCAACCTCCTCTCCCCATAGCACTCTTTATCTTCTGTTCATAACTTCCCCTTCCTCACCTCTTTCTCCTTTAACCAATCTCCTTCCCCTATTTTCACCTCCCCCCCTCTCTTGTTGGTATATACAGGTAGTCCCCACTTAACATGAAATTCGCTTTAGCACGATATAACTGAGGAACCCATTCACTTTACACAAAGAATTTCTGATTTGACACGAGTTGCAACACGATCCATTACATAAAAAATAAAATAAAAAATGTCATTAAGGCAACATGTATATTAATTTATATTTATTCTTAAAATACTAGATAATATATAATTTGCAGTCTAAAGTTGAAGTAAAACTTCGTGGTCATTTTTGTGATATTTACCACAAAAGAATGAAAGAGAAACTGTGCACAAATGAGGGATCACTAGACTAAAACACGTGAAATAAGCTTTGGAGGACGAATTCTAATTGTAATGCCTTTTGCGAAAAAAGCACGCTCGTAGTTGTAGATGTAAAACCAAAAACAGTATCTAAACAAGAAATATCATGATCACAACGAATATCAAATAGCAAGACCACAACCCTGATGAAGTGATCCTTGAGTTGTTTTATTTACCCTAACATAGTGACAAGACACTGCTGCCCCCCCTCAGAGGGAAAATCAACTTTTGCAAATTCTACTTCGTGTTTTTCGTCACTTTCGCGGTTCAAGTCGCAGAAAGTATTATGAGAAGTTGTTTCAAATTTGCAGGTGCAAATTATAAATTAATGAATATTCTAAGTATTATATATTTATGTATAAATAAAAATGTGTATATCCATTGTGATACGACGATCTCTCTCTCGCTCGAACATATATCTCTTGCATTTTATTTGGTTTCTTATGGTACGTATTTATGCATTCGCTTAACATGACACTTTTTAGGAACGTATTTCTCGTGTTAAGCGGGGATTGCCTGTATTGCCTATTTTTTTAATTCTTGTTACCTGATGATGGTGATTATTCACCAAAACCGGTTGTGTTCGCATTTATCTGTGGAAGTAAGCAAAAGATTTCTAATAATAAAAAATACTCTTGTATTGTTTATTTTATTCGATTATGGAATGCCACGAAGTATCGACCTCATCCATTAAGTTTTTCATTATTTATTCATTCTCAACATTATAGATAAGCCAGAAACCCAATTAAATTTTCAAGAAACTTAATAAATTTAAAAAAATTAATATCGTCATTTCAAAATAATTTTTGTTTTTGCTAAAACTTTTTTTACCATTTTTCCTTAAAGGATAAGCCTATTTATTTCCTCGATGATGTTTTATCTGCTGTGGATGTCCATGTTGCCCAAAATATTTTTCAAAAGTGCATTAATGGTCTACTGCGTAACAAAACAAAAATATTATGCACACATCAAGTTCAGTATTTTTTGACTGCCGACAAGATATATATTCTTGACAATGGAAGAATTATTAACCAAGGTACATATGTTTGTTCATTTGTAATTTTATAAGTAGCTTTAACCTTCCATGAATAATGAATACTTGTTTAAGTCTCTGTTGAGATATGTAATATTATTCTTTATTAAGTCGAACAAAGTTTCTCCTCATTTGAGTAAAAATTGTTTTTTTCTCTCCTGTTTATCAAAATCATGTTTAATATTTCCCCCTCGTATAATCATTTATCTCATGGTAAGTAATTGCAGTTAATGCAGAAAGATCATATTGATTTTTTCATATTTCAGGCAAACCAGGTGATATCCTTTCAGATTTTGACGAGATGTCTGCCCAGATGGAATCTCTGGAAGACCCATATATGCCAGTGAGAAAAAAAGCCAGCAGAATAGAAAAGGACGGAGATGATCTCTCTATTACTAACAGTATTTTGAGCAATGAGGAAGAAAAAGAGACGGGAGCTGTCAAACTGAACATCTATGCGAACTACTGGATGGCCATCGGCCATTTGCTTGCCCTGACAATTCTGCTTTTCATGTTCTTCATGCAGCTCTCCAGAAATATGTCTGATTGGTGGCTGTCCTATTGGGTCACACATACAGCTTCATCTGACGCCACCAATTTGGGTCAATCTGTAGAGAATAAGATGTTTGCGAATGTCCGCCCAGCTCATGATCTCGAAGAAGTGCATCAAAAAACGATGGCATATTACTTGTCCATCTATGGAACTATAGTCAGTCTCAACACCATGTTCACATTGTTCCGTGCATTCCTCTTTGCTTATGGTGGGATTAAAGCTGCTAAAAACATACATAATCTACTTCTGAAAACCGTTATTAAGGTTAGCAATTTTTTTATCTAAATGTTTTTTGTGTTTTTGTGAGAAACTTTCACAAAAACTGTTGCACATCTAATTGATTTTTTCTCATAACTATGTGAAATTAGTTTTTTAAATGTTTTTCATTATGGATTTTTAATTTGGAATAACTCGAACTGCAATCTTAATTTTGACTTATTTTTATAATTTGTTTTTTCATTCGTTAATGTTGAACTGTAATCATCAGAATGATACTTTCTAGCTAAATGTAATTTTTAATGATCAAAAGTTTTGATGATTCCATTATTTAAAATGAGTTTTTTCTTTTAGGCTAAGGTCGTCTTCTTTGACTTGTGTCCTTTGGGGCGAATCCTCAACCGGTTCTCTTCAGACACATACACCATTGACGATTCTCTTCCCTTCATCATGAATATCTTGTTTGCGCAGTTTTTTAGTGTTATTGGTAAGGTATAAGTTTTATGTGTGAAGTTGTCCATAAAGCTCTTTTGGATATGTTTAAATTTCTAAATTATCTATATAATAATCTAAGAATATTTGACAGTAAATTATTATTGAATATACAGGAAAAACAATGAAATTTACATAGTTACTATGGAGATAGTTTTATGAAGATATATTTGAAGAATTCATTGTTTTTTCTTCATAATTTATTATTTAAAAATTCAAAATTGATCCAACAGCCAGCAATCCAGACTCCATCTCGGTCATCAATGAGTCATTTCAAGGATAAATGGGAACATGATGCTGAATAAAATAATTGCATATGATAATTTTTGTAGTTTTAGCTAGTTTCAGTTGCAATTTATATGCTTTTCTTTGAAATCTTCCCTCATAGTAAAATGAGAGGGACTTGTAAACCTGGGTTATTCAGGATTCAATTATGTTTGCTCCCCCTGATTATCATTATTTTAATTTGAACTTTTCAAACTTTCCACAACTTCCATAGTTGGACTCTCTCTTAAAAATGTCATAGTGGGTTACTATATTAACCCGAAAGGAAGACAACTTTGAATTTAAGACAACCACAATAAAAAACACGGTCTATTCAGAAAAAACTTTGTATTGCCAATTTTTTAAATGACATATGGTGGTAACTTTGTGCCATCCGCTAACACTTCCAGCATTGCAGTAATGTGTATTTTTTCATTCCCCAAAGTTTTTATAATGTTGTTTGTTGCGCCTATTTCATTAACTGTGTAATTGTATGTCATGTGGAAATAAATAGGTATGTCATCTGCATTACCCATTTGGCTCACAAGGTTATCATGAATTTTCTGCAACGCAATTACATGCTTCTGGAAAGCAATAAGTTTGTCCATGTAATCAGAAGGTAAACATTGGCAAAGAGAAGTTCTTCATGCAGAAAAGAGTATGATGAATCATCCGTAATAAATTACTAGCATTGAATTCTTGCCGTAGTGATCGTGCTAATTCATGAGCTTTCAGTTTAATGATTTCTGCGACACTGGTTATCTATCTATTCTTTGAGTATGCACAAATTTTACAGTTTCTTCCTCTAATTTGTGAAATCGACCTTGTTTGGGTCCACTAAATGATTTCCATGTTGAGTTAGCACCTTCATGTTTCTGTTTTACTTGCTTCTGCCTTCGCACATTTGCCTCCATCATATTATATTTTCTCCTGGCCTCACAATTGTTAGTTTCTTCAGCATAATGCATCACCATTAGCTTAAAATTTCTATCAAAACTTTGTGTTATACCTTGTGATAATTTCTCTTTTACAGAGCTGCCTTTCTTCTCTACAAAATTTCCCATTTCGGTCCTAAGATTAGGGGTAACTGATTTAAAACTGCTAAAAATAATAAATAGCTCTTATTTCACATTATAACTTAGTGAAGTTTATACCAATCGCATCCTCTCATAGACGTTTTACTCTTCAAACTGAAGCTGTACTTGTCGTCTGCTGTTGTACCATTCAAAAAGTAACAAATATGTTTAAATTGTAACACGACACCTGTAAAATGCTGGCAATCTTAGTGTAACCATTTTCATTGCCATATGCATCAAATTTCCTACTCAGCCGATTATAAGTTCTGACGTAGGTTTGTCAACACTCCTCTTACACCAGTATCTACGAGGTGAAAAGGCACTCGTTTGCACATTGTGAACTTCAAGAATAATAAACGCATTGTATTAATAAATTAAATGTAAAGTATTGTGTATACATAAATAAATGTGGTTTTTTTTTGACAAAATCTGCATCAAGGTATTTCGTGTGGTGTTTAAAACTTTCTACTCGATTTTAAGATGTTCTCTAATTCTTTAGCAGAAGTTTTTGGAAAAAACCTTGTTTTCCTTTCGGGTTAATATATGGCAAGCAAAGCATCTTCATGCCACAAATATTCCATTCATTCACAACCTGTGTAGTCTATGTTGCAAATTTTACTGTCATTAGCATTTAATTTTAACTGAAGCTATCCATCCCAGGTCTCTTAAGTTTCTTATTACACAGGTTAATTTTCCACACCTTTGATTCAATTTGTGTTCCATAGGACAGGAAACAGGACAACTGAAATTGTTTTTGTCTCTTGCTGTTGATCAGGTTGGTGGCTGCAAAACTTACGCAGCTGGTACTAAATTTTTATGTAACACTTTTCCAGCATATACCACTGAATGCTTCTGCTCTGCCTTCATAAAATTGATCTCTACATTAAACTATGCCCATTTAATGAATTATTTTTCCTGTATAATGCATAGAAACATCCAGGTCTTACTTTATCACATTAGCAAGTGTTCTGTTTCTTAGTCACCACTGTCAAATAATTCTGAATTAGCACGTATAATATAGTTAACTTGAGAGAGAGTTAATTTTCTTCACCCTCTCATTCTTATGCACAGGTGCTGTTATGGTCACAATCTATGGCATTCCTTGGCTAATCCTGATTCTGGTCCCTCTCATCCCGTTGTATTATTGGCTTCAAAACCGTTATAGGATGACCTCCAGAGAGCTTAAGCGCCTTTCAAGTGTAACCTTGTCACCACTCTACAGTCATTTCAATGAAACTTTGCAAGGCTTGCAAACAATACGTGCCTTTCGTTCAGTATCCAGGTATTGAATTACTTTAAGCTCTTACTGAAAATGATTCTGTGACGAATCTGTTGTGATAACTGTTTAGTGTTCGATGTTTTTTTGCTGTTTTTAGTATAATTATGGTAATCTAGTTTTAAACCTTAAGAGGTCACATGCAATCTTATAGATAGACTTTTCGTTTTATTAATTTTATAACTTCATATTTAACTCTCATCCCAGACCTTATCAGTACCTTTCCTCAAGTTCACTATCCATTAATTTTGAGACCTGGACTCAATGTGTCTGCATTTATTGTTTTTAATAGGGGTTTTTCCTACTCTGCATTGCTTTTTGTCTGGTGGTTGTGCATGATATAAATGACCAAATGCTATTGTTTACCCTTCGTTATGACATCAGCTGTTATTCCCATTCGTGGATAAGTGTTTACTTACCATAGCCTTACTAAAAATTGTAACATCCCACAAAGAAATCGTCAATTGTGTCTTTTGCCAGTGACAGTTGGCCTGTGTGCCTGGTAGAGATCTTTGCTACAACTCTGTCAGCCATTCCGAGATCCAAACTGAGAAAGCGAAAGATGATGGTGACTAAATGCAGTAAAATCTGAGAGATGTTGTTACTTTTCAATTTTTATAGTTTGTTCAATTTTCATTTAAAACTTATTTTCATTTAACATACAATGCAGTACAGGCATCCCTCATTTAACGTGGTAGATACGTTCCAGAAAAATGCCACGCTAAATGAAAATGTGCTAAACAAAAATCACTTTTCCATAAGAGTACATGTAATAATAACTCAAAAATTTTCACATGTAACTTCAGAAAAATTTGTCATGCTAAGGTTTTTCTGAATCTAATGCCATCAGTAGTCAAGTCGCTAAAAATATTACATCGCAATAACTTACATAAAACATTTTTTTTTTAATGATTTTGTAAATTAGCTCTTTATTTAAAGCTCTCCAACCATCCGGAACTTGCCTTAAAACTTTCAGTTGATGTAGATATACCATTTATTTTTTAAGTCTTCAAAGAGGCTCCTGACTTTTTCTTGAATTATCAATATGCTTTACTGAACATGTCGTTGTTTGGTCTTCAATCCAAACAATTAACAAGGCTTCCATTTTCTCCATCACCAAACTACACAAATGCTGCAAATTAGCAGTTGATAATGGCGTTACATCGTGACCACACAACTTAATTTTGTCATTATTACTTTCTCCATATACGACGTACAGTAGTCACTCTCCAACCATAGTTTCCAAGGCTGTAATGAGGGCTTAGCTGCTGGAATAGAACCCAACTTTATGGCTATGTATGGGCAGAAGTGGACTGTAATCTGTGGACCTCCTCGAAAAAGGAGGAAGGGAGCAGGAGGACCTCCCGCAAAGAATTTTATTATATATTATAATCATAATGATATGAAATACAATAAATAGAATTTTTAAGCATGTTTTGTATGCATTATTAGATTTAAGGTAGGTATGTCTCTCAAGGATCACTCCCCCTAACCCCATATTTTCCATAAGCCTTGGCCCTCTCCAACCACGGATTTCTCCAAACATGGTCAAGCCAGGAATGTATCCACCACGGTTGGAGAGGGAGAAGTATAGAGAAAGTATTGTTTTCATGAAAAAAATCGAATTCAAGATTTCAACAGAAATACATGTTTTAAGGTCCTCTGAACACGTTTTGACTATTTTCTCTATGATGTCAGTGGGTGTGTGTGTCAGTGACCAGAATTTTGTGCTAATCAGATTACCGCAAAATTTTGTATTTGACATTTTTGTTAAAGGCACAAGAACTGATAAGTTCTTGATAAAAATCGGTCAACTGGATGTAGGTGTTTACTCTTGTCTCTTATCCATTTTTTTATATTTCCTTCCATTTTTGGCATATGTAAAAATGTACTGAAATAAAAGTTGTAGGAAATTTAATTTTCTACAATGTTTGTTCGAAACATTTTCCCATATAATGTTTAAGAGATATTTTAAAAACTAAATGTTGTAGCTGTCACCACCACACCATGTACTAGCGCTATTGTAAACACTTGACGCTTAGTTACGTAATAGTATTGCTCCTTTTTATTCTTAATTGTTGGAACTTTGTGGATATATCCAATATCAGAAGACTACAGTATGAGTTTATGCCTGTTCTTTGTAAGATCTTTAAATTTTTCTCTCAGTTTCTTAAAATATTTATTATCGTTTAACCTATTTGGAATTTTTAGAAATATTACAGATATGGAGAAAGTCATGTAGTGGCCACATCAGATTTTTGTTTGTTAAGATTTAGCCTAAATTTAAAGAGCTTAAAAGTTTCATGAGACTAAAAATTTCATTAAATATTTTATTAGGTGCATGCGACAGTTATAATTCATTTTGGCTTTCGAAAGTTGATAAATTGTATGAATAAATACGATTTATACGAAAAAAAATCGAGATACATATAAATCCTTGGAACCACCTAAATGTGAAAATTGTTACAACATTAAACGAAAAAGTTCCAGATTTGATAACCGCGTAAAAGCAAAAGCGAGCTAAACGAGGGATGCCTGTATGTATTCTGTTCCTTGTGATGTTTTGTTTCCAAATACCCACATATTACATGTATCCATATTATTAAAAAATAATATTATGAATGAAATTTGTTTATAAATTAAAGAAAAAATTAAATAACAATTGGTAATTTATGTATTTTAACTGATTTTCTGGTGCGGTCAGAATGACCTCTTCCATTACAAAATACTCTGCAACCTCTTAAGGGTTAAGTTATTTATCATGTCATGAAAGATAATGAATTATCAAGATGGTTTATTCTTACAATAAAAGCAAACTATTAAAGCACTGCATTAACATGACATCATTTAGCAAGGAATATTGAACATGCGGGAATTGATAATTTTATCAGTGGCAGCTCAAGTTAAAACTAAATTATCTTTGTTATTTATTTAATTGAAATATTTAAAATTATTAGTTCTTTATGCATGGTCATTCTCACTGTACTATAGTTTATTTTTGTCATTTTAAGATTTTCTTTAAATTCATTTGAGAACATCTGTTTGTTAGTTGGTAGTATCATCCAAATTAAATATTGGTTGATATTGAAAAATTGCAATAACAAGCCACAATAAATAATCAATGCATGTCTGAATATTTTTTTATATCATTATAGGTTTAAACTTGAAAATGAGGAGTACCTTGAATCGAATCAGAAAGCCCAATTAGCTAGTCAAGCAGCTGGACAGTGGTTAGGCTTGCGCATTCAGTTTGTTGGCGTAGTACTAGTGAGTGGTGTTGGGTTGATTGCTGTCATCCAGCATCAGTTTAGTGTTGCTAATCCTGGTAAGTATTTGTCTGCTGTGGGTCATGAGTAATTAATTTTCATTTGTATCCTTTTTAGGAGTGTTTTGCTTCCAGCATGAGCACCTATTAGCTTCGGTCTGTCTGTCCGTTTGCATGTTCGTTCTCAGCTTCTACAAAATGGATTTTCATGAAATTTGATATTAAGAACTTATAGTCCAAGACAATAAGAAAATCGCATAAATGAGTCACGTAAGCCAATCAGGGGTACCACTTTACTTGTGACAAAATATTAACTTTCCATCATATCTCGTCAAGTATTGGTCATATCAAAATAGTTTTTAAATAAAAGTTGTTGAACTAGTAGAGTATTTCTTTTCTTATACATTTTTGTAGGAGGAGCAGCGATCATACGCGTTGAACTTGGAAAATTTCTTGCATGGTTACTTCATCATTGTTGCTAACATAAATAAACAATTTCAAGTTCAAAAATGTTTATATAATAATTTCTTTCAAATACTCCATTACAGGAAACTTGCCCATTTGTGATATGCTGTACACTTTCCTAACTTGATAAAACCACTTGACTGATTTTCTGTACAATATTGATTTTCAATTCATGATATTTATACACATAATTTTTGCACTTGTAATGCGAATTTTTAGTTCTCAAAATTGGGATGTGACTAATAAGCAGGTCTATATTTAATCTGATTGAGTTTGTCGTGAATATGACTCATGCCCCTATTCTCATGCCAGCAAAATGAAATTGATGCCATATTCTTAATATAAATACATGACTTCAAAGTTGAACTGTCATCTAATACAAGCATAAGATAATTGCATATTGAAACATACGAAACAAATATCATTTTATTGCATCTTGAAGCACTCAAAGCAAACAAAATTCATTTGTAAACATTATATGGAGTCAAATGGATTTCAGTTTGATTCAAAGTTGGTATACTTATGCTTGTTTGTCAGTTGTACAGTCATTGTAGCTAAACCATGTGCACTAGACAGGATCACCTTTGGTGCTCAAACATCTTTATTGTTTTTATTTTGTGTAAATATTTATTTAATTTAATCTTCACCTTACCCAGATAATAAAAACCCACTATAACGATAGCTGGCAATGGCTGGGAAAATGCTCGTTATAATGGTAACTCGTTAAAACTGAAGTCAACCCATTTAGCATTATTTTAGCTTTTACATTATTCTATTCAGTAGTTATTACATAAAATGGGTTCTTGTGATCAACAATGATACTCAAATTGATTAAATATGGAAAATTTAAATTATTTACTCCTTTTCCCATATAAAAACTTTTGAACTTTAAAATTTGCAAGAAAAACCGCTACTGACAACCACAGCAAAATCTACGTAGTAAAAAAAAATAAAGTAAATTTGACAAAACAATAGCTTATTTTGTTAAAAAAATAAAATGGTACATGATATAATTACGTATTTTCGTTATTGGTCAAGACATTAACAAATTCAAATATAAAAATTAACAACAAATGAAATCTAAGTCTTTTCCTAGTTAAAACAAAGATAAAATTACTAAACACAATAAATATGGACCATTAATAATATACAATTAAAGATCAAAGGTTAATTTTTACAATTAAAAATTTCGTAATAAGTTAACGACAGAGCAAACTAATGATATCGTATGGTGCAACGATGCATCAATTTATTAAAATAATCACATCAACAGTTACAATTTAAGAAAGATTCATTCAATGCAGACAATAAAAGAACTAGTTAATTTGAGACTACATAATAAATATGGACAGTATACCATTAATAATATAAAATTAAGGATCAAAGGTTAAGTTTTACAATTAAAAATTTCATAATAAGTTAATGACAAACCAAATAAATGACATCGTATGTTGCATCGATTTTTGAAAATACAGTGAAACTCCTTATTTACACTTTTTTAGGGGCCTGGGAAATAAAGTGTAAATTGTGGGAAAGTGCAAATTCAGGGAAAAGGAAAAATAGCTAAACTGATTTTACTTTTAAACTCACTCATTTGTTACAATAAGACTAACAATAAAATCAGTGTTAAAGGAGCTAAGCTTATAAAGAGTATATCTATTTATTCATTTACTTACAACTTGCTAAGATTGGCAAATAGAATACGCTGACGCACTGATAGCTTCAATTCAATGACTAATGAGTTCAGCCACCAATTGAACTCGATCTATTCCCGCCTCAGACACTTTTCAAGTACATTGGAACATGTACACCTAATGTGTCTACAATGTAACAAGTATCTTGTATCACTTAACAGACATGCAGAATGTACGGTGATTTTTCGAAACACCTTTTTACGATGTTTTAAAATCACTAGTACTCGAATATAATGCGGGAGCTACTTTTAAAATTTCATTTTTTGGAAAAAAAACATCGCGTTATATTTGGAACAATACGGTAATTTAAATTACAACAAATTACAAATTAACTTAAATTAAATTACAAATCGTGTGAGCCAAAGAGCAGAATTTGAGTGGAAAGGGTTAAAACTTGATAGCGCCAAACTTTAACATCTTTTCAATAGCATTCATACTTGGTTCAAAGAGTAAATAGCATAAATAATATTTCCGTATCTAGGTGTGCTGTTTATGCTCTGCTAGTGTGATTTACATATGAGGTTTTGAAGTTTTCACCCAAAAGAGTTCATATGTATTTCCGTCTCTAAGTACGCTGTTCCCGAGTAGCATCTGTTAAAGTGAGAGCTCTTTTGAAAAGAAAGTTCATATTTCTGCCTCTGGGGGTGCTGTTTCTACTCTGCCACTGTTTTCGAAATCTTCACCAAAAGAGTTCAGATTTTTTTTCTAAGCTAAGTCGAAAAACGTTAAAAACTGTTGGGAATCGCATGCTAAATTCTTTTTAAAAAATTGTAAATTCTAATGTAAAATGACGCAAATAGTGGGAAAACTTCAAATGAAAAAACGTAAATACAGGGTTTTACTTACATTGGAATCATAGGAAAATTGATGGGATGCATAAAAAATGTTGTAAATAGCGGGAAAACTTACATCCCGATAACGTAAATACGGGGTTTTACTATAATCACATCAACAGTTACAACTTAGAAAAGATTCATTTAATACAGACAATAAAAGAATTAGTTAATTTGAGGCTACACACAATAAATATGGACAGTATACCATAAATAATATTAAATTAAGGATCAAAGGTTAAGTTTTACAATTAATTTCGTAATAAGTTAACGACAGACCAAACTAATGACATTGTACAGTGCATCAATTTGTTAAAATAATCACGTCAATAGTTACAATTTAGAAAAGGTGCCCTCAATACACACAACAAAATACTGTATCTGCCCGAATATAAGCCGATGTTTTTTGTCAAAATCTATCCTGAAAAAATCACCCCTCAGCTTAAATGCGAGTTCATAGTTCTCATAGTCACCCATAGATGGCAGCATGTCTCTCATTGCCGTCGCTTTCAAATGATAGTACTATATTTTTCATAAAGTAAATATTTGACCTGCGATGAATATTAATGAATAAATAATAAATGCATGTTAAAACCTCATTCATGGAATCTATTAAAATTGCATACATTGACTATGCAGGTGATTACACTAAATGCGATGACGGCTTTTGATGCTCAACTGTTTCTGAATTTCAGTAAAACTTTTCATGGAACGTGTATAATTATCAAAATGCAATTTCATAAGGCAATGTAAATGCTAATTACATTGGAAATAGACTTGGATTAAAAATTATCTTTGCAAGGTTGCTATTGCTTTACTTGATATTTTGTGAAAATGAAGATAAATGAAATTATCGTAACTGAATGTGGAACATTTTTCAACAACACGAAATTATTAACTGGAGTAATATTTCTAATGTCAACAACTAAACCATTTCCCACTCTATTCTTCGATCTCCAATAATGTAGTCTAGGCCATGCATGCTTGCCTGGCAAACTTCAGCATAAAATCTACGAAATTTACTTTTTTGTCAAAAAATGGTGGAAATTTTTGGGGGGGTCAGCTTATATTCGGGCAGATATAGTAACTAATTAATTTGAGACTACAATAGCATCTTCAGATGCAATATTTTATAATAAAAATGAATCTAGCATAGTTTGTTTTAGATTTGTTGCACAATGTTTCATAACAAAACCCTCTACTTCTTGGTAGGACATCCGATCATGCAATGGTGCATTTTTAGCCCAATAAAAACTGTTAATTACCTCCAAAGCTTGCATCAGGGCAGCTTGTGAAGGAATTTTGCACAATTCTTCCTCTTCATTGCACGATCCACCACTGTCATCTTTTTCGAGCTCAATTAACTTACTGTCTTACATTACGCCACAAACCATGACTTTCTCATCTGTTGCTACATAATCGGTGTAAGTACACTCGACGTTCATATTGCTGGTGACAACACTCCAACCTTCAGGTTCAGGCAGTTCCTCTTGTTTCTCCTGATCTTCATTCACAGTGAAATTACCTTTAAATCCTGCATGTCTGAAACATGCACCAATGACTTCCGGTGTTATTTTTTCCCACGAAACTGCGATAGCATGGATAGCATCAAGCGCATTCCATTTAAACATCTCTTTACCAGTGGTCAGTTTTCTCATCAAAGCATTTACAAGTATTGACCGAAAATTATGTTTAGTTAAATGAAAAACACCTTGGTCTAAAGGCTGTAAGACGCTAGTACAATTTGGCGGTAAGAACACTATTTCAATGTTTCTTAATGTGATAACAGGATGTGCGGCGCAGTGGTCCATGAAAAATACAAGTTTTCGATTTCTGGAGCCAACTCTTGCATCAAAAGCTCTAAGCCACTGCATGAAAAGCTGAGAAGTCATCCATGCTTTACTATTCGCCTCATAAGTGCATGGAATATAACTTACACCACAGAATGCATGCAGGCGGGTGGACTTGCCTTTGAGTAATGGCTTCATCTTGTCACTACCGTCCATGTTGGTACACAAGAGGAGAGTCAACCACTCCTTGCCGCACTTTCATCCCTTGCATGGATCATCCTTTACCATAAGAATCTTCTCCGGAAGGAAGTTAAAGTGCCGATTCGTCTGTGTTGTAAACATCCTTGGGCTCGTTTCTCTTGAGAATTGAGGCGAGGATCGGATACCATTCATTCACTGAGTTTTGATTTACACAGGCCGATTCCCCCCTGATCTTATGCAAAGAAATCCCTCTTCTTGTTTAAAATCTACTTAGCCATCCCTCTGAGCATTTAAAATCTTCAATGTTCAAGTGAAGGGCCAATTCCTCCGCCTTTGCTTTTATCATGGGGCCACTGATAGGAATATTTATTGCACGCTGCTGAGAAAACCACTTGAAAAGCACTGATTCTAATTCGGAATTATTGGCACCATGTAATTTTTTATTACCTCTCGGCATGTTTTTCTTTATGGCAGCTGATTTTATTTTCTCTTTGTTCTTCAATATAGTAAATAGTGTTGAAGAGATTAAACCATAATGCCTGCCAATTTCACTTTTACAAACGTTGTTCACCTCATGCCTTAATGATTTCAAACTTCCTAGCCAGGTCCCAAGCTTTCTGTTTCTTCTCCATGGGTTCACAGTTTCTTCAAAATTCAACAAAACTGCCACAACAACAAATCAAAAACACCCTGGACCTGTGTTCGCACTGTTAGACACGTGTTGGAACACATTACTTATATTTTAGTGCTCAAGAAGTTACCGCACTGACAGACGGCAGCACAGTTGGCCAAGGTCAATTGGAAGGCAGATTTTGATGAAATACACTGTGCGCGGGCAGCTTAAACGATGCAACCTGCATGACAGGCGAAGGAAACTCATGCTCGTTATAGCGGAATATGAAAAAAAAGGCACTCGTTGTAATTGAAGGTTATTCCTATTATTAACATTATTGAACTGATGGTGCATGCAAAATTACTCATTATAGCGAGATTCTCATTATACACTGTACTCGTATTAGTGAGGTTTTACTGTACTTAAAACAATTTCATCATCATTTAACAATTTTAGCCATTACCATCTGCATCCTTTGTAACTTTTATAGAATACTAGCAGAAGTACCCGGTCTTGCTCAGGTTTAAGGTTAAGAACAAATAATCAATGCAGAGTATATAGAAACACTTTAAATACAAAAAAGTTGCAAGTTATTTGACTCAATTCAACGTTGTCCAGATTTCTGATTCAATATTGATAAGAAAATTATATTTGAGTGTAAATCATTCAATCTTCTATTACATAGCAGCCCTGTATTAATACAATATATGAAATTTAGCAAAGATTCTTTTAACAAAAAAACTTAAATTATGACAATGAAGAGGGAAGCTATGAAAAACAGGAATTTCTCCATGAAGGCCCGGGTGGGCTTTATTTGTATCATACATCACATTTTCTCACAAATTTAAGTAAAATTGTCTTCACTGGCACAATGTGATTAAATAATTAAGGGTATACATTTGGGCCAGAGGAATTTCCCGTTGAAGAATTTCAGCTCGTGATTTCAACACCAGTGAAGACCCATCGCAGACATAAGACTGCATTTCTAGCAAAAGATATGTACACAAGGAGTGAGTTGGGCTCACTGTCAAAGATAATGAACATTTTGAGCGCCAATCTTGGGAATTTGATATGTGACTTCCATTAATAAATGCTAATTTTCGAAACTAAATACAATTTTTTTAATTACTGAGTAACTTTCAGAATTTTTTGATACTTTGTTAGTAATGTTACACCCAACTTAATAAAATAATAATTATTTTGATGTAGGCAAATGTTTCAAGTTTTGAACTATAGTTTTGACATTTCTGATGGTTTTTTACTTTCTCCATATACGTAGTATGAGAAAGTATTGTTTTCATGAAAAAATCGAACTCAAGATTTCAACGGTAATACATGTTTTAAGGTTCCCTGAACACGTTCTGACTAGTTTTGCGATGATGTCTGTCTGTTGGTCTGTATGTGATAGATTTTTTTGGGCGCTCTAACTCAAAAACTATTAATTAGGTCAACGCAAAATTTTATATTTAACATTTTTATAAAAGTTAGAAGATCTGATTAGTTTTTGGTAAAAATCGGTCTACCGGAAGTGGGTGTTTACTCTTGTCGCTTATCCGTTATTTTGAAATATTTGCTTTAATATTTGATAAATGTAAAAATGTATTGGAATAAAAGTTGTAGGAAATTTCATTTTGCACCAGGCAAAAGGCGTTAACACCGGTGGAGGTGGATGAGATAAAAGATTTGTGCGAAAAGTGCACAAAATTAGTGTGCGGGCAATGCCGCAGTAAGGTTTGCAAGAAATGCGTAAACTTACCTGCCTAGGGTCCATCCTCTACTTACCTGTATAGAAAGGACAAAAGCTGCAATACCTTCTTCTGTTACATCACAAATTCTTCTTTTGATCACTATTCATATGTTTGCAAGTGTTTAACAACATTTCTCAATTGTTTTATGCACCTCTTTTTGCGAAAAAAGTGATTCCAAAACTTAACGTGTAACCACAAATTCAAAAAAACAAAGATGTTTTTTGTATTTTATTTGCATATTTGGATGTTATCTAAGCAAATAATATCTCAGTACATGTGATAAAAGCAAGAACACTAATTTTATCATTATGGATGGGTCTCTTGTGTTCTTTGCCACAAGAAAAATAAATTTGTTTCTTTTACTTTAAACTCTCCATTTTTCTTGCATTGTAACTTCTTTGTACAAAAGTAGACTCTAATGCAGAAAGACGACTAAACTGGATAAAAATCATAAAAATACATCATATTTATTGAAAATCAACACATTTATATTAAAAATAGGTCTCAAAAGCGAGAAATTCCTCCACCCATCAATTGACGGTAGCCGGTACTTGCAGGTAGGCGGCTGACCCCGGTACCCCTAGTGTTAAGGAATAAAAAAATTATTATAATTTTACATAGACAGTTACGCACCTATAGCTATGAGTATTAGTATTACGGCATTGGAGTTGATTCCTTTCTTTATACTATGAGTAGCAGTAAATCATTAGAGAGAAATGATGTCAATGGAGTATTTTTTCAATGGTTTCGGCAACAAACATTGAAGGTGTATCTGTTTCAAGCCTAATGCTGATACCCCAACAAAAAAGTTGATGAAATAGAAATTGCTATAACCTGCAATTATTCTTAGGGTTGGCCTCATTGATTCAAAATTCATCGTACTATATGAAAATTAGCAGTTTCTGGTGGAAAACTTGATGCTGGTTAGTATACTGCAGAGAATTATATTGGTGAATTTTCCAAGTTCGTTGTGGATAAAAATATTATTGCTGAGCAAATTTATAATGCCAACAAAACAGGGCTATTTTGCCAGTCTTCCTCATAGCACACTTGCATCTATTACCGTGCAAACAAATGTGCTTGGATAACCTCACAAATAACATTTGACTGGTCTTGGAATCACTTTATGCTATAGGAATGTGCACATTGTAAGTCAAAGAGGCTAGGTGATGCCTGCAAAATTATTTTTATATTTCATAACTGCCCTGCCAACCCTGATGCATCTCTTTTGGCATCGAGTAATGTGCATGCTGTTAATTTACTGCCAAAATGTACTTCTCTAACTCAGCCTATAGACCAGGGAATTTTATGATCACTAAAATATTATTACAGAAAAAAATTTATGCAGAAATTGCTTCTTGCTTGCAGTAGAGGTCAATGTGTTAACACATTTAAGGAAGTGCTCTGCATAAAGGGATGCGATTTGTATTCTAGCTCATGCATGGACTGATTTAACAATCGCAACATTGAAAACCCCTTAGCATAACTCGACCTGCAAGTATATTTGATGAAGATGATGAATAGCTGCTAGATTATCTAGGTTTTTATCTTAGTAATCAAAAGAAACTGATTTCTGAACTTGTGAAGTTTGCTAAGGAAATAACATACAATACTGTTGCAAAATGATTGGAAGAAGATGGCATTGAGAAATAGATGAAAATCATTTATGGTATACCTTTGGTAGAGTAAATTGGGTAAAGTTGATGAAGATATTAAAGGATATAGGTGTAGACTGGAAAAACAGGAGACTGATTAGGAATCTATATGTGAATCAAGTTGTAAAGGTCAGGTTTGAGAATGTGTACACCTGCGGAATAAATATCGGTAGAGGAGTAAGACAAGGCTGCTGTCTATCACCAACCCTATTCAATATATATGGAGAAAGTCTAATGCAAGAAGCTTTAGAAGGCACAGGAGATTTCAAAATTGGAGGAAGGATTATAAGAACAGTAAAATACGCAGATGATCAAGTACTTCTAGCAAGAAAGGAAGAGGAGCTACAAAAAATGATAAATAGACTAGTGATAACAGGTAGAAAGTACGGTATGAAAATAAATACAGAAAAATCCAAGGTCAATCAAATATCGGGTAAAGAAGAGAATCTGAACATAAGTATTGGAGGAAAGCCTTTAGAACATGTCTCAGAATATAAATACCTTGGAAGCATCATAACACGAGAAGCAAAATGTACGGATGAGATCAGAACTAGAATAGGAAAAGCAAAAGTGGCTTTCAGGAGAAAGAAACAACTACTTACAGGGAATATAAGGGAAGATATCCGTAAGAAGTTGATAAAATGCTACGTATGGAGTATAGCATTGTATGGGGCAGAAACAAGGACACTAAGGAAAAATGACATCAAATACTTGGAAAGCTTTGAAATGCGGACTTGGAGGAGAATGTTGAAGATAAAATGGACAGATAGGATGAAAAACGATGAAGTGCTACGAAGAATATGAGAGAAGCGAATGATTATACAGACTATCAGAAAGAGGAAGGCTAACTGGGTTGGACATTACCTGAGGAGAGAGAGTATGATTAAAGATGTGTTAGAAGGAAAACTAGATGGGAAAACGAAAGAGGTAGGAAAAGATTTCAACTGATAGACGATTTGAAAGGGAAAGAGAGTTATCAAGATATGAAGAGGACAGCGGAAAATAGGAGTATATGGAGAACCAGGTTTAAACAAGAATAATCACGGACCTGTCTATGGACAGACTACCTATGATGATGATGATACCTGTCATACATCAGCTATCTGATGCTGAAATAACTGAAATGGTTTTGAATCCTGAGCATAAGAAAGATGGAAGTAGGGTTGCAAACTTTCAGATCTTCATGATCCGGAGATTGTGTTAATGGTTGCTTACTTTAAGATATTCATAAACCGGAGTTGGCTTGAAACCTGGATACTTTGGAAGAAACCTAAGAGAAATTAAATATACAATGTATGAAAGTAAACATGGCTAAAATTATTGAACATTGGAGTATTATGTAAGACCAAAGCAAAGCTATTTTAATTGCATCAGTATCTAGGCATACCAATTTTTCCTACTTTGCTTGGAGTCTCATGGAATAAGACTAGATCTCCCAATTTTCCAAGTAGTAAAGATAAAGAAAAATAAGGTTAAAAATAGATAACACTATTCCATAACTCCTCAGGTGATTTTCACATATTTGCAGCACCCTACTCAACATCATAATTTTGTTATATTACTGATCCAGAAATAAAGTTGTTTGTAGAGTATGGAAAATCAACAAATACGGAAGAGCTTCAAGTATTTTGTGTATTACAAAATATAATTGAAATTAAAGCACCAACTATCTTAATTCAAATAATTTATAAAAAATGCAAAAAAATCATAAAAAGGGCTTTCCACTGCAATCGAAATTGAACCAGAGATTTGAGCTACTCATCCGGAGACCGGAGATTATGGCGATGACCCAGAGGTCTCCAGTCCAAAAGCCATAGGTTGGCAACCCTATAAGACATATCTCACTCTAAGTACATAGTTGTAATCTTTACGTTTACATTTATTCCTTCATTGTAAACCATACATTTCTTTTCTCTTACAAAATGCTTTGTGTGCAATCCTAGTTGGAAGTGAAAGTGACTTTGATCATGAGATAGTTAGAGACAAACCTTCAATGCAATTGGTCACAGATACAATTTCTGCTCGAGAACAACGATCGTGCATTTATTTCCAAGAGATTATGAGTTTGTACGCGTAAACTTACAAATAAAAATTGACATGCATGAAGCAAGCACTATATGTTAAACAAAATTTTACAGAAAGGCATGCAGAAAGTTTCCCCCAATGAAAATAATGAGTACTCCATTTCTACTACACAAGATGCTGCCTCTGCCTCATCCACAGTGCTCAAATTGGGCAGTAACAGATGGGAATGCCATTCCACTTGATAGAAAATGAAGCCCATAGCATTCCCATTGTTAAAAAATTAGATAAGAATGTTCCAGCTACTAGTATTCCCATTGTTAAAATTTTCCAATTCTAGCACTTTTCACACAACCTCTCCACCTCCACTAACATCAAAAACAATAATTGGTCTTATGCCTCTTAAGTTTGGAAGTAGAAAGAAATGACATAATGTGATGTGTATTAAAAAGTATAATTTCTTTAATTGACATTCATTATTTATGTGTTAATGGTCCCTTTTTATAATTCTTTGTTTCATGTTATTTACACATGTATTAGGTCTCAAAAGTCTGTAATTTTAAAAACTCCAGCAAATGTCCCAAGGTTGCCAGATTTATAAGGTTTGATTGTATAATTTCCCAAGTTTCTGCCTGTACATCCATCCATATGTCTATCACACTCTGTATCATAGGAACCGTATGTTGTAGAGAAATGTGCCAAATGCCATATTATTTCTACAAACCAGGAGACCCCAGGAAAACTGTTTTCATTTTCGTCCATCATCTTGAAACAAAATGGCAGCCATTTAAAATATTAAAAATTTATATTTTGGAAATATTACATCAGAGAAAAAACTTTTTGAACAAATTAATTCATGCCTTGACAAGAGCAATCCCAAAAAATTATTTTCAGCTTAGTGAGACTAAATGCAAGTAGAGGGCAGGGTTGATGCATGCATTGTATAGGGACAGGGCCCCTAATTGTTTCTAATATTTTTAGCACAGTGCCTTGATCATTTAGTGCTGTTGTTGAACAGTGATGATATCTCTCGTTACAGGTTTAGTTGGATTGGCCATATCCTATGCACTGTCAGTGAGTAGCCTGCTTGGGGGTGTGGTAAATGCCTTTGTGGAGACTGAGAGGGAAATGGTGGCAGTGGAGCGTGTTTACCAGTACATTGACGCAGTGGAGTCAGAAGAAACAAAGGAAGCTCCCTGTGAGGCATGTCCATATGGATGGCCTTTTCAGGGAGTTATTGTCTTCCACAATGTGGCGCTGAAATATAGGTGAGGATAAGAGAAAAGATGTTGAGTGACAACTGAAAGGTGTTTTCCTATCCCTCATGCCCCCTTTTGTCTGATGCCTCTTCCTCCCCACAATTCCCTCAATATTTCTCATGAATTTGTTGCTGTTGGGCTGTCACCTCTCTCTCCCTCCCTGCATTTTGTTTTTTCTGTTTCATGAAGAGTTGTGTAAGGTGGTTGAGTGTTCAAATTTTGTTTCCATTTTAGTGCTTTTCATCATTGCTAAAAGCACTACAGTAATCCCTCACCAACCGCGGTTTTGAGTATATGCGTTTAGTGAAATGTATGCAGTTTCACCAAACGCAGTTTGAGGTTTCGAGTATACACAATTTGAGGTGCATATTTTCATTTTTTTCCAAAATGGCTTTTCTTAAATCTGAGTAACCTTGATGTTTTTTAATTAAAGAATAGCTAACATACATATGTACAACCACTCCCCGCTTAACGCTATCCCGATTAATGCTGGTCCTCATTAATGCTAAAAATATTTTAATACCTTTTTCTGAATTGTGCTCGCACATTCCACATTAATGCCTTCAAAATTTCTGATGTAATTTACGAAGTCCACTGCGCATTTACAACACAAGACATCAGTATTTGCAGTTGCTTGATGGTTCTGTGTACACTTTTGTATGTCAAAATATAGAGTGAACTTTGTTTAAATTATACTTTCCCTTTAAATAAAAAGACCATGAGTGATAACCGACAGTCAGAGGAGAAAAAGAGGAAAACTTAACTCTCGAGGTTAAATTAGAGTGATGGCGACTAAAAGCTGGAGAGCGCCAACATTTGTTTTTTTTATTGCTCCCTTTTCAATTGTTCAGTTTTTTTTTATGTAATACCAAGATGTTTAAATTCTTCCTTTATTTGATCTCATTCCATATTCCTTTATTTGATCTCATTCCATATTCCTTTATTTGATCTCATTCCATATTCCTTTATTTATCAAGCACATGTGATAATTCTTTTATGAATTGATATTTCTTTATCGAAACGTAGTAAGGTTTTGATCATTTTAATATACGATTTTGTTCTTTTTGGTTGCCTTCTCTTAATTGAATAGTATCTTCAGTCATGATGCTTACGTTATTATGTTCCAATTTTCTTTGTGTTATTAAAATTGTAACTGTATAGTGACTATTGCGAAGGCGACAATCGATGGGTCAATGGGAAAATTTGGAACTACGTGTTAACGAAGACTAGCGTGACGTCATCACAGGATGTCCCTCGGCCCCTTCCCCTCCCATTTTAATACGATAATCGTAGCAAATATAAATTGCACGGACAGAAGAAATGGACTTAAATGAAAGAATTGCATGTAAGAAATCAAATTTATTACCGTATATCACACATTGCAAGAGTACAAAGTCATTATCAAATTACATAACAGTGAGGTATTTGTACATAAATATTATACAATCAAGATATAAAAATGAATTATTGTAACCGAATTTTATGATGTTAATACCTTTTATGCATGAAACATATTTAAAGCAAATTCACGTGGATGACGAAAAACGTCAAACTTTCACATCAAGAATGAATTTGTGGTTCAAGCAAAAATCTATTGTTAAGTGATTTCTTCAGCCCTGGAACACCTTCTCTTTCTGTTCTACCCTTAAAAAGAATGAAAATGAATTTCTAAGAATGTCAATCATTAAACCTGCTAAACCTAATGAAATTGATGCAAGAGGCAATGAGCATGCTTCAAATGTTGCAATAAATGTAAAATAAGGCAAATGCGCTTACGGCCCATTGCGGTTCATAAACAATTTTTCTATCAAGATTACATTACCATTTGTAAAATTAAACACATCACATTGCACTACAAAATGTCCACTTTGTTTATTTATAATTTATTCTAAGCACAGTTGTATTTGCTGACGTTTAGGTGTTTGTAGCAGTTACAGTTAGGCCATTTAAGATCTATATATATTCATCAAATAACAAGGAAAACTTTTGATATGGAAATTTCAATTTCTAGATTGAAAAACATATACTTCTAAATATGTTTTGAAACAAAGAAGAATTATCTTATAGTCTATGATTACAAACAAATGCATAATGAGAAACAAAAAATAATCAAGTTAACAATTTCTGTAAATTCAAAATATTTCAAATTAAAACAATGAGACATCACTATGGTATACTTATTTTATTCTATTACAAGCACAATTCTATCCCCTGGCATCTATGTTGCAGTTTAACTTCCCAACTCACTACAATCTACTGATAATCACAAGAAGTTTTAAACAGAAATTTCAATCACTCAATCTAAAATTATGGCTTATTTTGTGAACTGACCCGTACCATATTCACAGCCAGGGCAATGGATGGCACAGCTAGGTGAAGTAAGCAAGGCTTAACGCCTAAAAATGAGAAACATTTCCTCCCAAAATGCTTCTCGCACACAAACAAACGAGAGAAATTTCTTTCCTTCCTTCCTAGGAGATCTATCCAGTACAGGTATCTGTTAAGAAAATATAAAAGCATTCTCACAAAACGCATTCACATAACACTTCGTAATTTTTCCTGAAAGTACTTTTGACTTGTTTTCTTAACACTTTGAAGATTACAGTGTTATAAATGAAGATTTATTTTGTCCTTTGATATGGCCTCTAAACGTTCAAAAAGTGCTACAAGTGAATGCGTAAATAGAACAAGAAAAGTTGTGACATTGGAGGAGAAAATAGAAGTGCTTGATAGACACGTGTGGAGAGAGTGCAACATCGGCGGTGCGGGTTTTAGGGGTGAATGAATCACCCATTAGAACAATCAAGAAGAATGATGATACTATAAGGGCAAGTGTTGCATGTGGAACATCAAAAAGTTCCAAAGTGTCTTACATGCCCCATGACCATAATTTAGAGAAGATGGAGAAGACCCGTAATATATGGATAGAAGATCAGGCTCAGAAAAATTTGCCCTTAAACACCGCAATGGTTTGTGAAAAGGCCAGGCATTTACTCAAGCATTTTATTAAGACTTGCAAAAAAGAAACAAGGGAGAATGCAAGTGCAAATGACATTGAATTAAAGCCAGTAAGGGCTGGTTCAAAAACTTTAAAAAAAGGTATAGTCTGCATAACATAAAACTTGTGGGAGAATCTGCCTCAGCAGATCACGACACCGCAGCAATGTTTCCTGAAAAATTGAAAAATGTGATCCAGGAGAAGGGTTACCTACCGGAGCAGGTTTTTAACGCAGATGAATCTGGTTTGTTTTGGAAGCGAATGCCTTCTAGAACTTTTATTTCAAAGAATGAGAAAGCTGCTCCTGGATTCAAAGCAGCCAAGGACAGGTTGACTTCTCTTTTGCAGCAATGCTTCTGGAGATTGCTTCATCAAGCCAATGCTTGTGTACAGGTCGCTTAACCCCAGTGCGCTAAAGGGCAAAAATAAGAACCATCTCCCTGTCTTTTGGAGATTTAACTGCAAGGCATGGGTTACTGCGACCTTATTCACATACTGGTTCAACAACTGTTTTGTCCCTGAGGTTGAGCAATATTTTTTGAGAAAACAGCTATAATTTAAGGTGCTACTCATCATCGACATCCTGAGACACTCCAATTCGCTCATCCAAACATTGATGTTATGTTTCTTCCTCCCAACACGGCATCACTTCTTCAGCCCATGGCCAAGGTGTGATAGTAACAATGAAGAGTTACTATATTCGCCATACTTTTGCACACATCTTGGATGCCATAGACAGGGATCCAACACTAACAGTGCCACAGTGTTGGAAAAACTACATCATGGATTGCATAAGCATTATAAAAGATTCGATTGAAGAATAAAGCCAACTACGTTAAATGCTTGTTGGAGAAAAATTTGGAAGAGCGCAGTGAAGGACCTAAGGGACATTCATCTGGTTGCTGTCGAGGTGCAACACATTGTAGAGGTAGCAAGATGTTTGGAAGGCGAGGGGCTCACCGACATGCAGCCTAATGATGTTGAGGAGCTCCTTCAGTCCCAGGCCGAGGAGTTAACAGAAGGGGACCTTGAGGAAATTACTATTCAATCTTCCAGTAGCAACTAGGAGGAGGATGATGTTGTTACAGAAAAACCAATTCTGACTGTCAATAACCGTAGCAAGGGAATTCTAACCAAGACGTTGTTGTATTAAATGAAGACTCGAACTAGGAGGATAGTCTCCTTTTTTGGAGATAAGTAAATCTTGTTCCATCACTTTGTTCTTAAATTTTTTAAATACTGTATTGTCAACATTACAATCGTTTTTAATCATTTTATCATGGTATAAACAGAAAATAAAGTTTACTTTGTTTTTATACAGGTATTTAATGCCATTTTTATTCTTCTTCCCCTAACCCCTTATTTTCTATGAAACCTTGGTCTTACCAACCACGGTTTTGCCAACCGCAGTACTTTTCAGGAACATAACTCCCGCGGTTGGCGAAGGATTACTGTATTATCTTCGTGATGTCCATCCATCCATACACATATATCAGGGAAGAATTGGCTTAACCAATTTCAACCAAATTTGGTACATAGAATCTTCACATAAAGATAGGACCAAAATGGCATATTTCGACAACAGATAGACTCAGCAGGGGTGCTGAAAGGTTGAATATAGAGACCCCCATATCACTCAACAGCTGGTTGACACTTTTGCAACTTTTTATGCCCATGCAAGCAGAAAGGTTATCATAATTATATTATAGAGTTTATTCATATTAAAGTATTAACTATGTAAAAGTTGGTTATAAAAATTCATTTTTATATCTTCACTTGTGTTTTCTTATATTGCACACTTCCTTCATAGGAACTTTCATTGAAATCTGTTTGGCCCATTCCTTCCAAATTCATAATTACCAAAAAGTGTAATTTTGCAATTGTGGCACCCCTGCTGAGTCGATCTGGTCCAAATATGTTATTTTAGTCATGAATTTATGTGAAGATTCAGTGTACCAATTTTGGTTGAAATCGGTTTAGTCAATTCCTCCCAAAAGCATAATTACTGAAAAGATTTATTTTGCAATTGTGGCACCCCTGTTAGGTTGATCCGGACCAAATATGTCATTTTGGTCATGTATTTATGTGAAGATTCCATGAACCTACCAAATTTGGTTGAAATCAGTTCAGCCAGTTCTTCTCTGATATATGCGTACGGATGGACGGACATCACCGAAATTTGGACTAACCATTCCATGGGGACCCCTGGACCCCATGGGTCAATTTGAATTATTTCTGACACTGCAACTTTCCTGCTGAAGCTGCATAATAGTTCTGGAGGTGATCTGGAAGATCTATTCAGAATGTTAGAAACTTATAAATAAAATTATGAAAAAAGGATAAACTTCTAATTATCACTCGATGGTTGAGAAAAAGTAAAACATGTTCACGCCTTATATTTATGGCTAGAAAATGAATCTCACCAAAGCATTGATATTTGTGAAGGTTTCATCAAAATCGGTCAATTTGTTGCCGAAATGTATTTTTAAAAACAAATTTGGACCGGCCCTTGCATTGACCTTTTGACCCTGTCCATTTTCGCCTTGAAATTGTCTCTCATCAAAACATTGATATTGGAGGAACATTCATCAAAATCGGCCATTTAATTGCTGAGATATCTTCAAAAATCCAAAATTAGAATCAACATGGGGACTCTTCGACCCCGTAAAATTTGGACCGTCCCTTACATTACGACCCTTCGACCTCATAGAAAGATTTTATCTATTTTTGGCTCAAAAATTATTCTCATCAAAACATTGATAATGGTGAAAGATTCATCAAAATCGGTCAATTGGTTGCTGAGATATCTTCAAAAAACCTAAATTTGTACTGACCATTCCATGGGGACCCCCTCGAGCCACCGTGGGCCGATTGAAATTATTTTTGGCACTACGATTCTCATGATCAACCAAAAGCTGCTGCCAAATTTTGAAGCTCCAACGTTTATTTTCTGAAGAGTTATGGCTACCACAAACACATACACATACACAGCTTCTTTTATTATTATAGATATGAGCAAAGGTGTGCCGCATGTAGTAGCATTTAAAAGTTGTTATGATGCCTTAGTCAAGTGGTTGAATGAGGGAGGTAGTATTAGGAGGCAGGAACAGAACTTCAACACTAGCACCCGCAAACTGGAGTGATTCAGGATGGCCAGGAGCATTAAAAGAACATTAAAAGCCTTTTTTTTGCTAAATATTTTTCCACTTCATGCACAAAGCAATTATGGAACCAGTCGACAAACAGTTTAGTGTCAACCCAAGCTTTTTTGTTAGAGCACCAATGAATGGGCAAGTGACTCTTGTTCTTCCCTTGAAGTGTGTTAGGGTTCTGCGACCAATGAACTAACGAGTTTCAGCATGAAGTCGCCTGAAGCATTGCAGCACAGCAGAAGAGAAATTCAATCTTTTGCCATTTTAAAACCAGGAGCAGTTTTTTCTTCCTTGGAGATGAAGGTGCAGCTTGGCGTCCTTTTCCAAAAAGGTCCAGTTTCATCCATTAAAAACTTGCTCCTGTAGATAACTCTTCTCTTTTGTTATCTTCTGGAGGATGTCAGGGAATGCTGCAGTGGCTTTGTGATCAGCAGAGGCTGTTCCATCAATCAGCTTTGCCCGTGAAATTTCCAAATCATCCTTTATTTGCCAAAAATGGCTTGCTATCAGTTGATTCACTAGCACTAGATATTGACACATAGTGATTGTGCAGTTGTTTGGCTTTCTCACGAATGATAAGTGAACTCAGAGGGGCCTTCTTGTGAGTTTGGGTTTTAATTCATAGGTTTAAAGCCTTCTCCGTCATCCTGAGGCACAAAGGATACTTTTGTACTCGTTAAAGTACCACTTGCAACACTGGCTCTAATAGCTTCACTTTTCTTAATCAATATTATTGTTGACTCGTTCACACCAAGTAATTTATCCGCTGACAAAGCAGATTCACCACGTGCAAGCTTATCTAACACTTCAATTTTCTTCTCCAAACTCATCACCTTTTTTGCCCTTTTTACTCACTTTTCTTTCATTTCACTCATGACTCGCTTTGTGACCATGATTAAGCAATATTTCTAATAAAAACCTAGAAAAATAGCACAATAAATTAATGAAATAGGCGAGCAAGTGAACTGCATGCATACACTACTACTGTGACTACAAGACTGTTCAAGATAGAGCAACTAGTGGCGCTGTGTGGCATTTGGAACAAATCAGTGGGGAAGCCCCAAAACAAATGTCTCTGAATGAGCACTACTTAATAGAGCATTCACAGATATGCAGATTGTGGCCTTATGAAAGAAAAAACGTATTCAAATGAAAATTGCGGATACGCAAATTTCACGTATAGCAAATTTGCAAATGGCAAGGGATTACTGTACTGCACTTGTTTATGCTGAAGAATTTTCCTATAATTACCATTATTGAATTGGTAGTGCATATAAAAATGCTCATTATAGCAGACTTTAACCATATGTCCAGAATCAAAGTGTTATAAAGAATAAAAATGTGCATCATTACCAAGAATAGAAACATTTTTTCAATTTGTAATTATTAGAAATTTTCTTTTTAGTATAATTATTGTGATCGTGTTTAAGTTATACTGGTTATAACTTCAGAGAACATTTTAAAGATCTGTCAACAGACAGTTATAAACATTGTGTGGATATTTTTAAATCATTGGTTCTGAGATGGGAGTGCAGAAATTTCTTTGGGAAAGCTTAGGGTTGCCACCTCATGAGTAGTTGATTCCGGGAGATTTCCATCTCATGAGTAACAAATTCCGGGAGAATCCGGGAAGAATTTTCTGTAGGTCAAAAAACAACTTAAATGAGCAATGAAACTTACTTTATTCACTTATTAGAAAACATATAATGATTATTTAATCTTTATTTTATTATTAAAGTTATAGTTGCCACATTGTAAATTGCTGATTCTGAGGGATATCCATCATATGAAGTTAATTGCAAGATTGCCTGTACGTTAAAAAACAGCTAATGAGAACATAAAAGTTTGTTTTCTTTATTATTTAGAAAACATGAATATTTAACATTAATTTTGTTTTAGCATTATTCTATAAATTATAATAATAAACTCTTAAAAATAGCATTACTTCAAAAGCCATACTTCATTTATTTAATTTTAACTTGTGTTTTGAACAGCTTACAGCAGTCTCCATAATATTTGGTTTTGATAGTAAAACAGCATGGAAATCTTTACAAGCATAATTAAAATTGATGCATACCTGACATGATCCACTCTTAATTGTTTCGAACTTTACACAGCAATTCATTAATTACGTTGAACACATGTTCGCAGGCTGCGTTGGATACTGGAACTGAGAGCACAAACATCACAATTCCTTTAATTCTCCACCAACTTCATTTACTTTTGAAAAGAAATTGAAAACAATGTTGAATATTTCTTGATTGTTTTAAATTGTAATAAAAATCAGGCGACCCTTTAGTGGCGCGTCAGAGGTAGTAATCAACATGATCCTGTATAAAGAGTATATTCATACATTAAATATCGCTCCATTGGAATCAAAGGAAATGATTCTTCCAAAATCTCAACGTAATACAAGGCAAAAAGACTATTAAAACTGAAAATTACATGATTAGGAAGATTTGGGCTCCCGGAAAAGTTCTGCCAGATTCCGGGAGAGATGTATCTAAGGTGGGTTAATTCCAGGAGAATCCCGGAATTCCAGGAGAGGTGGCAACCCTAGGCAAGCGATTGGACCGGGTGAATAAAAATTAAGCAAATGCTTAAAAAGAAACAGTAAAAGCAAAAACATTTTCTAAAAGGAAAGCATTTTCTTCTTTTTGCATGAATAAAAGTTAGCTTTTACTGAATAGTAAATCCAAACATTTAGTCTTTTCATCTAACAAACTTTGACTATTGTATCTTAAGAAATATTGAAGATTACCTACATAACATTTTCTTGTCTTGTGCTCGAAATGTTAGCATCTTTGTTTAGCTATCATTAGTTTGTAGAGGAAAAGTTTAAGTATAGGTTGATAATTTTTCATTAAAATGTTTCTTATATTTTTTTAAAGAAAAAGTGCCTAATGTAAGTTGTGCTACAATTCTTCCCTCATTGTTATGGTTCACATTTGAAAAACAAGTGGTAGTTCATCATAAATTTTGGGTAATATTTTAAAAATTTAATTAATTTAATTTTCTATAACTTAAAATAAATAGTTTCTCTTGATTTTGCCTTAGAAAAAGATTTGAAATACACCTGGACATTTTTGTCAGTGAAACAGTATAAATTTTTATAATCATTAGTTGTTGACAGTCTTTTTTCATATTTTTCCTTTTTCATGGATTCATCAACTTGGCCAAATCACTAACTTTGGTAAAATTATCACAAATATTTTTTTAAGCAAACAAAAAATATTAGTGAACCCCTCACCCAACATAGTAACTTCAAAGCATATACTTAAGGAGTTTAGTATAAGCATGGTTTTATTCACACATTTTTATGCATTTGCTATACGAAATTTTGGAAAATAAGCAAATGCAATTTCTTTCAAGCAAAAGAAAATGCTATTTTTTTACTCAACTCAAATTTAGCTTTTACTTAAAAATGCTAGAAATTTTAAGTAAAATCATTTTCTTATTTTATATTCACTGGCCCATTGTTCTTACCAGTCCTATGCTATATTTAGTCTTGTTACTTCATATATTTATTATAGTATAGGTAATAGAAAAGTAATAACAAATCTATACAGAATTGTTGTGAGAGTGATTTGTTTTTTGTTTTTACCAAATATTTAGTGCATATCTCCTCATATTTCAGAGAGAATCTTCCACCATCTCTTAACGGTGTTAACTTTCAAACTAGACCAGCTGAGAAGATTGGAATTGTAGGTCGTACGGGAGCTGGAAAGAGCAGTCTATTTGCTGCACTCTTTCGATTGACAGAGCTTTCCGAAGGTGAAATTTTTATTGACACTGTAAATGTTTCACGCATCAATCTAGCAGATTTGAGGTATGATTATCTTAACTAGGGATCATAAAAATTATTTGGTGTTTTCATTCTTAATAACGAATCTTTGTTTTTTGCCCTTTTTCTTTTTTTCAAACTGTGCTCAGTACATATTTAATTTTATCTATAAAGCTTAACTCATTTATGCCATAACCCTGTTTTTCTGTGTTTCAAATGACTAATGATTTGTATATATCTTTTTTTCATAATCTCAGAATCTTAAACTTTGCATTCTGATTGCGACCTGATCATAACTCCCATCTTGTCATTAAAGACTGGTATGTCCCTTATTCCACTTATCAATTGTATTGGTATTTAGTCATGCTTTAAAATTTTACCAATTCACTTTTTTACGCATCCTTATTTTTTCTGCAATGGTTTCTTGGCATACTTAAAATTTTCTAATTTTCTTTTTTCTTCTTTCATTTTTGAGTTACAAGACTAGACATTACTAAATTTACTAACACCGTGAAAATAAACTTATGGTGCAATAGCGTAGCATTTATAAGAACTCAAGTGTTTTCTCTTCTTCAGATTTTGTAAGAGGCTGTTTGTTCTTCAACAGGTCTAGAATTGCGATCATTCCCCAAGATCCATTTCTCTTCTCCGGGACTGTGAGAGAGAATTTGGATCCAGGAGGAAATCGCTATGCAGACGCTGAGCTGTGGAGCGCTCTGCAGCGGTGCCACTTGGGTGCTGTAGTGCGTAGAATGGGTGGCCTCAATGCCCAAGTCAATTCGGGAGAGGCTTCTTTCTCTGCTGGTCAATGTCAGCTATTCTGCTTGGCACGTGCTCTGCTTCACAATGCAAAGGTACCTCTTATTATTTATTCTAATATGATGTTGCTTTCTGTTCAAGGGCAGCCAAGGACTCAGCAGTTAGAGTTAAAATTTCAGACAGTTAAAAAAAACCTAAATTTCAAGACAAAAATGTCTAGGATTGTAGTTTTTTCAACCAACTACAACATCTCAGTTTCTTTTTAGATTCATTTTGTAATCAATGAAAACATCAGTATAACTGAAAAACATTTGTTAAAAGTAGTTCATGAGACAGGTCTCATTTATTAAAAATTGGGAGAAATTGATGAAATTATAGAAACGGTTTGTTACAGGGAATGCCCTTTTGTTAAGTGCTGATGTAAATGCTTTAATTTTTATTTTATAAATAATCACCTCACTTTTCATTGGTGATTTTTATGTAGTATAATCTCTTTTTGTAGATTTTGTGCATTGATGAAGCAACAGCAAATGTGGACCAAGAAACAGACCGACACATTCAGCGCACTATACGTTCAGCTTTCTGCCAAAGCACAGTTCTCACAATTGCCCACAGAGTTTCAACTGTTTTGGATTCAGACAGGCAAGTTTTGTTTTAACTGGATTTTTAGCAATGGTTGTCAAAAGAATTCTGGGTGATGTTTTTTAATATTTTTTATACACTTAAGAATTGGAAAACATTTTTCATCCTATGTTTCATAAATTGTTTCTAAAAGTGCAGTAATATACAGTACGGCCTCATAAATCTAGAAATCTTGGGGCCTATCATTTGCCAGATTTTTTAAAATTCTGGATTTTTGAAACCTAATACTTGGGTACATGAAACGAAGAATCATAAAGGATGATTCATTAGCATGTAAATAATGAACATCAATTTAAGGAATTGCTTTTTTACAGCTTTTTTCAATCATGTATGTTTTCACTTTGTTCACCTATCCGTGTGCCAAATTTTGAAGCAACAAGAAGAGCTGTAAAGATATGATTTTTAGGAAAGATTTGGATGGTGACAAACATGAATTCTATTAATTTTGGAATCCATTTGTCCCTTTGCCTTTTAGCAAGATTTTTAAAAACCCCTTATGAGCTATCTATGTATATGGGTTCATTACTATGTTAGTTTCATTTTGTTTACATTGTTACAACAATAAAAGGGAAGTATAAATATGTTCAATTTACTTTCAAAAAGTAATAAAGATCATATTACATTAATTATCCGTAAAAAGTTTATGGGAAAGGAGTTAGAGGCAGCTCAAGATTCCAAAAATTTATGTGAACATTTAAGAAAGCACCTTTTGCAGTTATTTTTAATAACTTTTATATGAACTTGCCTACTATATTTATATATGTATGTGTGTGTATGTATAAATATATATATATACTAGTAGTTGGTGCTTGCATACTGCAAGCATTTCATCTCACCTTGAAAAAATATTCATTTTTCAGACACATTTCGTCATTACAAATAGTCTTTTAATTCTAAAGATTTCACCTCCGCAGCGATTGTCGTTTTTCCCACATGTAAAAATAATAGTTTAAAACAATCCCCAAATGTTGCAATTTTAAATATTTTACACATGCGGAAATACATAAACCTTGAAAATTTGTTTAAACAATTGCAAATTTTTAGCGGCCGCATTGTTGCACTTTTTCATGATTTTCGTTTTTTCTATTCGGTTTTGCACAAAATCCTGCCTAAGAAAAAAATTTCGAATCTCCAGCACATCTGGAAGTGCCTAAACATTAGTATCCTCCTGTTATATTTATCATTATATATCGACGACTCTTACAGAGGAGGATATAACATACTAGTAGTTGGTGCCTGCATACTGCAAGCATTTCATATCACTTTGAAAAGACATTCATTTTTCAGACAGACATTTCATCATTACAAATGTTCTTTTAATTCTAAAGATTTCACCTCCGCAGCGATTTCCGTTTTCCCCAAATGCAAAAATATTAGTTTTAAACTATCCCCAAATGTTGAAATTTAAAAATTTTTACACTTTCTCCATTATGGGGTACTAATCCTACACAATTTAGCAAAATTTTAAAGTTGTAGCATTTCTAGAAGTAAAATAATATTTTTCTAATTGTTTAAACTTAAATAATTTTTAACGGCCGCCGCAACTCAGATATGGTAAAATTAAAATGTTTATTTGTGCAAATTCACTACTCTGTAAATAAGTTGAAAATTTTAGCTTCCTAGCTCATCCCATAGTACCTAAACAGCTATCTATTTGTTTAAACTTTAAGAATTTTTAACTGCCAAACAAATTAAAATATCAAAATATGTATAATCCCTATTTCGTTTTTTTTAAGAATTCTACTTATTAAAAAAATTTCAACTCCGTAGCACATGCGGAAATACATAAACCATGAAAATTTGTTTAAACAATTGCGAATTTTTAGCGGCCGCATTGTTGCACTTTTTGAAGATTTTCGTTTTTTCTAGTCGGTTTTGCACAAAATCCTACCTATGAAAAAAATTTCGAATCTCCAGCGCATCTGGAAGTGCCTAAACATTAGTATCCTCCTGTTATATCCTCCTCTGTAAGAGTCGTCGATATATAATGATGATAACATATAAAAATGAATGTGCCACGGAGTTGAAATTTTTTTTATAAGTAGAATTCTTGAAAAAATAAATAGGGATTATACAAATTTTGATATTTTAATTTGTTTGGCAGTTAAAAATTCTTAAAGTTTAAACAAATAGATAGCTGTTTAGGTACTATGGGATGAGCTAGGAAGCTGAAATTTTCAAATTATTTACAGTATAGTAAATTTGCACAAATAAACATTTCAATTTTGCCATATATGTTTTGCGGCGGCCGTTAAAAATTATTTAAATTTTAACAATTAGAAAAATATTATTTTATTTCTAGAAGTGCTACAACTTTAAAATTTTGCTAAAATGTGTAGCATTAGAACCTTATAATGAAGAAAGTGTAAAATTTTTAAAATTGCGACATTTGGAGATTGTTTTAAACTATTATTCTTACATGTGGGAAAAACGAAAATCGCTGCACAAATGAAATCTTTAGAATTAAAAGAATTTGTAATATTGAAATTTCTGTCTGAAAAATGAATGTTCTTTTAATGTTGAGATGAAATGCTTGCAGTATGCAAGCACCAACTACTAGTATGTTATATATATCGACGACTCTTACAGAGGAGGATATAGCATATAACAGGAGGATACTAATGTTTAGGCACTCCCAGATGTGCTGGAGATTCGAAATTTTTTTATTAGGTAGCATTTTGTGCTAAACCGACTAAAAAAAAACGAAAATCTTGAAAAAGTGCAACAATGCGGCCGCTAAAAATTCGCAATTGTTTAAACAAATTTTCATGGTTTATGTATTTCCGCATGTGCTACAGAGTTGAAATTTTTTTTACAAGTAGAATTCTTAAAAAAACGAAATAGGGATTATACAAATTTTGCTATTTTAATTTGTTTGGCAGTTAAAAATTCTTAAAGTTTAAACAAATAGATAGCTGTTTAGGTACTATGGGATGAGCTAGGAAGCTAAAATTTTCAACTTATTTACAGAGTAGTGAATTTGCACAAATAAACATTTCAATTTTACCATATATTAAATCAGGCGGCCGTTAAAAATTATTTAAGTTTAAACAATTAGAAAAATATTATTTTACTTCTAGAAGTGCTACAACTTGAAAATTTGGCTAAAATGTGTAGCATTAGTACCCCATAATGTAGAAAGTGTAAAATTTTAAAATTGCAACATTTGGGGGTGGTTTTAAGCTATTATTTTTATATGTGGGAAAAACGGAAATCGCTGCGGAGGTGAAATTTTTAGAATTAAAAGAATATTTTTAATGATGAAATGTCTGTCTGAAAAATGAATGTTTTTTAATGTTGAGATGAAATGCTTGCAGAATGCAAGCACCAATTACTAGTCATTATATATCGACGACTCTTACAGAGGAGGAGCAGGAGGAGGAGGATATAGGAGGATACTAATGTTTAGGCACTTCCAGATGAGCTGGTGGTTCGAAATTTTTTTCTTAGGTAGGATTTTGTGCAAAACCGACTAGAAAAAACGAAAATCTTGAAAAAGTGCAACAATGCGGCCGCTAAAAATTCGCAATTGTTTAAACAAATTTTCAAGGTTTATGTATTTCGAAATGTGCTACGGAGTTGAAATTTTTTTATAAGTAGAATTCTTAAAATAACCAAATATAGATTATACAAATTTTGATACTTTAATTTGTTTGGCAGTTAAAAATTCTTAAAATTTAAGCAAATGGATAACTGTTTAGGTACTACGGGATGAGCTAGGACGCTGAAATTTTCAAATTATTTACAGAGTAGTAAATTTACACAAATAAACATTTCAATTTTACCATATATGAATTTCGGCGGCCGTTAAAAATTATTTAAATTTAAACAATTAGAAAAATGTTATTTTACTTCTAGAAATGCTACAACTTTAAAATTTGGCTAAAATGTGTAGCATTAGTACCCCATAATGAATAAAGTGTAAAATTTTTAAAATTACAACATTTGAGGATTGTTTTAAACTATTATTTTTACGTGTGGGAAAAACGAAAATCGCTGCGAAGGTGAAATTATTCGAATTAAAATAATATTTGTAATGATGAAATGTCTGTCTGAAAAATGAAGGTTTTTTCAAGGTGATATGAAATGCTTGCAGTATGCAGGCACCAACTACTAGTATGTTATATCCTCCTCCTCTGTAAGGAACGTCTATATATTATATATATATATATATATATATATATATATATATATATATATATATATATATATATATATATATATATGCACTTTCATCCCTTTTTAAAAATTAGCCAAGAAAAATATCTTGCACTTTTCGGATTCGAACCTCATAACCTCAGCTCCATAGCCAAATGCATTAACCATTACACCAAATCATTTGTTAGTAACTGCAATGAAAGTCATGTATTTATAGTTGTAGCTTAGTGAAATATTTTCTTGTAAGCCTTCTTTTAATATGAAATTAAAATATAAATGAATTCAGCGTCCGATACGATAAGTGTAAAAGAATGAATTTTAAAAAATTATCTAAGACATACATATTTCAATGCAAAACACACATAAACTAGCAATAAGATTTAATTCCCTTTTCCATTTTAATGGAAAGGCAACATATTATCTGCCCTTTGTTGGTGAGTTTGAGAACTGATTTTGTTTTGGCAACTTATTGTTGTCAGTTCTCATAGATATGAATATCTCTTCGGAATACCTACTCTTTTGTAAGTCCTGTGAAATTCTATTCAGTGAACTGTTGAGATTTGATTTTGTTTTAGCAACTTATTATTGACAGTTCTAATCGATTTGAATATTTCTTCAAAATTCTCCTTTTTAAGTCATACAAAATATTATTCAATGAACTTTGAAGGTACTTATTAAAAGACTTATTAAATATTTTCGTATCAATGATACTTGATGCAATAATTGTATTTAGAAATATTGTTTTTATGCTTGCCAATCATCATTAGCTATTCATTGTATTTCTATACAGAGATTTGAATATTTCTTCAGGCTACTTCTCCATGAGTCCTACGAAATATATCAGTGATCTGGGAATATCCAGTGAACTGTGGAGGCAATAATCAAAAGATTATTATAAGGGTTGAACTGTTCTATTGGAGTCTTAATGGGGTGGGATCTACCTTTGCCTCAAAATATAAATAGAGATTTATTTAGTTTTTAGTGCATGCAAAACATGATTTCATAAAATAACTTTAGATAATTTTTTTCTCTTTTTAGCTAAAGATTAAATACATGCATCTTTTCCAGAAAATGTCCCCAAAGTCCTTCAAATATTCATCAATTCAAATACTGTAAATACCCGCATATAATGCGCACCCTCGTATAACGCGCAGGGGGGTTTTCGGCCTTTTAATCTATGATTTTTCTATATACCCGCGTATAGTGCACACCGATTTTTTTTAGTGTTACCGTTCCAGAATAAAGTAGATGGTGTAACGTGTTCTAAATCAATAATCGAATTCTTGGTATTATGTATTGGTAACATAATGAAAGTGCGAAATGAAATTTTCGAATAACGTTCCAAAAGAACGTCAGCTAACTCAATCATTACATATTTTATGTTTACTTACAAGGTGATATTAGGACATAATAAATCAAATTATATTAATTTCATAGTATGGCATATGACATTCTTTGAGCTAATAAAATGGAATGACATAATCCTATGTTTTTTACATACGTTTTTGTCACGCCTGAGGTGGACGAGTTCGCCCAGCCTTCAGTTTTACCCTTATTAGAACACTTGGGAGCACGTAAATATGATAGCATATAACCATAATTAACTACAGACTCGAAGAATCAAGAATAAATCACGTATGAATGCTGAGAGAAAGGTAGGGAACGATAACTTTATTTAGTTCTACAAGAAGCATCACTCCCAGCATACTCAAAGGCATCAGCTGCCATTGTTTCTAATTGTAAGTAGAACCAGTACCTCACCACCAGGCCGGGCGCTGGTGTAGGGTGACGTCATGCGTAAGATGACGATTCCGATAACAACATCGAAGAAGAATGGTCCAGTGACGAAGAATTTCTTGGCTTTTAAAATGAATAAATATTGAATTCATTCTTTTCATATCTAATTAATGTATGTTTATAGAATTAGTTAATAAAATTTTACTATTATCTATCTTACTTTTCGTAAAAATCACCAATAAAAATATGAGGATACCTGGGCAGTAATTACTGTGCTGAAATTGTGGAAATATGAGGACAAATGAAAATAGGAAGATTATGTACCCTTGTATAACACGCATCTTAATTTTTAACTCGAATATTTCGAAAAAAAAAGTGTGCATTATACTCAGGTATTTACGGTATCTGTATCTGACTTCATTAACAATTATTTATTTAATGCACAAAATAAATTATTATCTTCATTTCTATTTATTGGAAACAGTACTGATGTTTTCTTTCACTGTTATTCATTGATTGGCACTTCCAAGGCAATATAAATGTTTATGTTTAATGGAGATAATAAATAAATAATTTGTTGCGATTGATTCTGAATATAACTGTGGTTACACTATAATGTTTCCCGTAATTTTTGTGCTTTTTTTATATTGTGTATCTTTTAGTGTTAGTTTGTTTTGAAATGGCCTTTGGAAATCCTCTGTAGTGGTAATTTTCATTTGTCTCCTCCATTCGTATGTTTTATCTTCGATTTTGCAAAGACAATGGATCGTAAGAATGTTCTAAGAGAGTCATCTGACTTACAAATTCATGCAAAATTAGTTCAATTCAGAAACAAATACATCAAATTTTTATTTTAAAATTACGATTCCTTGTCGCCAGATGCAGGGCTGTTGCTTCTCGACTGTCAATCAGAATCTGGACAGAAACTCACACTTGCTCCAATATAGTATAATTTCATTGGATTATATGGAAAACGAGAAATAGTTTGTGAATACAGTGGAACTTCCATAAGTCGAACTTCAATGGAAATGAAAAAATATTCAAGTTATAGAAAATTCAACTTGTGGAAATACGTTTTAATGATAGGGATTTTGCCTGCTAAAATTAATTCATTTTGAGTTATGAAAAATTCAAGTTACAGATGTTCGAGTTATGGAAGTTCCACTGTATATACCTGTGACAGCCGATAGTAAGTTTTTACTGAATTAAGTATGAATATACAAGTGCTGAATGAATATATAAGTGCTTCAAACAAGTTCAATGTTAATATTTTTAATAATGTAACCTAAGTTATTGAAAATAACATTACACCACCTTTTTGGACTTCACGGATAATTGGTTCTGGAAAACTGACGCGAAATGCATATTTGTGAAGTGCAAGTCATATTTTCCCATAAGAAGCCATGTTATTACGAGAGAGTGGTTCCCAGCCAACCTAAAAAATTCACTTTTTTATCATAAATAATGCAGTTTAACAGAAAATAAAAGAAAACAACCACAAATGAAAATTCTAGCATTATAAAGTAAAAAAATACTTTTAATTAGCTTCAAAACGTGTAATAGTAAATAAAAACACAGCATAACAAAGCAATTACACTTCTTTCCTCACTTTTACAGTTTACCTCCACAAAATTTCACATGTGATTTTTGATCTTCTTTTGTTCATTCTAAGGAAATGGTTTAATTTAAACTGAACTACTGAAATGGAATGTTGAGTACATCATGCACGAATGTTTTTGTGGATTCTGCAACAAATATTTCCAAGCTGCAAAAAAACACTAACATTAAAATGTGGTTCCATTTCTTTTACTAATTATGTTAGAAATCCATAACAAAATCAAAACCTAGTGTAAAAAAGTTAGAACATTTCTTTTAGTAGTGATAGTGTTCAAAATACACGGCAGGATATCTTACGTTACAAGATGATAGCAAATCTTAGATTTACATCAAAAATTCGTAATAAACAATGAAAACCTAACAAAACAACAGTTCCTTAAATTACATTCAAAATACAAAGATAATAGCATTAAATCATTAAATATTTCGCTCAAAAACCAGCAACCTCATATGCGAACAACG
Organism: Tanypteryx hageni; assembly: GCA_028673005.1. NCBI lineage: Eukaryota > Metazoa > Arthropoda > Insecta > Odonata > Petaluridae > Tanypteryx > Tanypteryx hageni. The sequence continues at coordinate 39,780,941 of CM054112.1, read as the reverse complement.
AATATTCTCAATGTCATACTCATAAAAGTTGTGAAAACTATATGTGCAGGATGCATTTCCATTAACCAATAATTTCTAATTTGGCTACTAGATGCCAGCAACTTCGACTGTTATCGAAAATAGCACTGTTGGCAGTTAGGTTTAAACTGAACTACAAAAGTATATAAGTTGATGGTTATCATGTTTGTTTACTTTGAAAACTGTTAATAACAAACATTATAAATATAATATAATAATCATACCCTTTTCTAGGGTGCTAAAGTTTAAAATGAACTTGGAAACAAAAAAGTAGTTCACGCTTATTGGCATAAACACAAGTAATGGTCATAAAAAATTTTGTCCCGAACTGCAAGCACGTAAAGTTCAAAAAGATAATAATAAAAAATATTTTATAAAAATTTATTTTTATATTATTACTTGTTACTTTCTCATATAAATAGTATATTGAGAAAGTATTGTAATCGTGAAAAAATTCGACTTTGAGCTTTTGATGGAAATACATTTTTTAGATGTCCCTGAATCCATAAAGGTGGTTTTTGCCAGTCTATCTGTTCGCGGTTCTAGGGCCCAAAAGCCAGTCCAGTGACATTACAATGTATGCTAAGCCACCTTACCTAAGCCCTATGACATGCCTCCTTTGCGATCCACTTAAAATCTTACTGCAGCCTAGACCAGATGTTGGCAATCTTTTCACTTATGAGCACACAATCTAAATTACTGGAGATGTGAAGGGCACATTAAGCAACAACAGTCGATATGTGCCAATATTTTTTAATACAATGAAATAATGGATACGGTAAGGTGGGGTAAATGGACAGAGGGAGAAAATGGACACTTGTAAAATTATGAGACATCTAGTGTGCAATTAAATTAAAATTAAATATGAAAAATAAATCATTGTGAAACTTGACACACTAAATCTTCAGCCAACTTGTAATTTGGCACATAACTCGAATTTCTTGTTCTTAGGCAGTTGTCTTAATTGTAATCGGTGAGCCTGGATCAATACTTGGATTTCATATTTCATACTTGAATAGTAGGAATTCATTATTATGGCACATTTTCTTAATAAAGGAAATCTATTTTCATCAACTAAATTTCAAAAGTTTTCATTATTCTGTTGTGATTTTAAAATAATATCATTTTGTATATTTATTATTTCCAATTCTAAGTCTTCAGTTTTAATGATGTTAAAGTAAGTTGCCATAGTAACTGACATATCATTGTGAATGGATTAACCTAGAATCACAATTGGTTCCAATTCAGAAAACAGATGGAACCTAGAATTTTATACTCTTACAGGAATGTTTCAGTTGTTGTGCAAATGGTGCAATGGTGGCATTGTTATCAGTCAGATTTTCAATAATATTTTTAAAAGTCAGTAAATGTGATTGGGAATTTCTCACTAGATGAGACTTCCATAATAAGGCATTTACTGCACTTAACATTTTAACAATATGATGATTTTTTTCCCTGCATTTCTAAATTCAGTTCATTCAATTTTACAGTTATATCAGTAAGAAAGCCAAAATCGATCAACCAAGCTTTGTCATCTAACTGTACATAATATTCATTCTTTGATGAAAGAAATTCTTTTATCTCCTTTATCAGATTTAGAAATCTCACAAGAATTTTTCCCCTGCTGATCCATCTCATTTCAGTATGTAAAAGGAGATCACCAAATTTGGCTTCTTCGTCTTGTAAAAGCAATTTAAACAAGCGGTGTTGCATTGCTACGACTCTTATGGAATTTACTATTTTTGTTACAGTTTTCATAACATGTTAAAAACTAATAACTTTTGTGCACAATATTTCCTGATGTATAATGCAGTGATATGAAGCAAATTTCAGAAATACAGAATCTTCTTTACATAGCGCAATAAACACATTTTTACAATCTTTCATTGCAGGTATACCATCCATAGTAATAGCTGTCAACTTCTGTAATATTATTACTTTCTTGGACATATTTTTTGAAGATTGCATAAATATCTTCACCACCTTATTCATCCTTTTAATGGGAGAACTTTAAGGAATTCTTCCTTGGTAGAAAAATCATTAAATACCATCTTCACAACAATGGCTAATTTGAGAAGTGCCTGATATGTCTGTCAACTCGTCTAGTTGCAATGAGAAGAAAATACATTTTCGTAAATCATTCGCCAACTCTGAGTCCATATTGGTTGCAGTAACTTCGATTCTTCTCGAAACTGTTCTTGCTGATAATTAAATCATGTTTATCGCTGAAATGATTTTGTTTTTATTTTTTAAATCTTCGAAAAGTGAGTCAGCAGTTATCAACATGGCTTCTTTCACAATTTTACCATCTTGAAAAGGTTTTTTTCTCTTAGCCAACAAATGCAAAATTTTAATTGAGGTAATTGTTGCTCTTTTTGATGGCTGAACTGGTCTAGTAAAAGCGTTTTGCTGTTTATTTAAACTTAATTTCATATCAGAAATTCTTTTTTTTTCTGATCTCAGAGTTGATCGGAAAATTAGTATTAAAATTTCTGTGAACTGTAGTAAAGTGTCTTTCAACATAACTTTTCTTTGGAAGTGCGACACTAATATTACATAATAAACATACTTCCTTTATAATCAGTAAAACAAAATTGTTCTTCCCAATCAACATTGAAATAATATGTCCTTTGCCTCTTATTACTTGTCATGGGGATAAAATTTGCACAAAAAATATTATAAAAAGACAAAAGAACAGAATTCCAAAACCAACAAATTACAATATTAACTTGTCCCAAGTCGTGTTATAAGATGGAGAATAGAAATCCAAAACCAAAATATTACAATATTAATTTGTGCCAAGTTGTATTACAAGACAGTGAACAGAGCTCTGAAACAAACAAATTATAATATTAACTTGTGCCAAGTTTGTTACAAGACAGAGAACTGAACTCCAGAACAAACAAATCACAACATTAACTTGTGCAATGTTGTATTACAAGATAGAGAAAAGAACTCGGGAACAAACAAATTACAATATTAACTTATGCTGAGTTATGTTACAAGACGGAGAACAGAACTCCGGAACAAACCAAGAGCAAAGGTAAAGTAAAGATAATAGTTCAACACTCTCATGTAAAAAATGAGGGTCTGGTAGGTTATATTTATACTAAATCAGGGTAGGCAGAAGGGAGAGGGGCATGAGGAGAGGAGATAGTTTGGAATGAATGCCTTTAATGATAACATTGTTGTTATTCAACAATGTATGTTCCCAGTCCTTTTGCCACAGTGCCCATGGTCACCATGTTGTCGACCTGTGTCCTAGACGGTTAAACTAAATCGAATGATATCTCATATTTGTGGATAATATCATCCATAATAGATGCTCTGAAGAGATGAACTATATTGCGCAACAATTAAGGATACTTTATTCTAGGATATTTAAAACAAAATTCAGTATATTCAAAAATGGCTATAAGGATTTTTATTAGAATCCATCCAATCATACAGCTTGATGTCACAAATAATGCTAACTAAGCCATATGTTCCAAAAAATTGCTATATATCTTCCAGTTGCATTAAAATATATGCTAAACTACGGTTAACTTTGATTTATAAGCATTTTTCTTTTATAAGCATTCAGTCAACCTAACCTATATATGTACATAAGAAAGTTTGTGCTATGTATATTGTGCCGTGTATTTAAATTGTTAATATGCATTTGCCACATCATATTCCTCGTTTGTACTTTCAAACTTGAGAGGCATACGGCCAATTATCAGAGTTGGCATGGCTGTTATCTAATATCAAAATAATTTTGCAGTCATCACCCAGCTCCCTAGACATGTAATGCACTCATGCCTCTGTTGCAAAGTGATCCCAAAACCAGTTTAATGTTTTTTGTGAAATTATCCAAGCACGTTTGTTTGCATGGTAATGGATGGGAAAACTCTTTACACCATTTACCAATCACCATTACTTTGGCATGCAAGGACTGTCAGCCTCTCCTTGGCTCTTTCACTCAGCATTTCATGTCCTCATTGCAAGCTGCAGGTGTGACACGAGGAAGATACCGCCAAAATAGCAGTTTCGTTGACATTATAGGTTCGCATGGCATTAAGGTTTTTATCCACAACAAAGTTTTTTTCGTATACCAAACAGAAGTTTGAATTGATTAAGAATATTTGTAGGCTTTAATAATTTTAAAGCCATAATGATAATTTTTCATTTGGTGTATCAGCATCTATATATTAAGTGCGTTTTGTCAGTGTGTCAGAAAATACCTGTGACACCTCACACCTATAATATTTATTGAACATAGAGGAAAATTACATTAAGCAAATTGTAAATTATATATCAGACAAATATCATGGGACTTCAACCACACTGTCATGGTGCGGCTCCCTGCGTCCTTCATTATACTGTCTTCTGCTGCTTACATACTCCACATACGAGGTGCTATCGAAAAGTTCCCGGACTGTGCCTACAAAAAATTTTAAACTTATTCTATTTACATTTGGCCTCCATCCCCTTCGAAGTAATCCCCTTGTGACGTTATACAAGGATCCCAGTGCTTCTGCCATGCCTCGAACGCTCCCCGGAAGTTTTTTTGTTGAAGGCTGTCAAGAACCTCCTGCGATTCGTTCTGAATTTCTTCCATGGTGTCAAAACGTCGCCCCTTCAGCTTCAACTTCATTTTTGGGAACAAGGCAAAGTCACAAGGAGCTAAATCCAGCGAGTACGGGGGGTGTGGGACGACCGGCATGTTGTTGTCCGCCAAAAACTGCGTCGTTTTCAGGGAGGCGTGAGCGGGTGCATTGTCGTGATGCAGGAGCCAGTTGCGGTTGCACCACAGTTTCGGTCGTTTGTGCCGCACGTCCTCTCTCAGCCTCCCCAAAATGTTGCAGTAGAACTCGGAATTCACCGTTTGACCAGGAGGGAGGAATTCTCGTTGCACAACCCCCTTAATGTCAAAAAAACAATCAACATGCTCTTTTCGCACTCCTGACCTGCCGTGCCTTCTTCGGTCTTGGTGAACGCAGGCTCTTCCACTGCGACGATTGCTGCTTCGTCTCTGGGTCGTAGCCATAAATCCAACTTTCGTCGCCTGTGATGACCCTGGAGCCATTTCCGGTTTCTCGAAGCTCCTGGCACACGTCGAGGCACCGCTGCTTCTGCTCGGGTGTCGGGAGCCTGGGGACGAACTTTGCAGCGATTCGATGCATGTTCAAATCGTCCGTAAGGATCGCCTGGCAGGGTCCATAACTGATCCCAACCATGTCACAGACTTCATGGATGGTTAGGCGACGGTCCTTGTGAACGATTTGTCGAATTTTTTCGACATTTTCAGGGGTTGTGCTGGTGCGCGGTCATCCCGAGTGTTCGTCATCTTCAACCGAAGTTTGATGACCGCCCCTGAAACACGAGTGCCACTCAAAACACTGCGTACGGCCTAAAGCTTGATCACCAAAAGCCTGACGAAGCATTTCAAGTGTCTCGGTTGCCGATTTCCCGAGCTTCACGCAAAATTTGATGCACACACGTTGCTCATTTTTGTCAGCCATCGCTGGATCGCAGGACAGCCCTAACACAAGGTCAGAAAAGCACATGTGAAACTGGTTCAGACAAAAACAGCAGGGCGCCACTTGGCAGACTGACTCATTAGGCCTGCGGGTAGTGACTCCTAGCATTGCATCCGCCTACCTCTCTAGGTTGCCGAGTAATCGGTACAGTCCGGGAACTTTTTGATTGCACCTCGTATATATCCCGAGCCCATTTTATGGCCTTGGATACCATTCTTTTCTTGGCCTTCTCTGTTGTGGATCTTTCTATTACTGCTATCTCAGGACCGAACATGGGACTGGTATAACCTTAAATGCGGGACTGTCGGAGATAGTCGAAAAGTTCTCCACCAGGGGGCTCTGTAGTATTTTGGAATACATTTCTGAAAATAAACCCACCCATTGCATTAATTTACCATTCCAGGTGGAAGTAAGCACATATCTTATTGACGCTGCAAGCAATGCTGCACTAAGCAGCTAGTTCAGCCTGAAGCAGGTACACCTTCACTTCCTCATCGCTGAAACCCTTAAAAAAATACTCTATTGACATCATTAATTGTGTAGATTTTTATGGTTATTCATAGCTTTAAGTGCATCACTGTCTATGTAAAATTTTAATAATTCTTTATCTTTCTTCTTAAATTGGAGGCAGTAGTCTATCTATGTCATATTCTTCACCAAAGTACCTTTTTAAAGCTTTCATAGCAATTCGACTTTTCTTTCACCCATAAGAGTTTGATGTCTATGTTTCATAACACTATTTGTGGTGGATTTTTCTCCTTTTTTGTAGTCATTTCAAAGTAAATTTGAACAAAAGTATCAATAACATTACCGAGTAACACACCTAATTGCTATGAATATAAAAATTTCACTGACTATAGCTGTAGTGGGCAAAGTCTGAAGCTCATGAGGCAGATATGACAATGTCAACAAATGAAGTGCCAAAGTAATGGAGTAATTGCTGGATTTTAGAAAATTTTCAATTCTAAAATTCTCAAAAAGTGTTGAATTTTTTAGAATTCCAGATTTTTTAATGCTGGATTTATGAGGTTTTGCTGTATTATCCTATTTCAACTAATTCCATTTATTCCTATAATTTCAAAAGGTGATTTCATCAAATTTTTAGCTTGTATTGCCACTGAAAGTTTTCAATTTAATATGAAAGCCTATAATACATGGTAATTTATATATCATAAATGCTTCTATTAGCATGACATGAAATTAGAAAAGTTTGTGATGTTCACAGAATGAATATCAAAATTTATTTGGTGAATAGGATTCATGGGAAAAATAGTTTTCTAACAGATACATGTAGGTAATTTATTTTTCTTAATCAAGTAACTAAAAATGTTTTACCAAAAACAGCAAGACAGTAGTCTTTATTAACAAATTCATGACACAAATCAGCCACGTGAAGTTCATCTACCCTGGATTTGTAGACATTCATGATAGCAAGGCAGTTCACCATCATTGTATATCATAGATACATTTTTAGGTGCTGCAGCATCGAAAAAGATCTCTCCACCATTGCTGATGTAGCTGGCACTACCAGGAGCAACCGGAGCATTTTGAAGACTTCTGGAAAAAGCTCCTTGATGGTCAATGACATTGAACACAAAGCTTTGTATGCGGATACCACTCCTGCTAACGTGGATTGGGGAGAGTCACCCTGCAGCCGGTTGAACATCTTCATTTCTGCACCCAGTCTGTCCACGTCGATGCCATACTGTAGCAGAACTGCTGCCATATCTGCATCCCATTCTGACTGAGACACCAGCATGCATCTCTCAAGTTGCAGAATTTGACTCATACCATCCTGATGAAACCTGGCCTGAATTTCAGAAGACAAATTATCAAGAGCATTGTAGAAGCCCTCATGCAGCATGGCCTTTGGTGACTTAAACTTGTGTGGTGGAGCAGCGTTAGAAACCTGCTCGAGCCTCTTCGGTAGCCACCTCACCCTGGGGAGTTTTGGAGGTTTTAGGTCCCAGGCTTCCACCTTCTCCATTGCTGCCCAAAGCTCATTGAATTTATCATCACACCTGAAGGACTGAAGATCACCAAGAGGAACATTGATGACCTCAAGGGCACCAGAGAGTATGATAGAAGACTTCTGCAAGATCACACTTACTCTTTTGCAGGGCACAAAAATGGTGTGGGCAACAAGAAAGCCGAGATAAGTTCTGCCCTGTTCAAGCTTCTCGGCATATCCTGCTGGTGTCTCTACTGACTGAGTGCTCTCATACCCAGATGGCTCATCACGTGGAGATCCAAAGGACTGCAGGCACTCGATCACCGCCGAGTAAGCATCCAAGAGAGCTTTGATGGCCGAGCTGCGGATGGACCACCGGGTAGGGCAAAGAGGCCGCAATACTTTCGGGCAATCTTCTATACACTTCTGAGTAATAGTGGAAAAATTATCTCACCTACTAAGAGATCTCTGGATTATTACCACTATTTCCCTCATCCACATTAAGCAGTCCCGGATGAGGCACATGGCCTTAGCGCAGTCTTGAAGGGCAAGATTCAGGCTGTGATTGCAGCAGTGCACCTACCCTGCAAGAGGCTGCAAGTCCCGGATTTGCTTCTGAACTCCCTTGTTCGCCCCATGCATGTTGCTACCCCCATCAAAGCACTGCACTCTCAAGTTCTTGAGAGGCAACAAAGCAGCACAAGGCATCCAAGATAATTTCTGCTAGATGTTCACCCATGGTGCATGCCATTTCGTACAAGCCCAAGAAGAGTTCATCCACTTCCCAAGTTATCATCAACTGTTCGAACCTTCAAAGAAAGTTGCTCCTTTCCGCTGATGTCTGACATCTCATCCACAATTATAGCAAAGATACCAGCCTGCCGAATCTCTTGGACAACTTGTCGGAGAATCATGTGGGCAGCAGCCATCTGCATCATTTCGTTCTGGATTGCTGGAGATGTAAAGGCTTTCTTTCTCTCAAGAAAAGTATGCAAGTCAGGGACATATTCGGCAATCATTTTTATGATGTTCATTAAGTTTCCCTCATCGCCCTCATGCCCATGAAAGGCCAGTCCTTGCCATCCAAGATAAAGTACGGATCGAAACATTGCCGCCAGAGCCTGCACTGCCTCACCTTGCTGTTGATGATGCAGGTTGGAAAGTTTTGTGCTGATCGCAGTCTCACTTGCCGACTGAAGGCACCAGATGGCCTCAATGTGCAATGCAATGCTGTTGTGAAATTCCAGTTTCTCTCTGCAATCTGCCTTGTTACCCGACATCACAAGAAGTGATTTTGAGCTGTCCTTGTGTACACCAGCTAAGCACAATTTGTTTATCTTGATTGCTGTGACACATGGATAGCAGATGATGGCCACAGCTTGTACATCATAATGTAACCAGAGATACATTTCAAACTGCTTCATATTGAAGTGCCGCACTCGATCCTTTTCAGGGTTAGAGGGCATATTCGTGGGTACGGCTTCAAGTGGCTGAGCACTCCTTGTGATTCAGGTTGCGCCATGTCATCGTTAGAAATATCATCTAACATGCAAGGTTTACCCTCATTGGGCACAGGAAGTGGCGATGGAGGACCATTAGAATTATCATCTACCATGGAAGGTTCATCCTCATGCAGTACAGGAAAAGGTAATAGAGGACCATTAGAGATATATCCACTATGGTAGGTTCATCCTCACGCAGCATAGGATGAGGCAACGGAGAACCTAATAGAAACCAGAAAACCCAATCTTTTAAAACCCCAAGCCTGGAAACAGCTGGCTAAAAAACAAGGACAGCAGTGTTTCTGTATTAAAAAAAGCCCAGGTAAAAATGTTTAGTTTGTACCTAATTTGGTCTAGAACTGGTATACAACTGGAAGGAACTTGAGTGGATGAAAAAGAGGCAAAAGAAACCAGTCTGGAAGTGTTCTCTAACTAGTCTATAATTGGGCTGGAATTGAATTGCTCTGCAGTTTGTTTCAATTCCAGCCCAGTTACAGTAGCCTTTCAGTACCAAGTATTCCAGATGCACACCAGTTACAAGCAGAGGTGGGCAGAAATAGTATTTCAAAATAGCCACATAGAAACAAATGAAACCTTGACAATGAAAAACAGTGAATTTGTATTGTTGAGTTGTCGTTTCAATCTGACTATTTTGAAATACTATTTGTGCCCACCTCTGATTACAGGTGAGTGACAGACCAAATATTTTTACCTGGGAATGTAAATTTCTTTAAAGATGGTGTATTTAAGTGATGAAGTTGTGGTGAACATACCGTCATTCTCTTTCTTGAGGAATTTGTTGAGCGCTGCACTCAGTTTGGCATCCTCCTTACATTTTTCCTTCTTCCTCTTGAAAGCGGCATCCATTGAAATTGCAATGAATGGTTCCTGAAAAACTAGGATATCTTGATCCCAATGTGTTCCCTGATTGGATGTTTCAGCCAGCAGAGACAACTGAAAGATCTCAGCAGAGACAACTGAAAGATCTCAGCAGAGACAACTGAAAGATCTCAGCAGAGAAACGCGTATTTCCAAAATTTGGTATCCACTGCTACCTGTGAAGCGTCTACAAACAATGAACAGAAAATTCTGTTGTATCATGTAGGGAAACTCCAGTAACTTCTGGTGTTCAGGAGCGTGTATCTGCTCCAGATTCTGCACCATCAGTATTCCGAATTTCTCCATAAGAAATCAAGACAATCCCCAAGGCCAAAAGGAAGGAAGAATGAACAAACAAACAATGCGGAAAGACAGTAATACTCACTGATTCACCATACAAAAAGGAACTGATCACTCTGATGGCCTCAAAAAAACCCAAAAGAAAATTAAATCTATCCAATGAAAGTGATGCCAGATGTAAAAAGATAAAACATGACAAAAGAAAGAGAATTGATAAAAAACGGAGTTTTGTGGCAATGGAAGAGGATGAGTCTGAGGCGTCCGAAGAAGACAACAATAATGTACCATGCAATTTCTGCAAGGACCTGTTTTTGAACTCAAAATCAGAGGAAGGCTGGCTTAAGTGTGTGACATGTAGTGGATGGCCTCATGAGGCATGTGCAGGGATTGACGAACAAGATGGTGAACTATACTATTGTGACTTGTAAATAATATGTGGACAAAGGCCAAGTTATGTTGTGGATGTTACTTGTTATGTTGTAATCTAGTGCTATATAGTAAATAAAATGTTTCTTTGGCCTTAAATTCAATTTCCTTGATGATTTATTCATGTACCCTGTTTTACCCAACTGGGTGGGGTAAAACAGGGTACTTGGATTAATTAGGAAAAACATTTCTTTCTCCTTGATTATACAGAGGAAGCAAATATTAACACAAGCATCCGAAAGAAAAAGGTTAATAGATTATGTGATTAATTAACATGCATTTTGCTTTCAATATTGAGCAGGGCTGGTTTCAGGTGTAAGTGACCGCTTACAGGTGCCACCTTGATGGGGCAGCAAAATGAGAGTTTCAATGTTTTACATTGTTTGATTCAAGCCGATACAATGCATTCTTAATTTTCCTTAACCTCTTTATTGGAACATATTAATGTAGAAGCAGATTTTAGGGTGAGAGAAATGACTCTAGCTTCTTATTTTGTTCATCTTTTCCCTCCTACAGTTCAAAATTCCTCATGTTATACGTTTAATTCACATATTTTGGGGAAATCTTTCAATTTTAATGGGATGTTGCCATGCCAACCCATTACATTGTTAAACCTCGAAATCCTATTGTTATTTCAATCCTTATGGATGAAAGCATGCTTTGAATGCTCTTACAGTTAGTATGAGAGAGAAATTCTTTTCATAGCAACCAATGTAAACAACATTCGTTGTGTTATTTATGAGGAGTACATTTGAATGTAGAATATTAATCATTCGGATATTAAAATTAGGTACTTAGAATCATCGTAGGAGTTCAAAACTTGAAACAACGAATGCCTAAAAGAATGAAAGTTTGTTTTCTTGCCATCCAAAGAAAGTCAAGGTATATTTGTTCATTTTTTATTTCACAAAAACCTTTCCCGTTGAATTTAAACGGGCATCTCCCTAGTATCGTTATAGATGCATAAGAAAAGCATGTTTTGAACGTTTTAATAGGTGAAAGACAAGGAGAGAGAGAGGAGGGAGACAGAAAAAGGTAGAGGGAGAAATAGATAGATAATGTTCTTTATTAGGATGAGATTGAGACTAGGATATATATTTTTCCAGAGAAAGAGAGAGAGGGGAGGGAGGGAGAATGGGAGGGAGGAGGATTGGCGAGAGGAAGAGAGAAAAGGACAAAGAATTGAAAGTGCCTTAAATTTAATACTTAATCCACACAACCAAATTTGGTAGGATTGCTACGATCATTTACCAATAGCGAATGACAAAAATTTTTCAAAAAAGGTCCTGGGTTCGAGTCCAGAGGGCGATTTCAATCTCTAATAAGACAATCAATATCTCAGCTATTTGTTTGATTACAAAGCCCGTTTTAAACAGGCTATTTCATCCAGTAATTTCTATAGAAAGCAAAATAGTGACAAAATTAAAATACAATGAATTGATCAATGATTTTGCCCAGAAAAAAAGCCTGAAAAATAAACTTAATCTAGTCCTTTTCGTAAAGTGGGCTCACAAAGCTGGAACCTATAAATATGCTGATCAATAATATAAACATTGGCAAAATTAAGAGATTTTAATTCTTTGTATAGGCATTTACTTTCATCAATAAATTTGTCATTCAATGTTTTATTTATTGTTTCTGAATGTATGTGATGTAATATTTTTCTAAAAAAATAAAATGTAAAATAAATTTATTTTCATTGTTAAGTATAATCTTTCCTGTCTTTGATATGCAGAAGGGCGGCAAATTTTTACCCCGCTTACACCTAATTTTCAACTGAAACCGGCCCTGATAGTGAATGAATTAGAAGCAATTTCTCACTAAGTACCCTGTATTATCCTACTTTCCCCTATATTTTTTGTGTATAAGGTGGTTAAAAATTTTTCATTTAGATAATTGAGTAATAATAAAATTGCATCTAAAGAGTTGTTTGTATTTCATCCATTTCAGAGTCCTGGTGATGGGAAGTGGACAAGTGCTGGAATTTGGTAGTCCTGATGAGTTGCTTCAAGACAAAAATTCTTACTTTTATAAAATTGCCCATCAAGAATTTCAGTGAAAACATTTTTTTGTGGAGTTAAAAGATATACATGATTCTGAAAAAAAATGTGATAGAAAATTATTCCACCCAGATATTATATCTTTTCTTTTTTTATTAATTACTCAACTCTATGAAGAACTAAGATTTTCTATTTTTCATTCATTCCTGCATTAACCATGGGAAGTGTGTGATGCTTTGTCATGCATTGTACAAATTGTTACATTAGAATATTTTTGTTGAAATACATTGAAAATTATTTACAAATAAGAGAATATAATGATCATTTCATTAAGATCATGTAGTTGAGTCGAGCCTATTTTTTCAATTGCTGATATGGAAAATTATTTTTTCTATCTAGTTAGTTTCTAATAGCAAGACAGCATTTCAGGTCACAGTCATTAGCACGAAAAATGTTATTGTAGCATGATTGTTATTTTCTCTGGGGAAACCAGTGATAGCCTAATGGCCTTGTTCCAGAATATATCAGTATATTATTTATTTATTCAAATCAAATTTTTATTTAATGACCGATTTGTCTTCTAATTTGATGATATCATGAAATTCTCCATAGCTAACTCTTCCATCTCTATTTGTATCTGCTTCATAAAATGCCCTTGTGATGATCTGAGGATGAAGGTGTGGCAACACATTCATTTGTGCTTTCATCAAGTCCTCCAACACTAAGAAACCTTTCCCTGTGAAGAATCGAATATCTTACTTTTATTTTTCAGTAAAAGGAATTATAGTTACCTATTGTTATATTATTACATGAATTTGATTAATGTCACAACATATTATTTATAACTTTTGATTTATTATTAAGAGGATATGAGAAATGTTAGTTTTTTGGAATACTCACAATTGCCATCAAATTCCAGAAATATTTCACGAATGTGTTGATCTTTGTCGCTAAATTTTACCTTCTGCATAACTATATTTGTAAAATCTTTTAGAGTTATCTTTCTGCTTTTTTCACTTCCAAATATCCTGTCTTTTTCCCACTGTAATTTAGCACATTTATTGAAAGTGTAATGACTACTTTTGTTTTCTTTAAACTCATCAAAAACAACTTTGTAAATCAATGTAAAGCAAAATATCTATTGTTTCCTGTATTACTAATTTTCGAGAGATGGACATTAATATTATTGATTCCTGTAAAAATCCATATTGCTATATGCAATTTTATTAATCCGTTCAGTATATTTAATTAGCTTAAATTTAGAAATATATTCAAATTGTACATTATACTCGAATATTAATGACTCTTCTAATTGTATTTCTGAGAGGATTATAAACTTAGCTCATTCAACACTCCTAAATCCATTCCCCAATGTATTATATTAATTTTAATTACAAGAACGTGACTAACTTTTTGAGGTTTGCTACCAAAGAAAGCCAGCATTGCTATTTTGTATTCATGTGATGTAAGAAACCCTTTTTTCTTGTTGTCAGCGTAATCGAAGGCCTGTAAAAATTGAAAGCGCTCTGTATGATATGGAGTTAATCTTTCGTTTATATTTTAACAAAGTATTACCTTTTTAATGTACTTCGAGCTACCTAACTCAAGTAATGCCATTAATCAAGTTATCCTCGTTTCAGCTGTTTATTGAAACGCTTTAGTAAAATTCGCCAATAAATTTTTAAATTCGTCAGTTTTAATTTTAATATATTAGATTAAAATTGTTTGAACTAGTTTTTCGGCGCTGAGTTTGGCTTCGTTTGCCCGCGAGTGTTAGCATAAGCTTAAAAGCTTGCATTTCTAGCACATAGATAGCAGCACGGATGTATTACCAAGATGACGTTGGAATATTGAATGGAAATAAGGCTGCTTCCCGATTGAGTTAGTATTATTTTACTTTTATTCGTAAACTAATTTAAATTACAATAGCTGTTAATTAAAAAATAATTTAATTTATTAAGGATAATTTTTCTAAATTAATTTTTATTAAATAAAACGAATTGTTAACAAGTGTTTAAAATTGTATCAAATTAATTAAAATTCCATTTGAACTATTATTATCAAAGAAACGTAATTTATTAGAACCTTCCGCTTGAAGATGTTCTTTTTCTATTTGTGTCGCTTCGGTAGCCGATAAGGCTTCCAAACCGAGTATTATAAAAATATCTTGGGGGTTTTACTGTATTATAATATATTGTAAATAGCAGAATATGCTACTGTTAATGTTGTAGTATGCTATCTGGTCTGTTTCTTTCTTTGTTTTTTTGTTTACTATATAGCCTTTAGCATTGTATAGAAAATTTGTAACGCAAATTTTAAAATAATATACATATTAACATAATGGAATTTTTTCAGAAAATCAAAATTTGCAGATGAGCTAACAGTCTCACTTAATGGCTTCTACTCAATAAATTATATATGCTGTTTACTCGGCCGTTTTCTTGGCAAATAAATTATCTTTGCCGTTAATATTTGAAACTTCCTGTAATAGAAGTTGGCTTAATTAAAATTGTTGGACCCGATTCACCTCTACCTTTAAATTGTTCAACTCGTTTTACTTGATGGTGCATATATTTAGTATCTATTATTTTATTCTTTTAAACTTCCAAACGTGGGCTTTCGATCTCGCGTAACTTTCTGCGAAAAAGGTTATGAGCGTAATTAAGATAAAAATAATTTTAACATTGGTGTTGGAGAATGGAAGGTGCCTTCGCCTCCATAGTACTCTATTTTGTTAAAATCTATATTCAACCACAAAAGATACCTCGTTTGTCACGTGATTTATCGATTTAAAAAAATCTCCAAGTTTCCGCATGTTACTCTGACCGCATGTTTTTGATTACGATGCATGCGCTTCCAGACATTCGTCGTCTTCGCGAAACATTCATTATTGAGCCAAGTATTACTTTTTTGGAATAAATAAAACAAACTATGTAAATATTCCACTATTTACTCAAATATACAACCAGGTTTCAACGTAACAACATCATCAGGTGAATATACCGCATATTTCACAGAAACCAGGCCGTGTTATTAGGCTGGTTTCCAAAGGAAACGCCTTATGAAATGGTCTTGTATGTGTGTGTCCCCTACAAGCAGCTTTTGCACCAATGGAACGATTTTCATGAAACTTGGTATGAGGCTCATGCTGCCAGGGCTCACCTCCGGGAAATATTTTATTTGGCGAAGATTGAAGCCCCGGGAAATCTCAAATCCATCGTGCAGAGTTGTTTTCTTTAATACATTAAATTATCTTAAAATTGTGATAATGGAGCGAAGTTTGTATAGTTCTAAGGGGAAAAGAATGTAGATTATAATTCTTACCGTGGAATTTTGATAATTGATCGTATTTTCTTGAATTTCTACTAAAACCGTTGAATCGCATTTTATCGGATTGTTGCCATGGAGACGATTATTACCGAACTCGACATGAGCATGGACGAGTAAATGAATTAGCAACTTTTATATTAACTTCGCTTTATATATATATCATCATAGGTAGTCGGTCCATAGACAGGTCCGTGATTATTCAGGGTTAAACCTGGTTCTCCATATGCTTTCCAAGTATTTGATGTCATTTTTCTTAGCGTTCATGTTTCTTCCCTGTACAAAGCTATACTCCATACAGCATTTTATGAACTTCTTGTGGATATCTTCCCTTATATTCCCTGTAAGTAGGTGTTTCTTTCTTCTGAAAGCTGCTTTTGCTTTTCCTATTCTAGTTCTGATCTAATCCGTACATACTGCTTCCAAGATATTTATAATCTGAAACTTGTTGTGAAGTATTTCCTTCAATACTTATGTTCAGATTCTCTTCTTTGCCTGATATTCAAATGACCTTGGATTTTTCTGTATTTATTTCCGTACTGTATTTTCTACCTGTTATTACTAGTCTATTTATCATTTTCTGGAGTTCCTCTTCCTTTCTTGCTAGAAGTACTTGATCATCTGCGTATTTTACTGTTCTTATAATCCTTCCTCCAATTTTGAAATCTCTTGGGCCTTCTAGCGCTTCTTGCATTAGACTTTCTCCATATATATTGAATCGGGTTGGCGATAGGCAGCAGCCCTGTCTTATGCTACTGATATTTACTCTGCAGGTGTCCACCTTCTCCAACCTAACCTTTACAACTTGATTCACATATAGATTCCTGATCAGTCTCCTGTCTTTCCAGTCTACACCTATATCCTTTAATATCTTCATCAACTTTACCCAATTTACTCTATCAAAGGCCTTCTGCCAGTCTACGAAACATGCGCAGATATCTTGACTGTATTCTATTGCCCTTTCTGATATGATTCTAACTACTCCTATAGCATCTCTAGTTCCTCGTCCTTTTCTGAAACCGAATTGATCTTCCCCTATTAATTCTTCTGCCTTTTTCTCCAGCCTTTTATTAAGTTTCCTCATGATGATCTTCGAAGTGTGTGACATAAGGCTTATCGTTCTGTAATCTTTACACTGCATTGCCTTTGGCTTCTTCTTTAGAGGGATCATTGTTACTTCTAGTAAATCCCGATCCACTCGCCCATGTCATAAATCTTATTAATTAATTTTGTGACCACTTTTAGTCCTGATCCCATGACTTTAAGTACCTCGGCTGGTATTCCATCGCTGCCTGTGGCTTTCCCTTTCTTTAGTTCCACTATCGCTCTTAGTACCTCACTCTCCTTAATACTTGGTCCTAAGTTGTCTTCTTCAATCTTTTCCTCATCTTTCACATCTATTTATGCCGATCCTGCCTGCTTGCTGTATAGTTTCTTAATGTATTCTTCCCGTAGCTGTGCTACATCCTTTGCTTATGAGACTATCTTCCCATCCGTATTCATAATTTTAATAATTCCTTTACCATGAATTCCTTTCGACTTCTTATCTTCTAATTCCAGTGCCCTAGCATACATCATATCGAACCGTCCTAACTTCTCCATTTGTTGTATTTCATCACATTTTTCTTTTATCAAAAAAAAAGAATATATATATATATATACATATATACAATCAGTACACCAATTTTCGTTCTTTCCTTATGGAACAGTATTTGATTAAAACAATACCTAAAATTTGAAATTTTAAGAATATTATAATTTTTCCATTACGGTGCACTATTGCCACACATTTCTGTTAAATTTTAAAGTTAGAGCAAATCTAGAAGTGAAATAATATTTTTCTAATTGTTTAAATTTTAAATATTTTTAACGGCCGCAATAACAACTTCATGGTGGTTATCAAATGTTTATTTGTACATATGGACTAAGCTCTAAATAATGTAAAAATTTCAGCACCCTAGCTCGCTCCGTAGTACCTAAACATATACCTATTTGTTTAAACTTTAAGAATTTTTAACAGCCAAACAAATTATAATATCGAAATTTCTATAATTCCTATTTCGTTTTTTTACAAATTCTACCTTTAAAAAGAATTTCAGCTTCGTAGCACATTCAGAAATACATAAACCTTAAAAATATGTTTAAACAATTACGAATTTTTAGCGGTCGCATTGTTGAACTTTTTCAGAAATTACTTTTTTTCTATGTACAATTTACTGCAAAATGTTTGCAAAAACTTGAACCTACAACTTATAGTTTCCAAGATAAAAATTATTAAACTTGAATATGCAAATGGGATTAAAACAACCCCTAAAAATTAACAATTTTGAGCTTTTCGATTTTTATAGTTGGTTATGAGCTAAATTCTATAATCCTGCAAAATATCAGCTTCCTAAACCTCTTAGATTGGTCTACACACTTGAATAATTTTTTCCCATCCTAACTGATTGGATATTTTCCGGGGCATCTGGAGTCGAACCCAGGACACTGTAAGCAAAAGTAACAATAATTCCTAATAGATATTGCGGCCATCTAGCAACACTGAAAATTTCATTTTTCTAGCTTATGGGCAAGTGCCCGAAATTAATTTACAAAAATGGCGCAATGCTTTTCTTAAGAGGAAAATAGGCAACTTTCGGAATTTCTGGTGTCGAACCCATATCACCTAGATGAGAGTTCCCATTTATTTTGGAGATTTCTCTATGACCTCTACAAATGCTGAAAATTTCAGCTTTAGCTCTTGTAGTTTGGGCTGGACATTAGTATCATATCATTATATATCGACGACTCTTATAGAGGAGGAGGATATAACATATAGGAGAATACTAATGTTTAGGCACTTCCAGATGAGCTGGAGATTCGAAATTTTTTTCTTAGGTAGGATTTTGTGAAAAACCGACTTGAAAAAACGAAAATCTTGAAAAAGTGCAATAATGCGGCCGCTAAAAATTCGCAATTGTTTAAACAAATTTTCATGGTTTATGTATTTCCGCATGTGCTACGGAATTGAAATTTTTTTTGTAAGTAGAATTCCTAAAAAAACGAAATAGGGATTATACAAATTTTGATATTTTAATTTGTTCAGTTAAAAATTCTTAAAGTTTAAACAAATGGATAACTGTTTAGGTACTACAGTATGAGCTAGGAAGCTGAAATTTTCAAATTATTTACAAAGTAGCAAATTTGCACAAATAAACATTTCAATTTTACCATATATGAATTGCGGCGGCCGTTAAAATTTATTTAAATTTAAACAATTAGAAAAATATTATTTTTCTTCTAGAAATGCTACAACTTTAAAATTTGGCTAAAATGTGTAGCATTAGTACCCCATAATGGAGCAAGTGTAAAATATTTAAAATTGCAACATTTGGGGATTTTTTTAAACTATTATTTTTACATGTGGGAAAAACGAAAATCGTTGCGGAGTTGAAATCTTTAGAATTAAAAGAATATTTGTAATGATGAAATGTCTGTCTGAAAAATGAATGTTTTTTCAAGGTGATATGAAATGCTTGCAGCATGCAAGCACCAACTACTAGTATATATATATTTATTTATATCTTCATTCCACAGGAAAACCGGAAGGCCTTCCTGATTCCACCATTGCTCTAATGATCCCCAACAAATCCCGCACACATTCTACCTTCTCCCTAAAATCCATAATTCCAACATCCCTGGCTGCTCCATTGTTGCCAGCTTTAATTCCCACATTCCACATCACATTCCTGGATGTCTATCTTTATCTCCAAGAAAGTAAAATCCACACCTGTGTTCATATCAAACCCACCAACAGCCTCCTATACCTCCACTTTGATAGCTGCCATCCCCTTCATACCAAAACCTCTATCCCCTATGCCCTTGCTCGATGAGAATGGAGGCTTTGTTCCGATAGAGCATCTCTTCTACAGTATTATTCTGTCCTCGAGGATGCTCTTCTCAAACGTGGCAACCCTCCAGACCTGGTCCACGAACAGATCCATAGGGCGATGATGCCTACCACCAATAGATCCCATCCTCACACACCCACTATCCATGCATCAACCCATCCACTCACTCTAACCACACTTTTCCTTCCTGGTATCCACGAGGCCCTCAAAACAATCCTCCATGCTGCCCCCAACATTATTTGTACTATATAACCTTAGCTTTCCTTTTCTGTATTTATATTATTGAAGCGAATCTGAACAATTTACAAGCATCCATCATAGCAACGAGATTAAACAAACTATTGTCATTGTTCATGGTGTAATAGAAGTCTCTTTATTTTAATGTGGGTTTGTATTGATACGAGCATTCCTACGTTTTTTGAAGGGATATTTCTGCTAATGATTATAAGTTGTTATTTATCATAATTATTATTGATAGTAAGTTTTTATTTATCATAATTATTATTGATAGTAAGTTTTTATTTATCATAATTATTATTGATAGTAAGTTTTTATTTATCTTAGAAACTTTTTATCTATATTCATTTAAGATTATTCTGAAAACTTTTCCCTATGAAATGACCATTGAAAACCTCGTCTATACTTATACAGTGTTTTTATATGGATGGTAGAAGTGAAGTTAGGAAAAGAACAATTTATTATTTTGGTCATTTAAGTTAGGTGACTAAAATATGAAATATTCAACAGTTTCACTCCTACTACTATCTAAAGCTGAATTACTCTGAACGAGCAGTATATTTTTGTTGATTTTAAGCAATAGGAAGGGATAAGTCAGTATTTTCATTAAACTATAAAACTTCTTGCTACTTATCAGTGCTATAGTCGCAAAAAAGCACAGGGCATACCATGTACGGAAGTAAATCTTTGAGGGGGGGTCTTACCCAGTTTTTAGAGCAAATTACATGACTATAATGTTATGATGGCAAGAGAAAATGTATGAGCTTACTTTGAATTTCCTTGAAAATTTATTTTCATTTATATTTTAGTGATGTACCTATACAAAAAATAAAAAAATAATAAGTACAGTATTTATTTTCAATCTGAACGAAACAAAAGTAGTATGTTTTAGAATATTGGTATTAAATATCTTCAATAATTGCAGGTGCAGCTTCAATAACTGGGTACATGAAAAAAGGAGGAATTAGCTGCTTTTCCTCAATCAACCTATATAATTTCTCATAAGGCCAGGGTAGATGCTATTTGTTCGAAAAAGCAGTGTGCATATCCTATTCATTCGAAAAAAGCAGAGGGTATACGGCATATACTAATGTATACCCTCCACTCCAGTACTGCTACTTATATACCAAACATTCTTAAATTTGCCACTGAGTTCTCTACTTCTGTCTGCTATTCTCTCAACTGTAAAAAAATTAAGGTTAAACAGACCCCCACATCACGCAACAGCTGGTAGACACTTTTGCAACTTTTTATGCCCATGCAAGCAGAAAGGTTATAATTATATTATAGAGTTGATTCATATTAAAGTATTAACTATATAAAAGTTGGTTATAAAAATTCATTTTTTATATCTTCACTTGTTTTCTTTTCTATTCGACTACCCTTCAGTAGTGGACAGTTGATCCATACATATTAGCGTATAAGCAGTAACATTTATTAAATTCGTTTATTTAAAAAATACATCCAAAATATGTCAGAAAGAGATTTTGACATTTCTTTTAGTATTTTAAACCTGATGATGCTCTATTAATTTGTTTTCCAATTTTTCTCTATCATTGATCAACTATGAATTACAAATGGTATTTATGGTATGAGAATTCTTTTGGAATGACTAACACATACTGAAACATTTCCTGACAATATAAGTAATGAATTTGGGACATCAAGTTTGGGAAACCAGCCTGCATTAGTCCTGATATGGACTTCTTGTTGAGTAATATAGTTGAATTTTTACTTAGTTTGTTTTATTTATTCCGAAGTATGGAATTCCACATAGTTGAGGCTTCCATAAGAGGGACGTAACTAGCATCCCAACTTTGAGGGGACCAGCTTGTGCTGTAGGGGGAACAGGATAGCTAAAAATATTTGGAGGTGCACACCATAATTTAAAAAAATATGAAAAAATGTTTTAACTATTTTTACTGCACTTGTCACACAAATGGAAATTGGAAATGCGTGAAATACTGAAACACTTTAGTAATTCATTTTAAAAATACAGTATTCAACAAGAGGGTCGTGGCCTTATAAAGGGGGGGCAGCCTCCTCCCTCCATAGTAGATTATTTATTGTTTTAAACATTTTATTTTGAAAAGTTAAGTATTCGTGAGAAATTTTTAAATATGATTTATAAAAGTTGTTATAGGACCTATATCAATAGACATTTTATCCATCCATGTTAAAAGTTAATAAGTTACGTGATTTTTGGTGTAGGAAATAATGTAGTCCACGCGATATTCTTCCTAATAATGGATAAACTCTGATAACTGGCATATAAATGGAAGACAATAAACGTTCGAGCCGTTGGACTTTTGTCTTAAAGTTTATGAATACGGGCGGAGAAAAACATATTTTCCATTCATCGAAAATTCCTGTTGGACTAGAACCCACGACCGGAAAATATTTTAATCCATAATCTGTTCGGATTTTCTACGGTCAATTCTTACGATAAATTAACGGCATCCAAGAACACCTTTTTCGTGCAGGTTAATATTTTTGGCGATTTAACGTAGTAAGATTTGTTTTATCTCGCTAATAATAATTTGACGAAAACATTCAGGTTCTTATTATGTCAGAATCATTCCCTTAGCATTGAAGTTGTGTCGGCGCTCTAAAATAGTAAAACGCAAACTATATTTCTCATATCTTCTCAATACTAAGCAACCAACAAAAAATTATTTTTATCTCGACATTTCCGCAAGATTACTGATAGTTTATTCATTTTAAATCTTATAGATCCACTTCTATTACGCTGGTGAAGTAGACTATACTCTTTAATTCCAATTGAAACTTTGAAAGTAGCGCCATTATCAAAGTGCGGAACAATTCTTCAGAATAGATCCGTCTAGGCTCAGAGGAATTGGTGGTTATATCTACCAATTACCCTGAACTGTATTAAGATCGTCCATCCAGCAGTGAAAACGCAACAAACATCTACAGATGCACTTCATCTTCCAATTCTTCGAGTCTCGTTGTTCCTCCCGTCGTGCAACAATCCTCGCCAGGTTAACACACCTGGTGACCTGACGCTCTGCTCACGTGATCAAAGCTTAGAAACCGTCGCGAGCGCGTTGAGGTGTATCGGATGTGAAGGCAAGCCGGTAGATAGCGCCCCAGCCAGGTTCCACGGTGAAAGCTCCCAACTGGGTGGGACCGTGGGACGCAGAGGAGAGAGTGTGAGAGGAGGGGAAGGAAAAACGCCAATGGTTCTCTTTGGTGGAGGAAGGGGTGGGGGTAGAAAATGGGCGCAGGAGAGAGAAAGAGTTCGAGCACTAGCGGTTCACGCCAGTCGCGCAGAAGTTAAAGCAGTGTGAGGTGCGTTGCATATGTTTACAGATTTTTGGAAGCGATAAACAAGTCGGTGCACGTAATTTCCGAGACGTCTCCAGATATTCGGGAGACTGGGGGATTGCTCGGTTTTCGTTGTCGACTCCGTACGGAAATTATGAAACGATGGATGTCGGACGGGACGGAATGTCGGTGATGGCTCCGGAGGCAGTGATTTCAGGTGCGTAAGGAACGCTTTTGGACCTGCTTGGTGCGTCGAGAGGGATCACGCCAACGGGAACGATGAATTAACAAGTGTTTAACATTTCTGCATTGAGGAAACTTTCGTTATTGTTCGTCGGAAGAACTTTCAAACAAAAAAGTGCCTTTTTTACTTTTTATCCGTGTGTTCTCGTGCTGTTATTGTTTTCAAAAGAAAAAGCATGGAAGTGTCATTCAGTCGGTGTGTTGGGAGGACTTGTGATTGCTTGCAGAAGAGACGGACGATGGTGCACCTGAGGACGCACTGGTCGTTTCCGTGGTCACTGGTCTTGCTCGCCCTGGCGTTAGGTGTGGATGCGGGGATTCCGGGCGCTATGGATTCGCCTCCAACCTCGGATCCTCTGAGATCCGCGACGCCTTCGGTGGTCGGTACAGTTTTACCCGGAGGACCCATAGGCCACTCGCTGAGGCTGGGCAAAGACGGAGGCCCTTACATGGTGCGTGGCGATATCGTCGTGGAACCCAAGGGAGAGTTGAGGATCGACGCCGGAGTCACCATCAGATTTCAACGCGGGACTGGCCTGACCGTCAGAGGAGTTCTTCTCGTGGAGGTTAGTCCGGAGAGTTGGTAACAGTGGCCGCGCAGAATACCTTAACATTCTTGGCGGCATACGTTGGCGGTGTGATCACCACCTTACGCGTATGAAACGCTTGCTCAATTTCTCCATCCATCCAACTTATACTTTGCGAATAAATCGTGGTTCCGTGGTTTATATTTTTAAACGGCGAAAGTACCTATCGAGTGTGATTATGTAAACAAATAGAAACGGCAATGCTGCCAAACAAACTTTAAAGTTGATTTACATGAAATAAAATATTTACACGGAAAACATTTGAGAGAATGTGAAATTCCAGTGTCATTTCCTTCAAGTTACCCCAAAAATGCTGTGTTTTTACTCTTAGACGAATTGTTTGGTGCGAGAAAAAATGGTTCATTTAAACTCGTGCGATTTAAAACGTTGCGAACTTCAGTTTAAAAGTATCTAGGGCTCGGGTCTTTTTAAACGCTTTTAAAAGCTCCGCTCGGTGAGGGAAGGGTGTTTTAAAACGTTTGCTTGTTTTTTTTTCTTATTCTGCCAACGGACAAAAGGATAGCGTTTAAATTTGAAAAATCTGAAGGTCGCCGCCATAACAGGTGTTCCCCTATTCACCCACTCCCCCATGCTCTCCCCTCCTGATCTTCCTCCGTCTTTTTGCAAGGAGTAGCAGAGAACTAAGAAAGGGTTGTATGAGTGGAAGGGGGGTGGGGAGAGTCGATGGAAGGAGTGATTCGCCAACGGACGAAAAGGAATTTAAATTTTAACGAACGGTTTGAAAATTCAAACAGGTGGCGGCGTTGGTTATAGGAGAGGGATATGGATGCTCGATGTCTTTTAAGCGTGGAATTCTGATACTATTTATAAATGCGCGGCGCAGCCGGACACACCCAAACAGGCGCGTTGGATGGGTGGTTTTGAACCAACGTGCACGCCAGATGTCATCGCAACCACAAAAAAAAAATCGTTGGTCGCGTTCGGAAAGGAACCGTTTGGTAGGAGTTGTATGAGCGAGTATTCGCCTTTTTATCTTTATATAACACTGCGAAGATTTTAAAAAGAATTTTCACCTATTATGTCAGTGATCGGCTATATGTCAGACGTACAAGTTTATGTTGGGCGGAGGTTTTATAGGTCCGTTACATTATCTCCAGAACAGAACTCAAACCAGGGACTCTTCCTTTCCAAATGCAATCACGTCATCTAGCTATTCCCTAAATGTAATTTACTTCTACTGATTATAGTCACGCCCCTATATAGTGCCACCTTCGCATACTTCCCATGAATCGTTGTGAACAAAATTTCCATCTTATGATTACATAGAGCAAGTATATACCTCGATTCACCGCCACCCCCGCTTTAACGCCAATGTCAGTGATGGAAAAACGGTGGCGCTAAATGGGATTTGACTTTATATTCTTATTTTGAAAATTTCTAGCGATATTTAAAAGGTTGTTCACGGCTTTGGCGCACCTTGATTAGAATTCCGGCGGATACTGAAGTAAGCCAAATAATTAGTAAAATGCACTAAGAAGTTATGCATGTCAAAATTTAAAATTGATCCCAAGGTGTAAAAAATGTTTTAGCAAACGTCTAAATATTAAATTGAAGAAAACTTTTAAACTCCGTGATGTAAAATTCAAAGAACGAAAATAATACATACCATCATTTAAAATGTATAGTACGAATGTTGAAACTAAGTTTTGAGATACAAATCCTATTAGAAAACTTGTTTTTGGGAATAGAATTTATCTGATTAATTCGATCTCGTTAAAAGTTGCCTTATGAATTTCGTTTTAAAGACGTCCACTTCCGTTTCCAGTGACGCTTCTAAGTCAGTTTACTAACTCAATGATCACAATTGTTACTGGCGCAAAATAAACTTTCGACCATCTTCAGCGTGCATGAAAGGGATTCCGGTGACCCAGAACGCACCGGAAATAGAAAGTGGCTGCCATCATCAGCTCAAAAACGGAGTCAGTTTTTCCAGACTCACTTTCTTTTCGATTCATCAGTATCACAAGGGGCTATTTTTAAATTTCTTCTTCCATCGTTAAACATCGCAATTCGATGATTCAAGAAATTAATTCCTTCTCATAACTTTTTGTAAAACGTACACCGATTTATTTATCGCTCTAATATCTTTCGCAACGACTATTTTACGCGAATTCTTTTAAGCCAAGTCACAAACGCATTAAGAGTCACTAACTGTTATTCTCAATCAAATGATAGAATTTGACATTTTTTTATATTTTATCTGCTACAGGCATTTTAGATAGATATTGAGTGCTTGAATATGGTCTAGATTAAAATGAGCTTTCGAATTAACTCTTACAATGACGGAGTTGAAAATAATTAGCAGGAATAGAAAGTGTTACGGCAATCCTTAAAAATTTAAATTGTTTTCCATATAGCATTCTTTATGTTATAGAGATGATATTTCCGTGGAATGACCCCAGTTAAAGCAAGTATCTCAACAATGCCAACTTTATTATCATATAAATAACTCCTTGATAAATCGATCCCCTCCAACTTTCGCGCATTATTGTTCGCCTAAAACAACAAAAAGAAAGCTTAGGATTGATTGTTATCCTCAATCCTATTTGTGATACCTGCGCGAACGCTGCTCATTAGCGTCTTGGTCTTTTTTCACATAGTTCCTCCTGAACTCTTCGGATGGCCTTTGCCACCATCTCACCGCTTTCCTCGCCCTCTCATTCTCTTGGAGTTAACATGCCAGAGCTCCAAGGATGCGGATACTTCACGCAACGGTCAATCCGAACACTATAGCTGGTCGGTGACTCAGTATCTGTCCATTGAGCAATTGGCCTCAGAGGGTGAATGCGTCACTTGTGAGATTTCTCGGAAGTGACGCATTCACTCACCTGAAAATAGGCGAGATTCTCCGTAATGGATGTCAACTCACCTTACCGTTAAGGCGTTCTACGGAAGAGGTCCGTATGGTGAAATTTGGGCCGCGGGCTCCAGCCTCGCTGCCAACTTGAAACTCATAATTCAAAATGTAAGACTTGCTCCAAATATATATATATAAAGTAACTACCACGACAAGGTGAGGTGCCGATCTTGTTAGATCAATAACATTTGTGTTGTAACTAGGGATTCCAACCAGTGAAAATGATTTTTACTGACAATATGGAAACAAATTACGGACAATCCAACTTTTTACGGACATCTTTTGCGTAATATTAAGATGTCTCAAAAAGACGTAAGTGAAAAATATTCAATGCTGTCATTCATACATCGCAACAGAAATGATATTTACGTTATTTTAGCGTTCTTATATGTCTTAGGGAAACTGGAAATTTCGGATGTGTTCAATAAAAATTTTTTGAACACAAATACTACCTGATTTTTCATTCAGAGCATTTTGTTTCATATTTTTAATTTGTGCCCAATGAAAAAGAAAGACTGCTTTACTTTTAAAAATATAACCAAAATGAGAATATATAAGATAAACATATTTTTTAAATCAGCGGTATTCAACCTATATCCCTGGGGATACTCGAGATCTTTCAAAGAGATACGATATTAAGGATATCTAATGTAAAAAAACTAGCGAAGCAAAGTCTAATAATTATCTCCTTGAGGAATCTGATTTTAAATTATATTGTTTTTGGAAAAACATTTCGACAGTATTTCGGAGATTTTTTAACCGCTTTCTAGGAGAAAATGATTTGTTATCTTCACCTGTTGTTTTGTCGGTTCCCACGGCCGATCTTCCCCACCCCACCCGTTTTATCCCCGTAAGATTTCTATTCACTTTCATTTCACGGGTTTCCCCGCTCATTTACAATTGTAATCGTGGCAGGTCAATCATACGCAAATTTGAATGATTGATTTTCTGTATCCTCTGCTTCAGTGTCTGCTAAAAATCGAATTACAGAACATCGATTTGTCTATGAAGGTTTTAAAAATTTATCAAAATTATAAAACAGCTAGTGGTTTAGTGTAATTGAGTCGCCTTGATAGTTATCAATCCGCCACAGCTGGGTAATTATCCTCATCAAGATCGCATAAGTAGTTATGTTAATAAGCGAAAAATTAATACCTCTGAAAGAAAAAGAGTTGTGACAACCAGTTTACCTTCAGCTAATGTATGTCGCACTATAATTATTCTTACGAATTACAGCAATATAGATGTAGCTTCGTCTCGGACAATTTGACCTCCAATAGCAGAAGCAACATACACATTCGAGGTGCATAGTTTTTTCTGCGGAATAGTTTCTTATTTTAACAGATACTCGAGGCTCATTTTTAAATGCCGCAATTTTAGTTTTTTTTTTTATTCTTAGCATTTAAACTACCACAGAACCAATAAAGTTGAGCATGTCTGAAAATGTCTCTATGGAATAAATAAAAACCTCGTAAGTCATTATCGGACACTTTGTTAATAATGCCAAGAATCTTTGATCACGAAAAAAGAATATGCAAAAAAAAACCGAGCCGAACTCGATGGAAAGCATAAAAATGATTTTTGTGTGGAAAATTCGAGTAGTAGAGCTTGAACTTACCGAATAGGAACACTTCCGATGCAAAAAGTATTATCAGAGTTATCGGAAATTCGAGCTGTAATCTCGTAGGGGGTCTGCCGAATTCGACCTATCGATCAAACGAATCGACGATTTCGATTGATCGAAAGTTGGATGCCATAAATGACGCTCGAACCGTTAAGTCGGTCCATTTAATTCCGTCCTTGTGGTTAGCTCTTTAGATCTCCCCACTTAAAAGGGTCCTCCGTTTTCTCTCTTTCGCGGCAAAGTCACGGGGTCAAGGACTGGTTTTAAGGAGGCGCGTGGGAGGGAGGGTAATGGAATTGATGGAAAAAGAAAAACTCCGCATCTTGGGCGAAAGTGGGGCAGGAGGAAAAAAATAATACTCGCATTCTGCGAGCGTGAATGACAAGAAAATGAAACGGAACGAGAAGAGCGTGTCGGAAAAATAAATTTTGGGGAAAATGTTTTGAGGATGGCGGCGGCTCGTGTCGCTCCTGGGAACGAAAGAGAGAAAAAAAAGGAAAAGTTTTTTTCGAGAAAAAAAGACTTCTCGATCTTTAGAGAGAAAGAGACGCTTAATTTCAGGAAAAGTAATGCGCGACTGTTTTCTTTCCCTTCGATCGCTTTCCCGATCTCGGTTCTGTCAACCGCACTCCGTTGAGCAACTCGGGCAAGTTGAACGAACTGGCGCGCGCTGGCTCCGCTGCATGCCGACGGCGATAACAAATGACGATCACCGCCCATCTCACGTCTTACGAGGTGTTGTGAGTGCACCGGAGGACGGCGCGTTGGGCGGATAATTATAGGAAAAGGAGGAAAGGTTGCGAGAGATGACGAACGCCGTTGTTGTAAAATACATAAGTACAGACAAACCCCGGTTTAGCGCCACCGTTGGTTCGTCACTGACATTGGCGTTAAAGCGGGAGTGGCGGTGAATCGAGATATATGCTTGCTCGATCATTCATACTTGAATTTTTAATTTTTTAGATTATACCTTTATGACGACTATACTAAGTTTATATTATACTATAAAGCAGATGTCCTCGACGGCTATTCACTTATCGTCGATTTGTAAAAATATTAGAATGCTAGATCGGGGAGTCGTCGATGCACGTCCTGTTCACTCGACCGTTTTATGGCTAAAGGAGTTGCTTGCATCGTCTCTTGGATGCAAGCCATAAAAGTCGTGGCCAATAATTCTCTTTTTTGTTCGTTTCATGAATCTAGCGTACAACGACTAACGTCTTCTCCGAGGTCGTTGGATATAATGACCTCCCGTCTTTCATTTCGAGATCGATCGTCTTCTTTAAATTTCCTTTCGATACGAGTATATGCTGGGAAAATGGTATATTTTCCCTCAAAGGTATCCATTTTCCAGATACTTGACTGTAAATTCTCTAGAGATCCGAAGAAACAAACTGAAATGGGCAGTTATTTAAGTTGAATGCGCTGTTAACGTTTAGCTTGTACCATAACGTGTATTTACTTTTCGCGGTAACATTAAGAATATTTATGTGCGACTATTTCTTATCCACTTCTGGAAGTCGCAGAACAACGCAACGTCCTATGCCCACGTTCACAAAGTATGACATAGAAATTGCTTTCGGCGAAAGGAACAATTTTATGAATCTTGGCCATTACTCAGAACTTCCAGTTATATAATTTTCAGTTTTTCTTTGTGTTGTGTCACCATTATTCATCGAATGACCATATTCCAATCGTCCCCGAAAATACGCCTGTGGACACCAAGATATCCGCAGAATTTTTTTAAGTTCTCGTGAAAATTTTATAATAGTCATTGCCTTAAATAAAACTTGGCATTTTTAAGGGCGCTGTGAAATGAAATTTCTCTTTAAAAAGTCGGTACCTGTTGTTTATCACGCATGCGCAGAACTTCGATAATTGTGCTGTCTGAAAATCATACTTCATCTCCCCCTTTTATTCTTCACCAATAAATTATATTTGTACATAAAAACATTATTAATGTGATGGCATTAAAAATTCTACTTGTATCTTTTAACTCAAGAAAGCTTCCCGCTCTATACCTTTCATGAAACCTAGAAATAATTTAGTCCATACTCTTAACAATAACATTCCTCACAGACCTCAAGTGACGGTTACTTCATCTCCATATTGTTTTTTTACTATTGTCATAGCCATGGTGACCGCAAGCACTGCGAATAAGCAAATTCTTCTCAACTTGGTCTGCTACCATTTCGTCACTCCTATCCGACCGTTTTCAAGCAACGGCCGCGGATCCAGGCGGCATTCCTTACCCGCACCCAATCCAGTCGCCATCTCTGCGACTCCTCCCTCGCCTAAAACAATCGGAATCCCCGCGATTCGAATTTTGTGTGCGCAGCGTGCTCGCGACTCTTGAGTCGTATCAACGTCGTCCCTAGGGCGCGTATCAACGTCGTCCCTAGGGCGCCTAAGCCGGAAGGGACTCGCGCGTGTCCAGGCAACGCTAAAGAGAGGTAGATGGAGAATAAATAGTCGGTCGTCACGCCGGCGCTTTCCGTTCATATGTTTTTTTATGAGTCACGGCTACGAAACCTCTCCCTCTTTTCGCGCAATCGACGTGCCCGACTCTTCGGGAGATATGAACACGTCGAAGAGATATACGCCCGCAATTCCTCGAATGCGTGCCTTCGCGAGGAGCGTGCCGTGACGTATGTTCTCACCTCGTGCCTGGACGCAGAATCCGAACCTTTAAGCATACCTATCGTCCTTCCTTTTGGAGCCTGGCGTCCTTCACGTTTCCGGCGGATTGTGGTGGAGGCGGAGGAGTGGTCTGGAGGCTGGGGTGAATTAACGAGTGCCCCTCATTGAGTAGGATACGGGAAGCGGGACTCTGAAATGACCAGCATCCTTGGAACCGCGTGTTTGACTGGGAGAGGGGTCTCGTGGCGAAATAAAATGGTGAATTCCCTACTACATCTCCCTCTTTTCTATCCCCTTCCATGGTACTCGAGCGATAGAAAGTTGGAAGATTGAGCAATAGCGGAGTGAATGGAGTTCCGGCTGACGAAAGATTTCATCTCGGCACGCGTGTATGCCGGCGTTGCACTTTAAATTAATGTCTCTTCGCGAGGAAAGAGAAAGATATTGGTGTATGCTAGTTGGCTGCTGGCCTCGTTTATGATTCATTATAGCCCTTTCCTCGTCCCGAGGAGGTATAAAAAGGACTTTATCGCCGCCATATTTCCCTGCCTGGTGCGCTAATGTAATTCGTGATATAAAGGGTCAACTCCATTCGTAGTACTCCGATGGAGTAAATTGTTGATAGATAATGCGTAAAAAATAGTGAATAAACAATTACAGAGTTTTTTCCCGTAAATTTAAAAATCAACCAGAAGTCCCGACAAAAGATATAATCGCGTATCTTGTCTGAAAATATTAACATGTAACTTTCGTCTGTAGGTCACTGGATAGCAACTCAAATCAACGGATTTTATTCTTATATGGTTATGCTCTTGCGGCTAATTGTAAGACATTTTTTCACGTTCTCCAAGATTGTGTCGACGCTTGGATATTTAGTAATGATTAATTTTATTACGATTAAATTGTTGCAAAGTTTTTCTTATCCTGTTTTGGAAAGACTGTAGTCTATGTTGAATGAAGCTTTAAGCTGAATTGCTTTTTATCGAATCCAAATAGATTTTATCAGGTGTCTGTATATCACGTGATAAAATGACTCATTCACCAGTTTGAGATTGCATTTTTCGTAATTCAACCGACATTCAGAATAGCGAAGAGACAAATCGAGTGCCATTTTACCGCCGTTTTGCACGATAGCTGTCTTCTAGGCGGTAGTTACTTATTATCTGTAGCAGTTAATGAAGTGATTTATCGGTCATCGGCAGGGCAGTGTACATCTTTATAAAAAGGCGTTAAAACAACAAATATTTTATTTATTGGTTTGATTTTGCCATCAGAATTTGAAAATTATCTAACAAAATAACTATCCCAACTTGACTCGTGATAATACACTTATTTTTCTTATACTTGTGCGTAATCGTAACATAACACAAAACATTTTTTAAAGAAAATATCCATCTTAAAACCGGAACCCCAGTTATGTAACTTTACATGTTGGTATGCGCGTGAAAACATTCTGCGCGCCTTTTCTCAAGAGGTTTTTTATTGATTAACGAGTAAAAATTCAATTCTAAGTTATTCTCACGTAACTTCTTGGCGAATCTACCTCTTTTAGATACAGAATAGTTTATAAGATATCAGTATTCCTTAAAAAGAATTTTTCAACAATTTTCTAAGGACCGATTGAGCTTTTCTAACCAGCTAAGCCAAACGTCAAATCTTCGGAAGAGACGCACGCCCAGCCATTATCCTATCCTATATCTCGATCCGAAAGTCTAATCGTCGGAGATTAGATACGGGTATCGATGAAGCAGAAAAGATTCGACCTCGAATAGAGGGCTGTTCATACGCTGTGATTCCTCCGTGTCGCTGAAATATTGGTGTCCAATCGGGCATAAAAGGAGGCTTATGCAATGAAATGGTAAAAAGAACGTAGGCGAGTTCCTAAAGTTAACAAGAAGCAGCGTGCTTGTTTGAGCGGCGGTCCATCTTAACGTTTCGTTTTATTCCATTCCCGCTTTGGAACTTGCTTTCGAGGATTGCAGTCGGTTATTCCCTTGGCTTTTGAGATTTCTCATCGGTTAAAAATGGCCGTTTGATTAAAACAAATCGTATGATGCGTGTCTAAAGATTAGTTTAAAAATAGAAAGG
The DNA here is from genome assembly GCA_028673005.1 of Tanypteryx hageni. Classification (NCBI taxonomy): domain Eukaryota; kingdom Metazoa; phylum Arthropoda; class Insecta; order Odonata; family Petaluridae; genus Tanypteryx; species Tanypteryx hageni. Next base: position 39,747,541 of record CM054112.1, on the reverse strand, counting down.
TTAAATAATAATAAGTTAAATAAGTAGCATCGGTTATAATTTCCTCTACGTTGATAATGTAAATAAATAATAAATATACCGGCAAATGTTTGTAGATTTAATGAAGTTAATAAATGGCTGTCCTCGATTGTCGTTTCTTATAGATTCGAAATTATTATCGGAATCAGCGAATTGAAAAGTCGCCATTGAGGACGATTACTTTGTGTATGAAATTCGCATCAGGTTTACCCAACCGTGTTATTTCTACGAGAGTTTAAATAAATCGTCTATTCTGGGTGGCGTAAAAGGAATGCATGCATTTTCGGATTATGCACTAATTTATGGACACATTAGAGAAACACTTTAATAATCTCACCCAGAACAATTGGTTCCTTATTTTTGCCGTGTACTTATTTGATTGAAAGTTAGTTAATTGAGGAGAAACATAAAATTTGAGATCAAGAGAAATTTCCTCGGTAAAGGTAACAAACTGAATTTGACAGATATTTCTAAGATTCCCTACGACCCCACCTACCTCAGAATCCTCCACTATTGTCTCAGTTTGTACCGGCAATCATTGCTTTTCAATTTCTGGGTTTCCGTCAATCGAAAGATGGTTTCATTTCTTCGATTAATCGACGTGAGTGAAAAAGAGCTGGAACACTTTCCCGGAAAGCGATGATTTAACGCCGAAGATAAGCTTATTGACCCGGCTTCCAACTCGACGTCTGATAAGAGGTAGGCGGCCGTGGAACAAGTATCAACCGCTTCTAGCAAACAAAATGCCACGCGCGTGCGCGCAGGTGAATAGTACATAAAAACCCTTTCACTATTACTGTCACGTTTATTTTAGTTTTTCCATGCCGTTAATGAAAAATCCTTTACATAGCTCATCGGCAAATTTCATTGTGAACCTGTTTGCGTGATATGACGATTTTTCAACGGCAATGCCGAGTCTTTTGTCATTCTCGGTTCATTGTACTCAAGAGGGCAAACATTTCGTAACCCTGGCGAACGTTTATCGATCCCTCTCATAAAACGTTTTTACTGGGAAATGAATTTACCATTTATCGTCTTCCACCTGGAATTTATATCCATATGTATTTAATGCGTGGCTGGCTACTCAGCTGATTCCACTAATGGTATTTTATCAACAAAATTGGTTTTTAGAATCAATTAACCAGTAGATTCACAGGGTCTAGAAATTACAAATCCTGTTTTTGATTCTTTGATTGGAATAATGTTGATGGTGCAGTTATTTGTTATTTACATTTATTTTATCGAGCCTATCCTAAGTGATTAATTAGCTCCAAGGTCCAATTAATTAAATTTCTCCGTAAAATTTCACCGTATTTCCGTTGAATAAGGGATAAAATGATATATTTGATGTATCATCTTGAGAATTGAAGCTACTACTAAAAGGTTTCAACTAGCACCGGTCTCACGGTCGAATCGCCTTGAACTTCTTTTGTTTTCCGAACCCATCCTTTTTAAAACAATGAGCGATTCTTAAAAATCCACTCGTGAAAACAGAAGGATTCGGTTCCTAACGAGCCTCCATCCTTAATGTTTATTTATCCTCACAAAGCTTCGGATTCGTTTCAATTAAATAGGAACGTTTTGAAAGAGAAATACTCGGCGGTGAAAGCTGATCGAAAGTGTCGGAAGCGGTTTAATAAATACGCCACATAATTAAAGAGCGCTCTCTTCGCTATCCGCTCCCCTTCACTCAACAGTTCTGCACCGGTGCGCCATTCCTGAGATGGTTCATCGCCTTCATCTCTCCCTTTCTCCTTTTCTACCTTTCCCGCAACGGTCGCGTCTTCGCTCCCCCTCCCACCGGCCGACTCTCCTCCCATCTCTTCCCCTTCTCCTTTGAAACTCCCCTCTGCCTTCCATCTTCGCCATCGTCAGTCGAGCCACTCCTCGTTACATTCTCTGTCTGTGATTGCGGACTCCTTCCCCTTCCTCTGCCTATCGTCTCTCGAGCGTCGAATCGGAGTGAGCGCAATCTTCGTCGGGACTCGATTGGCGAATGCGATCACGGCCTCGATGCGTTCTCATGTGAATCCAAAAAGCTTCCGATTAAAAACACGTTCGCAACCCCCATGATCGCCCTTGGAGATTCTCTCGGTCTATTCCCGCGTGATGGATGGCGAAAGAAGTAAAAGTACTCAAATCCATTTTCCTGCCGTTAAAATGGACGAGGGCTTTCGCCTTCGAGTTTTCTCGGAATATTCTGAGGTTGATTGCCGCTTAGCGATTAATTGATTTAGAAAAAAAGTCTTGACGAATCCTTTTCTCTTAATGCGAGACTAGAGATTAAAATTCTGCGGCGGGTTTGTTTGTTTCTTTTTGCCCATTGCAATCAGATTCGTTCCATTAGACCGTAAAAATCGAATTGACTCGAGTTTTCTTTTTTGCTACGATCAATTGACTGGTAAATACTTCGCAGTTTAAGAGTTAACCTGGAAAATTTTATTTGTTCTCTACTTATGTCTTATAATTTATCATTAATATGGGGTTGTTTTTGAGGACTTAGAAACCAAGTTTTTTTCTTTAGTGCCTTTCTGAATTTTCTATTATTCTTATATTTATTTAAGAATCTAATCAAATTACCCGCCATATATTGATTTCAGTGCTGGACGTAGTCGCAGTAAATGTAACCTTTTACTTATAATCGGCCATTTGCCGCCTTTGTCTAAATTAATGATTCATTAGAGAATTATCGAGTTCGCTTTATGGCTCAAAACAAATTCCGGAGTAAGCAGTTAAATATCAAAATTTGAAAAATTAACAAGGTGATGGCTGTTGGAGATACCTTAGACTAAGGTTTTTTTTCAATTTTTGTTACCTCGGTGCGTAATCTGGATTAAATTAATTATGGTAAATTTTAAATTTCAGTTCACATATTTGATACAGATTCCGGGAGAACGAGCGGTTCCTAATGACTATTTTCTTATTCGTTCTCCGATTGTTGCAGCGACGCGCGACACGTGTTCTGCTATTTTGCTAACGGAGGATGCGCCTCGCGCCCGTAAAATTTGGAGCGCGTTTTACGTTGACAAACCGAGGAAAATCGGCTCTTCCGTTTTTATTTGCCGCTCGTAGAGAACGGAAATAGCGGGTTTGGCTGTTAGATAGTCCCTTTGGGTGTGTCCGAGGTCCTTGAAGGGGAGGGAGTAGAAGGGAGAAAGAAGTCATATCCGCCCTCGGAGGGCACGCCTCGGGTCATCTACTACCAGTGCAGTGTCATTATCTAAGGGCGCCAATGCGTTCACTTCCGGATACACGGAGACGTGGGGGAGGGCGTGGCGGCTAGGTCTTCGACACGTTACCCACTTTCCTCGGCCACCCACCCGCACAATTCCACCGAAAGGTCTTTTCCGCTTTTTTATTACATTTTTTAAAATCTGAAATGGTGACAGGTTCCTGGCGGAAAATTGCTACCTCAGGGTTTACCGTAAGTCTTGTTTTAGAAGTCCTCATTTTTTTAAGTACTGGATTCGTTAATTTTAAAAATTCGATTTAAAGTTCGTCAGAGACCTCGAAATGTCTAAGTAACTTATTTAAGTTTAAACGTTTAAATACTGAATTGAAGTTGTGAAAGCTTTGTAACTGAGGTGCGATCTCTCAGACCGTTATTGTTTTTATTTTTATTTACTCCTTAGTAACTAATAAAATCCAAAATATCTTTGTACAATCTTCATCGTCGAATGCAAAGCGACAGCCCGGTGATGCAATAGCCGCAGCGAGACCGGTCGCTTTACATTGTGCAAAGTGATGTTTCCTTGAAAGTTATGTCGTTTCGGATTTTATGAAAATTCAATTCCACAAATTTACATCTTCAATAGTGAATTATATTTACTCACTAGATATATCTGCAATTGGATTTTCCGAGTTTTGTTATTTGTAATGAGGGTTAGGAGATAATTAAAAGAGAAACTACGCTTAATATACACTTTCTTCCTTGTTAAATGTAAACTAGAGGAAAGTAAAACAGCTGGGTAATTTGTATCACAGACCGCACCTCGAGTAGGAGGTTAAATAGGTAAAAGCTAGCTATTTTAACTTGTTTTGCACGAATTCTGAAAAATGTGAATGGTACTTTCGTCGTCTTTTTGGGATGTATATTTATTTTTTTGTAGATATCGATAGTTGCGTTGTTAGGCCTTATTTGGCATGATAAACAGTATTTTCAATGCTGGAAAAGCGCAAAATATTTCAAAACTAAATTTTGCTTATATTATAAACAATACGAGCTAGAAGATTAATGTATATATTGCAAGGTTAAATGAACACAAATTGGTTTGTACGTGCTACTTTTTCTGATTGCGTCGAAGCAGTAAGGAGCTTTACATATGATTTTATTAACGTCTATTTTGATAATAGTTTATAATAATAATGATTAAATAATAAGGTAACGAGTTATTAAATTTAGGACTTGTAAGGTACGATTGCCTCGCATCAATGATCCCGATGATCACCAATGAAGGCATGGATCGTGACATACCTTTTCTGAATCCTTAAAAAAAATGCTAAGAATATTTAGAGACATCAACGCGTGTTTAATGACCAGAGATTAATAAAATTCGGACTTAATATACTTCTTAGAGGTTATAATCGTGCTAGCTAAGTGCATATCGTGTTTCATCGAACCTGGAGGGACGTTCCCTATTTTACGGTCTGGGTACAGCGTGAAAGGGCAACGCACGATTTCTTACTTTCGTGAGGTTTCCCCGCCAAATAAACCCTTTTGGCAGACAACTTAGAGAGGAAGAGGAGTCTCTCTTTCTTAAAGGACGAGGTCACGTACGGATCGCCAAGGGACATGGCTTCTGGGCCAAGCGTTATCTACCCGCATCTGCCGTGAAACACGAGTAAAAAAGAGACGTAGAACATCTCTCTCTCTCTCTCCTCGTCGCTCCACCCTTCCTCCTCTTGGCACCCTATTCAAGAGATAATTTCGGCTTCCTCCTCCCCTTCGGGTCTCCAGGAACTCTTGCTACTCTCCGCTCCCTCCCTCCCTGTCTCTCTCTACCTCCCTGTCTCCCACCCTTCTCCCTCCATCCCTTCTTTCCCTGTTTCTCCCACCCTCCCCCTTCTATTCCTCCCTTTTCCTGTCCCTTCGTCTTTTTTTCTCCATTCTCCTATTCCTACTTCCCCCTCCCTCTCCCCTTCTCTCTCTCCCTCTCTCTCCATTTCTCCATCCCTCTTCCTCCATCTCTCTCCCTCCTCCATCTCTCTCTCCCTCCTCCATCTCTCCCTCCTTCCCTATCCTTCCATTCCTCCATCTCTCTCTCTTCTTTTGTCTGTGTCTGTTCCTCCCTCCATCTCTTTCTCCCTCCCTCCATCTCTTTTTCCCTTTCTCTCTTCTCCTCTTACTCATCCTCTTCCCTCTATCTCCATAATTTTTTCTCATATCGTCTCTCTCTCTCTGCTTCTCTTGCATACATTTCGTTTCCTCTCCCTCTTTTTCTCCCTCCCTGGCCTCCCTTCCTCTCCGTTCTCATTGCCCTCCTTCCTTCCCCTCCCTCTTACACCAACCGCTCTGCCCCTTGGGGTCAAGTGGACGACCCCTTTCCTGTGACTTGTGCCCCCAATCTACCCGGCGCGCCCGAGCGTCGGAAATGATTCTCATTCGCTCTCGCTCGATCTTTCTCGCAGATACTCTTCATCCTCTTCTCTCTCCCTATCTTTAGTTCTTTTTCTTTCCCACAGCTTTTTTGTATCGTCAGCTAAAAAAAATCGCCTCCCACAACAATTCGTTGAATTAGTTCGAGAATTACTCTTGCCCATCTCAAATGAATGTCTGAAACGTGCCTTTTTATTTCTTTTTGAGTCGGAGTGTGTAGCCTGTTTCTTGCTTAAATTTGACGCGTAATTGGTTTATTTGTTGTTTTGGCCAAGGCTTCATTAAGTCTACCACTTAAACCTAAATGTTTCAATCCTTCGCGTAATCTGGTCTATGCTTACTGAGTTCTAACGTATATTTTGTGTTTATTTGCTTTTAACTAAATAGTCTTTTTACTGGACCAGTATCAAAATATTCGAGAGACCTTTCTGTGGAAATTTCTCAACTCGTTATTTTTCGTTTGGTGCTCTTGTGTTCCATCTAGATATAGAGTTCATCCTATCCTCGATCACTTATTCTCTCAGTAACACTGCGAGTGAATTCCTTTCCTTTCTCTATTCTTTGGCAAACGAAACTCGCAACTGGTGTCTCTAAAGCTATTCGGGAGTCAAGAGAAATGGCGGCTGAGAAGTAAAATGAACGAAAACTAAATAGAAGGACGCAGTTTGAAAGAAAAATTAATAGAATATTATGAATTGATAAGTGCATTGCGGAACTGCCTTTCTTTGCTATGAAATCCGCAAATAATGAAACGGAATAGAAATATTTTTCATTTGGCAAAGAGTAGGGATAGGATAGCGAGTTTTTTATTTATGCCCTGGAAGAGAAACATCTCGGTTATTTCTGCTTTATACGTCGACTGTTTTCACATACTATTTAGATATATTTATAATTTTATTTATGAAAAAGAAATAATAGTTTTTCGAGTAAAATCAAATTGCGATGAATTAATTTTCTTCGAGGTTTTAAAGTTTTTTAAAAAATTTGTAATAATAAATTTGAATCAAATTACTTTTGAAAAAACGGGCATCAACTTCTTCAACTCTTTGAAGAACGAAACGATGACTTTTTAAGAAGGTGAAAGAAAAAGAACCCAATCGTTTCATATTCCAGAGAAAGCATAAGTACAGTGTCCATACAAGAGCGAAACGGAAAAGCTGCACTTACGGCCGAAAGAAGACACGTACCGCGTAATTACCACTCAACGGACTTTCTCACGCCCTCTACGATAGAAGGAGTCAGCAATGCAGTTAATTATGTTTTCATTGCTCTTAATTAGACGCACGTGACTTATCGGGCGGCGGTTCGAAAGTGCCCTCTTGAAAGCGAACTCTTGATGAAAGCTCTATATGCTCATTTTTTAATGATCGGCCTTATTGCCGGAAGTTCAATTAATCTTTTAAGATGTATAATATGTTTTCATTTAATTTGTGTATATAGCGGGATGAGTAGATATATTAGATTGTAATAAAGGCACATGTGCGATACTCCGTATCTTTACGACTCGCGCGGTTTCAAGTACCTTTTAAGAGTAATAATTTATCGCTTAGACTTCTAATAAAATTCGTTGAGTAAATTTGATTGGATATATCTAATTTGGCGGCGTTTCCTTTTTAATCTAGACATTCATTTGCATTTCTTACTAAGACACTATCATTATATAATTACAAATAAAACATGAATGTCATTGTTTAGGATACATCATAAACCTACATTTAAGAAAGCCTTTATTTTGCTTCTACCATCTTCCTCTATTATTGTTTTCTACCCAGAGAATGGAACCTAAGTAACATTCGGAACAATTTATAAACTGACAGTGTAAATATTATACTTAAAATGTATTTGATTCGTTTATATGCATATAATTCTTTGTTGTCTCGTTATTATTCACGTGAATTATAAATATTGTATTTTCACAATGACTAAATTATCCAGGTGACGTATGTAGCCATAAAACCAATGAGATGTTTTATATTTCCAGCGCTAAGGGACCTAAACGGAATATTAGAGATTCTCGATTTTTAAAATCAGAGGAATTATTTATAGTAAAAGGGAGGGACTTAAAAAAATAATTCCCCCATCGCTGTGGGTTTGCAAATCCTCTAAAAGGCTTTCGTATGTGTGTGTGTATATAATATGCAGATTCAATCTCGAGGCACCATCTTACCCCAAATGCCTCCACGAATGCATTTTACAACCCACATCCGTCACCCCCTACATTCTGCAAGCACTGCCACGCGAGAAGTTTGGTGATCCTATAGCAACAACTCTTCTCCCCTCCCGAGAGAACTCTAGGGGACCACTGCAGTGCTAGAAGTCGACCGAGGGAAACAATAGGTTCTTGGAGGTCGTTTGCAGGTCATTCCTTCTCACTGTGGTTGGAAAAAATATAATGGATGGAAGACCTCGGAATTCCCCTTCTTCCATTGTTTGCATATGCATCCAGGCCGGATGGCTCCGTTCGCTCTGGAATTTCCTAGGCGCTGTCAGCGGCGTTCCAGCTCCGATTTAATGAGAGGAGAGAGAGAGAGAGGAGAATGAAAAGCTTTGGCGACCGCACTTAAATTGCTGCAATCATAGTATTAATTTTCAAAGCATTTATTTAGTTGAGTTTGGCTAGTTGAAGACCCCATGTCCTTCAAAGCTATTTTACGTTATGGAACTGTTTTCTCTGAAGGAATCACTTCGATCAAAATGTCACTTTAATTAATTGTTTCGAGGATGTAGACTGGGAAAAACTTCCTGCGAACCGTATTTTAGTATACTTAAGCAATTGAGTTATAGACCAATCAAATGAGATTTTAGAGGAAATAATTCATAAAGTTTTGAAACTTGGCACATTTGTCCGTTAGAGAAACCTAACTAACATATCAAAAGTTGACAAGCCTAACGTGTACTCGTCGGCCGTTTTGGCGACAAAATGGCTGCCGGAGCACGACCCGCGACTGGCCTTTCGCGAATAACTCGGAAACGGTCAAATATACGGCAAAATCGTACATACACAAACTTGTAGAGAATATAATTTTCTACAAGAAAGGTTCTTTGCAGATATTTGCTACTGTAGAAAATGAGCGTTTTTTGCGGAACGCAGGCCGCGCGGTCTTAAAATCAAGAGTTGTGAGCTCGTTTCCACACCACCAGTTGTGGTAGAGCTCCAGACGCATTTTTTATAGTGGTATCCCCCTTTAGGCATTAATCCACAGTTTATTTCATTTACTTAACATAAGTAATTACTAGCTCACAACACTTGATTTTAAGACCGCGCGGCCTGCGTTCCGCAAAAAACTCTTATTTTCTGCTATACTATCGCAGTGCCAAAAAACTGCAAAGAACCTTTCTTGTAGGAAATTATATTCTCTACAAGTTTCTGTAGAAACCGGAAACGGTCAAATATACGGCAAAATCGTACATACACAAACTTGTAGAGAATATAATTTTCTACAAGAAAGGTTCTTTGCAGATATTTGCTACTGTAGAAAATGAGCGTTTTTTGCGGAACGCAGGCCGCGCGGTCTTAAAATCAAGAGTTGTGAGCTCGTTTCCACACCACCAGTTGTGGTAGAGCTCCAGACGCATTTTTTATAGTGGTATCCCCCTTTAGGCATTAATCCACAGTTTATTTCATTTACTTAACATAAGTAATTACTAGCTCACAACACTTGATTTTAAGACCGCGCGGCCTGCGTTCCGCAAAAAACTCTTATTTTCTGCTATACTATCGCAGTGCCAAAAAACTGCAAAGAACCTTTCTTGTAGGAAATTATATTCTCTACAAGTTTCTGTAGAAACCGGAAACGGTCAAATATACGGCAAAATCGTACATACACAAACTTGTAGAGAATATAATTTTCTACAAGAAAGGTTCTTTGCAGATATTTGCTACTGTAGAAAATGAGCGTTTTTTGCGGAACGCAGGCCGCGCGGTCTTAAAATCAAGAGTTGTGAGCTCGTTTCCACACCACCAGTTGTGGTAGAGCTCCAGACGCATTTTTTATAGTGGTATCTCCCTTTAGGCATTAATCCACAGTTTATTTCATTTACTTAACATAAGTAATTACTAGCTCACAACACTTGATTTTAAGACCGCGCGGCCTGCGTTCCGCAAAAAACTCTTATTTTCTGCTATACTATCGCAGTGCCAAAAAACTGCAAAGAACCTTTCTTGTAGGAAATTATATTCTCTACAAGTTTTTGTATGTACAGTTTTGCCGTATATTTGACCGTTTCCGAGTTATTCGCGAAAGGCCAGTCGCGGGTCGTGCTCCGGCGGCCATTTTGGCGCCAAAACGGCCTACGCGTACATGTCAGGCATGTCAACTTTTGATATGTTAATTAGGTTGCCCTAACGGACAAATGTGCCAAGTTTCAAAACTTTATGAATTATTTCCCCTAACCGCCAAAAAAGTAATTTGACCTATTAGCATTTATTTTGAAACCAAATTAGCTAACAATAGGCGTTATAAAAGCGGGCTTCGAAATCTTTGGGGATTATCGTTCTTCCCGTTTGTTTCCTGAGATTCAGATATTTATCGTACTTGGCTGAGGGATGCGACTGCCCTTCGAAGCTATGGTCGCGAGATCGAATCCTGCCGTGGGTTTGGTCGTATGCACTCGTCTTTTTGTTGATGTACTCATTTAAAAAGACCGCGAAGTACTATTTACAAGTTAACTAGAATGAATTTTTATTTAACAATTTGCGTAACAAATATATTAGGAATGAAAAGTTCAAATCGCAAATTGCTAAATCCTGAGGAGTTTTTCGTCTCTTCCATGACCAGTGGCACACTCGTCATTGAAGTGACGAAAATCGGTACGTGAATATTTCTATATAATTGTAGAGATTTCATGCAAATCTTTTCCCGCCCCTTTTTTCATTGTCCTGGAGACGGTCTACTTGCCTTGATTTTCTTTTGCTGCTCCTTTTCCTTCGCATCGAGAGCTTCCTTCAGATCTCCCGTTCGATAGTAAGGTCGAGGGGTAGTTACCGCGGTATCGCGCGTATTTTGTTCGTATCTCGTCGGCCGTCCTCATTTCGCTCGTCATATCCTATTAATGCGCCTAAGTGCCGATTATATCGGCCCTTATTACGCCATTGCTGTTTTCGCGAACCGATCCGTCCAACTTCGTTTGTCTCTTGGTGGGTGGGTTTCTTGATGTTGTTTCATCTTAACGTTGATGTTTTTAAACAAAAATTACTGACAGTTCAGTAAAGATCTTTTTCAATTCACTAGCTTTTCAAGTAGAAGCGGGTCCCTTTCTACAAAATAGATGCACAGGCGAGTGACTTATCCTTTACATTGACAGCTTATTTTTTCGGTTTCGTTTCTATTGCGTCTCTTCCCATTTTTCTTTTTTTTCAATCTCATTGGAAAAGCGACCGAATACCTTCTTTGGTCGTTAGATAGGAAGCAATGCGACGCATATATTTTTGTTAGGATCTTCGACGCGCTTCGAAGAGTGAGCTTTCTTTGGAAACCGTTCTCGTCATGAATATGGATCTCATTAACTAATTGCTTCGTGGCCTCCGGGTTTTATGTATTCTTTTCAGTAAAAGTTTCAAGGAAACGGCGCTCGAACGAGCGAAAGTAGGATGCGAGACGGCGTTCGTCATGGCGACGGAGGTTTTTTGGTTGCCCTCCCGTGATTTCCGTCATCTTGGCGGTGAGCGTGAATTTTTAAAAAATCCATTTCACACTTGCGCGTTTGTTAAATCACTAGCTTCTTTAATATGGGTAGGATTACGAATAAAAATTCACGCATCCTATACAAGATAAATGAATATATTCATAGTAGTAACTACAGTCAAACTCGGATATAACGATCGCCACGGGACCGTCTAGTTTTGCTCGTTATAGCCGTTAAACTTAATATCCGTGAAGGCAAAAGCATGCATGCGTATGGTGAAATAAGACATAAGAAGTAAAAGTGAATATATAAACAGAAAGTTTATTTAGTAAATTTATGGAAAAACATAAAAATGAGAATAAACTAGAAAATTTAAAATAAACATTTGTACATATAAAATTTACTCACAGCTGCATCCTTAATCACTCCCCTTTTTAGAAAAATAACTTTGAATGGTAGCCTGTTTCATAGATTTCACTTTGAAGTCTCTTAAGTTTCCTCTTATTACACTTATTGCACTAAAAACACCATCGGAAATGTCAATGTTTTAAAAAAAAATCATTTAATGTTTCCACAGCATCCTGAGCTTGAGAGTAAGTTGGCACGGCTTTCGTCGGGATTGTGTCTTCGACACATTCAACAATGTCTCTATCACTGTCTGCTGTGTTTTGTACTGTCTCTATTATTTCACTCTCCGTAGGAATTCCACTGGTAATCAAATCATCATCAACATGAACAAAATTGTCAATGTCATTTACATGGTCAAAATTCGCAATTCCATTTTCTTTAAGCCATTCTGACAGAGGTAGATCATCTTCATCAACGTTATGGTTATCAATCGAAAATTCTCCCGATATTAAACCAGACTTCCGAAAACAGTTTATGATCGTTGTAGGTGAAACATTGTCCCATGCATCTGTCATCAAATGAATTGCATCCAATACAGAGACGTTGCCATCTAAACCTCTTTCCCTCCTTTCAATCAACTGTAGAACAAAAAATCGCTTGAAATGGCCTTTAAAACTTTTAATTATCCCCATGTCCATTGGCTGCAAAATAGAAGTCGCATTTGTAGGCAAAAACACCAGTTTTACATTGGATAACTCCTGCATATGTGGGTGCGCAGGACAGTTATCGACAAGGAGTAAAATGTTTCTATTTTTCCTCCGTAACTCGTTGTTCCACTGACTTACATATTGCTGAAAAATATTGGAAGTCATCCATGCCTTTTTATTAGCTGCATATTCAACGGGAAGCTTCTTTACATTATTGAAGCAACGCGGCTTTTGTGACTTACCAATAACAAAAAGTTTTTTTTTGTCACTCCCATTCATGTTTGCGCACATTAAAACTGTTAAACGATTCTTAGGTCTTTTGTCACCAACACATTTGTCACCTTTGAATTTAAACGTTGCATCAGGCATCATGTTGTAAAACAGTCCAGTTTCGTCGGCATTGTAGATGTCTTCTTCTCTGTAACCTTTTCGACACTCCTCCCAAACACTTTTCACCCATTCACTTGCCGTTTTTGAATCTGCTGACAGGGCCTCTCCACTGACTTTCGCATAAACAATGTTATGCCGATTTTTAAAACGATCGAGCCACCCATTATTGCATGTGAAGTTTTCATGTCCTAACTGTTTTGCAAATTTATCTGCCTGTACCTTTAAAATGGGGCCGTTGATGGGGAAACCAGCATTTCTCTGCGTCTTAAACCACTCCAGCAGTGCTTGATCAACAGTACCCAAGTCACACTTCCTCATTTTCTTGTTCGTTGTTAGGTTGTTCTCTAGTGCAGATAAAATCGCTTCTTTGTTTTTCCATAAGGTTGAAACCGTAGACGACGATAAATTAAATTTTTTTGCACACTTCAACATTTTTTTCACCACGTTCTAACTCTCGAATAATATCAACCTTTTCGCGAATAGACAGACACTTCCTTTTATGTACGGACATGTTACTCGTTCAAGGGCAAAATCTCAACTGATTTTTGTGATCAACGCTACGAACTTTCTTTGCAAACTGCGAGCATACCAATTCCAGGAAGAGTTAATGAGGAGACGGATTAAATCTGGGATTTCCCATCTTTACGTGGGAAAGGGTGTTGGGTGCATTCGGTTGAGCGACGGGGGCGGGCGCCATTGTACATGCCCTTAGCCCCTTACCCCCCTTCCAAACACAACCTCCTGTCTGTAAAAGAGCTGTGGGTTGGGAGGAGAGGACAAAGGACCTCCGCGGGTGCCACTGTACCTGCAAGTTGGGAATTCTTGGTTTGGACGAAGGGATTATTTTTTAACAACAACGCCGCGGTCTTTAACCTCCCCGAGGGATAGGGTGTAGAGGCTGGACTCGAGAACACAAGGTTACATATCTTGGGTCACTATGAGGATTGAAGGGGCTGACCGCCACCGCGTTTGAGACAGTGAGACGTGGTCGAAGTTTGCTCGATATATCCGTGAAGCGTGCTCGTTATATACGTGAAATATTTGTATGTAAATACTCGTAAACTTATCTTGGAGGTAGCATTTGCTCACTATAGCCGTGACCTCGTTACAACCGTGCTCGTTATAAACGAGTTTGACTGTATAGTCTGGGGGAGCGATCCACTAAATTGATTATATATAGGCGTATTCCGCCGAGGACGAATCAATTAGGGCGAACGATATGCCAATATATTTCTTTTTCGCTGTAAATTTCGAGTTTATTGGAATGTCGGCCAAAGGCAATTTCATCAAGGCGGTATTTTCAGCGCTCATGTTGTATATTATGCTTTCTTGTGGCGAAACAGCATCTTACGGAATATCAGTCTTTATTAGGTTTCCTTATTGCGTGCATCGAGGTTCAAACGTAACGCATATTTTTTGCTTATAAGTAGTATCGCATTAGTTTTGTTCGATTCGTTTTATTTCTATTTTTAATTTTATTGTAGAGCCCTTCCAATAAAGTTTTCCTACCCATTTTGAAAATTTTATAATTCTCAGCTTAGCATTGGGGATATATGAAACGTCATTAAAACATTTAAATTATTCAATAAATCAAAATACAATTCTATTAAAACGGGTGAATTCAGAGGACCGATTTAGAGAAGCGGGTTTTTAGGCTTGTTTAGAATTTAATTAAGTTCGATAGGCCATGTGGCACGTTAGAAAACCAATCTAAGAAAAATGAGTTTTTTTATCTAATGTGTAGACTTTCGAGATCAAAATACTTACATCTTCCACGCGAAAAGAGAAAACAATCGCCATTGTTTCCCAGGGCTAAGATCTTTCCCTTGTCATTTTTCTCTTCGTGTACAAACCTGACCGCGCCTTCCAGACGTCGTTGATGAGGTCGTGTTTCTAATGGCTGGGAAATGTCGCAAGGTCCCATCGCTTAGGAAATGGCTCAGAACCCCTCCTTTGTCACACTGGGCCGAACTTGGGGTATTTGTGACGCCCAATTATGTCCCCTATTATGCCTCCCCTATTTCTGTCTCCCCTTAAATCTCCCTTTTACACTATCCTCTAGGATCACTAACACAATTTTCTCGGCTACCGAAGCTATGGTAAAGAAGCTGTGAAAATTACCTCGAGCAATAATGTACTTAGCATTTAAATGCGGTAATAAAATCATATCTTGTGGATTTTTTAATGTAAAAGTTGTTCAGTCTTTCTTTTATTCAATTCCACAGAATCGTTTTCGCCGCTTCGGTGTGTTCTTTTTTGGAATTGGGTCAAAAAATATCAGCATTTTCCATTGTGCCATATGATACCCCATATATGGGTTTAAAAAAGTTTTTAATTTGTATATTTAATAATTTACTAAACAATGCTGTAAATATATATTCATCAATATACTGGATTTTTACACGGTATGTATTAAATCATTAAAAAATTCTGTCAAATAATAAAAAAACTAACATTGGGATAGCCCGAGTAAACTCGGGCTAAACAGTCAAGGAGTTTATTAACTTTTATCGTAGACCATCATTATCCGTCTTTACGAAGCTTTCGATACTTCTTATGCGGCCCTCCTCGTTTAAAATTTGCCTATCCATTTAAATGGATGGTTTCTTTTTACTCGTTTCCTGCCCAATGCTTAGTCTCCGGAGTGAATCACATAGAGTCGGGAATCGTCAGGAAAACTAAGGGGAAGTCGGAAAATGTCTCGTAGAAGCGTTTCCTGGTTGCAGCAACACCTCGCCGGTAATGGTTCCCCCTCTCCTCTATACGCTTCTCCACGTTCCTATGCTCATTCCTTTTGCCACTGGCTCGTTTTCCTATGGCTTTTCACGGCCAACTTCCCTCCATTCTCCGCCTTCCCCTTGAACAACTGTCAGCCACTCCCACGCCTTGCCACACCCGCATCTTACGCAGACATTATCTTATCTTAGTCATGATTGTTTGCATTCAATCCCTCGATGTAATTTTTATATATAACTGGGGCATCGTAACCCCTTACTCATCCGGAAGTTTGAAAAAAAAAGATCACGAAATTCCTTCCCGTTTGTCGTGTTTGGCTTAGCATTGCGTTACACTTTTCATTTATGCGTTATCTGTGTTATATACATATATGTACGCGGTGGATGCTTCAGCTATCGCGCATTTTTTCGGCGAATATTTAGAATTTGCGGAATCTTCGGTGTTGATTTTCTTTTCGGATTCCGTTTGCGCAATTTTAAGTCGTCACGTCATTTTGGCTGTCATGGCGTTTGCGCATCGAAGCGGCGCCAATAGATTCTTTTTAGCGATTTGTTCTAAAATTAAGCGCTTTTGTATTCGCTCCGTCTGTACGTGCAATATCTCTAGAATCCTGCAACTGGCAAAAGCCAAATTTTCAGGATAAATTGTTCTAAATAAGGAACAGACATATATTTAGTGGATCTAGAACTATCTGCTGGGGAGTAGTCGAAAAAAATAGCTAAAAAGTACAGGCTGCTACAGACGTGGGCAACCCGCAATACATCGCGTCTGCTATTCTTTACTCCGTTGTAAAGATAGCAGCCGATGATAAAAGCGCCTTAGGTAAATTCAATTCTTCCCTCACTTGTTTTTATTCGATAGGTTTACCGCCCTCGTTGTTGGGAAATCCATTCTGGTGACAACGCGGGACGAGATGGGGGCCATGACTCATCTCGTTGATTGTGGTAATGAGTTCCATCCGTTCCATCATAGGTACGGGAATGAATAATAATATCCGTTCGTTCTGTTAAACGAAAACTGTCCGCTACGAGAAATAACATGACACGAGAGGGCTCGAGATAAAATTTTCCACGAAGTAACATTTTGCGGTAGTTGAAGCTTTTACGGCTGGTAGCATAAAAAATAAAAATTGTCCACCGATCTAATGATTAGAAAGTAATTAGTCAATTCTCGCTCTCCTGCCACCACTGTGTGCACCTACCCATCAGGCAGCTTTCGTTAATAAATTTATATGAGTATCTTATCGTGAAATGAAATGACACAGATGAAAACAAACTCGCGTCGGGTAGAGCTATTGAAATTCCCGGGCGACTCGTGCGCCGTACAACAATTTTTTTCTTTTATATCGTGCGTTTCGCGATGTTTACTGTACCAAAACATAAAAATAAGTGTCTTATTATCGTAATAGATGCTATTCTGCCGATTGATGCCATTGAATTTAATTTCCGTTCTTACAAGTAATCGTGAGAGGAGAATAACGCAGATTTTTTTTCTTTTTTCCACCGAAACCGTTGACAGGAGTTGACTATCATCACATCTGGCCGCAACCGTTCTATGATTGCAACAGTCCTGAAGTCTTATCTTCCGGGGTCTTATTCTTCCCGCTTAATTTGATATGTGATTACGTTTTTTTCAAACTAGTTACAGCTATGCGTGTGAATTAATCAGCAATGCGTCAGCTATATTAGGTGTTGGTCGAAAACATTAAAATTTGATGAGTTTCGGTTGAAGTCTTTTCCCTCGCAGGATGATAAGGAATGAGAAACAAGCGCGAATCGATAAGATAAGATGAGAGCAAGCCCAGATTACGGAGGGAAGAGGAAAGTCGGATATGAAGGGATAAAAATATATCATCCCGAAGCTTCGGCGTCTCTTTCGTGTAGATAAGATTTTTTACGACGGGCCCTAATTCTTGGCCGCTTAGCGTTCTTATCACTTCTTCCTCCGAGCGCAGGTTGTCAACAGCTGATTCGTGTTCCGCTTTGTACGAGTGACGTAACATTGTCTCAAGGATTTTTCGCTAGTGGAACTTCGCGAGAATACGTATGTGAAAGGTTGTGTGTTCAGCACCATAGGAACCATAAAGTAGAAAAAACTTTTTTGTTGTCCCAAACATTTCGTGGCAAAGCTAAAATAGCCCGTGGCAATTTCAAATGTCACATTAATACAATCAAACATTAACTTTCGAAGTATTTAGAAACATAAATAGAAGAAGAAAAATGAATGCGGTATTTTTTAATTCATCGGTGATAACGATAACGGCACTTAAATAAACTTCTTATTTCGACTTTTACTAATATTGAACCTTTTTTGTATTTATATACGATGAGGATTTAAATGGCATGTCCTTCTATGCCATTTTATTAGAGCTTCAGTGTTGTTGTCTCGGTTTAAGTATCCTGTATTTTAAATTTATAGTCACTTTTTTACACAATGATTCTTTGTAATTGGCAACATTCTAATGTCAAACAAATTTTATATTAAATTTAATAATTAACTTACGAAAAATGTGAGGAACAAGCGACGTGAAATTTATTTGCCCATGTCGCATTTTAACTCTCTCTCGACGTACGCTTGTTTGGAATTCGAGGTCTCATTGTTTTGGGACAATTACTTCAAATAATTATTATTGCTGAGACCAAGCTAGTCTGAGCAGTTGTGATTCACGAACACTCTCAACAACATACGCCTTAATTCTTAACGCGATTTACAGGGGAGGTAAACGCTTGAATCAGTGATTATTTACTGCGAATGGAATCACAAAACGAATTTCCACAATATCTAATAATTATATTCTCGTTGATTTTAATATCTTTGGTTGCTTTATCCAATCATAAAATTTATTCACCGTGAAGTGCCTTTATCCATCAATCGTTGCAAAAGCTTGAATGAGGAAATTCTTTGGCTCTGGGCTTGAGTTTTTCTCGAATATTTCATCATCTTAGTTACGTACTTACCCGTGACATTTCTCGATAGTACCGTATATGTTCGTCATCTTTAATTCTTCAGTTTTAATAAATACTGTAAATTTGCTCGTAATATTTAATGAGGTATTGGAATCATCAAATCTCCTATACGTTGTTATATCTTCAATTTAGAAGGTCGACTGATGTCTTACTCGACTTGAGAGGATTATTATCTGCGGCTCTCAACCAGTGGTTGGACGTACATGTTTGATTGCGAGGTATAACGGACATAATTCTGCTTGATCATCTTGTCCAATCAGTTGCATTGGACGTTTCCACAGAAACTAATTTATGTTTTATAGACAGATCTCCGGTTGAAAGTTCATCGAAACATTTGAAACTTGATCCAATATAAGACACCGTAATACAATAATGCTTTTATATTCCTGCCTTTTTCTTCACATAAGTGGCAATATATGCGAGTTTATGGTTAAATAAATTATTAAATTAGCTACTGAGGCCATAGAAACATTCGCATGCATCA
Organism: Tanypteryx hageni; assembly: GCA_028673005.1. Taxonomy (NCBI): domain Eukaryota; kingdom Metazoa; phylum Arthropoda; class Insecta; order Odonata; family Petaluridae; genus Tanypteryx; species Tanypteryx hageni. Next base: position 39,728,671 of record CM054112.1, on the reverse strand, counting down.
CTTTATTATTTTATTTTAGCTATAACCCGAGCTTAATGATTGATTGATACTGCTACACCTTATTATACATAGATCATATTTTATAAGCAAGCCAAAAAATGTTGCCCGTTCTTTTTCTTCAAAGTACAAAATTACATTTTTATCGCCAATTTCAATCACTTTCATTAAACTTTTCTCCTCCGCATAAATTGTTTTTCAGGAAATTTCGAATTTTATTTTCAAACGATGACATCAATCTTTTTTCCACCACCCAGAGTATCAAGGAATATATATCTGTTCAAAAGGCGAATCGAGCTTCGCCAATTTCTTTTACGTCCGTCGAAGCGAGGGAAGCGCTTTTCAGGAAGCGTCTGCTTTAGGTCACGTCACGAAAATTATCGTATCAGAGGGTATGGGCGGATACAGGGGATAGGAGAGAGAGAGAGAGAGAGAGAGAGAGAGAGAGGGGGGACTGCAATCACTCGGATCGTCGGACTCGTAGCTCGTGACTACTGCTCGAGGGATTCTGCTCCGGAAACTTTTCTTTCGTGTCTCCAGGAAGGGATGGTATGTGAAAAAAGAAGAAACGCCAGCTTTTCCATTCGGAAAAGAATGGGAAGAGATGGAATCGGAAATGGTCGAGGGAAGAGCAATTTCGCCGAGATTACCGCCTTTATCTCTTCTAGCCTTCTCCCTACAACAGTTATTAATTTAGTTCCATTGTGTTTCACGAAAAAGTGCGATAATCAGTGAATGTTTGAACATGAGAGAAGGTTATGAAATCGGCGAACATGTGAACTAATTAGGAGGGAGAGTGATAAAGAGAGAGAACAGCTGAAAAATCATTGCACGTCCGCTTATTTTGACAAAGGATTCGTTGGTATAGTTATTCTATTATAATCACGATTTGATAAAGGATATGAGAGGATAGCTCTTTATTGCGAAAAGGCCCAAAATTGACGGCGGAAGTGGATTCCAGGAACACATCAATTTTGTTGCTGAGAAAGGCATGTGCGAACAGAAATACGTTGTTGGGCTTTATTCATGAAAAAGAAATTCGCCTTTTCTCTTTTAGATCTTCATACTTCCCATTAGAAAACCCGAGGGAGTTGAAAACTAAAAGATTTATTAGCCCTAACTTCAGATTTCACTTTGTTGAGAGCGTGGGTTCGAATCTTGCCATGAGAACGGGCTTTTGCGTTCGACTTTTTTATCGTAAAAAAGAGCTCCGTGTGATTGAACTGAATTTCGTTTCTTTGAGCGAATCGATTTGTGATGGGTTTTCCCCAGGTGTGGTTTTTCCGGGACTGAAAATTAACTGATGCTCCGGAGACTTGTATGGCCGAATCTTCACGCGAAATTTGAAATCACCTTTCACTTCGTTATTTTTTATCCACCTTTAACGTAATTTATAATATGGTACTTTTTTCTTAAATTACATTTGTCTGTTAGGAACTTAACAAAGAGCATATTATGAATGTATCGAGGTTCTGTCGTGAAACTGCTGTTTAACACAAACTAAACTGACCGCACGCCTTTCATGCATTACATGTTCGGTAGTACTGATTTCTGATATTGTTATTTACAAATGTGTGTAAATGCCATACAGCAAATAAAGAATTGTTCGATTATCCGTAAATATGTATTAGTCTATAGCAGGGGTGGACGATATACGTCCCCCGGCCAAATGCGGCCTCCGACACATTTTGTGCGGCCCGATCGAATCAGGGAATAAATCGGTTGATCCATTCCTTTTATATAAAATATACAATTCAAATTTGTAGTGGAAATTTATCGCATATTTATCATAATATGGATTTGCTGTACACTTATACTCTTAGCCCTCTGTTACCGCAGTAATATGTATCATAAAATTAAGCTTATGCACTCGAATTCCATCCACCGCTCTATAGGGAACGCAAATGCTTATTGTTATTTAGTATCTGTTATGATACATCTCTCTTATGAAGTTAAATAAAGTTCGATTACATTCAACAATGACATCCGAATTTGAGACATTCTCAAAACAGCGATTACCAACATTACGCCAGATATAAGTACATAAAAATTACAATTAAAATTTGCTATGATTATTGATGAACCCACATTAGTGTACTAAAATTTTTATTATGAACAAAACCTACATAGTGCGGCCCGCTTAGGTCCAATTAAGGTTGATTTTGACCCATGTCAACTGTTGAATTATGCATCACTAGTCTATAACTACTTGCTGTGAAAAACTTCCCTCAAAAGCGAATCCTGTTTTTAAAGGGATCTCCCATAAAAATGGAAGGATTCCTCGCACAAAAAACATCCGTTCGACAAAATATCGTTTAAACAAAAAAAAAATTTTTTTCGAGATTTTCATACTAATAACTCTTCCTCGGCGGTGATTTACGTTCGAAGGAACTGGATACGGCCCCGCTGGTGGCTTTTTAAAAACGAATCCAACAGGCCGTTTGGGCGCATCTGGCCGACTCGCGTGATTCTCCCCGCCCGCGAAATCACGTTCCTTCGAGCAGTCGTCCTTCAGAAACCATCGGGAAGACGTAATATCTCTCTGGGAACGCCTTACATTTTTTTTCGGCGTCTCGAAACGCTTTTCCCACGTTTAGATCCCGTGGTGAACCGCGCGGCATTGTAGGCGGAGGTGCTTGGGAACGAGAATGGAAAGGAGCAGGTGAAAGAAGCAGTGCGAAAGAAACAGAGTGTGCAGGTAAAAATAGGAGCAAGGGAATCGGAGGTAATACCTAGTGGTGGGTTCAAGTGAGGGAAGTCGGCCGATGAGGGACTGAGGTTACACCGTGAAGGGCGAGCAACGGGGTCTTTGCCCCCGCTCCAGCCCTCTCCCGCCCTCGCCTACGCTCTCGAATCCGTGCCCACCTGGGGGCCCCAGCGGCAAAGTATCGTCGCCTGTCTGCCAGGGGGAGAGGGGGGGGGGACCTTCTATCTTTTTCTGGACGTGACCATTTTGCCTCCTTATTCTCTCCCAACTCCCGTCTCTGCTCCTCCCCCTCGCTTCTAACCCATTCCTATGCGATGAATGCGACTAAACTGTTTTTGTTCGTGGGTCAGGAAGGAGGCGGCCTTCCACCATTATGCGCGTGCGTTTGTGGGATTCGAAAAGATGGCGGCGGAGTCGGGAGGCGCATTCCCAATTTCTATTTGAAGAGAAAATCGCCTGGTTTTTGTGTCCTCACACATGGGCGGAGAGGAAGGAAGGTAGGAGGATGGGTCGCGGTCTGTAGGTAAAATGGAATGGTTCGTATTATGGAAGGATGGCAGGGATATCTGTTGTGAAGGTCGTAAATCAACTAGGGCGAGAGGACGGTCACCAGAACGGAATTACTTTCACCCTTTTGGGACTTTTTGCGCTCAATTCTCACGAGCTTGTTCATTTCTTCGAAAAGTGTGTTTACCAACTTGTAGGAAGGCGGAAGTCACATTTAGTGTGTCAGAAGCGATTCTTTGAAAATATTATATCCATATTTCAAAATTCGAAAAATGGTATTGCGATATATTTTTTTAAGATCACAAGACCTACACCACACTTTGCACTAGCAAGGTCGGATTTATCTATGAGGATAATCGGGGTCGGCCCGAGGCACGGGAGAGCCGAACGGTTGCCCGGGGAGCCAAAGTGTTGGGGTGCTATCCCGACCATATCTATGCATTACATGCAGGTGAATAAATAGTTTTGGATATCAATTTATATCGCGAAACAGGCTGAAATCTCGATGGCATCCTTTTATTTTTCATAGTCATTAATTTTTATAGAGCGATAAATAAATTAACATGTTCTTTGAAAATATGCAAAAAAAACATTTGCATAGAGGCGCTGGAGCGCTATCTCGTCCGGGGTGCCTACAATCCTCGGGCCAAGTTGTAGTCACTTTTCTTATTGACTGGATGATTTAAACTGCTGTAGAAATATATGTCGAACGGACTAGCAAATGAGATAGCAGATCTTACCAGAAGCCCGACGTATCATTCACATTGTTCTTTGATGTATTTAGGGTTTTTACAGGTTTTTTCCCCCCTTCATTTCGTGGGTGTTTTCCTGCATGGGTTTTTACTAGGTTGGCCATGCCAGGTCCTTCCTAGAGTTTTCCCACAAATACCTTATCTTTCTTAGAAGTTTTCCTGAATATGTACCTATCTGTCTCTGTCTGTATTAGTGTTTTATCATCTTATTCGTTGTTTATGTAATTTAAGGTATTTAAAAATAATGTAACATATCATTGACGAAGGGTTTAATGTAAGAGTGGACCTTATGGTCTAAATTTCGCCCGAATAAAGACATTTATCTATCTATCTACCTCGGAAGGCAGGAGAGCGAGGATAAGATTCGCGAGATCGATTGTAGGACGGAGCGATATAGAGGATTGTTTTCCCCTAAGACGATAAGAAAACATAATAGGAAAAGGAAACGTAGGAAAACTAGGGATCTTTGGTGCACTGCACCCCCTGCCATCCACCAAAAAGGTGACTTGCTGGTTACCATGAAGATGTAATTATATATTGAAGGTCCCTTTGAGAAAATTAGCTCGGGGCCTCAAAAATGCAAACTCCGCCTCTGGTAGGATGTTATTTGTATTTTTTTATTTTTTACTAAATTACATGATACTTACCAAACGTTATTAATTGCTTTCAGGGTAGTAATTCATATCGTTACTCTCCAAGTCCCTCGCACTTGCGTAGATATTTTTGTATATTCCTGCTTGTTCTAATGGCAAAATAGGACTCGACCTGGCTTCTGTATCATTGCTTCGAATGATACTGGAATTCCAGAATTTTCTCTAATTGTAAGATAAGACTATCAGACGAAGGACAATGTGGTGAAGATACTACTGATGGACAAATAAAAGGACAACTTCGTTTTTTTCCAGTTTCAATATTTCAATACGACCCGAGTTTTGATTTGATACATCATTATCATGCAACATATCGAAACCCGGGTCTTATCTATTGAAATATTTTTATTTGCTCATCATGGAACAGTTTCACAATTTTATTCATGCTGTTCAAATCTTTATTCTAGGTGTTTATACTGAAATCAAATTTTCCTCGATGAAACACAGAGCTGTAGGTCAAGAGCGTCCTGATAATTTTGCTTCATTCCAATTCCCATTTTTTTTAAATTAACAATAAAACAGTAAACACTAAATATCTTTTGATGAGTATTCGCTATGCGAGTGCACCGATTTTACTGTGATAATAATAATAGGTTTATCCGGTTTAGAATGTCGTTCCTAAGATTTTGAAAAATCGAATGCACATCGAAATTTTAAGTAATTTTAAAACCCTTATTAGAAGAACTTTGGTGAGCATTGATCATATAACCTAGCTAATTGACACACCAACGTACAGTCACTTTCAAAAGTCGATCGACAAACTTTCGGGACTGCAGGAGAATTTAACTTTGTATCTGTTTGTATAGGACTTTTGGGTCACGAGGGAAATTCAAATATTAATGTGGTAAATTTTAATAAATGTAGCAGCAAGGACCTTCGTTCAACCTTTTTAAATAAATCGGAAAAGCAATGAGTTAAAAACTTGCGCTGCGTAGTTCAAAGGTTTTTGTGTAGAACGCAATATTACCTATTTAGACCCAAAGAAGCGAAGAAATTAGAGACCAACGTGACAATTTATTAAGCGGCATAAATATAAACGGATATTAAATACTCAGTTTCATAGCTGCGGTATTTTTCAGTGAATGAATATGAAAAGAAAATACCTGTAATAAGAAACCTTTACGACCAATTATTAATTTGTACTTATAGCGTGTCGCCTTTTTGAGATAAAAAAAGAATGCTTTCATTTTCCTGCAGGCCAGGGTACTACGATCCTGGTCATTTTTTCTGCGTGCATTTTGTGCTTATTTTACATCCCATGCAATTCAGTTTTACGGAGAAATCCCTAAGTAAACCGGCTTTCACAAATTTCCGTCTTCGCGAATAATTAAGCAATCGTGTTCAAATTTCTTGTACGAACAACCATATTTTTATTAATAAGCACTTACAATTGCGGCGACTATAAATATATTTCAAACAAAGTTCACATGTAAAACTTAAAACAACCACAGGTGGTAGGAGAAGACCGAGGCTATCGAATGGGTCCACGACGTGGTAGCCCCGGGTTCAAATCCTATTGGAGCTCCCAAGAGTCCCAATGTTTTTGTTTGTGTGACGCGTCTCACTCGGAGGCTCTTTGGGCGTTCATTTCATTTATCTAGATTTGTGGGTAAAATCGGCAAAATTCCGTCCATTTATATTTGTCGGAAATATTTGACTTGGAGTGAGTACGAGGAAGGGCGGTGTGGGTAGTTGTTTTGAAAACTCAGCGCATGAGAGGGGAAGAAGAAAAGGCCGCAGATTTCCTTCGCTTGTCCGTAGACCGAAATCGAATGAAGACCAGTCGTCTTCCTAATGCTAAGGTCTGGAGGAAAGACCAAATGTGACTCAACCCACATCCTGAAGGAAACTTTGGTTTAAATAATGGATGTGGGCTATGGCTCTCTAAAAGCATGTGCGTGTTTTTTTATGGTTTCGGAGAACTGCTTATTGTTTATGTAATGACTAGGTGTTAACCCGTCAAAAATGACGGAAAATATATATGGATGAGATAGTGAGAAAAAACATCCAATACTTCGGATGAAAACTTGAATTGATTCAATTCAAATCCGACTCGTTACCACTACGCCACCATACATTCATGTTGATTAGGGTTGATAGTTACATATTTTATCCACTCACGAACCTTCTGTTAAAAGCCAATATTAATATTGCCCCAGAATTGGAACCCCGGAGCCTGATCATTATTTGAAGGGGATGCTTTAAAGATTTGCTGCGAATTAATAAGCATTTTATACCAACTGCAACTTCGCAGCTGTTGTGGTTCTCTCTGGCGAGCTGTCATAAGATTCGAACTGGATACGGCCTCAGTAGTACCGGTCATTGCCTACGAAAAGTTAAAATGTATTTAATACAAATGACACAAACTATATATGGCGACTAAGATTGAAACGTGAATTTCCTCAATTTGTGATATCTTTAAACGCGTGAAACCTAATGTTTGAAAGTACTTCAAGACTTGAGGCTAATATGAAGATTGAGTGTATTTGTAATTTCCGGTCGTCATGGAATATTCAAGCTATGCAAGAGTTGAAATACGATTTCTGGAAAGGGCGCAAGTTTGTCGATCGACTTTTGAAAGTGACTGTACATAGGTAGAAATGATCGTGACGATGAATTACGTGAGATCGAGCGTTATCGAGATCGTTCTTTCCGAGGAAAATAGGGGATCACCATAGAAAAGGTCAACCTCCGAGAGATTACTTTTAGGTAGATTATGGTGCATTGCACCCCCTGCCACCCACCAATTAGGTAAAATGTAGACGTATAACTAAAGCGTTGCATTTTCCGCAGGCTTGGTACTTTCCCCCTTTCTTTCCCTTGCGGTAGAGTTGAATACCATTCCTTTCTCATTATGTTACACACCAGAGGGAGAGGTAAAGTTCACAATTTCACTAAACTGCGTTTTTATTCAATTTATTCTGATTTTTCCCCCGTCACATCGTACTATCGCTGACATCTACTGTGTTTGCGTTATATACAGTAGAATCGTCCATAGATTCAACATTTTCGCCCTTTTCGAAGAATCGTGTCTCACCAACATCACTCGCAATTCTTTCTTTGGTGAGCAGGTTTCCCAATCACTTCGGCGCTAATCACGGCATAGCGATATCAGACGACTCATGGTGCGGGGAGAGAGATTTGGTCATATTTATCGTAGCAGATAAAAGCTTCACCGGAATGGTAACATTTTATTAAAAGCTGTTATTCTGCGCTAACCGAAAATTTTATCGTAATACAACATCGGGAAAGGGATTTTATTTTACTTTATGAGAAATTCGTTGAGACGAGCCATCAAGACGCGAGCTGCTAGGCGCTACGCGATATCGCATCGAAAGGGGCGAAATTTTTTTCAACTTTGCGTACTTGCGTGCGAGGCAGATTTTTCTGCGGAGATTGTAGTGCGTGACGTGTGAGATATTTACTGCACGGAAGACATCGTTTTGTTGCGTTAGGGTCTTGGGGTTTTAGGTTTTTAAAGAGATATTTTTACATATATTTGTCCTCATTGTACTCTGAGTTATTTGTTTTGTCCTTTCGAAATCTAAACTTAAAAAAATTGAGCTAAAATATTCAGTCAGGAAAAGTTTTGGGAAAAAATATTAAAAAACTGGTGTCTTGTTAGCCAGTTTCTTTTATTCGCTGTGTTTTAATCTTCCATTTTTCTCACTCTAAATTTTGTCTGCTGGTTTAATCCCGAGTTGCTTAATTTTTGTCAAGTCGCGCCTGTGCTTTCTCATTGTTTTATGTAAAAAGTGAGTTGTCATCGTGTTAAATCTCCTTTCGTTATGCGGCTTTAAACGATATTAACATAGTGTAGGAATAATTGAAGCACCAACGTACATATATAGGTAGAAACGACCGTGACGATAAGATACGTGAGATCGATTGTAGGCTCGTTCTTTCCGAGGACAATACGAGATCACAATAGGAAATTTCAACCTGCGATAGACAATCTTTAGGTAGATTTTGGGGTGCACCCCTGCCACCCACCAATTAAGTGAATTGCAGGGTAACATGTAGATGTAGATAAGAGTGTTCACCTTAATGGGAGAAAGTAATTGTTCAAGTTGTTGCGAAGAAATGCGCTAAAAAGATACGCTTCGAATGAAATGTATGCAATAACTAATGATTTTAATTCATATTTTTTGTTTTGTTGCGAATAATTGCGCTCAGTTTTTGGTTAAAAGATTCATAAAAACGAGTGTTTTAAGATTTGTTGGCTGCAAATAATAAAATTATGGCGTGATCTTAATTTTCAATGATACCTGCAACGGATTCGCTTTGACTAAAGTATAAAGATACAACAGGGGCGTAACTTGCATCCCAACTTTGGGGGAGGCAGCATGTGCTGTAGGGAGGCCAAGATAACTGTAAAAATATTTTGAGGGGCACACCAACATTTTTTAAAATACAGCAAAAATAATAATATGAAAAATGTTTTAACTTTTTTACTGCACTTGTCACACAAATGGTAGGTAATTATTTATTATTAAGAATAAAAACAAAATACTTTATTAATTCATTTTTTTACAAATAGTATTAAGCAGGTGGGCCAAGGGAGGCCAGGCCTCCTCCCCCTCCAAGCCCTCCCCCCTTCCAAGCCCTCCCCCCCTTCCAAACCCTCCCCCCCTTCCAAGCCCCCCCTTCCAAGCCCTCCCCCCCTACCAAGCCCTCCCCCCTTCCAAGCCCTCCCCCCCTTCCAAGCCCTCCCCCCTTCCAAGCCCTCCCCCCTTCCAAGCCCTCCCCCCTTCCAACCCCTCCCCCTTCCAACCCCTCCCCCCCTCCAAGCCCTCCCCCCTCCTCTAGTTACGTCCATGTAAAGATAAATATGTTGAGTGCGTAATTGAACTAAGTAAACTCGGCTTCTACTTGCGACCCTTTGAAAATAAATAATATCGTCCCAGTTTTGACTAAAGAATTTAGATGTGTTAGCCTATCTTCCAAAAATGCAGGTTTTTTTCGTTTTAGTGGAATAAATTTCTGTTTCTCGCTAAAGATCATTTCCCCCTCTTTCTCTTAGCAATTCCTGTTTGACACGCGAGCGAAGCACGTGGTCACGAATCTCTCTTTCTCCTCACTCGCGCAGTGGAAGTTACCGCAAAACCTAGTGCTCCATCCCATTTGCGACCCAATTCCAGTGTCGCAGAACCGTCCGAGGCGTCTCTACGTTCCTCCTGTTCCTCCATAACTGTGTATGTCCACCCATGGCGCGAATAATGTCACGTTTTCCACCCGTTTTTAATTAATTTCAGAGCGGTGTATAGAAAAAAAAATCGTTTCGCATCGCATTTTGCTCGGTTTATTGCCGTATCGACTATCTTCTGAAATATTTATTTTGGTATTAAAGCATTTAAATTTAATGTATTATTATTGAAGTTTTTGATCGTTCTTTTTAACGTTTTTTTAATCCGCTTAGGCGTTCGGTTTGTCCGTCTGTCTATCTGACACTCCTCTTCAACAAAAGCAGATTGATACTTTGTTTTTTCGCCTATCGATTCAGTATTGTCTCGTTGCGCAGGTTTTCTCGGTTTGTCCGTCTGTCTACAATTTCATTTGAAAAAACCTGCATTTACTATCTGCTTCAGCAGCTCTTTCCTTGCTAGTTAATATAATCTGAAGTCGTGCCAATATTCCTAGAAAGTCAACTATACGTGTCCTTGTGAGTTATTAAATGCCGTTTAAGAAATTAATTTGCGCGTAGCATCTTTTTTGCTATATTTTTTATCAAATGGTATTTAGAAAATGAAGAAAATTTGTTTCTAAAAGTTCCCTCGAGCAAGTAGTTATTGGTAACCACATTTCAAAGTCTAATACATTTTTTCAACTTTTCAAGGTTGCTGTTCGCTTTGTCCTATTTTACGCGAGGCGTGAGTCCGCCATCTTCGCTTCGTTGAGATTCACAGGTCAGCCCCCCTTGGAGCGACTTCTCTTTCGCTCTTATCCCTCTGCGTGTGTGCGAGTTGGAGGAGGCGTGGGGGCAGTGAGGTGGAACGACGCACCGTTCCGAGCCTTTGGTTCGCCGTTTATGCAAGATTCCGCCCTCTTTTATCGCTAATTTAAAAATGTAACCAATCAAAAAGCCTCTTGGCTTAAGGTGTCTAACAAATGCTGCTAATAATAATCTTTATACAGTCGTTTACGCATGTCCGCATTGGTTGGTTCTTGCGGCAAGAACGACTCCTAAAATATCTTTCTCGTCTCATCTTTGAAGCACGCAAGACAGCTTCAGAATAGAATGTCAAAATTAGCTGCGCAATATACATTGCACAAACTTTCTCATATACGTACATATATACCTTTGGTCGACTGTGTACTTTTATAATAGAAAAACGCTTATAAATCAAAGTAAACCGTAGTTTAGTGTATATTTTAATGCCACTGGTCGATATTTAGTAATTTTTGGGACATATGGCTTAGTAAGTATTATTTGTGACATCAGGCTGTACGATTAGATGGATTTTAATCAAAATCCTTATAGCTATTTTTGAGTAAATCGAATTTTGTTTCAAAATATCCAAGAATAAAGTACCCTTAATTGTTGCGAAATATCGTTCATCTCTTCAGTGTGTCTATTATTAATGATATTATCCCCAAATATGATATATCATTTGATTTATTTTAACCGTTTAGGCTGTAATAAGATTTTTAGAGGAGGCATGACGTCATAGGAATTGGGTAAGGTAGTTTAGCGTACATTTTAATGCCACTGGACGCCATATGGTGATTTAAAGAGATATATGGCTTACGTAGTGTTATTTGAGAAATCAGACTCTACAATTGGATTGATTTTAATCAAATTCTCTGAAGCCATTTTTGAGTAAATAAAATTTTTCTCAAAATCGCCAAGAATTTTTTAATTTTTGCGCAATGTAATTTTTATGAAAAAAGGTCTGCAAAAGGTAATATATTGCACAAATACCAAATATCATTCGATTTTATGTACGCGTTTGGTCCCTAAAACAGCGAACAGGCCGACACCACTTTTATGGACTCAGGGACACCTAAAACGTGTATTTCCTTCAAAATCTCGAAGTCGAATTTTTTCAAGATAACAATACTTTCTCATTAAAGGCACTACGTATATGAGAAAGTAAAACACGATACGCGAGTTCTTGAGTGGGAAAAAAGTACTTCTTCCGCCACACCTACCCGCCATCTCGTGGTGGAGAGTGAAAAAGCTTTCGTCGCCGTCTTTTTTTTATCCTCGCGCTTCATGCGATGGCTTCTTATATGACTCTTATAACCTCCCAGATAGGGGGAGGGAATGGTGGGCTTCTTGGCTACGAAGGGGATGGCTTCGCGGAAGGCCTCTTTTTCCCCCTCCTACCGGTAGTGGCAAACCGGTTTGCTCCTCACTCAACCCGAGATGGCCGTTTTTTTAAGCATCGTGTGTGTTTGAAAAAGATAGAGAGGGGAGGGAGGATGGCCATGGGAGGGGGAGAGAGAGACTAGTGCGTAGGTGTACGCTTCGCTTTGGGTGCTGGCGTACGCTGGGTCGACCGCGGTAACAACGCGCGAAACGGTGTTCCGGAAGATCCCACGGCCGTCTTGACTCTATTGTATCCAACGGGATGCGTTTCAATTTTAAATGTGAAATGAGCGGGTTTTATAAGAGATAAATAAGTCTGTGGGATTCTCATCAAACCGGCTTACTCTTTTTAATCCTCTGTTATTCGTTATGGAATGCGGACAGGCCGTTAGAGCTTGCGCATTTCGTTAACTAAAATATTTAGCGGACAGACCCCAATGAAATAGAGACCTTGTGCGGCTGAAAATCTCTCTTGAGCCGTCATTTTCCTGTAACTACAGATCATTATTTTGAAAAAGAAACGTTTCAAATTGGTCGAATAATGAATTTTGTGCTCGAAAACTGCCCTACGTTCACGTTTACTTTGATGATTCCGAACTATAATTCGTAAAGCCATAATCTGTACGAATAAATTGCAATAAGTTACGTATGTAATCACCATTTTTCCTTGCAGAAAAAATGTCCAATCGGAAATAAAATTGAAAATCAAGTTAAATAGAATGTGAATTTTGAAAAAAATTATTTAGATTTAAATTACAATACAACATACAACCTTCACCGTATAGTTTAGAACTATTGTGCTCATTCAATCTGCCATAAAATCTCACCTTAATTATTGTTTCTAATTTTATCGATATTTTTTGCTGTTGCCCATTCTGGTAACAAAATACCGTATTCTGGATTGCTTTAACATTTTGAATGAATATGTTGCAAATTACACATTACATGATTGATAATCAACATAATTACTTTAACAGCACATGGTGAATCAAGTAATCGGTTATTGGAACGTTTGTGGATGTCTGTGTTTTGAATGAGCGTACATTTGACATTGAACCTCTCATTTACAACTATTTTTTGTCATATCTGGCTGAAGAGCAAAATCCTTTTGACCTCAAGGCTCTAAAATTTGATCTGGAAAAGCTTTGCTAAAACGTTTTGTGCATATCAGTAAATTGCAGGAAGTTCACGGTTTTATTTTCAAAAACTCCAACCTTGTTAGGATTTTTATCCCTGCACGCTGGATGGTTTCAGAGTTGGATGGTTTTTTTGCTACGCTTAGTTTTTTCTTTCTTTTTGGAGTAATTTCCATTCTTACCTTGTCATTTTATCAGACGTGCGTTTCGCCTTGTTGGTCGAAGACGTAGGGCTCGTGATAATTGGCATTAATTTTTCGAATGCATATTTTGACCAGTTTTTCGTAATTAATCATTTTTTATTTCGTCAAATTTTATAGATAGGTTAACACGTGATCCAATTTATTCAATAAATATTTTTAATGATTAAGTATTTTAACATGGTATATATTTTAGTTTAATATACTTTTAAAAGCTCGACAATCATAATGGGAGTTCATAAGTTTGCGTTTATTTTCATCAGCTCTCCTCGCCTAGTTATATCCATTGCGAAGTCGTACCTTCTTTGAAAATCCGCAAAAGAATTAGCGTAAAAGCGAGCGATCCTCGTTACGCATGTCGAAATATCAAGAGGCGCAGTCTGGCCCGCCCCCTTCCCGTGAATTTACTGAGAGAAAAAGAAGCGATTCTAAATCTTCCCTCTTCTTCCCCTCGAAGGCCGAATCGGACGTAGTAATTGATCAAAGGCACAAACCTAATTCAGGGAGACCGGTTTCCATAATTTGAAGAGACGTCTGTGACGGAAAGATCTCAATTATTCTTGTCCGAAGCAGAAATGTTATTTTCAGAAGTCATCTGAAGGTCGCTGGGTGGTTAGTCATTGAGAAATTGCATATGTCGTCGGACAAAATGTCGGTCATCTTCAAGCGCGGGAAATGATCGCCAACCACCTCCTGGTACGCATAATCGATTTCTGGAATTTAAAATTAGAATCGCGAGCGTATCTTTCTTATGAATGGATCGATTAAATAAAGAGAGAAAGAACACTGCTGTGGAATCTTTATGGTCTGGCGACCATTAAAAAATAGTTAATTGGAGGTGTAATCAGTCTTTGTTGAGGATAGATATAAATCGTCGAACTTTTTAACGATTACGGAGAAAATGAACTCCTGTAACTCATCGGATTTTCTGCAATCTTCACTTATTAGATGCCATATTTTAAGGGACTAAATGAAATATCAATTATTGTTTTCAGAATAGCCTTTTAGAAGAGATTCTTTGGTCGAAGGTCTTCTCTAAGGCATTTCGTTCATTTTGCTCGTTCATAATGATTGAAAATATCGCGATCGTGGCTATATGGAGCCATTAAGGTGGATTAGAATTGTTTTCAAGCAATCATGTTACTAAAATATTTCGCGTTTGTATATTTTTCGATAAAATTGAGACCTTCTTCTGTAACATTTAATAGATCCTTTATAAGCTATTGGTTAAGACACCATTTATTGTCCTTATTATGATTTAAACATTGTTTCACAGGATATCTTTTCGGTTATGCAAGTAACTCGATCGCAAGTTCTTCTAAATCTGTATTGTCTAGAGGGAATAATTGATCCTGATTTTGTCGGAGATAATACCATCTCCAAATATCGATAGGTTTTCTACGATAACGTTTATTTGTGGAACTAAGATGATAAATGAGAAGGGTAAAATCCATCGCTTAAGAATGATGACTCCGTCGCCAGACGTTTTCTTTTGATGTTCTACCTAAATAAACCTCAGACATGTGGGACTCCTCTTCCGGCGGACCATAAATTTTTCGTCCCTCTTATCAATGTGTACTCATTTTTTTAAAGTCATCCTGGATATTTGTGCGTGTGCCTTGCGCTTTGTCGAGCCGAACCCCTGTTTAGCTTTATCTCTAGTTTGTATTTTCATTCTCTGCTTTAACATCATACATTTTCGCCCGCAATCGCTACGCTAAAGGAACGTGTGAGATAAGAGAATGAGAAAACGTGCTCCACTACCATCTTATTGCCCTCTATGCTTCTTGCGGCGACTTGTAAATCCTCAGCCTCGAAAAATAATAGAGACAACCACTCATCGTGATGTAACTTCGCGAAAAAAAGAACTAGTGTTGTCGTGTTTCTCCCACACGTCTTGGTTGTTATGCACTACGTTCATAGTAGACGTCGAGGGTACAAGCATCAACTGACAACTTTTTAAAATTCGTACGCTTGAGGATGCGCAGGATACATTAAAGAGCTTCTTGGTTTGTTGACAGTGCCCAGTCTGATTAAAAACCATTGTTGTTTATAAAAGTTTTTACCTAGAAATTATTAGTATTCTGTGACCGACGTTGTGTTTTAAAAACATGGATTATTATTTTCTTTGGAATATTAAACGATTTATTCGTCTACTAATCTTCTTTGACATCTGTTCATTAGTAATGAGTAATTAATTGTATTCTAAGAGACAAATACAAGTTCATGCGTATAGCAGTATCTTCCATTAGTTACGCGAAATTTAATTATTTTATAGGAAAAATATTAGGAAATTTTCATAGACATATATTATTATGTTAATTTAACGAATAATAGTGTCAAAAAATCCAATTAAATTCCGTATGACGTCGCTAATTTACATCAATTGTTTAAATTTAAAATTTTAGCGCTTTTTCGAAAAAATACATGTTCGCTTTGTATATCTATAAGTATTGGCAACATCGGCAGAACCAGTGAAGCTAGGGAAACCTAAATTTAAGGATATGATAGGATAATTATTATTGACATTGTTTTTGCGGTTCACTGTTTATTTTTATAATGGCGAATAACTGAATTCAGCGGCAACATATTTTCGTGAACAGAAAATTTAGGAGCTGGTTACTAGTAAAAATAAAATGCTATCTAAAGCAGATGCTTTTTCATGTCCTCTTAAATCTAGGAATGTCTTCTCTGAGCACCAGTTTACTGTAGTGCTCTCGTTTAATACACTCACATGTATCATACTATCTCCAGATTATCTTTGCAATCAGTCATAAATCTTGGTACGAGGAATGAGGAAGCGTTTGATAACCATATAAAGAAACAAAGTCACCTTTCAAATCCTCTGCATTTCGTCCTTCTCTTGTCTCACAACTGACCGTTTCCTTCATTTTCCTTATAAATTCGGTCGAACCCTTTCTTTAACGTATTAAATCCGATTAAATTACCTATTTTCATCCTTACTCCCCAATATTTAACCTTTTCCTGCTGAGGTGAAATTATAAACCCGTTGAAACCGAGATGCGGCCTTTCAGATAGCTTGTTTTTATTATTATTATATAGCACTAGCTATATCTACAATTGGCTTTTACTTGTTTAATAATATTTCAAGAGAGTTATGAGTTAATAAAAAAGTAATACTGACTTTATTTCCTTATAAAAAGCAAAACATCGAAAAGTTAAGTAGCGGATTAATTTGAAGCTATCACTTAAGTCAGGGCCGGCCCGTGCTACGGGCCTACGGGCGAGCCGGGCGGCTGCCCGGGGCGCCAAAAATTTTGGGGACGCTACCTATGCATTACTTGCAAGTGAATAAATATTCGATTCCAATTTATATCGAGGATCAAGCTAGGATCTTGATGGCATTTCTATTAATTTTTCATTATCAATAATTTTAACAGATCGAAGAATAAATTAACATGTACTTTGTAAATATATCAACAAACTTAACGGAGTGGGGCGCTGGGGTGCTATCTCTCCTGTGGCGCCAAAATTCCTCGGGCCGCCCCTGCTTAAGTGGTGTCTCACAGGCCGCATCTCAATAGTTGAAGGTTAAAATTTACTGTTTTAAATAATTTTTTTCGTGGTTGTACCTCGGTGACAACATATTCGTTCATCAGCGGTTGAATCGTTAATTCTTAAACACGGTCGCCATTGATGATAATGGAGACCACTGCGGAGGCTAAAATTATGATAATATAATAGAGTAAGGGCTTCATTTTCAGTTGATAAGCGAAATAAAATTCGGGAGTAAACCTTTAGTTAAACGTTCCTAATCGTTTAAATAAGAGTACCGAAGGATTCAAAAAATTAGCATCACGTGTATCTCAATTCAACAGGGAACTATCGAGTTCCTCTTATGGCTGAAAAAATTAATGAACAAGCAATTTTAAAAATACTTGCCTCAGGCATCTCCAATAGCCACAAGGTTTTTAATTGCTTGTTCTTGAATCATATTTATCCGATACATCAGAAGGCTATAGCCTCTCCACGTGCCAATATGCCCCTGGTCGAGTTTCCGAGTAATTTCACACTTTTGATCGCGCCGCACCAATCGATTAATGACGCGTCGAATCGATCCCCGCGGACTTACGAGACTCCGCCTACGGAATAGGAGTAGCGCGAATTGTTCCTCGAATTCTCCAAATTCCCAGTCAAAACCGTGTCGAGCCGTCGTTCCGTTTTTTTCGTCTGCTCACCCGGGATGTGGAGGGGGGGGAAGTGGGCCGTCGATATGCTTCGTAACCATGGAGATCTTCCGTTCCGAACCGCGCGCCTTCCGACCGTGAACTTGGATTCGTAGAGACTTCCGGTCTAGCGGGCGCCGGCTACTGGGGAAGTTGCGCGAGGGTCGATGGCCAACCAAAGCGTCCACCCTCTTTCTGTCCTTCGTCTCTTTCCCTCCTCTCTTTCTCCCTCTCACTCCTCTCACTCCTCTCTCCCTCTCTCTTCCTCTTTCCTCCCTCCCCCTCTTTCCTCCCTGCCCCTCTCCATTCTCTCCCTCTCTCCCCCTCCCCTCTCTACCCCTCTCTCCCCCTCCCCTCTCCCCCTCCCCCCTCCCCTCTCCCCCCTCCCCTCTCCCCCCTCCCATCTCTCCCCTCCCATCTCTCCCCCTCCCCTCTCTCCCTCCCTCTCTCGGAATTCCACTCTGTTTAACTCCCCCTCCGTCACCCTCAAACTGATTCTTCCCCATCCCTCTTTTCCTCCGCATAAATCGCTCCGAGTGTGGAACCGAATACAGTACGGTGCGTTGTGTTTAGGGTCGCGTGACGTAAGCAAACAACTATATTGAAGATTTGAAGAGTTGCTTCTAAGCCCTGCGTCGACGTCTTTCGGAGTGTTTTACTCTCCACGTATCGTGCGGGTAGTACTTAAACGGATTTTTTTTAAATAACTCCTCGAGGACTTAAAAGTTTAAGAGTTGCTTTAATGGTAAATGCATTTTGATCTTAAAGCTTTAGGCTGAATGTATTTCGCCTAAAGTGTGACAACATTTGACTCAATTATCGCCCTTATTTTATTCCCTTTAGTTTTATTTTTTTTTACTCTTTTTCACTGCAATTCAATGCGAATAGAATAAAATATTGATTCAGAAATTAAGCCTTATCAAGTCGCAATAAAAAAATATCCTTTCGATCATTCAACGCTCTACGTTATGGCGATTTTTTTTCGGTGGTTAGCGAAAATTAATATGATGATACTATATTCTATTGGGAAATCGGTGTATTTTTTGGGTATACTAGGCAAAATATACGTTTTTTTCTGCAACAAAATTCTGATAATATTACCTTTTCTTCGGCCGGCAAATTGATTGTATGAGCTGCTCAAGTCGTCACATGATGTGAAAGGAGAACTTTTTTCAGTTAAACGGCGTCCTAAATTCTCCCAATTTTTATTGTCATGGGCGTTGAGATGTTTTCATTCTGGATTTTAGTGCAAAAGAAAAGCTAGCTCGAAAGATACAAGGTTTATGTCGGAAAAAATGAAAACGATAAAAAAGTCTCGATAACGAAACTCGATCTAAGGGGAACAATAAAACGTTTGGAAGTGAGGTTAAGTTGAACTCAGGCGATTGAGAACAAGAAAAAAACGCGTACCATTTCGCTGTGGTAAAGTTTAGCATTCTCGCGTTCCAGAAATAACCTCGGGATTCTATCGCGTACGGGATTTTCTCCACGCCGCAGTTTTTGAGGCCTTTTGCGGAAGACTGTTTGTCTTATAACGCGACGCTTATGTCGAACGTGACCGTTGCGCGAACACACGCACGCGATTCCAGTCATGTTTGCGCTTCGTATTCGGAGCGCGGACCAAATCGAGGGAAAATTTGAATTGCGGCCGAAGCTAAGGTTAAAGGAAGCCAATTCATTCATAGGATCAAAGCATTTAGTGCGTAACAAAAAGTTCGCACGTAATATCTGATGACTTTAACGTGGTTTTTTAATAGAACAAACAGTTGGTCTTTTCTCCATTGCTGTTTTCCTTAAGGGAAAGTTTAATAAAAAGTCTGAAAGATCGTTTTCTGGTTATAATATTTATGTTTTACGCCCTGCTGATTCACCTCTTGCTTACGCGCAATGGGTATCTAAGAGGTACCTAGTGCAATAAATAGCCGGATAGGAAGGGAGGAGAGAAACCTGGTGCGACTTTAACGAAGAGCACCAAGAGGGCCATCGGCTTAACGTCCCTTCCGAAGAACGGAGTGTTGACTTGAGCGCGCTCTTCATTTCTCTATTTCTTAATGGCTCGTTCTCGTCTCCTTAGCATTTTCTGGTTCCTTGAAGTCTCACCTATGTCAGCTTTTGTTTCCGTACTGTAAGGAGACCAACCGTCCCAAATTTGGAGGGACGGTCCATCCTTTTCATCATTCGTCCCGCTTTGTTTAATGTCCCAACTATTCTCCCGCTTTTTGAAAAATCATTATTTAAGTTCAAAATTGCCATTTTAACCGCCCCGGAACACCCTCACTGGTCACACCAAGCTATTTGATATCTATTACATCTATCTATATATCTAAGGCTGATCCATTAATAAATGCACCATAAATATGCTACTGTAATATGTCCTTCCTTATACTCGGTAAATATTTTAAAATGTCCCTCCTTAGCTTCCTGAAAAGTTGGTCACCTTATTGTACAGTAAATGAAATATGGCTTTAGGGAAGTAAAAATATAAGCATCGTGTCTGACGTTGCATTATGATACCCGTAGTGTTAAAATGTCTGGGAGAAGAGGTTAAGCTTTCACTTTTCTAGCAATCAACACGAACTACTTCTAGGTAATTTCGACCATATAAAATGCCTCCTTTCAAAT
Source organism: Tanypteryx hageni (assembly GCA_028673005.1). Lineage (NCBI taxonomy): Eukaryota > Metazoa > Arthropoda > Insecta > Odonata > Petaluridae > Tanypteryx > Tanypteryx hageni. Next base: position 39,708,601 of record CM054112.1, on the reverse strand, counting down.
GCTGAGGTAAAAAGTGGAAAAAACGCAAAGGCACTAAATTACTCGATGTAGAGGTTTATCTCTCTCAGCCCTTTTAAAATTCTTTCCTTCGAAGAACTCGAGTGTTCGAAAAGGAAAGCGTAGACATATACATACTATATTGCTCAAAAAGCAGCTAGATAACCTGAGAGAAAATCTATTACCACCGCACCATCGACGTTCTACGAGCCGAAATTCATCCCCATTTGTCAACCCCACAAAGAGTAATAATTTTTCATTTCCTTTGAGGTTTCTGTTTTTGTTCTGTTTTCCATTTTGTATCATATTTTTTATCATTTCGTAAATATGACGCAATTTTCGTCGTTCATCTTCTTTTGCGTTTATCTTTTCGAATCTACGTGAAAATTTTAGTCAGTTTAATTGTTTTAATCATATTTTTTATTTCGATTCATCAACTTATTTTCAAAATTACTAGCAAAGAAATGAATTGCACAGGTTTTTCCGATAATTTTACGGGTATTTTTCCGAACAGAATCCATCGGAAATTTTTGTCACGAGGAAAAGTGTTGCTTCCGTTTCTCCGTTAGATCGATAATTAAGCGCTCTAAAGGTGCAACTTGACGCGGCCTTTCTAACACAAAGGGAAATGATAACTTAGCAAGGAATTTGACGGTTTCTCTAGAGAAAATCTGATACCGGAATTTCTTTTCCTCCTACAATAGGATTCTTCGCCGCTTTAACCTCTCGCCCCAAGTAGTAAAAAAATTCCGAGAGAAATTCCGTCCCGACCGCGGCTCGAACCCGAAGATCACGTTTTACGGATGTTCGGTTCAATCTACTGGGACAGCCATTTCCCCTGGCTCTTTAGTAAGAGTTTAGGTCGTGACGGAGCAATTTATCCGCATTTTCCGTATTTGCCTTTAACTTTAAAGACATGAATCACACGAGCTACTTCTCTTTCTTTAAGTCAGCACTAAACTGGTTCATTCGAGGTTGGGAATTTTAATCGAAATTTTTCTGTGTCGTTATCTTGTTGTCAGGGCATTTTGTCGATTATATCGCCGCTGTAAGCTACGGACAAAAATGCAATTCACGCGAAAGGGTTCAAACCTACAAGCTCCACGTTTGGAGGCAAATACATCTGTAATATTGCCCATTTTCAACCACCGTTTGCCCATAATCCATTTCAGTCATAATGAGATCTAAATTGTATGAAATATAAATTTTTGTTTTTCATTAACCATTCATTTTTCATTAGTATTTGGCGATTTGGGGCTTCAATTCATTTTTTTCTGTCTCCATTAATTTCACTGTAAAAGGCACAGTTTTGAACCTGTTGATAATTTATTTGTTGTGGATCTGTCAATAATTTATTTTCAGTACTTAAGTGCTAGTTCTTTCTGTTATTTTCAGCCATAGGACTAGTTCGATAAAATTATCTGGTGAATAAACTCGCGCCTTTATTTAAAGTATCAACTAAATTCTAGGTTTTGCATATGTTTTACAATTAATTGAAGAACCTGAAATGTGGCAGAAACAAAACTATGAAACCTTTTATCCGTTATATCAGCATTGCAAACGTCAGGATTTTTTACCATAATTTAGCGAGTGAAGGATGTCCTGAGTTACAACAGAAAGCACACATTATCAAGTTGCCACAAATCCACGCATGATTGCGCTAGATCCAAGTAAAATCTAACGTTGCTTAATAGGAGAATGGTGAGATTCGATCGAATCGATGTTTTTTGCGATTATTCTTCATGAACCCTTTTTTTCGGGCGGAAATCAGTGTCAAGGAACTTCCTGGCCTAGCGCCCGCCGTATGCAGAGAGAGATAGCAATTAAGAATGGATTCCATGCCCGGAGTCCGAAGACCGGAAAGCTAGTTAATTGGACGGATGTGGGAAAGTTGTACTTTTTTCTCTCTCGATGGGCCCGTATAGTCGATAGTCGTTTTTCTGTCACGTAACTGCATCGCTAAGCGGTCTACTAGTGCGAAGCTGTTACGGCGATGCGTGGGATGGGCGGAGTAGGATGACGATGTTCAGATGTTCCGTTTTACCTCGCTTTTTATATTTAGTTGCGCGAGACTTTTTTTAAAAAGATGCATTCTCCACGTAATACGCGTCATGGCTAGAGGACTCCATTCTGCAATTAGTTACGAGCGCATTTAAGCGTTTCGTTTTTTTGTTTATTGACGGGAGGTTTTTTTTCCTTTTGCGGACAAGAGAGGATGCCGCGGTATTAACCTAAAAGATGATGGGGGAGACGTTAAAAATGGACGCATATATTTTTTTGTGTTTTTCGAAAAAATAAATGTCCAGTTCTTCACAGTCTATTTGTGTAGCTTATTTTTTTTGTTGATGTTGAGCATGAACGGAATTCACCTCGAGATCTATCTTATCAGACCCAAGACCAATCGTGTTATTTCTTGTTTTTTGTGCATCTAAATTAAATTAATAAAATATCCAATTACTATTTTTATTACATCTACATGTTGCCCTGCAATTCACCAACCTGGTGGATGGCAGGAGGTGCAGCGCACCGAGGCCTAGCTAACAGTTATTACTCGCAGATTTGACTTTCCTGATGGTCTCCTATTGTTTTCGGAAAGAATGAGTCTCTGTAACGCTTTGTCCTTCAATCGATCTCATGCACCTTATCGTCATGATCGTTTCCACCTATGTATGTACATTGGAGCCTCAATTATTCCCACTACATCCTCTGCTATACATTCTGACCTGTATTTTTCTAGGAGCCTTTACCTTGTTTAACGAATCTGGCTGCTCTCCGATATACTCTTTATAACTGAATTATATGGTCCTTCTCTAACGGATCACATATACTGGAGCCATATCCAGGGACGGCTCGGGAAATTTAGGCGTCCCGGGCGAGATAGTACTCCAGCGCCCCCCTTCGTTAATGTTTGTTGAGATATGTATTTACAATGTGCATGTTCATTTATTCAACGCTCTCCAAAAATTATTGATAATGATAAATTAAAAGGAATGCCATCAAGATTCTAACCAGTTCTTTGTTACAAATTGGTATCCAGTATGTACTGACTTGCAAGTAATGCAAAGATAAATGATCGCGATAGCGCCCCCAAAACTTTGGCGCCCCGGATAGCTGCTCATGCCATTTCCACCTACGGTCTAATTAGTGAAAAATAATACGTTTCGCGTACTTTCTCTGTATTATTCCGCACTATCCTGCCTATGAACGCCAGTTTTTTGTTAGCTGCGCCTATAACACGACGAATATGCATGTCCCACGAAAGGTCACTACAAATGGTAACTCCTAAATATTTTACGTGCTCAGCTGCTTGAATATTCCTTTTATCGATTTCGTCCTCGAATCCTATTTCCTATTTGGAAACCTATGAATATTATTAATTCAACTGTAATCATTCTCTGAGGTGCTTAATTTGCTTAAACAATTCTCTAAACTTATGTTAAATTTGGAGTAGTTCATAAAGCTCTCCAATTGGTCGTTTTCCAAGCAGAGAAAAAATGTTCGAAGAGGCAGCATCTCTCAGAGAGCGAACGAATTTAGATTAATCGGTTATAGCAGGATTGTCCAACATGCGGCCTGGGGAAAAGAATTCGGCCCGCCAATGGTTTTTATCCGGCCCGCTGTCCTTTCGTAACCAGCCTAGATAAATTAGTATTAAAGAATAAAACCAAATTGAACGTAGATATTAATTCTAAAAAAAAACAAAAATTATATTTTAGTTAAATAAAATTGTCTGCAAAAATATGAAATCACAAGAGTAATAGTTGTTAGTGGGATAAAACTATTATTTTTATCGCTCTTAACTCTTTAAACTGCGCTATACTAGACAATAACTGGAAAATTCTTACCTTTCTGAAATTTGCTCACTGGCCCGAGATAGGAGGCAGTAAAAGTGAAGCCATTTGTTGTTAAGAGTTGTATGATTTATCTCAAAGTTTTTCAAACTTCTCTGCAATCAAGTAAAAGTTAAGAATATTCTATATAGATGGCCGTTTTTATATTAATGTGGAAATTTATATCACTTAGCATCCTTCTCGCTAACGTATTTATTCGCATTTTAAAGTTTAAGCAGGATAAGTGTAGTTATCTCTGTCTTTTAACGGGAATATTGCATAATCGTAGAAAACTTGTTAGTAGGCTGTGTGTTCTTATTCAGATTTCCTTTTAAGACGCCCATGTCATCGAAACCCGAACAAGAGCAACATTCGAGGAATATCTTTTGATACTTCGCCAAGAAACAGTTACCTTAAGGATGAAGGAGTCGCGTATGTCATTTCAGATCGAAGCGAGGTCTGCGTAGTAGGCGGCCGCTTCCATCTGGTTAACCGCGAAAATATCGTCGTGTCGGTGTTATTCCCTTCTTGGGAAATGAAAACTGATGTGGGGATCGTTAAGGAAGAGGTTTGTGCCCTAGCTCTCTTTCTCTTCGTCCGCTTCGAGAAGTCTTTTTTGGTATAAAAAGAAGGCATTCCCTTCCGGGAAAACGTCCTGCGATCCGAGATAAAAAGCATGAATCTTTTAAAAATGCTTTCCCGATCGAATTCCTGCGTCAAGGACGGACGATTTCCCTCGGCGATCGTCGCGAACCCTGGTGGCGTTCCCATGCATTTCCCTCACTAATTTCGAAAAGGCTGATGATAATTGCCTGGTCAAGCTGTATGAAAATTAAAAAAAAAGTTCTTAGAACTTTCACTATTTCAAATGGGGTGCGAGAAATGTGCCTGCGGGTTTCTCACCAAAGAAGGCGGCTTTTTGTTTAGCTATGAAATTGTTACGAGTTTCAAGCGCGACAATAAGTGCATTTCGTAAATTTATCAAGGTCAACGATGAAAAGTGTTTCCTCTTGTTTCATTATTTATAGATTTGAAGCGCTATATTTTTTCCTTTTGCGAATTTCATTGTAGACTAAACAAAGATCTTTGTTCCTTCCCGCAAACCCCGCTTATATATACTCTATCGCTGGAGAAGGGCATAGACCCAATAACCTTGCTTGTTTTTTGTGTTCGTGTGTTTAAAACGTGTCTCTTCGACGCACCCAGCAGCCT